>CM042027.1:10435000-11715405 GCA_023525975.1 Smallanthus sonchifolius | reverse complement strand
GGCAACTTCATTAAATTCTTATGATTGTTTTCTTCTGCAATCTGGTTCATCATTATTCACCTGGCATGGGAACCAGAGTACTGTTGAGCAGCACACTCTAGCTGCTAAAATTGCTGAATTTTTGAAGGTATGTTTTATGCTGGAATTTTCTTAATTATTATGCCCAAATACTCAAATAGAATGCTTGTATAATCATTATTTATGGTCCATATTTTTGAGCTTTTTTCTTTTAAAAAAAATAAAAAATGTTTCAGCCTGGTGCCAACGTGAAGTTTGCCAAAGAAGGAACAGAGAACTCGACTTTCTGGTTCGCACTTGGAGGGAAACAACTTTACACAAGTAAAAAAGTAACACAAGAAACCGTGAGAGATCCTCACTTGTTTGCCTTCTCATTCAATAAAGGTTTCAAATTATTATTTTCATATTCTATCTTCAGTAAATGGTAAACTAAGGATCGTTATTTCCTGATTATAACTAACTAGCTTTTTGTTATTTGTGCTGCCGTGTGTTGTGTATCCATAGGAAAATTTGAGGTTGGTGCTCTTGTATACGCACAGTTAGCTTAATTAGTTATACATTCAATTCAAAAACGATTAAATCATGTTTTTTTCTATAACAGATTGAGGAAATCTACAATTTTTCACAAGATGACCTCTTGACGGAGGATATTTTAATATTAGATACACATGCTGAGGTGTTTGTTTGGGTTGGTCAATCGGTTGACTCCAAGGAAAAGCAAAGTGCCTTTGAAGTTGGCCAGGTATATGTTTAGCATAGTTTTCAATGCATTATATATTTTTATTTCACGGTTGTTTTTCATTATTTAATATGTTTTTAATGAACTTGATTTTCAGAAATACATAGAGTTGGCTTCGTCTCTTGATGGACTATCCCCATTTTTGCCCTTGTATAGAGTTACAGAAGGAAACGAACCTAACTTCTTCACAACATTTTTCTCATGGGATTCTGCAAAAGCTAATGTTTGTGTTGTTCCTACTGTTCATATAACATATATACATCTTATTCTTATTATTATTGTTGTTTTTGAAATTGATATATCGATTTGGATTCTCATTTAGGCTCAAGGGAACTCATTCCAGAAGAAGATTTTGCTAATGTTTGGGTTTGGGGGAGGCCATTCTGCAGAGGTAAATGAATCCTAAACTAATGCTTCTGCGTATCGAGAGTTTCTTGGTTGTGTTTTTTTTTAGGATTTTTGACTTTTTTACAGAGTCAAGATAAGTCAAACGGGAACCAAGGTGGACCCACTCAAAGAGCTTCAGCATTAGCAGCCTTGAACTCTGCTTTTAAATCTTCTCCATCTGCTAAATCTTCAGCTTCTCCAAAGGTACCTAGTCGGGGTTCACAGAGAGCGGCTGCAGTTGCTGCTTTATCTTCAGTTCTCACAGCTGAGAAGAAGGGACCGTCTGATGCTTCTCCAACCCGGCCCGTTAGAAGCCCACCATCTGAAAGTGGCTCACCTGGTACTTCTCATCATTTCCAATAATTTTGCGTTATTAATATGGTTAAAAGAATTAAAACTAAATTATCCACTTTGCAGCCATAGCCAAAAGTGAAGAGCCTTCTGATGGTTTGGAGAGTAATGAAGGGTCAGAAGTTACCACAGAGACATCTGTGCCAGTTCAAGAGACGAATGGAGAAGGTTCAGCGACAAAGTCAACAACTGAAGAAAACGAATGTTATAGTGTTGACAGTCAAAGCACTTTCAGTTATGAACAACTTAAGGCTAAATCCGAGAACCCAGTTACAGGAATCGACTTCAAAAGAAGAGAGGTTCGTTTTTAGTTATAAATTTCAGCTTTATTTCTGTGTAATAATGTCGTTTTATCGGTTCTTTAGGCTTATCTTTCTGCTGAAGAATTTGAGTCGGTACTCGGGGTGACAAAAGAAGCATTCTATAAAATACCAAAGTGGAAGCAAGACATGTTGAAGAAGAAGGTTGATCTGTTCTAGGAATTGAAACGTGGGCCGAGATAAGATTTATTCTTTCAATTCTTAGTTTTTCATGGTGTTTGTGTTTTTGATGATTATAGGAGTTAGTATGGGTTGCTTAATGCCCCAAGTAAAGAGTGATTTTTTTGCCCCTCTTTTGCTGCTGCTGCTGATGCTGTTGATTCTATTATGTTTATGCTACATAAGATTGTTGTTTTGGTATCGAACCGAATGGTAATGTATCTTGTTTTGAGTTTGTTTGTGGTATTTGAGAACTCGGATATTAAAGGGTTAAAAGAGATTGTTGTTTTGTATTACGTCTTTTCCTTTTTGTGTTTTGTAAGTTTTGGTTTTTTATGCAACTTGTTTTCCCTTGTTATTTGGGGTTGGGTCTCAGAGTCTTGTCGATCAGATCCGGCCCTTCCCAAGCCTAAGGCGGAACTGCAACGTGGAGTGAACCTGTGAGAAGAGTTCATCGTAGCCTTGAGGACCACCTACCGATGGTCAAGTCAGTAATCATATATGTATGTATATGATCTAGGGTGGTATCTATATAAAGAGTATAGAAAGAGAGAGGTGTACAAACCGGAAACCGAATCGGTTTGGTCAAATTTGGTCAACATCGGGTTGAGTCACAAACCGGTTTGAGGAGTAGGACTTGAACCTATCCGATGCGGTATGGGTCGGACCGGAACGGGTTGAGGCCAAACCGGTTCGGGTTGAACAGGTTATTAAAAGAACTTTTTTGTTTATTATTTTCAATTTAATTAATAAAATACAAATAAAGCAAAATAAATTTTAAGTTTTTATTAAATATTCTAAAAATTACAAAAACATAAATTGAAATACGTTATAAAAATAATATGGCGGCAAAATGATCAAAAGAATTGCAAAAAACGGTAAAAAAATGGCTCCAACGGTCATATTAATGGCTCTTTTCCTTTTTTAAGTTCGAAACCGGTTCACATTCCAAAGCGGTTTCACCATACGAACCGACTAGGGTCGGGTTCTAAACTGGCGTTCAAACAAAATTTATAAACTTATGCTAAACCTACGGATTGGGTCGGGTTTCCGGTGTGATTCAAACCGTTTTGTCCTACACTACACTCGGATTGGTTTTTTTTTTTGTACACCGCCAAACCGGTTTTTTTTACATCGTTAGAAAGAGAGAAGTTGAGACTTCAGATGTCACTAAAGGATGACGGAGAAGGGATCCTTTGAAATAAAGAGTTAAGCCTCAGAGTACGTGGGCTAGGTTAAACCCAATGTGCCTAATCTCATTAAGTACCGAGCCTGATCATACATACGTATTTATTTATAGCCCCATATTTACTCTCCCTTAAAAAGGGATGTTCATATTGCATTTTATACGAAGATGAAATGAAAGTTCTCAATGATTAGATCTTTGTTATGGGTATAGCTTCTTCTAGTAACCAAATTGAAAGATTAAAAGTATAATAAGGAAAATTTGAAGAAATAATTAGTATATCATAAAATAGTTGCAACTTTACTATTTTATCCTCGATAACTTAAAACAAAAAGGGAATAGTTTCTTTAGAATGTTGGACCAATGTCGGTATTGGATTATTGGGGATGTTCTCTTTTGGCTGGGGAATAATATAGATGCCTTTGTCACAGACCACTTGACTCAACCTTACATTTTCCCCAATATTGCTTTTTTTTTTCTTAATACAATAAGTTTATAAAGTTATTATTATTTTTAACTTTTTGTCGAGTTATTTAAACTCCAGCCTAATTTATGTCGTTGGAGTGAGCTCAAATCAAGCATGGTTTCTAAATTGAGTTTGAGTTTTGTTTTGCGACAACTTGTCGAGCTATGAGTTTGATCTTGATTTTCCAATCCTAACTTTTACACGGATAAGTAGATAACACATGCAAATGATGATAAATCTCATAATTCATAAATGTTTTGTAAACACATGCAAATAACAATAAATGTCATAAATGTTTTGTAATATCTATATAAAGACAAACACAAGAGTGTATATTAAAATTATTCTAGGAACATTGTATTTCTTTATGGTAATTCAAAAAAGTTGATACTTTCTTTGATGACGAGGTATTGTTATGACAAATTTCATACATGTGGTAAACCATAAATTCGAATCTTTCGTATATCTCATATTTTAATACACAATAATAAAATATACATAGTTATAAGTTAATATATGTCATGTTGATTGGTTTTTAGGTAACAAACAAAATTAATATATATATATTTTTTGACCAAGTGATGTTTGATTGTTTGGAATGGTGCCAAACATTTGGTGTGGTTATAAAAGACTTTGGTAATACAAGTAGATGCTCTATTTTATTTTTAGAGATGATATATGCATAATACAAATAATCATGTATATTAAATACATGTTTCATACTTGTTATGTATTCATGTGTTTCAACTTTTAGGTGATTTGCACATTATTATTTTTATTTTACAAATTAAAATTCATATTTGTGTTATGAAAATGAGTTCAATGGTTCAAGGTGTGCGTAGAACGTTGTATCGTAAACAGAAAAGGGTATTATGCATAGCACGTTGTATCATAAACATTACTTAACATTTAAGCGACAAAATCGCTCAAGAAAATAATTTTCATTGAAAAAAAAGTAAAGGTATAAAGTAAAAAAACTTAAGGTAAAAAAACCTAAAAAGGAAATGCGGCCCGGATATAAGAAGTAGACTGGATATAAGAAGTAGTGAGATCTATCTAGCCCTAAATAGCTTTGAAATTTTCTTCATTTGAAATTCTTAAGAATATTAACTCAAAAACTAATAGCTCTGTTATAGAATTCAGACCTAACCGTTAAATAGGGTATGTTGAAATTGTAGAAAACTTACCACTTGAACCACCAAGAGCTTTTAAATATACCTTTGAAAAAATAGTATTAAATAGACTTGAAGCCTTTGTCGGTAGTTTTTGATTTAGCACCGACGTTATCTTTTAAGATAGTAAGTAATATATTGTGTACCTTTTTATATTTACTATTCAAATTAGTCAACAATCCGTATACACAGCTGAACCTATCGAAAATGAACAAATATGCTTCATAATAACCGACTCTATATCCGTACCACTTTTTTCTAGCCACACGATCGTCTCATTACCGATCCAAGACCCACCGAGTGAACTCGCCTCCCCTACCGACATAACAATACTTATTCTTATACTCTTGAGAATAAACTCGTTGGTGGCCACACGTCTGAGCAGACTCGACTCAGTAACTGTAACATTCTTTTTATACTGCTGCTGAGTCATGGTTCCTCGAACGATCTCCGTAAATACCGCAGCAGATAACCGTCGGATACCACGCATTCCGCCCATTATGACCGCCGGATTGATTATTTCCTTAACGGTTGACGACAAGAAAACCGAGTCTGGACTCGGGTTTTTAACCCGGCCGAGTGGGTCACCGAGTAGCAAAACTTTGTTTACGTCAACTAGCATCACGTGCTTATAATGCCGACGAACCCGCCCCAATAACATCGGGTAACAAGCCCACCTTCTGAGACTCATCGGAACCCGGTCCACAAACCCGGATAACGAGTTTTCCGGGTCAAGCTCGCCCACACCAAAACTAACAACCGATCCATAACTCACCCGAGTCGAAAGAGTATCTGTATCATCACCACAATTATGTAAACTCGAGTTACTGCCCGGTCTGCCCCTAACTTTCTTGCCCCAGACCGGCTCTCGGTTCTCCGTCACCTTCTTGCCGGATTTCATGAACCGGGTCGGGTTGAACCGGCGGATGACTTTAAAAAAAAAGTCATTCTCTTTAATTATCACATTATTGAAAGAAACCGGTGTTGAAACTGAATTGAAAATAAACAGAAGGTCGGAACTTGAAGGTAAACCAGACCGGTGAAATGCTCGTAGGAACAATTTGAGTTGTTTCGTTGTCACGGACTCTGTCACGTGACAGACTATGAGGTTGTTCATGGCGGTCGTTCCTCGAGTATACATCGTGCCCAATCGTTGCAAGGCACGTGGATTCGGTGTGGGTGAATAGGAATGACGAGATGGGGTTGTTAAACTGTTGTTGGGTTCGAAAGACGAGAGTGTGAAGAGGAGTAGGGTGAGGAAGATGAGCAGAGCACAGATGGAGATGGTGGATTGTAATCTGGTGAGAATTTGACTGGAATTTGTGCGTTTAAAAGGTGATGATGAAGTTAAGTGTTGGTGATGTTTTTCTCCAGGGAAGAAAACCAAGAAAATATCCATTCCCCACCCTTCACCGCCGCCACCAATACCGCCGTTGGCCCTTTTCTTCCTTGTTTTTCCGGTCAGTAGCATGGTGTGGTTCTGTATCAATTTGGTTTACGTGTAAAAACGTGATTTAGATGTGTTGGGTTATGTGGAACAAGAGTTTCTGTTATGTTTGTCTTCCTATATTGGCGTCAAGTGCCGACGAATGCAAAGTGCCCATTTTAACATGTGAATATAATATATTAATAAATATAATATTATATATTAAATAATACAAAATTTATTTTTTAAAAACTTGTGTTTTATATGGATTGAATAAACCCATAGAATATAGTATAATCTGTTTTAAGGACAATGAAAATGGTAACGCCATAAGATTTGTATAAATCACAAAACTAAATACCAAAATAAACTGCTGGAAAACCGCTAGAGGATAGCTGGTACATAAACAAGAGTTGTCTCTTTTTGTGAGCGGCTGTAATGAAGTCGTCGGCTGAAATGTCCAGCTAGAATTTAGTCGGCGGATACACGTGGGCGTCTATCATTGGACTTTTCCATGGGCCCACATGTTTTATTTTGTTATTAGCCAGCTAGAATTTAACCGCCTTAGCCGTTCTCACTTAAATCTTAAAATCTGATTGGTTGGTTTTGGATAATATTATATTAATATTATTCTTAAAACAGAGGGGAATTTTCGCCTGTTCACACCCACTTAACAGAAATAGTTAACCTCATTCACTCCAAGGACCATTGGTGCAACAAAATCAAACTATGTTGGACCAAATATGTAATTTTTTAATACTAGGGACGAAAACCGTAATTTGACCAAACCACATAGACCATCCGTGTAATTAGTTAAAAAAAAATTGATGCAAATTGCTAGCACGATCATCATTTTAGAGACAAAACGGAGGGAAAAACTTTGTATTAATGTATTTTTCTTAATTGCGTATTCTAATAAAAGATTTATCATACACCAAAATTATGTTTTTCTTTGTTGCAACGTGACATGCTAAATGACGACCCAATTCTTGTTTTTTAACCTTTTTTTATTGGAAAGAGAGCTATTAAAGAAAAAGTGAAGGTAGGAGGTGGTGACGACCCAATAATGTGTTCACGTGGCTTTGATTTGGAGATTTATCATCAAGATTTTGCGTGAGAAAGTTAGGGTTAAAATTGTGTCGAGTCACCTGTTAACGGATTTTGTAGAACTGATGTATTTGAACACAATCCTTACATTTATTAATATAACAATTTAGGCACGATTAAAATCGTGTAAGTTAACCTTATAGAGTGTTGTAAGTGTTAAGTCTTATGCCCCGCAAGTATAAGGTCTTGACTTCTAGTATATCCACAAGACCATCTACCCGGCTTAGGCGTTACCTTGTTCTAACCGGTTAGTTATTGGTCGGGCCCAAGGGTTTACCGTGTAAACGGGTTTCCCTAATCATCAATAATAATAATAATAATAATAATCTAATGTTGACCAGGTCAACAATTAAGTTTTAACTAAAAATTGTACCCCGCGCTTTGCGCCTGTAACCGGACCTTAAACGGATAAGGGTGTGACATTAACGTGGCTAACGCGCTCTGCGACGAGAGACGGAATTTAAATGGTTGAGTCGGTGACATTAACGTGACTGTACAAAAAAAAGAAACGTATGAAATTACGGCAACTCAGTTTGTGGAGGTCAAAACATAGGAAAAACAGTTAAATAACGGTACCGATGTTTTTCAGTCGGTGTCGGTCTCATTTTTTACGGTTTTCAGACGATATAACCCACAATACCTAAAAAAATACTCTATTTTGAATACGACTCCGTTTTTAACAAAATTAATATCGAGACGTCAACAAAAAAAATAAACAAAAAAATGCGAAAGCTATTGAGGAAAAATCAGATTATATATACTAAGAGGGTAAATTTGAAAAACTTGAAGGGGTCAAAATTAAACTTTATAAAGTATAGGGGTGAGTTTTGCCATTTGACTAAAGTTAAGAGGGGAATTTGTCGGTGACAAAAAGCCACCGACACTTCCTTCCTAAGAGTAAGGGGCTGTTTGGCAAATGTTGAACCATTAAGTGCTGAATCATTAAGAGTTCTGAATGGTTCAGCATGGTTTTTCAGCTGAACCATTAAGAGGTAAAATAAACCATTAAGAGTTGGGCTGTCAGCGAAACAAACACCCCTTACCTCTGAATGATTCAGAAACAACCTCTTAATGAAATTATTAAAAGGTTACCAGACACCCCCTAAGTTAATTTACCTCATTTAAGTAACTCTACTTTGATAGTAGGTAAGTCACTAAATTTTAGGTTTTTCATGTTCCACCACTAATATTCCATATTGATTTCTTTTATTTAAATCTTTAATTAGTAGAACAAAACACACGCGTATATAAACGAAAGAAACTAAATTACAATACCAAATGGTAATGTTTAACATAATAAGTTTTGGAGTGTTACAACGTTGCGGAATTATTTAAAAAACTTGGTAATATGTCGCGTAAAATTGGGTAATGTATTGCGTAATTGTTTATATACGTTGCTTAATTAGTTATATATGATTGCGTAATTATTTATACTGTGCGTAATTTATGCGTTATTATGTAATTTTTGTGTTTAGCTATGGTGCGGCGGATTTACCCCTCATCCGAGGACACGTGTCACGTCTCAGTGGCTTTATATCCTTTGTAGGTTAAGAGTCCTTCGTATGTTAACTCACCCACATGTATGGAAATAATATTGCTGATAAGTGTTTAATTAAACGATTAAGTATGTTAATACAAACATAAACCGTTTAATTAACTGAAGAAGATAGTTAAATGCGAATTTAATTGGTATGTAAAAAGTTGACTTTGCTAGTGACAGTTCTGACTTTGGCTTTGATATATGTTCGCTGACACTTTTCAACCCTCTTTTAAAAGAAGTGCAATTTGCCCCCCTGTGGTATGGTTTCTCTCTTTCTTTGCACCCCTACCGTTAACTTTTCTAATGAAAAGACAATTATGCCCCTGACATCACCCCATATTTACCTTCTTTTTCTCCGGTGAACAATAACGATGAAATATACATCCGATTAACCTCTCTGATTACAGGTTTCCAGTTTTTGGTCGGCGGCATCTCACCGGAGAACAATAACGATGAAAAAATTGAGAGGTCGGCGGCATCTCAATTACATATATTCATATCGTGAAATTATTCGAAACAAATCGGAAGTCAAATTAGAATAAAGCAACGACGTCGATTAAAATGAAAAAAGAGAAATGAAAGCACTAACACACTACCGGCGACGAGAGACTTACAGATGGTGAGCAAAGCGTGACAGCTAGGGCCTTAACACCTTCACTAACGATCTTTGCTTCTTCAGCGAGATTAGCGATCGTAGCGCTGGTCTTCCCTACCATGTCCTCCGACGCCATGTGAACAACCTAAACCCTAGAAATGGAAAGTATAAATTGGAGCGGAACCCTACCGCAGATAAATAAAGATTCGCTGTCGCAAAGGCCGCCTCCGGCGATCTCAATGGATGTATATAAAAGAAATAAAAATAAATAGTAGCGCAGAGTCCATGTTTGGATGTCGATTGAGAGGTCGGCGGCGTCGAGAATGTCGTTGGCCAGAAAAGGGGAAGCGGGCGACGGCAGAAACGTTAGGTGAGGGAGAGGGGTGCAAACTGATAAATGTATAAAACCACAATGGCTCACCTCACTATAGGTTTCTGGTTTTGGGTGTAATGACCATAATACCTCTAACGGAGTTAATGGGTTAACGGAAAAGTTAACGGCAGGGGTGCAAAGAGAGAGAGAAACTATACCATCGGGGGGCAAATTACACTTTTTTTTAAAAAAGGGTTGCAAAGTGTTAGCGGTATATACCACATGAGTGCAAATTACAGTTTACTTATCAATAAATGGGTCTCTACGTGCTTCATGTCTTCATGGGGATAGGTTTATGGGCCTATGGCTCATGTATTTTAAGCCTTTCCAAATTAGACTTTTCTAGTTTCTAACGGGTTTCTCTTGCACTAAGTTGCACATGTGGGCTTTGTATCACTATTGTTTTCAAAGAATATACATAATACATTTTCCTTGAGTATGATCACCGTCAACCCTCGCTTCTTTTCATATATATTAATGTGACCTTTCAAAAAATATTAGATGGTTTAGATACTAAACATTGAACAATTATGTAAAAACAAACATTTATGACAATTTTAAGTAATTAACATTAGAAAACTAATTATGTATCCATTTCTTGCTATTTTTATTGGGTCTAAATGCACACGTTAGGTTTCATTCACAAGCACCATAAAATCTATAAGGTGCTTTTATTTTAAAGACAATATTACATTAAGAATCGCAATAAGTAAATGTGCACGTGTACAAAGTAATTCAATGAAAAACATAAATTAAAAATAAAATGGTTTATTTCTCTCTCCTCGATCTATCTTTAATTTTATTTCACCTCTCCTTAACTTTTTAAAAAAATATATAACAATATGCATATTTACATGTAGCGTATAATGCTATCATTACCATAACTTTAAAAAATAAATTCAAACATAATTAAATCAACGTGCTCTCTGAAATTATATAGTAAATACTACAGGATTAATTAAGACGTTTCCTGGGTTTCTTAACATACTATTAGGAAAAAAAACAATACTATGGGAAGTTGAAGCAAAGCATCACTCTTTATTTAAACATGAACCAAAGTATATAATATTTTTTATTCTTGGCTTTGTTGTATGATATATTATTATTCCTTGTTTTACTCATTGGCCAGACCAACCAAATAAAGTTGGTTGTGACATGCTATATAAAGGAGATAACAATCATATTCAAAATCGTATGTGCTATATAATCTCCATCAATCACCAAGGTACACATTCATTTATTTGTTTTCAAGTATCTTCTTTTTAAGCCTTACATATTTTTAAGGTATATTAGGTGTTCTAGTTTATTAACAGCAATCACACATCATATCTAAAAGTGTGAGAAATAGAAAAGAAGAATCGATCGTAATGGAGTTCAAAGAGGTACAACCAGAAGAGATCATCCAACACGAACATCCACTCATTCTTGAAGATTTGCAATCAATGTTTCAAAACTATGAGGAAGATGATGACGATTTTGACGACCTGGATTTGATCGCAATGCAGAATTTTAAGAGCAAATGTGACATTTGTGGATTAGGAATCGATTGGTACCACCGATATTACTACAAGTGTAGCCAGTCATCATGTTCCTACTCGCTCCACAAATTTTGTGGAGAAATGTCCACAACCTTTCAATTCCCAGCTCACCCTATCCATACTCTTCACCTTAATAAAAGGTCAAATTCTTGGAGTTGTCATAGTTGCCATACAAAACATCGAGATGGTATATGTTATCATTGTTCTATATGCAATTACGAAATTGATCTACGTTGTGTAACATTTGCGGGTCACATTATGATTCATCATCCTGGCCATCCACACCCATTAATCTCTCTTACTGTTAACCCTGCTTTGAGCATGTGTTATTCTTGTGGGAAAGAACATAAAGGGGTTTTCTATCATTGTACCACTTGTTTTAACTTCTCAATCCATGTTAATTGTGTCACCCTTCCATTCAAGTTAACTTTAAACCATCATGTTCACATGCTCACTCTTTCGTATTCTTTTTCGGTTATACCATATTATAGCAAATGCAGGATTTGTGGAATGAGTATTAGCAAACACATTTGGCTATACAAGTGTAGTAAATGTCGGTACTACGTTCATATAGATTGTGCAACATTGAGGGGAGAGCCATTCATGTCCATCTTTTCACATGGTAAATCTTGGCACACACACTTTGACTTCCATTTGTTCTTGAACTATCTTCATTTTTTTAGAAATATAAAAAGGGAAAATCACGAAACTAAATTTGTTCGTCCATTTTATCAAAATAAACTTTGACTTTAAGCTCACCTAATCATTGCATTATCTAAAACTAACCAATCATATATAGCCATTTAAGAGAGAACGGCTAAGCCGAGCAAGGCAGAGCCGACCAAGAACAAAAAAAATGCATGATCTGTATTAGCATTGAACGAGAGACGCCAACGTGTATTCGCCTGCTAAATTCTATCCAACCATTTTACCCAATAGCGGCACCCTAGCCGGCCAAGAATGCGTGGGCTGTAGAGCAGCCGACAATGATGATGAAAAGCCGTCGGAGGATAGCTGGTACATAAACAAGAGTTGCCTTTTTTGTGAGCGGATGTAGTGAAGTCGTCGGGTGCAAGTCCAGCTAGAATGTAGCCGACAGATACACGTGGGCGTCTATCATTGGATTTTTCCATGGGCCCACACGTTTTATTTTGTTATTATTAGCCAGCTAGAATTTAACCGCCTTAGCCGTTCTCACTTAAATCTTAAAATCTGATTGGTTGGTTTTGGATAATGCGGTTTATTTTGGTATTTAGTTCGGTGATTTATACAAATCTTATGGCGTTACCATTTTCATTGTCTTAGGAATTACCATGACTGACTCAAATTTTGAAGCTGCTGATTATCCTAACCTTCTCCACTACCCACTCCCTGATGAATCCTACAACATGTTACACCACGTCCTTAGAGGGGATTATCAACACTTTGACAAAATCATGATATTAAAAAAGGTCAATAAACATAAGCAGGGTTTGCACATACATTCTAGTCATAAACACCCATTACTCCTTATCAACTCACCAAAAACGTCTCTTCACAACCCATATAAGAGGATTAAGTTAACATGCGATGGTTGTTTGAGACCAATTACAACAATGCCATTTTATATGTGCAGTCGAGCAGATTCTGGTTGCGGCTTTTATCTCCACGAGTGGTGCACGAGACTACCCAGTGAACTAAAAAACCATCCTGGCCACCCACAACACAAACTTGTTCTCTTTCACTTCCCGCCTAGCGACTTAGCTTATACAGGGTTTACATGCAATATTTGTGGATTATGTTGCAATGGATTTGGATATGTTTGTTCAAACTGCAACTATCTAGTTGATGTGAATTGTGGATATATTCCTGCAAGAATTACCCATGAAGCACATCCGAATCACTTACTTTCAAGGGTAGATGCATCATCAATCCAATCCGGAAGCACCACAATGGCATGTAATGCTTGTGCTGTTATCATTAGTGGTAGTGAGTTATGTTTTAGATGTAGCTTTTGTGATTTCTACCTAGATAATCGGTGCGCTTTGCATTTGCCCAAGACAATTAAGAACAAGTATGACAAGCACCCTCTAAAGCTAAGTTACTCCCCAATTGAGAACCACAAGAGTGAATACTTCTGTGAAGTTTGTGAGGAGGAACTTATTCCTGAAAAGTGGTTCTATCATTGTCAAGAGTGTGGCCAGTCAATACATTCTGCTTGTGCTCCATTAATACTCCAATCCGAACAAGATGTTAATTCTCTCAATGATCAAGAAGGTGTTTATAAATTTCTCAATATGAAGTTTGGGGCTTTACGTTCTTTTCGAGGTCACCACCATCCTTTGTCGTTTCTTCCAGGGACTAAAAGTGACGGTTGCTGCTACATTTGTTTAGGTGAATTGCAATCGTTGTTGATCTTCAAGTGTTTTACATGTAAAGTTGCTTTTCACGTCAAGTGTTACCGAAAAGGCAAGAAATCATGGCAGGTTGTTGAGCGTTTAAGGTTAGATTTCCGACCAAAACATCCAAAACATAGAAAAGAGCCCAAACATCAAAGACCTCTAACTTTCTATCCAAATGAAGTTATGAGACCCATCACCGGGCATTGGAAAGCTATCGATGATGTTATCAAACAACTGTAAATGTATTCTAGTCTTGAGGGATGCTAAATTACTGTATCACAAACTATACCTATATATGAAATATGATTTATGTACCGGACCATTGGATATCATTATCTAGTGGACATGCATTATTTTTTAATTTGCATGCCCATTATTTTTATAGAGGTGGTGGAATTTATAAAGAAAAGACTAGCAAGAAGTAAGCAAAGTTTTTTGAACATACAAATACAACGCATGTCAATTAGGCATTGTGAAAATAAAATGGTTTATTTGCAACACTTCAACCATTTTAGGGTTAATGTGTCACGATCACAAAATTTGAATTAAAAGTAACCATCCTTAATATTAAGACAAGATTCAAAGTTTCATAATTAACATCAGACAAAATAAGGAGGTCCTAAAATACTTTTGTTGTATTCTAAAGAAAGGTAAAAATATCCAAGCTTCTAACTAATGACGTAAGTTAAGTTAAACATAGTTGGTGAGTGGAGAGAAGATTGTTGTCAATTTTATATGGCATATATAAATTCAAATGCAATTAATTGAATATATATTTTTTTGAATTGTGTTAGTTTCGTTAAAAACTTATAATATTTGATTTCACATATATTATAAAATATTTAAACTGTAATTCATACTTTCATAGTGGCACTGACACCTAGAGGTGCACAAAGCGGTTTTTTTAAACCAAACCGGACACTACAAGAAAAGTTAGCAGTTTCGTCGGAGCAATACCGACGACATATGTCGTCGTTTTTGGTCATGCAATCCCGACGACATGTCGTCGTAGATGGTCGGTTTACAATTTTTGACTTTTTCACCTTTTCTCGACGACATGTCGTCGTTGATGGTCAAGCGGGAATGACTGAAAAGTTTTCGCGCTCATCCAAACCTTTTCTCAACGACATGTCGTCGAAATTGAGAATTAGTATTGTTTTTTCCCTTTTTTTTGCCCGATGGAATAATTGTTATTTTTTATTTCTGAAAATTACCTATTCTCGACGTCGAGAGAGGTATTTCATAAAAAATCATTATTTATTTAATAATTAGATTAATTAAATTAATTAAAAACTTGACTCAAACTCGACGAGACGTCGTCGAGAGTGTTTTACCTGCAAACATCCTTGATGGTGAAACGAAAATACCTCATTTCTCCCCCTTTTCCACATCAAATTCCTCTCGCCCCCTTCACCACCACGTCCACTGATTCTTCAACTACGCGGCAGATCGATTTGCAGAGGTTGCTTTGTCTAAGGAGGCGGATGCAAGGAGACGGCAGGTTGGTGAGCCTCTTTTACAAGTACTCCTACTTCCCTTTTTCTTCTAACCATTTCCAGATCCAGGGTTTCCTCCTCCTTCAATTCCCTCTTTCAATTTTCAGGCGAGGATACGGTGGTTATCTTATTCTGTTCAAATCAAAGCTACTATTATTGTTATTCCTCCAAAAATCCCCAACCTAAGGTAAATATGTTAAGATGTGTAATTTATTGTGATTTTACGTATTTTGATTGTATATAATCTTTTAAAACACAATTTAGGTGTTCACTCACCAAGCTTTAGGCATCTCTAATCTTGAAACAGCTTGTGGTTTTATGATGTTAAGGACTAGACCAAAAACTTAGCAGTTATCAAAGATACTGTGATTTTTTGTATGTTTATATTGGCTAATTTTTGTATGTTTTGAAATGGGTCAGGTTTGGTTGAGTTCACTCGAAACATTTTTTGTAATTTTTTTAATTCCTATAAATATCAGTTTTAGCAATTTACTAGGTTATATGCATGAAAAAAGTAGTGCGACTTTTGACTTGTTTGAAGTGTTTCTTTCATGGTAATGACTTTGATTGTTCGCAGGTCCTAATGCAACTTCTAAATTGAGTGGATACAAGTGCTTTTATGAAAGAGGCACCTTGCTTTAACATCAGAAAGCCTGGTGTCCCAACCTGAGGTGTCACAACCAGTTGCAATTCTTCCATGTGGGCATACATTTCATGATCAATGCTTACAAAACATCACTCCTGATGACAAAGCTAAAGATCCACCTTGCATTCCTTGCGCGATCGGTGAAAATTAGGTCACATTCTCACCTGAATTTTATATGGGCTATTATGGACGTATATGCTTATTTAAAACATGGGAATAGATGTATGTATATACAGAAGATGTGATGTTTAATATATTGGGCTCAGAACTCTTTGTAACATTTAATTTGAATGGTTTGTATTAACTTGACACGTTTGTAAATTTTGTGGAATGCTTTATGTATTATTTGAATGGTTTAGAATGTATGAACAAGTTTTCAGTTTATTAGTTCAATCGTTATTTATAAAAATCTGAAATTTTTTTAAAATTTGTAAAACTTTTTTGTTAGTTTTAAACAATTAGTCGTCGGTAAAAGGGTGACCCAGATATAAATTTTGCAATAAAGCTAAAGGTGTATTTTAATTTTATTTTATCTTTAATTTTTAGTTGAGAAAACCCTTTCCCGACGCCTCTTTCTCGACGACATGTAGTCGAGAAAAAGGTAATCTATGTCGACGACTAATTCCCGACTTCAATTTAACCTTTCTCAACGTGGCTTTGCCCACAAGTCGTCGCTAAAAGTCGACGAATCTGCCTAAAATTCTTGTAGTGGTCAACGTTTGGTCAAAACCGGTTTGCCTTCAAACCGGTTCGGGTTAAACCGGTTTACACACATGAAATCCCCAACCCTATCAAACCAGATCGGGCCGGGTATTAGACCGGTTTGGTCAACGTTTGGTCAAAACCGGTTTGCCTTCAAACCGGTTCGGGTTAAACCGGTTCGGGTTAAACCGGTTTACGCACATGAAATCCTTAACCCTATCAAACCGGATTGGGGCCGGGTATAAGACCGGTTTGGTTCTTAAACCGTTTTTTTTTAATCAATAAAATTCGAATAAACTATAAAAAAATATATATAACAATTATAAAACATAAAGTTCAACGTTTATTAATCTTTGGGAAGTTCAGAAATTACAAAACATTAAAAAATAAAATTAGAATATTGGAAAACAAGAGTTTAGAGAGCGGTTATAGAAATTAGATAGAGTAGAGAGATGTGTGATTAAACCAAAACATTCCCCTTCCCCACCTATTTATAACGTTTTATGGGTGCAAAATGGTCCAAAAAACGGCTCAAAATTCTTCCAACGGCTATATAGCCGTTATGTAACAGCTATTTTTTGCCGGGCGACTAAACCGGTTTGTTTGAACCGGTTCATGCCCAACTCTACTAACAACTGACGAATATCAAAAGTTTTAATTATCAATAAATGAGCCTTTTACGTAATTCATAGTTCATGCCTTCATAATGGGATAGCTTTATGGGCCTATGGCTCATGAATTTAAACTTTTCCCGGATTAGCATTATTTAGTTTCTTAGGGTCGGGTTCCTCTTGCCCCGAAGTTGCACATGTGGGCTTTGTATCGCTCTTGTTTTCAAAGCATATACATAATATTATATATTAATGTGACCTTTCATAAATATTAGATGGTTTAGGGTATGTTTGGGATTACTTTTGGAAAACAACTTTTGATTTTTTAGAAAAGTAAGTCCTCACTTACTTTTAGAAAACAACTTTTTCATACTTTAAAAATCAACTTTTACTCGCTCATCCAAACAAACTTTTGATTTATTGATTTCTTGAAAAAGTTAATAAGTCAATAAATAGGTTTTAAAAGTAATCCCAAACATGCCTTTAGATACTAAACATTGAACAATTATGTAAAAACAAACATTTACGATAATTTTAAATGATTAACATTAGAAAACTAATTATGTATCCATTTCTTGCTATTTTTATTGGGTATAAATGCACAAGTTAGGTTTCATTCACAACCACCATAAAACCTATAAGGTAGCAAATATTATGTTGAGAACCACGATAACTGAATATGCACGTGCATAACTGAATATGCATGTGTAGAGAGTGATTCAATGAAAAACATAAAATTAAAAATAAAATGGTTTATTTCTCTCTCCTCACTGTATCTTTAATTTCGTTTCTCTTCTCCATAACTTTAAAAAATAATTTCAAACATAATTAAATCAACGTGCACTCTGAAATTTACATCTAGTGTATAATACTATCATTACCATAACTTTAAAAAATAATTTCAAAATAATTAAATCAACGTGCACTCTGAAATTATATAGTAATACTATAGGAATAAGACGTTTCTTGGGGATTCTCAACATATTATTAGAGAAAAAAAATATTATAGGAATTCGAAGCAAAGGATCACTCTTTACTTAAATATGAACCAAAGTATATAATGTTTTTATTCTTGGCTTTGTTGTATGATATATTATTATTCTTTGGTTTACTCATTGGCTAAACCTACCAAATAAAATTGGTCGTGACATGCTATATAAAGTGTCTTCTTTTTAAGCCATATATATTGTTAAGGTGTATTGTATTACAGTTTATTAATAGCAATCACACGTCATATCTAAAAGTGTAAGAGATAGAAAAGAAGAATCGTAATGGAGTTCAAGAGGTACAACCAGAAGAGATAATCCAACACAAACATCCACTCATTCTCGAAGATTTGCAATCAATGTATCAAAACTATGAGGAAGATGATGACGATTTTGACGACCTGGATTTGATCGCAATGCAGAAATTTAAGAGCAAATGTGACATTTGTGGATTAGGAATCAATTGGTACCACCGATATTACTACAAGTGTAGCCAGTCATCATGTTCCTACTCGCTCCACAAATTATGTGGAGAACTGTCCATAACCATTCAATTCCCTTCGCACCCTATCCACACTCTTCTCCTTAAGAGTTCAAATTCTTGGAGTTGTCATAGTTGTCTTGTGAAACATCAAGATGGTATATGTTACTGTCAACAAACCAGAATCTCAATTTTATTATCCCAAACCAAAAATGTTTATACCCAAGAGCTCCTAATCCAGATACAATATAAGAATCTGAGCATACGAATAGACACTATACAAGAACCAAAACAATCAGATACAAAGACAGATCAAATGATGATGTATGCGAGATAACGATGACCAGAACTTGTTCTCTCTTTGATAGTGAACCGGCTGAAGAAGTGCAAGAGAATGTCCTCAACATGATGACGGATAGATGATGATGTTGAGAAGAGGATAATGCCAGAGCACGTCCTATACCAGACGAAGAAGATCGCTCTTGTGAAAGAAGGAACGTCTAGGGCTTTTTACTAGGACTCTTGCAATACTCTTGTATTTCTGAAAGAACTGGATCTTTGATCTTCAAGAAGGAAAGAAAGTTATACTTTCTTTTTGATATCCAACGGAGTTGATCAGCTGGCATAATAAGTCCCTCAACTTTCTAAAGCTTGTAATTCTAGCCAAAACTTCTAACTCTTGACTTGACAGCTTCCAACTTTAATCGAGACTTTGACCAACTCCCAACAACATAACCACCCTCACGAACTCAGTAGCGGACCATCAACATGTATGCAAAATATACCAACAATTAGAGAACAATTATATAATATATGTTTGATATTGAATTGAAAATACACACATATTTCAACAGTTACCATTGTTCCACATAATTATGCAATCGATCTACGTTGTGTAACATTTGCGGAGAAAACTATGATTCATCATCCTGGCCACCCGCACCCACTAATCTCTGCTACCCTTGACCCTAAGTGTTATTCTTGTGGGAAAGAACATAAATGGGTGTTCTATCATTGAATCACTTGTTTTAACTTCTCAATCCATGTTGATTGTGTTACCCTTCCATTCAAAATCAGTTTAAGCGATCATGTTCACATGCTCACTCTCTCATTTTCTTTTACGGTTATACCACATCTTAGCAAATGCAGGATCTGTGGAACGAGTATTAGTGAAGAAAATTGGCTATACAAATGCAGTAAATGTCGGTACTACGTCCAACTAGATTGTGCAACATCGAGGGGAGAGCCTTTCATGTCCATCTTCTCACGCAGTAAATATGCATTCACGCGCTTACATCTATTATTCTTGGCCCATTTATATTTTCTTAATATAAAAAACGGATTTTTTTTAGAAATGGTGGAGTTAGCAAAAGTGATTTGGTTTGTATGTGACTTAAAACGCAGACGGACTCTGACTTTTCAAATTTGAGTCCACTCACTTGGCAAGTAGACTTTAGGAAACAACTTTTTTTTAAATGGTATATTTTTAAAAAGAAAAGTTGCAAATGGTTGCATTGACTTAAAAAAGTGATAAATGGTAAAACCGTGATTCCCAATCACGGTTTCAGTTCATTTGCAAACACCCAATGATTGGGTGTCAGAAACTTGCCAGAAGATTACCATTTTAATTGAAACTGTGATTCCAAATCACGGTTTCAGTGTTACCATTTTAACTGAAACCGTGATTCGTAAGAACGGTTTCAGTTACTTTATTGAAAAACCAATATCTTTATTGAAGACACGTCTCTCGATAATACCATTTTGAACTAAAACCATGATTGGAAATCGCGGTTTTACCATTTACCACTTTTTTGAGTCAATGAAACCATTTCCCACTCTTTTTAAAAATATATCATTTAAAAAAATCATCAAAGTTGAGGTAGGGCTCCACTATTTCTCTCAAAAAGAAGTAAGATCCCACTTGAGGGAGGAGCGGACTCAAATTTGAAAAATCAGAGTCTGCTTATTGGAGTAGCAAACTCCACATATATCAAAAAAGTTTCAAAAATAAACATACCAAATCATTTTGGCTAACTCCTCCATTTATCTAAAAAAACTCTATAATAAGCTTATGGCGTTACCATTTTCATTGTCTTAGGAATCGACAGAACTAACAGAAATTTTGAAACTGCGGAATATCCTAACCTTATCCACTACCCACTCCCTGATGAATCCTACAACATGTTGCCACACCACGTTCTTAGAGGGGATTTTCGACACTTTGACCTAATTATTTCTCCTACGCAGGGTTTCTACGCCCATTCTAGTCATAACCAATAAATGCATCTGATACAAGAACGTCTCTTCACAGCCCAATGATGAGAATTAAGTTACTATGCGATGGATGTTTGAGACCAATTACAACAACGCCATATTATGTGTGCAATGATGGCTGCAACTTTCATCTCCACGAGTGATGCACCAGACTACCTAGGGAACTAGAAAACCATCCAGATCACACGCTTGTTCTCTTTCACTCCTCGCGTCGTAATTTTATTTTCGAGTGCAATATATGTGGATTATGTTGCAATGGATTTGGATATGCTTGTTCCAAGTGCAACTATCGAGTTGATGTGCATTGTGGATTCGTACCTGAAAGAATCACGCATGAAGCACATCCGAATCACTTACTTTTAAGAGCAGATGCATCATCAATCCAAACAACAATGGCATGTGGTGCTTGTAATGAAATCATTAAGGGAAGTGAGTTATGTTTTAGATGTAGCTTTTGTGATTTCTACCTAGATAATCGGTGCGCTTTGCATTTGCCCAAGACAATTAAGAACAAGTATGACAAGCACCATCTAAAGCTAAGTTACTCTCCAATTGAGAACCACAAGAGTGAATACTTCTGTGAAGTTTGTGAGGAGGATATTAAAATATGATTCATAACTCTAGCAGGCATGTGATCTTGCACGTGAGTACTTAAGTTTGAAGGAGTCATTATTCACGTGGAATTCATTAGTATTAATATCGTCTTTATTAGTTTGAATAAAACTTATAACTGGCCTATCATGTCCGGTTCTATAGGAAGTTGTTAGCTTGTTTACGTTGTGTTTCTCTTCTATTTAATGTCGTTGTTATTTCCTTTGTAACTCATTCAGAAAGCAATAAAGATCATAAAAGTTTGCCTGCTTTAATCTATTAGTGTGTTGCATATTATTAGTTCTATACCATCAGTGGTATCAGAGCCACGTTGTAATTCTCTGGAGAAGCAAGATCTTGATTCTGCATTCAATGGCAGATCAAACAAGTACTCTACCAACTGCTCCAACTCCGATTCCGATGTTTAAAGGTGAAGGTTATGATCATTGGAGTATCAGAATGAAAACAATCCTTAAGTCTCGTGACCTATGGGATTTAGTTGATGTTGGTGTCAATGAAGCTGAAACAGATCTAGGAAAACTTAAGAATTCTATAAAGAGGGATGCTCATGCAATGGCCCTTATTCAACAGGCTATTCATGATCAACTTTTTTCTAGGATTGCTGCTGCTGAATCATCAAAAGAAAGTTGGGAAATTCTGAAAATGGAGTATCAAGGAGATACTCAAGTAAAAGCAGTCAAGCTTCAGGGTCTTAGAAGAGACTTTGAGAACCTGACTATGCGTGAAGGTGAACAAGTGGGAGAATATTTTTCTCGAGTGATGGCTATTGTTAGCCATAAACGATCATATGGGGAAGTTGTGACTGATCAAGCCATAGTTGAAAAGATCCTTCGTAGTCTTACCTCAAAGTTTGACTTTGTTGTTCCTTCGATTGAGGTGTCTTTTGATTTGTCTAAACTTTCACATGTTAAGTTAATGGGTTCACTGCAATCACAGGAAGAAAGAATGAATAGCAGGAATAATGAAAAAACAGAAAAGCTTGAGGAACATGCACTGCAAGTAATCCAAGAAAGCAATCGGCCAAGTTTTATGAACAATGTAAGAGGACGTGGACGAGGGTCCTTTAGAGGCCGTGGTAGAGGAAGAGGACTGGATAGGAGCCGAGTACCTCAATGTTACATTTGCAAGAAATATGGGCATGTTGCTAAAGATTGTTGGTACAATGAGGAAGTCCATGCCAATGTGGCTGTTGAAGCAAATGACCAAGATGCAGGTGGAGAGGAACAACACTTATTCATGACATACACAGGAGAAGCATTTGCCCTGATGACTAATGCAATGGTGAGTGACATTAACAGTCTATGGTTTGTTGATTTAGGATGCTCTAACCATATGACAGGTTCAAAAGAAAGCTTTACTACCCTAGATGAGTCATTCAAGCTTGAAGTTCAATTAGGAAACAAAAAGAAACTCGGTGTGGAAGGAAAAGGGACTGTTCGGATTAATACGGGTCATAACAGTTACAAACTGCTTGCAGATGTGTACTACGCTCCATTATTGGAGTATAACCTTCTTAGTGTGGGCCAACTCATGAAAAAAGGGTATTCTCTTTTGTTCGAAAAAGGAAAGTGCCTAATAAGAAGCAATGGTGTTGATATTATGAGAATTACTGTGTCCAATAATAATATGTTCCTGCTAGATGCAACTAAAGCTGTAGTTTGCACTCCCATTAGTCAGGATTATACCACTCACTTATGGCACCGGAGGTATGCACACTTAAACTTCACTAGTTTAAAGTCTTTACATGATAAACATATGGTGATTGGTATGCCTAAAGTTAAGGGATTTGATGTCTGTGAGGGCTGTGTCATGGGTAAACAGACAAGACTTTCATTTCAGTCTCATTCATGGAGAGCCACAAAGAAGTTAGAATTAATTCATGCTGATTTGTGTGGTCCTATGCAAGTTCCCAGTCTTGGTCGTAGCCTATATTATCTATTATTTATAGATGATTTTTCTAGAATATGTTGGGTCTATTTCATTACTAATAAATCCGAAACCTTTGAAAAGTTTAAAGTGTTTAAGTCCCTGATTGAAAAAGAAAGTGAGTGTGTGATTAAGGTGCTACGTACTGATCGTGGTGGGGAATTCTATTCCAAAGAATTTAATTCGTTTTGTGAATTACATGGCATTAAAAGGGAGCTAACGGTTCCACATACACCACAACACAATTGTGTTGTGGAACGCAAAAACAGAACCATTATGGGTATGACTCGAAGTATGCTAAAAGAAATGGAGGTGCCAAATTATTTGTGGGCTGAAGTTGTTGCAACAGCTGTATACGTTATTAACAGGTCTCCAACCACAGCAGTAGAATGCCAAACTCCACATGAGGTATGGACTGGTGTTAAGCCTGATGTTACTAACCTTCGTGTATTTGGTTGTATTGCTTATAGTCATGTGTATGCACATGGAAGAAGGAAATTAGATAATAGGGCTCAAAATATGGTGTTCATTGGGTATTCATCACATAGTTATGGATACAGGTTGTTCAACCCTGATACAAAAAGGTTTGAGACCAGAAGAGCTCGTGACACTACTGTTCTAGAAGAAGCTAAATGGGGCTGGAAGGAAAGTGTGAAAGCAGACAAGCAAGAGTATGATAGGTTGTTCGTTGATCCATTTCCAGTTGATCAGGGTGATGTTGCCTCAACGTCCAATGATGCTCCTGAGTCTACATTATCTTCAAGTAGTTCATCAAGTGGCTCATCCAGTGGTCCTTCAGGTAATAATGGAGAACCTTCCACCCCAATTTATACTGCACCTCTAACTTATGAAGGACCTACCGGTCAAAGTTCAAGTTCATGCTCCTCATCTGTACCATTGAAGGTAAGGGCTGTATCAGACCTATATGCAAATACCCGTGAAGTAACTGCAGCACCAGATTATGCAAATTGTCAATTTGCATTAAGCATCACTGATCCTACAACATACATTGAAGCATCAAGAAAAATTGAATGGAAGAAAGCAATGGCAGAAGAATTAGCTTCCATCAAGAAGAACCAAACATGGGAATTGGTGTTTCCTCCGGCTGGGAAAAATGTGGTTGGCCTCAAATGGTTGTTCAAGACAAAGCTTGGGCCAGATGGAAAGGTCATTCGATACAAAGCTCGACTTGTAGCTAAAGGGTATTCACAAAAACACGTTATAGATTATGAAGAAACATTTGCTCCGGTGGCTCGTTTTGAAACTATTCGGCTTGTGTTAGCTGTTGCTGCTCAAAGAGGCTGGCTTATACATCAACTAGATGTAAAATCAGCTTTTTTGAATGGAGAACTGACTGAGGAAATTTATGTGGAACAACCGGAAGGTTATAAAGTTCCTAATGAAGAAGACAAAGTCTACAAGTTGAGTAAAGCTTTGTATGGTCTAAAGCAGGCGCCTAGAGCCTGGTACTCTAAGATTGATGGGTATTTTACTAGCCTTGGATACAACAGGAGTTTAAATGAGCCTACCCTTTATGTCAAAAGATCATCAGATGATATAGTCTATGTATGCTTATATGTAAATGATATAATTTGCACAAGTTCTAGTGTTAATCTTATTGCAGAGTTTAAACAGGAAATGGAGAAGGTATTTGACATGACTGATATGGGTCTACTACGCTATTTTCTGGGTCTGGAGGTAATTCAAGCAAAGGATGGTCTGTTTGTGAGTCAAGGAAAATATGCAGAGACTTTACTAAAGAAATTTGGAATGAAGGGGTGCAAAGTGAAGGATGTTCCTATGAGTCAGCAAGAAAAATATCAATGTGAAGATGGAGAATGTAAGGTTGATGAAACCAACTATAGAAGCCTGGTCGGTGGTCTCATATACTTGACTCATACGAGACCTGATCTTGCCTATTCAGTTAGTGTCCTCTCTCGGTTCATGCAGTCTCCTTCGAAGATACATGCCGGTGCTGCTCGCAAAGTATTGAGGTATGTGGCTGCCACTTCTAATATGGGAATTTGGTATAAAAGGGGAGAACACTTGGAGTTAAATGGTTACTCAGATAGTGATTGGGCAGCCTGTATAGATGATCGAAAGAGTGTCTCGGCGTATGTTTTTTTTCTTGGAAATGGGGCTATTTCATGGTGCTCTAAGAAGCAAAATACAGTGGCGCTTTCAAGTACCGATGCTGAATACATTTCAGCCACAGGAGCTACTTGTCAAGTAATTTGGTTGAGAAGAATTCTGGAGGACCTTGGTGTTGTTCTTAGCAGTGCTACAACAGTTTATTGTGACAGTCAGTCTGCAACTAACTTATCTAAAAATCCAGTGATGCATAGTAGATCAAAGCATATAGAACTAAAGTATCACTTCATTCGTGAAATGGTTAGCCAAGACAAGGTGGTACTGGAGTATTGTAGAACCGGTGAACAAGTTGCTGATCTCCTGACAAAGGCTTTACCAAAAGAAAAATTTGTGTACTTTCGATTCAAGATGGGAGTGCAGGAGTATGAATCACAGGAGGGTATTAAAATATGATTCATAACTCTAGCAGGCATGTGATCTTGCACGTGAGTACTTAAGTTTGAAGGAGTCATTATTCACGTGGAATTCATTAGTATTAATATCGTCTTTATTAGTTTGAATAAATCTTATAACTGGCCTATCATGTCCGGTTCTATAGGAAGTTGTTAGCTTGTTTACGTTGTGTTTCTCTTCTATTTAATGTCGTTGTTATTTCCTTTGTAACTCATTCAGAAAGCAATAAAGATCACAAAAGTTTGCCTGTTTTAATCTATTAGTGTGTTGCATATTATTAGTTCTATACCATCAGAGGAACTTATTCCTGAAAAGTGGTTCTATCATTGTCAAGAGTGTGGCCAATCAATACATTCTGCTTGTGCTCCCTTAATACTCCAGTCCGAACAAGATGTTAATTCTCTCCCTGATCTGCAGAGAGGTGTTTATAAGCTTCTCAATATGAAGTTTGGGCGTTTATTTGATTTACCCGATCACCAACATACTTTGGCATTTCTTGCGGGGACTGAAAGTGACGGTCTCTGCTATTATTGAGCAGATAAATTGCAAACCTTATTGATGTTCAAGTGCTTTGAATGTAAAATTGCTTTTCACGTCAGTTGTATTCATGCTATAGTAAGACTTCTCTCTCACGTTTAAAATTTCGTAATCCTTGAAAAAAACTCAAATGTCGAAGAGTTGTAACTTTCTATCCTATCCAGGCGAAGTTATGAGGAGACCGGTCACACGACATTGGAAAGTTGTTGATGGTCACACGACATTGGAAAGTTGTTGATGGACAACCATAAATGTTATGCATGCATATGTAATTTCATTTCTTATTAACATTCTATTCTATTCTAGTCTTGAGGGCTACTTAATTGTATCACGACAGATGCTTATATATGTTGGTTATTATGCTAAAAGATCTCATTATGGTAACTAAATATATATGTATGTTATATGTATGGTAGTTACAACTGTTATTTCTTCTAGGGGCGCAATGGTTCATTGTGTTGTGTCGATCCATTATGTATAAGTACCTGCATTAAACACTACTAGAAAACATGTGTTCCATCCGCAGTCGTTTCCATCGGATATATGACTTAATAAAACTCTCTCTTTAGCCCCCATCAACTTCAGCAATATTCCATAAAGACCCTTCCAATAACCTAAAATTACAAGACAAAGAAAAATATACAGATTAGAAATAAGAATATTCTTGTTTTAATTATGGGGGGAATAGAGAAAGTTGTAGTGTAGTCATACCACCAGAACCATTAACTATTGTTGTAATTTTTGCTAGTTATTCTTCATCAGTTAGAAATAAAAATATTAAATTCGGATTTTGTTTTCAATTCGCTTTGTTTCAAACTGAAATCAGTGTGATTAGCTTTACAGTTTCATCATCGAACAAAAGTTAACCCGTGTAACATGAACCCGAAAAATCAACTATGTGGCGTTTTTTTATGTATATGACGCGGTTATTGTAAGCAATCAAATGACTCAAGAAACAAATGATGATATAAAATAGAAAATATCCTCTTGATCTGGTTAAATAAATAATAGAAAATATCCGCTTGATCTGGTTAGAACTCGATGCTCCTGCATCATACTCCCTTTCTTGGAAAAGACTCGACCACGAGTCTTGTAAAAAACCACATGGATCGAAGGGAACATCAACCCGATCTTTATTCATTATCATCACGACCCTCTTGAATAGTTCAACTTCATGGTTCGTTTCGCATGACTTTGAACCCATTCCACCTGGGTCTATTGGGTTGCTAGGTCTCCTTCTCTCTACCTCCTTCTCCCCGTCTTCGAAAAAAACTCGTTCTCGAGTTTTCCGTAAGCTTGATAATACGAATCCGAAAAATGGCCACCTTTAACAATCTCAACCCCATGTACCTTGGTGTCTTGTTCCCCACGTGTAAAAGTAGCATGCAAGGTTGGCATGCTTATCCCATTTGCAAATATATCACCAATTTCAAGCATGATATTTGATGCATGATTATTATTTTTTCCTTTTTTGAACTTCCGGTAATATCGTGTTGTTGGTCAATCCACACGAAAGTTTATCATTATTATTGGGAATCTCAGCCACATAATTGGCAACCACGATATTTTCCTTATCTTGAATTTTTGAAAAATTCAAACCTCCAAAATTTTTGGGGTCCTCCGATGACCATGCATGAGATCCACCCGGAGATTCATCACCACTGGTAGCCATCGCATAACAACCCGTAGCCTCCGTGTCACCCTTCAAGATCATATCAAAAATAGCCGATGATGAAACTGTTAAAACTTCTTTGTGTTCAACCGTGTTACCCGTAGTTCCCTCCGCCGCACCACGACCGGGTCCGGACAAGAAATCAAATCCCTGCAATGGTTCACCTCCTTGAATGGCAACCCCGTTCAAGGCTTTTGTAACCCAAACATAGTCTTCTTTGTTCACCTCGTTGTCTCCATAATCACCGAAACAAGGAAGTGAAGGAAAGATAAAACCGCCATGGGTAGGATGCTCCTCATCCCCCGTTAACACTTTCCCGAAGAGTTCTTCCGGTTCCGTTTCCTTCCATGTCGACAATGCCTCAAGATCTTGGACCCGTTGCTTAAGTCGTAGGACCTCGTAGGACCTGTTGTAACTCGAGGCATCAGACTCGTCGCCGGATTCGTTTGATCTTAAGATCCCGTGGGTCGGGATCAACTCCGTCGTTGCCTCGGTCGGCGGTTCTACGAAGAGTACGTCGATCTTCTCCACGAGCCATTTGAATCAACCAAAAGCTCTGATACCAAATGATGCGGTTATTGTAAGCAATCAAATGACTCAAGAAACAAATAATGATATTCAAACGATTCGAACCGAATGATTCGGTCGAGAAGCTTAAAGCTTACAAATTCTTTAATCAAAATAATCAACTAAAAACTAAATAACCCTATATCCCTATTTATACTAAACAAAGAAAAAGATAAACTAGGAAACAATGATGATAAAATAGAAATTTAAAATTTAAATAAATAATAGAAAATATCCTCTTGATCTGGTTAGAACTCGATGCTCCTGCAGCAGTATATTTTCATTAAAATTTTCAGGTCAATTAACTATTCAAATTTAAAAATATTGATGAATGTTGTAGAGTTGAATCAATTAACATATGTAAAATAATTAATGGTTTCTAATACAACATTACTTAACACAGGAATTGCATGTGTTAGGAAGGTTATATATTGTAATATTGTTGAAAGTTGTTTTTAACAATCCTTCTCTTAATTTTTGCAGTAGGCGTTACGGGTGTTGATGGTTTAATTCGGCCGATTTTAAAGCAAAATTAGGCCGAACCTTTAAATACAGTTTTCTACAAAATAAATTGAGCGGGTTGGTTAGGTTCGTTTGACATGCCGGTATTTGTGGTTTGATCATTCATTTTTGGATATTGGCGGTTATTAAAAAGGATAAATTTCTATCATCCTTTTAAAATATAATAATCAGGTTCTTGAATATAATACATATACATAATTGCATCGTTCTAAAATGAAAAAAAAAAATGTAAAACGGTTGGTTCGATTTACATGACCAGTTTCTAGTTTTAAACAGTAAAACCATTAAAACCAAACCATATACATTTTAAACCGGTCGTATTATTTTGGTTTAAACACTTATGTATACGGATGTTAGTCCAACAGAATTTGTTAATATTTATTTAAAATTAAGGTTAATTACATTTAATATTAATATGTATCAACAATCAGTATACTGATTTTGATATAGTTTTCATTTTATAATGAGAACAAACTCCATTTTCACATTGACGTATTTTAGTTTTTTTTTTCCTTTTAAGATGTAAACAGATTAATTTGTAGTAAAATTACAAATATATAATATTTAAAAATAAACTCATCTTAACAAGACTATATTCTAAGTAGAAATATACTGAGTTCAGGCCCTCCGCCGTCCGGGTTCATCATGTAAAACGCCTCCGAGTCACGACTCCCCACAACTCGCTCAAATCTCGCTCTCATATACAACAGCTCCCCCTCATCGTTTCTCTTCCCGCCATCCCCCACTACCGGTATAACACCGGCCCCAACCGAAACCGTTTGCACCGTGCTCAGCACGTGCCAGTCTGACGCAGAACACGCCCTCGACTGCGCGTACCCGTACTTCCTCCCGTTACAGTACATACTCCACGTCGGCTCGTGAAACAGCTTCGTTTTACCACCTCCACCACGCGCCACAGACCGCGCGTGTTGCTTCTCGCATTCCAACGCGATTCTAACCAACCCCGACGACATCTCCTTCACGAGAGCTGCCGTCGACACCGCCAGCTCCACAATCAACACCGGTTCCGATCTCGGATCATACTGCACCGCAAAGCTGACGTGTCCCCTCCGGTTTCCAAACAACGTGCCGGTGACTTTCCGACCAGGCGTCGGCGTAAGCGACAGTTGGGCGGGAAACGTGAGCCACCGGCACGAGGGAAGGATTGCAGGGATTGATATTATGTTGATAATCGAACGGAGAAATATCGAGATACCAAAGCGGCGGCGGCAACCTACTGGAGTTGTACCTCCGACGAGTGATTTGTCCTCGGCGATGGAGTTAGGGTCAAGTATGTAGGAGGTTGACGAGATGTAATTTGACGGGACTATTGTGGTGGTACTGTTGCAGCTGCTGCTTCGGGGGAGAGAAAGAAGACGGTGACGATGGTTCATATCGGAATGATGAGTGATCGATCGGAAACTGAAAGGGTGTAATGATGGTGTTGGGGGGAAGGGTGAATTTAAAGGGAGGTGTTGGCCATGCGTGAGTCAGTGCTCCGCTTATGATTCCATTAATGTCAATTTCTTTGATGCTGTTTGTATTTTAATTTTTGGGTTTCTTTTAGAATTTTTTTTCTAAAATGGGCTATGAGGGATCGTGTAATTACATTTTGGCTTTTCTCTCTAGGATGACGTATATGGGTTTGTCGCCCTTTCAAAGGGCGACAGGTTCATCAACCTCTCACTCCAATCATTTGATTTGTACTGGATAGTCAGTGTATCAAAAGTTGTCGCCATTCCAAAGGGGGACAACTTCCAGTCACACGTTCACCTCAGCTTAATATCCTGGTCACTATCCTTGTCATTATCCTAGTCAAAGCTGTCACCATTTCAAATGGCGAGAGCTTTCTTAATTGAATAAAAAGTTGTGTAGTCCCATCAACCAGGTACGAATGTCAAAAAAAAAATTCAAACCTATCAACATTCCAAATGGCGAGAGCATTTAACCTGTGATGTCCCCTTTAAATTGAACCGAGCTGTCCCATCAACCACCCTTGATACGCGTGTACACAAAAAATTCAAACCCGTCGCCTCTGGGAATGGCGAGAGGATTTAATGCTGTACCGACCCAACCACTCAAAGCCGTCCCAACCACTCACACATGTCCCATCCACTCAAAGCTGTCGCCTTTGGGAATGGCGATAGGTTTAGGTGAAAAAAAGTGGAATTAAATGAGACTGGTGGTGTTTTATATATTCTTGTAAACCCATTTTTTCATGAAATATCATAGCAAATCAAAACCATTTATTTTATTTTTCCTTTCAATCACAGCAAACCAAATCATCTATTCAACAATTATAATATGGATGTTAGTTTTACATCAGGTCCATTGATCGATGACTTATTATTTTTAAGTGGTAATCATAGGGCAGATCAATATTTTCAAGATCCTACAAACAACAACGTGGTTCTAAGAATTAGACGCGGTGACAAGAAGTTCTGGACACATATCCAGCATAATCTCATCCCCGAGAATGTTATGCGTTACATAAACGAGGCAGGTTTTACGGGTGTAATACTTTGTGGTAGTCGCCGACTTGACCGTCACCTCATTTCCTCGCTTGTTAAAAGGTGACGTCCTGAAACACACACTTTTCATTTTCCAGTTGGAGAAGTCACGGTAACTCTACAAGACGTACAAGTTTTGTGGGGTTTACCAATAAATGGTAATGTTGTTAGTGGTGTAGATAAAACTTCACAACATGCAGACCTCATATTAAAAATTCAGAATTTGATGGGTTTTACACCGGGTGAGGGTTTTTTCAAATACCAAAAAATTAATCTACCGCGTCTTTTTGAGCAAATCAAAATTGACCTACCTGTCAACGCAACCGATCTACAATGTATGCAACGAGCAAGACTAATAATTTATTATTTGATTGGTGCAACGTTATTTCCTGATTCTGCTAGCAATTAGGTTAAAATTTCTCTTTTGAAGCACGTCGAAGACCTGACTGAATGTGCCGGGTTTAGTTGGGGGTATTGGCTTGTTTGTATCGACATTTATGCAGAGCCACCGACATTAATATTCAAGAGTTAGGTGGTCCTTTATTTTTGTTGCAGTTATGGTGTTAGGAGAGACTGCCAGGGTTCGCCCCTCAAATTTACCATGATATTGATTATACAAAACCATATGGAGCTAGGTATGTGAATTATGTTGTGTAATTATACCTCTTTATTTTAATGTAAGTATAATCATTTTTTCTTAAATTACATGTGTTGAACTGATTGAGTTTACTTTTTTTTAAAGATGGCGCATGCCTTTAGATTTTCAAGACAATTCCATCCATTGTTTGGCCGCATATCGGTCTATTTTACATTCTTTAACTGAGGACCAGGTAATTGATATTATAAAAAGTATCTTTAATGATACTAATCCTAACCACATAATATATTATTTAAAATAATAATATATTTTATTTTAACTAAATTACTTTTTTTATTAGTTTGTCTGGACGCCATACGATTCCATTTCTCATTTACTACCCCAAATGTGTAAAGACTGTGAAGACATTTGGAGGAGCGAGAAATATTTGATATTTTGGGAAATTGTCGAACCCCATTTACCAAGCAGGGTTATGAGATAGTTTAGAATGTTTCAACCAATTCCCACAAATACACTCTTCTCTATAGACGAGCATAAAAAAATCCATGAAATAAATCATGCGGGAGGGAAGAAAAGATAATCCACATTTACGATAACGATGATTATAAGCCGCGACACATTGGTTGGCAACATCAAAATTCAGGGGCACATGCTTGTATGGTAATGGAACATTTGGTTATGGGTAAACAACTAGATATACCGATGGATTTTCAAGAGACAGCTATGAAGTATCGACTTTCCATGGCTGATAAATTGTATTATTTTCGATGTCCAACATATGTTAATCCTGAGTCTTAGACGTGGTATGTTTTATGGCAGTGTAGTCTTTATTTTTATTTATAAAATTAGCATGTAATTTATGTTTATGTTAGTATGTTTAATTTATGTTTACTTTAATTTATGTTTACTTTTATTTATGTTGACAAGAGAAATTAAAATACAACTAAAATAAAACAACAAACACGCCAATGAAACAACAAAAGACACTAATAATACAACAAAACAAGCTACTACTTACTCTTGCGCGTTCGTACAATTATTCCTTCTATGCCCCCATTGTTTACATATTCCACATCTAGTAATACGAGTTTGATCGGGATGACGAACATCCATCTCGTTGTATATTCTTCTGGCACGCCTTCTACCCCTTGAGGTGGTAATTTTTGACGAATCTGCTTTAATCTTCCAACCCGTGTCTGTCCAATAATCAATGTGAGGTAGCGGGAAAAATTCACTATCGTATTGCGCTTTATACGCAGCAACGGTGTGTAATTTATTGATAATGTTGTTAATTGAATCACCTTTTTGATGACAAACTGCAATATCATGTGAGCAAGGAAATCTGTCAATTTGCCATTTCCCGCAGGTGCATGTTCCTTTTAGGTACTCGACAGTATACTCATTTCCACCGGTTTCGTTTGTTTGTAGTTTCGTTCGTACCCTGTACCTCCCACTTATATAACCGAACTCAGTTATGTCGTGTTCTTGTGAGCGATTTTCACGGCTAAGAAGCCGACGCCACATGAGAGGGGGCAATCCTGTATCGCAACCTCGTAAAATCTCATTATTTTTCCTAAAGTGCTCCACTGCTTTATTGAATGTACAATCAATAATGGCCTTAATAGGCATAAGCCTAATCCCCCGCAACGCATTGTTAAAACCCTTCGAGATATTTGTCGTTAGGTTTCCCCAACGACGATTGTTTTTATCATGGAGAAGAGTCCACTTAGTCTCTTTTATCGCTTGCAAATATTCCCACGCATTTGCATCAAGGCTTGTCATTATAATAACAGAGTGATCATACTTCCTTTGTTGTGTTATGGAACCTATAGGCTTCAATCTAGACACCTTAAATTTTTGTATTAAGTTGCTTCTGACGTGTCTTAGACAAAATCGATGAAAACCATTAGCTTTCCATCCTGAAAGAGTTTTCATCGCATTAATAATTCCTTTGTGTCTATCAGAGATAACACACAACTTTTAACCTCGTTGCATGGCGATGTGAAACCAGAATTGTTGCAAAAACCAACACCAGTTGTCCACCGTCTCCTCATCGACAATCGCGTAAGCTACCGACAATACGTAGTTGTTTTCATTTTTTGTAACTGCGACTAACAACTTCCCGCGATAGTCTCCCCTCAAGTGGGTGCCGTCAACAGATATTACAGGCTGACAAAACTGAAATGCTTTTATTGGCGGCCCAAATGCCCAAAACACATACTTAAAAGTATGGCATTGGGAAGAACCGGAGGGACTGTGTAACCATTCAACAATAGTAGTAGGGTTCGATGCTTGTAATGATGAAATGTACTTAGGTAACTCTTGAAAGTTGGTCACCCAACTACCGTAAATCCTCTCTATATTAGCCTTCCTAGCTCGCCACGCCTTACTATAAGAAACGTCAACTCTAAGCTGGTTTTTTATATGTGTCTTGATTTGTTTCACGGGGTATGAAATGTCTTGACGAATTAAATGGATGATGTGTCTTGAAATATCTTTGGTTGTCAAACTTCAATTGTTGTTTTTCACAACTGTCCCGTAGCAGTTATGCCTATCCACCCATTTAACAATTCTAAACATGTGGTCAATGCTCTTTTTGGACGCGTAGACAAACCATTTACATGGGTGAGCGTCTAGATGATTAGTTTTGCACTTAGGGCTTCTTATGTAGCATTTTGCCCTCCATTTATTATATTTGGATTCAGCAACATATAATTCACGATTACAATCTATATTCCATCGCCTAACTGTACCCATCAACTCTTCTTTATCTCTGAAGTACATACCAAGACGAATTTGTCTAGACTGATCGTTCCATATATCCATGGCTTCCTCGTCATCAAAATCGGCAGCTTCATACTCTCTCAATTCTTCGGGATCTTTAGAGTAGTTGGTGACTATATGTGAGGATTCAAGGTTAGTAGTATAATTATACTGCTCAGGAATTTCAACTTGGACTGCATCATCATCAGAGGATTCTTCATTTGATGGAAGGCCCTCAGATTCTTCAGTGCTTGGTGGAGGGGTATCCGGCTCAGAGTCGTCATCAATATTGGTATTAGTAGAGGGACCGGCTTCAAATTGAAGTGAATTAGAATTCTCTTGATTGGAATAACTCGTTTGTTGAGCAGCCTCGTATATAGAAAAACCACGTAGGATATCCATACAACTAGAATTTTGTACAAACGTTATTGGCTCAATATCAACATATACGTTAGGACGAAAACTTGGATCTGTTGTGGCTAAATAATACAACACGTCAAGGCTAAGATCATTGAAAATATCATATGATTGGGAAAAACCCTTGAAAAGTGTAATATAGTTTCATACTCAACGTATAAAACTCCTTTTGAATTTGAAGATGCAGATAAATCATATCAACGAATTCTTCGTATGATATTTTCTGTTGAACAATAATCGTACAACTTTTAGTGGTACTTTCACATGAAATAATCTCATTTTCGTAGAAAACATTACCACCCCAATACAATTGAACGAATATGGAAGCAAACATATTTGATGAAAAGATGGGTAAAAAATAATATGGGTAAAAAATAGAATATATAAAACACCACCAGCCTCATTTAATTCCACATTTTTTTCACCTAATCCTCTCGCCATTCCCAGAGGCGACGGGTTTGAATTTTCTATGTACACGCGTAACAAGGGTGGTTGATGGGATAGCTCGGTTCAATTTAAAGGGGTCGGTACAAAATTAAAGCTATCGCCATACCCATTGGCGATAGCTTTGAATGGATGAGAGAGCTTTGACTGGTTGATGGGACATCACATATTAAATGCTCTCGCCATTTGGAATGGCGATAGGTTTGATTTTTTTTTTTTGACATCCGTACCTGGTTGATGGGACTACACAACTTTTTATTCAATTAAGAAAGCTCTCGCCATTTGGAATGGCGACAGCTTTGACTATGATAATGAAAAGGATAGTGACCAGGATATTAAGCTGAGGTGGACGTGTGACTGGAAGTTGTCGCCCTTTGGAATGGCGACAGCTTTTGGTACACTGACTAACCAGTACAAATCAAATGATTGGAGTGAGAGGTTGTTGAACCTGCCGCCCTTTGGAAGGGCGACAACCCGATATGAGTCATTCTAGAGAGAAAAGCCCCAAATGTGATTACACAATACCTCATGACCCATTTTAGCAAAAAATTCTTTGTTTTAGTATGTTTAATTGCTACGATAAATAATCTAGATTATTTTATATTTATCATGAAAGAAACTACATACAAGCCGTTTAGAAAAAAAGAAAAGAAACAACATACAAGTTATATTCAAAAGGAAGTTCATTAATATACAACTATTATGGAGAAGTTTGCGGATCTAGAACATAATTTCAGGGGTAGTAATTTTTTTTTCAATCTATCATCTCCCTCTATAGTGTGATAAAAAAAATTCAGATCATCCGAAAGACACCCTCTTTCATTCGTACTAAAATTAATTGGATACATCTCAGAAAATGTCACTATCTTAGAGATGTCAAATTTAGAAAACCAATCACAAGAATTTAAACCATATATCTCAGAAAAATATCACTATTTTAGAGATGTCAAACTTAGGCTTTTTAGTTTTATAAATTTGGTTTTAGGTAATTAATCAATAATTAGTTTTGGGCTCCCTTTAAAAAAAATGTTTAAGGGTAACCAAATATAATTTCAGAGGGTAATGTAATAAACAAAACGTAAAAAAAATATATTTTTTTCCACTTCGTCGGAGAAATTGAGGGGTAGCGGGTGCTACCCCTAGCCATCACATAGAACCGCAACTGGTTATAGATACACACAAGTGCAATATAGGTTCTATTGTAGAATATAGGGCCCGCCCAAAGGGAGGGCGATGAGGGCGACATTCCCGGGCCCGGTCTTTCTTAAGGTCCAAAGTTTTTAATTTTTTTTTATATTATATATATGTGTAAGCCTAATTGTTTAGAAATCTAAATCCAAAACCAAGAAATAAAAAAGGCCTAATCTACAAATGATTTATTAAGCTTAGACCCAACTACTAGTTCAAATAAATTAAAAAAAGAGTTTGTACTAACTCATACCTGACGAAAATGTAAGTGCCAACCGGGGAAACGGGGAAAGTAATATCGACGTTGTGCAAGTGCCAAGGGGGAATTCAGACGATCGTCAAGATGAGTTCTCGTAGCCTCTTTTTCTTCTTCATGTTTTGGGGTGAAAACATGTCATACATCATATTCTATAAACATTTTTTAGACAATTCAACATAACAATATTTTCTATATATTTTACAAGATTAAAGTGAATATACTTTTAAGACAATTCATGATAACAATATTTTGATGGTTTGTAACTTGAATGTGTGAAAGTTGAATTTTGAAATGTACTTTTAATTAGTTAAAGTGTATTCATATATATATTTTTTTAGAAATATGCCTCCAAAATACAAATATCTATCCGGTTGTGAAAAACGTAAAAGGAAGAGATTATAGCAAGATAAAAGACAATTTTAAGAAAGGGTTTTGTAACGAACCAAAAATTCGGGTTTCGTTTTTAAATAAATAAATATTATAATAATTATTATGGTGAAAATAATATTTTAGAAATAAGTTGAAACAAATGGGTTTCAAGTTAGTAATGGAGTTATAATAGTTTTTAACTAGTTTTGGAATGAAATTGACGAAATGAAAGTTGAGGGGCTAAAAGTGTAAAATGACAAAATCTGTCATATTGACTAGAAGAAGTCAAAATTGAGTTCATTGTTGGTGTTGGGTCGTTCATTGCAAGGGAGAAAACGGATTTGAAGCCAAAATCGTGCATTTGAGCTTGAATTTGTGAAGGTGTTGGCTTGCACGTCATCCTTCTAGCATCAAGTAAGTGTAATCATCCTTTGATTTCACCATTTATGAGCTAGTAGATGAGTTTTTTTGTAGAAATCCAAATGCATGTGGTTAATAGGTGTTAGATTGTTTATAATCTAGTTAAACTAAAGGTAAAGAATGGTGATTAACATCCTAGAACCCTTTGATTTTGATTATGAGAAGTTAGGGTTCATATGGAGAAAATTGGGGGTTTTTAGATAATGATGATATGATGTTGAATTAGTGATGTTTAAGTGTTTATATGGTGTTAGACACTTGAATGAACACCAAATTAACTTAATGATAATTATTGAATGAAAAATTAGTGTAAAGGAATTGGAAAGGAAACTCAAGTAGGTGAGTTTGGATTGAAAGGGGGTGTTTGGATATGAGAATAACCCAAACGGGTCAGTTTGCGTTGGAAATGGGAAATTGGATTGTAAACCAATTATAATGTGATTTTGATGTATGTTAGATTACTAAACTTGGTGTATATGTTTAGGTAATCAAATTGTGAACCGAGAAGGTGGTGCGGGATCTTCTAACCCGAAAGGTAAGTGCTTTTGCACTTACTTAGTATTGATGATAAATGGTGTTGTATGCTATGTTGTATGCAATATGTGTTAAGTATTATGAATGTGAATGAATGTAGTTATAGTTATAATACTATAATGTATATGTGTATATGAGGTCATGGACTAAGAACCATAAGGGGAATGTAGATATGAGGTTATGGTTTGAATACCATAATGGAAATGAGGTTGTGGTCTAAGTACCATAATGGAAATCGAATATGAGGTTATGGTTTAAATACCATAATGAAAATGAGGTTATGGTCTAAGTACCATAATGGAAATGGGATATGAGGTTATGATCTAAGTATCATAATGAAAATAAGGTTATGGCCAATGTGTCATAATGGAAACAGCAACGTGTTAATTAAGAATGATAAATGAAAGGAATGAAACTTGTATGGTGTTATGCAAGTTATATGTAGCCTAATGTAAATTCGATGGAAACAGGTCAAATGGGTGAATGGGTGAAATCAAGTAGATTATACCTGTTAGATATGTTTATCTTCAGTACTAATGATTGTTACATGTGGTGTTATGTAGGAAAATCTCCGATGTAGTCAAAGTCAAGTCTATGGCATTTGGTGGATTCTCGTATGCATATTTGATGATTTTGGGGGTTAAATGGAAATCCTTTAAAAGGATGTAAATGATACTTAAAATTGTGTTTTGGTATATATGTGGTGTTTGAATGCTTTTTTTAACCAAAACCCAAATGCTTGAAATGTTTTGTGTCATGTTGGTGAAATTGTTGGAATTTGGCTAAGTATTGAAACTGGGAGAAAAAGTAAACTTTCTGTTTACTGGGTGTTTTCGCGGTACGCAAAGAATGGGAAGGAGTTCTTCGCGCCACACGAAGAACCAGGGGTTTCTGCCTGGCAATTTTGAGCCTCTTCGCGGTACGCGAAGATGGCTGTCCTGTCTTTCGCGACACGTGAAAAAATATATATATATTCTTGTGATAAATGTTTCTGCGTGTGTAAATGTTTATTATAACCGGTGTTTAGTTTAAGAGTGTTACAGGTTTTGTATAAGTTCTTTCAAAAACAACCTCAAAGTTCGAATTTTGGCACAATACTTTTGTTTTGTTTATGTTATAACAGTTAGTGTCGTATAATGATTTTTTTATATATGATTATTGAGTTTATATTATACGGTCCGTTTTTTTTACATGTCCCGGGCCCAAAATGTTTTGAGGATTCTCTGGACCGGCCCTAGTAGAATACGGTCCGTATTTTCCTTAGTCAAACGATAAAAGTTGCAACAACTGACATAAGTCATTCATGTCCTCACACAGACTGTTATCAAACTAGTCCTGGCGTCGGATGACATCAGATAAAGGTACAACACACCACCACAAAAAAATAAGGATTAATTTGATTTTATGTGGTTACTTTTGCAATATATATAGTCAAACCATGTTGGATTTTGGTAAACTTTATGTGTATTTCATCAAATGCGAAAGTTTTCATCAAACACAAAAGTTTATTATAAGTTTACAAGATAATGAAAAGTTTACACAAATTAGAATAAAAATCATTACATTGTACTTATAGCATATAATTTATCGGTCATAAAAACATCTTTATCTCAGACAAACATCTTGTAGATTTACTTCTTGCTATGACAATAACATTTTTAAACCAGCCTACGCAATATCTCTCTTTATAAAAAGTTTTCATAAAAAACGATCATTCAATTTTACGGTTTCTGACTACCAACCGTCTGTAACAATGCCGACAAACGGTGAAAGGGAGAAGCGGCCTAAAATGGAGGACAACGAGGTTACCGTTACAGATTAGTTTGTCGATGAAAACTTTTCCAAGCGTAGAGTTCTTTGTTTCGGCTATCTATTGATTCAGAACTTCACTCGCGATACTTTTCTCCGTTTAAAATTTCATTTTTTTGTGGATTCGTTGATTCACGAGATACGTTAATCATGAAATAGATAAATAAAAGAAAAGGATGAGATATCAGCTGTTAGCTCAAAGAAATTCCTATCCATTATCAACGAAGTCCATAGACAAAATGGTATAATTGATTCAAAAACATGTTTTTTGTGAAATAATATCGTAATTTTTTTTTGAAGGCGAACATTGAATGATGTGACGTCGCACTCTTCCGTTACATAGGAGATTCTCGTTTAACTCCGGCCAATATGTTGTCTTAACCGGGCCCACATAACGTCAGAGTTGAAGAGCTTTCAAGGAAAAACCCCACCTAATACGGCCCCTTCCGGGTTTGAGGGAGAGTCGAGGCTCGTACCCTTGATCGGCGTGGGTAAAACCCTGATGCATCAGCCTAAAAGTTAGACCTCATTTGTGATGCCTCGAAAATTAATGGTGATGGTTGGGATCAAACTCGGATCCCCTAAAATTTCGAATCTTACCTCAACCACTATACCACAACCTACTTGATAAAAAAAACTAGTCGGCATTATTGCAATACTAAATTGTAGACGGTTCCAAACTGGTAATTAAAATTAAACCGCCAATCAATTTTGGTCGCCTAACAATGTCCACGTGCAATTTATTGTGACCACTACCTAATATAACTCTTGTTTGCTTATGTCACTTTGTCTCTACTACATTTTAATTTGTTATCCGTAATCAAATAAATTAACACAAGTTTGGACCAAACGAAATTACGTGGACCTATTTCTATTTATTATTTGCTTATTTGATATTTACGTCTTAATTAAAAATTGTTTGTTCAAGAGTTTGGAATTATTTTGCTTCATGATCATGCAGAATGTCAAATCCATCTTAAGGTTTGGCTTATGTTGATTTCATGATTAACGTGGGAAATAATTAAGCGACCTTGTTTTTATCAATATAATTTTTTTAAAAGACAAATTTCATTCACAAGACACGAATCATGGTTGCCTTCACTATTGACATATTACTTCCGATCCATCACATCTACTATGAGTTTGATAGGAAATGGATCCACATGAACATTTTGTTGTAAAGCATATCTATATCTATACATACTAATAAATAAAGGTTTTTGGTGTGTCACATGTCATTTTTTTATGTATTCAAAACTCCTTTTTCCTACATCTCTCTCCTACTAATTATATAAATTTCTTTAATTGTTTTTATAAATTTTTATTTCTCGCATCTCTCTCCTATTAAATAATAATTATTTATATATTTCTTTTTATAAAACGTTTTTTATTTTTAAAAAAAAGTTTGTTCTTACACATTTTTATAAATTAAACATTTCTTTCATTCTTTTTATAAAACATTTTTAAGAAATAACTATATAATGTTCATAAAATTTATATTAAAAAACTATTTAATATATCATAAATATGTAATGTCTAAATATTTATTACTATTTATATAACATTGTATTTATTCAACTCGTGTAATACACGGGGTTTCTAACCTAGTAAAGTAATATATACACTATTTATATGGTGTCACGTAATAAGAAATGATAAAAAAAATCATATAACATAAATATAAAGATACCATACACAAGATGGTATTGAACGTCAAAGAAACATATATACTAATAGTATAAATGGTTAAATAATAACACAATATAATGATGCTATGACAAAACAATAGTATCAATTCTTAGCTTTTAGGGTTTACTTTTCTTTTGATTAAGATTGATACGATTATTTCGTCGATAAATAGCAAAAGTAAACATGTAGATTTTGAAAACGGTATTATCTTTGAATCCGTTGACCTGAGATACATATTAGAACTCGATTTTATGGAGGACTGTTTTTTAACATTGTCTAACGCTTTCATTTGACAAGACAGTAATAAGGACTATAGTTGGTAACTAATCTGAAGTTTAATGAGAGTTGTATGTAATGAAGATGGGATTCGTTCGCTTACTAACCTAAGAGGCTGACATATTTGTGAAAGGAAAATGTCAAGAGGATGGGAAAGAATTTCAACACCAAGGAAATAGGACAAAGTACCAAGATGTTTAAGTGAAAACTTGAGAGCTAGAGTATGGATAAAAGAGTTAAGGATGGAGACAGACGGGTGGCAATGATATCATCGATATAGACAAGAAGAAATCTCGGACAGGAAGATGCATTGTGTGTAAAGAGAGATGAATCGGAAATGATGGACTTGAAACCTTGAGAAAGAAGATAGGTTTTTAGTTCATTATATCAAGCTCAGGAAGCTTGTTGTTGTAGACCATAGATTGCTTTGTTGAGTTTGCAAACACGAGTGGGGTTTGAAAGATCAATGAAACCGTAGGTTGAGCTGCATATAAAGGATAATATGGTGGAATAATTCTTTTATTGATTACAAATAAAAAGTTACAAAGATTCAATAAGGATGAACTACAACAACTTTAAACTACAAAATAGGAAACGATACTTAATAAAAATAACACTTAGTTTAAAATGTTACAAATTTTAAAACTTAACTCAAGCTTGATCAAACATTAAATTTACAATCTCAACCGCAATGAGACAACCAATACTCTCAAGATCGAATCGGCTCGGCTCGGCTCGTATCGGCTCATCTCAATATTAAAAAATCTTAAATAAATAAAAAGAACTTAAATCCTGGAACAAATGAAGAAGTAGAAGGCTTGATAGAAAGATCGGAGAAGAATATGAAAGGATAATGCTTAGGATTAGTGGTGCACAAAAAAACAGGTTTTTTTTTTAATCCGGTCCAAACCGGCAAACCGGTTTGGGTTAAACCGGTTTGGACCAAACCGGTTCGGGTTGCCCAAAAACCGCCGGTTTGAAACCGGTTTGAGGATTTCTGAAGAAAATCGGGTTGGGACCGGTTTTGGCTAAACCGGGTTAGAAAACCGGTTTGAAAACCGGTTTTTTTTAAATGAATTAAATAGCATTAAATATCATTAAATATCATTTATTAAATGAATTAAATAGCATTAAATAGCATAAGATATCATTAATAGCATTAAATAACATTTATTAAATGAATTAAATAGCATTAAATATAATTAAATATCATTTATTAAATGAATTAAATAGCATTAAATAGCATTAAATATCATTAAATAGCATTTATTAAATGATTTTTAAAAAACATAGTAATTAGCATTTATTAAATGATTTATTTAATTAAATCGAAAATTAAAAATATAAATTTTTTTTTTTAAATAAAAACCGGTTTAAACCGGTTTTTTAACCCAAACCGGTTTAAACCTACCCGAACCGGTTTGACCGGTTTACATATTTCCACCTCCAAAACCGGTTTAACCCGAACCGATTTGGGCTCAAACCGGTTTTGACTTTTCGTTGACCAAACCGGTTCGGGTCGGTTTGAGCCGGTTTGGGTTAAAAAACCGATTTGTGCACCACTACTTAGGATCATGAACAGAAAAAGACTGAACTAAAAGACAAATTAATTGAACCAGCCCACTTCTACCAGCCCATTATTTTTAGCTGTAACTTTTAAGGTACATATGTGTTACCGGCCCATTATTTTTAAATCCACAGGCCCAGCCCATTAGTTTCCTTTAGGCTTTTACAGTGATTTTGGGAACTCTTTGAAAGGAATTTTGCAACTGTTTGGGCTGAACCTATTTGGGACGATCCGGAACTGTTTTTGGGACTAATTTTGAATTTTGGGGCTCATTTTGTATGTTGTGATTTTGTAGTTTTGTACCACAAAATCATTAAATTTTAGCGCTAATTATCAACTTTTATGTAATCCTCCATTAAGTTTTTATAATGATCATCGTCGAAAACATACATGGTCAATCGACTTTTAGTATCATATTACGTATAAAAGAACTCCAGATCACTTGACCTCGATGCCCACCCGTAAGTCCACCCCTGTTTATGCTGTTTTCTTTAACACTTGTTTTTCTGTAAAAAAAAATAAAGATAGCACTTTTACATATATCATATATGTAGACAAAAACAATATGAATTAATTTGGTCTGGTTGGTGTAGACCAATTTTTGCTGGAACACGGCTCAATTATACTAGTTATCATTTTTATTTTAAATATTGTAAATATAGTGATGTCAAATTGTCTCATATCCATATCCATAGATTCGACAAATAGATCTTCAAAAAAAACACCATCTAGCAAACATTGGCCCAATTTGCTCTTCCATATCTAAAGGACAACAACTTAGTTTTGTGTTACATTCCTATTTTTGTATTTTTTTTTACTTCCATTAGGTTCGATGTGTGTTTTATGATTAGTGCTCACTAACTTCTTATCATTAATATTAAAAAAAAAAAAACCTAACCATCACTAACTTCTTATGGTTACGGTAGATACAAGTGTAGGAACCATAACAAAATAGCCTAATGGTAAGACACCTGAAAGACCTCCCAAGAGACCCAGGTTCAAATCTTCGGTGGGTAAACATCTTGGACAACCATTGTCGTTCAAAGTTTAAGAAAAATGAAAGAATGAGTGGGGAAAACAAAAATTGCAAAGTTCAAAGCCAATGTTATCATTTTGTAATAGTCAAAGGTGATCAAAACAAAAGAAGCATGATTGAGGGGCCATTGTTGTGGTTAATCCAATTGTTCCCCTACCTTGATTGGGGTGATCTAGAATTCTAGGTCTATTATCAACATATCAACAAACACCAACCCATGTGCAATTTCGAACCCCATCAAATACCCTTGTTTTGGACATGATTTTATTGGAATCATGATTCCAATACAACATGATAGTGTGATACCACAAATCTTTGTCCAAATTCATTTCCTCTTTTGGTAAACATGTTAGAAAGTGTAATTTCATATCATTTTATTAGTAATCTAATTAAAAAAAGATAAAAAAATAGTTTGGTATTTACATTTTGATAGATCGATGATTTGAATTTTATGAAGTATTGTTTAAAAAAAATGGTATGAAAAAATAGAATCACTTATGTCAAAAGTGATTTTGTCCAAGATTCAAATACATTATTGTTTGTTGCTTCTACTACACCTTATCCCATAAAATCAACTAATTGTTTATTTTCAATCTTTTTAGTTCCAACTTTTCTTTGAAGTGATCGGTATAAACTGATTTTCTAAAATTGGAAATTTTAACAATACTTGATTGAACATTAAATGGTAACAAATCTATTTTTTTTAATTTAATTTGTCTTTTTCTTCATGACTTCTTATCCAACTTCTAATTAAAATTACGACGCGAATACGTTTTAGTTTTTTTTTAAGAAGGCTAAACATATAACATAAAAAGCCATATACTTCATATATATTATATTATAACACATTCTATGAAACAATATAAAATTTTGGCCAAAAAAAAAATATAATTTTTGAAATTACGACGCGAATAAGTTTTTTTGTTTTTTTAGAAAAAGAGAGCTAAACACATAACATAAAAACCATATACTTTATATATATTGGATTCATAACACTTTTTAGGAAAAATATCTTTAAAATAATAAAAATAAAATATAAAAAAATCAGAAATCCGAATATCTGAAAATTTTGAAAAATGTTATCCGAATCCGCCGAATTTTCGGATAATTCGGGTTCGGTTTCGGATACGGATACTTTTGAACCTTCCTAGCCAGGGGGTTTTCTCACCTATGGTGGGTTTCCTCCCGAAAGAGGTGGAGATAATTGAGTGGGCCGGTGGCCCGTCAGTGATCCAAATTACCGTTCAGAAAAAGAAAATTCAACGATAAAAAACACAAAAAAATTCGTTGAAAAGTAAATAACTTCATCCATAATTTGTTTCGGTTCGACAACGAAGAGAAATCTGACAACCAAGATGTCTCTTAGGGACAAAAAAAAAACACTTAAATAATGTTATTTACAAACTCACATTTGCCACGACTATATATTACAATATAAACATATATGTTTTAGTATTCCAACACCCTAAATTTTAAAGAAATCAAACTTGAGGGACTAGAAAGGTAAATACACCAAACCCCAAGGGTTAAAGTTTAAATATGGAAAAGAGGAACGCTACCGGATGTTTAGCGGCCCGCTGCGTGCGAGAGAAGGGGAGCCGGAAGAGGTGGCGAGTCGCAAAACCGACTCACTGAAATTGGTCGGTAGCGGTGTGGTCTGCCACGTATGCAGCAAGGTATAACTAAGGAGGTGGTAACAGTTCGCTAGCCGCCTCTTAGCAGTCCGCTACAGGGGGCGATGGCAGACTACAAATTTGAAATTTGAGCCCTCATATGAACCAACAAACTCAAAACAAAGCACAAACTTCTAAGTACGTTAAGTAAGTCGAGTGCGGCACATTGCGAGATCAGGTCGTAACGAGTTAAGCGTTTAAGCGAGGAATCTAACGTAGCAAAGCCGAGGATTATTGTAAGTACACTACACTAGTAAGTTTGTTAAACTCGTAAGTATATGAAACCCGTGATTAGCCCTAAAATGATTATGTGAAATTTGGGAATGCTTTATGCACGGGTTATGCTATGTGTAATGTTATAATACCTACATGTGTTTTGGAATAATGAAATAAACGAGTTTAGAGGCCATGGAGTTACGCAGTCCAAGGATCCATGTGGATCGAATTGGTTAAGATGCCAAGGACCCAAGGCTTATCCAAGGATCTTAATAAAAAAACAAGAGGCCATGAACTTATGTGGTTCAAGGGTCTTGTAAAGGACGACGAAGTCCAAATGACATGGAAACAAGAGGTTGTGGACCTACGTGGTTCCAGGATCTTGTAAGGACCCAAGATGTCCAATTGAAATTGTGAGAGCCCAAGGCTTGCCTTTAAATCTCGTATGGACCCAAGGCTTGTCCAAGAATGTATGACATGATGAATATAGGAGCCAAGCGTCTTAGATGAGTGAATAAGATTATACGGACCAAAGGAGTCCAGGAGATCGTGTAAGGGACCCAAGGTGTCCCAAAATAAATGATTAACTTAAATTGTTTTTGAAAAATGATATAGTGTACTTATTTAGCGAAAGTTAATTCAAACATTTAAGGAAAAAGCACTCGGTATGGTTGAAGCTTCCTAGGACGAGGTCGGGGGAATCCCCGAATTCTTTTGTAATATGAATATAAGATAATGTTTGTAAAACAATTATATATTTTACAATAAAATATCTTTATCCCTATTGTGACAAGTTTTTTATAAACTTGAACTTAAACTCTAGTATTTTAAAATAAAGAAAAACGGGTTTTTGAATGATGAAAGAAGAAACAAAACAATTAGAGAGAAAATATATACTTGGAAATGAAATGGAATGACCCAAGTAAAATGAATGAAGTAAATAAGATTGAAATTTGCTCACACTAGTCCACTCTAGACGAAATTTACTATTGGTTCACTTTATGCATAATTTGCTCTCACTAGCCCACCTTGGGATAAATTTGCTCCAATCTAGGTGGAATTTGATTCATAACGTAAAAAAACATATATAACGTTTATTTTATCAAAATATAAATGATCTTTTTAAATAAATAGATAATAATTTTCTTTAAAACAATTAGCATCAAATAACCTAAAAAGGAGAAAATATACATCTAACTCACACACATATAAAAGTCAGTTAATTTAAACTATTTAGTTTTATTACAAATTCTAAATCTAGATACAAGGGGAAGGTTATAATGCTAAAAGAATTTATAAAAAAAAAAAAAAAGATTCTTACATTATAATTCTACTTAACCCCATAAATTAGATCGGGTTGATTGTGGGTACTCTAATATTTTTATTAGAGTCTGCAATATATGGGATGTCAGGAAGCTCCACATCGGATTTTCCCACAAAAAGCCCTGGATCAAGCAAACCTTCTTGGACCCTCCCTCTTTATCTCATCCCTCTCTCATTGAAATCATCTTCTCCCGTCTGTGGCCACAAACTTCCACCGTGAAAAACCGAGACGTTCTCCCCTTCTAGTATGCGTCACCTCCCACACAGACAGGCTCAAAAACCCTCACTAGAAAATGTTCTTATGCAAATTAAGCTGAGTTTAGTCAACTAATCTTAATGTTACTTTTAAAATTCAGAATATGATATACAAACCACATATATTTCTTTAAATCTCTTTCTGTAAGTTTAGTGGGAAATGTAAGAGTGTGTCGATGTGGGCGACACTTGATGTCTTATGTGTGTACGTGAACCATGTTTATCTACTTGATGCCTTATGTGTGTATGTATGATCTATGTTTATCTATATATAATACACGTTTGTGTTATGAGTTACATACATATTATGTATGTATTCTCAATTATATAAGCTAAAATAAAACATAAATAATTATATAACAAATGATAAACATCGTCTTAAAATTAGGAGGAAGAAAAGCGTACATTGTTGGCTCAATTGTTGTTTGGCCCATGATTCAAGCCCAACCCATGTGTTAGGAGTTTTAATGGGTAACTTAATGACCAAGTTAGGTTTATTAGGTTTAACATTATAAATAGATGTTATCAAGTTAGGGTTTCGTAATAAGAATTAGAGAGTTATTGTAATTGGTTTTTTTGAATTATATTTTCCAGTTATACTAAAGTATTTGAGAGTTATTCCAATTATTGTTTGTTTCGGTTGAGTTATAATCGATTCAATCCATGAATTGGTATCAGAGCTTAGGCTCGTTACACATCGCAGAAGATTGAGGTTTGGATCTAGGGCAGAAGTCTGACGGCAATCTTGAGCCGTCATCTTTCAGCGATCGAAAGAAGTAAGTCGCTCTATTTATTTTTGTGGTTAAGAAACAACAGCAGGAGCCATCGATAAAAAAAGGGAGGAGGTTACCCTTATTTTGTCTCTTGTGGTTTTAAGTAACAAAACTTTGTTTTTTGTTGCTGTCATCGTAAATTGCCACAAAGAAAGAAAACCATATTTGTTTTTTTTTTTTGAGTTTGCACCTGTAAAGAAAAAGGAAACAAATATTTGTGGTTTTGGTTGGAGGCATCGCATCACAGTAGGGTTTGACAAGTCTAGGTCGAAACTCATCTACGCCGGTTACGTACCAAAGGAAATCGAAAAATATGGGTGATAAAGAAACTCTGAAGATAAGCGGTGGGAGTGGGAACACGACGGCGTTCCAATGTCCCATGCTTAACCCTACCAACTATATGGTAAGGGCTATGCGGATGAAGGTGATCATGAACGTGCATAAGGTTTGGGACGCTATAGATCTGGGTACGGTTGAAATTGATAAGAACAACGTGACTACTGCGTTGTTATTTCAATCGATCCCGGAGACTACGATCTTGCAAGTGGGTAACCTAGAGAAGGCTAAGGCGATTTGGGACGCGATCAAGACACGTAATCTAGGGGTCGATAAGGTTAAAGAGGCAAGATTGCAAACACTCATGTCCGAGTTTGATGGACTGAGGATGAAGGAAACGGAGACTATAGACGAGTTTGTGGCGAAGCTCTCTGGTTCGGCATCAAAGGCGGCGGCTTTGGGAGAGGTGATTGAGGAATCAAAGTTAGTGAAGAAGTTCCTCAAAAGCCTACCCCAGAGCAAGTATATTCAGATTGTGGCTTCGATTGAACAAGTCTTAGATCTCAAGACTATCGGGTTTGAAGATGTTGTGGGACGACTAAAAGCGTACGAGGAACGGGTTAAGGAAGAAGAGGAGGAGACCGAGACCCAAGGTAAGCTTATGTTTCACAAATCTAAATTTTCAGGTTCTGGTAATCAGTACACAAACAGAGATCATGAGAACCAAGTAAGAAGACAAGGTCGAGATGATGATCAAGATTATGGATCAAAGAACTCGGGTCAAAGGAAAACTAATGATCGCCAAAAGGAAAAGAAGGATATATCACATGTTCAGTGTTATCGTTGTGATAAATTCGGTCACTTTGCGTCAAGTTGTCCAGATCGTATAAAGAAGCATGAAGAAGAAGCTGTGAGGAAACAGGAAGAGGCCAACTTGGACAAAGTCAAGGATCCCGCTTTGTTTATGATGAGATGTGATTAAGAGACAGTTTTCCTTGTTGAAGAAAAGGTACTACCAAAATGTTTTGCGACCGAGCCGATGGAGAAAGACCCTTGGTATCTCGACAACAGAGCATCGAATCACATGACGGGTAATCGTGCTTATTTTTATGAGTTGAATGAACGAGTCACGGGAAAGATGAAATTCGGAGACGGATCTTGTATTGACATTCGGGGAAAGGGGTCGGTATTGCTAGAAGGTAAAATGGGGGAGCAACGCCTGTTGATCGATGTTTACTACATCCCGAGCCTACTTAGCAACATCATAAGTCTTGGTCAAGCAACAGAAGTTGGATGGGACATCCGCATGAAACATGATTTGCTAACCATTCATGATGATACATGTAAGCTTTTGATGAAGGTGACAAGGACCAAGAACCGGTTATACAAGATTTGTATCAAGATAGCAAGTCCCGGTATACAAGCTAGCATTGGGGTGGAGAACTTTTCAGGTAGGGATCTTCAAAGGGTTGGACTGAAAGATGATAAGAAAACTATGAGTTAAATTCCAATCAAAGATCCAAGTTCCAAAGTTCAAAGTCCAAGGAAGAAAGTTCAGGAATCCAAAGTAAGAGTCAAGCAAGAGATTCAAGCCCAAGGAAGGACGTGTAGTGATCACTAGAAGCATGTGTTTGTTCAAGCTAAGTGGAGCTCGAAGAACAATGCAAGAGATCAAGAAGTGCCTCGGGAGAATCAAGACAAAGATGACAAGATTGAAGTTGAAGACACACCTATTTCAAGTCGGAAATTAGGGGGTGATTCGGATACAACAATTGGGGGGTGATTGTTGGCTCAATTGTTGTTGGCTCAATTGTTGTTTGGCCCATGAATCAAGCCCAACCCATGTGTTAGGGGTTTTAATGGGTAACTTAATGAACAAGTTAGGGTTATTAGGTTTAACATTATAAATAGATGTTACCGGGTTAGGGTTTCATAATGAGAGTTATTGTAATTGTTTTTTTGAGTTAAATTTTCCAGTTATAATAAAGTATTTGGAGAGTTATTCCAATTATTGTTTATTTCGGTTGAGTTATAATCGATTCAATACTTGATACATTGTCTCTTTAAGACACAACTAAATTCTACCTGTTTTATACTATTTATCATTCATTAGTTAATATTTTTTGTCACCATTAGAGCATTCACAGCCCGTTCTTTATAATTATGTGAGTGAGTTTTGTATATTTTATGGAGTGGTTTAAAGTGGATGAGAAAGAAAAGATACAAGTTTTTTTGTAAATATAAGGATAAAAGTAGTGGTTTTTAGTATAATTATAAGGATAAGGATAAGGAGAGAGAAAAATAGAGATAAAAGGTAGAAAAAATAGTGTTTTTTAGTGTAATTATAAGGATAAGGATATGGAATATAAAGAACGGGCTGAGAATGCTCTTATAAGAGATAAAAACGGTAAAATAGTACTTAAAATTATTAGTTTGATAATGTATGGGTGAAAACAAATGATTTACAAATCATTTCCTAAATAAATAGTTCAAAAAACCTTAAAACCCAAACATATTTGATGTTTAGATCAAAAGAAATTAAATTATTATCCTCAAAAATGAATTATTAATAGTAGCTTTATAAAGAAGCCATTTATTTGCAACATCATTAGTATAATCCTTCCAAGACCCAACATGCTCCCTATGTTTGTTTTATAGACAATGGCACATGTATGTTTGGTCAATTATCAATTATCCGTCTAAATAAATACCTTGTTTAGTATTTAAAGGTAGTTATTTTATGTACTAAAAGTATATATAATATATTGCAGTAAACTACAAAAACAAAATATTATGAAATTGGTATATACTAAGGCTTTAAAAGTTGGATTTTTCGTGACCAAAATGTTGACTCATAAAAGACATTTTAAAACACACATACACTCCTACAAAACACACACATAGACAATCCATATGGGGTTTCTCATGATTATTTGATTTAATCATGGTGGTAGCATGTTTGTCTAAATTGATTAATTACGCATCACGCTAATAATGGTGATATTATGATTGTGTCAAAAAAAGCTCTAAAAAGTATTAATATGACTTTGGTGAAATGGTATATAGGCGTTACTAAAATGTAGAGTATGAGAAAAACATATAAAATATGGTATGTGTACGTCTTTGTTATTAAAAAAATTAAAACTTTGAAGTTGGTTGCTTATCGTAAAGGATTAGGATCTAATCATTTCAGAATCAATCAATGACCGTTTACGACAGTTTATTGTTACACTCTTGTTTTAGAATAAATGTCAACTAAAAAAAGGCGATGCTCTCTTCGTCTACTGGCAGTTTGGCACCTGGTGTATATCCTATCAAAGTGATGTGGATCCGAATCCCACAAAATAGACAATATGTGGATTTTAATAGTAGATTTTAGATGGGTGTATTAGAACTAAGTGTCATTTTTATTCTTTTGAAGTGTGCACTTTTAGAAATAGTTTAATGTCATAGTACAACTAAATGTAGGATAAAAACATAATTATTTACTCTTGCTATTAAGTTTTTTTTAGATAAAATTACAAAAGCAAGATGAATATAAAATGATGGAATACAAAATCTTTTTTGTGGAAAAACGAGATGGATCTCTCGGATTCAACATCAAAAGATTAAACCGAATGATTTGAAGATGGCGGAGTCAGTCATGGTGCTTTTGTGATTAGACTTGGGATTTGTAAATTGTAATTGTAACATCCTTAAAATCTGATATTTTTATTGGGCCAAAGGAAAGAAAGAGAAAATATGAAGGGTTTGTGGGACATGAGCTTGGCCCAAAAGGGTTGCAATAAACCCTAAAGTCCTAAACATCCCTTATTCAGCCTTCATTTGCCATCGGAACTCACAAACTCGTAGAAAGGAAAAGAGAGGGTTTCTAGAGAGAGCAAGTTCAAAAGAATTAAGCTTTTGATCTTCAGAGTTAATTTTAATTTTAATGTTTTATTTATTTTTGATTAATTTTATTTTTAATGTTTTATTTATTTTTAAGTAATTTTAATTTTATTTTTAGTGTGTTTTATGTTTTTTAGTTAATGAAATCATGATTTTGTATTTTATTTAAAAAATGCTAGGATAGGGTTCTACCACTTGTGTTTATAGTAGTTTAGGGTAAAAATGATATGACATTACATGACGGTTTTAATTGGATAATTTTTAAAATAGTTCAGATTTAAGGATTGCACCCGTCCATCTTAACGAAAAAGTTTTTATATTATGTGAATCTTGTCTTGATTTTACATATCAGCCGGGCTTTATTATTTTTAGACAATATTGAACAATCGGATTCTATTTACTTTTTAGTTATTACTTTTTTTAAAAGAGACCGGCTCCTGACCCTCTGTGTTTTTCTTCAAGCTTCGTCACTATTTGAGTGACTTTAACAATTGTAGTCGTATGTTCACTGTCATTTAAGCATAAAATGGTCAAAATCGCTTATTTTTTTCATGATTTGATTCCTTTTTTCTATTATATATAATATGTATTTGCTTCATATCGACCGTGGTATGTGGATTTTTGGCAAATAAATGGTTTTAGGTGTATTATATTTATTGAATTTGTCCTATTCTTACATAGATTGGATCAATATGACTAGAAAGTCAAATCAATTAGAGCTTTTGAATTATTGAATATCAATCCCAACAAAGGTAACAAGTTGGTTGGCATGTAAAGGTTTGTTTGATCAAATCTAGAAAAAAAATTAGATCATGCAGATGAAGATGGTCATGGTATTGAACAACTTCGTGATGTTTGATTATGTATGTTATGATGCCATCCTAAGTTGGCTTCTGTATATTAAGCTTCCAAGAAAATAAAAATCATACATCTAAGAACTTTCATAAATTTATTATATATTAGGTTAGAAATTCATGTATAGCACGGGTTGAATAAATCCAATTTGTTGTAAACCAGTAGTTTCTATGAAAATTTTTATGTTTAATGTAATCGATCATTCCTAAAATAAGAAATTATAAGATATATTTTAAAACAAAAATCTAGAATTCACTTCAAGCCGACATATATGTTATTTATATATTATAATAAGGATTTTAACTATAGTTAAATGATACTCGTATGTTTTTATAAAATTTTAAAGAACTACAAAAATCGTATAAACACTTGTTACCTGCTATTTTAATTATGACATATAACACGATAGATAACTAAATAAGTGTTACGCTCTTTCCCTTCTGTTATATCTTTCTTAAATTAATGCATGTTGTAAGTATTTTTTTTTACAATTTTCTACATAAAAACTAGAGATGTAATATATTTACTCTAAACCTACTTTTAAATATACTTCAAAACTATATATAATAAAACATAATCTTAATAAAATCGAAGCCAATCCTAAACTTTGAGATGCAAACATGATGGAATTGGGACCTTAAAATCGTGTTAAGAAAGAAAAGATCGGTGGATTCGGTGTGAACGATTGGAGTTAAAAAGGATATGGGATCCTAATCAGCAAGTTGCAATGTACAGCTCAGCTATGGAAAATGACGTGTCACATGTGTGCGGAGTGTATCTTTGCTTTCACTTTCGGTGGAAATTAAAACATTAAAAAAGAATCTCATTTTGGCGGAAGTCTGAAGCAAAACCAGTACATTATTAACCAGATATATAAATAATAGAAAAAAAATAATTCTAAACTTTAATTATTAATCTTTATAAAAGAGTATGGTTTCAAAAGATATACAAAATTTCATAGATGACACTTTGCCAACTTAATGTCTTAATTTACTTGGATATATATTCACTGTTTATAAAACCTAAAATAACAAAACTTTAAAAAATTGATAAAATTATTAACATGAGGCTTGCATTATTTATATTAACTATTGCTAGGCTACATGAATTAACCTCACGTCGATCAAATAACTATGAGAACATGTTATTGAAAAAATCCTGGAGTCCAAGTGAAAGCGGCTTCCGTTAGTCAAGTGGTATTAAGGGTTAAGACAGAAAACTAGTGACAACTAGATTTGAACTTGATTCCTCCGCTAAAAACTCAAGCGTTATCATTACGTCACTCCTTGAAGGTTATCAACCATCATTTTACTTAATATAGATTTATAATTTTTTTGAATTATAGTATTTTGTACTATAACGATAACATTAAGAAAAGAAATGTGTAACAACAATGTCATCTATTATCTTTAAAAGGTTTAAAATTATTAAGTATGTAATTATTAAATGGTATAAATTGAATCGTTAATTTTGATTAAAAATAATTATTAATATTAATTTATTAATTGTTTGGTTAAGTTCTTATTAAACTATGAGTGAATTTGTTTATTTATTTGATTATATAATAGTTATTGAGTTGGTTAAGATTAGTTTAGTATAAAAAGAGGGTTTAGTAATCATTTTAAGTAAGTCAAGAATCTATACTAATAAATAAAGGTTTGAGATGACACATGTCACTTCCTGGTTCCTTTTTATTTTTACTTTCCCGTCTCTCTCTCCTATTAAATACTAATTTTTTAGTTTCTCTCTCCTATTAAATAATATATATTAAGAAACATAACAAATTTAATTATTGAAAGTTATTATATATTAACTAAATAAGCTTTAATATGAAATTAATCATGGATAGTTATAGTTAATGATGTTATTTATCATTTTTGAAAAATAAATTTGTATTATGAAAAGTTATTATATTATCAGTCTGTTTTTACATTATAATAAACTTCATTATTTGAGACAACTAGATCAATTTTCGTTTGAATTTTTACGTACAGATTTTTGAATTCAAAATTTTGTTTCTCATCAATCATATTTTTATAAATTTTACAAACGGAAAACGATTTTATAGCCGTTTAAGATCCAATTAAAAAAACATTCAATCATATATTTACATATTCAAAAATCTAATATTTGTTATGATTTGTTAAATGTCACTGTGTTTTTTGTCATATTATTATATCTGAAAGTATTCAAGTAATTATTTTCTTTTTTCCTATTTCGATTTACATCATTACTTATTTTAGTTATTTGTATATGTTTATATATGTTTTGTATATGTGGCAACTTCGAACTATTTTCTTATGAACGGATCGATTTGAGTTATGTTTTTTCTCTAACGGGTCAAACGGTTAAAATAAAATAAAAGTAGTATAAAATGAGAAGACATATCGATTGAAAGTCTCACTAAGTTTAAATTTTATGCAAATAAATAATTAGATTGTTATATTATAATAAGAATAATATAAATTTTTAGTTATATTTCACACTAAACTATACCTAATAAATAAGTAATTAGTCACGTGTCACAATTCAGTGAGCTCAAGATTCTTGTAAGCCTTTGAAAATTTTCCTGCTTATTTTCTTGTGAGACCAAGCTATACCAAATAAATAAGTAACTGGTTGAAGTTTTTTTCACCTATTGTTTCTCAATTATTTATTATCTTATTTATTAATATTTATTTTCTCAATTATTTTCTTTGTTTTTTTCACTTACTAATAAATTTTTAATATTTCATTAATCAAACCTCGTGTAATACACGGGTGTGTAACCTAGTTTTATAATATAAGAAAGAGTCGATCTTCATTGGGGTCAAAATTTGTGTTTGTGTTATAGAGAATCTTGATTAAAGATAATTATTAATATTAATTTATTAATTGTTTGATTGGGTTAGTATAAAACTAGAAGTGAGTTTGTTTATTTAATAGTTATTGAGTTGGGTTATGATTAGTTTAGTTTTAGTATAAATAAAGGATTTAGGGATCATTGTAAGTAAGTCATAAGTTTTATAATATAAACAATAGTCGATCTTTGTTTAGATCAATTTTTGTGTTCGTGTTTTTAGCCTTGATTTCAAACAATTGGTATTAGAGCTTGTTGTGTGCGATTTTGAGAGTCGTTTTTCAGAGAGGGGAGCAGCCCATGGTTGGCTATTGGGCTGAAAAGGAGAATTAAGAAGAAAGAGACGAAATCGGTGGTGTTTGGGTGATCGACAGCAACACCGGGAGGCGGCAATTGAAAATGAGAAAAAAGAGTAAATTATATAAGAAACAAGAAGGCAAGCTAACGGGGAGGCACGAATCTTGTTGGTCGAATTAATTGAGGAGCAAGAAAGGACCTCAAAGACTTGAAGTCTTCCGTCGAGAAAATAAAAAGGAAAAGAAAGAAGGTGGATCAGCTTTGTTGTTTTGGTTGGCGCTAAATCGAGAAAAGAGGAAGGAGATTGAGCTAGTCATGGATGCCAAAATAACTATGATTGGTCGAAAAACAAGAAGAAATCCAAGCAGGCAAGCAACGAAGGGTTGTCGAGATATCGATTTGAATGATTCAGATTGAGTGAAGGATCAATCACCTGCGAATGATGTAGGGATCTGCAAAGTGTTTACCTGTGCGATTCAGGGTGATACGATGTGATACCGGTTAAGGAGTATTAGAACTTGTGAGTTGTTCGAACGAAGTGAAGAATACATCCGATCTGTGAGAGATCGTTCAAAAGGATGTGAGAGTTGTGTGGAATAAGATCTGTGATACATCAAGAACGATCTATGTGGAAAATTCAGGGGGAAACCTGTGAATGGTGAGTTCGAAAGTGGCATAGAAGACCGGAGTGATTTTGGAGGTACAGATCAAGATTAAGGACTGAAATGAAGGATTAATATTGATTAAAGATAATTATTAATATTAATTTGTTAATTGATTGGTCAAGTTCGTATTAGACTACAAGTGAGTTTGTTTATTTATTTATTTATTTATTTATCTATTGTAAGGCAAACTTACTATAAAAACACACACCCGGATAGCAAAATACTAACACAGGGAAGATAGCCAAACAATTGCATGCAAATGAGTGAGTTTGTTTATTTGTTTTGTTATTTAATAGTTATTGAGTTGGGTTAAGATTGGTTTAGTTTTTTATAAATAAAGGGTTTATGTATCAATTGTAAAGAAGTCTATAAGTTTTATAATAATAATAAAAAAAAAATCAATCTTGGTTGAGATTAAATTTTATGTTCGTATTCATGAGCCTAATTTTCAACATATACATCTATTATATCTATTAGGTTAAAATCTCGTGTATTACACGAGTTAAATAAACCCGTGAAATACAGTATAATCTGTTAACGCATATACTCGTCAAAATATGCCAGGAGATTTATTAAAACAAATATTAGTATTTTCTTTTTAAAATCTATACTATATAATAAACAAAGGTTTTTACATACCACGTGTCGCCTCCATATTCATCCTCATCATTTTTTTTCGTCCCTCTCTCTTATTAAATACACCTATATATTTTAATAATAATATATCTTTAAAGAAAATATTAATTATATTAACAAAACACATTTATTTTTAATTATCCCTTATTATAAGAAGCTTTGAAATATAATTATGTAACTTTTATTTTGAATCAAATAGTAATGAAGTCAAACTGTATTAAATAGTAATTAACGTATTTTTGAAACCCAATTATATATTAATTTTTACATATTTTGAATTTTGTTTTCTATCATTCGTATATCTAATACATTTTTACACATGTAAAATATATACATCAAAAATTAAGAATTTTATTTATTAATATTTTTTTATCTCGTGTGTAAACACGGGGTTCTAAACTAGTATTATTAATAAAAGATAGAGTTGTATTTAATAAAAGAGAGAGACGAAAAAAATGATAAGAATAAATATAAAGGTGACACGTGACATCAATTTTTTTTATTTATTATATAGTATAGATTATAGCTAAAAGTAAACATGAGAGGTTCAAGAAAAGTAAATTTGTTCATCTCACGTGCATACAGTATTTGATCTAATCTTTATATATTTAATTAAGTAAAAGATTTGATATTACAGTAGAAAAGAAACAAATTAAAGATAAAGATTTGATTGGGATCTTATTAGCGTCCTTATCCTAGACATTAGTCCCATGTTCTTTTGACCTTTTTCTTTAAAACTTCGACTACTTGTTGTTTTCTTTATTTAGTGGGAAGTCCTAACCGCCGACCCACTTGATTCACATCGACTCACGCGCAACCAACGGCATCTATGCCCAAATCTAGTTGCATTCCTTCTCAATCAATCTATATATGTTTTGCTTAATACTTTAGTGTCACTAATGACGAGTTTTAGTTTAATGAAAAAGGCTAACACACAAACACCGAATTCTAGTTTATTAAAGGAGTTATATGACGATTAGTTACATAAACTTTGCAATGTTAATATGTAATAAATGTAGTTGAAGTGAAACGACTATGCCTCCAAGAGTTGGTTATGGTATGCAACACAAGCAAAGATCATAGCCATTATACTGTCTATAGGACAAAGGTGGAGCAAGCTTTGACCGATGTATCATATTGTATATGCATTTGAGCATGGTTCTTACAATAGGATATGTCGGTTTGACAGTGGTCTGGATATACCGTCTATTTGATTCGATAGGGTTGGAGTGCCTGGTTAAATGCAGGTCGGGTTTTGACGAGTGACGTTTGAACCGGTGATCTGGTCCAATGGTTGGACCCGGGTTGATTTAACTTTTTTAAGGAAATATTTTTCTAAAAAGGCAAAATTCATCGGTGTTTTAAGGTTTTATTTAAAAAGAATATAAGAGGTTTATTTAAAAAGAATATGGGATATACTTTGAAGCCCATGTTTTATCCCATTAAAACAGAATATTGCATGTTGTATTATTCTACATAACTTCATATGCAAAGGGTTGCCTTATGATCCACTCGTTAAAGAAGAAATTATTGACATAAACAATGATTGTACATCCTTTCCTATAACATGTTATAATTGACCCTTCTTCACACGGAATTTCACGTGTATAGACTTCCAAAATTTGTTATTTTGTCCCGTGAAAGTTTTTCAAAATTATTTTTAGTTATAATTTTCTTTTTTGGCTTCATTGGTTTGTTAGATACACAAGAATGTTTCCAAAAGGATAGGTAAGAAATTACATCATTGGTGGGACCTTTGCCTTGTATTTTTAAAGAATATCGAAGATATGCTCAAACAGTTACAAATTTGATATCTAATATAGATAAAGAATAAGACCGTTACGACAATCCATGAAGTAAATATGACAGATTAGAAGAATTGCATTGTGATCATGAACTGGATACTATTAAATCTCCTCACGCTCCATTAAAAGAAGACTCGAGAATATAATGAAAGGGGAAATAAGCAAAATTTTGATTACAAAATCACGGAAGCAACAAAAAACTTCGTTGTACTCTTAGGAAGCAAGAAGGATGCATAGGAGGTTCGTATTGACCGCATGTGAGTGTAACAAGGTCGTGTGTATGGTTTCACAGAACGAGGATTCGTCTTATGATTTAGGAAAATGGCATTTTAATCACTTGTCATTAATTCCATCTCATTTATACATTAATTCCAACCTACCAAACATGATGTATTAATAATTCATTAAATTACAACACAACAACCAAACGTGACTATAGAATGATGCACCCTCTAACTATTTAATAATTCGTTAAATTAACATAACAACCAATCGAAGATAAGCATTACATTTAGCCTAGCTAACCAACCCTTAATTTAGTGGACTAAAGATGCACCGCACCCTCTAACTTGACAACCATCTAAACCTATAAATATTATAATGCAAATAGGATGAGGTTTCTATATATGAATTGCCCGCCGTCCATGGCGGCACGTTGTATTAGTACAAGAAACTGACATACCGATAAATAAGACGACGGACGGACGACGGCGACTAACGGATGACCGACTTGGCAGTTTGTCTCCGATAATTTTGGTTGCTACACTTGGAAGTTGGGGGATAAACAACACACCACCGTGTTGGAATAAATGCAAACAAATGGATTTTTATGTAAGAATAATAGATAAATAGTTTATTGCTTATGTTTTTAGTTAAATATTTTGAATATAAGCGTTTGTTAACTATGTTTTTTTTGTTTTGTTTTAATTACTCTTTAATAAAAAAAAATTCATATAAATTGATATAGAAGAAAAAAAAGGTTAATATGTTCATGCTACTTTATTCTTAAATGTAATATAATAGAATCAATAACCATATTCAATAAAATCTCAAACATAACAAAGTTATTTGTTAAGGTGTGTTGGAATCACTTTCACATTAGTAGACGAGCAATCACTAAACATGGTCAATAAGATGTGTAGTGCTTTCATTATCCCCATTAATTTAAAACTATTTTTTAGATGGCTTATTGGTTGGATGTGAGATGACCCCCTCCCCACGTCGGTGCCCTAATAACGCCCAGAGGGGCGGTGTTTCACGCCCTTCAAGGTTGATGTGGATGGGGGCGTGAACCCACTGCACATAGCCTTATTGCTTTCGTTAAAACTATGTGATGGCCACACCATATATAATCTAGAGTAAATTAGATAAGTTGTGTTTGAATTTAATTTTTAGGTATATTTAGTGGGGTGAGTCCTTGAATCCAGTTCATACATATTATCAGATCGGATACACTTTACTTTAATATTAAACTGAGTTTCTATCATTTAAATAAACCCTTTAAGTATGACAAAAATATTGCCTTTAAAAGTCAGAAGATAGGTCCAAGTTGTTCGATTATAGTAATCAACTATTGTAAGAAAATACTTATAAGCATCATAAATGTTAGCTCGATATGGACCACATGTATCAACATGAACAAATCAAACAACTGAGAACTATTGGGAAATGGTAGTTTATGATGTTGAGCTTGAGAACAAATAGTGCAGTGATCAAAAGATGAACTATGTGTATTAGAAACAAAATTCAATTGCTTCAGTTTATATATCGATAAATGTCCAGGTCTATTATGCAAAAGTTTAACATAAACAATAGAATTACAATATAAAAAGGATTCAACAGAAACATAGAAGAGTTTATTGTGATCCAAGAAATAGAGACCATTGAGTAGATCATCCAGATCCAATGGTCTCTTCAGTGAAGGGGTCTGTAAGAAATAAGACGTAAGAGATTGTCTCTTATTTTCATTCAAGTTGAAATAATGATACAAACATGTTTATATACAAAATCAATAAAATTGAAACTAAACCGAACAAAACTTGTCACAGGAGAGAAGATGGAGGGGAGGCCGGATGGGGGAAGATGAGGTGGAAATGGATCAAAGGATGAGGTGGAAATGGTGGTGGTTGCAGGAAGGGGGGGAGATGGTGATGGGTTTCAGATATATAATCTATTTTTTGTGTTTTTAATAATAAAGGGTATTTAAGTTATTTTATATTCACTTAACATAAAAAAGTTAACCCTATCTAACTCAGGGATCATCCGTGTTAACAAACCTTTGGATTGTAAAGTTATTTTTCAAAGTTAGTAATCATACTTGTAATTTGTGAAAAAAGAAAAAAAAAATAATTCCGCTATAATTAATTCTTATTATTTTATTAGTAAAAAACTGAAAAAGAGAGAAAATTCTTATGTTTGGCTGAGAAAAGGAAATCTCCTCCTCCCACCGATTTGCTTTCATATCATCTCAGACCCTGCACATGACTACACCATGAACTGAACCCTTCCGCACTCACACCTGTCAGAACTATTGGCCCACAAGGCTATTTCTGTCATTTTCCAACATCCCGTGAGGTTATAACCGTCAACTACCATTCTCTCACCTTACAAGTTACATCCACAATGTTTTTCATTTCGGCCCAAAAGAGTTCCATAACTTTCATTAATACCCCCACGCAATGGTAAATTTACAAAATGAAGTTTGAAATCTCAAACTTGCCATCTACATGTTACGACTATTTTTTTCCATAAAAAATGTATACATCAAATAAAACATAATAATTTTTAGACATCAAGATGAAAAATAGATTGTATAACATAAGATGGTCATGTTTACTTGAAAACTGTTGGTCATCTGTTGTAATGGAAGCCTCAAGACTTTCTATGGTCTTGGTTCGAATACTGGTCACAGTAAAAAAAGGGTCTGAGGGCAGGGGGTTTACCCAGTTAGAAGGTTCCTACTGTGGTGGGCTGCCTTGGATATTCTAGGTGTTGCCACGGGAAAACCCAATTATCCTAGAATATCTAGGTATTGTCATTAAAAAAAAATTAGTTGAAAATTAAATGACGTGATTATGGGGAGAAAGTGAAAATTAGGTCCATTACTACATGCAAAGCATAACTGCCACGTGGTGTCGCAGACCAACGACTGCAGGGCGACGTGTGCCCCACTTGCCTTCCATTCTCCCGCCTCTTCAACTCACTATCCCTGCAAAAGAAACGGCCGTACAACCATGAAAACGGGGCCTATGGGTCCCATCCCTGCAAAAATTTCACGTATTTTTTTATTTATCTATTTTTTTAACGGCCAACAAACAAAAAATTGACCAGGTACTCCGTACGAGATGACCCATTGACAAAAGGCCACCGTCAGCTGGCCCAACTCAGCCGTACGGAGCCCTTAAGCGCCCCAAGTTATCTCCAGTTCCGTGAAAAACCCACACGCCTGAAAGCCCACTGATGATAAAACCTGGACGCCCTCGGAATCGAACCGGAGATCACAAATATCCCGATGTTCATTGAGCCACTATGCCCTTTTCTTAAAGTGACGTCTATGGGGATAGAACCTGAGTATTTTTTAAAGAATTCAGGTTTTCTATCACTATATCACATTGAAAGTTGTATTTTTTTATTTACTTTGGATTTATATTTATCGGAGATATTTTTTTTTCGATGGATTAAATCATATCTTTATAAAATAAAAAAAATTTAAATTTCTTCGAAAGTATATTATTTTTCACACGTATTCTCTCACTCTATAACTCACAAACGATATATTAAAAAAAATGAAAACAGTTTTATATCGAGTTTATAAAAAACATAATATTATTTGGTGATCTCACATGCAAGTGGGTGAGTGGGACCCATGTACAGCACCCACCCGACCCGTATATCCGATGGCTTTTCACTTGCATACCATTAGGGATGTTCAAAGTCGGATATCCGAAAATTCGGATATCCGAAATTTTCGGATTGTGGATTTCACTATCCGAATCCGAATCTGAAATTTCGGATATCCGAAAATTCGGATACGGATTCAGATAGTGAAACGGATATCCGAAAATATAAAAAAAATAAAAAAATTTATAAAAATAATATTTTTAAATTACAAAAACAATTAAAAACCTCAAAAAACATTAGAAAATGTGCATATAAAAATATATAAATATAATATATCGGGTTTTGATTTAAATTTTTTTATTTTTAAATAATAAAAACAATTAAAAAAAATATATAAATATAATATTTCGGATATTCGGATATCCGAACTATCCGAAATATCCGAAAATCACTATCCGAATCCGGATTCAGTTTCGGATTCGGATTTTTTTGAACACCGTTGCATACCATTACCATACCCTTGGCAAAAGAAAAGCAAAAAGAGCAGAAATCCAGTTGTTCCCCACATTCTTTTGTGGGCGCGTGCCCTTCACTCTCCCACCCCAACCTTCCTGCATTTTTATTTATACCACTTCACACTTCTCCTCTTCCATTAAACATCTCTGCAACTTTCTTTTTTCCCTCTAAAACCTCAACGGAATTAGTTGTTTTTTTGAGAATCAATTCCATGGAGCAAGAGTTAGCCGACGGCGAGTTTTGGTTACCACAGGAGTTCCTTAACGACGAAGATATACTCATGGATTTCGCAACCGGAAAACCAAACTCCGGCGGGTTGAACAAGGCTACTTCTGGTTTTTACAGTTACTCGAATCTGAGTTCTCCGGTGGAGTCCGTTATGGGCTCCACGGAAACAGAGAGTGACGAAGAAGATTACCTTAACGGGCTAACCCTAAAGCTCGCTAACACCACTATTCATGACGATTTTTTGAAATTAGACGCAAATTCAAAGGTATCGTTTTCACCCTATTTTGGGGGGTTTTTTTTTCCTCTGTTTTCGATTTTACTAATTTGGGGATTATTCTTTCCAAACAGTCGACAAGGGGTATATCCGGTTCGACCCAATCTACGCTTTGTGGTTGCACACATGGTTCTAGCAGAGGAAGCCCTAACTGCCCTTCACCTCCGGCGGCGGAGGCTCACCGCAACCAAACTTCCCGGGCTCTTCTTTACGCCGCTGCCGGAGAACTCGCCCGGATGATGATGGTTGAAGAAGCTGCTTCACACTACTACAATCCCAACAAAAATTACCCATCTCCATCTCCACATCCACCCCGGAAAATCGGAAACCCTAACCTCCATTATCAACAACGTCAAGTCGCTCAAGTGAGTTCAGATTTTCCGTTCTCCCAAAATTGATTTATTTAATAATTAATTTTTTTTTTAGTTTCAGAAGTTGAAACAGCAACAAATAGCGAAACAGCAGTATCTGCAACTGATGCTACAGAGTAGAGCACGGAATGGAAGCGTAAACAGTCGGCCGTTATCTTCTTGGCCTACTTCTCAACAACCGTCTCAACGCCCTCCCGGGTCGGGTATGCGTGCCGTCATTCTCGGAAACCCTACCACCAAACGAGAATCCACCGGTACGGGTGTCTTTTTGCCTCGTCAATCCGGAGCCCCTACTGATCCTTTTAAAAAGCGCGGTATGTTTTTTTTTTTAATTTACATATTTGGATTTTAGTGAACTTGAAAATGAAACTATGCATCTAGAATTATAGATCCGACTTCGTTTGGTTTTTTTCGTTTTTGTTCAGGATGTTCGACTGTTCTGCTTCCGGATAGAGTCGTGCAGGCCCTCAATTTGAATTTAGAAGCCATGGAAGGTGAATCGAAGCTTCAATCTCGTTGCAATGGTGGATCTTATGTTTCCGACTACGGTAATTTGACACCGGTAACAAATATGTTGTGTTATTACGTTTGTGTTTTTAATATTTGTGTGTTGATGTTACAGATGTGGAGACTATGTACCGACAAAGTGTGCTGATGGCTCAGCAGCGGCGAAACAATCATCGGCAACAACCTCCGGCCATGTCGGAGTTTAGGCTACCTCAAGAATGGACGTACTGAAAGAAGAATCTAATTAGGAAGTTTAGCTAAATATAGCCGTATAATATAGTCGTATAGAAGATGATTTTGAAAATGGGTTTTGTTTTGTTTTAGTGTTGAATTTGAATCAAATGAAAGGGATAATGGTTAATAATGAAATTGATGGTGGGAAGTAGGTGAATATTGGAATCAACAGAAGCAAGTGTTGGTTTTGTGACATGTGTTGTTTAGGATTTGGGTCATGTTTTGTTCGAGTGGTTTTGTTTTGGCCTGTACTGTACTGAGTGATATCACAGATTCTACTCATCTATTTTGATATGGTTGGGATCGTTGTAAATGAAGATTTGTATTTTTGTTTTTTTGCTTTGTGTTTTTATTAATTTTACATGCTATATAGAATTAATTATAGTATATACTCCTTTAGTGATTTTGTGAAAAAGAAATGTGAATGAGAAAGGTTTACAATGAGGTTAAAGTAGGTCTAACGGATCGGGGTTTAATCTCTGTCATTATCATTTTAATTTCTGAGACATGTAAATGAGGTCTAGTTCTTAGGCTAATGTATCAGGTTTTTACCCACTTCGATCCAGGGTTCGAGGCTCGGCTCTTCCTCAAGCCCGGAAGGGGCCGTATTGAGTGAGATTTTTTCTTGGTTGCTCTCAAACTCTGACGCCAAGTGGGCCCGGTTAAGTCAACATATTGGCTGGAGTTATACGAGACTCTCCCATATGACGGGGGTGCGACGTCACAACATCCAATGATAGCCGTTCAAAAGAAAAAAGTAATTGTACCTTTTTACATCAACTTGTTCTGAAGTTTGAACTATCTACTGAAAAAGTGGTCATTAACTTGTAAATCACGGAAAACATATACAATGGAACTTTTTTATTAAAAAAATCTTATTTATAAAGTGGAATTATTGTATTCGGAAGTCGGAAACTTTATTTTGAAGGAAGTTTTAGAGTGTAAATTTCGTTTTTGGCTCATGAGGTTTGATCTGTTTAACTTTTTCAATCAAAAAAGAATCTTTTAATATATAAACTTCTGTGGTTTGCATTTTGTAACGGTTTTGGTCCATTTGACTAACTTTTGTTAGATTTTTCAGTTAAGTAGAAGGGTAATTCACTCATTTTAAATATGAGGGACTATTTGTATAAATCATTTTAACATGATTTACATATGGTGTTCATCGATCTTGAAAAGGCGTACGATAGTGTGCCTAGAAGATTGATCTGGGAAAGTCTGGAGGGAAGAGGGATCCCTAGTAAATATATTGAGGCAATTAGGGATATGTATCATGAGGCTAAGACATGCGTCCGAGCACCCGTGGGGGATACAGACTTTTTTCCGGTGGAAGTGGGAGTTCACCAGGGGTCGGCACTAAGCCCCTTTCTCTTTGCAGTAGTTTTGGATGAGTTGTCAAAGTCGATTCAAGATGCAATTCCATGGTGCATGCTTTTTGCTGATGATATCGTGTTGATTGCAGAAAGTAAAGAGACATTGAACAACAGACTAGAGGAATGGAGAACAGTCTTAGAGCACAAAGGTTTGAAGATAAGCCGATCTAAAACCGAGTACCTTCACTACAACTTTAGTGGTGCAAACGTCGACGAGGAGACCCAGATTTCTATTGAAGGTGGGGTTGTCCCTAAGACACTGAAGTTCAAGTATCTAGGATCTGTCATCTAGAGTAACGGGGACATCGACAATGATGTAGTCCATCGGGTGCAGGCTGGTTGATGTAAATGGAGAGCGGCCTCAGGTGTTTTGTGCGACAAGAGGTTCCCAATAGGGTTAAAGGGTAAATTTTATAGGGTAGCAGTTCGCCCAGCGATGCTATATGGAACCGATTGTTGGGCCATCAAGAAGACACAAGCTCGAAAAATGGATGTAGCTGAGATGAGGATGTTGAGGTGGATGTGTGGACACACAAGAAATGACCGAATAAGAAATGAAGTTGTTCGGAAGAGATTGGGAGTCACATGTATCTCAGATAAGATAAGAGAAGGAAGATTGAGATGGTTTGGACATGTCAAGAGGAGACAGAGCACAGATCCAGTGAGAACGGTGGAAACTCTCGTTGTAGAGGGGAAAATGAGCAGGGGGAGACCGAAATTAACGTGGGATGAGAGGATTAAGCTTGATTTGCTAGATTTACACCTCTCAGAGTACATGATCAATGATAGGATTTCATGGAGACGTCGTATTAGGGTTTTAGGATGAGTGACCCGTTGTGTGGGAGAGTAGAGTTGTTTAGCAAAGATTTTGCGTGTGTCTTGTTTCTTATAGGTGTGTTGTGTTTCTTGTGACTAATATACTCTAGTCATATACTGCTAATTGTTAGATTACTGTTAGATTTATTTTACTTTATTACTCATTAATTTTATTTATATTTTTATCTTTTTCTTTCCCATGAAGCCGGGGGTCTAAACGGGAGCAGCCTCTCTATCCCTTGGGATAGGGGTAAGGTTTGCCCTCATCACACCCTCCCCAGACCCTACTAATAGCGTTAGCTATGTGTGGGATTATACTGGGTACGTTTGGTTTGGTATGGATGTTTAGGGGTTGTTTTTGTAATTTATTTAAAATAATAAAAATATAAATTATGAGTGGCTATTTTAGTAATTTTTTTATAATATATATAACCATAAATCTAAATATCTTTAATGAAGATCTATTAAATCTCGAGTTTGGCTCATGAGTTGTTTTTATATATAAATTTTATAAATATATATCTTTGTTCGTGAGATTTATGTGCATCGGTTAATCGTCGTTTGATTCTTGTTTTTGTAATGATTCTTTTAAAATTGAATAAACAGTACAAAGCGTTTAAAGAGATTTAGTTGAATATTTTACAGTACAAAATATTTGTTTGAAATTGAATACATAAAATACAGTACAAAATATTTTAAGCGATTTAGTTGAACATTTTACAAGTTTTAAGCGATTAATCGATTTAGATTTACATATTTAGTTGAATATATAAAACACAATACTAAATTTTATAAATATAATAAATATATATTTATATAATTTACATATAAAAATAATTATAAGTATTTATATATATATACATACACATATATATTATTTAATAAATAATAAACGCATCGAGCCCGAGCCAAGCTTGAGCTTGAAAAACTACTCATGATCCAAACTTGAGATCTATTTAGACTTTTGTTAAAAATATTTAGATTTAGGGATTATATATATATATATATATATATATATATATATATATATATTATAATAATAAATACAAAAATAGCCCCTCATAATTTAAGTTTTTATTATTTTAAGTAAATTAAAAAAACAATCTCTAAACATCAAGTTACCTTAATAATTTACACAAATAGTCCCTCATATTTAAAATGACTGAATTACACCTCTAGTTAACTGAAAAATCTAACAGAGTTAGTCAAATTGACCAAAACCGTTTCAAAATATAAACCACAGGGGTTTATATGTTAAAAGATTCTTTTTTGGATTGAAAATGTTAAACAGGTCAAACCTCAGGAGCCAAAAACAAAATTTACTCGAAGTTTTATCACTTGTGATATTATAATGTGTAAATGAGTATCATTTATAGATGTGGCATGTAACAACATCATTTAAAAAAATGACATTTGAAAAAAAATATAGCATCTGCCATACATATTAAAGATAAAAAAAATGTTTGATTTTTGTATATTATTTTTTTTGAATTAATAAAATATATAAAAGTTATTTAGATTTTACAAAAACGATAGACGTAAAGTTTAATGAAAAAGTCAATACTCGGTCGAATTTCATCTTTTACGCATCTCTGTCATAACTTTCAATTAATTCTAAAATTGACATTTATTAATCTCGATCATTAAATTAGTTTGTTCAAAGGTAAGGTCCATGTTGTTTTCTACGCTTTTTAAGCTAAATCCATTTTGTATATGATCCTCCATCTATATTATAAATCAATATTGATGACGTGGGTAGTCAAACCTACCAACCACAAAGCAAAAAAAGCACGGTAGCTTAGCACATTAGGTACATAGCTCAGGATGTGAGATGGTTAAGAGCATCTCGCTACAGTAACTGAATAATATACCGGTCAGAAGTTAATACTTCAAGACGAATACACTAAATCCAAGGATTACCTTGAAAAAGGTTAACGTAGCCTTGGAAAGAGGCACTTTGGTGCTTGCACTAAAGAGGCAAGCTCAAACTACACATTGATAAAGTAGGAGATAAGCTATCTTAAACGAGCCCAGACGGGAACTTCCCTCTATAAAAGAGGGTTCATTCATACTCGGTCTAATACTCACTTTAAAACTTTCTCTTTCTCTATTATCATCTCTCGAGAACACAATATTTATTCTCACATCGAAGCCTAGTCGAAGGAGACTATCTCCTGCGGTGTGACTAACGGTGTTTTGTTTCTTAGTTGGTAATACAAGAGATTGAGCCCAGGAGACGTACATACCATCATCCAACCCTATTCTTGTTTTAGCAACAACTATCATACTTTGAATCTCTTAACCTCGTTTAATTTTAAGGTCCTTTATTAATATACAATTATAACGAGTTTAGAAGACACTTGTGGAGATTAGCCATTAGGATCAAATATAACATGAGATTCGTAGGATTCACGTAAGGTGTCATAAAAGCATCACATGTCACAAGTAGAGACTTCTCGTTTGTTCAACTACCAATCTACTACCTTAATTTTCTAAAACGCATTGGACCTAGTCACAACTTGCAAAGCATGGGTTGTTGGATGCAGCAGGTTATTAGACTTGAAAGGGCTAAGAATATAAAAAGTTGAAACAAACACAAAGTATATAACTGCTATGGGTAAATTACTCATTATTCTCATTTATTTTATACATTTTACTTTATAATTATCAAGTTTTTTTTATGTTTCATTAAACTCACTCATTTTTATATCAAATCCACTCAATTTTCATATTGTTTATTTGTTGTATTATTTAGAAAATTTGTTATTTTTTTTAAAATTAAATGTCCTAAATGAAACATAGATAACACCTTTGTTACTGTTTTGATGATTATAATTTTTGAAGTTTAATATGAAGTAGTAGGTAATGGTAAAGTAAAGAAATTCACTAAATAATTGCCAAATTTCATAATTGATATATTTAAATCAACTTGAAAAAATACTCACTAAATATTAATCAAGTTTCATATATATTTCATTTAAGTCACTTAATTTTTTTTAAATAAATATTTATAAAAAAAAGTTTCACAACAACTCAATGATATCAAAACTGATTAGTTTTTAAAGTTAAAAAATATGAGTAACTTATTAAAACCCTTATTATTTTATAATGTTCTCTTGTCTTTATTACATAGTTCTACTTAACGTTAACAAAAAACAAATGTTCTTAATTCTATAAATAAAAAAATACTGAGGATTCGTAATAATAGAACTTTAAATAGTAGGTTGTTATAAAATTAGGATGGAGGGGGTGGAACTAGCGCCGGTAATTCCTAATTCGACTTGAATCCAACGCGGAAAATTTTTTTTGTTCGGCTGACATGACCCGTTTAAAAAATGGGTCAACCCGAACACGACTCGTTTAATAGTTGGGTTGACATTTAACCCGTTTAAGAGTTCTCTAAAAAGTTAGTATTTATAATTTAAAAATAAAAAAATGTTAATATTTAAAGGTAAATATTTAGATTTTTAAAGTTTCCTCCAACTATTAACTTTTAAATGTGAAACTAATTTTCTTTTTTGAATCATTTCATCAACTCTTCATTTAAAAAAATATATTTTATCTGTTTAACTACAAATTCTCTAATTTTTCCAATCATTTCTTATAATAAAAAAGACATTAATTACAAAAATGTTTCATATGAGTTAAAGTATTAATTGTTTAAATTGTTTAAGTCGCTATGTATTACTCATATTCATGAATGCATACAAAATGGGTCGACCTGAAACACGACCCGAACATGACCCAATTTCTTCTATTTACAATCTTAACTAATAACTATTTTGTCTTATTGTCTTTTTCATCTAAAACTGATTTTTAATAAGTTTTAATAGAACAGGTTCGGGTCAAAGCGGGCCAATCTAAAAATTGGTCTTCTGGTTCGGGTTAGGAAACCGTTGATTCGGGTCTCTTCAACAAGCGTTATAAAATTTCACATGTACTTAGATATTACTAGCTTGACTTAAACCTGATTTGAATAGTAACCTACCTGCCCAACTTGTTTAAGCTACCAGTTTTAAAGTTTTATGGGTTTGATTCATTTTTAGCGAAAATCTAGTTTTCTTGTATTATAGAAAAACGTCGTTAGATGTCTCCTAATTTGTTGTGAAAATCAAGTTTTCTAGTATTAAAAAATGCATAGTTAGATGTGTCTTAATTTGTCGTGAAAAATCAAGTTTTCAAGAGCCTATAAATCAATGCATTATGAGTTAGAAAGTGAGGATCTTGAATGGAAAAAGATTTGAAGTCGGTGGAAATTAGATCCACCTAACAATATAAAACTACATTATGGGCCCCTATTTCGAATAAAATACTAGATTCCCAAATCGAAGATATGGAAAAAGTTTTAAATTTTCCAATCGGTCCAAACAAGCCTAATGCTACGGTTGTCAAACAGAAGCAACAGCTCTGATCTTGTGTGAAACCGCTGGATAGGAGACCCACGTGCTATCAATCAACACTTCACAGTTAGAATCCATATTCTATTCCAACAAATATGAATTATATTATTAATCTTTTTGGTTGGCAAATTTTTTTTGAATTAAAATCTGAATTTAATCGATAACATGTTTGGTTGAGAACCGAAAGAAATTGGATTCGCTAAATTCCTTCATCTATCAATAACGTCGTCGCATTCATCACACCCAATTGACGTCTTCACCCTCACCGTCTCCCCCATCCTGATGTAGGAATTATTGGTTCGTGTATATGATTAGAGTTGAATTCTCTGACAAACGTGATAGTTCATTTTAGATTGTATTATTTACATGGTATACATAAAATTTAATTTGGTAAGAATCAGAGATTCAAGAAAACGGTTATATGAAAATCTGTTAAAGATTTCGTATGTATGACAATGACCAAATGCGCACTTCTATAAGGGGTAAACAGTTATATTGGAATGTTATGACGGTTATTGACTGAAAACTAGCACAACCGTCAACCACAACTGTTAAGGCATTTTACTTAGCAGAGACAATCTACTATGGAGAGACAAAACTCACTCAGGACTCAGGAGAGCAAGTTTACTCAATAATAACAATTTTTACTCCGAAAGAGTAAAATGGCCAGCATGACCAATCTTGTCCGAAAGATCATTCTTCAGCAGTTTTCACTACCAAACTCAAATTTTCATGCATATTAAAACATGCAAAATAACTTTTTTTCCAAACTAACCTGGGAACTTAACTCCAACCAGGGGTGTTGCCCCTTGTACCCCACTAGAGGTTGCCGCCCCTAGGATCCTGCTAACCAGGGGTGCTGCCTCCGGACCCTGTTGTTCAGTGGGCTTCACCCCCTGACACAACAAGGTCTTTAGAACCAGAAGTCATAAGATTATCAAACAAACGTGCATTCCACATTTATCAACTTGTTTGATGTTTCAATATGATTTTTCATTTGGTCATCAAATAAATTAAAATATACTAAATAGTTTGATAACACTAAAATCAACACCACCTGCTGCCACCACCGACCCCTCCGCAGTCTTCACCACCACCTAAAGGCCCCCTGTAGTAAAACTGCTGACTCACCTGAGCATATTGCACCAAGTGAGTCTCGAACATATGACCTCCATATTAAAAAGCTATGAAGGTGTCTCATCTCAAACCAATTGATCTGAGGCTCGTTAACTTTTAAAAGTCTCTATTAGATTGGCTATTACAAAAATGTTTTTAATATAATATTTAAAAGAATATATATAATGAATATATATTAGTTAAATCATAATTCTGAAGTGAATATTAATTTACAACCATGGTTAAAAGTAGCTCCCCAATGGGGGAGTGACACATTCAATTTCAAATATTTTTTATTTATTTTTCGTTATCAACCCTTATATAATATATAATATACGTTTTTAACCCGTCTTATTTTACAATTATTTTGTTTCTATTTAATAACTTTCGTTATTTAACTTTTTACAAAAAATGGAAAGCCCGACTTTCTTTAGTTTTTTTTTTGTCAAAGTTCCGATATAATTTTTTTTTAAACGGAGTTATATTCAAAATCGAGTATTTTTTATCGTAAACTATATTGAGTGTACGTAGATTTAGCCCCGCAAACGAGGCGAACCGATAACAACCATGTCCACGTCGGGCTGCGAGGGGGAATCGTTTTAGCCCCTCATACTATGTATAATATACGTTTTTAACCCGTTTAGTCTTCTATTAATTTCATTTTTCTTTGATAACTTTCGTTCGTTAACTTAAAAAAAAAAACGGAATGCACGGTTTCCTTTATTTTTTTGTCAACGTTAAGGTGTAACTTTTATTAAAAACTGAGTTATATTCAAATTCGAGTTTTTTTTTGCTATGGTGCCCTATAAGGGGGTGAGAGTGGTGCCCTCCCAAATTACACTAATCACAACATGTCATCTCAATTAGCTAAAGTAGCCTCTTAGGTGGGAGTAGTACCCTCTAAGTACCCTTCAACCCTCTTATTTAAAAAAAATTAAAACAAATAAATTTAATAAACTAAAACTTTAATTAATTCGTCTGATGATTCGGGTGGATAGTATAGCGTACGATTCATATTTTGGTTAAGTGGATACAAAAGTAATGGTTTATATTTAGAAAGAATATAATTTTTTATGAAGTGAATAAAATGATTGAGTATGTATTTATAGGGGTAAAAATGAATAATTTTTTTTAAACGGCTATATAGCCGTTCTACGGCTATATTCAAACAAAATCAACGGGTAAAAATGGGATTTCTAGCGGGTATATATACCCGATGAGTGAAGCCGCTGGCAACTACCCTCCGAAGCCGCTGAGGATGCGGCGGTGTTACACCCAACCCGCCAACTACCCGCTTGCTACCCGCCTTCCACTCGCACCCCTAACAAATCTACGTTTCGATATAAGTTTCTTCATCAAAACAAGCCGACCCTGATAATAATCAGATATCGCAGGGAAGCGCGATAAAAAAAGAATCTAGTTAACATGAAATCATAGGTTCTTAATTCCGAAGAGTTGTCAGCCTTGGAGAATGTCCCATTAGCTGTCAATGCTTGGAGAATGTCCCACACCTTAGTGTGGCAAATGGTTTTATCATGGTGCAAGTTACCTTCAATATACGCGTTCACCATTAACGACTTACTCCAACTTCATTCGCATGGTAGGCTGCCTAATTCAAAGAAACGTGTGGTGCAATCTATATTATTATTGGCATGTTGGGCAATTTGGAAGGCAAGAAACAAATACTTGTTCGACAACAAACCGATATCAATTGCAAATATTATATCGAATACGGGTCAGATTGTGAAAAAATTTATTCGAAACATAAAAAAAAAAACACAAATAAAAATAAAACAATTCAACATTGTAACGAATTGTTTTTTATAAATGTCACCATCTATTAGAAGATATTAAAAACAACAAAATTATGGGGTTAAATTCTTCAGCTGGAGTCGTGTAATCCGTCTTTATGTTTGCGTTTGATGAAATGATCTTTGATGTTGATATAAAACTATGGTTGCATCTATCATGACAAATCACCATATTGTTGTTGTCTCCGTCAGTGGCGAAGCTTGAAAAAAAAACAGTGAGTGTTGGGATTTTTTTTCCTATCAAGTGGGACAGAACTTAATACCTAATTTATTTTTGGCCGAATACGTATAAATTAACACTTGTGAGCGAAAATCGGGGGGGGGGGGGGAGGCGCTCCCTAAGCTTCGCACTTGGCCTCCATCGCGACAAACCACCACCATCGTCGTGGCGTCCAATTATATTATGCCGTTGTTCTCTCGTGTTTGTTTTGAAGAACTGGATCTTGAAATGATTGAAGAGATAGATGACCGCTGATCTTGACTGACGCAATGGTTGATTTGATGAAGCACACATCGTGATGAGAGTTGATCATGGAATTAGTTGTCTTGTTGAAATGGGCATAACTTGGGGTATAGTTAGAGTTACGGGGTTCATAACCAGCGGAGGAAAAGTCTCAACGGGCCAGATCACGTGGGGAGCGCCTATGGTGTATTGGCCCAACTGTTGAACCCGAATTCCTTCAATAAAGGCTTTGATTTCGTTATTGTTTGACTTTCCTTGATTTTAGCCAATTTCGCAACTTCCCTTTTTAGTGTAAAACATGTTAAATCCTCGATTGCCTCGATTTATGGTTTTCTTTTTCTTTTTTTTATGCCGTCAATTTTGTTACTTTTAGAGTTGGTTTGTAATTTCAAAATTTGGTCATACCTATCAAATTTAAAATCTCTCTTTAAAAGGCAACTCATGTAATAATTGATCCATTCGGTTGTCAATCAATTTTCACTGAGAAATCATTTCTTTGTTTAATTCTTACTTTCGCTCTGCATCACATCGGAAAAACCAACCTGCTTGTATACCGAACTGAATGTTGATAACAAGTTGGAGGCAAAAAACTTGAAGTTTGGGAACTACTGAACTATACAAATCAAGCAACTAAAACTGAAACAGAAACAGATACAAAAAATAAACGCACAAATTACATCAATCACGGATGCATGCGTTTTGTACTAAAAAGGAAAGCGTTGAAAATTGAGAAATTTGGGGAAAATCATTGATTGGCGAATTCGGGTCAGACAGCTGAGCCAAACCGCGGGAAGTGGTTTGCCACTTGATCCGGCTCGTCGAGACCTTTCCGTCCATTGGTTATGGGCTATGTGTGTTATCTGAGTTGCACTATGGTGAGGCTGACTGTCCAGTTTTTGTTTCAGATAGCTTTCCAAAGGATGCTGAACTTAATTTTGAGATTGAGCTGATAGAGTTTTCTAAGATCAAGGCAAGATCTACAAATTGTTGTCTTTTACACTAACTTGGCTTTATAGTTTCGTTAGCTTTGAAGTTCTTTTTTTCAATCATAACTCTGTTTTTTTGCTTTGAAAATATTCTTCAGGTCATAACTGATGATTTGGGAATCTTGAAGAAGGTAGCATGAAAATTATCATGAATCTTGCAATTTACATGTTATATAGTTACTAATGAAAATCTCTTCATTTACTAACTTTTCTAATCATAAAAGAAAAACAGGTGAAAATGTTAATAAATTGCTATAAAGAATTTCATCATATAGTAACTCTTTTGGTTCTTATTGTCCTGTACAGTTTAAAATGTGTTCCTCGGTGATTGTTGGGATGTACAATGCAAGGAGAAGCTTACTTGTAAAGAAGTGCTATTTGTGTATCAAGATTAAACATCTGTGCAATGTTTGAATTGGTCATTGTTTTTTTTAATGATGAAGCTATGGACTTTTCATTGTGGGTTCCAAGCTCATATGTTGCCATCTCTCTCTCTCTCACACACACACATGTGCGGGCACACACACACACAGAGATTTGAAGGTAGTTTAGTTATTTCTGAACTAGCCGCAATATGTATATACTTGTGTGCTGTGGCTGATTCTAGGGTTTCTGCCAAGTTGGGGGATGGACAATCACTTCAATTATCTACAACAGGCGAACCAATTCTGTTTACGTTTGGGAAATCCGAGGTTTCTTTATCTGCATACATTCTTATTTCCCTAGTTTGCTCCCTAAACCTTCTGCCGTTTTTTAGTTTGTAGAATCATTTGATTTATGGTGTTCATGTATTTCTATATCAGGTACCTAAAGGTCTTCAAATGGGTATAGGAACAATGTCAAAGGGAGAGAAAGCAGTGCTCTATGTTACAAGTCAAAGCCCTCTAATACCCTCTATAGATGGTATTGAAGAAGTTCACTTTGAAGTGGAGCTTATTCATTTTATTCAGGTATGCAAATTCTTTTTCTTACTTCAAAGTATATTTCTTTTCCTATAAATGTCATTTCGGGTAACCTTACATACTTGAGGGTATTTGCTAGCGGAGTGTAGCATACTAAAACATTCAGCTATTTCCATTTTTTCTTCTAATCGGAGATAACATTTCCACCTATTTATCATCATACAGGTACGTGATGTGCTAGGAGATGGTCTTTTAATAAAACGCCGCATAAGAGATGGAAAAGGTACAGTCTCAGTCCTTAAATTAACCTTTTGCTACATATTTTGGTCCTTGACATGAACTATTCAAGCGTGTTTTGTCTAAAATAATATCAATGAGATTATGTTATTACATTTTACTCCTTCAACTTTATTGCTAATAACCCATTTTATGCCTGAGAAAAAATTTGGAGGATTTACACTCCTGAATAAACTACTGAAATGGGTTGCCCTCTTCAAGACAGTCTATTACGTGTGCATTACAAAGGCATGCTCATTAATGAAGAAAAGACAGTTTTCTATGATACAAGATCATGGTCAGCCTTTGGAATTTTCCTCAGGGGAAGGTCTTGTAAGTTAATCTTAACCTTTTAATGAAAATTTGATGTTTCTAATTTTGATTAAATTGATTTATCCATCACCAATTATTCGTTTACTCAAAAAGGAGGTGATTTCTAAATTCTACTTTGTTTATCGTGGAAATAGTTATGTGGAGTACGAAATTAAACAGGCTCCTTTAATAGAAATTTTAACAAAACTTTACACAAGAGGGTTTATCATGACCTGGGTGCATGCTTGTATTTATCAAGAAATTACATGTATTAAAATAATTTACCAAATTACTCATGTCACCACCATTTTAGAGCTAAATTTGAACGCACTATCAAGTTAATATTGTTGTGGTCTTTTTAGAAGATGATATAAAGGAGAGCTTTTTTTTTGGATGTTAAGGTTTTGAGATGTGTGTTCGGCTAATGTTGCCTGAAGAGATATCACTTATTACCTGCCCCCCTGATTATGCATATGACAAATTTACCAGGTATTTTTTTCCCAGTCAAGTCTATTTTTATACAAATTTACATGAATATCTCTCATTATGAAATATGAGATTAACTAATCTTGATGGTTGTTTGCTCGTCTGTTTTACTTATTTATCCTGTGATTAGGCCAGCTAATGTTCTTGAAGGCGTTCATGTTTTTGAAATGCAAAAGGTAAATGCATGCAATTCAAGTTTGTCAATGAAGATTTGATTTGATGATCTGATTTGGATCTGTAATGGTTATTTTATTAAATATATGGTTTCTCCTATAGGACTGGACTGGCATGAGCTTTCGAGCTATTATGGAGAGAAGACCAAAGGCACGGTATATATTTTTTATTTTTTATTTCTTATCCTGTTTCCTAATTCAATATTTTATTCCTGTTGGGATAAGTTATTTAACAATTTCCTGTTTCTTATCCAGGGTAACAGGCTATTCAAAGAAGGAAAATTGGGACCATTGTTGCATTATAACTGAACAATTTGTGTGCATTTTTATGTGAATATGAAAGTATGATCTTTTGTATGCATTTTGTTGCAGAATCTACGTGAATTCAATCATGTCAACCCTCAATATGACGAGGAGGGGAAAGAGTTTGCAAATACACGAGTATGAGGCTTCATTATTTCTACAACTTATTATTATTTTTTATATTTATTACTTTGACCGACACTTGTGTTTATTTGACCTTTATTGATGGAAAAGAATCTGTTGAATCTGAATGTGGCTGCTTGCTACCTGAAGATGGGGGATTGTAGAAAGTCAATCGAAACTTGTAATAAAGTAATATTTTAAGTTAACATCTTTTTTTTTTCTTTTTATGATCACAATATTTGGTTATTGATATTAATGAACAGTAGTTAAAGGAACTCAAAGGATTGTGTTTCATTTGTGCAGGTATTAGATGCAAATCCTGTTCATGTTAAAGCGCTTTATCGAAGAGGAATGGCTTACATGGAGGCTGGAGATTTTGTGGAAGCAAGAACAGATTTCAACAAGGTGATTTTTAAAAAAATTAATTGGTTCTTTATAAGACAGAAATCAGATGTTTAATGTAACTGTTTTGATCATTTTAGTTGATGCATAATAAATAGATGATGACCATAGACAAGTCATCAGAAGCTAATGCAAAAGCCGCTCTTCTTAAATTGAAGCAGACTGAGCAGGTCTAATTATTTAAAATATATATTCCCCATTGAATAGAAGTTTCAATTATTAACTTTGCATTCTTAAACAAACTTTTTTTGTTCATTTTAAATGTAAACAATTTAAAGGACTATTTGACAAGAAGCCTGGGGAAATATCACTAGATAATAAAGTCAACGAGACTAAGATTGAAGATCGTGATGATGGTGTAGATGAACCGTTGATTTCGAGCCAGGAAGAGAAAGATGGTGATGAAGATGAACCACCGGTTCCAGCTCCTGCTCGTATGGGTTCTTTTTCACGATTGTGGACTCGTGGTATGAACCTATTCAAGTCTGTTGGGATAAATAGATGTTCCATATTGTAAATTAACAAATCTTAAAAAAAAAAGCCAAAATGAGTGTAGATCATATAGTCATATGTTTCATCTTAATTTGACTGACAATTCAAGCGTACACTGAATTTTGATCTATAAATTGAGACATGACATTATGACAATCATTATACAAGATCTGTTGAGAAATGGAAGCCGCTTTAGAAATCACCCGATACTTGACTAGAAAACACCCGATAACATGTCCAGCCAACACGAAAACAAAAACACCGACGTTGTATGACATGACACACAACATAAGGAGATAAACAACAGCTATCCGGAATCCATAGAACAAAGCATGAATCAACCCACCGATAATCGGATTACTTTCAGGCTTGACCGCTGGTATAACTGAGAGGAACTCGACCATAATGGCTAGAAAAAAGACTACGGCTAAAGCTAGTATGTACATACCTAGTTCACCATTTGGCCAGCCATTGAATAGCATGACTACATCTTTGCTCCAGAAGAAAGTCATGTGCATGACCATACCCATGCCATCCATGGTTTGATTGTCCATGGACATGGGCATGTGGTCTTTGGCATGGGACATCTTTATGTGGAGGAGACTAAGGAAGAAGAAAGAGTTGGATAGTGGTATGGTATTCCAAGTGTTTTGTGGAACTTGGGTTGTGTTTATAAAGGAAAGAAGACAAAAGTAATACCTAAAGATAGCGAGATGGCAAATAAGCAGTGTCGGAACCAAATTTTCTTGGTCAGAGTTCACCACAAGTTCTCTTATCTATTTACCGACAACAACTTTTTTTTTTAACGCCAACAATGAGAATACTCGTATAAACGCTATAACAACACCAGCAAAAACCCCAATAACAACACCAGCAAACCAAAGAGCAAATAGCCCTTTGGGCCAACACCAATGAGATTACATAAAAAACAAGAAAACCTTAAACAAAACTTAGACAGTATCAAAAGATGGGAAATGAGACCACAGTGACCAATATACCGACAACAACTAAGAGGTAAAACTTATGTTTTTTCTTTAAATGACCAATATACTGACAACAACTAAGGGGTAAAACTTATGTTTTGTTATATTTTGTAAAAAAAAATCTTTTTGAAGTCAATTCCAATTTCCACGTCAAGTTTGCACCTATGAAAATGAAACTAAAGGTGGTTGCAATGGAAAAGCGATGACGCATGCATACCTTTTAAAAAAGAGTGGTTAGTTATCGTGTATGTTTCATAAAAACTTATTATTTCATTGTTTTATCAAAGATAATATTAGAGTTCATACTTCATACAGCTATTATTTTTTCTATTAAATCCACTCGACTACTGAAGCTATGTTAGACTATCCTATCAGCAGTGGCGAAGCTTAAAGTAAAACACAGGGGGCCCGGGATTTTTTTTCCTGAGGGGGGCCGGAACTATAAATTTTCGGCCGAATACGTATAAATTAACACTATTGAGCGAAAAATCGGCCGAATACATATAAATTAACATTACTGAGCGAAAAACTGGGGGGGCCAAGGCCTCCCCGGGTCCTAAGGAAGTTGCGCCCCTGCCTATCAGTGACTAAAACCTAGGTTGGTTGGGCAAAAAGTGAAAAAAATAAATTAAAAAGTTCAATTAACATTCACGACAGGGTGGGTGTGACCGTGTGACCACTTTGGTTGTTTCTTTCGTTACTAATATAATCTTTACACGTTCTTATTTGGTCTTGATTTAGTTTTTTTTTCTTTTTCTAAGAGTTCATTTAACATATAATTCACATTTTCTTTAATAACTTGTAATATTTTTTTTTCGAAAGGCAATAACTTGTAATATTTAACTTTAAAAAAAATATAAATATACACTTATCTTTAATTCTTTTTAGGAGTTCACATTTGTTCTTGAATGGATTTCGTATCTGTTTCTTGATCCAAGATCTACTTTAGGTCTACACATCAAAAACCCTAACTTGAATCATCAATCCGGGTGGGTCATATGACCCGCGTTTTTCTAGATTGGATTGGATCTGTTGGGCCTTCTTTGTATTTCACAAACGGCCCATCTCCCTTTGTTTGTGAACATCACAAATTTATTGGACTCTAGTACTCTTTTCTTGGACAGTTGGACACATGTCATTTGACTAACATTTGGATTCAAGATTTTAGTCATCACATGACATGTGACTTATGATGTTATACCCTACTTTGACTCAGATCGACGTGTTGTGGGCACTTATACATTTGTTATCATCACACACAACAAATTAGCAATGCTATGATACCCTTCTATTTTTATGATTCAACAGAAAATCTCTAAAATAAATACACCACAACTTATATCCTACAGGATTTAAACCTTTAGTCTTTTGGTTATAAGGCACAATACTTAATCATCAAGATGTCACCTTAGGGACCCAAGCACAACAAATACCAACTGTAAGACATCCAAATTAAGAGTAATCAACACCGGATTAACCACATATCTCCACTTTTTGTGGTTTTAACCGCTAGACTAAACATAAGTAAATGGCTTTTACTTGGATCTACCAAAGTACACCTAAAGCTCAAATACACATTTTATCAAACAACTTTCATGCATAAATTAAGAACATTTACGCATGAAGTTAAGTACATACCGATTTCAAGAATCAATACCAACCTCATAATTTCTTTCGTTTACTCATTACTTATGTAGAGATCAAATTGTGTTAAACTAGCCCATCTCTTGCCGTAACAATAATTCTAATCCACTCATCCACCATTAACTCTTAGGCCATGTGTAATGGTTTTACTAAAAAGTGAAAAACATCTCGCCACGTCAGTAGAAGGGCAATCACTAAGGTGTGTAATGGTTTCACTATCCATAAATATACATATACACATATACATAATACAGACACACAGACTTGCCCCACCCCACGCCCCGTCAATAGAATCACACACTTGCCTCACGCCCTAGGGGTGCGGCGTTCCACGGCCATTCATGGGCCACGTGGTCCACTCCCAATACTGCCCCCCATTACACATAACATTAAACTCTTAGATTCATTTCATCATTTTAAATCTCATGGGAAAAACCTCTTTTTTCCCGTCATTGTGTCATGTTTCCTATGAACTAACTCACGGTCACAAGTTAAATCCTTGTTGAGTTGGGCATTACTTATCACATTTTGTGACTTTACGACCCAACAAAATGAGATGGCATATAGGAAAAACTGTTATTTATCTGAAATTCCTTGAGGATTACTGTTTCATTAACATCTACCATTTTTTGGAAATGATGCATGTTCCACCAAAACCTTCGTCATCAACCATCTTTTCTTTCATACTCTAGCTCATTTTTCGTATATCCTCTGTGTATATATATAGTATCGGTATGTGTTATTGTTATATATAAATGTTCAAAAAAGTTCCTAATGGGGTTAGTAGACATTTAATATTGTATAAATCGAGTTCAAAAAATGTTAGATTTATTAATCTAAATTTAACGACTATGCAACTTGTAAAGAGAATCAATTAAAATCAATCAATTTGTCCCAAAATACGGAAAAGGTGATAGGGAGCCCATGCATAAATAACGTGTTTTTGTTTTAATTGAAACTAATTGCATGCCTTTTTGTGATGATTAGTAGTCAATGTTCAACAACTCCGTTGAACTTTGAAGACTAATGATGGAAAACATAATTAGAATATAATTTTTTTTTGAACGGCAAAGATATTATTAAGATAAAATGCTCTAACAAGGAATGTTAATATCTCAATTGGTATCATTGTTTTCATAACCGGACCGGACGTTGAACCGGTCGTCTTAAAGGTTCACTTGTCGGACCGGTCAAACCGGATTGAAGAACAGGATGACGCAATAATTAATTTATTTTTAAAATAAATATAAAAATATAATTATAACTTTTAAAAAACAATTACAATCTTACTACTCTAATAAATGAAAATCTCTTCAGGACACGTGTCACTCTCTGGTTACTTATCACATTTATTTTTCCGCGAACTAACATTTATCAATTAAATAAAAAATAATAATACTCAGTTGAAAAAAAATGTTTTAAAAACTAACTTAACATACCTTATAATTGTCACGACAAATTACATTTTTTAAAAAACATATTTTGACAAATGTGTTTGTTAACAAATTACATTATATTTTATTCAACCGATGTAATATACGGGTTTACACGGGTTTTTAAAAATATAAAATTTTTATTACTAAATATATAACATTTTATTTATTTAACCCGTGTAATACACGAGATTTTAACCTAGTATTATATGTACTAAAATACATAAATAATTTTCACTAAATGCTTTCTAATTAGTATATTTATAAAAATAAAAGGATATTTAAATACAAAAAAAAGAATTTTAATTGCGTCTAGTTTAAATCCAAGTTTTAAGTTAATGTCACTTTCAAGACTTTTAGAGGTGTTCAGTAAAAAAAAAAAAATTAAATACTATCAGGATCTTTTTGAGTTTTTTCCATTTATAAAGTTTTCAAACAATAAAACCCTAATGCTTTTTTTTTCTTCTCGCTTCTTTCAGAGCCCAAAGGCGCAGCCTCCGGCGACCGCATCAGTGTGCTTGATTGATTCTCTTCTTTTCTGTTTTCAGAACTTAGAGCCACACCTTGTTTCTTCTCCTAGCGCCCTCCATCGATCAGATCTTGGCTCCGACAGATCAGAGCTTAGAGGCACAACGATTCCTCGATCGTTGCCGGTTCTTTAGGCTCTGACAGAGCTTGGCTCCCTCCGTCCATTCCAGATCTGACCAACCGGTCCGCCCGGTCCGACCACCGGTTTTGTGGTTCGATCACCGGTTTTCCGGTCCGACCGCCGGGTCCCTGCAGGACCGTTTCAACATGCAGAACCGGACCGTCCAGACAGCCGGTTCCCGGTCCGACCGGCCGGTCCGGTCCAGGTTTCAAAACACTGATTAGTATAAGCGATTTTTTAAATTAATAGTATCTAATTAACTTCCAATTTTGATTATAACAAACTCGCGCTTCGCGGTGGAAGACATGCCGACTTTTAATAAAATTTGAACGGAAACACAAACACAAATACAACGGTAAAAATAATGCTAATAAAAAACAAACTTAAAACCGATTTTAAATAAAACTTAACATGAAACACAGACACAATTGTAAAAATAATGTTAATAGAAAATCAAACCTAAAATAATAATTCAGTTTGCCACGTGGCAGGACCTGATTGGCCCTCACGCCACTGCTCGTCACACTCACAAAAGTTCGCCTTATATGTGTGTGTATAGGGGAGTGATCAAGAGAAAACTACAAAGTTACGCGAAACCAATAAACCCTTCAACCAATCAAATAGTTTTAAATTATTTATTTCTTTTAATTGTCAAAAGGGTAATTTTGTAAACTCTCAACTCCTTATCTTAGGAATAACCCTTGATTCTCTCATTTCTCTTTCTCTAATCACAACGATCATCACTCTCCTCGTAATCGCAAGATCAGTCACAAAATCAAAGGAATTGATTGAATTTTATGAACGTTGGTGAAGATGATGGTATATTCAATGGATTACATATATGTAAATACATACGTGGGTTTCTTTTTTTTCGTTATATTTTATTGATTACATATGAGTAAACATATCTCATCTCTAATTTCACAGAAGACTGACACCTATATCATCTCTACTCATTAGCTACATATATGTAACTCATATGAGCTACATATACGTCACTCACAACCCATCTCTGAATTCCCAGAAATCAGGCACTTACATGGTTCTTGCAAAACAAGGGTTAACACAAACAAGTAGAGCTATATGCACTATTGATTTCAAAAATATTATGACTGTGAACTAAACCAATTATCAAGAACATAGTTGTTCATATGTAAACCCACATGAAGCATCATAAAACACATCCAAACAATCCAACAACAAATAAGAAAAGAAGAATCTGTTAAGAAGCGACTATGAATAAAGTCAAAGCAAGTGAACACGAGGGAAGAAGAATCTATGAAAAAGATGAAGGCTAGTGAAGATTAGGTAAAAAAATCTTCGAAAATTCTTTTTAAGTGGTAAACTTTTGGAGGGAAGGACACAATAAGCAGTTAACAATAGTAATTGTATTTGTAATATGAATGATATTCCAAAGACAGAAATCCATTTAGGAGGATAAAAGTCCAACATCCGTAATTTCCTAATAAAAGTTTTTATTTATAAATAAAGAGTATATTTATTTAGAAAAGTAACGAAGATGATGAAAAATAGGGTTATTAAACCAATGAAATTTAATTTTTGCGACTTAAAAAAAATGTTAAATGAGACAAAAGTATTAAATATGAAACAATGAGTTTAAACTTTTAAGGGAAAGAAAGAAAATTAATGGATTAAAATCTCTAAACCCTAAGTCCTAAAAGGCTGTTTGTATATATATCCTAATTCGGGCCCTTTAAAGGCCAAAATTAGCATTTTTCAGTGTCGATAAGAATTTTAAAAAAATGTTTTAGAGAAATCATATAAAATTGGGTATTACTTCAATTCGGTTGGAAATTTATATCTAAAAATATGTGGATTTTAACTAGATTTCTCATATTTAAAACATTGTTTTCTAGAAATAAACATAAGAATGAGAAAAGTGTGGGTTTTTAGATGTGTGCAATGTTGAAAGAAGGACCATTTTATTAAGTAATTAACTAAGTGTAGATTAATATTATAGGCTGATAATTAGTAATCAATCTTAGACTCAAGCCATTATTAATCAAGGAATTGTCCAAATGATTACAATGCAATCACGATTTATTCTCACAGCATTACAAAACTGTTGGGTATATAGTTGTTAATTAACATTATAAGTTCACATGTTAGGGTTTTAATAAGTTTATACTCGCAATACTTATTTATTGAAATTTGTAGAGTGAATACTCATTTATTGAAATTTTTTATTGAGTGAATATTTCCACACCAGTAATGACACAATGATGACAATTATAAATAAACTTAAATTCAAGTGTCGCAAATTTAAAAAAAAATCAATTCTATCCCCTCTAATTTATTGAAATGTCATAACTCACCTTCGACTTTATTAAATGTCACTTTAACCTCTCAAGTTTCTAAAGTTTCGACTTTACCCTATGCAGTATATATAATAACTTTCGTTCGTTAATTATTTTTTTTCTTGATGTACCGGTGTAAATTTCATTAAAAACGGAGTCGTATTCAAATGTAGGGTATTTTTTATGTGTCGTGTGTTATATCGACTGAAACTTAATTTCAAGTGTCGGCAATTTTTTTTTTAAAATTCAATTCTAACCCCTCTATTTATTGAAATGTCATAACTCACCTTCGACTTTATAAAATGTCACTTTAGCCCTCTCAAGTTTCTAAAGTTTCAAGTTTATCCTATGCTGGATATATAATAACTTTCGTTCGTTAATTAATTTTTTTCTTGATGTCCCGGTGTAAATTTCATTAAAAACGGAGTCGTATTCAAATGTAGGGTATTTTTTATGTGTCGTGGGTTATATCGACTAGCGGTAATGTGATGATACCGTGTAGAACGAGATCAACACCGACTAAAAAATACCGGTTCAATTATATAACTGCTTTTTATCTATGTTTCGATATCCACAACCGATTCGCCGTAACTTTATACATCTATGTACTTAACCATGTTTCTTTTTGTGTTTACCCACGTTAATGTCATCGTCTCAGCCGTTTAAGGTCTGCCTCCCACCGTGTGGCGCAGGAGCCTCCCGCCGCGGAGCTCGGGGCTCACAACCGATTCGTCGTAACTTTATACTTTTATTCTATGTACTTAACCACATTTATTTTATGTTTAGCTACATTAATGTCACAGCTTCAACTGTTTAAGGTTCGCCTCCCGCCGTGAAGCGCGTGTCTCATTTTCTAGTTATTATGATTAAAGACAAGCCCAAGAGCCAAGCACGTAATATACTTGCCAGTGTCCAAGCGACGTTGACGATTGCTTTTGTGTTCTTTCCTTACTCAAATGTAATGTGTTAAATCATGAACGGTACCTGATTCACATGATCTAATCATGTAAGGTTTTGATGACACGAATACTAATCCCCGACATGGTTTAAATATATGAATACAAATAGAAAATGATTTAATAACATCATAAAAAAATAGACTATGTGAATATAATGAGTAAAAAACTTATGTAAGTAAAAGATATGCAGGATCAATCCCCTTATCCCCTAATCTTGCTAATACGATTTAAAAAGTATTGTTATATTAAATACTAGCTTAGACCCCGTGTAATACACACGGGTGAAAAATATCAATACATAAATTTCTTAATTTTATTTATGTATTTTTATAGGTGTAAAAATGTATTACTATACATATACTATAGAAAACAAAATTCAAAATATGTAAAAAATACTATATAATTGGGTTTTGAAAATACGTCAATTACTCTTTAATGTAATTTGACTTTCATTACTATTTGATTGAAAATAAAAATTACATAATTAGATTTTAAAGTTTTCATAGTAAAGGATAATTTAAAATAAATATGTTTTATTAGTATAATTAGTAATTTATTAAAAAATATCGGTGCATTTAATAAGAGAGAGAGGCGGGAAAACAATGATGAGATTGAATATGGTGACGACACGTGACATATAAAAACCTTTATTTATTATATAGTATAGATATAGACTAGGTTAGAAACTCATGTATTACACGAGTTAAATAAATAAAAAATTAAATAATGGAGTTGATTAAAATAAATTAAAATGTATAAATACTTTTAGTGGGTCTTTTTTTTAATTTCTAAATGTGTTAATAAGATAAATGTATAATACAAGTAGTGGACATTTTTTAATTTCTAAGTTGGTTAACAGGATAAATAGGATAATACAAGTTAGGCCTTTTATAAAAATAGATAACAAAATTTAAAAACCACAGGCCCCTAACGAGACCGGGCCCCAGACGGTCGCCTTCCCCGCCCCCCTAAGGGCTGTCCCTGTTTATTAATACAAAGATTTGTATTTTTTTTAAAAAAATATTATTATTAAAATATAAAATTATATTTAATAAGAGAGAGATGTGTATTTAATAAGATAGAGAGGCGTGAAAAAAATTATGAGAATGAATATGGAGATAACACGTGACATTGAAAGCCTTTATTTATTATATATTATAGATATAGATTTTGCTTATTTTATGAATTCTATAAGCACCATGTGAGATTTCGTGACATCACTGTAGTAGATCTCTTACTTTAATTTTGAAATAAATAGATTATTAATTTTTATTATTTTTAATTTTCAAACATCAGTTTGCTTTATAAACTAATCGGCAAATAATAATTAACTCTATATTAAGCATGAATTTAGAAATTAATTAAACACATGGTATAAGATATTGTGATGAAATATAATTTTAGTTATTGAAGTCAAAGTTATTGTTCTTTAATTTCATTTATAAATCAAAATATGTGACTTGAAAAAACATCAAAGTAATTGATAGCTACATTGCCTGTTAACGGTTTATAGTCATTGTTTTTATATATTTGCACTTTATTAGGTTGGTTTCCAAGGAAAAAAAAATGAACGTATAAAAACTGCAGCTTCACCTACAAAATTTGATTTCTTTTTTGATAAAAAGATATGTATTAAAACCAATTTACTCAATATTTAAAACTCCAATAGAATTTAATCAGAAAGTTGAAAGTGACTGTATTCATTAACATTATACTTTAATTAAGTGGGTGAAAATAGATAAAATGATTATTCATACTTAGGCACCTCGCTACATGCTCTTCCCCGACGAATTAGAGTACGTTGTACTGGAGTAGAGGGCGATTAGAGGGTTTCGAGAGTTTTTAATTTGGTATTTATATATATTTTTTGTTATCAAAGGTAAAGATGTAATTTTACATGGGACCTAACGGTATTTTTTGATGACCGTTCATCGTAGGGATGAAAAGTAGAATAATTGAATGAACACTAAGAACATACGTGATTTCTCAAATAAAACAAATTACATGACGATCCCTATAATTTACTTTATTTTTAACTTTTATTTTATATAAATTAAGTTTTAAGTGATTGTTTTTCAATGACATTAAATGATAAAATCTTTCGAATTAACTCTTACTTAAATAACAATGCCGGTGGGGTTCCCTCGACACCTCTAACCCTTTAACTTTAAAACAATGTCAAAACTAACCTTTGATTTTGTAAATGATCACTTTAATCCACTCATGTTTCTAAAATTTTAATTTTACCCCCTATAGTATATATAATCTGTTTTTTTCTTAATAACTTTCGTTCGTTAATTAAAAATAAAATAAAATAATTTATGGTTGTGTTTAATTATGTTAAAGACAGAGATGTATTCAAAATAAGGTATTTTTAGGTATTGTGTGTTATATCGATTGATGGTAACGTGCTGGTACTGTGAAGAATGAGGTCGGCATCGACTGAAGAACATAAGTACCATTATATAACTGTCTTTTATCTATGTTTCAATCTCCACAACCGAGTCGTCAACTTCATACGTTTCTTTTATGTACTTAACGGCGTTTCTATTCGTGCTCACCCACGTTAATGTCAACGCCTCAACCGTTTAAGATCCGCATCCCGTCGCGGATATAACTGTTTTTTATCTATGTTTCGATCTCCACAACCGAGTCGCTGTAACTTCATGCGTTTCTTTTTTGTACTTAACGGTGCTTCTTTTCGTGCTTTAGCCACGTTAATGTCACTGACTTAATCGTTTAAGGTTCGCCTCCCGCCGCGAAGCGCGGACACACGTTTCTCGTATAGTCTTAAAAAGTATTTTCTTTAAATCCATTTGTTTAATGGAACAAAATTTATTTGTCATTCTTTCTATGTAAAATTAAGTTTTTTTATATATTTAATTCGACTTGTAGTCTTCTGCATGCAAGACAAAAAGCTCCTGTATTTTTAATCACTCAACAAGAGGCTAGCGCACTTAATACTCTTGATATTAGGTGGTCCTATTTGTTCCATCACCTACGATTCTTTATATGAAAATGATTTATTTTGTATATTTATGTTTAAAATTTTTATTATTGGATAGCTGATATCAATCTTGATAAGGTAAATATTTCTGTAAATATAAGAATTCATTTAAACGTTTGTTAAAGAGAATTTTAGACATAAGTTTAAAGAATATATCATTCCTTACATATTCACACGGGTTAAACTAAAAGTCTATGTATTTTAATAAACTTCATGACCAATCAGATTTTAAAACCTATATTATATAAATTTAGGTATTAATAAAGTTACAGTTAGTATATCTTATTGGAGGTAGGATAAAAAAAATATATGTTTTACCTAGGCTTCAAATGAATGTGAAGTTAACACACAATTAAAAAATATATGAATAAAGGCATTTTAGTCTATTAGTAAAAATCTTTATCCCTTTTTCTTTCTAATCCATCACATTTTTTTTTCTTGAGTAAAATGTTATTTTTGTTTTTGTAGTTTGGTTATTTTAGTCATTTTTATCCAATTTTTTTTTTCTTTTTTCGTTCATAACTTTTCAAAATCTAATCATTTTCATCCAAATGACTAACTTCGTCTCCATTATTTTTTATTTTTTTTTTGTTTTTAAGGAAAAATCAGATTATATAAACTACATCGGGTAAACTCGAAATTTCATAAACTTGATGTGGTCAAAATGATATTTTACAAAGTAAAGGTGAGTTTTACTGTTTTACCTAAATTGAGGTGAAGAAGTGGTCGATGCATTTACCACCTACACTTCTTACTAAATATTAAGTGTAAATATCAAATCGATTGATTTTATTTTATTTTTTCAATTTTTTGGTCTGAACCATTATTTCTAATAGGTTAATACAGCGACTCGATAAGTCAAAAAAGTTGTATGAAAGATGCAAAAATTTGCACGCGTATGTTTCCAAAGGAGTTACACAGGCATCTATAATTTTTTTTTTCTAAAGACACAGGCATCTATATAATAAACTAGTTTAGAACTTGTATAATACACAAGGTGAAAAAATATTAATACATAAAATTTTTAAATTTTTATATATATTTTATTGATGGAAAAATGTAATACATATAATAACAATATCAAACAAAATCAAAAAATATGTAAAATTTAATATATAATTAATAATTTGTTTAAAAATATATTATTATTGAAAATATGGAAATGTATTTAATAAGAGAGAGAGGCGGGAAAATTTTTTCTAAGAATGAATATGGAGGCGACACGTGACATTTAGAAACCTTTATTTATTATATAGTATAGATAGGTTAGAAAGATGTATTTTATACGAGTTAAATAAAAAGTAAGAAAGATTTAGAAATTAATAAAGAAAAATTTATTTAGTAACGAAGAAAAATAAGCGTAGACTTGCAAAATTGTGATATGTGATACAACCAACCAGGGCGGATTTAAGGAGAGGGCAGGGGTACCTGCCGCTACCTCTCAAGTTTCGACACGCAGTGGAAATTTTTTTTAAAACCGTTTTATGTTTCTTGATACCCCTGAACGAAATTTTAGATACCCTTGGAATTTTCTTACAAACAAATCCCAACACTAACCTTTAAATTTTATAAAAATCATAACACTTTATAAAAACCCAAGAAATTTTAATAAAAACATTATTCTACTAATTAAACTTGATATTTGGGCTTTAATTAAACATTTGGGTTTAATTTAAAGCCCAAATGTTTAAATGAAAATAATTACACTTTATAAAGCTCAAATTAAACATTTGTTGATCCAAAGACGTGACACCGAGATGGAGGTTGTTTGAGAAACATCGAGACATCACTTGAACTTCTCTAGAGGGACTTGAAATACAATTGAGATCCTGAATATTGGTTGAAAAATATATGTGAGGGTGGGGGTGCTTGAGCCGTTAGTTTGGAGTTAGAGTGGAAGAGTTGGTGCTGTAAATTTTGGTGTAGGTAAAATGAAAGAAGGGTGGTTTATCTATAAAACTAACATATTTTAGAGAGTCAAAAATATTAGGAATGGGGTGGGGATTCAACGTTTCAGAAGAGGGGCTTATGGCTGCAAGTAGGTGTGGATCAAAGGTTGGGTTTTGTGTATGTTAAAAGTAATAATCATTAAGAGGAAAACCTTGATATTGCAAAAAAAGTAGTGTGTGTTAGGGTTTAATTTGCGAATGCGACATATGTAAAAGGGAGGGGGTTTATCAAAAATTGCATGGAAAAGAGAATTGTTAGTTGATTTTTTGTCATCCAAAAAGTCAAAGAATAAAAAAATTGTTTCATTTACTTGAATGTATGAGGAAAAAAATTTGTTTCATTTATTTGAATGCATAATTTTTTTTTTGCCTGATACCTCTTAATTTTTTTTCTAGATCACTGCAACCCACTACCTATGTATTAGGTGTGTATACATATACACAACCAATTTTTAAAATCATTAGTCAAGGTTAATTTTTTTTAAACGTCAACACCTAGACATTTTTGAATAATTGGGTTTCTCGGGGCAACAACTAAACATCCATGACAACCCACCCCAAGAGGAACCCCTCAACTGGGTAAACCTACTGACATGACTACATACCGCTTTTTTTTTGCTATGGCTCTGATTCGAACCGTCGACCTTCCATTTGGAAGTCACCGGGTACCGGCAAGACAAAACCCTTTTGATAGTCAAGGTTAATTATTACAATTATTTTTGTTATCGAATATTAAGTTCTTATTTAAACCACAACACCTGAGTCATTCCTCTCCGTTTTATATGCTAACACATAATACATATCATTTATATATTACTCACTTGATCGTTACATAGTGTTCTGTGAGTTATTATCTTGGATCATCTTATAATGGGACTTTTACATTTTACAACAGATCCATTCTCAGGAATGATAGACACGTTCCAAACGAACATCAAGATATAGTTGGCCCAAATATATAGCAACATGTTACAAACAATAAGTCGAACCATCTAATGTGGCATTCATGCGGACTTAGTGGGTTAATATTAACGAACTTGAACATGACCCATGTATTTAATCAACGAATTTGTGTGGCATTTTGTGTCAACGATATCAATCCCATGTCAGACACACCTAAAACCAATTTACTCAAACCGACTCATTTAACCAGTTTATATAAGCGAGTCAAACAAGTTAATGGGTTGTAAATAAGTTGTAAACAAGTTAAAAGAGTCTTAACATGTTGGAGAGTTATAATAAAGTTGTAAACGGGTTGGTAGGTTGAATACATAAATTACAGACTTTTTTTTTTGTTATTCAACTTTTAAATGGATTGATGGGCTAACAATGGCGAACCCGAAAACTTTTCACGGGTGTCAAAAATTTTCGATGTTAGGATGTTTTTTAAAAAAAGATTTTTGTCAGGTTGGGTCATCTAAAATCTAATTATTTATAAGCTGTGTTTCAATTCGTGTAAAAACGCCACCTCCGTTTTTTCATATGAATGAGAAGCTCCATAGTTCCATACGTTGATAGAGGAAGTAAATGCATTGAAGTTGCAATATGAATGGGTTATGTTGACCGATCCCAAATTTAAGTTTCAATTCAAGTGATTTTCATTTTAAAAAATGTGTCATAAAAACACATGGCTCACTATATAAATAATTGATGTCATTATATGTACATTACATATTATTACTTTATATTTTTTATATTGTATACTTCAGTTTTATCAAGTGTAATAGTATGCTTTATAAACCGTGAATATGCCATACAACGAGTTTGTTACATAGTTGGGTTGGCGGTCAGTGGCATAGGCAAACACTATTGAAGCATCTAAGTTTGAAGTTATTGGATTCAAGTCTCATGAGAGGAAAGAAATTCGCCATTTGAATTAAACTAGTTTGTTACACACTTTCTGTATCTTTCATTTGCACAAGCATGTTCCCTGCGTCCGTTATGACCGATTGTTTAAAAAAATAATAACTTAAAATTACATTAGTTATAAAAAAAAGTCATACAACAAAGCTAAAATCAAGTGGCAAGTGAAGTAATATAGCAAAGTCATACTATTTTTATGTATTCTAGTGGGCTAAACAAAGGCAAATAGCCGGCTAACGAAAGTCATATAACAGGCTAAAATCAAGTGAGTTAAGGAAAGTCATATAACAGTCTAAAAAAACACGTCGGCAGAGCCTGCTTGGAAGTGGGCTTTAGCCGTCTTGGGAATCAGCACCTCCACGTGTCAGTTTCTGGTTGGTTGAACATCTGAAAAAAGCTGGTTTGACACGGAATTTGAAGCCGGCTGAACTAGTCTACTTCAGTCGAGTTTTTGCCTAAATGACCATATCAAAATAGGCTAAAAAGTTAATCCATTTTGATAAATTTAACTGATGAAATGTCCATTTCGATAATTTTCGTGTAGTTTTATTACCCATTCTGCGTATAAAAATGTTCCATTTCGATAATTTTCCTGACATTAGATGATTGGTTATCAGAATTCTTCACCGGCCGACCACAAATATGATTGAATAGAAATATAGAATGGTGCGAGCACAAAGCCAAAACTGAAGTCGCTGCTCCTACCTGCCACTTGTCCCCACACACGCTGCTGTTCACAATTCACGGGAAACCCGTATGACGTCACCCGATCACTGTGGGTCCACCACGCAACCTCCTGGGCCCCACTCGCGATTCCATTCATTCCCCTTTTTAATCGTTCGATTGAAAGCGAAACAAATCCCCCCTTCTCCCATCTTCATCACACACACACACACACTCACTGTGTGCCTCAAGTGGAGCAGATTTCGCAGGGTTTTCCTTCGTCTTTTTCGACATTACCTTCTCGATTTCTTCATTTTCCTCCATTGTCCACAAACAAGCATCGGATTATTGCTGAAACCATTAATTTCAACTAAAGAGTAAGATTACATTGTTTTTTACTTGTATTTCCCCTTTTATTGTTCTGTAAATCTGTAATCGATTTCTTCTTGTTTAATTCATGTAATGCATCTCATAGAATCACGTTTCTAGAAGCTTCGAGTGAAGGTAGCTTCCAGATTTGTAATTTGTGATTTGTTTTCCGGTAAATAGTTATAATGTATGTGTGATTTACTGATTTTCTTCATTTTTAGCTGATTGATAACTTGGATCTGTGAGTTTTGTGTGTAATCTTGAATATCTATGGATGATTTTGATTAATTCAGTCCAAATCTTGGCTTAGATTCGTTTTAAATTAGGGCTCTACCTCGTTATATTCAATTAATGGACTATTTTGAGATACTTTAGTTAAATTCCAAGCGTGCTGACTAGAAAAGGTATCACTAAATGTTAATTTTGTTCACATAGCTTTTTTAGGTTCTTTCCATCTGTTTTACATTTCTCTTTAGCTTTAAGTCCACAAATCTCTGCAATAGTTTAATCTCTGAATCTATTTTTATTTTAAGTGTGATTTACTGTTAATGTAGTCAGTTATGCCGTAGGGCTTTTGTTTGATTGGGAACAACAGATTCTACTTTTGGTATCCATACGATTGTTATTAACTGTGAATGTAGTCGGTTATGTCATATAATATGTGTTAGTTCTCTTGCTTATGACAAAATGTAGCACATATATGATGGAAGTTAGATTTTGAATATGCAATATATTAACTTAGACTATCTCTTGTGCCATGTGTTGCCAGCTAGCATGGATGAATGAGGCATGAGATACAGTACGCCGGTTGGAATGGGTTCAAGAGAACAACAAACCTCCACAAGACTGCAGGAGAAAGCTGTAGCATTGAGAGGAAATAGGATAAAAAAATCTCTAGATTATAACAAACTGGACAACCCGTTATATGTTGGTCAGAGGCATGAGCGTATGGGTCATTTGCAGCCCGTAGTGAACCACAATGAACCCATTAAAGATGATGGTCCTGTTAAGCATATGAAGAATTTGCCTGGATATCTCCAACGCGTGGAAAAAGTATATAATATCCAAGGGAAGGCTTTGAATTTTGGAGTTCTTGACTGGGGGCGTTTAGAAAATTGGAAATCCAATGAAAAACGCATTCCACCAAGAGTTAACATGAAGACGTCACTCTCTACCAATAATCCCACACTTGTGGAAAGTAGATTGGGGAGGTTTTCAAGAAACAAGAAAAAGATTCAACAAACACCAAATGGTTCTCCATTCAATTCATCTTCCAAAGAAAGACTTCCTCCTGGTGTTAGATGGCCTAGGGGGAAGCCTGTAAAACCACAATTTTCTGAAAATTCTCCTTCCTCGATTGATCTGCCACATGGCGATAAATATCTTATGGTGGAACTTATTGACGGTAGCAAAGGGAAACAAGTAGATCAAATGACACTAGAAAAGGAAACTTCATCATCAGGAGATGATATCAATCATGTTGATGATCATCTGATAGAAGCAAATGAAATTAGACTATCTAATTGCTTTTCTCCAGGGGAGTTCGATTCACCAAACCCGTTCTCTGATGTTCCTCACTCTTGCCCTTTCCCTTTGCCTCTCAGTGCTGACGTGGAATCTCCTAACCAGACACCTGTCACGCCCGTGAAGAAATCTGATGTGGACATAAATGAGCCTGCTACGGAAGGTAAACGACCATCATCTTCCAACAGGAGATTTAGCTTTAGCCTTGGGAAGATGGCCAGAAGTTTTAGCTTTAAAGAGAGTAGTAATACTACTTCAGCTGTTCCACAACTAAGCCCAGCATATATTTCAGTCAGATCTGGTCCGGTCAACTTTCAAGCATCATCTCCTGATTCGGTCAACCACAACCGGAGTAAGTCAGCTGCTACTAATCCATCCAGGTCTAGTCCGTTGAGGAGAATTCTTGACCCATTGCTGAAGCTCAAAGGAGTCCATTTGGATGAAAAGGTTCACAAATCAAAACTAGACCGAAATCCCAACACTGTCACCCCCGTGAACAAGAACGCATCACTTCATAGCAAGAAACATAGATTATGTAATGTTCAGGCTCTTTTACAGCTTACATTAAAAAACGGAATCCCATTTTTCAAACTCGTTGTTGAAAGCGGCAGTGACATTCTAGCTGCTGCTGTGAAAAAGTTACCATCTGGCAAAGATGATACAAGCTTGATTTACGCGTTCTACTCGGTACATGAGACCAAGAAGAAGATCGGAAGTTGGATATACCAAAGTTCAAAAGAAAAAGGTTACGGTTTTGGGTATAATATTGTTGGTCAGATGAAGATTTCCAGCTCATACCATGCTGAGTTTAGTGGTCCAGAGAAAGACCTTTATGTGGTGCGAGAATCGGTTTTATACAGTAGTGATACCACAAGAACAGATGAGAAAACACTTGATTCCATTCTAGATGGGGAGCTAGCTGCTATAATTGTCAAGAATCCAAGTGATGAAATTTGTGGAGATATAGGGAGCTGTAAAAGCACGGCAGTAGTTCTTCCTGACGGTGTTCATAGCTGGCCAAACAGCGGATCACCATCTCCGTTGATCGACAGATGGAGATCTGGTGGAGCATGCGACTGTGGTGGCTGGGACATTGGTTGCCAGTTTCATATTCTCAGTCATCAACATGAAACCATCAAGACCACAAACTGTCTTGACCTTTCTTTCCAGGTATATCCTCTACTAAATAAACATCAACTCCCAAATCTGTTAATAATAATCTTTATCTTATAAATGGCGGTTTGCAGGTTGGGAACAAGAACAGGTTCAGTTTCAGGTTGGTTTCACTTGAGGAAGGACTTTATTCACTCGAATACGACCCATCAATGTCTATGCTTCAAGCATTCTCCATTTGTGTAGCAGTTGTAAGTAGCCAGAAGTTAACTCACATCTTTCAAGTGAATTATGTTCCAGAGTCGAAGTCCGAAAACATACAACCACCGACAAGTGATACGAAGGTTAAAAGTCGGGAGGAATTTGTTTCAAAACCACCAGCATCGCCTGTTGGTAGGGTATAGTTTTAGACGCGATGTTAGTTTTAGACCAACCGTTGGCTTTGTTTTGCCTATAGTAGATGATATACTAATATTGTTACCGCTTTAAGTTCATTGCCTGGAACAACAGTATCCTGTTACAAAGTTGTAACCAAAACTGATGAATTGTAATCAAAGTGTTTATGAGGTTTTCATAGTTCTTTATTTAAATTTGGGTCTATAATACTCCCCTCTATATATGTGTGTATATATATTATGCATTTTATGAGAGTTAAAGTATATTAGCAACTGTTCATATGTATTAAAAAAAAAACAATGGGCGAGATTGAATTGGATTCTATTGAATATATTTGGTTTGACCTGCAGTAGTCTGCAAGTCAAAAAGGTCACGTTATATTTCATCATTACATAAGAGGCTGGTGCACTTAATAGATGTTTGGTGGTCCTATTTACTCAATCACCTACATACACGACTGACTCTTTAATAACTTTCTTTTAACATACCCACATCTATTAAATTAATTAATTAATGTTCCTTTTTTTACTTAGAGTAAAGTGCCATTTTCGTCCCTGTGGTTTGGTCATTTTAGCTACTTTCATCCAAAAACTTTTTTTTTAGCATTTTCGTCCCTGACGTTTCTAAATCTAGCCATTTTCATCCAACTGACTAACTCCGTTAAAAATTTAACGTTAAATCAGGGGCATTTTAGTCTTTTTCAAAAATTCTTCTTTTTAACTCTTTTTTTAATCCCTTTTGTTTCCCCTCCTTTTCAAAGCTTAAAAAAAATAAAAAATTCTCGAAGTTTTTTTTTAAGATGACGATGACTAGGGGTTTTTAGCGAGCCGATCTCGAGTAGCTCGCGAGTGGCTTGGCTCGTTTACACCCCTAGTCATCGTCATCTTCAAAAAAAACTTCGAGAATTTTTTATTTTTTTTAAGCTTTGAAAAGGAGGGGAAACAAAAGGGATTAAAAAAAGAGTTAAAAAGAAGAATTTTTGAAAAAGACTAAAATGCCCCTGATTTAACGTTAAATTTTTAACGGAGTTAGTCAGTTGGATGAAAATGGCTAGATTTAGAAACGTCAGGGACGAAAATGCTAAAAAAAAAGTTTTTGGATGAAAGTGGATAAAATGGCCAAACCACAGGGACGAAAATGGCACTTTACTCTTTTACTTATTATATATATATATATATATATATATATATATATATATATATATTTTTTTTTCCTTTTTAAGGCTTGTATATTTTTTATATCTACAATAAGTTCCTATCAAAATATTTGAACTTAATTATTTATGTATTCACTTATTTATATTTTTATTTTCCTAAATCACTCGGTAAATGCTACCGTTTTGATATTATTTTCCAGTTTTAGCCTTTTAGGAGCTAGTCTCTTGAAGATTTGTCGATTTGATGTAGAATATGACAGCTATATTGGTTACTTTACTATCACTGTATTATTGAAAATATTCAAAGTAATTTTTCTATATACACCTATTGAAAATTTTGGTGAAAAAGTGAGTTTTTCACTATAAAAAAATGATTTTTTATCAACTTTGAACAGAAATAAATATATGTAAATAATATTGACTTACTTATTTCTTTATGGTTTTGTGTTATACTATGTGAGGGCTTCACAACGAACCAAACCACGTCCATATCAGAGTTAAGATAAATGAGATATCAATACTCAGAGTTGTGTATTGAATCTGTCAAAACGTGAAAATTTTACAAAAGGTGGATGGAACTTGTCCCACATAGGTGGGATGACAAAACTGTTAGTGGTTTATATGTGTTAGCCTTCTAAAGTAATTCTTTCCTTTAAGACAAACACAAGTGGAGAATCGTGGAGACCCTAACTAGCACACATGCGAGCGTGGCGTGTGCCTAATATTGCGTTTTGATTGCGCACTTGGCTCACCGACGTCACCAGTGGATGAAACTGCTGCACCAATTGAAGTTCCCCTGATGCCTCGTATCCCCTGTTGGCTTGGTCAGTGGATGTTCCACTGAAGGCTAGTATCCATTGCTGCACCAGTACGTAATGTGGCATTTTAATAGCGTACTTAGCTCGCCTTATTATTTATAGGTTTTGGCCCGGTTCGGTATGATGATTCGGGTTGACTGACGTCACTAGTGGATGATCCACGGGTGGCTTGTATCCACTCCTACATGAGTGGAAGTTCCCTCGATGCCTCGTACTAAAGGCTCGTATCCAGTGTTGCACCAGTGGATGTGCAATACCATTGAGGTTTCCATTGATGATGTCATTAGTGGATCCTCGTTTCCTCTACTAATTCAGTGGATGTGCAATACCATTGAGGTTTCCATTGATGATGTGATTAGTGGATCCTCGTTTCCTCTACTAATTCAGTGGATGTTTCCACTGATGCGCTGCAGTTAAGCTGAAATAGAATATTTTCAATTTCGACTAAGAATTCAAAACAAAATAAAATGCATTGAAGATGTTCAAAACAATCTTTTTTTGTTTAATTATTATTAAAGTTGTTTTAACTTTATTTTAATATAAATACTAAAGGATCGTTAGTAGTTCTACATACTTGAATTCACTAGCAATTCTCTCAACACATACGCATTTCTAGCAAGTTCTGATCGTTCCTTTTCTTGATTTAAGGTGCGATTTCGGGTGCTTGGTCTGCGTCGGCAGTACATAATGCTTCGACTGTTGTACTCTGAGAAACAAACGAGTTCTCTTGGGAGACTCAAAATTTGTTTTAAGCTACCCGTATTGAATATGAGTCCTAAGCCACGGTCTACTTCTTTAACTCATTCTTGTATTTTTTTTATTACAGTTGTAATATTTACTGTAACTTACTGCTTTCCTTTATTTATGTACTGTAATCATTTATAAAAGTGTTTTTTGTATTTATTTTTAAGAACTATTTCCAACAACACATCCATGTTTCTTTCGCTCATTTCATTAGTTTCTCATTTGCTCTCTTTTGTTCTTTCTCTTTCGATCTCTCTTCAGGGGCGGCCCTAAGGGGAAGGGGGGGGGGGGGCTGTCTAGGGTCCGGTCTCCTAAGGGGCCCGTAGTTTTTTTTTTTAAATTACTTAAGTTTGACCCTCTAGATTGTCTCCACCAGTTATATATTTTATGTTTTAGAATATTACAAAAGTTTGAATTAGATGAGTTGGTTTTAAATTATCTGTTAATACTCTTCCACTCAAGGAGGTTGCAGGTTTGATTCCTGCAGCCCTCCTTTTTATTTTTCTTCTTTTTAAAATAGATCATTGCTCCCCCTAACTTTAGTTAAATTACAAAAGTCACCCACAACTTTGTAATTATTAATCGAACACCCCTGACTTTACGAAAATGTCATAACTAACCCCTAACTTTATAAATTGGTAATTTGACACTTCTCCCCCCACTTTGGTAAAATGGCAAAACTCACCCCTAGCTTTGTAAATTGTTAATTTTACCACCTCAAGTTTAACGAATTTATCGTTTCAATGTTAACTCCTATTCGCGGCACAATTTATCTATTTTTCGAACTCCATGACCGAGTCGTGACAACTTCATACGTTTCTTTTATGTAGTTAGTGAAGTTATTGTTCTCGCCGCAATGCGCGTAACGAGGTTCGCAAACCCGCCGCAACGCGCGGGTCATATTTTCTAGTATATACAGATTTATAAAAGGTCCAATTTGTATTATCCATTTATACTATTAACCCACTTAGAAATAAAAAAAATGTCCACTACTTGTATTATCCATTTATTTTATTAACCCACTTAGAAATTAAAAAAAACCCACTAGATTTTCAAACTTATTAAAAAATAACAAAATAATCGTTATTAGTTTGTTATAGTTTTTTTATTATGCAATTATGAGTTTATATTATAGGGCCCATTTTTTTTAAATGTCCCGGGCCCAAAACATTTTGAGGAATCTCAGGACCGGCCCTGTTTCTCTTTACATTAATTAAATATTATATTTACCTTTAGGTTTATATTTCTATCTTTTCCTAAATTAATTGGCAAATGTTACCATTTTAACTTTTTTTTTCTTCCGGTTTTAGGTTATACTTTCTTGGAAATTTATCAAAGACAAAACAAAGTACCCACCGCGGTGTTGTTGAAGCAGTTTTGACCAAAATGTTGGAGGTTAATCCATGGTTATATTGTGGAATGGCCGTGATCCTCATGATTATTTTTTATTTTATTTTTGCTTGTTGTGTTGAGCAGTTGGTTTAGCAAATAAGAGACATACGTTATGAACATATAAACATTTTAACTATCATTTTGTCATTATGTTTAGATTTGTAATATCATCAAAATAAATAATTTATAATGGGCATATACCGATATACGCACCAACAAGTTTTATGGGCTTGAACCAAGAGTAGCTAGTGCAGTTTGTACATGAATTTTCAAACATGTTACTTACATGCATTAATGACTGAGATTTTGAATGTCTTTCATCCTCACGTGGATAAGTGGTGTTACCGGTGTAGATTAGGAGTATATTTAGATTGTGTGTGAGTTTATGATGTTGAAAAGAGGAAATACGTATCCTAAACGAGTCACGCCAATAGAGTTAACCATATTTGGGGATCAAAATAGTAATAAAAGTAAAAACTATCAAGGAAGTTAAAAGGACCAATACCATTATCTTGGTATTTGAATGTTTAGGGGTTAAACATGAGAAACCAAAACCGAGAGGACTTGTTTTGTTAAGTGAGAGATTTTCAAATTTCAATTTTGTTTGGATTAGATATCGCAAGATTTTCGGCATTGGATCAACAAGACTCCTTCTCCCCATCTATATATATGAGATCAAAAGTTCGTATTTAAGAAAAGAAAAGTTCAAGTATGAAGACGATTAGAGGTAATATTCATTCCCATCTTTGAATTCAGCATCCGTCCATTCATGTGCTCATCTATGTCAATGGCAAAACTGGTTTACAATTTAAAACTTAAAATTAGGATAATGGCATCTGACCCGATTGTAAAATCGGTTTTATGGATTGTTGCATATTTCCTCAAATCAAGCTTTAAAAGCATTGCACATTATGTATTGAAAACTTGTGTTTTAAGAAAATATGCAAATTTACAAGTTTAGAGGGGGATATACGCAATTCCCCCTTAATATTTTACGGTGATTTCTCTAAGTTGCATATACATAATGGCAATAGTATCATCAATTCTTCAAAGTATAATCATGAAAAGACAATAGTGCCCTTTAATTCTTCAAATTGCCCCCATAAAAAGACAATATTGCCCCTAAGTTCTTCAAATTAAGTTAAAACATACATATTTTTTCTATTTTTTACAAAGAATATGGGTTGATTACAGGGTGCCTTTCCTCCCCTTTGAAAACATTAAAAAAAATCCTTATTATAATAAATGATTACAAAGAAAACCACGTGTTATCACCATATTGTTTCTCACCAAAATCTTCTAATTTTCTCTATTTTAAGTAAGTTTGAATTTTGTAATTTAATTATTATTAATGTTTTTTTATTTTTCAAAAAAGGTAATATAAAATTTGAATTCTAATTATTAATTAATTAAGGAAACAAAGAATTTTATTTCTTATTTTACACATTATTATAAAAAAAATTATACATTATTGTACTTTCATTTTTTTATTAAGCAACCCCATGTAATACATGGGTATATAATAGAGGTGCACAAATCGGTTTTTTCAAACCGAACCGGTTCAACCCGACCCGAACCGGTTTGGCCATAAACCGGTTCGGGTTAACCCGGTTTAGAAGGTGGAAAATCCCTAACCTATCAAACCGGTTAGGGTTGGTTACAAACCGGTTTGCCCTATAAACCGGTTTTAATTAAAAAATTGAATAAATTCAAATAAATTCAATATTTTTAATAAAAATTGAAAAAAAATATATAACAAATATAAAACATAAAGTTCAACGTTTATTAATATTTGAAAAGTTAGAAAATTAAAAAAACATTACAAGATAAAATTATAAAATTGGAAAACATTACAAATTACAATATATATTTTTATTTTTGGATTATTCTTGTACGTTATCTTCGTAATCGGAGCTTCGTTTGAGGAACCACAAACACCAACACTTGCCATGCTTTTTTTTTTGAGTTTAGAGAGCGTTTTTTAGCGTTTAAAAGCGGTTTTAGAGATTAAAAAGTGTAGAGAGAGGTGTGATCAATCCCAAACACCCCTCACCTATTTATATTGATTTATGGGTGTATATGAGTCCAAAAAAAGGCCAAAAAGGCTCCAAACGGCTATAATACCGTTTTACAACGGTAACTTATTTTCCAGCGGTAAACCGGTTTAAACCGGTTTCCCGAACCGGTTTGGACAAACCGGTCCTTAACCCGATTCCTTCCTAAAAATCTTAAACCGGTTACAAACCGGCGGTTGTGGGTCAACCCAAACCGGTTTTACTTAAACCAGTTTAACTTAAATCGGTTTGTCGGTTTGGATCGGGTAGAAAACGCAAACTAGTTTTTTTTGTACACCTCTAGTATATAATATATAAATAAGTAAATTGGATTCGGTAGAAAACGCAAACCAATTATTGGAATATGGGATTGCCTTGGGCCAAACATACGTAGACTTCATATTATTGGGCTTGATGGTTTTAATTAGAAAGCAAACCTGTCTTGTTAGTGCGTTGAGGCCCAAACTTTATAAGAGACGTGCAAAAGCTTTCTATAGTGACCCCTTAATTAAAAAGTTCTAGTTCTGTTATCGGGTACTCAACATTAAAGTCTCTTGCTACAGGCGTACGGAAAAAAACATTCTATATTTTCAATACGACTCCGTTTAAAAAAATATATGCATGCAAATTAAAAAAATAAAACTAAAATAAACCGTACATTTGTTTTTTTTAACGTAACAAACGAAAGCTGTTGTAAGAAAATGATATTAATAGAAACTCAAGCGGGTATATGGTGTATTTATTTATTGGATCTAGCTTTTTTTAAAGGCAAATTTCATTCACAAGGCACACCCGCAAAACAAGGGCGACCGAAAACAAGACAACAAACAGGCACTTACATAACTTTAAATTTACACCAATCCAACCAACTAATGGAATTGAACTTCGATCTATTTCTAAGCCAAAAAAACCTAAAGACTTGATATTGTGAATAATCTCTTCTATAATGAACGGCTTTTGATCGAAACGCTTCTCATTTATGGCTTTCCAAACACACCAATACGCGACTATGACAATACCATGAAAAATCTCTTTAACTTGCTCCCCAACCCCAATGTGCATATGAAGCTCCAGAATATCTCGAATATCAAAAGCGAAAATAGGAGGAACACGGCACCAAGCGCTGATGTGTTGCCAAATAACGGAAGCAACTGAGCAGGCAAAAAATAGATGGGTGGCCGACTCCACTTCACTTTCACAAAGCACACAGAATTGATCACCCACATTGATGTTCCTCGTGATGAGCACATCGACGGTCGGGATACGATTCGATTCAGCCCTCCACAACAAAATATTACATTTAAGGGGAACCCACTTGCACCATTTCATAAAGAAATAAGGACTGGAAGGTTGGTTTTTGCGAAAAAGACTTTTAACCGAACCAACAGAAAAAACCCTAGAATCATCTCCCAACCAAAACCATTTATCCGAGCCATCAGATAAACGAACAGAATCCAGAAGAGAGATACATCGGTTCCATTCATCAAGCTCTTCTTCTGACCCCGAGGGGCGGCGCCAGTTCCAAAAACCCATAAAATTTCTATCAGCGACATTGAATCTGTCCTTAATGTTGCACCTTTTCTCCATTTGAATTCCAAATAAACTTAGGAAGACCTCCTTTAAAGGGATGTTGCAAAGACACGGGTCTAACCAAAAGCGGATGGACCAACCGTTTCCCACAATACCTTTTTAAAGAGATAAGAAAGAGGTGTACCAGAAATAAATCTTTTGGAGCAAAAATTGACCAAACTTTTCCAGGTGCAAGAGATAGAAGAATTAATCGGAAGAGCCGCCAGTTTTTCCTGTTATGATGGATCGCACCAATCACCTTAGTCCAAAGATTTTGAGGCTCGTTAAAGAATCTCCTCATCCATTTGACAAGAAGGGTCGTGTTGATCTCATTAAGCTTACAAAGGCCGAGACCACCCGCACTCTTAGGTGAGGAAACACGGTCCCAGGCCACCCAATGGACTTTATTCGCTTCAGCGTTGCCACCCTAAAGAAATGTTTTAATTAACGCTTCCAAATCATTAATAACCTTGACTGGGGCCTTGCATAATGAAAGATAATAGATCGGTAGACTTTCGAGAACCGATTTGATAGGGATAACCCGACCTCCAATTGAGAGAGTGGATGATTTCCAAGAGGAAAGACGAGATCTGAAAACGTCCAAGACAGGACCCCAATTTGAGATTCTATTCATATTAGCCCCAACTTTAAGCCCAAGATAAGAAAATGGCACCGACACAGATTTGTAATGAATCAATGAGACCATACTATCCACCTCTTCCAAGTCAACCCCCAACCCGAAGAGAAGCGATTTGCTAAGATTAATCTTTAAACCCGAACATAAATAAAAACATCTTAAAATCCTTACCACATTCTTGATGTTAAAACGGGACCAATCTCCAATGATAATTGCATCATCCGCATATAAAAGGTGGGAGAGCATAGGCCCGTTATTGGGCAATTGGATACCGTTGAAAGCCCCGACATCACAAGCTTTAGAAAGCATCCCCGAGAACGCCTCCATAACAATAAGGAAGAGAAAGGGGAAAATCGGGTCTCCTTGTCTCATGCCTTATGGCATTGAAATTCAAAGGTGGGGGACCCGTTAACTAGAACCGAAGATCGAGCCGAAGAAAGAATACCAAAAATCCACGAGCACCACAGCTGTGGAAATCCCATTTGAGACATAATAGATATCAGAAAATTCCAATTCACATTATCGTAGGTCTTTTCGAAATCAATTTTGAACAAGAGGGCTTTCCTATTTGTTTTTTTATCCAAGACATAACCTCATTAACAATAAGAGGCCCGTCCAAGATAAACCTACCTTTGAGAAACGCCGATTGGTTATCCGAAATCACAAAACCCACAACTTTTTTCAATCTATTAGCAAGGACTTTTGAAATCGCTTTATTAATTATTCCCACCAAAGTGATCAGTCTATAGTCATTGAGGCTCAACGGGTCTTTAGTCTTAGGAATCAAAACAATAAAAGAATAGCCACAACCTCTTTTGATCACTCCAGACTCATAGAAAGAACTGAAAATGTTCCAGAAATCCTCTTCAAATATATTCCAGAATCGTTTAATGAACTTGAAATTAAAGACATCAGGACCCGGGGCTTGATCATCACTACACTCAAAAACCTCATTTTTAATTTCTCCCAAGGTGAAGGGGGGAGATAAAAAATCAGAGTCCAACGGAGAGACCTTCTTAATATCCGGACACATAAGGTTGGGCCTGATCGGGATATCTTCCAAAAACCTATTTCTAAAGAAACCCAAGACTTTTCTTTTGATTTTAGACGGCTCGGAGACCCAATTCCCATTAATAGAGAGACCCTGAATAGAATTACTAACCTTCCTATGATTGATCATACCATGAAAGAAGGCGGTATTGGCCTCCCCGTGCATCACCCACTTAGTTCTAGAGCGTTGCTTCAGATCTTTAATCTTGTTTTCTTCCATATCCAAAAGCCCTTTCTTGCATTCCAAATAAATCCAGTCTTCTTCTTCTGACAGACTTCTAGACTCCAGAATCTCGTCCATCTCTTCAAGCTCAGATCTTAACTTTTGTTCCTCCTCACCCTCTTTGGACCGAATGATATCCCGCCACTGTTTAAGAACTTGTCTAAAAAGTTTGAGTTTTTATGCGAGGACTACATCCGGGGGCCCCGAGAAGGAAAAACTCTCATTTGCTTTCAACACCACAGATTCAAAGTCAGGCCTTTCTATCCAAGAGTTGAAAAAACGAAAAAGGCGAGGCCCAAAATTAAGAGGAGCCGTGGAAAGAAGCAAGGGGCAGTGGTCGGAGAGGAATCTAGGAGCACGAACACACGCATCAGGCCAAGAGTTCATAAAACCATTGCAAACTAGCATCCTGTTAATTCTGCTAAGCTTATTGCCTACCGACCAAAAACGTGAAACTTCTACCTTTCATAGCGTATTCGTGCAGATTCGCATCAAAGATGAAATTATTGAAGTCATGAGCACAGAAAGGATTAAACCTAGAATTACGCCTTTCCTCGGGACATCTCACTACGTTAAAAACCCCCATAAACAGCCAAATTCCTGACGAGCTAGACTTTAGATTGGACAGCCGAGACCATAAAGATCTTTTATCAGCTAAACCCTAAGGAGCATACACGTTTACAAGATTAACCTCCTCGATACAACCCTTAATCTTTCCGTGAATCCACAAAAAAAATTGATCTTTTGACGACTGGAGAACCACCAGACCTGCCATTAGCATTAACATGATCGAAAGAGAACTTAGATTTACCCTAATATTTGGAGACGTCAAAATCTCCCAAACTCAACATCTGGGTCTCCTGGAGAGCTAAAAAGGAGACTCCCTCTGCTTCTTTAATCATGCGAATCCACCCTGCCTTGGCCTCCTGCCCAAGCCCATGAATATTAATGGAAAGAGAATTCACTGATCCACCACATTAAAGCCTTCAACCAAGATCAAGTTCTTAACCAAAGCCCTAAAATTCTGTAAATCGGCCCCGTAAAATCAAGGGAATTTTGGTAAAAAAAAATTATTAAGATGTTACGGGTATTGTATTAGGTTATTTAAAACGCGATGTTTTTAAGTTGTTGGGTAAAATTGGTATCTTCTGGGGTAGGTATTTGAGAGACATGAAAGTTGAGGCCAAGATGATAATGATGAAGTGAATATAATATTATTTGTAAAACTAGAACTTAAGAACTAATGAGAGGCATGTATTATCTTGAAAGTGAAAGCATGAATAGTATTGGTATGATATTTTATTTAAATTAAAATGCATTTATGTTATAAGTGTGGCTTCATAGATGGTAACATGTTTTAGAAAGTAAACTAATCAACTAAAACTCGTATGTATATAACACAATCACCTTATATAAATTTTGATTATGAAATGTTATTGTTACAGGAGGGGTTATAGGGGATGGTAGAGTTATTTGCCTCCGTGTCAAGAACTTACGGTGACATCGAATTTGTCATTTTTACCTTTGGGTTAGAATACATGTAATTAAATAATTAAAAGCATACACGTATGTTAAATTGCTTTAGCAATGTTTAAAATACACTATATTAAACTTATTTGCTTGTATTAAAGTCGGGGTCACTTGTAAGTTAGGCTTACTTGTAGTGACAGGGAGGATCCTACTCTTAGTTAAAGGTTCATTGCTATGAGTTTGTAAACATGTGATGAAACCTTCTAAGTGCTTAGAGCATACATCCAAACTTTATTGCAATTAGGGGTTATGATAGGATCCTGACCGTAACTACAAGCGAGCCTTGCCTACCAACTTTAATATATAACAATTAAGTTTCAAAACAGTTTATTTCAATATACACAAAAATCAATTTAGCAAGAGTTTATGTCTTAAAATATTTTAATTTCATGTATTCTAGTCTAAACTAGTAAAAAAAGACATACGATATAACCCACCTTGAGATATTCACTTGTTGGCAAAGCTATGTACGACCTGCTATACGTATCATTTCATAATCAGGTTTCATACAAGGTATACAAAGTCAGATATTATAAAATACACTCTCGTTATTTTGATGACAATAATGTGAATCAGGTATCAATTAGATGATAACAATCAAAGATCACAAATCAAGAGAAGTAGTCTCTATTATGAAGAACAGATTACAAATTGAATAAGATGATTAACGAATATATCAACTCTAACAACTCTAACAATACAAGTTTATAACAAACAGAAAGATCAGTAAAATTACAAACTGACCCTGAACTATCTTGGAATTACAAAATAAACCTTCAACATTACTCCCCTCTAATTCCAAGCATCACCTTGCAAATCTTCAACACCAAGAAGATGTCTCATTTCAGCAAATTTTACCCTATGCAAGGCCTTTGTTAACACATCTGCTTTCTGTAATTCACCACTCACAAAATCAACAAGAATTTGATTTCTTTCAATACACTCCCTTATAAAATGAAATCTAGTATTGATATGCTTTGACCTTCCATGAAAAACTGGATTTTTCATTAAGGCTATAGCTGACTTATTATCCACTAGCAACACCACTGCATCTTGCTTATTCCCAGTCACCTCTTCCAACAGCCCTTGCAGCCACAGAGCTTGACAAGCTGTTGATGCAGCTGCCATAAACTCCGCTTCACAACTTGAAAAAGAAACAATTGGTTGCTTTTGAGAATGCCATGAAACAATAGAATCACCATAAAAGAAAACATTCCCTGAAGTGGACTTGCCATCATCATTATCAGTCAAGTGATTACTATCACTATAACCAACCAACTTCAACTTCCCTTCTTTAACTCTGCTATATTTCAGGCCATAGTGTAAAGTTCCTTTAACATATCTAATTAGATGTTTTACTGCCTTTAAATGAGCTTCTCTAGGTTCCTGCATGAACCTACAAACATACCCAACTGCATAACACAAATCTGGTCTGGTTTGTGTTAAATACCTCAATGAACCAACCAATCTTCTATAATATGTTGGATTCACCTCATCCCCACCTTCTGTTCTGAACAACTTTAAACCATATTCCATTGGAGCTTTAGTTTCATTACAGCCCTCTAAACCAGCCATTTCACCACTTTTGTTGCATATGCAGACTGTTTAATCAAGATCCCATCTTTACTTTGTGCCACTTCAATTCCCAGATAATAACACAATAAACCTAGATCTGTCATCTCAAACTTTGACTTCATTTGATTCTTGACATGTTCAACCTCTTTATGATTGCTGCCAGTTACAAGTAAATCATCCACATATACACCAATAATCAGTGTGGATTCCTCTTCTGACTTTACATAAACAGCCTGCTCATGTTTGCATATTTTGAAACCAATTTCTTTCAAAACCCCATCTAACCTCAAATTCCATGCTCTTGGAGCTTGTCTCAGGCCATACAAAGCCTTTGATAACTTGTACACTTTGGATTCAGACCCTTTCACTACATACCCTTCAGGTTGTTTAACATAAACATTTTCTTTCAATTCTCCATGTAAAAAGGCTGCTCTGACATCCATATGAAATACTTTCCAATTCATTTGAGCAGATAAGGCAAGTATTAACCTTATGGTTTCAATTCTGGCTACAGGTGCAAAGGCTTCTTCAAAATCAATCCCAAACTGCTGCACATAACCCTTAGCTACCAATCTGGCTTTATGCTTAGTTATATTCCCATCAGCATCTCTTTTCAGTTTGTATACCCATTTCAACCCTATAGGATTACACTTCAAAGGTGGATCAGTCAAATACCAAGTCTTGTTTCTTATAATTGCCTGAATCTCTTCATTCATTGCATCTCTCCAAGCCTTTTCTTTCATTGCTTCTTCAAATGTGACTGGTTCACTTTCTTGTGCAAGTAACAATTCAATCACATTGTTCTCTTCCTGCCTTTCCTGCCTTTCTAATCTATACCTCACACTGCCACTAAGCACATAATCACTTAGCTTAGTTGGCAGTTGAGAAGGTCTAGTTGATCTTCTCAACCCAAATTGTTATTCCAACTCCTGATCTTGACCAAACTCATTAGCATCTTGGTCCTGATCAAATCGTTGTTGTTGAATTGGAATATTCACTTCAGCTTCATTTACACTGTTACCTTCACTACTTTGATTAGCAATATGACTATGATCATATTTTGTGTGAACATGAAACTGGATCCAACTTGAGTCATCACTTTCCACCTCATTCATATAGTTAGACCAATCCCATCTTTTATTCTCTTCAAACTATACATCCCTGCTTACCACTACCCTTTTATTGGCTACATCATACATCCTATGAGCCTTGGAACCATGTTCAACTCCTAGATACACCATTGGTACACTTCTGTTATCTAGCTTCTTCAAACCTGGTTTATTTAGTTTCACATGCCCAGTACACCCAAATACCCTCAAGTGTTGTAAATTGGGCTTCCTTTCTCTCAGAATCTCATAAGGAGTGGTATCCTTTAATGCTTTTGTTTGATATCTATTCAGAATATACACAGAGTGTCTCACACCTTCTGCCAAAAAATCTTGAGGCATCCTCATGGCTTTTAAGATACTCCTAGTCATATTGAGGATAGATCTATTCCTTCTTTCTACTGCACCATTTTGCTGAGGTGAGTATGGTGCAGCCAACATTCTGTTTATTCCTTCTCTTTCACAAAAAATTTTGAACTCTAAGGAAGTAAACTCACCTCCTCTATCTAACCTCAAGTTCTTAATCTTCACCCTATATTCATTCTCAGCTTTCACTTTGAACTTCTTAAATGTTTCAAAAGCCATATCTTAACTTTTCAAGAAATAGACCCACATGAACTTTGTGAAGTCATCAAGTATAAGTATGAAGTATTTGTTGCCTCCTCTTGTTGTTGGTTCAATTAGGCCACACAAATCCATGGATACTAGTTTCAATGGAGTATATGCCCTGTAATCTGACTTGGCAGGAAAAGGTAGTCTAGTCTGTTTACCTGCTAGACAGGCCTCATGTGATATCCGACTATTTCGGGTTAACCCCGTTAACATAAATCCGTTAGTTCTTAACCTTGTTAACTCTATTATAAACCTTAAGGACCATTTCTGTCACTATTCAAACTTAGAATTTCAAGGACTAACTATGTAATTATCCAAAACCTATCCTCTTGACCTTACAAAGTCAAAATCAAAGGATTTTGAGTTCTGTTGACTTTACAAAGTCAAACCGAGAGTTCTTTGATCCAAATTCGCATCCTTCAACTCAATTTCGTTTGAAATCGTAACTGAAAAACACATTAATTGTCATAATCGACCACTACTCTGGCAAATAACGGATCATTGATTCGAGTTTAATCCTAATTACGGGAATTCAAGTTGAAACCGTCGACCCCTTCATCAAATTAGGAGAATCCGCGTATTGTTTTTACAATTCGAGTTTACACACATCTAAATCGCACACCTCTGGAGCATTTCCACACGTCAATTCCATTGTAGTTGAAGCCGGAGTCGCCGGAGAACAAGCTCGTGCAAACCAGACCTGCATCCTACTCGATCTCGGTCAATTCGTATCTCTTTCTGGTAATTGAACTCACCCTCACTTTCGTTTTTACTCACAAATTGAAAGCCCTATGCTAATTGAGGCTTTCATTACCGAATTAATCATGAACCCGATTCTAGGGTTCATATGAAACCGAATTGATCGAACTCTACCTTAAGCATGATGTCAATCCAATTAAATCTCAGGGCTAGTTTCGAAATCTGTTAATATTTGAAAACCCCATATCAATTGAATCAATTAACATCGAATTTTTCATAATCCAAATTCTAGGGTTTGTTCATATTCAAATTTGGGGGTTTTGATCCTAACGATTACCTCAATCAAATTAAACCATAGGGTTGGATTCGCAACCCTCTGTTTGTCAAAAACCCTATGATTCCATTCACTTTTAACATCCAATTTGGTCAAATCGGTTTCGTATTCATACCTAGGGTTCTCGGACCTTGAAACAGAAATTAAGCACGTTTAAACTTGTTGTTTTTGAAATTAAAACCACCCTCAGACTCGAATTGGATCTATTAACGAAACCCCTATGTTCCTTTGCTAAATCATAATCGAAATCTTGAGTTGTTGTTTGGATTTGGGATTGGTCGCGATTTAGGGGGGAGACTCGGGACTAGGACTAATCAAAATCACTTCTGTTTGAATCTTGTTGCGATTACCCTAGCGGGTGGAACTGGTTAAGTCAGCGTGCTTGTGTGGGAGAGACCCGGGTTCGAGTCTCTCCACACATTTTTATTTTTAAAACATTTTCTAGCCATTATTTTTATATGTAATCAAAACCCTATATTATTATATTTATATATTAATGTGTTTAAACCGGAAAACCTCCCGTAGACTCGGGTTTAGCCTCATATCTCGTATTTTTAATTAAATTGCATTTAAAAATAATATAATATTTTCAAACCGTTATCTCAATTAAAAATGATACATTTTAATATCGTTTCGGTTATAAGCTTCGTGTAACGTTTTAAAATAATAAATAATGTAATTATTTATATTATTTACACTCGTTGTTATACTCGAATAAAATAATAGATTTATTATTTTATCGCGCAATTGTTTATTGTAATACTTTGTTAAACCTAAAAATAATATATATTATATTATTTTCTTAGGCCATTATTTAATGGCGATAACGCTCGGATATATTTATTATATTTTATTATTTGTCACTCGTCGCAAATCGTAGTTTTCTTAATTGGTTAATTTAAGAATCTTTTATTCTCGTGGACACGTTCGTCTACTCATGGTCATTAGAACGTTTCTCTTAGGACGTTTCTCATTCCGTGTCGTCGTCACAATTCTCATTTTATCCCTAATAATTATGTTGTAATTCTAGGGCATTCGTGAGCCGTGTCGGGCTAACGCTTGAGATTTCAAACTCATACTTGTGTGATTACTTCCTACGCAATCAGGTGAGTTTTCACGGCCCCTTTTACTGTTTTATCTTGGGGGAGAAAACATGTCGCAAACTGATTTTTAATTTTGTAATCATATGTTATCAATGTTAAAGCTAAGCGTAACACGCTATCACTGAAAGTCCTCAACACACATCGAATCGTTAATATGGATCTTAGCGAGGTAATGCTTAGTAGTACTACTGGGTTTGACAAATCACACCCGCGTTAGTCGCGTTAACACGATTGGAGGTCGAACGGGTGAAATGTTAGCCTACTCACATCGCCAGATGTCACAACCCATTCGGCGGCGGAATCACCGAACGTGACGTGTAGGATTGTTCAAAGGCATCGTGGCATTATTGTTGAAATATAAATTTAACCGATTTCATTAAACTAAGAATTTCAAATACAATTGTTTCAATTAAAGGAAATACATTGATAAACAAAAGACAAAAATATTTAAATTTGATATCTAAGGCAAAGTCCCTAGATTCCGTTTCCATGGTAGCATCAAACATCTCCTGAAAACATGTAAAATAATATTTGATCAACAATAAAGTTGGGGAGTTCATACAAGTTTCATACATATAATAATCATGTTTAAAGCAACAATTCACATGCATAGACATACTTTACTAATGTTCATACAATTTGTAATGATATAGTTCAAACCTATTGTTGACATAGCATACCTAGCATCCAAAGAATACTAGTCGAATAAATAACATAACAAGATCGGGGGCTCCATAAAGGTAACGAAAAGCCGACGGGTGTCAATCCTATATGTAACGAACCAAAATCCGGGTTTCGTTTTCAAATAAATAAATAAATATTCTAATAAATATTATGGTGAAAATAATATTTCAGAAATAAGTGGAAATAAGTGGGTTTCAAGTTAGTAATGAGGTTATATTAGTTTTTAACTAATTATAGAATGAAAGTGGATGAAATGGAAGATGAGGGGCTAAACTTGTAAATATGGCAAATCTGCCATATTTGACTTGGTGAAGTCAAAATTGGGTCATTTGTGTGTGTGTTGGTCGATGTTTGAAAGAGAGAAAAAGGATGCAATTGAGACTTGTTTTGTGAAGGTTTTGGCTCACACAACACCTTCATAACATCAAGTAAGTGATTCTCTTCCTCTTGATTCCACCATGTATGTGTTCTTGGTGGGTTTTAGGTGAAACCCGAAATTTTGTATGCATGTGATGAAATGGTGTTAGATTATTGATAATCTAGCTAAGCTAAAGTTAAAGAATGATGGTTAACATCCTAGAACCCTTTAATTTTGATTATGAGAAGTTAGGGTTCATATGGTGAAAATTGGGGGTGTTTGGATCATAATGCTAGAATGTTGAATTATTGATGATTAGGTGTTTTTATGATGTTAGACACATAAACAAACCCCAAATTAACTTAAAGAACTAATTTGATGAAAAATTAGTGTCAAGGTATTGGAAGGAGAATTCAAGAGGTTGAGTTCTTGGTTTTAAGGGGGTGTTTGGATGTGGGAATAACCCAAACGGGTCATTTTGGGTGGAAATGGAAATTGGGTTGTGAACTCAGTTTTAAAGTGATTTTTATGTATGTTAAGATTACTGAACTAGGTGTATATATTTAGGAAATCAAATTTCTAAACTAGAAGGAGGTGCGGGATCTTCAAATCCGCAAGGTAAGTGCCTTTGCACTTACTTAGTAATGTGATATGTGATGTATGTGTTATGTTGTGCATAGTATGAATGATACATGAATTGATTATGCATAAGTGTATGTATGAATGTGATATGGTTATAATACTATATCTAATATGCGGAGGTTATGATCAAAGAATCATAATGGAAAAGGGAAGGTTATGATCAAAGAATCATAATGGAAAAGTGGAGGTTATGATCAAAGAATCATAATGGAAAAGGGGAAGTTATGGTCAAAGAACCATAATGGAAATGTGGTAAGATCTTGGTCTATGTACCAAGATGAAGAATGGAAAGAAAGTTATGACCTTTGTGTCATAAATGAAATGATAATGTAAAGAGTAAATGAAACTTGTAGGTGAAATACAAGTGGTATGCAATCAAACATCAATTTGAATGTTAACGGGTCAAAAGGTTTAAATGGGTGAAAATGACCGTAGTCGCTAATTCGATAAGATGATATGCACTATTAAATGTTGTGAAGATGTTATGTTAAGTAACGGATGGAACTTGCAAGGTGTAATGCAAGTGTTTGCACCCAAATGCATCTTTGGGCGCAAACGGGTCAAAATGGGTGAATGGGTGAAATAAGTAGAAATTACTTATTGTTATGATATATATCTCATTAATAATGGTGATATGTTTATGTGGTTGTAGGAAAAGCTCCGAAGTAGTCCAAGTCAAGTCCAAGGTGATCGCGGGTTCTCGTATATGTTTTAGGTGCAAATGTTTGAAGTAATTTGACTTTCCCGTAAAGGATGTAAATTTTGAATCTAGGAATCATGTTTTTGGTGTTAAATTGGTGGTATAAGTGTGTGTTTAAATGCCCAAGTGTTTGGGATTTTATGTTTAGATGTATTGGTGAAAAAGGTTGGAAAAATGGTTAAGTGTGAAAACTGCTGAAAATGAAACTTTCTGGAATTTTGACTCCCTCGCGTATCGCGAGGGAGGAAGCCTGTTTCCTCGCGCTACGCGAGAGGTAAAAAAAAAAAAAAAAAAATTCCTGGTTTAAGACTTCCGCGCGTTAAAGTTTTGTTCTTTTAAAAAGTGGTGTGTTTCACTATAGCACTACACTTGTTAAGTGCGGTTTTGCAAGAATTAATGAACTATTGTATTAACAGGTTGTATTTAAGCATGTAGTCAAGTTGTTGTCACATGAGCATGTTAATGAATTGTGTTTGAATAAAGTGTGAATCTTGTAGTGTATGTGTTTTGAATATGTACGTGTTTTCAAGTCCCAAAGTGCAAAAATGTAAAAGGGGCAAGTATGAAACTCACGGTTTGGCGTGGTAACGAAAGGATGAACGGGAAGGTGAAGAGTCGGGAATGCCGGTTAACCTAAAAGGTAACGTAGGCATAAGTTCGGTGGAGAAGAAATAATAAATAATATATATGTATAATAGTATCAAGTTGGTCATGCATCGCCGACGGCGGACCGAAACACAAACCCCTAACTTAGTTAGGAATTCGGATGGTCAAAAGTTAGTATAGTTAGTAATATACCACTTGAAGTGGCCAAGAGAAAGGTTGAGAAATCCACAAACCTTGTTAGATTTATTTATAATATTTATGTATAGGATTTGAACACCTTGTGGCTATTGGATGTCTTATGGTAGATGAACCTATGTTCATCTACTTCATCCAAATACCTTAGCACAAGGCTTCCATCATAGAATTTTGATGGAGGCTTGGTTTGGTTTTACCACAACTAGATGTAAAATATCCAAACAAGAACATGAAGAAGAAATGTTAGTTGAAAGACCACAACTTGGACCTCAAATGGTGATTTATCTTAGATGTTTACCAAGGTAAACAAATGATAAGATCCTAGAGGTTTATCCAAGAGGGTGAAGGAAGAATTGTTAAGAAAAAAAAAGGAAGAAACTTGAAGAAAAATAAGGTTTTTACCTTATAAAATTCTGCCAAAAAATCTTGGAAGAAATGGAGCACTTGGAGAGATTTGTGAGAGAATTTGGAGGGTGTAAGGGTGGAGGAGTGAAAGGGAGTGGGTATTTATAAGTGTGGATTAGGGTTTGGGGTATTAAATGAGTTAGTTGGGAGTTGATGGTTGAAAGGGAGGTGATTTTTTTTTAAAAGAAAAAAATGAAATAATAGTAATAATAGTACTAATGATAATAATGATAATACTACTACTAATAATAATAATAAACCGAGCGTGTATGGACGTGAAACGAGAATATAAATGTAAAAAAAGTAAAACACGTGTTTGTAATATATAATTTTGTAATATTGCACGTATGATGTTGTTTTGCATATGTATAAATGTAATGTATGTTGTAAACATGTAATTGAATAAATCCAATAAATTCATTGATCATAAGTCTCGGGTTACAATGGATTCAAAAATGAAAGTAAAAGGGTACAAAATGTAAATAAACGATGATGTGGAAAGTACGGATATTACAGTCTCCCCGACTTTAGAAAATTTCGTCCCGAAATTTCTTTCATGAGGAAGACTCTGAAAAAAGATGCGGGTACTTGGCTTTCATTTGGTCTTCACGTTCCCAAGTGAATTCTGCACCACGTTTTCCTTCCCAACGTACCTTAATGATTGGAATACGACTACGCTTGAGTTGTTTGACTTCACGATCCATTATCTCAACAGATTTCTCGATAAAATGCATTGTTGGGTCGATCTGAACGTCTTCAAGTGGAACTTGGAGATCTTCATTTGATAAGCACTTTCTCAAGTTAGAGACGTGGAAGGTGGGGTGGATGTTGCTAAGCTCGGTAGGGAGATCAAGTTTGTATGCAACAGAACCGACTTTCTCAAAAATCTTGAAAGGACCAACATAACGTGGGGATAGTTTTCCTCGCTTCCCGAAGCGAAAGACTCCTCTCCAAGGTGATACCTTAAGGAAAACGAAATCTCCAACTTAGAAAGTAACCGCGTAGCGCTTTCGGTCGGCGTAACTCTTTTGTCGACTCCGAGCGGTACGTAGGTTGTCGCGAATTTTGAGGATCTTGTCTGTGGTCTCTTGGATTAACTCGGGTCCGGTAATTTGTGTTTCGCCGATCTCGGTCCAACAAACGGGTGACCGACATTTTCGACCATAAAGTGCCTCAAATGGAGCCATGCCGATGCTGGTATGGTAACTATTGTTGTAAGAGAACTCGATCAAAGGCAAGTGCACGTCCCAATTACCACCGAAATCAATGACACACGATCGAAGCATATCCTCGAGAGTTTGGATAGTACGTTCAGTCTGACCATCCGTCTGAGGGTGGTAAGCCGTACTAAGATTGAGTTGAGTACTCATGGCTTCATTAAAGGATTCCTAAAAACGGGAGGTGAAACGACTGTCACGATCGGATATGATGTCCAAAGGAACACCATGACGACTAACGATTTCCGCGATGTAGATTTGAGCTAGCCTTGCAACGGGGTAGCTCTCGCGGATGGGAATGAAGTGAGCAGATTTGGTGAGACGATCGATGATAACCCAAACGGAATCATGACGAGAGGATGTCAATGGGAGTTTGGTAATGAAATCCATAGCAATGCTCTCCCATTTCCAAACTGGAATCTCCGGTTGCACGAGCAAATCGGATGGACGTTGGTGCTCGGCTTTCACTCTAGCGCAAGTATTACACTTCGACACATAGAGCTCGATTTCTTTTTTCATACCGGGCCACCAGTAGATAGAACGCAGATCCCTGTACATTTTGTCTGTACCAGGGTGGACCGAATACCGAGACTTGTGAGCCTCATGCATGATGGAAGAACGAAGATCGGAACGATTGGGAACCCAAACACGATTCATGAAATAAAGTAAACCGTTGGGTTTGGTCTCGAGTTGGAGTTTGGCACCACAAGACATTTCGTTGTACATGTCGCCTTCGGTGACCGAAAGATGTTGGGCTTCACAAATACGGACATGGATGTCGGGTTGCATACGAGCACAAAGGAACTTCACATGGTGCTTTCGGCTGAGGGCATCGGCAACGACGTTCGCTTTACCGGGATGGTAGCGAATTTCGCATTCGTAATCTTTGATTGTTTCAATCCCTCGGCGTTGGCGCATGTTTAGATCCTTTTGGTTATGAAGATGTTGGAGACTCTTGTGATCTGTGAAGACCACGCATTTGGTACCGTAAAGGTAGTGTCTCCAAAGCTTGAGAGCAAAGACGACGGCGGTGAGTTCAAGATCATGAGTCGTGTAATTCTTCTCATGGATCTTGAGTTGACGGGATGCATAAGCGATGACCTTGCCTCGTTGCATGAGAACACAACCGAGACCAATGTTAGAGGAGTCGCAATACACCACGAAGTCATCGTTTCCGTCGGGAAGAGTAAGGATCGGAGCATTGCAAAGCTTATCCTTAAGTGTTTGGAAAGCTTCCTCTTCATTAGGGCCCCACTCGTAGGGTTTCCCTTTTTGAGTTAATGCGGTGAGAGGAACGGAGATCTTGGAAAAGTTGGCGATGACACGACGGTAATAGCCCGCAAGACCAAGGAATGAGCGGACTTCGGTAGCAGATTTCGAAGCAATCCAGTTCTTGACTGCTTCGATTTTGGCTGGATCCACATGGATACCCTTATCACTAATAATGTGTCCCAAAAATTGGACTTCCTTAAGCCAAAATTCACACTTGGAGAATTTGGCGTAAAGTTGTTCTTTTCTTAGTAACTCCAATATTAAGCGAAGGTGTTCCTCGTGGGCGGATCGGGATTTGGAATAGATGAGAATGTCATCAATGAAGACGATTACGCATTTGTCCAAATATGGTTTGCACACTCGGTTCATGAGATCCATGAAAACCGCGGGTGCATTGGTTAGCCCGAAAGGCATCACCATAAATTCGTAGTGTCCGTATCGGGTTTGAAATGCGGTTTTAGGAATTTCGTCCTCATGAACACGAAGTTGATGATATCCCGAACGGAGATCGATCTTGGAAAAACAAGACGCACCTTGGAGTTGGTCGAAAAGATCGTCGATGCGAGGCAAAGGATACCGATTCTTGATAGTGAGTTTGTTAAGCTCACGATAATCGATGCACATGCGGAACGGTCCATCTTTCTTTTTAACGAATAAAACGGGAGCGCCCCACGGGGATGAACTCGGACGAATGAAACCCTTGTCGGCTAACTCTTGAAGTTGACCGGCAAGTTCTTGCATCTCGGAGGGTGCAAGGCGGTAAGGAGCTTTGGCAATCGGAGTCGTACCGGGCATGAGATCAATTCGGAATTCGACCTCACGGGATGGAGGAAGACCGGGTAGGTCCTCGGGAAAGACTTCGGGGAAATCGCAAATGATGGGAATGTCTTTTACACCTTTGCCCTTTTCTTTCTTTTTCACTGCTTGGGCCAAAAAGGCCACGTAGTTCTTTAGTAAATATTTTTGGGCTTTGGTGCAGGACATGAGTTTGAGTCCACCGGATGGCCTTTCGCCATGGATTTGCAAAACTTGACCGGATGGAAGGGGAATACGGATGAATTTCTCAAAGCAAACGACTTCGGCATGGTTCTTGGCAAGCCAATCCATGCCTACTATGACATCAAAACTCCCCAATTGCATGGGTTTGAGATCGATCGAGAAGGGATGACCATTAAGGTCGAGAGTACAATCGAGGATAATCGTGTCACAAAAGGTGGATTTTCCGTCCGAGATTTCGACAGTGAAGGAGTTCTCTAACTTAGATCGGGTCTTAGCTAACATAAGTTCAAATTCTAGCGATACGAAACTTTTATCCGCACCGGTATCAAATAAAACAGAAGCATATCGACCATTGATAGGAAACATACCGTTCACCACGCCGTTATCAGTTTGTGCATGCGCCACATTGATGTTGTAAGCACGGCCTCTTGGGTTTGTGGGTTGGTTTTGGTTGGGTGGTTGGTTGCGGTTGTTGTTGGTGGTGGGGTTGTTGTTGTGGTGGTGTTGGTTTTGGTTTTGTGGGCATTGTGGGCTCATGTGGTTTGGATCACTACAACGGTAGCAAGCCCGACCATTTGTGATGGCCGGTGGGTTTCGGTTTGGTGGGGGAGCTTGGGTGTTTTGGGGTTGTTGTGGGTTGCGGCATAGGTTGGCAAGGTGTCCGAATTTGCCACACGAGGTGCATTTTCGGCATGGGAGGTTGTTTGGGTGGTGGTATTGGCAAGTGTTGCATAATGGGTAAGATCCACCATACGGTTTCTTTTGGGGTGTCGGGTCTTGGTTCATCGGCACTTGGTTAACAGGGGTGACAACCGCATAGTTCCGGGCTTGGGACTTGCGCTTTTTGTTGTTTTGGTGAGTAGGGGTTTTGGCGGGTTTTGGTTCGGTGACTTTGGGTTCGGTGGGCTCAACGGTGGCTTGGGTGGTGTGCTTCTTGGTGCCCCGAATGGTTAAAGTACCATCCTGAACACGGTTTCAGGAGAAAGCGGCCGCAAGGCGCATGGCCTTGGCGAGGTTGGTGGGTTCGGCGGCGGCGACCGTGTCCTTGATGACGGACGGGAGGCCTTGTATGTACTTGGCCACGAATCGCTCTATGGTGTCAACTTGGCGAGGCGCAAGGACGGAGAGTTGTTGGAAGCGGAGGTTGTAGGCAGCATTGTCACCGCTGTCCTGTTTGAGGGTGAAAAACTCCTCCTCGAGTGCTTGTAACTCGTGGGGAGGGCAGTACTCCTCGCGCATAAGCGCTTTGAGTTCCTTCCAAGACAGGGTGACGATCTCCTCGTCGAGCTCCTTCTTGCTATCCCACCAAGCGAGAGCTTGCTCTTTGAAGAGGCTAGCAGCGTAGCGAGTCCGGAGGTGGTCCGGGGTCTCGCTTACCGAGAAGGTGTTTTCCATGCTCGCAAACCAGCTAAGGAGCTTGGTTGCACCTTCGAGTCCCGTGAAAGATTCGAGACGACAAGCAAGGAAGGTTCGGTAGTGTTGGGTGTGGGAGTTGGGAGTTTCGGTGTTGGATTCGACCGATCTGTTAGGGGTGAGGTTCTGGATGAGGCCAGGGATGACTTGGGCCATTTGCTTGGCCACGAGTGCGGCCAAACGCTTGTCCCTCTTGTTGTTCCTGGCGGTAGCAGAGTGGCGAGATGAAGACATCTACTAGATCAATGGTTTTGCATAAAAATTGTTGTCATATGAGTATGTAAATTTCACGTATGGCACAAGTAATCAAGTAATTTCATGTAATAGCACGTTTGGTCATGTGAATCATGTATGGAAATAGTGTATATAACAAACATGTGACGATGAAAGAGCATAAATTTAATTGGTTCTCGAATGTATTAGCGTTTTGAAGTTAGTAAGGCGAGTAGCGAAAAGCGAGCGTCCACGAGATCGAACCGAGTTAGTATAATAATAGTAGTGAAAATAGTTTATATATAAAAGAGAGGCTTGTTTGTAAAAAGTTGGAGTGTCTCGTTAGCTCGGCTCTTGAACTAACGAAAACGTCGACTAACCCAAGTGGTCAAACCTTCTATTGAGTTCGGGAAACACGTTTTGGCCTAATAGATAAAATACTCTCGCCGGTAATTCGGTTAACGGTATTTTACCCTTCCGGTTACTACGTGTCCCTAGTCAATAGCAAAGCCGAGACTTTGGCGAGATTGAAAATTTTAAGAGTGGAACTAATCACCAAATTGTGGATTTCACTCCTAGTTTGGTGGTGTCGTTCCGTTTTGTATAGGGTTGGTGCCTTAACCGTTTGAGATAGGAAATCACTCCTAACTTTAACGGTAAGGTTTCCCAAGAGCGTTTGTGAGTGGAATTCTTTTACCGTCAAGGTGAGGTTTTCACACCTAACTTGATGGTAAATTCCTAAGTCTTAGGCGGAGTGAAACTTATCACCGAATGAGGAATTACCCTCTTTTGGTGAGTTCGTTTCTTTGGTGAAATATGAGTGTCTTGATGTCTTGAAATCCATGACGGTGTATTTAGTCCAAAGAATAAGTAAGAAGTAAAGGTGGTAGAACAAGCGTATTAAGAGTCATAAGGAATGGTCTAAAACGGGTCCTTAGTTATAGGCTAGGTCAAATAAGCAATTTTCCTAATTCCCTATAACCACGGCTCTGATACCAATCTGTCACAACCCATTCGGCGGCGGAATCACCGAACGTGACGTGTAGGATTGTTCAAAGGCATCGTGGCATTATTGTTGAAATATAAATTTAACCGATTTCATTAAACTAAGAATTTCAAATACAATTGTTTCAATTAAAAGAAATACATTGATAAACAAAAGACAAAAATATTTAAATTTGATATCTAAGGCAAAGTCCCTAGATTCCGTTTCCATGTTAGCATCAAACATCTCCTGAAAACATGTAAAATAATATTTGATCAACAATAAAGTTGGTGAGTTCATACAAGTTTCATACATATAATAATCATGTTTAAAGCAACAATTCACATGCATAGACATACTTTACTAATGTTCATACAATTTGTAATGATATAGTTCAAACCTATTGTTGACATAGCATACCTAGCATCCAAAGAATACTAGTCGAATAAATAACATAACAAGATCGGGGGCTCCATAAAGGTAACGAAAAGCCGACGGGTGTCAATCCTATAGCGCTACACTTGTTAAGTGCGGTTTTGCAAGAATTAATGAACTATTGTATTAACAGGTTGTATTTAAGCATGTAGTCAAGTTGTTGTCACATGAGCATGTTAATGAATTGTGTTTGAATAAAGTGTGAATCTTGTAGTGTATGTGTTTTGAATATGTACATGTTTTCAAGTCCCAAAGTGCAAAAATGTAAAAGGGGCAAGTATGAAACTCACGGTTTGGCGTGGTAACGAAAGGATGAACGGGAAGGTGAAGAGTCGGGAATGCCGATTAACCTAAAAGGTAACGTAGGCATAAGTTCGGTGGAGAAGAAATAATAAATAATATATATGTATAATAGTATCAAGTTGGTCATGCATCGCCGACGGCGGACCGAAACACAAACCCCTAACTTAGTTAGGAATTCGGATGGTCAAAAGTTAGTATAGTTAGTAATATACCACTTGAAGTGGCCAAGAGAAAGGTTGGGAAACCCACAAACCTTGTTAGATTTATTTATAATATTTATGTATAGGATTTGAACACCCTGTGGCTATTGGATGTCTTATGGTAGATGAACCTATGTTCATCTACTTCATCCAAATACCTTAGCACAAGGCTTTCATCACAGAATTTTGATGGAGGCTTGGTTTGGTTTTACCACAACTAGATATAAAATATCCAAACAAGAACATGAAGAAGAAGAAATGTTAGTTGAAAGACCACAACTTGGACCTCAAATGGTGATTTATCTTAGATGTTTACCAAGGTAAACAAATGATAAGATCCTAGAGGTTTATCCAAGAGGGTGAAGGAAGAATTGTTAAGAAAAAAAAAAGTAAGAAACTTGAAGAAAAATAAGGTTTTTACCTTATAAAATTCTGCCAAAAAATCTTGGAAGAAATGGAGCACTTGGAGAGATTTGTGAGAGAATTTGGAGGGTGTAAGGGTGGAGGAGTGAAAGGGAGTGGGTATTTATAAGTGTGGATTAGGATTTGGGGTATTAAATGAGTTAGTTGGGAGTTGGTGGTTGAAAGAGAGGTGATTCTTTTTTTTAAAAAGAAAAAAATAAAATAATAATAATAATAGTACTAATGATAATAATGATAATAATACTACTACTATTAATAATAATAATAAACCGAGCGTGTATGGACGTGAAACGAGAATATAAATGTAAAAAAAGTAAAACGCGTGTTTGTAATATTGCACGTATGATGTTGTCTTGCATATGTATAAATGTAATGTATGTTGTAAACATGTAATTGAATAAATCCAATAAATTCATTGATCATAAGTCTCGGGTTACAATGGATTCAAAAATGAAAGTACAAGGGTACAAAATGTAAATAAACGATGATGTGGAAAGTACGGATATTACACCAGAGTTGATAGACCTGGCAGGAGACAAATAAACAAACAGTCAGCTTCGGTTGCGAGCGCTTAAGTTAAACATGAAACGTAGGTTAGCTACCTATAGATACATATTGAATGTACAATAATCTGGTAAACGTTTATTTATATATTGAAACCTGTGAACTCACTAACCTCGTGTTGATATCTTTCTTACATGTTTTCTCAGGTCGCTAAGATAAGACACAGATGCACTTTCTAGGACATGCATGGAGTCCTACTTTTAATTTATGATTTAATATTACATTTGGATTGTTTTCATTTATGTTTGGACTGGACTTTTGGGCGCGTTTTTTTTGCGCATTTACTTTCTTTATTCGCTTCCGCATTTACTCTGAATGTTATGATATTTTCATTTGAGTCCCATATAGAGTCGTTCAATGTAACTAATGACTGAGATCCTGGTTTGTCACTTCCCAAACGGTAAAACTCTGTTAGTTGAAATTGGGGATGTGACACCTCACATACTTAGGTTGGATGTGAAATAGGTGGAATGCCTTTTACCATCTCCTTACTAGTCATTTCCCTTGGTGAATCAAAATTTACATGGCCTAGTCTCCCATGCCACAACCATGGAGAAGTATCAAGTTTAGCATGAAAACACTTTGGACTGCCTATTTTCAAACTAATCTTGTACAACCTATTTTCTGACCTAGGAACTTTCATCAATAACTTTCCATTCCTTTCATATAACCACATGTATTAATTTTTCATTCTTACCTCACACCCCCCTTCAGTGGCCTGCCCTAGGCTCATTATATTGCTCTTTAAATGTGGTATATAATACACATCTTTGAGCAGTCTTTTTTCATCATTCTTCCCTTATAGAATTACAGAGCCTCTACCCTCTATCTCAACACAAGAATCATCCCCAAACCTTACTCTACCTCCTACATTCTTATCAATACCGGAGAATACTAAAGCATTACATGTCATGTGATTTGAGGCCCCATTGTCAAGATACCATAACAATACTCCATTCTCCTCTGAGTCATACTTGGCTGGCAGTACTTTCAATTCATTCAGAAACACCATCTCCTTCTGTGCAACTCATTGAACCATAAGTAAGGCTGGTTATTCATCTTCAGCTTGTGTTAAGTTGATTTCTGGGCTTTTAGTCTTTATTCCTGGACATTCACTTGCATAAAGCCCAAGCATGTCACACTTGAAACACTTGATTTTTGATTTATCTTTCTTTTGGCGATTTTCTTGTCTTGGTTTCTTTGCATCATGGTCATGTTAACCACTTCCCTTTTGATTAGACCGCCTAAAACCACCTTCATTACTTTTGCCCCATTTCTTGTTCTTATCAGAATCCTTCTTTTTAGATTGCCACTCAGAATAGGTCATCAACAACTGATCATCTTTAGTTTTTGATGATCTTGTTTTCATGCTTGTCCTCTCCTCAAAGGCCTTCAGTCTACCTATGGCTTCTTGAAGTAGCATAGTCTCAATATCCACAAATTGCTCTATTGAGGCTATGATATGGAGGAATCTGTCAGGCACTGAATCCAACAGTTTTCGAACAAGAACAGCCTATGTGAACGGATCACCAAGATCCACAGCTTTTGATGCAATTTCACTTAGTTTCCCTGCAAATTCATCAATATTCTCACCTTCTTTCATCCGTAGCAATTTGAATTCATTCTTTAAAGTTGCCATTCTGGCTTTCTTCACCCTATCCACTCCAACAAATATAGACTTAAGAGAGTCCCAGATTTCCTATGCTTAGGTCGAATTGGCTACCTGCAGCACTAGATCTTCTAGCATAGATTGATACAGGTACGCAATTGTTGCATTATTCTTCTTCACATCGGGTTGAACACCAGCGCCGATCTCAATTACATCCCACAGTCCATGAACGTTAAAGATTGCTTTCAATTTCACCGCCCATATCGTGTAATTGCTGGACGTTAGCATCGGGCATCAGAGAGGAATGGTGGTAACATTGTCTCGAACGACAATTTGTTGGTTCGCTGCATTGGCCGCCATTAATCTTCTTGTTCGTCGTTGATACTTGATTGCGAATCGCTTCTCCCGATCCTCTCCTTCGGATTAGAGTGAGCTTATCCTGAAGCTCTAATACCAAATGTGAATCAGGTAACAATTAGATGATAACAATCAAAGATCACAAATCAAGAGAAGTAGTCTCTATTTTGAAGAACATATTACAAATTGAAGAAGATGATTAACGAATATATCAATTCTAACAATACAAGTTTATAAAAAACAGAAAGATCAACAAAATTACAACTGACCCCTGAACCATCTTGAAATTACAAAATAAACCTTCAACATTTTGAACATGTGATTAAAACGTTAAAAATAAATACATATATGTTCGTATCTTACATTCTAAAATATCAACAAAACATATCGAAGTCAATCGATTGAAGAAAGATTAATTGATTGAGAGAGAGCGGACAATCGATGCCTTGTGGATCTATTGTGCCATGTCTATGCAAACCGGAAAATGTTAATTTTCAAGTCAACAACCAGCATACACATCTTTGGATATTAAAAAAACATTTAAGAATAAACGAGGTATGTTTCAAAAGAGTATCTTTTAACCAACCAAACATGTCAAGAATAAAATATAAATTTCAATTGCGTTAACATCACATGAGTTCATATCTACCAAACATGCCCTTAGTGATTTATGAATTTTTAAACGCTGCTTTTCGTGAGATCATAAATTAACAATAGAAAGCAAAAGTGTAATATTTTTTCAAAAACATATATGTATGGTAATCCATATAATATTAGGAAGAAGTCTAGGGGTGTAAATGAGTCGAGCCGAGCCCGAATTTAATTCGTTTAACTTACTGTGAGCTCGAGCTCGGCTCGTTTCGAGCTCTATCTCTAAAGCTCGGGCTCGGCTCGTGGTTAGTTTTTCAAGCTCGTGCTCGGCTTGGACTCGACTCGTTTATTATTTATAAATTAATTTATTTATATTTATATATAATTATTTTATATAAATTTTATTATAATATTTTGTATAACATAATATATATTACTTAGTTATTTTATCATAATTTTATATATACTAATTATTAATTTATAAATATATATTTAATATTAATTAAAAAATTATATAAATAATAGACACGTTTAGGCTCGCAAGCTGGCTCGAGCTCGATAAGTGAAAGCTCGGGCTTTTTTATTAAATAAGCTTTATTTTAGACTCGAGCTCGTTTAAGCTCGACTCGATTCGAGTTTTTAGCGAGCCGATCTCAAGTAGCTCGCGAGCCAGATTGACTCGTTTAAACCCCTAGGAAGAACGTGTGAGAGAAATAAACCAAATGATTTGTAAAGTGTAGCGTTATATATTTGCTTTCGTAAATAATATTTGTTTAGTAAATAATATTATTGATGCTCATGCTCTTAAAACAAATATATTTTCTTTGTAAAAAGGAAAATAAATGGTTACTTGTAGACATGTTGGCTTCACTTTAAAGATTTATTGTATTTTTGTTTATTCACTAATAAAAGTTATTTTTAAATTGTATATTTTAAATTTTATATCAATAACTGAATTAACCGCATATTAAAAGTTAGAAGGGGGAAAACATGAAGGAAATAATAGAAAAGTCTAAATGGAGGTTTTGGTGTAGCGTGAATATGACATGACTCGTCGTGATCACAAGTCAAACCATGTGTTCCTATGTAGGCGGCTCACAAGTCGGTAATAATTCAACATTTAACTTGGAGTAAACTTCTTCGTTAAAATAACATTTTTAGTCTAATAATTTAAATTTTATTTTTTTTAGTTTTTATGATTTATTAATTTTCTCAATTAGCTACACATCTCTAATGTCATTTAGCTTTTCAGTTAAATTATAGTAAATTGTAATTTGCACCCCTGTGTTTTATGTCCGCTAACACTTTGCAACCCTGTTTTAAAAGAAGTGCAATTTGCACCCCTGTGGTTTGGTTTCTCTCTCTCTTTGCACCTCTGCCGAATGTGAATGCGAATTATTTGAATTTGAATTTTTTAGGTGCGAATTATTCGAATTTGAATTTTTTTTTCTGGATTCGAATTCGATTCGAATAATAAATCACTTAAACCGATCCGAATAAGCTTATTCAAATCGAATTCGAATCTATTCGAATAAACCGACTTACTATATTTATTTTTTATTTTTTTGAAAAAAAAGAAGTTACAAATACTTAGTCCCAAATATCCAAATTCTGCATAAAATTTTTATGAATTTGAATTTGAAGCCCATACCAAACTTAAAAAAAAATCACAAATCAACCTAAATAAAAAGGTATTATACATTTAAAAAAATAAAAAAATTGTATAATATATAAATTCGGTTTATTCTAATCGAATTGGGGATTTTAGGGTTCGAATTCTACTTATTTATTCGAATTGAATAAATAATCCAAAATTCGAAATCGAAAATTTTATTCGAATTCGGTTCGAATCGAATTTCGGTTTATTCGAATGAGATTCGAATAATGAACACCCCTAGATGAGGATCTATTTTCCATGATTTATAAATCCCGCTATATAACACAATATGAAATGATATATGTTCATAGAAATCATTTAAATAGTAATCATAGTTTATAATAGGCTTAAAACCTTTTTAGCATTATAACACCTTAGATGATCTCACATCGGCTGTGGAGAGAACATATGTTAGGTTCATAAGTAATGATCCGCCTCAAATATCTGCAACGCTTTTTGAGCGCATTGTTTGCATAGTTAAGCGTGTTTAGGTGTACTAGCATGGATGTCCTCCTAGGAAGTCTCCACCCTGTCAACTAAAAACAAATTTGTAAGCTTCCAGTAAACAAAGCGAACAATATTGGTTGTTATAAGAGGCCGAATGTTATAAACATGGTAATCAAAGTGTTTGCAGGATCAACGAAAGTTTTTTTTTTAATTTGCCATAATAACTTTAATAGAGTAAAATTTAGTTTTTCTTTTCCTCAAGTTTGGTTTCTATAAAATTGCAACAAAGGTGTAATGGGTATTAGTAATAATTTTCGTTCATTAATATTTTTTTAAACGAGATGCACAGTTTGTTTTTTATTGTCAGCGATCTGAGTATTTTTTTGTATTATACACTATAATGAGTTTGTGTTTAGACGTAAGTTTTATCCTTATGTACGGGCTGAACCGATAACTATTAAACTCCCGTTGTATAGCGCGGGAGAAAAACTAGTTTGAATTAAAGAAACAATTATCATAGGACAGACATCCTAAAGGCAACGGCATGATGCCATGTGACTTTCCATATTTTTCACTATTTATAAAAAATCCTCCATGTCTAAACACTTGTTAATAACATACTGTTAACTGGCAACGTGGAGTTGTCTGATTGGACAGGATGGGTTAGTCATTTTGGATTTTGGTTTTTCAAAAAGCCTACGAAAAGAGAGGGGCCTCGCTTGTAGTTGTAGGTATGAATACCCGTGATATTGTTACAACTAGTAACTGAACAGGGTAAAAAGGAGTAACGTGTGCCAAGAACATGGCACGATCACCGAGGTCTTTGGCAACGGTAGGGTCGCTCTCAATGCCGTCGTTGACAACGAAGGTGAAAGTTAACGACTCCTGTTGTTGAAAAAGTTGGACCGACGGTTTGAATTGGTGGTAAGCAAGGGTAAACTCGGTCTCATAGCCTTCTGGATCGCATCTCAATTTAGACTGGAGCATAGGATTTTTTGTTTGACAGGTTTACAAGCTTTCACCTCTCTCTGTGTGCGCAGTTTAGTCAAGTAAATACATAATCATAACATGATACAACAATCAATCAATTGTAATTATAGTTTTAACAGCAATTATAAGTATATGCTCATTTTTAACTTGAAAAAATTAAGGTATCTAAAATTTCAGTAATTTAGTAACATTATTAGTAAAATTCTAAAACTTATTACGTGAGAATCCTTTAGTTGTCTATGTATGAAAATCCTAAGGACCGGTTTGAAAGTTAATATTAACATCATCTAGAGACAAATGGCATGTAGTATATCTGTATCAAGGTATGTATTTTTCTTAAAATTATGGGACATTTGTGTAGATTTAGAGTAGTTTTAAAGACATTGAGTTATCCGTTCTACAAAAATTAACGCCACCTAACAAAAAAAAATTAATATTGAGTAGCCATAACAAGTTCAAACAACACATAGACTAAACTAAAAACATACCTTCCGTTTCCACACAAGTCTAAAACGCAAATGGAAATGGAAGATGAAAAAAAAGGAATGACTACAGAGCTTAAACAAAAGTGCTTGAACAACTAAGCTCCCCACGAAACACATCTCACCGCGAAGGGAAACCAACCTATACCCTGTCCCAGAAAAGACAAAAAGACTTGGGCGTACGGAGAATGGGGACCACAACACCGTCAGGGATGTTATGCAGAGGGGGACATCCCCATGCACCAAAGTGGTTCCACCAAGTCAGACAAAACAGCCATCGCTAACGGTTGCCACCTGGGGAACCACAAGGATATTCCCGATAGTGACATTCCGCCAATAGCATCCTCGCCAGGTCATCACCATGACAACGACACCACGGTACACCCTTCTGGCTATAAATAGGAGCACCACCTTCAGGTAAATGATCTCTTCTTTCTCTCATGACCACCTCCATTCATATACATCTCCAAGAAACTTACTCTCACGCCAGGGGACCGATACAGGGATTATCCCCTCCATGTAACGCCTTAACGCGTTGTTATTGTATAGGATATCACCAGAGTCAAGAGAGTTATCCTCATCGGCTACTCGTTGGAGTCTCTATGATCTATTCACTAGTGAATAGCCTATCAACCGGCTGGTCCTCGAATATGATAGCTGAGAAGTGCTGATTTGCGGATTGGTGAGGTTACGGTTTCAACTGCGGATTTGGTGAAGTAGGTTTCTACGGTGCCTTTCAGAATTCTACATGGGCTTTAGGTTTAAGTTTGATAATTGATTAAAATTCTTGGATTAAAATATGGACTTTGGCTACTAAAATACGAATTCCTTGGGTTGAACCGAATACCCAGTTAGGTCTCATCAGGTTGAACTGAATTTAAAATATTGGAACCGAAAACCGAATATGTAATTTGGTTCGGTTTTAAACGGTTTCTGTTCGATTCGATTTTTAGTTTAATCGGTTTGAAACCAATATTGAAGAGCCCTAAGGAAGAGGGAGGGGGTTTGTCATTTTAAAATGAATTAAGTTTTGTTTTCGTCTTTATGGTTTGATCAAAGTTGTCACTTTAATCCAAAATGTTTTTTTTTACTTTGGAGACATTGTGGTTTCCATTTTTCTGCCATTTTTAAGTCCAAATTTGTATGTTAATTTTTTTAAATGACAAAAATACCCTTATTAATAAAATAAATAAAAATATATAAACCCTACTTTCTCTCATACGACCTCTATTTCTCTCAAGTGAAGAACTCTAATAATGGCTGAAAATGGGGAAGAGAAGTGATTGTCGTCACCCGTCACATAGTTAAAACTCTAGGACAACGCGATGGTCGATATCTCTAACTTTGATGGCACGTTCTGTTAGTTATCAAATAATAGTAGAGGGGGCATTTGTAATAATAGCAAAGTATTATGTTTACACATGTACACTTGTATTAGTTCTAATATGTACTTAACACCATGTGATGAATGAAAAGAGTATTGACGATTTGAATTTAACTCCTTCTCTTCTTAACGATCTTGTGTTTGCGCTTGATTACCACTTTGTATCGTAACAAATGGTACCACATTTATCCCTCTCTACCATTATTTGATACCTAAGAGGTTCCAATTTCATCTTTTTACTCTCAATTTCAGAAAAGTGTTTGAAGGGGAAGATAATAAAAAAGATGAGAGAGATCCGTAAATATAGAAAGATGATGTGACTTCAAATTTTGTTCGATAAAAGCAATGTTTTCAGAACCGGACCGGACGTCGAACCGGTCTCCTTACCGGTCCACTGGTCGGACCGGTCCGACCGGTCGGACCGGATTTAAGAACCGGACGACGTCATAAATATTATAAAAATATATCAGTCTAAATAGCCATTAATCCTTTCAAAAACCACCAACAAATCAATTCCAATAACTTTAAACTAACAATTACCTACGAAATACGAAGCCAAGAGACTTAAAAAAGATTAAAAAAAAAAAAAAAAAATAGTCAAGCGGTTCAACCGGTCCGACCACCCGGTTTCCGGTCCGACCGCCGGTTCAACCGTTCCGACCACCGGTTCGCTGCAGAAACGGTTCAACACATGTAACCGGACCGGTCAGACCACCGGTTCCCGGTCCGACCGGTCTGACCGGCCGGTCCGGTCCGGGTTTCAAAACATTGGATAAAAGGGTATTTTGGTGAATTTAAGAATTTAACAAAAGTTTTGTATTCAGAACGAACCAAACCACAGCTTTTAAAATTGTAGAGGGGCTTTAAGAGAATAGTTGTAAAGTTGGGGCGGCTTCAGCAAAACTAAATCCCCCTTTTCCTCTCTCAACGGTCTCTCCGTGTTCAACTCGCGTTTCACAGAATTTTCCTACCGAGCGAGCAGCCACTCTTGAAATCTTTCATCTTATTTAATCGATCTCTGTTTTTTCGAATTTCTCTCACTTGTCGATTTTCTGTCATAATCGTCTCGATTTAAACGAATTTGCTAATCGTGCGACTTGAAAATAAAACCGCTGTCACACGATTCGATTCGATTTTGGATTTCGGAGGAAAATAGTCGGTTTCTGTTGAAGACCGATAACTGCTAGGTTTGTGATGTAGTATGGGATTGGCTCATACGATGTCGCTTTACATTCGTCGCGAGGCTTCCAAGGTACACTTTAATTTAATTTAATTTAATTTGTTGAGATAGTTTTAATTTCTGTTGCTTGTTGATCGATTGATCTGTTTTTGAATAGCTTTGGAAAAGAATTTGTGCGGAAACTACAACAGAAATCAACCTACTTGTGGAGAATTGGAAGTATATTCTTGGCGGTTTAATTTGCCAGGTGATCTCGGTTTATTTGATGGTTTAAATTATTATTATTATTTTTTAATTCTTAGATGAAGTTGAGAGTACGGATCCATTGGCTTTTTTTTTCTTCCTTGAGTAAAGGCTTAATATTAGTGATGTTATGCAACGACTTTAAATGCTGTTTGATTTTTGAAAAGTTGTTGTTTGTACTCCATTAATTTGCACTTTTCTGGTCAATTAAAATTCAAAAGGGTGCTTGCGTACCATATCAACAAGGTCACTTTCTTAGTTTTAGCTTAGCACCTATTAGTTAGGATTTATTGTAATCATCTTTACGATACTTTGTCGTAACGGTATTAATGTGTTCCTCTCCAAGTGGTTGAGGGTTGTAGTCTTTCAGTGGACGTTTGTGTAGATTTAAGAGTAGGTTTAAAGGGTGTAAGGAAAAAAAAAAACTTTACGATGCTTAAAACATATGATTTGATTAGGTTTTCATTTGTAATAGCTTATTTTATACGTAAATTCTGATATATAGTTGATTAATAATACATAAAAACTCATACTTGTTTTGGTATATTTTCTTTAGTACATTCATGGTCTGGCAGCTCGAGGAGTTCATTATTTTCATCGACCGGGTCCAATTCTTCGGGATACTGGCTTCTCTCTGCTTCCTGTAAGTATAAATTTTAAGGCTTGATCTTTTGCTTATATGTAAAACACATTAGTTAGGTGCTAGTGCTATCAACTCCTTAGGCAGAAGGCTTTAATTTTTTGAGTAACGAAGACTAGTGAAAATAAATTTGCTAATGATTATATTTGTAATTCTATGGCCTTTTAGGAACTTGGGCAGGAAAGAGCATATGTCAGTGAGACCGTATTCTCATTTGCCTTTCTATCCTTCTTTTTGGTAATTATGTTTTCTTTTTTATGAGTTGCAAATTTTAGTTCGTTAAATCAACTTATTTTGCATTTATGATTGTTATGTGCATTTTGTCCTGATCTAGTGTTTGGTACTGGTTTGGCTTTTAATCTGGTACAGTGGACCTTCCATCCTTTCATATTCAAGAGCAAGAAGATCTACACGGTTCTCATATGGTGTAGGGTCCTTGCGTTTTTAGTTGTAAGTGGCAATTTCTACCTTCATATTTACGCGGTTTCACAATAAATGCGTACGTTTTTGTTCTTTCGGGTAAAATAGGATAGCTGCGTACTAATTTCAAGGACTTCTTGTCCAGAAAGTAGGCCCTATCACACTGTTATAGCTGTTATTTATTCACACACATAGTTATATGTACACTCAAGCATGTTTTTGTATATGTACTGTACACAAAAACACAAGTTACGCACAGGAATGGTATAATGTAAAGTGAGATAACGGTGTACTAATTTCAAGGACTTCTTGTCAAGAAAATACACTGTTATGACTGGTATTATTTTCACACGCATATTTATATGTATGTATCTTTTATACGTATATGTAGACTAAAGTATGCATGTATATATGTACTGTACACATAAACACAAATTACACATAGGAATGGTATAATGTATCGAATCCTATATATGATATTTTTTTGTGGCAATACTGTTCCCACACACAATATGACAAAATATAAGTCAAACAAATGGATGGGCATGTGAGCTGGTTATTGTAATTTGTACAAGACTGCTACATGCATTATTCATTCTTTGGGATTCTTGAATTTTTTTTTTTTTTTAATTTTGTTCACATTTGGGAGTTGAAATTTGTTGACCTTTGTGTGATTTTTAATCATATTTGGGCCATTCCTCCACATATTTTTCACTTACATGTTTCAGTTTTACTAGCATAAACTCTTATCTAGTGAACAATTTGTTCGTGATGTTAGATGTTATGTTTTTAATTCTTTATCTGCCTCATCAATAGTGCAACAAGTATAATTTCTCTATGTATTGTAGGCTTGTCAAGCTCTTCGAATCATTACATTCTATTCAACCGTACTGCCTGGTCCAAACTACCATTGTCACGAGGTATATTGTTCTCTATTTGTTTATTTGTTTGTTTTCTCTATAAGCATCAAATTATTCATACAATCAAATTAAGGCTCAATTTCACCCTATAAATTTTCTGCTCGTGATTCAGGGTTCACGGCTTGCAACACTACCTCGTCCTGATAATATTTTTGAAACTTTATTAATCAGTAAGTTCTATTACTTTTTTCATAATTTTCTTTGCGTAGCTGATGCCTTTCATAATTTCTAATGTTATTATCTGAACTTGCAGTTCCTCGGGGCGTTCTTTATGGTTGTGGGGATTTGATATTCTCATCCCACATGATCTTCTCTCTTGTATTTGTGCGTACATATCAAAAATACGGTACTCGGAGGTAATGTTGTGAACTTAACATAGCTTTTATTAACATTAGAACTATGTTTAATATTTTATTAGTTTAATAAAGCAGTTATCTCCTGTTTAAGATCTTGTTTGGTGAAAAGCTGTAAACCCAAACTACTAGTAGACGAATAATAGTTGTAACTAAAAGAATATTAGACATTTAATTCTACCATTTCATAAAAAAGGTATTAATATCCGAACTCCTTTTTATTGTTTCTTGTAGATTTATAAAGCAGTGCGCTTGGTTAGTTGTTGTGGTACAGAGTTTATTAATTATTGCATCGCGTAAGCATTACACAGTTGACGTCGTTGTAGCCTGGTAAGATAATGCTTCAACACACCTTCCATGCAATAACTTGTTATGCAAGTCGGCAAACTTATTATTATTACTATTGCAGGTACACAGTTAATTTAGTTGTGTTCTTTGTTGACAAGAAGCTGCCAGGTTAGTATCATACAAATATCTAAAATATATATCAACTATGCTACTTTTGATAGCTGCGTACAAAATTTTGCATCCTAAAATATACGAGTATTACTCTACAGAGATGCCTGATCGCAGTATAGGTGCGTTTTTGTTACCTGTGAGCAAAGATGGCCGAATGAAAGAGGAAGGCGCTAAACTTGTTAATGGCAACTCTGGAGATCCTATAGAACGGGTATTAATATGACTACTACATTTCTTTGGATTCAATTTATAAAATATAATAATAATAATAATAATAATAATAATAATAATAATAATAATAATAAAAGTCGATAAACGTGTGTTAATGTGATGGTGATACAGAGGTCGAGAAGTCAAGCCAACGGGAAGGCGAATGAAGACAGTGACAACCTACACGTTGCAGTACTGGATAGCTGATGAAACCACGATGGTTGATATTTTTTTCTGAATTTCGAAGACCCCTAAACCCTGGTTTGTATCTTTAAGGAAAAAAACTTGTATTGGGTGGTTGTATCAGGGGTCTTGTTCTTTTGGTTTTGATTTTGATTTTAGAGTTACCCCTAGTTGTATTATGAAGTTTTTTTTTATTTATTTTTTTTATTAGCATTTTTAGAGTTGTTAAGTTTATATTTTTGCTACTTATTTCAAGTGTATATAGTTCTGCTCTCTTTGTGAATCTCTTAATTTAATTTTCAGTATATTTGTGGATACTCAAGTAAGTTAATCGATCATTAATGGCCTTTTCTTCATCTAACATACTGTTAATCGAAGTTTTACACATAATATCGCATTCAAGTTAAAGTAGGTTTCTAATTTGCATGAATCGATTGCAGGTTTTTTCATGGTTAATTAGCTTAAAAAGGAAGAATGGAATTCAAATTACTTACTTCAAATTAAAGTAGGTTATTAATTTGCATGAGCAGAATCATGCTAATTAAAAGTGGTTATACAGTATGTTTATTCAAAAGAAGATTTGTGATTATTTTTAAAATTAAGTAATATAAATGGAACATATATGAATTTTAGTGTGATTATTTTTATATAACTTTAATCTTTAACAAACAATTAGAAACTTAACTGTTGTATGAAGTTAGTTTTTTTTTATTAATTCCAGAAGATCACAAATGAGTGGCGGATATCTAGGACCCATCAAAACACACCCCTTATCACCTTACATTTTCCATATCGCAATCTTAATTTTTAATAAACATATTATTTTATTATATAAAATCCAAGAAAAACAGAAATCTTCCCGTTTGGAAAGACAGCCATGGCAGCAACCACATCTTCAAACCTTCTTCACTTCTCGGGTTCCCACTCAATTTCACGTCTTTCCCCTCTCAATACCACTCTCTTTTCATGTTCCAAAAGACGCCCGTTGGCGGCAGCCTCCGCCACCACCACAGGTGGAGTACGGTGCATGGCAGTGGCATCAGAGGCCGAATCCGTAAAGAAGAGAAGTTCTTATCAGATTGAGACATTGACAAACTGGTTGCTGAAACAAGAGCAATCCGGAGTCATTGATGCGGAACTTACAATCGTGTTGTCCAGCATTTCAATGGCGTGTAAGCAGATTGCATCGTTGGTACAACGAGCCAGCATCTCGAACCTCACCGGAGTCCAGGGAGCTGTAAACATTCAGGGAGAGGATCAAAAGAAGCTCGATGTCATCTCCAATGAGGTCCGTTTTGTCAACAATTAAAAAAATATACAAAAAAATAAAAACCTCTAAAACGAATGTAATCGTAACAAATTTTAAAGTAAAGTGTCATATTCGTTCATGTGGTTTAGCCATGTTAGCCACTTTCATTAAAAAAAAACTTTTTAGTTTTTTCGTGCCTGAGTTTTCAAAATCTAGCAATTTTCATCTGACTAACTCCGTCTACATTTTAACATTAAATCAGGGACAATTTGGTATTTTCAACTGACTTCTACTCTATGGCATTCAAGAATGATTTTTGAAATGACCAAATTGCCACCGATTTAACGTTAAAATGTAGACGGAGTTAGTCAGGTGGATGAAAATGGCGAGATTTTGAAAAGTCAGGGACGAAAAGGCTAAAAAAAGGTTTTTGGATGAAAGTGTCTAAAATGGCTAAACCGCATGGACGAAAATGACACTTTACTCTAAATTTTAACTCATATATTTTTATCAAATCAAAATTAATATTTTTGTGTAATATAACAAAAACAAATGTGTGGATTGAATAGGTGTTTTCAAATTGTTTGAGATCAAGTGGAAGGACCGGAATCATTGCGTCGGAGGAGGAGGATGTGCCGGTGGCGGTGGAAGAGAGTTACTCCGGCAACTACATTGTGGTGTTTGATCCTCTTGATGGGTCATCCAACATTGATGCTGCTGTTTCAACTGGTTCTATTTTTAGAATCTACAGCCCAAATGAAGAGTGTCTCCCTGATATTAGTGCTGACTCTGCGGTATATTCCCTTTTTATTCTACTCTAAATGTCTAGTTTAACGTTTGAAATCAAACATATCTAATTAAAAATCGAAAATTGATCACTTTATCAAGATTTTATGATAAATCATTGGAAATTCCACAAAGTATTTATAACAGATTTGCTGCATACATGTTAATTCTGAATTTGGCGATTTACCTGGTCGGACCAGATTTAAGAACAAGATGACATGATAAATAATATAAAAAATAGAAGTATGTATACATGAACAAAACATAAAAATACTTTATGTTTTGATGTAAGTTTATAGTTTTAATGATATATGAAATACTTAAATAAATAAAATATAGAACTTGAAATACTAAATTAATTAGAAAATAAGATTTTAAAAGAAAAAAAGTGAAATAATGGAAATCTGGTCCGGTTCAGCTGTCCCAACAAAGAGGCATAACTGGACTGATTCGTGGTATGATCTGGTCCGGTTATGAAAACATTGACCATTGGACGTTAAAACAAGTTGTTCATCAATGGTGAACATCGTAAATGTGAATTTTGAAGTTGAAATGATGTGAGTTTGACCAAAAAGTCAAAATGCAGCTAGACAGTGTGGAACAAAAGTGCATCGTTAACGTATGCCAGCCCGGAAACAACCTCCTAGCAGCCGGTTACTGCATGTACTCAAGCTCCATAATCTTCGTGCTCTCGATAGGAACCGGTGTATACGCTTTCACCCTAGACCCAATGTACGGTGAGTTCGTTCTCACTCAAGAAAAGATTCAAATCCCGAAGTCAGGAAAGATTTACTCGTTCAATGAAGGAAACTATCAACTATGGGACGATAAGCTCAAGAAATACATGGATGACCTAAAGGACCCTGGTCCTTCGGGCAAGCCGTATTCGGCTAGGTACATCGGTAGTTTGGTTGGTGATTTCCATCGGACACTTTTGTACGGAGGGATTTACGGGTACCCACGAGACAAAAAGAGTAAGAACGGTAAGCTTAGGTTGTTGTATGAGTGTGCACCGATGAGTTACTTGGTGGAACAAGCCGGTGGAAAGGGGTCCGACGGGCATCAACGAGTACTTGACATCCAGCCAACCGAGGTTCGTGAAAACTATATACGGTTCTATTTATGTTAGCGATATATATTAGATAGAAAATATTAATTATGATAAAGATAAATATAATAAATCTTATCTATATAACAAACGATATTTAATATATTTTTATCTAATTATAATTAATATTTTCTATATAATATATATCTTTAACAAGTATTTTGACTTTTGAGGTCAAATAGGATGTTGGAATTGATTTGGAGTGTTGGTTTTTTTGCAGATTCATCAACGAGTTCCTCTGTACATTGGAAGCGTTGAGGAAGTGGAAAAATTGGAGAAGTATTTGGCTTAAAATTAAATATAAAAATGTAAAATATGGAAGAAATTGCAAGAAAAACAAAAGTGAAGAGGAAACTAAAGTTTTTTCGAAGAGGTTTTCATGGGAATCTTTGTTTGTAATTTTATATTTCTCACCCAAATTTTTATATTTATTTTTAATTTTCCCGGTGTTTTGAAAATTGCGGTCGAAGAATCAAAAGTGCGACATGTTTATATTTGGGGAAAACTTCATAGAAATGTAACCAACTTTTCAAACTGTTCCAATTAAGTCATTCAAATTTTTTTTGTCCCAATTTAGTCACTCAACTTTCAAGTAACCTGCTAATCAGATACTTTTTACCTGTTTAACAGGTTTTCATGCCGATTTGACATTTAACATGTTGACGTGACATTTATTTTTCGTTTTCGTTTTCTTTTTAATATGCTAGCGTGGAATTGTTATATATATTATTTAATTTTAAAATTAAACAAAAAAGAACTTTTTTATTCTTTCAAGAAAATTTTAAAATTAAAAAAATTTCTTTTAAGATAGATTTTTTTTAATTTTAAAATTAAAAAAAATATATTATTTCCACGCTAGAATATTAAAAAAAGTAAACGAAAAATAAATGTCACGTCAGCATAGAAACCTGTTAACCAGGTAAAAAGTATCTGATTAGCAGGTTACCTGAAAATTGAGTGACTAAATCAGGACAAAAAAAGTTTAAGTGACTTAATTAGAACAGTTTGAAAAGTTAGTTACATTTCTATAAAGTTCCCCCTTATATTTGCGATGCCATCCTCGTATTACTAATCGAAAGTGTTTTTATATATGTATGTAAATGAACGGAACATTTTTAACCGTTCAATGAAAAGTTCGTTTATTTATTAAATGAACGAACATGAACATGATTTTTTGTTGTTTTAATTAAGTGAACGAACATGAACATATGTTATGTTCGTTGCTTTACGTCCGTGAACATTAGTTTATGTTCATCATTTACGTTCGTTTATATCACTTACTTATGTTCGTTCGTTTACGATCGTTTAAATATACATTTAAATTTATTTATGACTAAAACTGATTTTAAGTCAATTTTGATTTTTCATATATAAAACCCTTAAGCCCAATTTAAAATCAAATTTATATCTTTATTTACCTTTTAAATGTTAAATATAAGAATAATGGTATTTTAGACTTTAATTTGGATATTTATATTTACTTTTAATTCGTGTTTGTTTATACTCGTTTACATACATTCATTTATGTTCGTTTTGTTGGATACATGTGCCTAAGAAATAACATTTGCCAACATTGATTTTGACATATCATCCTAAAAGGTCGCACATTAAACAACGTTAATCAAGTTTGGGATTAATATAAATAGGGGCCCTAGGGTAGGGGTGGGTTTTTTTAACCGAAAATGAAACCCGAACCCGATTAATGCTAACCTAAACCCAGTTAAAGTGTAACCCTAACCCGAATAATGACTATAACCGAACCCGATGCTTACTTTTGGATCGCTAAACGGATTATAATATGAGATAATCGGGTTAACCTGATTAAAGGTTAAACTAAGACTCCAACTTTTTCTAGGGATTGGCGACTGCCGACTTATGATATATTCGATTACGGTTGACTATTCGTAGCTTGTCTTTCACAATACTCGATAGTTTTCCTAAGGTTATGACTTCCACGATCAAAGATCAAGCACTACCGATACCCTATTCAAGCATTACCGATTATTTAGTTTCCATTTATCACAATTATTTTAATGTCCAGCAGCATATTATTTAGTCTCCATTTAATCTCATTGTGATTTGAAACCAGAGGTGCACAAACCGGATTTTTTTCGGATCCAGATCCGTCAACGTTGGTCAATGACCGGACATGAGGGAACTGGTTCCGGATCGAATCCGGTTTTGGGAGTGGAGAGGTGGAACCTATTTGAAACCGGATCCGACTAAATATCCGATTTTATCCGGTTTTATCCGTTGGATCCAGATTTTTTCCGGATTTTTTTGTGTCCGATTTTGTCCGGTTTCATTTTGTCCGATTTTTGTCTGATTTTTATCCGGTCTGGATAAAACCTTGGAATCGGTTCTAGATCCGGCGGATTCTAAAAAATCCGGTCCGGTTCTTTTTTATCCAGTTAGGGTCGGATAAGGTTTCGGGTTATCTTTCGGATCGGATCCGGATCCGGTTTTTTTGTGCACCTCTATTTGAAACAATGTGGTTTGTACTTTGTACTTTGTTTGTTTCGGATTGAGCTCCCAATTGTTGCCCAAATTATGCCCAAACAAGTCCAATTATTAACAGCCCATTGATACCCAAATAGTAGTTTTTTTTAACTTTGGTTTTACAGCCCAACTCCCAACTGGCCCAATTTTTTTCCAGCCCAGTAGTAAACCCGAATACAAGAATAGGGCACAAAGTTAAGCGAAAACCCGAGAAAACTACTAGAAGCCAATCAAATAATTTTTAAATTTTTTATTTTTCTTAACTTATTTCTAAATGTATTAATATAATATTACAAAATTTACCAAAAAAATTATTTTACGTATTGTGTTTTACGTATACGTAACCGCAATTTTTTTATTTTATGTTTACGTATACGAAACACTATGGGTTACATATACGTACGCTACTACTTAAATGATTTTTTGGTAAAAATGTGTAATATTACATTGATACTCTTTGAAATAAATAAAAATAAAAAAATAAAAAGAAGTATTATTATATGATTGGTTAAAATTATTTTTTTTTGTGGTTTTTCGGTTTTCGCCTAACTATGTGGTTTTCTATGGAACCCTCCCCTACCAGAATAAGCCGAACCATTTAATCCGATTACCGACTAACCGAAACTTATTAAGGATGGTAATCGGTTAGCTTTTCGAAACCCAAAAACCCGATTAATCCAACACCTAATGAAAATAACCGAATAACACCCTACCTTAGGGTTTGAGATTATCAATTCCATAGGATATTGAGAATTTCAAAATTCTCATACTGCACTAGGGTCGATTTTCGTGAGCTAGAGAAGGAGGAGTTCTCCGTGTTCAAGCCCGGTTTCTTGATTTTGTGATTGTTTTCTAGCACCTTCATAAAAGCTCGGTTGTTTACGACTTTACATGCGAATACCATTAGAGGAATCTTCAAGGATTCTATTATCTACTTCATCAACAAGTTTCAGATCCTTAAAAGGTTAGACTTCTTGAAACACTCTATCGTTCACTTGTTCTTTATTACCTGCAAATGGAATGGACCCTAGTGGAGATCTATGATAAGGTTTTATCAACCTTATCATAGATCTTGTATGTTCCATTCTTCCGTTGCTACTAAAACAAATTTTAAAACGTACACACAAATCCCAACACTTTTATATTCATTTGTTGGTTTCAGTACGTTTATATATATGAACCGTTTATTTAGAATATTAAGGAACAAACAAAATAAAAAAATGAACGCGAACATTTTTCTTAATTAACGAACACAAACAAGAAACTTTATCCATTTTAGTGTTCATGTTCGGTCATTTGTTTGGTTAAAGTTAAAGAATAAGTTCGAACAAGCCATGTACTTTTATCAGTCACATTCCAATAGGACGAAGGACATTAAAACAGTATGAGGGATTTTTGTCATTTTCGTTACATGTTGCCATGGAATGCATAGTAGAATACATGACACGTCATAGATTGAGACTGATAATAATACTATAGGACAAATGTTTTTTTACCGAACTATCTGTCCAAGTTTTCTAAACCGGTAATTTTGAAATAGATTTTTTTTCATTATGATAATTCGATGATAACCTCATGGATATACAGTTGTTTAAAGAACTTTTTTATATCAACCGTGGGTATTAATAACTACAGGTGAGAAAAAATCAAATTAACTGAATTGAAACCTGTCAAAAAAATCGACGATTTGGTTTTGTATGTTTATAAAACCGAAAATTATGGTTGTTTTGGTTTTGTATTTTTGAAAACCGAAAAAATCAAATCAAACCAAACTGAACGTATGCATATAAAATTTTATAATATATTGTGTTCATGTATATATGTGTTACACATATTTGTTTAATCATGGGCGAAGCTTTCTTATTCAGCCGTTTTTTCGCTCAGTAGTTTTAATTTATACGTATTCGGCCGATTTTTCGCTCAATAGCGTTAATTTATACGTATTCGGCAGAAAATTTTATAGTTTCGCCCCCTGATAGCGAAAAAAACCCCGACACCCTCTGCGTTTTTCTTTAAGCTTCGCCACTGTGTTTAATAGTATGTAAAGATTTATATTTGTCATTGAGTTTATGGATTGTAATATTTATTTTTGAATGTTAAATATTTTATAAAAAAATTAATAAATTATTTAGCCTAAAACTTTAGGATTAAATATGTAATAATCAATTAATTATTAGTTTAAAAAAAGTTTTATTCCAAGTAACTCAAGTCCCAATTAATAAAACCGAAACCGAATCCATTATAAAAACCAAAAACCAAACTAACAAAAACCAAACAATTATATAACTCGAGTTTCGATTTTAATATTGGTATGAATATGTATACAGGATATAATTTGCTTTTCAATCATTTTGAAACACAAAAATTTAAGAAATGCGATGGTTCAAATCTTACTCTCACAAAAATAAATAAATTTACCTTTTAAAAATAAATACAGGAAATGATTTATTAGAGAAAAATAAATGCAGTCACATACTCACATGTAACGTATGTCACATAGATCAATGATAGGATCAATTAATGTTAGAAATGAAAACTAACTTTTGATAAATTTCTTAATTTTTATAAAAGTGACTTGAATTCATTACCTATTTAAACTTTGATGTTTGTAGAGTATTTTTCTCTATCACCGAATCACCAACTCTAATGACGAAATGAAAACTAACTAAAAGTAGTTTTTTTTCGTTCACTCGTATATTTTCTTTGAAAAACGCACACTTTTATATTTATAAAAGTAATAATAATAAGCATTTAACAAGTGTTGTTATTTAAATTGAATCACGGGTATTATTGGTTAGGATTCTTAAACTTGATAATTAAGTATCTAACTTAAATATCCAACACGTAGTGTCATTAAACCACAAGACTTTAAACATAAACTATTATACTTTTTTAACAATTTTTTTAATTAAATACAAATTAATTTGTTACTTACAGAATTTGAACTCATACTATATTTTTTTTCGAACGACAGGTTTGTTTTAATCCTGTCACTAGTGTGACTTGAACCCGTGAAATTCAAACCTTAAGTTACCTCTGCCATTAGGCCAGCAAGCCTAACTCATACTATATTTACATACTACAATCATCAATTACTTAGATATTTATAAAATATGTATTCATGCAAATAAAAATGATTGAATTTTCCACCTTAATTGTATAGTAATCCTGTGTATCCGACCACTCGCATGTCCTTTTGTGCTCCTTTCATTTTCTTACAACCACAATAAAGAATTAAAAATGGGAAAGTCACGTGAAAAAAAGGAAAAAAGTAAACAAAGGTAATTTATTGTAGCTGTCCCCTACCAAATATACCTTTTTCACAATTGCCCTTTCACTTTCGATCTTTTACAAACATTCTTTCATTTGCATCTTTTTGTTTACAAAGAGACGAGGTTTTACAACTTACAAAATAATTATTAGAATAAACTGCAAGTTTCTTGAGACCAGAGTTTACTTGAGTCCATAAAGTTCGAATCAGTGTAAGAGACTTACAAGAACAAATTGGTAATGAATCGATACCGTTTGAAAAGAAATTAGTTTCTTGAGGCCTATTATTGCTGGAATTGGGCATCCTAGAACTCGTCTTCCCTGAAAACAATTTACCCGAAGTTAGGGATTTAGGAACGATGATAAATTAGGGTTGATCGGGGTGAATCTGAGGGTTTTAAGAAGAAGGTAGTATAATAAACGAAGCGAAATGACAAAAATACCCTTCACGTGATGGGCACGTAAGGGAAAAATAATGACAGACTGAATGGGCGTTAGGGCTAGGGATAGTAACTGTTAAGAAATGTAACATCAAAGATTCAAACTGTTAAGGGTGTACTGAACCTATTAATACCAACAAAACTCTAGTTATTAATCAATCTTAGATGTCTAATAGCAAAAACTAAATACAAATAACGAACAAAACTTGATCCAACACAAACAAGATAATTTAAACTAAAGATACTTAAATATATTAAATAAGTGTAAAGGATTCACAAGTACAAATAACTAAAGATAATAACACTATTAATTGTTAATTTTTTTTTATAGTTTCACTTTAGACTTTGTAGAATAGTTGAACCTTAACCGTAAAAAAAAGTAATATTTCGTTACTCTTTTTCGTTACTCTTTACGTTGAAACAATGCTACTAATTATTTTTTAATCTTATCAAATCGCATTCTAAAACTTTATAAAATATGATTTGTAAAAAGGGATACAAATTTCCTACTTAAATTTATACATCATTTTTTAAGAGTAACAACATTGGAGGTAGCTAAGTGTCACTAAAACAAAGTTAAGGACAAAGTAACAAAAAGATTCTACCCCACCATCCTTTTATTCTTCTTCTACTTCCCAAGTCAGCAACCACTGAACAAAAAGTGAGAGAATCAGAGACTCTTGCTGTAACACAACCCACTCAAATAAATTCAATATTTAATTTTCACAACCTCCAATCTCTCTCTAAAGCTTATCATCCCCAATTCTCAAACCCTAGCAATGTCTTCTTCATATATCCCCTTTTGATCTAATAATTTCACATCATACCATAACAATGGCCCCAAGCTACTCTCTAATACTCTGTTTTTTCTTTACCCTGTACTTCAAATCTTTATCCGCAGATTCATGTGCATCTTTTTCGTTCAAAAATTTTGGTCATAATTCAAGTTTTGAGTCTGTTCTTGCACTTTACGGCGATGCGAAAGCTGTGAACGACGGGTTGTCCGTACAACTGAGTGGTGGGGGGCGAGTGACGTACGAAAGCCCCATCAAGTTTTACGGAGGAATCCCAGAGAAATTGGTGTCGTTCTCCACTTATTTCTCGTTTTCGATATCGGGTTCGGGTTCTAGGAACGGAGATGGGTTGGCTTTTGTTGTGTTTTCAGATGGGTATCCTGTGGATTCGTTTGGGGTATCCAATGGTGACAATTTCAAGTTCTTGAGTGTTGGAATTGATACTTTGAGGAATCATGTTGGGATTGATTTATCCAATTTGGTGTCTTTGAAGGCTGCAAACTTGTCTTCTGTCAATTTGGGGATGATAAATAGCGGTGACATGTTGCAAGTGTGGATCGATTATGAATCGGGTTCCAGGCGGTTAGAGGTTCGGTTGAGTAAATTTGGGGAAAACCGGCCTCTTGATCCGGTGTTATTCGAGCGTGTTGATTTGGCCAAAATCTGGCCTGAAAGTGAGAGGTTTTATGTGGGATTAAGTTCAAGTTCATCTAATGGGAACTCTTCACAGCTATGTAATGTGTACTCTTGGAGCTTTAGGACTCGACGATCACCCAATTGGATGCATTCTCAACCGTTGGATCCGATTGGTTTCAAAGAAGTGGAGGGAAATGAGGTGAAGATTCATAAGAAAGATGATTGTGTTATGAGGGTTCTTTCGGCCCTCATACTCGGGGTCGGGTTAGGAGCTTTAGGAAGCTTTGTTGGTATGTTTATGTGGACATTGTTTGCAAAAAGGCGGCCGGTGTCACCCGAAGAGTATGCTGTGAAGCCTGTGGTTGATAGCAAAAGTTTCAGCAAATAAAGTAGGTAAGTGTTTGTTGTGAATTGTAAATGGATTTTGCTTGTGGTGATCTTGTAACTGTTTTTCTTGTTGTTGTGTTACTATATTTTGAATTTGAAACCCGAACCCGAATCCGAATCTGAATCTGAATCTGAATCTGAATCTAGTGTTTGTTTCTAATTATGTTTTGTGAACAAGATTTGATTTTGTTTGTTCAAATGTTTAATGTTTCCATGGAATTTAGTTGCAACAGGTTTTATGTCTGGAAACATAATAAACTAATGAATGAATGTACACAACTCTTAATATACAAAGTTAAATTAACTGTGAAACATAAGGTAAGAAAATAACAAAACTTTAAACTACCCGTTTTCGCTTTGATTGTGTGTTCTACGCTTATCGTTAATCCTATGTCACGGGGCTGCACTCTACATCGCGCTGCCAAGTATAACTATACGAGTATCCCTGTACAACGAATTAATAAACCGATCTATTCTGATGACCTTAGTGAATTCACATTGTTCGGTCTTTGGTCGGGTGATGCCCGAATAGTTTTATTTTTTGGACGACCGCAAATACACCCGGGAAACGGGTTTGCATAAAAGCTCTCTTCTAGCTTTGGAGACAGGCCGGGTTTCCGCTTATACGGTGCACCCACCCGGTCTTTATGGATCATCTTGACTTGAGAACTAAACATGTCCGACGAGATTTCACCCGCGTCCAACAGATCAATCAGTTTAACAAAATGTAACCGGTCGGGGTTAATCGTTTTACGGAACCCTTCGAACCGTCGGTGCCCTTGGACCGCCTTAGCCATGTTCCCATCATACGAGTAAGCAAACACGTCGCTCTCAAGGGCAACGTAGTAATCAAGGGCGGCTAGGCGGTTCTGGTAGCGGTTAAGCGTGATCAACTCATCACGCGTGGCGAGGGTGGTGTGTGAAAAGACGTTGGGATACTCGTCTCGGAACGCGTCCATGCTGTTATTACCGTAGATTTCGCCGGCTACGATGTAGATTTTGGTGTTTGTAGGGTACCCCATGGCTTTAAGGAAGAAAGCAGCTTCTCTAGGTGACATTGGACACCCTCCTTGTTGTCTCTTTTCTGTGCCATTAATGTCTTTCTCCTTCCAATGCTTCACATCATATCTCATAGCTTCAAGCACTTGAGATTCTTGTGCTGTTAGGTTATGGCTGCAGCCTGTGAAAGCAAGCATATCCTTCTCATACCTGCAAATTGATCACACGGTCGGGTCATCACCCGTTAACCATACATCCCGACCTATTCGTTTTGCCATATTTTACGTAAAAATCTAAACAGAATGCTATATTACCTCAAATGTAGCGCGATATAAGGTCTACCATCGCTCCTAAGTCTATCAACGAGCTTTCTACCAAGGCTCACAATCTCATCTGAGTAACGAAGAGCCTCATAATTTGTTCGACACCGAAGCTTTTGATAAGACGATGGGAGGCCATTGTTGACAAGTCTTGCATCAGAATGCGTGAATTGGACCACTTTATGTTTCCGCAACAACGCCTTCATTTCTCCTCTATAATAACTCGCCTGAATCATCAAATCAATAAAAAGAATTTATATACACGATATGTAACATATCGGACATGTGACAGATGACCACACACCTTTGACCACGAAACAGGAGCCTTAATAAACGGCTTTATTGTTGCGTATTTTGCTGGTAAAGACTCGACTACTTCGATATCATCTTTCAACTCATCGATGAAATGCCTCCAATCGAAAATGTCCTTAAAATTACTACAGAAAAGAATCAAACATCAGCAGGTACAAGATCATATCTTATTGTATATGTATGTTTTTTTATACCTAGGATCCGTCCAAAAAGATTGATGATCAAGAGATGGGAGAACTAGAGTGGCATTCATCATCTTTGCAATTGCCACCATGTCACATATCTAACATAAAAGTAAGGTTCAAGTTACTAAATCTAGAAACAAAATCTTGTAAGATTTGTGAATTTCTAAAAATAGAAAGTTTTTTGGATCAGAATGCTAACTTACCCCTGTCCTCATTTGATTCAATCCACCGTTGGCATGGACTAGAAGATATCTGGTTGTCCGGAAGTTACTCTCTGAGAAAAAATGAAACCAAAACTCTTTAGTCCTACAATTCTAACTAGGGCTGGCATAACATGTCAGACACGACACGATAAGCCACGACCTGTTTAGAAACAGGTCACCTGTTAAGGGACTTGTTTACAAACCTATTTAAATATGACATATGTAATAAAAGAAAAAAATGCCAAAACTTAATAAAATTTTAAAAAGTCCAATCATAACATCCATTAACATACTAAATCCAAAACCTTTTTAAAACAAAGACCCATAAAACCGAAATTAATTAATGGAATCGGCCTAAACTCTAGATGCAAATAGTATGTTAAGTGTCCCTAATGGGTTTTAACATGTCTTTAACATGTTAAGACACGAATTTAACATGTCCCTAACGTGTCGACCTGTTTAAGACACGAAACCTGTTAAGGTCAAACACGAGACATGTTAATTACGTGTCGTGTCGTGTTAACAAATCCGTGTCAAAAATTGCCAATCCTAGTTCTAACTATCTTTACCATATATAATTTTATTAGATTTTCTTTCTAATAATCCTTATTGTATTAATTAATAATACATTTATATTGTATCAGAGTTATCTTAGTTGGTTGACGACCCTCTTTCCCTATCGTCCCTTTTGTGTGACAGTTTTCTTCCTCTTTTTCTCCCTCTCGTTTTGCCTTGGGCGGCATTGGACACAATGTACATATATATAGATTAGGTTTACTTATTTTTCTCTTATCGTACCGCCACAATCGTAATCGTAGCTCCTACCACCACAGTCCTGCTGCCATGCCTTTTGTCGTCGCCGCTACGGCCTTATATCCACCGCCGTTTGCCGCATATAGTTTTCTTGCTTCAATTAGGTTTTTTCTTTTTTTTTCAAGCTTTTAAGTTTCTCTTATACCTCCATATTCATTGTTTTCCATTTAGATTAATAATACATAATACCTTACATAAAGACTTTGTAAACACCTACAGAAACCAAATGACACGACTTACTGCTTCGATCTCGAGGTCTAGCGATGCATTGATGATAGCGACTGCTGTTTGGTTTGAGCCAAATTTCCGGGACCTACGGGAACCCAAAAAGCTGTTACACATCCTTAAATTCTACATATCAATGTTACTGTTAGAATCAAAAGTTAATAGCATGCATGCTTACAGGATTGCCAAGGGACTTTAACATCTTTTCATGCATGGAAGAGCTTGAAAACAAATCAATGTCCCCCTGAGCCTTCATCACACCACTCTTATAATCCCTCAACATCAACATTTTGGCATTCGACCAGCTCCGACTCACCGCCGCCTCCTCAATCTCCGACACAAACCCTCCGCCGTTCATGTATGAAAACCTCACAAACACACTAAACCCCACAAGAATAATCAGAAACCCGAGCAATGTACGTCTCAAATTCCTTCCTAGCTTCCCATAATTACGAACATTATTATTATTACTATTACTATTATGGTGGTGGTGGTTTTGGTTGCACGTGGTGCAACTGCCAAAACAATCAACGGCTGCTTCGGCTATGCAGCCGTTGATGTTTTGAACAACTTGCTGTTTTTCTTGTTGTTGGTGTCCCGTCGGGATGACAGCGTCGGAGTCGGTTGATGCCACCGTGACATCGTTTGCACGGCGGCGGTGGGCGGATACACCCCCGAAAAGTGGACTGCCGGTGGTGGGTTTGGGGGTGGCGCCACCGGTTGTCATCCAAAATTATTTATCGATCACCAATTGAAATGTCGAAATCTAAACAAAAGGAACATGGAATTAAGGATCAAAATTCGATAGGAGGGTTAATTGATGGATTATAATTTGTGTTGGATTTAAAAATGAGGGGGAGAGTTGAAAATGGCGTAATGAAAGGCTCTTCATGTGTTTGTTTGATTATGATTTTGTTTGTGATGTTGGGTTTATTTATAGTCATCCCTCTTTCTACGCGTATATCGTTGCTAACAGACATCGTTGAATTTATAATTTCATTTTTTATAAAAATTTTGAATTATGGCACAACTACGATTTCACGCCTGTTAATTCTTTTATTTTTTTAATGTCATATTTTTATGATTTTTAGATAATTATAGATATAATGTATTTCTTTTAGTAATTCCATAATTAAAAGTACCCATCGACATCTAAGATGGTTAACATAAAATTCAATGTGAATGAGATTTAGCACATTAGTTGGATTAGGAATCCTAAGAACTTCATAATAATCTTTCTAATTCATTTAGATTGAAATTAACGAGTCAACAATTAAATGTGGCACGCTTCATTCAATTCCACGCAATCAGATCTTGATGTGTTTGTATTAGAGTGGGTTGATTAGGGTTTACAATAGAGATGATATTTATAAACCACCATATTACACTCTAAACCCTATACTAATACTCTACTACAACAGATGTAATACTCCTCCGCAAACTAAGCTTAGGAGAGAGATTAAGTTTGAAATGTAAAAATATAAAACTTTAAAGGATAGAGAGTCTTCATCTTCTCATAGTTTCGCCATTTGCTCGTTTCTCCGTCGTCTAGTGTCGTCGTTTGCTAGTGTCGTCGGCATCGTCAACTGTCGTCAATTTGTGGGGTTTGTTCCCCGATTCTTTCTTCTCCCCTGATTGTAGATATGAATGTTGCAAGCCTCGCAAGAAATGGGACCGAAAAGCTTTACGGCTTTCGCTGGGTGCAAGTCGGCGGAAAAACGGCCACACTTGTATGGTGGCGGCGTCGTTGCTAACCCTAGACATGGGGAGTAGTTGCAGTGGCATACATGTGGTGGCAGTAGTAGCTTGGAGGCGGCGAAGTTAGGGTTTGGTGAGCGTCGACTACTGTATCTTGGGTTTAGGGTTGGGTGGCGGTGGCGGCGGCGGCGTTGGAGCAAGTGGTGGTTAACGACGATGGCTGTTGAGTGTGGTGGGTGGCTAGCATTCCGCCACATGTGTAGGTGGTGGTGATGACGTTGTTGTGATTGTGTATAGCGGCGGTAGATGAGGGAGAAGAAGAGAAGACGTGGGTAGGGCAACGGCGGTGGCCGGGCGCCCCTCCAGCGATGTCTCCGGCAATTGTTTATTAGATATTGCAATGTGTTTGTATTAGAATGGGTTGATTAGGGTTTACAATAAAGGTAATACATATGCACCGCAATGTTACACTCTTAACACTACACTAACACACTATTACATATTGGTCTAATACAAGCGTGCTATTTTTATCAAATTACTAAATTAGGCATCCCTAAGCTAAAAAAAAAGTCTAGCCTAGGTGATAATTTCAGCCCATGACTTAGTAACATTGGTGAATGATTATTAATAGAAGTAGAATGTAGTTTATGTAAATATGATTATTATATATAATATAACCCTTTCTTATAACCCAAAATCATTCACACAATCAATACAATTACACGACTACACACAAAGGTGCTTAACTGTGTGGGTTCAAATCCTACAAGTATTGGTTATATGGTATTTAGAAGTAAAAAATTATTAGTTAAAAAAAGCGATCATCTCAACTTATCTTGAAAAAACCTCAGATTATAATAATTTCGTCAATTGAATTTAGCTTATTGTTTGTTTGATTGTGTAAACTAAATGAAGACCAACACTACCATATAAGAAATAGAGTAACACCACCAAGTGAAGACCATGTTTCAAAACACTCTTTTATAATACCATGATGATAATATTTCCTCAACATTTACCTTACTACACACAGATCCATACTTAAAACAAGCTTACAAATATCAACAGTACAATCAACATTTTCAACACTAAAAGTAGCACACACACCAACATACAACAGATTATAATATAACTACCTAGCCAGAAACTTATTAAAAACATTAACATCTAAATCATATCTTCAGCCAATCTAAGCAAGGGCAGCACCCCCAACAGAACCGAGAAGGATAGTAATCCTTGAGGTACACATCTCTGCTATAACCAACAATGTAGAAGCTAAAGGCTTGACCACGGTTAACCATTGTGACACGTGTAACCGGGATCACAGAAATGGTATGCCTCTCACATATAACTCTAGCAGTAGGAGGGATTAGCGGTCGTTCAGATATTACCTCTGAAGAGAACTGATTCAGAAAGAAGGAATCAGCAAAGAAAGCCGGGGTGCATTGGTAGGCTTGCGTGTTGCACAGCTGGACCCCTTTGGCTCGGTGGAAGACATCATCAGGGACCGAGGCGGCCCCACTTGTTGCATTCAGTTTTCTTATTGCATGTGTATCCCTGCAAAATATCATCAATTTGTTTAAAAACAACAAATAATTCAGTCAAGGTTTTAGTAAATTCATATATGACCAAGTTTTTGTATATAAATATAGCAGATGTACCATTTAACAGCGGCTATTTTGCGTGTCAAAAGGGAACCGCTGCCTAAACATTTCAAGCATTTAACTAGCCCACGAGATCCACAAGTCGCACAAGGCATCTTGCCTTTACCATTACATTGCACACATCTGCAAAAGGAAATCATTCTGTCAGTAGTCTGATAAATTATAAAATTTAATTTCTTTATCAACATTTTACGCATAAATGGCAAAAGGGGACAATGAACACAGCTTACATTGTATCAGATCCATCTCTGTGAGCAATCAGACCCCTTCCATAACAGGCTGCACACTGAGACATTTGATTTTCTTTATAAACCCCAGGTTCTTGATCTGGATTGCAAGTAGCACAAACAATATCTCCTCTTCCTGCACAATCTGCCATCAAAACAAGATTATGTCAAAAATCCAACAACTTGAAACAAAACCACTCTAGGTCGTCTTTTCAGAACTACCTGAACATTTTTCAACAGTTTCAGAATGGGGAATTTTGGCGCGTGAATCTTTGTGATTTGTAAACAAAACTGGGAATTCTGCCCTCAGATCTAATTCCCAAACACCAAGTTCAGGCCCCTTATCTTTTCCATCAATATCATCACCATGGTACGGTTCTGTTTCAGTTATAACTTCCCGTTCTTCTACAAACGTTTCAAGAGTCCCAACATAAACATTGCAGTCCTCAATAGAATGTATTTTCCATGTGCGAGCAGGACGACTTCCCCAACAACAACGGTGACCAACATGATCAATCAGCAATTCCCGAATCTCTACTTCATCCAATATTTGCCTGTTAAGACATACAACAAAATTATGTTAATCCATATGGATTAACTCAAATAAGGACCAAGTAGTACAAATTGGTCCTTAGGATGGAAGAGGATCTAACTTATACCTAGCAGGTTGATGTTCAGTTTTACCAAACTGTCCTCCATATCCTGCCTCGTAAGGATAAGGTTGCTCTGCAAGAAAAGTGAACATTTTGAATGTGCATGAACAGAAAAACATGATACTCCATTGATTCTTAAGTAAGAGATACCTAATAAATATTTATCGAACGAAACTTCGATGATCCAAGTAGGCGAATATAGTGGAAGTTTTAACATGATTCATACAGATTTCGGGTATGATAGAAAGAATCGAGAATGATAAAGATATCGATGTGGCAGTGACATAGATACTTTATTTATTAATTACAATAATATTAAACATTTAAGCCACAGATGACTATACCATCAACATAGGAGGGCGTTCTTTTCAAAACCAACAGTATTTTGGGAACTGCGAGAATCGCATTAACCGTTGTCATGTTTATTATATAAATCGAATAAAATGCATGTAGATTTCAATATGTTTTAAGATTTGTTTAAAAAAAAATACGGTATTGATAGTCTTTTGCACATTTTTATACTTCAAAAAAAAATTTTCAGGAGAGAGTAGATAAAATCAAAGAAAGAATCGGGAAAGGTAAATAAACCATTATTTTACAACTTTACCCTTTTCATTGAAACGATATGTACACATGCTTATGCAGTTCACGTGGTTCTCAACACACTATTGGTTTGGTTCTGACAGCAGAACAAAGATTTTATCTATTTGGTTTGGTTATTGATTAGTATTTAGTTCACAAACAAAAAACAACAATAACTTCCATGGATTATGGTTTTGCTCTACAATCCTTGGGCTACTTTCAAATGATAAAATACTGCAAAATCAATTGCATAATCCAAGTAATAATAAAGATATCACATCAAAATCATCATGACAGGTGGTAGTTATTTCTAAAAACCAGTATAAGATGATCAATTGAACATTTGAACACATATCTGCTGAAAAACAATTTCTAAAAACCAGTTTATAATGCAGACAAATATCTGCTGAAAAACACAAACAAGCAAATACGCAACACACAGTATAAGATAATCAATTGAACACCTATATTTACTGAAAATTAAATTACAAAAAAGACAATTGAGGTGTATTGTACCAGCAATATACGGAGGAGGATCCGGAGAACTGATCAAGGCAGCATGGAGAGAAGGAGGGTAACGATCAGAGCCGGTAGCAGCCGATCGAATTTCGTCAACGCTAACTTCAGAAGCAGTCGGAATCATTGATCCTGTTCGTCCCACAGATGGATAAGAATGCCAGTTCTCGCTTTCGCCACCCCTAATTTCACCTTTTTCTGCAACATATCAAATAAGGGATTCGATGATCATAAGACTGAAAAATAAATAGATTAATTTAGTAATTGAGCAGAAATTGAAGAAAAAAAATTGTACCAGTGAGCAGCGGTTGCTCCATTTTGGATGAAAAACGGAGGAAGGGAAAGATTAGGTGCAACCGATTAGTGAACGCGGGTTTGAAACGGTGGAGAGAACTGAGAAGGTTTTATCAAAGCAACAAAATTTCTTACACACGAAGGAAAACAACAAGTCAATCTTCGTGTCCTCATCTATAGGTGCACAAATAGGTTTTTCTCCGGAACCGGTTTCGGTTCTTAGCGGTTCTGATTTTTACCAGTTTTGGTTTCAGGTTCGGTTCTTTATTGAAAAACAGAAACCTATCGGTTCTTACCGGTTCCGGTTCTTACAGGTTCCGGTAATTCAAGACGGGTATTTCAAGAACGTATTTACGGGTATTCGAAAAACTTAGTTAAACATATAAATAATTAACTTAAAAAGTCTAATAATATTAAAAACTTAAAATGTTACAAAATAGATAAATGTTTAAAACATAGATAAATTATATAAAAAACTAGATTATCTAACCCGTTTGACTTATAAAACCTTTTTTTTTCACTTTTAGTTTTAACCAATTTAAGTTTTACCATTATTAAAATTATAAGCATATACACGTCATGAATCTGTAAAACATAGATGGATTAGTGTCACAAGACACAGACACAAAGGTAGAGGTGCACAAATCGGGTATTCTCAAGAACCGGTTCCGGTTCCAGGTCTGGTTCTTGGTTGAAAATCCGGAACCTATGTACCCGGTTCCTGTTTTTCAAGAAACCGGTTCGGTTCCGGAAGAACCGGTGTTTGGGAAGAACCGGTTCCAATTCCTTGGGCAGTTCCGGTTCCGGGTTTTTTTGTTCACCTCTATCCTCATCTCCAAATGCAACCATTTTTCTTGGACCAGACCACTCTGGGGCTGTTGGGCCTATCCGGTCCAAATAGGCTGTTAGTTTTTTTATAAGAATCTGGTTATAGACTTATAGTTGGACACTTGAACTAGATTAAAAAACGACCAACACACCAACACAGAGCACATTAGTTTACATAATCGGGCCCATAGTCATGCCTAGCATGTTCCTGTGCTCTAGTATAGACCAGGGGTGCACGAATCAGGTATTGGGTCGGAACGAGTTTTGGGTTTTTGGTGGACCGGGTACAAGTAGAACGGTTTCACCGAGGAACCGAAACCGGGCTTGGTTTAGTTTGACCATACGCATGTGAAACCAGGTAGGGTATGGTCGGGTCCGGTTTGGGTCCAAGAACTGGTTCAACCGGATAGGGCAAAAAAAAAATTCTTGTAAATAATTATAATAACATTAAACAACATAAAATGTATTTTTTTTAATTTATTTTCAATAGTTCCCAAAACAAAAAAAATACATTCCTTAAAATTAACACAATTTTAAAAACTAGAACATTTTTTATTTGTCGTCTTATTCGTCGTCTTTGCCGAATCACCGAAACCATTATGAACGAACCAATGCATTCGTTGGATATGCCGGAAGATAGTCCACCATCCACCTCTTCGTCGTGTACTTTTGTTTCAAGTACTATTTATTTTTCGAGGTTTGCTTGGTTCTTGTATACGATCGACCGCATCTAAGTGATCCTTTAACCAAATGCACCATCTCTACTGACTCTGGAATGAGTCTTGTTCTTCGTAACCATAAAACACTGCCACTAAGTGAAAATACAAATTTTGAAACTATCGTAAAAGCTTGAGCAGTTATTAAATCACGACACATAGATGAAAGAATTAGAAATTGGGATTCCATTCCTTTCCATCAGGCCAAAATATCAAAATTGCGATAATTTTCGACAGCCGTTACCAAATATCAAAATATAAAAAATTATCAAGATATCGATCCAAACGGCTATATAGCCGTTACAAACGACTAATTTTGAAAATGGTCCTTTTAACGGTAAGAACTGAGTCCAATCGGATCAGGTAGGAACCGATCTATTCCCAAAAACTAAGACCCGAGTTGGAACCTCTGGGTACGCTCTTTACCGGGTAGGAACCGGTTCCATATAGAACCATTGTGTCACACCCTTAAAATCCACCTGCGGGGTTCTACCGTGAGGTGCGTGACAAACCAGGATCTCAGTCATTAGTTATAGACTCTATATGAGTTAAATAAAAATCATTAAATAATCAGGGTAAATACGGAATGCGGAGGCGAAAAAGGTTTAACAAAATCAATGCGCAAAACAAAGGCGCCCACCCAAACCATGCAAATCAAAATAAGTAAATAAATAAATCCGAAGTTTGAAAAATAAATGAGACTCCAATGCATGCATGCCCTAGTCTCGTGCTCGTACCTTAGCGGCCTGAGAAAGCATGCTAAAATGTGTTAACACTAGGTTGATGTGTTCATAGGTTTCAAATGTAAGTAAAGATAATAGATAGAACAAAAACAATTATATCAATAGGTAGCTGGCCTATAACATGTTACTAAAACGTTTTGACACCAAAGCTGACTGTTTGTGTTTGATTGTCTTCCACCATGTCTATCATGAAACAATGGTGAGATGTTATGTCAATTTTACACCCGTTCGACCTACAATCGAGTTAGCGAGACTAACACGGGTGGGGCTTGTCATGCCCATTAGTACTACTCAAGATTACTTCGCTATTCCTTATATTAAACGGTTTGATATGTAAGGACTTGTATGATATGTTTGCGCTTAGTACAACAAGTGATATAAAAGAAATGTAAGATCTAACTGTTTGCTTCATGTTTTCTCCCCCTAGTTTAAAACATAGAAAATGGGTCGTGAAACTCACCTTAGAATGCGTGCAGATAAAAGCTAAGTAAAAACTGTTGAATCTCTAACTGCCACCTATAAAATCGGTTTATAAGTGTGTGTTTGTGTAGGTTGACATGAACCCTAAGTATCCAAACAATCCCATTGTTTTAAGTGTTTAGAAAATATTTAATAGTTTAACCAAGACTGACCAAGTTTGACCCGACGACCCGTTGGTGACCAGTTTAGTGATTTAATGTTTGATTTGAATACCAATACACATAATACAAGTAATTCAAGTTTCATGATACATACACAACTCACAATCTTCCTAACATGGCAAGCTATGTATACACAAGGTACGTTCATCAAAGTTTCTGCTTTTAGTAATGTATGAACACAAGGTTTGGTTTCCATAGGTTGATCATCTATAACACGTTTGCATGATCCTAACATGAAAGATCATCACATCATAAACATTAGGTCTAGAAATCAAGTTTCAAGTTCTAAAAGTTTCCACTTTTAGTAAGTTATGATCAATCTACGTGATTTGTATCAAACAACACTCTAACAAACTTTAATACGTTCACAATAACATGCTAGCATCATTTTATAACATCATACACGTAAAACAACTCATAATCAACAAAAAACCTTTTCAACAAAGTTTCCTCTTTAGGAAGGTCTACGATTTCTAGCTTTGTTAACAAAATTCAACGCACCAAATCAATTACATACAACCTAACTAGCATAAATACAACCATAACAATCATCAAATAAGTCTAGCATGCAATCCAACAACATTACATAATCAAAAAGTTTCCTCTTTGGGCAAGTTATGAACTATACGCAACTAGGGTTTTCCAAATAACAATATACTCATCATATAGGTGCAATAACATCAATTAAATAACAAAGTCACCAACTTTATTACAAAAACTCATGTTTGGATGAACTAGGATTTCAATTATAATTCTTGGAATCATAAAATAACGAAATCAGATAAAATAACTCACGTAGAAGTGTTAGGAACGCCTAGGCTAGACCAAATATGAGTCCAATTGCAAGATTCAAGATCGAAGAGAGGGTGTTTGGGGTGAAAATCGATCTCGGCTAAGGGGGGGAGGGCTTTGGTCGCGACGGCTAGAGGGAAAAAGAGAAATAGGTTTTTTAATTTTTATAAAGTTCCATATATACTTGCATGCATGGTTTAAAACTTGGATCATGGATAATCCATGGATGGGGTGTTCAAACGAATCGAATCGGGTTATTCGGTTTATTCGAATCGAATTATTCGAATTTGAATTTTTTTTTATGGATTCGAATTCGATTCGATTCGAATAATAAATCACTTAAACCGATTCGAATAAGCTTATTCGAATCGAATTCGAATCTATTCGAATAAACCGACTTACTATTTTATTTTATTTTTGAAAAAAAAATTTAAAAAGTTACAAATACTCCGTCCTAAACATCCAAATTATGCATAAAATTTTTATGGATTTGAATTTAAAGCTCATACCAAACTTAAAAAAAAGGCCAAATCAACCTACATAAAATGATATTATATATTTTAAAAAATAAAAAATTATGTAATATATAAATTCGGTTTATTCGAATCGAACTGGGGATTTTAAGATTCGAATTCGGTTCGAATCGAATTCCGGTTTATTCGAATGGGATTCGATGGGCTATCTAGGTGATCCATGGGTAATATTAAAAACAGTTAACATTAATAACAATCAAATCCCTCCACTATAACTTTTATAGAAATCTACCTTTATAAAAATAACGAACGCAATCAATTTTCGATAAACATATGTGATTTCACGAAGGTTCACATAATTCACGTAAAAGTCACTTAGCACGTAAATTCACATAATTTACATTAATATAATTGATTCGCAATTATCTTTATTAGTTCACCAACGTTCCGAGTTAGACTTGAGTGCGATCCGGTAATTCTACGAGTTACTGCTTTGTGTATTAATTGACCCATTTAATTAACCTAATTAATGCAATGCATGAGCGACTAACTGAGATAACGGAGTTTGTATAAACAATGCTTGAGATAACGATGTTTGTGTTAACGGAGTTAACCTGAAAATGTCGGATGTCACACCTCGGGTCCGGTTCTTGAACGGGGTATTTTGTGTACCTCTAGTATAGAGTATAGACATTGAAAGTATACAAAATATCCTAACTTGTAACTTTTGATTCCCTGGTATTTGTAAAAAAAAACAAGAGGAATCATAATAAACATCGAAATAAATTATAAGGTGTGAAGTGCACACTTGTTCGAGACTATTGCTATTTCTGGAACCTAAGAACCTAGCTCGTTCTACCCCATACTAAAGGGGTTCCGAGGAGGCCTCGCCCCTGGTGAGGTCCAAGAGGGAACTCACCTGGTGGAGATCAAAATGTCACCTAGTCAATTAGTAGCAACTATCATTGGTAATTGTCGCCAACAAACACAGCCCTGGGGTAGACCAAGTCGGGCCGTCGGCTAGCGCCCGTTTTTTTGGGGGCATAAAATTTTTACGGGGCCTGTATATATATGTTTTTTTTATAAAATTTTAAATTCCGGTTTTATATATTGGGTTCTTTTTATAAAAACTTAAAAATATATTGGACTCTTTTTATAATGGTTGAGCCCTTTTAATTTTTATAACAGTTGGGCCCTTTTAATCTTTATAATGGTTGGAACTTTTTAAACTTAAAACCCAATATCAAAGGCTTTTTTTTTTTAAAAAAAAGGACGAGTTGTTGTTGTGAGTGAACTTTTAACTCCAGTTAGTTAAAAGGACTAGAAATGGGAGAACTTTTCAAATAAATGATAGTGAGTGAAAGTAAAAGTGTTAAAGGATTCATTCAATAAATTTGGAAAACATAAATGATAAAAATTGTAATTTAGTCTAATTTTTATTATTAGTTAAGTATTGTTTGACTTATAATTGTTAATTGGTTGACTTAGAAAGTTAAAATTGTTAATTGTTGAATTTTAATTTGATATTTAGAAAGCATGTCTCCTAAACAATTATCCGGTGCTCAAAAACGTAAAAGGAAAAAACTAGATGAATATAACATACTATATTTTTTTCTATGTTTATTGTTATAACGTTAATTGTCGTTTAAAAAAAATAGTTTATATATTTTGTTCGTATGGGCCTTTTTTCGGCTCGGCCTTTTTTTCGGCTCGGCCGAGACACTTAAATCCTCAGGACCGGCCCTGACAAACACCTTGACTGACAATAGCAACTGTGCATCAGTGGTAACCTGGACTGTCTGTGATAACTCAATTATCGTTGATAACCAACAATTGATAACTGAAATATTTTGATGATTCGTCCCTTATATAAGGAAAATATTTGGCTTGTTTTACATACGGTCAGGGGCGGCTCAACCGTTTTAGTGGCCCAAAGCAACTTAGAAATCGGGGGCCCTTTTCTATAAGTACCATTAACAATATCAAGATTTAGGTTTCATTCATGAACCAACAAATTACCACAGCAACGTTAACTTACATTGAAATCTTTCTTGAAACAATTTCTTCTTCCTCAATATTGTTGTTCCAAAAGGGTCTCTTCGTTCCCTGGTTGACTGTTCCTCGAAAACCCACAAGTCAGACTTTTCATTTTCTTCAATTAAACCATTGGTAATCACAAATTGAAAACATGCGGAAAAAAAATAAAAATTCGGATGCTTAGGTTCGAACCCAAGTCTTCCGAGTCATAGTGGAGAACATTTACCACTGAGGTAATGTAATAATTTGGTTCTGAACGTGTCGATTCACATTAAATATTCATCTTCTGAATGTGGTTTTTTTTAAAAGAGACCTCTAAAATTTGGAGGCCCAAAGCTAGGGCTTAATTTTTTATACTGTTGGGCCGGCCCTGCATACGGTTATTAAGACACATTTTGGTAAGTTTTTCTAGAACAAGTTATGCATACTCGTTTTTGTTTTCTTTTTAATTATTCGATTAAAAGATTTAGACTGCCACCAAATTATTTTAATTTGAAGGTGATACGTACACGATTTAAAAAAAAAACCGTATCCGGGAAATTTAAATCTATAAAACATATACAAACATTCTAATTTGCCTCTTCATAACTTTCTTTTAAAATCTAAGAGTTTCATTCAACTCTTCTTGCCCTTTTATAACTCTAGATCTAGAAGAGAAAATATCAAAATAAATGGAGTTTGTCAAAATCGTTAAAAAGTTGCTGAGATAAAACTGGTATTTTATCATCAAAATTTGATTCTTTTATATCCTAAAAAAACTCATTGGAAGCTCACATTTTATCTCATATAATTTTCACAACTTTTTTTTAAACGGCGTGGGCTCAACTGGCACGTCCCACTAGAGGAGGCTCGTACATCAGTCTACCCATACAACCCCTAAGAAATTCGAATCTGCAGAGAGTGTTCCTAATTTTTATGAATTGCATCTTTCAATAATCGAACTCAAGACCTCTATAGAGGAGAAACACTTTGAAAAAACCCCTAACCACCGAGGGAGAGCCTTGATGGCATATAATTTTCACAACTAAATGCAAGCATGCTACTTGAATTCTAAACAAACATTACGTAATCAAAATAAATTAAAAAAACCTTATATCTCTTACATCAGAGTTACTTTATTACACTTGTATAATACAAACAGTACCGATTTATGTAGTTTTTCAATTTTTTATAATAATAAAAAAAAACTTAAAATTTTTAAAACTGGCAACTTGAAAAAAAAAATCCAATTTTTCGTTAAAGAAAGAGGGTTAGCTAATTAAGGTGATGGTGGAGCCTTAATTTGTACGCATTTTCTAAGAAGCCTCATCATCTCCGCATCGGAGTCATCCGGAAGCGGCCTGACGGTGAAGTAACTCTGCAGAAAACTAGTGAACAGAATACAACTAGCCACCAACAACGCCACCGTCTTCCACGGACTACTAAAATACACCGTAATCAGCTCCGCCGCCCACGTCTTATACTTACTATTACAATGCTTCTCAATCTCTCGCCGGAGCTGATTAAACATGTAAATATTAACCGCCGGTGTTTCAATCTCATTGTACATCTTCACCACTTCCTCATCACGACCAAGACTATGCAACAATATATTATTATTTCGTAACTCCTTCACATCATCATGGTGAACAACTAACGACTTCATTACGCGAATGTAAGTCGAGATCCGAAAGTCGTTCGGGTTATGCGCGCACATCTCGTACGCGATCAAGTTCAAGTAAATCGCCTTCGTGTTCGCGGATATCGCTCGCGACACAAGCTCGAGCTCACCGTAACAACAATGTGACAAAAACTTAATGTCTTCGTTAGATGACTCTTTGTATGCACGTTTTAAAAAAATACCTTTAGCTTTAAGCTCCATCACCGAAGCAAATGATCGATTTCGCTTCACGTAGTTGAAATCTTCGTATGATTTTATTTCGGTGTTACCTCCCAGCAGTATTGGCCACATTCGGGCTCTAGTGGAACCGAGCCCAAGTGAAGCTGGGAGGGATATGAAATAAGATCTGTAAAGCTCGAGAAGATGAAGAGGCTGCTTGTTTTCGAGCACCTTTTCGTTTCTGGTGATCATCATCTCACCATAGTTTAAGTAGTTGAAGAATTTGTTTAAAATACCTTCGCCTTTATCATCTGGAAATCTTTGTTCCAACAAAACTTCTAACACGACAAATGGGATTTGGTTCTCTAACAAGAAAATGTCACTTATAACGTGCGCGAACCCTAACGCGCCCAAATACTCGTTATTCAGCATCGCCTTATTGTTTACAGCCGATACACACTCTATGAAGAATAACACAAAGCACGCGTCGTGCAACATCATTCGCGTAAACTCCTCGTCGTTGTAATCGTCTGTAGAACTGATGATATAGCAGTTTCTAGCATCTTGTACCACCTCAGACACCTTGTTGTATAAGAAACCGATGGTTTTGTCGCAACTCAAGCGAAACTCTTCAAGGGTTATGAGCTTGTAGTTCTCGGCTCGGGCAAGTTCGGGTTGGTTATGGTGGTACGGGCCAAGTGAAACCACTGCGGGCTCGTAGTACTCGCGGTTTCTAATGCCTCTTTTGCCTTTTAAGAGCAATGGTGGCACTCTATCGATGTGTCGTTGGCGGTTGTAGCGTTTTGTGACCTCGTTGCTTCTTAGGCAGCCTTCCCACTCCTTGATCACGCCTATTTTGTTGTTGTCCGGAATATTACCACGGATTTCAATCCTTACGTCCTCATTTTCGAACATTTCTGTCTCAATTGGGTTTGGGTACTTGTTTCTGCATAACAATTAATATTAATAGCTCAGAAAAATGTATAACCGAATTATGAAGAAAAGGACACTAAATTACTAGCACCGGAGGCAGTGGAATTTCTAAACAGGGTTCAACGAGTCGTGCATAGTAATATTTCGCCCCCTAAGACCCAAAGCTTTGTTTTTAGTAGGATCGGTTTTGCTATTCAAAAGGGGGTTGCAGCGCAACTTGTTGCCCGTTTACCTGTCACTTTATTGTAACCGTCCTTTTCAATTTAATTTCCACTATTGTCCCTAAAAAAAAATATTACTAAGTTTGATTGAAGAACAAACTGATTCAATGAAAAATTGCCTTATAAGTATGTGAAATGGATTGACATTGCTTATAGATCTAAAGGCATATGTGTATAAATAATTGGAATCTGTATTGAATTTTATTTGTAGAAAATAATATATAGTAAATGATAAAATTTATTTTTTGGACTACACAATAATATTCGAAATACTTATACAAAAGAATAAATATTATTCTTTGTAAAAACCTACTTTGGAGATTTCGACTCATCCCACAAAATCGATCACACATGAACCTTTTGAAAACCTACTGATTCAGCAAATTTTGATGGAACTTGTTATTTGATGTAGTTAATTTTGCAAAATAAAAAGATTTAAGTGAATTTTAATCGAATTTTTATCAAAACGACGTAGTTTTGACGAGTTTCACATACAAGTTAGATACATAACAACACTATATTCACTTTCCCCTAACTATAATATAGTTATAGAATAATAATAATGCCTAGTTATTATAAAAAAAAAACTGCAATGGGTTAGTTTAATAATAATAATAATAATAATTTATATATGTTATCAAATATTTAAGTTGGTTGAAATTTTAAATTCCTTAGAGAGTTGGAGGTATCTTGTTTGAAGTATGCAATTACTAATAACATAACTAAAAAGTAATACCAATAAATAATTGTGACGGTACAAAATAATAATAGTTAAGAAAATATAATATAGTTGTATTTTAATTATTATTATTATTATTACTATTTTTACTATTATAATAAGAAGAAGAATAGATTATTAGTCTTATTATTATTGATCTATCCTTGTGGAAACTAAATTTCAATTAAATTATAAGTACTCTATTCACCTATACAAAGATTAAATGTTGAAACTAATTCTGTTTTTCTGTCACAGATGGCAATGCATCAAAGCCTATATAGTTTTTAAAGGGCTTAATTTAGACACGAGCATGGGGATAGTAGGACTTGTATAGTTTTTTCTTTTTTTTTAACAACGTTGTTTACTTGTTCTCTTTCCCAATTCATCGTGGACCCAAACCTGAGGTGTGGTACATTCCCCTAAATTCTATATATCTATAGATTGCATCGGTAAAAAATGCATTTGCAATTTTGGGTGAGAATTAATTCTAACACGTCATAAAACATGAAATTTACAGGTTTGGAGTTAGTGTTAGTTTGGATTCCGACCGGGTACATTTTAGGTGAAACACATAAACACGTTTAACTAAACAGGTCATGTTCGGATCGACCTGGTGGGTTCACAGTTTAACATATTTAATTTTATACTTATTTTCTTTTGAAAGTTTGTTTTGTGTAAAAAAAAATAATAATACGAGAAATTAGCATCGAGTTTAATAGCTTAAATAATTATTTATATATTTGTATTTTTCTCATCAATTTATAATTTTAGAGTATTAACACGTAAAACATAAAATAAAATTCCGAGCTAAACGGATCGTTTCTTGTCAATCCCGTGAAAAATCATGTCTTATTTGATTTTTGAGTTTGTATCCTGTTCGGGTTTATGTCGGTTTCTACCCACCAAACCGCGAACACGACCCATTTAACCTCCATATTTTACATTTTAAGGTAACTTATATGACATGCACATTTGGGCTGTAAACGAACTGAACCGAACGAATCATTGTTCATATTCGTTCGTACAACACTGAACTTATTCACGAACGGTTCATGAACACTAACCGAATGAAATTTCTTGTTCGTATTCGTTCATTAAGAAAATGGATTTGTTCGTGTTCGTAAAGGGACATGTGCTAATTTGAAAATTTTTAAAAAATGAACATAAAAGGACACGTGCTAATTTGAAAATTAAAAAAAATATTGTTAATCTTAAACATTAGACACAACCATCCAAAAGATAATCAAGTTTAAGTACTTAGACGTGGTAGTTTGAAAATTAAAAATATAATTGTCCCAAAAGATGTTTAAAAGGTATAATGAGTAATAAAATAAAAATATAAAAAAGTTAAAATAAAATTTAAACATATAAAAAAATATTTAATGGACCACATAAACAAACGAACATGAACGAATGTAAACGAACGATCATAAATGAACGAAAATAAACAAGTAAATGGACGAACGTTCACAAACACAATTAAACAAATAAGACCTTTATTCATGTTCGTTCATTTAACTAATCGAACGGAATTCCTTGTTCATGTTTTCGTTCATTTATTAAATGAACGAACATAAACGAACTTCCCACAGAACGTCCGGTTCGTTTACAACGCTATGCACATTCGGTATTATCGTGACATCTACAATCATGAGACTTCCATGATTAAACCTTACGCTAATGTAACCTTAGGCAATCAATATGACAACATAATCACTAGTTAGCTAATGATATAACACATTTATCACCTTAAAGAAAACAACACAATGACATGACCTTTGATTAGGACATTGTGTTTGTATGTATATACACACACAGAAACATGTATGTATGAGAGAGAGATACCTTTGTGGTGATAGCGAAGACATTGCTTATAGATCGGTTGCTTGAAATGAGATCGAAGTGCACAAGATGTTGGATATATAGCAGTTAAAAGTGAAGTCTGCATTCTAGTATAGAGATCGAATAAGTAATTTGCTTGCAACTTTGGGCATCCTAGCACCACTCCAATCTTGCTCTTTTGCTTTAAATGATTCTTATCTTCCAAAAATACGAAAATACACCACGTCGTTTGACACGTTGTGATGTAATAAAAAGTTTATTGCCTATTATTAGACACCTAAAATAGTATTTAATAAAATCAAATTAACTACACCTAGAACACTTCAATCAATATTAAAAACCAAGTTTCAAGTGAGTGAAAAATTACTGTAGAAAATGAACATGTTTTTATGCATAATGTATAAACATACTCATGCATGCTTTTGGTCTTATTTTTTTTAGTTTTCTCATTCACCTTTTCTTTAAAAGATTGCATTTTAAAATTGAAAACCAAAAGATCTCTATGGAAGAGTGGTAAGCATGCTTTAGGAGTAATTGTGAGTCCCGGGTTCTAAACCCGTAGGAGACATTCTTAGATGCTATTTTTTTTCTTGCTATTTTTTTAAAAAAAATCTGCATTTAATATTATACATTATTCTCACGCAGGGTGAGTTTACGTAAATGTTTTGATTAAGCATGTAAAGATTATCCTCTGGTGCTTCAATCTCATGGTACTTCTTCATCACTACCAAGACTATGACGCAATATATTATTTTTTCGTAACTCTTTCACATCATCACGGTGAATAACCAATGATTTCATTACTCGAATGTAAGTAGAAATTCTGTAGTCATTTGGGTTATGGGCGCTAGCTTTAGTATTCGAGGACACTGCTCTAGCCACAAGCTCGAGCTCACCGTAGTAGCAATGTGAGAGAAACTTAATGTCATCATTCGAAGACTTGTTGTAAGCACGTTTCAAGAAAATCCCTTTCGCTTTGAGTTCCATTATTGAAGCAAATGGTCCATTTGGTTGTACATTATCGTTTTCAACTGAAACCACTTGTTCAACAGTAATACATCCATAGCACAGATTACGAATAGTAGATCTGAAAGAAGCTGAAAACGAGATGAAATAAGATCTATAAAGCTCGAGAAGATGAAGGGGCTGCTTGTTTTCTAGCATATTTTCGTTCCTGGTGATCACCTCACCATAGTTGAAGAATTTGTTTAAAGTACCTTCGCCTTTATCATCTGGAAATCTTTGTTCCAACAAAACTTCGAGTACTGCAAACGGGATTTGGTTCTCCAACAAGAAAATGTCACGGGTGACGTTAGCTACACCTAATGCACCCAAATAATCGTTATTTAACAATTTTTTATTGCTTGCATGCGATATGCACTCTATGAAAAATAAAACGAAGCAACCGTCACGTAGCATCATTCGAGTAAACTCCTCATCGTCGTACGCATCTGTAGAACCATCGATATAGCACTTTCTGGCATCTTGAACCACTTCAAACACCTTGTTGTATAAGAAACCTATGGTTTTACTGCAGCTCAAGCGAAACTCTTCAAGGGTCATGAGTTTGTACCTCTCGGCTTGGGCCAGTTCGGTTCGGTTATGGTGGTACGGGCCAAGTGAAACCACTGCAGGTTCGTAGCACTCTCTGTTTCTCCAACCTTTTTCGCCTTTTAAGAGTAATGGTGGCACTCTCTCAATATGTCGTTCGCGGTTGTAGCGTTCCGTGATCTCTTCGACTCTAATGCTTCTGTCCCACTCATCGACCACGCCACTGTTTTTGTCCTCCGGAATAATACCATAGATAACCACCCTTACGTCCTCATTTTCAGACATCTCCATATCGATTGGGTTTGAGTACGTGTTACTATTGACGTAATGGTAGATTGAAAGAATCAGTATCAAACAACTAGTTTATTAAGTTTGATCGAAAAACAAATGGTTTCAATGAAAAATTGGCTTTTAAGTATGTGAAATGATTGAAATCTGGAGCCATATGTCACCAAAACCATTTTAGTTTGGTTAGATCTGTTTAAAAACCAGATCAGAAGTTAGAATATTCATTGATATGAGTTAACAGACATCGATGCATACTCGATTAAAACTATTAACTATATATATTAATTTCGATACTTAGATAACTCTAAGGGAGGAGGGTGTCAATCATTAGAATGACCCGGGTCATTCGTATTCTCTCTCGTCCACATAAGCGCCACATCACTGCCCCTCTCCACTCATTCAAGACTTATTTAAAGGTGGAAATTCCCTCATTCGAATGACTCCGGTCATTCAAGTTTGTTTTTTTACAAAATTATTAATTGTTATTTGTTATTTTTTAAAAGTTACAAAATAAATAAATAAAATTGTTAAAAGTAAAAAAAAATACATCTAAATAAAAAGCAGATTTCATTAAAAATTAAAAATATTACAATACATTAATGTATAATTACGTATTAAAATACAATATAATTACATATCATATGTGTGGTCTAAAATTACGCATCATGCCTATAAATAGTTTAGGAGCGCAGTTATAAATCACACTGTGAAAAAAAGTACTTTTTTTTTAATATGTAACAATATCATACTGATAAAATACTTGAAATAGTTTTGGGAGAAATATATGTAAGTTGACCGTGCTATTCTAACGAGTTTAACGTACCGTTGCATGATGGAAGGTACTAGTGTAATCAAAACTCATTACAAATGAAATAAACCTGAAAAGTTAGACACACCATTATAATCATTACATCAAATTAGATCATTATATAAAATCTAACTACAAAGCAAGGGGCACCATTATACAAGTTAGAAATACTGTTGTAATAGGTTAGACATTGTCATATACATACATATATATATATATATATAGAAAAAATCATAAGAAAACTCAATACTTAAATACTATGTGTCACGTATATGTAACATTATTTGGTACGTATATGTAAGACTCATCATTTTCGTATTTATGTTCAAAATATATGTTCACGATACTTAAATACTCTTTTCAATATTAAAAGAAAAAATAATTTATAAATTATATGATTGTTTGATAGTGGTAAGCACGGTTATCAAATAAAAAGTTTGTTGATATTTGAACATTTCCATATATATATATATATATAGGTTTTCACAAACAACTCAGGATTATATATATATATATATGTCTCTCTCTCTATATATATATATATAGAGAGAGAGAGGGAAGTTCATTTCAAAACAAAGAAATTCTGAGAAAACACAGGAAACAAACCTAAATCGTTTAATTTTTTGATCCATGGTTAAAAACTTTAAAATATTATACTTTTTACATACGAATATGTATGTTTATGTACATAAAAATCATTAAACTCGCTTTTTTATATGTTTTTATATATTTAAAAGTTTCCCATGTGTAGGTAAAAACCCTATACATGGATTACACATGTGTAGGTAGGTATATATATATATATATATAGGTTTTCACAAACAACTCAGGATTATATATATATATATATATATATATATGTCTCTCTCTATATATATATAGAGAGAGAGAAAGGGAAGTTCATTTCAAAATAAAGAAATTATAAGAAAACAGAGGAAACAAACCTAAATCGTTTAATTTTTTGATCCATGGTTAAAAACTTTAAAATATTATACTTTTTACATACGAATATGTATGTTTATGTACATAAAAATCATTAAACTCGCTTTTTTATATGTTTTTATATATTTAAAAGTTCCCCATGTGTAGTTAAAAACCCTATACATTGATTACACATGTGTAGGTAGGTATATATATATATATATATAGTTTTCACAAACAACTCAGGATTATATATATATATATATATATATATATATATATATATATATATGTCTCTCTCTATATATATATAGAGAGAGAGAAAGGGAAGTTCATTTCAAAACAAAGAAATTCTAAGAAAACAGAGGAAATAAACCTAAATCGTTTAATTTTTTGATCCATGGTTAAAAACTTTAAAATATTATACTTTTTACATATGAATATGTATGTTTATGTACATAAAAATCATTAAACTCGCTTTTTTATATGTTTTTATATATTTAAAAGTTTCCCATGTGTAGGTAAAAACCCTATACATGGATTACACATGTGTAGGTAGGTATATATATATATATATAGTTTTCACAAACAACTCAGGATTATATATATATATATATATATATATATGTCTCTCTCTCTATATATATATATATAGAGAGAGAGAAAGGGAAGTTCATTTCAAAACAAAGAAATTCTAAGAAAACAGAGGAAATAAACCTAAATCGTTTAATTTTTTGATCCATGGTTAAAAACTTTAAAATATTATACTTTTTACATATGAATATGTATGTTTATGTACATAAAAATCATTAAACTCGCTTTTTTATATGTTTTTATATATTTAAAAGTTTCCCATGTGTAGGTAAAAACCCTATACATGGATTACACATGTGTAGGTATGTATATAAACAAAATCTGTTCATATTTTTTGTTTGAATTTAATGAAAAACGAATAAACATTACATCTATATCATTTTCTTATATTTTAAATCTGAAAACGTGAATGATTCGTTTTGTTCTGCGTGTTCTCGCAATATTTAGTATTCTGAATTGAACACTCCTCAATATACTTATATATATATATATATATGAGATTATTTTTTAAATATTGAAAGAGTATTATCGAATTAGGGAAAAAAACCTTGAATTTATGCCATAATTTTTTAAAATGTTAATAAAGTATATTACCATATTACTCTTTAATTTAATATGATCAATAATGTTCCTGCATATTGTAAAAATAAAACTCTTGATCCTTCTATATAGAGGGAGGGAGGGAGGGACCTGCTATTGCTGACATAGTGACATTGCTTGGATTGGTTGTTTGAAATGCTGAAGTGCTTAAAATGGTCGATAAATATTATATAGCAGCTAAAAACTATATTCTTCAATATTCTGCTTCAGAGAATAAGTGATTTGCTTGCAACATTATCTTTGCTCCTTGTGCTTTAAATGATTCTTATCTTCCAAAAACACACCATGTCGTTTTCACGCCTTGTAGTAAAGGTTTATTGCCCGTTATTAAACATATATAAAATAATATTTAAAATAAAACTAAGTCTACATGATAATGAATATTGAAACTAATAACAACTGAGGAGTGGATGTACAGTACTTAATCGCTACTGGTCCATTTGGGCGGTCTCCGTTTTGTTATATATTAAACTAGGTTAGAATCGCGTGTATTACATGGGGTGATAAAATATAATGTTATATATTTAATAATGTAAAATTTTATATATTTAAAAACCCGTGTATTACACTGGACGAATACTTTTTTTAAATCTTTATGTACATTTTATAAGTGGAAAAATGTATTGTGTATACTAATGATTTTTTAAAAAAAGTTTAAAAATATGTAAAAATTAATAAATAATTGTGTTTCAAAAATACATTAATTTCTATTTAATGTAATTTGACTTACATTGACTATTTGGTTAAAAATAATTACATAATTAAACTTTAAAGTTTCTTAAAATAAGAGATAATTTAAAATAAATATGTTTTATTAGTATAATTAATATTTTATTTAAAAATAAATCATTATTAAAAAAAAGAAGTGTATTTAATAAGAGAGATGAGCGGAAAAAAAAGATGAGAAAAAATGTGGGGACGACACGTGGCAAATGAGATTTTTATCTATACTACATAATAAACAAGTAAAATATAAGGACACTTGTCACAATTCTAGGCCTTCTCATTTTCATTTTCCCGCATTTCTCTCCAATTAATAACAAACTCCACTATTTTAGACAACTAAATTAATTATTTGTTTCAATTTTTATCTACATATTTTTAATTTAAAATTATGTTTGTCATCAATTAATTTGTTCACTCATATTTTTAAGAACTCTACAAAATGAAAACAATTTTTTAACCAGCTAAGATTAAAATAAAAAACTTTTAATCATCTATGCTATATAATAAACAAGTAAAAATTAGGACACTTGTCAAATTTCTAGAACTTTTCATTTTTATTTTTCCGTCTCTCTCTCTCCTATTAATGATCAACTTCACTATTTTAGGCAACCAATTAATTATTTGTTTTAAATTTTATCTACATATTTTTAAATTTAAAATTTTATTTAATATCAATTAATTTGTTCAATCATATTTTTATGAATTTTATAAACTGAAATTTTTTTTATTGCCAACTAGGAATCAAATAAAATTTTTTAATCATATATTTACATGTTCACATTGTTCAATTTTGATGAGTGTATGTGTTAATAGATTACATTATATTTTATTGAACCTGTGTAATACACGGGTTTATTCCGCATAATACACGGGTTTTAAAAACATAAACTTTTTATTACTAAGTATATAAAAATACATTTATTCAAGCCATGTAATACACGGGATTCTAACCTAGTTTATTATATAGTATAGATATAGATTCATTAGAAACAAAACCATAAGAAAATTAGATTTTTATTTATTATATAGTATAGATATAGATTCATTAGAAACAAAACCTTAACAACAAAATGCTTTATCCCAGTAGTAAGGAGTTCTCTTTCCTTACCTACATAACCTGGGTTCTATTTCATGCTCCCTTGCTCTTTTTTTTTCCTTCTATTTCTTTTTATTTTTAAGTTTTTGTATTACTGTTATCTTTTTGACCCACTCACTGCTATTTTAATTTATTTTATTTTTAATTCAGAAACATGTGTTTAAAATCATTTTAGGATTTTTAACTTAATTTGTTTTTATTTATTCTTATTTCTCACAAAATAAAAATGCAAATGAACTTTTACCCAGTTTTTTTTTTATTTTTAATTTCTTAATTTTGTTATCTAGGTTCGGATATAAATTTAATTCGAAACCGAGTTTTCTTTATATAAAGTCATCGAAACAAGAGCGTACAGGCCGTCGAAAGTGCTTCATGTTTTTTTTACAATTTTTGTTGCTTCTCTAATTACAACCTTTAAAATATGATGTTTTAGAAAATTCCGGATTTACTGTTTCGACATGCTTATTTCTCTCAGCGTTTCAACAAAAAAAAATTCTTTAGTGTGAATATGTATATGTTGTCGAAATCGAGTCTTACAAATTTTATGCGGGTTACGCCTTTTTTTATTCTTTTTTTAGTCACTCAATCTTCTTAAAGAGGTCATTTTTAATCGCGCTTTACGCGCCGTGACGCACGGGTTGTGCTTTTTTAAGAATGTTGACTTTTTTAATTACTCAATTTTATTAAAGATGTTATGTGTTTTTTAAGAATGTATTTTTTTAAAAGTATCTTCTTTTTTATCTAAAGTTTTCAATATTATCAACATCCACTTGGCGTATTTACAACGTTTCGGCACGAATTTTATTCAGTGTTTAACTACGCCGATCTTGATACTTGCGCTTAACGTTTAAAACTTTTCTAGACTTTCGACGAAGGCAATTTTTTCCCGCGGTTTAGCTTACAAACAAAAAAGTATTAGCTAATTATTAAAACCAAAATAAAATTTAGGTAAACCTATAAGTGTATATATCATCATTTATAAATTTATAAAGAAGCTTTAAAGAAGAACATGTTAGAGCATTCACAACATGTTCTTTATATGTATGTGAGTGAATTTTTTATATTTTAGGGAGTGGTTTAAAGTGGTTATGATTGGAGGAGATAAAAAATGTTACTGTTCATCTGTATATTTGTGAAAACATTGTTCACCTCTATTAATTTTTTAATATTTTTTTAAAGTGATTGTGAGTGGAGAAGAAATAAAATATAATGATAAAGGTGTAAAAAAGTATTATTTAATTGAAAATGAGAAAGAAAATATAGTAAATTTTTATGTAATTATAAGGATAAGGAAATGCTCTTAATAATAGTAGAATTTTTTTTTTCTACTTTTATCATATAAGTTTCTTTTTTTATAGATGAGAGAGCATCAGTTCTCTCTCTCTCTCTCTCTCTCACTTTGCTCAAATGACCAAACTCACCCCAAACTTTATAAAATATCAGTTTTGAGTTTACCTCTTGTATTATTTGTAATATGATTTTTTCTTAATAACTTTCACGTTTGTTTGTTTGTTTATTTTTTTTCTTCATGTCCCGATATAATTTTTTTTCGAAACAGAATCGTATTCAAAATAGTGTAATTTTTAGGTATCGTGGGTTATATCAACTGACGGTGATGTGCTGTTACCATGAAGTATAAGACCGACACCGACTGAAAAACATCGGTATCGTTATCTAACTGTCTTTTATCTATGTTTCGATCTCCACAACCGACTCGTCATAACTTTATACGTTTCTTTTATGTATTTAACTATGATTCTTTTTGTGTTTGGCCACGTTAATGTCACCACCACAACCGTTTTAGGTCCGACTCCCTTGGAACGCGGGACAAAATTTATTTTTGTGTTTAGCAACATTAATGTCACATTCTCAATCGTTTAAGGTCCGCTTCTCACCGTGAAGTGCGAGACAAAATTTCTAGTTTTATTTTATTCTAAAACTTATTATAAAATGAGAATAAGAAAACGTGTAACCTTTTTAAAATTGAAATGTGAACGGTGAAGAGTTCGGTAAAAGAAATTTATTTCGACGGGTTATATTATTATTCTTACTCAAAAATGGAAACCTAACAATAGTCTAATTTACACCGGGTTAAGCTATACATACCTCTCACCCCTACTTGTCGTACCACCTTTCTGAAAAATAACTTTTAAACTTGTCATTTTACCTTATTTGAAAAATTATTATTTCTAAAACCGTTCTTTTTAAGTTTAAAAACATTTTCTAAAAAAATAAAATGTATACTTCTCCCCTCTCCTAATTATCGTACCCCCTCCTTGTCACACCCCCTCTCATTTTAACCTATTCGAATAATCATTATTTATAAAACCATTTTTTAAGTTTAAAAACTTTCTATAAAATAAAAACGGGTTAACTCATACATATCCCCCCTCCTACTTGTCACACCTCCTGAAACAATAACTTTTAAACTTGTTATTTTACTCCATTCTAAAAATTATTATTTCTAAAACCGATCTTTTAAATTTAATAACACACTCTATAAAATAAAACGTATACCTCTCACCTCTGCTATTTGTCGTACCCCATCCTACTTGTCGTACCCCCTCCCCATTTTACCCCTTCGAATAATCATAATTTATAAAATCATTTTTTAAGTTTAAAAACATTTTCTATAAAATAAAAAAAACGGGTTTAGCTATTCATACCCCTGATAAAATAACTTTTAACCAATAATAACTAATTAACAAAAAGACAAAAGTAAAAAAAAAAACAAAACAAAACAAAAGGGTTTGAATTGTATTTATTTGAAAACTCAAAGGAATGGGTGCAACAAGTAAAAATAAGTGAAAAAGAGGTACGTATAGCACGACCCTTTACGCTTTGCCTAATCTTAAGGCCTAATCTTAAAAATTGGTCATTAGTAACGTGTTTGATGTGATTTTTTTTACTGGTTTTGTGTGTTTCATTCAAAAGTTGTCGGTTCATTAGCTCTTAATAGAATAGAAGGATGTTACTATAACTGGTAAGACCTAACTAGAAATTGAGACCCGCGCTTCACGGCGAGAGGCGAGCCTTAAACAGCTGAAGCTTTGACATTAACGTAACTAAACACAAAATAAACGTGGTTAAGTACATTGAATAAACGTATAAAGTTACGACGAATCGGTTGTGAACCCTACGCTCCGCGACGGGAGGCACCTGCGCCACACGGTGGGAGGAAAATTTTAAACGGCTGAGACAGTGGCATTAACGAGATCTACACCGACTGAAGGGAGGCACCTGCGCCACACAGTGTGAGAAAGATTTTAAACGGCTGAGACGGTGGCATTAACGTGGCTAAACACAAAAAAGAAACGTGGTTAAGTACATAGACGTATAAAGTTACGGCGAATCGGTTGTGGATATCGAAACATAGATAAAAAAGAAGTTTATAAAGAAACCAAAATTTTTCGGTCGGTGTCGATCTCGTTCTACACGGTATCAGCATATTATCGGCAGTCGATATAATCCATGACATATAAAAAATACCCTACATTGAATACGACTCCGTTTTTAACGAAATTTATACCAGAATATCAAGAAAAAAAACTAATTAACGAACGAAAGTTATTATATATACTACATAGGGTAAACTCAAAAATTTAAAAACTTAAGAGGGTTAAAGTAACATTTTTTAAAGTTAGGGGTGAGTTATGACATTTCAATAAATTAGAGGGTTAAAATTGAATTTTAAGAAAGTTTACCGACACTTACAATTAAGTTTATTTATAATATAATCGTCCGATCTGATTTTCTATCGTCCATAAATTAAAATAATGTTTGATACAATTTTTCTTTTAATTAAAACATTTCAAACCAGGAAGTTAATTAAATGTTTTAACTCTGTTATTCGAACAAAGTAAATGAAAGTAACCTCATGAGATTGATCTAGAATGCAATATACTGTCTCTTATATATAGTGAACAGTAGCCTAATAACTACCATAACAAAAAAGTGTAACAAACTAATTGTATATGAATCTAATATCTAATTATGTGCTCTAATATGTCCTCTCAAACTAATGGTCGAAGCAACCATCTATTTGGTCAATATATGAGCAACACTAAGAACATTGTAAACACTCAAAGAGTGAGCCGGGATCATATCTCTATGAAACACATGTCAATCTTAAGGTGTTTCTTACACTAATGAAACACGGGATTGACCGCTAAATAGATGGATTCAATGTTGTCACACCATAATGTCGATGGACAAGGAAAAGTAATATGAAGCTCATGTAAAACCAGATGTAATCCATCAAAGCTCTATAGTAATATGAGTAAGAGCACGATAGCCAACCTCTATACTATACCAAACAAATGTATGTTGTTTCTTGAAACTCCAACTGATACAAGAAAAACACAATAACATGTAGAGGACGATCATGAGGGCAACCGGCCCAATCAATTTAAGCATGAATGCCAAAGCAAGCGGATCTGCGAATAGTCAACCCATGAGAGTTGATGTTCTTAAGATACCCTTCAATACGTTCGACAGCAACCCAGTGACAAAATCAGTAGAATCGATGTTTTTAAGACCGGACCGGCCGGTCGGACCGGGAATTGTGACCACCGGCAGTTCGGTCATGTGTATTACGGTCCATGTCTCAAGAACTAGTCGGTTCGTGCGGTCGGGAGGTCGAACCAGTGACAGTAAACCGACGATCGAACCAGTTGTGATGAAGATCTTAAGCGGCTGAACACGTTTCCTTCTTTTGTTTTCCTTTTGGTGTTTCTTCGGTCTCCTCAACGGATTCGGGCAATTCTTGTGTTTCCGGAACTAATTCAGGGTCGGGTTGTTTGGTTGGGACTAAGGAAATATCATTGTGTCCATAAACGGCGTGTATCCAGGTTGAACATACGGGTTTTGTTGAATAAACGAATTTGATCATTGAGGAGCTTGGTTAAATGCATTTTGTTGTTGAGGATGACGCGTTTTGTTGTTGAGCGAAACGAAACCAATTCAAAACGTTGTTGGGATCATTGGAATTCATTTTGATTTGAGTATAAATTGTAAAAATATAAGAGAGGATGAATAGTTTATAATGTTGTGTAAAAAATACAAGTAAAAGTTTTATATTTCTAGAGTTCGGTTTTGAAATAAAAAATTAATTTATAACCTTTGGGAATTGTCACAAACGGTAACATTACGCCCCTTTCATTTTTGTATGCGCGAAAGTTCCGACGCCCTCACATAAAAGACATTTGAAGAATTGATTTGTTTTAGGAATAAGAAAAAAAAAGATGGCTATTTTATGTAAAAGAAAAAGAATTTATTTATTGATGTATTTTAGGGATGGTTTAAAAAAAATTAAAATATCACTAATTCTAACGTGAGAAATAGATGGTGTTTAGAGCATTCATAGTAGCATCCTCATCCTTATCCCTATCTCTATCTTTATTTTCATAATTACACTAAAATCAGTATATTTTCTCTCACATTTTTTATTAAATAATATTTTTTTTATACCTTTATCATTACATTTTCTCTCCTCCACACATAACCACTTAAAAAAAATATTAAAAAATTTATACAGGTAAAAAGTGTTTCCTCCAAATATACAGAAAATTTATATATTTTCTCTCTCCTTCACTCACGATCACTTTAAACCACCCCCGTAAAATATAGAGAACTCACTTAAATAAATATAAGGAACCTGTTCTGAATGCTTTTAAGAAAGTGAACCAAAATACAACACAGGGGAAGTATAAAATTTAAATTTTTTTACCATAAATCAAAAAATTAAACAATTTAGTTTTATTTCGTCTGTTCTTACATAATTTACTAGTTTAGAGCTCGTGTAATACACAACGAGGTAAAAAATATTAATAAATAATCTTAAATCGTTATGTATATATTTTAAAAGTGTAAAAATGTATTACATGTACCAATGATGGAAAACAAAATTCAAAATATGTAAAAATTAATATATAATTGAGTTTCAAAAATATGTTAATTACTATTTAATATAATTTGACTTTCAGTTATTATTTGATTGAAAATAAAAGTTAAATAATTAGATTTCAAAGCTTCTTATAATAACGGATATACTTTAAAATAAATGTTTTTTATTACTATAATTAGTATTTTCTTTAAAAATATTGTATTATTAAAAGATATGAGTGTATTTAATAAGAAAAAGATCGAAGCGAGGAAAAATGATGAAAATGAATATGGAGACTACACATGACATGAAAAAAAACCTTTATTTATTATATAGTATAGATATATATATATATATATATATATATATAGATTACCTCTAACATACTAAAATCATTGTATTTTATTGCTTCAAATCTAAAAATCTTATCATGTGTAAAGGTAGACCTAAAACGGGAAAATGTTAGTTTCACACTAAAATAGTAAAATGTACTAAATTTGATATAAAGTGGTATTAAAACCCGTGTGTTGTGACGCGTTAAAACGTGAAGAAAATTGAAAAGGCAAAACCTATACATATTGCAACTCGTTAAACCGTGAAATACATTAACGTCTTCGAAACTTTATGTAAAAACAACAAAACTTTTACGTAAACTCACGTGTTCCTGCAAGAGAATTGATAATATCTAAAACCTTATATAAAAAACTGAATATGCTTAAAATTAACTATAAATGTATTGAAATAATAAAAAATATATATAAATATTTAAAACATTCTTGGTCATCATCATTCTATACTAAGTGGACTTAGCAGTTGTATTCGGTATTTAGGGTTTTCAAAGATTGATCGACAGTAGAAGTAGTCGTTGGTTTGGTGTATTACTGTATTGGGGTAAAAGTGGACGGGTCGTAGGGTGAACAAAGTTAGTATTGGGTTGTTGTCTTAGGTTTTATATCCATGTATTACATGTAATAGTTTAATAGAAAAATAAAATTATAATAATATATAAAAATAAAAAATAAAATTCTTTGTTTCTTTAATTAAGTAATAATAAGAATTCAAATTTTATATTATTTTTTAAAAAGTAAAAATATTAACATAATTAAATTTTAAAAATTCAAACTTACTTAAAATAAGAAAAATTAAAAGATCTTAATGAGAAAAAAATATGATAATAATACGTGGATAAGGGTTGTTCTTAAATAAACTTCTCTCGTACATATCCAATGCAAAATTTAAAGTAACCGACTAAAATCGCAATTTGAGTGAGAAAAAAGAACTTCACTCTTCTGAAAATTTTGATTTTCAACCCCTTATCTTATATGCAAAGCCAGATCTTTCATAAAATCTGAAAAGTACCGTTTTGATTTTGAATGAAACCACCCCAAAATCCTTCAACAAACCTAATCAAAGCGTATCATCAAGATTATGAGTGACGCACCCGATCTCGCACTACCACCTGTAAACGAATTGTCAAAAACTAGCAGTGGATCTTTCGATGCGAACCGAATTGGTGAAGTAAAATCATGGCTGGCTTCTCAATTCGATGCGGCTGGGAAAGATCACGTCCCTGATTTTGAATACACCCCTCGTAGCATCTCACATTTACACAATCTGGCTACAATTTCTCAAGCCAGAACCCAATCCGCCACAATAATTGCCAATGATTTTCGACTTAAAGCCTCCGAGTATCGCTCTCAAGGTTCTCACTTTGTTCACTACATTCATTTCTCCGTTTATGTTCTGCATTTACTATATTGGTCTTTGATTGAAATTTTTCCAAAATTGGTTGTGAATTAGTAAATTACTTTGTATGTTTTAAAATAAAAATGTAGTATATGAATGTGATTGGTTAATTGATTTGTTTTGAGTATTGAGTTGAGAAAAATTGAGTAGAAGAACATTTTTATGTATTTTGTCTAATTGATATGAAAGGTTTGAGCATTAGAAAGAAAAAGTGATGACTAAGTTATAGTTAAGAATTAAGATACGCGATATTATAAGTTTAATATATTGGTGGCAAATGTGGTGTTGTAGCTGCAAGGATTAGAGAGATATTAGAGAATGTGGGGGTAGCACAAGAAGGCTTGCCGGCAAATGTGGTTGCATCGTCACAAGTTCTTGCCAATGTGGCAAATTTGCTGAATATTAGGGATACCGAGCTGAGTAGGTGGGTAATATGATACTATCGGTCTGTTATTTTTTCATTTTATGGTTATGTAAGCTTGGTTGTTGGATTCTTAATTTGAGAGATTCGTGTAGTTTTCTTGTGGCTATGGGGGATGTATCACTAAGAAAGACTGGAGTAGAGGATAAGAGGGCGAAAGTGCAAAAGGAGTCCAAGATTCTTCTTGACTACACTCGGAAGGCCATAGCAAGGTTGACTTATTTGAAAAGGTAAATCTATCTGTTTGACTGTTGGGTCCTTTATGAAGGTTGTGTAAGAGGATGTTTGGATGTGCATTTTCAAAGTGATTATTGAGATAAGTTGATTGAAGTTAATGATAAGTTAGGTAGTTTTACATTTAAACCAATCCATTGTAATCAAGTTTCAGAACTAAAATCAGTTTTTTGCCAAACGCTGTAGAGTAATTCTTGTGAGGTCTAGTGGCAATAATCACTCTAGAGTCTAGACACACATCCAAACGCCCCTTAAATGTTCAGGTATGAGATAACTACAAAATGTTAACTTTCATAGAAACAAGATTGGAAACATATGGTTGTCATATTAGTTCTAATTTCACAAATTTCTTTTGATAGAACACTTGCACAGCTTGAAGATGATGTAGCTCCTTGTGAGACTCAAATGGAAGGTTGGAAAACAAACCTCGCGATTTTGGTTTTAAAAGAGAGACAATACCTTCAACAATATTCCAACTACAAGGTAAACTTTCAATTATCTAGTTTTTCAGGGAAACAGTTTTAAAAATCCAGAGTTATTATTCTTTATCTCAATTGTCTCTGTGAGCTACTGTACATAATTACAGTTTATTGTGTTTGTGTTGAACCACTTAATGACATTAATTCTTCTGTTATTGCTTAATTGGGTAAAAATGATAAGTAGTTTTACATAGGGTAGTATTTAAGTTCTTTAAAGTCAAGTAATTTATATCTTTAACTTCGTTCTGCATCACTAGTAGAGTGTGTGTGGTTTCACATGTATTCCCGATGAGTTTTCCTTTCACCCAACTCTTAGCCTCTTCTACGTATATACATATCTATATCCATACACACATACATGCATATCAATGTTAGACTAATACAAAATGCTTTCAAACAGGCTATGCTTAATCGCTTGGGCTACACCCCTGAGATCAGTCATGGAATGTTGGTTGAAATGGCAGAGCATAGAAAAGATTTAGAGAAGAAAACAAAGCCTATTCTTGATACTTTGCGAAGCTATCAAGATTTGCCACCTGTAAGTTAGTTACTGGTACTTTATTTGTTCCAAGAATATTGCAACATTTTACTTTACACATGGTTAATTGATAAAAAAAATTAAAAAAGTTTGCTTACTAAGTACATGTTTTTAGTGTCCCTTAGAATAAGGTGAAATGCCAAAATACATAGTATACGTATAGACACATTTTTAGAAAAAGGTCCTGTTTTTACGTGAAATGTGGGTGTGTTTGGATGCAGGATAAAGCATTGGCTGCACTTGCAATTGCGGACAAGAAAAGGCAATATAATGCTGCTGAGAAGTATCTTGAAGATGTATTGCAATCAGCTCTTGCTACATCAGAAGATTGAATATGTATTTCCAATCGTTTCATGTATAGCGTTATCATATTACTGTTCTTGGATGGTGATTTTGTCAAGGGGTTTGATTTTGAAGATTGTATACTAGTGCATGATAATTTGATGAAATTTAGATTGCTGGGTATGATTTATGCCCCCTTTCAGTTGCAAAAAAAAATAAAAAATTCCATGCATAGCAAAGACATGCACACAAACAGACGGGTGTTTTTGCCAAAATCTTGTCTACACCCTTATGTGCACTTATAACTGTGATGCTGCAGCCATACGTTATACCAAAATAATGGCATAAAGTTCAACAAAATGTTTGTTTATGTTCGTTTATTTAATACACGAAAGCGAACAATTATTTTTGTTCAATCTAAATTAATGTTAATTTACGTCCATTTCGGTTCATTTGCATATTCATTAAAATATATTATAGTTGGATTTATATACTAATTTTGTTTATGTTTATGCTCGACCGAACTTAAACAAATACAAACAAGCTTATTTTCTTAATGAAAACAGACGATGTTCGTATTCATTCGGTTTGTTCACAACCTTATATGTGTGGGACTCGAAATGATGTTGTTTAATATATTGTTTAGGCCAAATTGCATACATAATATCATAATAAAAGGTAATGCCTTGTACCACCAAGCAACAACTAAATACTAAATCAAACTTATGCTAGAAATACTAAATCAAAGTGAATGATTATAAGGAGAAATTATAAAGTCTTCAGGTACCAAAACACCATTCTTATCATAATGAAGAGCACCTGACACATTCAACGGTCTACACTTTTTCCCCATTATTATCCTCTTCTTACACAGTTCCAACTCTTCTTCTTTCCCTTCATGTTTACGCATCGAAACCGCTCTACCAATCTTCTTCAATCCTCTGCTTGGAACCCTAACCAGCAACCCCGCTTTACAAAACATAGACGACAGCTTTTTATCATCGTCCATGCATGCATGATCATCAACATTGTTGTTATGAACCTTATGTTGTTCTTCTGCAGCAAAGGATTTGAATCTGAATTTGAACTTGAATTTGTTGGTCCGGAGAACTGTACCGTGAATAATTGATCGTAACACTCTCCCTCTTTCCCTCCATTTTTTCGTGATCTGGAATTCTGTCATGATGAATTTGCATGTCGATCGAAATGATGAATGAAGATAAGGAGAATGAAATGAAGGTGTTGGTAACGGATGGAAACGTGGAGTACATGGAACGTGAAAGGGCGCCAAGGGACGTGGGACGACGAAGAGAATCGTAACAAGTTTTTTTTCTTTCTAGAAGTTTCTTTCGAATGTTCCACCTTTGTAAAATTTGTGGTGGCTGATGTAAACGAGACGGTTTTAACTTTTAACCGATTTCTATAGAACTGAAATCTGAATTTTGTTTCTACTGTTTTGGTTCATGAAATTGATTGAAATTGTAACGAGTTCAAGTGATATTATGTCGGTTGGTGAATAAAGAAACTTACAATTGAAATGAATGAGAAATTTTACCCCACACTTTATGGCGGGAGACGGGGCTTAAATGGTTGAGGCGGTAACATTAATAATAGGGCTGTAAACGAGCCAAGCGTCAGGCTTGGCTCGAGCTCGAAATTAAACGAGTCAGCTCGGCTCGGCTCGATTTTTTTTCGAGCTGAAAAGTTGAGCTCGAGCTCGGCTCGTAAAAAGCTCGAGCCAGCTCATGGCTCGTCGAGCTAGCTCGTTTTTTCTTTTTTTTTTACACATTAATATATATAAACAAAAAAAATTATTTTCGGTTTGAAGTTTATTGTCTTCAAAAAACTAAATAGATGGAAGGGACAATATATAAAATAAAATAAAAAACATACATAACTCAAAACTTATAAAGTTGAAAGTAAATACAACGGTAAATAAAGTAAACATTTAGTTCAAAACTTAGATTCCTTGAAAACAAATAAACTTAAAAACTCAAAACATCATACTTCAAATATAACACATATAATACACACACACATATATATTAGTTATTTAGACGAGCCAACGAGCCGAGCCACGAGCCGAGCCAACGAGCCGAGCCACGAGCCAAGCCCGAGCTCGATTACAATTTGAGCTAGCTCGATTACAATTCAATCCAGCTCGGCTCGGCTCGTTTACAACCGAGCTTTTTTTTAGCCGAGCTTTTTCCGAGCTTTTTTCGAGCGATTTTCGAGCAAGCCACGAGCAGCGAGCTTTTTGAACAGCCCTAATTAATATGGCTAAGAAAAAAAACGCGGTTAAATACATGAAAGAAACGTATGAGGTTACGGCTGCTCGGTTGTGGAGATTGAAACATAGATAAAAGACAGTTATGTAACGGTAACGATGTTTTTCGGTCGGTGTGTCGGTCTTATTTTTAGGGGTGTGCATGGGTCGGTTTTGGGGTAAAACCAAACCAAAAACCAAATGTTCGGTTTTGGGTTTTTTAAAACCGTTCGGTTTCGGTTTTAAAACCATTTGGGTTTGAATTTTTTGAGGGTAAAAGAAAAATAGGCCAAAATAATGAACTTCGTTTGAAATTTTGGGCTAAATTTTTTTTTATTAACTAATGATGGGCCTAAATATTTTGGTATACAAAAATTATTAGTTTTTTAAAAAAATACTCAACATAAAAAGTAAACAATATAATCCATAATTCAATAAATATAAATAATAACCTACTATTAATGCAAATATGTGTAACACAAATATGTATACACTTTTAACATACAAGCAAACAACATAATATACTATATATTATGAAACGTGAATGCACACAATATATAATTAAAGTATATGTATATGTTCGGTTCGGTTTTTTCGGTTTTCAAAAGATACAAAACCGAAACCAAACCGTAATTTTTGGTTTTCAAAAAATGCAAAACCAAAACCGTCGGTTTTAGTTTGGGTCGGTTATTTCGGTTTTTTCTCACCCCTACTTATTTTTCATTGTATCAGCACGTTACCGTCGGTCAACCCACTCTATTTTGAATATAACTTTGTCTTTAACAAAACTTATAGCGAAAGGTAAAGAAAAAAATAAACAAACAAACGAAAGTTTTATTAAGGAAAAATCATATTATATATACTAAGGGGGTAAATTTGAAAATTTAGAAACTTGAAGGGCTCAAAGTTACATTTTACAAAATTGAGGAATGGATTTTAAAGTTGAGGGGTGAGTTTTAAAGGTTTTTAAAAGTTGATGGTAGAAGTTGTCCGTAACAAAGACCACCGACACTTCTCTTTAAGTGTATTAATAACTCTTTCAAATTTCTAAAGTAAAATCATTTCATTCAAATTATGAATAAATTCTACTAAAAGAACTCGAATCCTTCACTCCCTCGAATCTTTACTCCCTCACCACCGCCATCCTCACCCATAAGGTCTTTTCCATAGCCCGTCTTGCGCCTGTCAACCACCATCGCCCCACCATAGGCATCATCACCACCACAACTAATGTCGACGCCGACACAATGACCACCACAAACAGGCATCATCACCACCACAACTAATGTCAACGCCGACACAATGACCACTACAAACAGGTACCCAGGGGCACCACCACCATGTTACTTCTTTAACAAATCAAACATGATTATTTTATAAGCTAAACGCATCATAAATTCTAATTCTTTTGACAAATTACAATTCCTTTTATCTGGCTCATTCAGATTCCAAATTTTTTAACATTTGCAAATTGAAGCCAATAATAACAGATATATTATGTACTATGCATTATTATAAAACAAGGTAAATACATTCTACCAAGCAACAAATACTAAATCAAAGCTACTGTTTGCTGAAGAAGGGGCTACGTTAAAACTAAAGGGGCTGTATAACTGGTTTATAGAACATTACCAGCAAACTACAAAAGATGGCACCATAAATCCTTAAAAGGGGTGATGTTATTATTAGTGTAGTCATCAAAGTTTAACTAATTCCTCCGGATCAACGCTGCAGCAATCCCTCCAGCTATAAGTCCAACAGCAGTAGCAGTAATACCGATTCCAATCACACCATCTGCAAAATGATAATAATAGTAAGTTTATGACCAAATATCGACTTGGATGACACAATAGCATCCATAAAAAACAAAATGAAGACCGACCTTTAGTGATCCGATCTTCTATCGCCTTCTTAAGTGACAAAGCTTGCCTCCAATCTGGTGCAATCTATAGCCACACCAAATCAAGATTTAAATGAAATTAGTCAAATAAAAAGCTGAAAACAATAATACACATTGTAAAGAGTACTTATGTTTAGGTCACAAATAATTTATTGTCTCAATAAACTAGATGCCATGAGTTGTATTTTAGAAAATATTATCAATATCTATTGTTGGTCATTCTTTTCTGGGTGACCGTAAGAACTCATCAGGGAAAACCAATAGGATCTCTGATAGAACCCAAAAATCGGATGATTCAATTAACATAAAAACAAGGATAGAATACCCAATTCGAGAAGGGTAGCTCTCCAGATTACAAAGGTAAACCAAATTCAAAATACTAGACTCGAAAAGAAAGTAAAATGAACAAGCCTATTTAATACTACTGCTCCTCCATCTTACGTAACTGCTACCCACAACTGCTCCTGATTGAGTGGTAAGAATAACCGAACAGCAGCTGAGTGACCCAGATGGGTCGACCCAGGGAGGTGGAATCATATCAATCTCACCCATACCCTGCTAACAAGTGGGACAGACCTCTCCTGGAGGGAAAATTAGAAGCTTACCACTGCACCACCCCTTGGAAGATTTTGTTGATCATTCTTATATTTTACAAGTTAAAGTTTTGTATAATTTAGATATATGCTATGATAGGCGTATTTCAAACATCTAGTCAATAGAACTGGTTGTTGAAGTTGATAAAAAGGAGCTACATATTGCACTTCTAGTCTTAGGTTGTACTCATTTCCATCTTCAATTGTTTGCTTTTGTGAGAAATTATCCTGTGGCATCTTGTTCCTTTCTTGTACAATTGCAAAAAGTTTAGAGAGGCAAGTGCCATTCTACACATTCTATATAAAAATTATGTGTAATCTTCATGAAAATTAAACACCTTTTAAGTGTGTTAAATTAAATTATAAAAAAATTATTGACATTTTAAACAGATATTAGGTTAAAACCTTTTAGATTCATGACCAAAGAACAAGAAATAAACTTCTAAAGCTTGTTCAAGAAGCATCCTACTATTTGAAAAGTCACCACTTCGGTAGTATCCCACAGCCAGTAGATATATTTTCTCTCTCTTTTGCAAGGGGCTGTTGGTGTTGACTATTGAAGCTGCAGATAAAAGTTCAATTAGTTTCTAAGATTTCAATTTACATGTTCGGGCTGACATCCAAAAGAGAATGCTCAAACTTCTAATAAAAGAATGCATAATCTGCTTAATGAAGTCAGAAACCCTAAATCAAAACAAGAATCTTAATCAAGCAGGTCAAAGTTGAATCATACCTCAAATTAGAAGAATTTTAAAGAATACAATGAAAATGGAAACACAAAATTACCATATACACTAATCCAGTAATCTATGTTATTATTACCTTCAAGCATAGCTATTCCACGTTGCACATCTTCTGGTTGCCTAGAGTGAACCAATGCCCAAGATAAACGCATAATGCTTTCACTCCTCGCCTCATCAGAAGCATCATTTGCAGCCTCAGCAACTTCTTTCTCACAACCCTGTTCAATATCATGCCCAATTACGCTACTTACCTCTTGGAAAAGCAAACCAAGATAATAAACTGGTATATCAAATAAAATTAGCTAATGGTGATGGCAGAAAGCTAGTGCTTTGTGTAGTAGGGTTGAATGAAATGGGAATGCACTAGAATCATTGACTACTATTCATCTGAAAGCTTTGTTTGATTTGTTAATTTTAAAGTGATATAAACTAATTTCAAAAGATACTATGATAACATTTGGATTCGTTATCAGATTAAATTACTTCAAGTAAAAGTATCAAAAAGTGATTTATAGTATCAAATTAAAAGAAACTGGCCTTCAAAATTATAGTTGATCACTTATATGTGGACTACAAATAATTATTATATTGGACTGTAATAAATATATTACAATAATTAGTTGTATGTTCAACTTTGATAATATAATGCTTGAATTCACAATTTAGAGGTACAATTCTCAGAAATATATAAAGGAACTAGGACAGCTGCAAATCTCAGTTAATTATGGGGTAACTTGTAGGAGGATATTAAGAAACTTCAACATTAGCACATAAACAAACAAAAATAATACAAAAACTTCAGCAAACCAACTAACCATCATACAAAAAGAAAGAACAAGAAGATCCAAAATGAACCCATAACCTGAAATCATTATTTTGTTCTTAAATGCAGATTGAAGCATTATTATCCTGCCAATTATGGATATAAATATTTTCTTTTTAGAATGGCTAACGCACACCCTCTCTAAACCTACTCCTAAATCTACACCAATGTCCACTATCGGACTAGAACCCTCAACCACTTGAGGGAACACCTTTACTACACCCCAAGATACCACTAGGCTACAACTCTACAAGCCCTTTAATGCCAATTATGGATATATACCCAACCAAAATATGCATGACATTTTAATCACCAAGAGGGGTGGTGGAGATAACTTAAAATGATCTAGGTTTATAAAGCATTAAGAGTGACATCATTGAGAACTAGGATCCAATACTACTATCAAATACAGAGGTTTAATTGACTGAAATGAAACCTTAGTATCAGAAGATGAGAGCAAGTGCAATCATAGAGCAATCAGCAATGCTATTTTATATATAATTTGGTTCAGTAATTATTGAAAGCACATTAAAACCCTTCAATTTATAATATGTGAACCATAAACACACACACATGCACTAAACTTATTTCATTTCTCGCTACCAGCAAATACTAGTGCACGTATTCTGTATATGTTTAAAAAGCAAAACCATCTACTAGCAGGCGCGCGTGATCATCGCGAAAATGAATCAATTAACCGAACGGAAGCAAATCAAAGAGTGAGAATCGATTATTTTTTACCGAAACGACGTCGCTAGAACACCATGGAAGCTGATCTCCGCCGGAGAAGAAGGAACTGACCGATTCGAAAAACTGGTTCATCTGTGCACAACCCTTGACGACCGACGTAATCAACACCCAAACGTAGAAAGAATAAATAGTTAGAGATTACCTTTTTTTTCCCTTATTTTTATTTAGATAATTCAAACTAAAATAAAATATCAATTTTTTTACATCCAGCGATATTTGAACAATTATGTTGGAGGCGAAAAGATTACACATAAAAATATCAAAAAAATTTCACCAAATAAAGACCAAAAAAAAAAAAAAAAACAGTTCTTACACATAAACGACAAAAAAATAATTATCTCAACTCAGTCCGACGACCTTTAAGATCTTAAATTCATACTAGTGGCCTTAGTGAAAATAAGTTTGGGTTTTTATCTAGATCAGGATGTGTCTAAACACTATAACTAATACGAATTAAATCTAGTGGGTCAAAATCAATACTTCTGAACAAAAAGTTGTTTTAGGGGAGGGGGTGTTGGGGCCCTAGTGTTAGATTTTTTTATGAGGTTTTGTATTTGTTCTTGTAGTTTTATTATAGTCCGCATTCAGTTAAAGGCTCCATTTCAACATTTTAGGCCTCCACGCCATATCACCTCCATACCATCCCCTTCGACCGCCGACAGCTATCGTTTGAATGCCGGATATGCATTTGTTAACTTCACGACATGTGAAATAGACTGATTGAGGTTCAGGGATAAATGTGATAAAGTGTAAGTGTGTGAAGTGTATCAGGTTGTGTTAGAGGTTATTTTTCATTGTCAAATAAATTTGGATATTGTCTTTCACATATAGATTGGTCGAACAACAATAAGTCAAACTCCATGTTTCCTTGATGTGTGAACATAATAAAGTCAAACTCTTACACTCCATTATCTATCACAAACTTCCTCCAACCGTCACCAAAAGATAACATTCGTTGTAAAAGTTGAGAATGAAAATGAATGAATTATTAGAGACTCATTGTACCTTCTCTACCTTTAATGACCTTCTGCGTGGTTTTGATTCAAGCTTCATGGGTATGTGATGTTTGGTACTTTGGTTAACTAATTGGTACTTATACGTTGTAGAAGAACCTCTTATCATCATCCCTACTAATTTCTTCGTTTACGTAGGCATCGTTTTAATTAGTTTGTTTTCATGTGAACACAATAATGCACATCGTAAACCAATTTACACAAAGATAACCCTTCTGTTGGTAATGTGCACCGACCATTTGTGATGCCCTTGTCTCAGTATTACCACATAATGTTTAATCATATACATTACACAAGTTACCACATAATGTTTGACCTTATACATTACAAAAGTGTACATAAGTTTCTAATGAAGTCCATATAAATTTTAAAAGGAATTCTTAGTTTTTTACAGAGGTTTGTATAAATCTTTCTCAAATATTCAAGTAATTAGATGTTTATTGACTTCTAAACCTATGATTCATATATCAATAATCTTTCATACGTGAGTTAGATAGATACATGTGGAGTATATTAGTTAAGGTTCATAGTAATCCCTATCATAATTAGGATATATAATTTGATTAGGTTTCTTTTGTAATCATCCTCATTGTATTTTGATTAGGTTTCCTTTGTAATTATCCTTATTGTATCCATATATATAGTTGATCAATAATACACAATATCTCACTAGGTTTTCATTATTCTATATGGTATTAAAACCTTACATTCTTGTCTTCTTCTTTTCTCTCTTTCTATCTCTCCCTGACTCCTTGTCGCTTTTGCCGTCACATATTGGTTGGTTGTCCGCCCTCTTCCCCCATCGCCCCCTTATGCGACGACTTGCTTTCATTTCCCTTCCCTCTCATTTTGCCCCCGATAACACATTGTAAAAATACATTGATCAGACTTATATTTATTTTTCTGTTACAAATCAGATACCGATCTAACTTTAAAAATCAAAACAAATTTAAATCAGATACCAATCCTGAATTCTAAAAATTACAGTAAAACTACAGGAAAGATTTCTATGTACCCAAAAAAAGTTGGGAAGTGCAGATTTGTATATTTTCCTTCCAATTTTTTATATTAATTTGTTATTATTTCATGGGCCTATGAAAGTATGTACCCAAAAAAAGTTGTCTGAATTATTAACCATACCTTTCTTACAATTCCGAAACTCCACTAAAAGCCACTTCCGATCACCCTGTGGGACCTTCTTTCATCAATGGCGGGTAATACCGATGTCATCGCCTCCGATTCCGTCGACCTGGAACTTGAAGCCATGAGAAAAGATGATTACTCTTGGCACCCCTGCCAAGTTTATTTCAGGTCCGTTTCTCTCATTCGAATCCAATGTGCTCGATTTGCTTGATTTCGATTACTACTTTCCAATCGGCAGTCGGTTAACTTACTTTTTAGGAACTCGAGTGACGATGATCCTAATTTGTTCTTCTCATTTCTCGATGATCAATTTATATAGTGTTTCTGGATTTAATGTTTGCTTGATGCTTCTAGCTCCAGTCTGATTTTGACATTGGGAATCTGGACTTCTGCATTGATAATTATTACTTTTTAATTTCCACTTGCAGATATGCTTCTAGCTCGAGTCTGATTTTGACTTAGGGTTTATACATTTGAGTTTAATCACCTGAAATCACAAGTTTAACAAATACAAATATGATTAAGTTATTGAGTTTTGTTGTCTCACTGTGGTGGTTTGTTTGATCTAAGGTAACTTTATACTTTTTTTAGTTTGATCATATATCTAAACCTTGTTAGTCTTCAATGGTTCATGATCATATCCCATCTCTTAAACATTTACTCTTGCTTGTCTGGCTACATTTTCAGTAGAACTGTATTCTGTCAAACGCGTTACTAATGGCCACAATTTGTTCAAAAGCGGTCCTTAATCATTCCTTCGCTTTGTGGTGACCGTGATCTTACAAAAGTGCGAAGCATTCCTAAAACCTTTGCTGTATTGCCACATTTGGTACCTTGCAGTTGGATCCATTTGTGTACACGCATTCTAAAATGTTAAAAATAATCATAGATCATTAATATTCAATTGAAAGTTATGAACTAAAATCAGGTAACTGTTATTAGCTCCCTGCAACAACTAAAACGCCGATGTTTATATATGTATAATATAAACAGAGTAAGATAAACACCTTTACTCACTATGTTATTTAATCTGATTGCAAAAATAATATTGTACATCATTACATTACTATATTGGGTAGTACATCTATCTATAGTATACTTGTTTTCCATGATGAAATAGATCACATGAAGTGGCATATTTATTGGTGAGTGATTTGGCATCCGTATGAATTAAATCTAAATAAAAGATTGTGTATTAATCTTTAATTTGTATTTATGCTAAAGCCGAGCTTAAAGTAAATGGTAAATAATAATGATTATGTATAATCAAGATAATAAATAAACAATAATATCTGTTCCATTCCTTTTAATTAGGTTTCCATTCTTAAAAGAAAAGAAAAGAAAAGAAGCAGCATGGTTTGTGCAGTCTTCTTATGATGACACTTATATACACAAGGTTGTCTCATCATTTGTTTATAACATGATTATAATGATGCGATATCTCTTTTTTTTCAGCCCAAATGGTGTTGGCCTTGTTATAAAATATGAAAATAACGATTCTGAAGACGTATTGCTGAGTGAAAAGGAAGCAATGATTCGAATTCGTGCCCGTTCACTTCCTCTTCAAGATGATGAGTGCACTCACATTAAACCAGGTGATCATGTTGTTGTTAGTCAAAACTCACAATCTGAGAATGGATTCTTCGATGCAGAGGTAGAAAAGGTATATTTTCTTGCACTTGAATTTCATTTTTTAAAATATGGATATTATCTATATTCTAACCATCTACAAGTTAACAGGTGCTAAGGGTAAGACATTCAAAAAGGACAACTTGTAGATGTAGTTTCATGATTAAATGGCTTCATCAAGATCTGACTGATGAAAGTTTAAAAGTTCCTTCAAGTTCATTAATGAGATTAGCAAACACAAGCATCGCTAATCATCCAACAATTTCTGCTTTCATAGATGCAGTTGAAATGAATAACTCAAGTTTCTCATGTTTGTCTCCACCTCTTAATATGGTCAATGATTTCGATATGGATCTGCATGTTATGTTAGAGAAGCAAATAGAAGGAATCAAAAACTCAGTTCATGGTTCCAAGAAAAAAATTAGAGATGAGATTTTGGGGTTAGAAGGTAAACTCCATCACCAACAACGTGCTTAAAGTTAGTCTGTTTGTTTTTAACTTTTTTATTTTATACTGTTATGAGGTTTCTTGATGCAGTAAATACTCATGAACAAGTAAAAGAAACAGATATCTCTATGCCAAATGTAAAAGAGCCAGAAATTCAAGCTCCAGATAATAGGTCCCCTCTCAATCCTCTGGCTGCTCGTGCAGCTCTTGCTTCATTGATGTCCACCGGGATTAACGATCCCTCCAAAATGACGGAAATACCCTTGGAAACGAAAGTTACTCCAAAACAAGATAGAACTCTGAGGAGGTCTCTTTTCTCTAAAAGTAAGTCATCAGACAACATCAAAGCAGAAGGCAAAGATAATAGTACAAATGTTGGAAAATCGAGACAAGATAAGATGAACCCTGAAAAAGAAACCAGGTGGACTCGTGCAAAGATTCAGATAGTCAAGGGCATTCATGATGATGATAATGAAAGTAGCAAGAAGCCGAATCCTGCGACTAACAGGAGGTTTACCCGTTCATTACGAGACCATGAAGCTGCAAATATAGAAACAGATACCACAAAAGAATCAAGTGTTGATGAACTTCCAACTCAGCAAAACAACAAAAAAAGAAATAATTCTAGTGTTGTGTGTGCAACCCAAGATTCAGGAGGTACGTGGATAAATCTTGTTAACACATTTTATGTTTCTATTTTCAGCATTGTTGTATATCGTGTCCCCTAAATCCATAAATAATCGTAATTTGTAAACCATCTGCTTATTTTATCTCACGTAATCACTTTCAAAACACAATGTGTATATAGAAATTTATGACAACTTGTATTTGATCGATTTTCATAATATTATGCGTGGCAGGGAATGTAACAAGCAATGGTGGAAGGAGTTATGGTTCTAAGAAGAAATCCCTTGATTTGAACAAGCAAAAACTAAGATCTTCACCAAGGTTCCTCTCTAAGAATTGATCACAAAACAAAGGCATAGTCTTCTTGTTGTGTTTATTTTGGTATCTATGGAATTTTCCTCATGTAAAAGAGGCCAAACTAGCAGTGGTAATGTAATATTTTAAAATTTTAATTGATTATTAAGTATAACTGATAAAAAGACTTATGGCATCCTGATGATCAATTGATCACATCTCAGATTCTCTGTATCTATTGTATTGCCCCTTTGCCTTGTTTAACCCATCCTTTTGTATGTCACAACTTTTGTTACATGTGCCTATTGTGGTCTTTACAAATTATTGATGGTATCCTTTTGTGTTGTAAAAAGTATTTTGTTAAATTATAAAATATGTCAAAATAGATTACTTAAATTATGAAAATCGATATGGTAAGGTATATTATATTTTTCTATTTATTAAAAAGATTGAAACGTTTATGTAGTTCTTAGGGTTTTTGTAGTTGATTTTGTTTGCTTATTGTTGTGGTGATCAACGGTGGTGGTGGGTGGTAGACAGGTGAAACAAATTCTTATAAGGCATGGGTCAATAGCGGTTAGATCAGATCGATTGATTTTTCTTATTTCTTAAACAATTATACGAAATTTTGGAAATATGTTTGCACAACTCAAGTGCAAATATATGGCGATAAAAATGGTAACATGTTACTTATAATGCACAAGTGAGAATGTAGGCCTTAATGCACTATATGTTTGACATAATCAAACCTAAATATGTGCTTGATAGATGCATATGCAATATAACCAATGTATCTTGAATTTTGACTCATAGCATGTAGTTTCTCAAGGTCTATCTGGAGGGAGCTTCAAACAACTTAATCCATGCATTGTTGCATTAAACATCAAAACATAATCACCATAAAAAAAATCCAATTCAGTTACATTTCTGGTGCTATATAAAACAACTCAGTTAGTTGCCTTCATACTTGATATCAGCCATCACAAAATGATAACCGATGACCAGAAAGAGTATAATGATGCCCAGAGAATTGGCAAAGAATCCCAGGTCCTGATCGTTAAACATCTGTTTGAAACATACAACAAGAACATATATCAGACGTCATAGAAATCATTTGAAAAGTTTATACAATTAATCCAGCTCATAACAAAAGTTTATACCAAGTTTCAAGAATTTACATGAAAAAGGATGAACAAATTAGAAGTGACCAAATCCCATATGAAATTAGAAAAAAGACCGACTTTAGATTAGAGAAAACATATGTTTGATCAACAGCTGGTTTCAAAACGTTTAGAATTTGTAACTCCAGTGTCTAATGGTTTTATAAGGCAGTTTCCAGTGCTATGGACAAAACTCACATCATACCAAGTCATCTTTTAAACATCACTACTTTCTATGGACAACCCCTGTAGTACATTTGTCCATATATTTTCTAGTTTGGTCGCACTTTTTACATTAATATTTCATAACAAAACTATTTATGCTAACAAATTATTTAGTTTTTAATCTAATGAATTGCAATAAAAGTAGAAAAATTATTAAGAAACCTAAATTCTATTGTTAAAAAAATCCATATAAAGTTAATAAATAATTTGATTTTTTTATAAAAACTAATAAATTACAACTTAAATTTAATTGTTAAAAATTTATATACAAAACAAAATGTATTACAGTTAAAACATTTAACAAGCATCTTCCATTTTTTACTATTAAAACGAAGAGAAAAAACAAAATGTTCATGACTCCCGGCCCTCCCCTTTTATTCACGACAAAGTTTCGCAATGGAGCGTTTGCCTTTGACAATGCAACCTTTGTCCTTGAGAGCCGATGCTATAAGCATATAACAATAGTGTAGCGGTAGTGAAGTTTTGTGCATGCCAATAGAATCCAGTATATGTAACCTACCACTAGCGGCACACAGAATATCATCTATGATTAACATGAATTGCTTTACATGTTATGTTACCATGCTTTTTAAAACTGTACTAATGCCAAGTTGTGTCAAAATAAAATCTTGATTGGGACCGTTTAACACGTTTTTCAGTTGGTGTAAACAGTAAACAAATCATCATTCTGATCCAGTTAGGACTTGTTTTTTGTAGCAATTTTCGGTTTGCCCTTTGAATTTTATGAAACTTCTTTTTTGAATCAATTTCCATCCCAACATTTTTAAAGATGCTTAACTTGCCAGCCTACAAATTGTCCTCAAGAAAGTCCTCTAGTTCTTTAAGTTTTACCTAACTTCATCTTAACCGCAACCCTATCACCCAAAGGTCAAAAATACACAAAACATAGCCTAAATTGGCTCTTTACATAACTTCATATTTAATTATCATACAATAACACTGAGTATTACTATGACATCAACTAAAATTCATTTCCTTATGACATCTTTTGGAACTACATTGCTTGCAAGAACTTTGTACAAGTCAATTTCGACTCATCATCGCCTATTTCATTATGATTATCCCTCTATTAAGTATTACCTATATATACTTGCTAATAAGGAGATAACATCATCACAATTTCAGCAGAAACTCCCTATACTACTTACTCCCAAAACCCTAAATCTATCCCCAATTTCAACTCTAATGATGTGACTAAATGAGATAAAAAGATGTAAATCGTAAAGGAATAGGGATAATCACGATTAGAAACCCTAAATTAATCGAACACGAACCGTACAAAATCAGATCGGTTATCCAATTACACCCAAAACCCTAAATCCATCCCATGTCATGAAAGCTTACATGTTAACTTAATGAAATCCAATATGCTGTGCTATCGAAATGCTTAACCGTCTGAAAATATAAACAAATTTTCAAATGCTAACATGTTTAATTATGTAAAGGAAAGGTGGATCGCGATTGCAATCAACCCAAATGACACGATTACATGAATTAAAAAGAAGATGGCATATGATTATAGTTAGGAACCCTAATTAACAGAAACAACAATAAGAGAAAACCTGACATTTGAGATCTTTGAGAGAGAAATCCGACTTCTTCCTCTAGGTTATTGCTGCACACCGGTAGCGGAGTGGTTTCGTGCTTAAATACCCTGCTTCGACGCTGTTGTGGAAAAATTATTTTTTAATTTAATTTTTTATAAGAGTTAATTTACCGTGTGGTATGCTTTGATTTTATTTTTAGTCTCTAACTTTGTTAAATTATATGATTAGACTATAACTTTGAAACTTTTAACACAATTGACCCCTAAAATAAATGAACGTTAAATTTGCATTAGTAATTGAATAAAGAAATCAGAGTGTTTAATCAGCAAGTTACACCCACAAATCCTAGAAATTAAAAGATTCATGCCAAGAACATGTAGAAACAGGGTTGAACACAATTTCTAACACTAACCCTACACTCTGGGATAATCACGGGTGGTTTAGGCGCTCATGCATGCGAATGATTATTCAAATCTTGATTCGGGAATCATTTCATGCTTGGAAAGATTAGGAAACGATTCCCCCTTGGTCTCTTGCCTCCAAGTTCGTCTAAAATTCATCTAGTGATGCATGGGGTCGTAACACTAGCCTCCGGGGTTAAATAGGCGTCATCAAATCGCCTCAAAACCCTAATTTTCGCTTAATGAGCTAAGCTATGCCGGGAATGAGTATTTATACTGAAACACCTTTGATCTATGTTGAACGTATGCCAAACACCTACGATGGAGTGCCCAGAGTAAGCTGCGTGGGGCCCCTTTTGTCCTCTTCAATTTCGCATTCAAACTTCTCCAATTTCAATTTTTTACATGTGAACCTGCCTGATTCTCGCGTGTTAAGCCCGGTGTATGTGTATTCTTCACCATTAACCTATAAACGTAAAACACACTCAAAGTAAGGATATTCCATACATATTTAGGATCAAATACATATCATTACATATAATTAACATACAAACATCAACCATCCATCACGTATTTACCTTATATTCTTTCAGAAATGAAATACTTCAAGGATGCTTTTAAAGTAAAAAAAGTTACCACATTGTAACAGGTTATGATTACTTAAGTTGCTAATACCATATGCAATCGTTGTTCGTGAGGGTGTTTGTGACAGACGTGGCGTCCTCATGGCTGTAAAGAGTAAAAACGGCACAAGTTTCGGACAGAGATGTCCTTGGCTACAAATGGCCACAAGACGAGAGATGCAAGTGAGGTAGAGAGGAATTAAAGAGAGAAGGGGGTGTTGAGGTCCCAAAGTGCATATGCCCTAAAAGGTTGAAGATTATGTGCCTTACAAATCATTTTAGTTCGTATAATTTTTTTATTTAATTTATAAAGTATTTTCTACGAACACAATGATTTTATATTTTCTAAAGGAATCATTTAAGTGTTGAGCTTTGCATGTCTCAACGTGACAAGTACTAATCACGTCATGTCATGGATTCTCCCTTGATTTCCTCTCTTCCAATCGCCAATTTTCCCCAACAAAACCAAACCCCAATTCAACACAATTAATCCAAATCCGCTGCAATTTTGTTGCTTTACGAATGTGCAAAAATGGAGATCCGGAGAACCATGACGATGAATTGGGACGGATTAGGAGACCTCGATGACGACGAAGACCTTTTCTTCGATGCTCAAAGACTCTCCGCAGTCCGCCCACGGGATCTCGATTCCTCATCATCCGATGAAGAATTCGACGACAGCCGGATGTCCTTCTCCTCCGCCGTGGATTTCTCCGACTTATCGGAATTCCGGACCAGTGAATATGACATGTGGATGGCCGCGCCGGAGTCAATCACCGACAGGCGACGACGGCTTCTCCAGGATATGGGATTGGGGAGCAGCAAAAATCTGCCCAACGGTGCCCCTTCGACACAAATACTATCTAGAAAAACGGACATTCCGCCTCCAGCAAATGTCCGTAAGCCTGTGGAGAAAGACTTGTCACCGGTTTATGTAAAACAGAAACCAAATGACAGAATTTCATGCGAGCCTGTCTTTTCAGGCTTGCATGGATTACTGTCGCGCTCAAGATCAGGTGGAAGTATAGATACATCTTCCACCTATACGAACCGGAGAAAAGAAGAAATGATCGGTTCAATACCGAAACGCCTTACCCGAACATTTTCCGGCTTCTCGCTGTTGTTTGTCGGTTTATCGAGTACAGGTGAAAAAAGACGGATTTTTGTAGCGAAAGACAATACCATCAATAACGACGAAAACGATATCAGTCTACAGGAATCCATCCTGTTGATTAAAAATTTGGATAATGGGAGGGAATTCATGGTTAAAGAGTGTAACAATGAAGGGAGTTGGAATAAACTGAGTGATGTTCAGACAGGGAACCAGATTACAATGGAGGAATTCGAGAAAAACGCAGGGCACTCGCCGAAGGTGAAGGAGTTGATGAGGAAAACCGATAACGACGGTGATCAGAAGCTGACTCCGGGTAACTCTTCATTCCACAAGAACTTCAAAAAGAGCAAGAAAAAAGGGGCTGCATTGTTTAAGAACATGAAATTAGGATCTATTGGCTCATCAAAAACTGATAAAGAAAAGACTCCTACAGTTACCAATTCTCCTTCAATCAGTAATAATAATAATCAGCCAACTATAAGCGATCAAAAATCGGCATCACAATGGGTGAAAGCTCGAGTGCATGGGAAACCATACAAGGAGTTCACAGCATTGCATAGGAGTCAAGAGATTAAGGGTCACGAGGGATCGATTTGGGCGATGAAGTTTACACACGACGGTCAATATCTAGCGTCCGCGGGTGAGGATGAAGTGATTCACATATGGGAGGTGCAAGAATTCGATGTAATGGCGATGCGAAGTGGAGATGATTTGAGTTCGGTTGGTGGTACACCGGTTCACCCTATGGCAATGGTAGCTAGTCCGGATGGTAAGCCACCGTTGCCGGATGCTGTGCCGGAGAAGAAGAAGAAGGGGAAGAAAAAGAAAGGGATTCCAGATTATGTTCATGTGCCAGAAACTGTTTTTGGGTTGTCTGAAACACCATTTTGCACGTTGAAGGGTCATACAGATGATGTATTGGACCTGTCATGGTCAAGATCTCGGGTCAGTTGAAGTTTATAAAGTTTTAGTTTTTTATATTTTGACCACCAAAAGTTTACATTTTTATGTTTTGACCACCAATGATTGCAGCTGTTGCTTTCATCTTCAATGGATAAAACAGTAAGGCTGTGGGATATTGAAACCAAGAACTGTTTGAAGCAATTTTCACATACCGATTACGGTATGCATATTCGTAACAAGTTGAAGATGTTATTTTTTGTTTGGTTAATGTTAAAGGACAATCTTTTTTAACCTTGTAACTTATATGTGTGACAGTGACTTGTGTTCAGTTTAATCCGGCAGACGATGACTACTTTATAAGTGGTTCGCTAGATTCTAAGGTTAGAATATGGAACATACCAGACCCACATGTTGTAGACTGGATTGATCTTCATGAGATGGTAACTGCTGTTGGCTATTCTAATGATGGCAAGGTAAATTGGATCAAAAACTTCTACTACTTGTCACTAGTTTTAGATTGAAAATCACTGAATGGTCTGTGTTTGAACAAATTAAGGTTTCGGTTGTTGGTTCCAATAAAGGGATATGTCGGTTTTACAACACTGCTGGTATGGACTATTCCTATAACTGTATCTGACATTTACTGTCTAGAAAATTATTGCATACGCGCGTCCTAATTAGTTTATTTTTTATTTATCATAGATTGCAAGCTTGAGTTTAAGGAACAAGTTGAACTGAAAACTAAGAAAAAGCCACAACCTAAAAAGATAACAGGTTTTCAGGTACAAATGTGATTTTTACTCGGTTTATGCGTCTTTACCTTATTATTTATTTGTTTCAAGCTAACAAATCATTTCAACTTGCAGTTTTCTACATTGAATCCATCTGAAGTGCTCGTGACGTCAGCGGATTCACGGGTTAGGATCTTAGATGGAACAAAACTTGTCCAAAAATTCAAAGGTATGCATAATTTGACTTTCAGGTCAAAAGGGATGAGTTTCAACATCAAAATTGACATAGTAGTTCTTAGTTTTTGGAAGAATGTAAAGAGATAATTGAGCTCTAAACTAAGGAAATAGAAAAGTGAAAGAAATGTATGGAGCAAAAATCATATGAACATTGAATTGGAAAAGTAAAAAAGTCAATTTGACCTCAGAAATCATCTTTTTTTTACTGATTCTTGAATTCTCACAGGTTACAAGAACAATAATAGCCAACTTTTAGCTGATTATAGTCCCGATGGCAAGTACATAATCAGCGCTAGTGAAGATTCGCATGTAAACATTTGGAGGCACGAAGAAACCAAAGGGAAACACAAATATCCAATCATTACATCTTATGAACACTTCCCTTGTAAAGAAGTTTCTGTTGCAACATCATGGCCTGGAAGCAGCAAACTTGAACAACCACTAGTGACAATGCATTCCAAGAAACACACAAAAAGGTCTACCGCCACCCTGCCACCACCTGTCACCGGTTCTTCCCCTGCACATGATGATATTGGCCATAGTAAACCATCTTCAACACCGCTGCCACCACTTCCTAAAAGCAGTAACCCCTCAACGGACGGTGTTGAAGACACAGACGACCATGCAAATGCTGACTCGAGTGTAGGGCCCTCTGAGTCATTCAGCTCGGCTATCAGTTCATCAGGTAGGCTTGATGGAATGACCTCACCTTCACCCAACTCCATGTCGTCTCCAGGGTGGGGTGGTAACCGAGGTCACAAGACCATCCAAGCAACGGCGTGGGGGTTGGTGATCGTGACTGCAGGGTTGGGTGGTGAGATCAAGGTTTTTCAGAATGTTGGTCTGCCTTTTAAGGTTGGCCGCTTGTAGTCGGTTTGAAGTAATATAGTCATTTGTTGTGGGGTCTTTGGAACAGTAGAGGCCTGCCATTTAAGGTTAGCCGTCAAGCTAGTCGTTGAGTCGTGTATTCTAAGTTTTGTAGTTCGGAAATGTGTGAATATGTGTCTCATATATGACCTTGATATGAACAGTGTACATTAGTTTCTTTTTGTAGTTTCTTATTGCATTAGAACTATGTCCTTCCCCTCCCAAACTTCACAATCTCAGTTTAAATTAAATTAAATGATTTGCGAAAAACAGGATAACGTATTGTGTCAAATTTTACAAACCCAAATGGCAGTTTGGATCTTCTCTGAGATGTGAAACAGCCTATCTTTACATAATGACAAGCTGAAAGCTTAATCTAAACTAGCTTTTCAAGTACTTTAGTAAAATGAAAGGTACAAAATGGTGTTTAATTAATAGTATTTGTTATCAATAGCTATTTGTTTCAAAAGAAAGACCTTTGTATCATTGTATGTATCATCATAGACATAAGAAACATACTTTTAATCAGATTCAAACATTAAATTAATACGATATAAACAAACATTATAACACGATCACATACTAGCTTTTTTGGGTTGCAGAACTTGATCTGTGGACTGTTGACAAATCACGAGTAGTTGTAACTCTTATTGAGAAGAGCTCATGAACAACGGTCCCAATATCCATTCGATTTTGTGGAGACTCGAAAGAGCATTGGACTCCAATTTTCACCAACGAGATCAAACTCTTTTCATCAACATCCTCATTTAGAAGCACTGGATCCAGAATATGAAGCACAGAATCATCATCCAAGGCATTCCTAGCATAGGAATGCAAGGTTAGACCTTCTTCAAACATTGGATCAACAGGCTTCTTCCCGGTCATCATCTCCAACAATAGGATTCCATAGCTATATATGTCCCCACTGGTTGAGACTTCACTTCCAAGTCCATATTCTGCAACTTATGTAGAGTTAATTGTATAGTATAACGTAGGCTAAAATAAAACAGTCAAATGGACTTGTGATCATTAGCTTACCTGGAGGTGCATACCCAATGGTTCCTCTGAAAACACTTGAGCTATTGTTGTTTGCATTAGAAACTCCTTCAAGGGAAAGAATTTTCGCGAGACCAAAATCTCCAACATGAGCGACCATATCAACGTCCAATAAAATGTTGCTTGGCTTCAAATCACAATGAACAACTATGTTTCCACAGTGACAATGTAGATAGTCAAGAGCACTAGCCACATCTTTGAGAATGTTGATTCTTTGAGTGAGATCTAGCATTTGGTGTATTGAATGCAGCCAACTCTCCAAATTCCCATTTGGCATGAAATCATAAACTAAAGCTTTGAAATCATTGCCATGGAAATCGATACTTGAACAAGAAGTTATAATCTTCACCAGGTTGCGATGGCGAATATTCCTCAAGGCATCACACTCGGCCATAAAACTCCTAAAACCTCCTCGGCGATTAAGGTTCAGTACTTTGATTGCAACAGTGAAGCCACTTTCATCAAGAACTCCTTTGTAGACCGAAGCAAAGCTACCCGTACCAATCAAATTTTCTAGTGAGAACCCTTCGGTAGCTTTGAAAAGTTTTCCATATGAAATCTTCTCAAAAGATTCAGTTGATATTGTATCTAATGGTTTATCCTTATTCCTTTTTAAACAGAAGTAAAACAAGAGAAAGGACACCAGGGCTAAACCTACAATAGTGGAAGATAGTGAGATCGCTACAACAACACGAACAGGAAGCTTTCTTGTGCTTCTTTTGGAGTCTCTAGTTGCGCATTTGGGTAGGTGAAGCTCAGGAATGCCGGCACAAAGTCTATTGTTCCCTATGATTGATATCGTACTTGTGTTGTCAAAAACACCTTTGACAGGTACCTCTCCCTCAAAGTTGTTATATGAAAGATCCAGATACTTTAAATCCATTTCTTGCAAATATGTTGGGATAGGCCCAGAAAAGTTATTTCGGGACAAGTTAACATATTCGAGACCTCTCAAAGAACGCAATGCCTCTGGCATCGATCCATGGAAGAAGTTTCCAGAAAGATTTAGTGTTTGAAGGCTGACGCAGCTGCTAAAACTACTTGGAAGCTCACCTGATATACGATTCTCCGATAAATCAAGATATGCTAAGATCTTTAGGTTGCCAATCTCTTGTGGAAGCCCTCCAGACAGACTGTTCTGACTTAGATCTAGCAGAATGGAAAGTGAAGACAGTTGGAATATTTCTTTGGGTACACTTCCACTGAGGTTATTTCTAAAAAGGTCAAGATATAACAACCTTTTACAACTGCTAAAAGTTGAGGGTATAGTGCCTTCCAATTTGTTTGCACCCAATGCTACTTCGGTTAGAAACGACAGGTTTCCTATAGATGGTGGAATGATCCCAGATAAAGCATTGAAGTCAATATATAGTTTTTCCATGTTTTGAAGCGTTCCTATGCTTTCAGGAATCATGCCTGAAAAGTTGTTTTGTGCTAGATTAATTTCAGTCAAGCCAAACAAATTGCCTATAGATGATGGGAGAACGCCTGAGACATAATTCCCATAAAGTCCTATGTAATTCAGTCTGGATGAGAAGTTCCCAAGCGAATTCGGTAACATCCCTATTAATCGGCTTTTGAAAAGTTCCAAAGTCTCTAAATTGCTACAGTTGGACAAAGCATCAAAGAGATTCTTGCAATCAACACTGTTGCTTTCAAAATTATTGGGACCAAGACTCAAATACTGAAGATTTTGCAGTTTTCCAAAATCAATCTTTATCCCCCCCCTTGAAATCATTTATAGCAACATCAAAAATTTCCAACTCTGAGCAATTTGATAGCGAGGGTGGAAGGATTCCACTGAAGTGATTTGTACCTATTTCTAGTATCCGGAGATGAGGTTGGCTCAAACATAAGCTTGTGGGCAGATTGCCATGAAGTTGGTTTTGTGGAATATTTAAAAGTTCAAGCATTGAAAGGTTAGATGAAAACAATGGAAACTCTCCGACGAGGCCATTTTCTCCAAGGGCTAATCCTCTCAGTTTTTTCAACTGATTGAAGGAATCAGGAATGCTCCCTCCTAACGGGTTTACACCGAGATTGAGGGTTTCAAGGTATGTGAGATTCCCAATGGACGGTGGAATCCCACCTGTGAAGTTATTTCTGTCCAAGTGTAAATTTGTAATCATCTGCAGAGAACTAAAAATATTTGGAATTTTCCCATATAACTTATTTGAAACTAAGTTGATTAACCAAAGTTTTGAGCAACTTGATAAGTTGGCTGGGATTTCTCCAGTGAAAGAATTGCGGGGAAGGGAAAGCTTTTGTAATCGAGATAAACGACTTATTTCATGTGGGATACTTCCATGAAGTTGGTTATCATTTAAGATGATGTACCTGAGGAAGCTGAGGTTTCCAAGATAAGGAGATAAAGAACCTACTAAACTCTTGCTTGTCAGATTCAAGCTTATGACTCTTTGGTGTTGACGACCGCATGTCACTCCTTGCCACATGCAAAAAGGAAGAGAATCGTTCCACGATCTAAAAACACCATGAGGATCGCCTGTAATCCTCGATTTGATTTTCAATAACGCAACATGATCTGTAGGAAGCTTGGAACCGGATCCAGCGTCATTCATTTGTATAAGAATAAAAAGAAGCAGGATTTCTTTTTGTAAGAATGAGGAGCACATAGTTGCCATTGTTCTAAGTTTTGAATCCAAGATTCTGAATGAAAGAAACTACTAGTGGGAAACTATCTGTTTATTCAACATAGAATTTTATTTTTGGTTTTAAATTTAAATGGGAATTGTAAAGGTCAAAGTCAATCTACAAACGACTCATAAGTCATAATCACGGTGTTTTAGTCTTTCCACTACTCTGTAGTCTGTCCACATTTATTCTAATAAATAGAGGACTAGGTCTAGGTGTTTCTTAAAACTGTATTTAATTTATAATTTTGTTTGTGAAATAGAAACTTTATTGATTAATACTTAAAAAAAGTTGAAGTGTTACATACTGAGATTTAAGGCAAATTAAAAACTAAACTCCATGATACTGTTCTGCTAAGATCTTCGTCTATTGGTGCTCATAGATGCCCCCTCTCTCCTCCAAGTTGGCTCGCTGCCCGTCCTATCCGACCCCTCTCTCCCCATTTTCATGGATGCAGGCGGATTCCTCCCCCTCTCCCCTCTTCGCTCTCACCTCTCCCTCTCACACACCTCGCTCGTCGATCCCGTTCCCATGGATATCGGCATGGTTGGAAAAATCGCTAGGCGCTAGGCGGGCGGTGGGGTCGGGCCTAGGCCTAGGCGGGATTAATCGGATTAGAATTTTTATATGTAATTTTCAGTTTTTTATATATATACACACATTTTTATATGTAATTTTTATAAAAATGTTCATTTTTAAATATTTATACACATATTTGGCAGATTCATGAGTATTGGTACACATAATTAAGGGTAATCCGGTAGAACAATACACACCCCTGCACAAGAGTGCAAACACGATCTAATGAACATTCCAAATCCTTTTTTTTACTAGAAGCTTGGGATAGGAGAAACACTACAGAGATCATGCAAAGTAAATTACCATTGCGGGTGCACACGTAATCATAATTTGCAGTGCATGAGAACTTTAGTGAGTCTTGCTGTCCAAGCTAATGATCAACCCATGTTCTCAGTCACTTGGTTAAGGACTGGATCTGAACAAATCAAACTTCTCAATTAGGTGTTCACAAAGCATTCTACTAGTTCGAGAGGAACGAGAGAAATTCAAATTGAATTTGACCAATCCTTAGTGAATCCTGAACGACGAAGGATTTCGCACGTTCATTCTTTAAGATTCTACTTGCCAGGAAGGCTTCAAATTGAGCGTTGCCACAACCAACACTTACAATAATTGCACAATTATTGTGGGAGATTATAGCGTAATCCTAGGATCCATCATACAGTTCAGTCTCACAATTACTTGAAATTTTCGTCAGGAGTGCTATGCACTAACTTCGGTAATGGGGCAAAAAGTTCTTCCGACCCCATACACATAGCACCTATGGGGTATTGTGGAAGCTCGACATGAGACAAGTAGGTAATCTGATATTTCAGAATATTGGTCAAACAGGGTTGCTCTTGCAACCATTGACATACAGTACACCTTTAAGTCCGACTATTCTCCCAGTGATGAATAAGCCGGGGATGATCCTCAAGCAAATGCCAAAGAAACCTAAATGTGGACTAACGACTATGGTCGCACTAACAGAAAAAAAAACATACAAAACTCTTAAAGGAGTCTCAAATGCGGAATTTCTTGCTAATTATATTAGTTCATGATATGCATAAGGGACGTAAGCACAAGTTGTTCACAACAGACCACTGTCCACAAATATGCGTGAAGGATAATTTTATACTCTTTTATACCCGCACTTCCCCAAATATCATCTTTGGGATGGATCCTAGTTTTCAGCCTAGAAGAGAGGCGTGATCACATCCTCCACTCCTAGTTTTCTATAATTAGGAAGCTCTAGGGCATCTATTGTTAAGAAATGACTTCTTAACGCTGGCTCAGGAAAGGTACAAAAATTTCGATGTTCAACACTCATTACCTCAATGTTATGACCTGAGTCCTTGTACTAAGGACTTTGAGGCTATGACTGGTATGAGTGGAATACCTAATGGTAAGTCACTAAAGTACCATTCGGACGCCAGGGAAGTGCAGACACACTGAATGACTAATAGTTGGCAATTGTAAAACTCCCAAACCCTTTCGGCCACCTTAATAGGTTGACAAACCTATAACCCATGTTGGGAAAACACTAATTCTATGTGAACATTCCAAACAAACATAGAACTTCATATGGCTTACATACCTCGAGGGTATGGTAGTCAAGTCATGAGTTTACATATCAGGACAATACAACCCAAATGCTAGTCTGTCGCAGAAAGGTAGTGCAAGCAAAGGGTAAAGTGGTGATTAGACTCGACCTTTGCTAGTGAGAGCTCATAAGGAACTTCAAAATATTAAATCCATTACGACACATGGAAAGGAAGACGAAGATCCTGGATAACACGAAACATGAAATAAGAATAAAGTCTTATTCCGAGAAAATGCTTTCGAAAAGCATAAGATGGACAAACATAAAGTTTCATTTCCATATTGTATTATTGCTACCCGATCTTCAACTAAAACCTGAACACCTCGTCGAGTAATCCCTTTCAAAGAATCTATAGAGATCTGGCTATGGTGCATCATAATGCGTAGATGAATAGAGGGTATGTGTCGGCATACACTCAAGATTCTCATGCACCATTTTCTTTCATTACCAGGAATGAGTATCACACAATTCCACCATAATGAGGGTAATCAAATGAGGGGTCCTTACACATCTAATATCGATAGTTACTTTCGAATACCGTCCACCAAGTAGATGGAAATCAAACAATTGGAGCCTAAGTTAGATGATCCATACATAATTTAGATATCAAGTACTGGTAACCTACGTGTGTGATTATGGATGAAGTCCATAAGTCCAAGTACTCCATCCACCCAGGATCAGATAAAATGTATAAAGATCTCAAGAAACTCTATTGATGGCCGAACATGAAAGGAGAAATTACTATTTATGATGGCAGATATCCGACAGTAAAGGCAGAATGTCAAAAATCACCTAGGTGATCACTGCAACCTGATATTCCTCAGTGGAAATGGAACAGATTTCAATGGATTTCATTATAAACTACCCGGAACGTCTAGCGGCTATGATACCATATGGGTAATCATCAATCGTTTGATGAAATTCACTCACTTTGTAGATATAAAGACTGATGGCTACAAAATTCTCTAAGTACAACTGCTGCGGACTTCACAATTTTGATGCGGATAAGCTTGTTTGCTGTTGATAGTTGTTCTCCTGCTTATGAACAAATCTGCTATGGACAGCCTTATCTGCTGAAGTCCAGAGTTGCCGCTGATAGGCTTCTCAGCAGCATCAAACACTTGATGTTGCTGATAGGCAAATCATCAGTAGCTTTGGATAGTTGAGTCTTGCTGCTGATCAACAACTATGTAGAGTTTTACTAAAGCAACTTATTTGATATAATGTATGCTCAACAGTAATGTACACTGTTACATAATGCAATAATAATGCAATTCCTTACACATCCAACATCATTAGTTGATATGATATTCACTTTATATTCAAATACCGGCTAATGGGTTGGTCAAGCTACAAACTCTCCCTAGAAATTAAAAGTGGAGTAAGGATATGAAATCCTAATCCAAATTAGTAACAAATTTCTAGGACGAAATTTCTTTTCAGGAGGGAAGAATGTGACAACTGCAAAAATTTCCAGAATCTAAAACCTAGTTGTTGGGCTAAACTCATTTAGGCCCAATAGAAATCCAAGGCCATTTGAGGCCAAATAAGGATTCAAGCCCATTAGAGATGTAATTTACATAATTTATTTCTTGAATTGACTTAATTTCATGAATTACGTAATTAAGTCTAGCAAAGGTCATACGTTAGTTGATTCATACTTTGGTAATTTTAGGAATTACCGGGCCACGTATACACATAACCCGACTAATACGAACGTTGGTGATTAATCTAAATGTCTAGAATAATGCCTAAAGATCCATAACATATAAACTATATGCTTATACAACCAAATTCAAGGAGTTAAACCACATAAAACACATAATGATCCTTAACGGCATAATTCGAGGGCTTTGTAGTATATCGTCATCTTTAAACGTCCATACACGAAATTATTCATGCCTAAGACTTATACAACATACAAATAGACATATTTTTCATGAGAACTAGTTAATTACCCTTAAAAGTAATTAAGAAACACTAAACAAAGTAAAATTACCCTTTCAAATTGTAATCGAGATTTAACGCGCTAAATACCGGGATAACCTACACTCTTAAGCGCTTAACTACTTAACCAACCCACCCCCACCCTAAGACCCTCATTTGGCTGAGATTTCTCATCTGGGCCCCATTCACCACCAAACTTTCTCTTTACTTGTTTGACTTGATAAGAACCATGCCTCTTTGTCCACCAAATCCTCCATAAAAACATATCATATCCATCATGTCTCCTTCACCCATTCAAACACTCCATCCATCTCTCTCTCTTGATTCTCACGGCTCAACAACAACAAAAAATTCTCATCTTTTCTTCAAGATCCATCCACTTTCAAGGCTTTAAACTTCCCTTTTTGGAGTCCTAAGAAGATGATCAAGTATTTCTACCCAAGGACTCAAGCTAGGAACTCAAGATCTTGCTTTTCTCCCCACAAATCATCATCTATGTGGTTATCTTCCCTAGCTTGTCTAGTGGTAAAGACTCCATCTACTTCATCTTTATATTCATGTTAGTTTCATTAAATCTTGGTTTAAAAGGTACAAGGTTCACCCAAAATAAGAACATTTTCATGGAGCTCTTAAACAAGATATAAAACTTTGAACATACATGTTTTGATAAGAAAAAGCTTCTAAACAAGAACAAGAACTTTACTAAAAATTGTAAAAGCTCGTGTCATGGAAGTAAGCTTTGGTCAGCCAACTCAAAGAAATCCCCAAGTCACTTCAGAAAAACAACTACTGTACCTTCTGTCCAAAATGAATTTATTTAAAATACCTAGACATGTCATAAAATGTTGGTTAATGCATCCTTGTAACCCTAAGATATGTAGGTAGCTTGGTATAAAGTTTCATGGCCAAATGAGTTCATTTGATTAATCAAAAGGAGGACACACGGACAACGTAAAATTCTGGAAATCACTCTAAGCAAGGGTTTACTTTAATTGTATAGGTTGAGACAAATAACTATCAAAACCCTAACACGATCTATATACGACAACCTATGGACATATATATATATATATACATATAACATCAATAATGTATATATTTTATGATTAAACAAGTATACATGTCATGAAATTCAAAGACAAGTCACCAACGGTTCGTCGGATCGCACTTTCAAAACGTAACACATGTAACACCAAGTCTAACGTTTTGGGTGGATCTTATACACGTTCAACTTATATGTTGACATCATATCACAATGTCTTAAGACAACCGTAACTGCTAGGTCATGGTTAGGGAGAGTATTGCATACACCTCAGCCTTGCTAGCACTTACACACTGAAAGCTCATCATAAGGTGAGTTCACGGCCCCCTTTTCGCTTTTTAATCTTTTGTAAACTACGGGGGAGAAACATACTTACATATCATGCTTTACGTTATTGCTCAACACATTTGGAAACATTGTTGTTTCATACACTTTAGGAAACATTGCAAACATTTTTATATGATAACAAGAAAACAAGACACTAACATTATGTTTTACATGAGGAGAGCTCTTAAAGTCCCCTGAACATCATCAACATTTGTAACCATTAGCTATGGACTTAGCCTAGAATTCTATGAATAGTACTATTGAGGGTGACGCCCCCGGTCATGGTTAGTCGTGCTAACCGGGACCTGAAGGGTCAAATGGCTGTATATTGTCATGTTCCGTTCTCGTGGTAAAGCGAGGGAGGGGCATTCACCAGTTAGGTTTGGTTACGATCTCATGTATGAACATAGGTATTTGTAAGACTAGCTAGCTTACGAATGGAACAATAACACTTGTTTTGTTTATCATATGCAGTTGAAACTATTTGTTTACAAGGAATTCATGATCATGTTTTCGGGAAAAACTACTTATTTAATGACGGTAAAGTCATGTGCAAGTTTTCGGTAATAACTACTTATTTTATGACGGTAAGTCGTGTTCATGTTTTTTTGGGAAAACTACTTATTTTTTGACGGTTAAATCATGTATATGTTTTCGGTGAAAACTACTTATTTTATGACGGCAAGGTCATGTTTTCTCGAAAAACTACGTATTTTATGGTTGTTAAGTCATGTATATGTTTGCGGTAAAAACTACTTATCTTATGATGGTAAAGTCATGTACATGTTTTCGGGGAAAACTACTTGCACTAAAATAACTAACTCTGTGAACTCACCAACCTTTGTGTTGACACTTTCAAGTATGTTTCTCAGGTAACCCTTAGCAATGGCGCGGTTGGAACAGGCTAGCTATATTGGAATAACTCCTAGTAGCTGGAAGGACATATAATATCAAGTCTCAAGTCTATCGTTGCCCTAGAAGAACTTAGATCATTGTATTACTTAGTTTAGTAATTGTGCATGTAATCAAGTCTTAGAAATCACTATTACAGCTTCTGCTATCATGTAATGAACCAATCGTTGCAACCTTTATTTATTTATTAAGTAAATAAATCTGGGGGTGTGACCAAAAATCCAAGGTTTTTGCCGGAATTTGGCTGAAAATTTCAGGTTTTTCCCAGAATTTTTGCCAGAATCTGGCCGCCTAGGACCGATTCTGATTAATGGTCCCCCTAGCTCAAAATTACAAGTTAAATGGCCGCCTAGGCCCGATTTTTACAACACTGGATATCGGAATTTTCGGTGTTCGGACGTCTATCACTTGATTCTAGATTTTTCAGTTCCGTTCGAGTCGGGTCACATAATAAAAAGAGTTGACATCCTTAAAAAATGAATAAAAACTCTCTAATATAAACTTCTTGAGTTGTTGCTTGGTCGATTTAAACTCAAATCAACCAACAAGTTTTAACTAACTTCAAATTACATCTATACGACTAATCAATGTTCAAGGCTTTAATCTAAATTCTAAACATGATTACATGAAGAAAAAACTCAAAAATACCCCAAATGATTAATCCCAAATTTTAAGTTCTTTAACTATTAAATATTCAATCTAAACACTAAGTAATCAAAATAATAAATATTTGTATAATCAATCGAACTATCAACGTTCAATTATTCAAATAATCATGACATTCAAGTAAAAGAAAAGTAAATATTGACAAAAAAAAGTTTAGATTATACAAATACATACCTAATATCGGGGCTATTCGGAGATTGCTCGAGGCTGGAACAGAGCGGCCGGTGAGGGAGGCAACGGTGGCAGGTGGGGCGGTGTTTCAGGTTGGTCCAGTTTTTGAAATTGAGAGGGGATTAGGGTAAGGGTAAAAATGTGTACAATAAGAAAATTTATGGACGTCGGTGTCAAGAAATCCTCTTTCATTTAAAAATATTGTACAATAAGAAAATTTTATGGGTGTCACTTACACCAAGCGTTGGATGCAGCCCAAGTGCCTCTCCTCCCTCTTTCCTCCACATCGGTGGCCACGTCTCTCCTCCACACAAGCTAGACGGAAATCATCACAAAACAATTTCTTGAAACAACACAATCGTGAAAGAGCATGTTCGTTCAGTTTCTTTTTTTTTTTTTTTTTGTTCTAAAAAACTAAACTTTTAATACTTTTTAACTCCCAAAGGAAAATTACATAGAGATAGAAGGCAAACGGGCAACAAGCTGCGCCGCCAACCCTTTTTGAATAGCAAAACCAAGTCTTTTAAAAACTACATATACAGATCTTGGGGTCAATCAAATACCAAATGCACAGAGGGTTGAACCAACCAATACCAATTAAAACACTATCAAACAATAGAAATTTGATGCCGATTAAAACTCATAGCAAACACTTAAATAATCAATATTAGTTACTCAAACCTTCGATTTTAACCTAGAGGAACCGTCCAACTGGAACAACTGATCGATTTCATTTTCAATTCAGGGGAACGATTTCCAACCTGCTTGCCAATTTCAGTTTTTATTTTAACTTTCTGAACAATAGCCAACAAATAAAAACAATAGCAGCACTGAGAGTAAGATCATGTGAACCTGTGATTTGATGTGATTCCATGAACAGGCGATTTCAAGACTTCATTGATCAAGGCTGGATAACTGGATTTCGATTTTGGCAGCAGGGAAAAGTGGAACTCAAGATCGATTGGGAGAGGAATAAATCTAAATTGGGCTTGGTAGGACAAAAGAGCCTATGCCCTACGATATGAATAAAATTTTCTAAGGCCCAACTATATTTGGTCTACGTTCTTTAAAAAAAAAGTACATTGGTGTTTAGAACTTACTCGAATCGAAAATTGAACCGGTTTGGGAGAAACCGTTTAAACCCGATACAAACCGCAGGTTTGAGCCGTTGGATAAAAACATTATGGCCGTTTATAGCCGTTAGAACTCAATTTTGGGTTTTTTTTTTACCATTTTACTGTATGTTGGTATAAAAGTGTATCGGAACACCCTAACTTGGTACATGCACGCGTGTGGTGTGGACGTAATGTGGCGTTTTGATTGTGCACTTGGCATTTTGATGCCGCGAGCCACCTTAGTATTTTTGAAGTCTAGTGCAAATTCAGAAAGGTCGGCTTGCTCTTTGGTCCGGAGAGCCAACTTACTCCAAAGAGTGAAATCTGACAACTTGGTCTGAAGAGGGAGATCTGGTCAGCAAGACCAGTTACCCCGGAAAGACAACTTCAGTTCACAGCTAGTGCTACGTAGAATCTTGAAACATAAGTCAGTTACAATTTGAAAAATTAAAATAGAATAAAATGCATTGGAAACGTTTAATGTAAATTATTTTTGTTTTAATTCTTTTTGAATTGTTTAGACTTTAATTCCCTTTAAATACCAAGGTGTTCCTTGGTTATAAAGACACTATACACTTTTTACCAAGAAGACACAGGAAGTACTTCAAAAAAACTTTTGTTCTTTCTACTCTTCTACTCTCAAGATATTCTTTCGGGTGTTAGGTTCTCCCTGGTCCTCAACAGTTTATACTGATTTGACAGTTATACCCTGGGAAACAAAGGAGTTCTCTTTGAAGACTCAAAACTTGTTTTAACGGACGTGCATTGAATACGAACCCTCAACCACTTTAGTTTCTGTTTCATCTTAAATCTTGCATTTTTCCTTTATTTTAGTTATAATATGTATTGTAATATACTGTTTTATTTACTTTATATATTGTAATTATAATTAATAAAAGTGTTTTTGTTATTTTATATGAATGATTCCCTACACTATATACCTACTTGGATAAGATTTTCAATATATTTTCCACTTGCAATATTTAACTAATTAACCAGAGTTCTACATTTGGATTAGTATGGAAATTGAAGTAGTCTTCACCCTCTAATCTATACTATATAATAAACTAGCATAGAACCCCGTGTTTACACACGGGGTAAAAAATATCAATACATAAAATTCATAATTTTTATATATATCTTTTATAATTTATAAAAATGTATTACATATACGAATGATAGAAAACAAAATTCAAAATATGTAAAAATTAATATATAATTAGGTTTCGAAAATACGTTAATTAGTATTTCAATTTGACTTTCAATACTATTTGATTAAAAAAAGTTACATAATTATATTTTAAATTTTCTTATAATAGGGGATGATTTAAAATAAATATGTTTTATTAGAATAATTACTATTTTCTTTAAAAATATATTATTATTAAATATAGATTATTAAAATATAGAAATGTGTTTAATAAGAGAGAGAAGCGGGAAAAAAATAATGAGAGTAAATATGGAGGTGACATGTGGCATGTAAAAACCTTTATTTATTATATAGTATAGATTAGGTTAAAGTCCATGTTTTACATGGGTTGAATAAATATAAATTATTATAAAACAGTATTTTCTATAAAGATTTGTACGTTGGATGTTATTAGTCATCTGTGAAATAAGAAATAATGAAGATTTAAGAATTATAAATAACAAATAATGAAATTTAAGAATTATAAATAACAAATAATGAAATTTAAGAATTATAAAATTATATATTAAAATAAGATATAATTGAAGTTTCTTATGATTTAGTAATTTTTAATAAAATATTAAAATAAATTTTAGATATTTAGTTATTTAACATTATCATTATTTAATAGGAGAGAAAGGCGAAAAATAAAAATCTAGATTTCATCAGAAGTCGACACGTAGCAAATATAGTTATTCATCTATTATAATATGTTAATATAGGTTAGAAACCCTGTATATTTATACATGATGAATAAATACAGATTTAATATTACATATTTATGACATATTGCATATTTTTTAAAACAAATTTTAGAAACGTTATATAGTTATTTTTTTAAAATGTTTTATAAAAAGAATGAAAAAAATGTTCAAATTATAAAAATGTTTTATGAACAAAGCTATTTTTTAATTAAAAAATGTTTTATAAACAAAGTTATTTTTTTAATTAAAAAATGTTTTATAAAAATAGTTATAAAAATTATTATTATTTAATAAGAGAGAGAGGTGGGAAACAAAAATTACATTTTTTTTATAGAAACTTGTATCATTAATAGGAGAGAGGCGTGAAAAAAATGTTGAGTATGAACATGAGAATGGCATGTGGGACCCCAAAACCTTTATTTATTAGTATGTATAGATATAGATAAAGGTTTCTCATGCCACGTGTCGTCTTCATATTCATTCTCATCATTTTTTTTTCACTTCTCCACTCTATTTTTCAATAATAAAATATTATTAAATAAATTATTAATTATACTAATAAAACATATTTATTTTAAATTATCTCTTATTATAAGAAACTCGGAAATCTAATTACATATCTTATGTTTTCAATCAAATAGTAATGAAAGTCAAATTAAATTGAATATTATTAATGTATTTTTGAAACCCAATTATATATTGTTTTTCATATTTTTAGATTTTGTTTTCTATTTTAGTATATGTAATACATTTTTCCACCTATAAGACATATAAAAAATTAATAAATTTTACGTATTGATATTTTTTCAACATATGTAGTACACATGTTATAAGCTAGTTAATCACTATAAAACTCCTGCTTCAACTACCAACCACGATTAGTTGGCATGCCCCGCATCGCCAACAAACATAAGCAATCATTAATCATGCATATACACACACGTTAACACAATAGAATTCGACTTTACGGTGACTTGGCACGGTTTAATTCAGTATTTTATTAAGGTTTGTCAAAACACGTTTAATTCACTATAGAAATAGTTAATTATACGGATGATCCATGCGGTTTACACGAATTTCACTTATTGCCTTTACGATTAGAAAACTACAACCATGGCCCCCAATTTGGATATCCTTAAGTTTTAAACGTTAAGATAAATCATGTAATGGGATATGAAAAGCAAAAAAAAACGTTTACGTAGGGGACTTGACGTTTAAAATTGACGGACATCCAAACTGGGGGGTCATGGGTGTTATAATCGTGCAAATTGTTGGGTCATAGTTGTAGTTTCTCAATCCTATGAGCCATAATTGAAATCCGTGTAAACCACAAGGGTCATCCGTGTAATTAATTCCAATAGAAATATCGCTTTAACATAAAAGTTAACGTTTTATCTAGGTTTTTCTTTTAACCTTTTTCGTATTACTTTGACTTTAAACTTTGGTTAATGTAATGTTTTACCCTTGTTTATAAGGTTTTAATTCTACTTGCTTATGACTGTTATTCCTTTGACTTGTTAAACGATCTGACCCCTACATTTTAATTGTTAGTTGGCAAAAGGTACGTAATCAGCTATGATATAATCGGCTATAATGTAACCCGACATGTAATTAGAAATTAAACACAACACTAGTACCACGTAAACCAAAATCTTTTGAGGAGGATCGAGGTGGAGGTGGTGGTGGTGCAAGGTTCGACCGTGGTTTGACCGCCCAATCGACATGGTTCTTCTGTTGTTTTATTCAGCACTTATGTTTTTATGTCCACATTGGACAGTCGATGCAAGGTTCAAGCGTGGCAATTTCTTGATTGATTTGCTCACTTGGACATCCTTTCTTGTGATCGGGACATGAATAATATTATTTAACATTTGTGTCACAAGTTCATATTTTTAATTAAATGCAAGTTAAGCAATTAAGCCCAATGATCTTTGGATTCCAACCGAATCGTTTCAGGCTAATCCCTTTCAAATTTGCTCAATGACAATACCGTTAGTCGTTAGATACATTTACGAACTTATGATCCCCTTTTTATTACATTAATTTGAAGTCCTCTCTATATAAATACATAGTTTATATACATGCATACATTGTTATAGATGTTGTACTAACTTGACTGTAAGAGGGTGGTCCTGAGGCTATGACCACCTCTTTTAACGGGTTCTCTTCATATTGCAGCCCCTTCTAACAGGTTCACATGACTCTAACAACCGTTGCTTCAACGTCGTCATATTCCTATAGAGCAAATGATTGTAATTACTTCAACTTCCATGATTCTATCGGTATATGCTCTTTAGAGATTAATATATTGTTAAATGATACATATCTACTTTAATCTCAGTTGTTACAAGATGTTGATATACAATTTCTATAAGCACGAGAATGTAATAAATTTACTATATTAGTTTGAAAATCCAAATTCTTCTATTTATTTAGATGATTCAACACGCATACATAAATAAATGTATGGAATAATCTATATTTATTTAGATGATTCAACTCTTTCACACACATACAATATATATATACATATATAAATGTATAGAATAATCTATATTCGTTTTCTTCACCATCTGATTAATCACTACAAAAATCTACCATTAGCTGGCATGTTGTGATTGTCAACATGCATACGTTCATAAGATGATGTAATCTTTATTCTAATAAATGATTCTAAAGAATGTCACGTGTCATCTCTATATATTTTTTTTATAAAAATCTTTAAATTTTTTCTATTTTAAGTAAGTTTGAATTTTAAAATTTATTATGTTAATGTTTTTATTTTTCAAAAAAGATAATATAAATTTTGAATTCTAATTATCATTTAATTAAGGAAACAAAGAATTTTATTTCTTGTTTACACATTATTTTATCTTTTTGTACACATTATTGTAATTTTATTTTTCTAACACCAACCTAGAAAAATGTTTATTTAATAAAATATAAGCAAACGTAATATGTATTTAAAAGTTTTAAAAAGATAACAGTGGACTTGGATAATAAAATATGTTATATGCTTAAAACTTTTTGTACCTAATTTTAATATATTTTGTTTTTAATGTATTATATACTATGTTAGAAACCTGATGTATTATATGGGTCTAATAAAAACAATGTTATATGTTTGGTACTAAAATTTACATATTACATTTATGTGATATATTATATAGTTTTTTAATACAAGTTCTAGAAACGTTATATAGTTATTTTTTAAAACTGTTTTATGAAAAAAATGAGAAATGTTCAATTTATAAAAATTGTTTATGAACAAACCTATTTTTTTAAAATAAAAAACGTTTTATAAAAATAATTATAGAATTCATTATTATTTAATATGAGAGAGATGCGAGAAACAAAAAATTATAAAAATAATTAATAAACTTATATAATTAATAGGAGAGATATGAGGAAAAAAAAGTCTGAGAATACACAGAAGGGTTACAACTGTCTCATCAAAACTTTTAGTTATTAGAAAGTATAGATATTAGAGAACCTTATAAAAATTAAAGTAAATAACTAAAAAAATTGAAATGGTTTATTTTTAACATCAAATTCATATATTATTTTGTCTACTATGTGACTTGAACCCTCAACTTATTTAATGAAAGATATATTTTTGTTAACACATTGATATCGTTGATCTACAAGCCCGTTGGTACTAAAATGATTTTTCATTATCGTAACTTAACGATCTCATAAAACAAGTTAAATATGGATTCTAGGGCTGAATGCTCAATCTTGACTGAGGAGGACCTGGTGATTAGGGTGGACAGTAAAAAAAGATTAATGGAGCTGAAATCCCGAAAGAGAGAGGACCTAAGGCAAAAATCAAGAGTGAAATGGATGGTTGAGGGAGATGAAAATTCAAGCTTCTTCCATGGTATGATAAACAGTAATAGGTCCAGGAACAATATTGCTGGTCTGATGATCAATGGGGCTTGGGTGGTGGATCCGGGGAAGGTGAAGTCGGAGGTGCTCTCGTTCTTCAAACATAAATTCTCTGAAACTTGCATGATTCGTCCGAGCTTTTGCTTCTCAAACCTAGCTGCTTAGCCTCGGCTGATGCCTCATTGCTGGACAAGGAATTCTCACTGGATGAAATTAGGCTGGCGGTTGGGAATTGTGCTGGAAGAAAAGCTCCGGGCCCAGATGGTCTATTTTTCGAGTTCATTCGTAAGTTTTGGTCCATCCTTCAAAAGTAGTTCCTGGATTTCATTAAACACTTTGAGAGATGCAAAAATATGGTCCGGGGATGTAATACGTCGCTCATTGCGCTGGCACATAAAGGTGGTAGCTTGGAGTCCTAAATAAATTCAGGCTTATTTCACTTATTGGGTGCCTACCAAAAGTCCTTGGTAAGATCTTGGCATCTAGAATTCAGGTGGTGATTAACAAGATTATTAGGCTGGAACAATCTGCATTCATCAAAGGAAGGAATATTCTTGACGGACACATCATGATAAATAGTTTGCAGGCCTGGGCCAAGAGATCTCGGACCAAAATGTTATTGTTCAAGGTTGACTTTGCTAAGGCCTTCGACTCAGTCAATTGGAACTACTTGGATACCATAATGAACCAATCGGGATTTAGCTTGAAATGGAGGAAATGGATAAATGGGTACCTAAAGTCGGGTAGGACATTCGTCCTAGTCAACGACTCTCCTACAAAGGAATTTTCTATGGAGCGGGGGGTTCGCCAGGGGGACCCGCTCTCCCCATTCTTATTTATATTGGCTATGGAGGGGCTAACCGCATTATTAAAAAAGGCTTCTCAACTGGGGTGGTTCAAAGGAATTAAGACCACTAACAGCGACCCTATAATCACACTCGATGTACGCGGATGACGTATTCTTCGTCGGGGAATGGAGTGAGGAAAGCATTGTGCACCTAAAACGGATTCTAAGATGTTCAACATTATTTCAGGGCTAAAAATAAACTATCATAAGAGTAAGCTGATTGGGGTCGGTGTGGATGAGATCGACTGTGGTAGGAAGGCGTCTTTAATGGGTGGTATTACGGAAAAGCTACCGGTCACTCACCTTGGGATGCCAATCGGGGCAAACATGAGAAGGGTTAAAAACTGGGAATCGGTGATCATAAAGTTTAAGGACCGGTTGAGTAATTGGAAAGCCAAGAACCTATCATTTGGGGGGAGACTCACCTTAGTTAAATCTGTCCTTAGCAGTCTCCTACTGTACTTCTTCTCTATGTTCAAGGCCCCGGTAAAAGTAATTAAGGAGTTGGAAGCTATTCGTAGAAAATTCCTTTGGGGTGGAAGTATTAACCATAGGAAGATTCATTGGGTTACGTGGGAAAAAATCGCGAAACCAAGACGGATGGGTGGATTAGGGGTATGTGGGCTTAGAATCATGAATACGACCCTTCTTATGAAATGGAAGTGGAAGGCGGTCCGCAACCTAAACTGTTTTATGGGCTCAGGGCGCTGCATAATAAGTCCTTCGGATCAGTGGTGGATCTCTGAAAAAAGGGGTGGCGGACAATTGGGGAAATATTGTTTCGATAGGGCATGATGGGGGTAGGAATGGTCCATCAGTTAACCAGCTGTTTAAGAGGAAGGTGGGGGCAGGGTCAGAGGCTTCCTTCTGGATGGAATCATGGTTTGGGATGAAACCCTTCAAAGTTATCTTCCCGGGTCTATTCGATCTTGACAAATGGAAGAAATGCACTATTCGGGACAAGGTTATGTGGTCGGGTTAGGAGGTTACATCCATTAAGTGGGGCTGGAAAAGCAGAAAAGAGGCGGAAAAAAGGGGGGAAGAAATTAAGGATTTAGAGGACATGATCAGGTCTTATGGGTTCAGCATGGGTCCGGAAAAATGGGGTTAGCGTGGGGACTCGTCGGGGGAATTCTCTTCTGGTTCCTTCAGGTCATGGCTGGAAAAATCGCAGTTGGATAATACTACTGAGGAGATGATCAAGTGGCTTAAATGGATTCCTATTGTGACATCCGGAAAAAAAATTATTATTTAATTTTTGGGACGAAAATTCTTTCAACTAGGGGATGATGTGACAATCCGACTTTTCAAGTTAACTCCGTTAGTAATTCTGTTAAATATTCTGTTAAATCCTAACCAAGTTAACTCAATTCTAAAACCAAGGAATCAATTCTGTCAAAGCTGAAGTTGCAAGGGCTGGTTTTGTAAATAACCAGAAACCCTAATAGGCACGGTCGTGCCATGATTTGGCACGGTCGTGCCTGGTGCTCTGGCACGGTCGCGCCCGGTGTGAAGGCACGACCGTGCCTCGTGCAGTTACGACGCGAATTAAAGCAATAATTCCTCTAATTAACCGACCCCTATCCAAATTTGTAACGGAATTGCACTCTAATGCAATAATCGGTCATTTATGATCAGTTTATCATCATCATGGTCGACTTCAAATCAAATAATGAGAATTATTGTCGTAACCGTCGATCGATTTCAAATATTCATCAAATTCGACGGATCCTCGTATTGTTTTCACAAAGTGAACACACGCACACCTTATTCGCATCTGTGAGAACCTGCTACGTACACCAATTCAATCGGAAAACCTGCGGGAGTCGTCGGAGGTCGAGCCAGTCACGGTCGGACCTGCGTTTGATCGATCACCATCAATTCGTACATCGTTCTGGTAATTAAGCATTCTCTCAGTTTCGTTTTTATTCATAGATTGAAAACCCCATAACAATTCGATCTATTAACATCGAATTGGAGACGAACCCAATCCTAGGGTTCGTTCATAAATCGATTTGGAGCTTTTGTCATTATCAACCTTATAAATCCAATTAACTGATATGGGTAGTTTCGCAACCCTTCACTCGTTAAAAGCCATATGTTAATTTCATCCGTTATCATCAAATTGCTCATAATCTGTAACTAGGGCTTGTTCGTAAAATATTTTAGGGCTTTCGATTTTAATCACCATCTCAACCAAATTAACCTATACTGATAGATTCGCAAGGTTCTGTTTTGTAAAACCCCCCATGTCCTTTTGGTCAATCGCAATCGAAAGCAAACGGATTTGGACTTGTTGGCTTGTTCTGTTAAACTCTGTAACTGTAAATCCAGGAGACACGGTCGTGCTAAGTTTTACCACTGTCGTGCCTCACGCTCTGACCCAGTCATGCCTCTTGGCTAGACCTGGTCGTGCCTCAGAACACCCTAGACACGGTCGTGCCTGGTTTAGACACGGTCGTGCCTAGTGATTAGCTTTGTTGAGTCTTCTGTTTGATCAACACGGTCGCGCCCCCGACCAGCACGGTCGCGCCCGTGACCTTAACGCGGTCGTGCCTTGTCTTAGGCACGGTCGTGTGTGAGAAAAACCTTTTTTCAGAATGTTTTGATTAGTATTTATATTTTTATTTTCAAAACAATAATTATTATATATTATTTTCATTCATCGCGAAACGCATTCATACTAATTTAAAAATCCGTATTCCCGTAAACTCGTTCGTTTACCCGTTAATCCTTAGAATGTTTAAAGACGTTCTAATCTTCCGTGTGTCGTCACAAATCCCATTGAGTCCCTAACCGTTATGTTGTAATTCTAGGGCATTCATGAGCCGTGTCAGGCTAACGCTTGAGACTTTAATCTCGTACGCGTGTGATTACTACCTACGCAATCAGGTGAGTTTTCACGACCCCTTTTACTACTTTTAAACTGGGGGAGAAAACATGACGTAAACACTTTTTGATTTTTTGTACTTCATTATGTATAACTTGTTATGACTATGCGTAAACTCTATCATGAAAGTCCTCACATCGAACCGTTTAAATATGAGAACAGCGAGGTATGTTGGGTAGTACTACTGGGTTTGACAAACCTCACTCGCGTTAGTCGCGCTAACTCGATTGGATATCGAACGGGTGCAATATTGACCTAAACGTGCACCATGGTTGATAGGCCTGGTGGGAGGCATTCAAACAGTCAGTTTACGGTTGCGAGCGTAATAACAAACATGAACATGGGTTAGCTACATGTTGATATATATATATATATATATATTGATTGTACAATAAATCTGGTAAACGTTTATTTATATATTGAAACCTGTGAACTCACCAAACTCGTGATGACATCTTTTATTACATGTTTTCTCAGGTCGCTAAGATAAGGCACAAGTGCACATATAGGAAATGCATGGAGTCCTACTTTTTAATTGTGTTTTATTATTTTGTTTGAACTGTTTTATATTATGTTTGGACTAGACTTTTTGGGTGCGTTTGTTTTGCGCATTTACTTTCTTTATACGCTTCCGCATTAACTCTGATTGATATGCTATTTTCATTTGAGTCTCATATGATATTTCTAATGACTGAGATCCTGATTCAATGTAACGATATTTTCATTTTAAAGAAAATATTAATTATAGAATAAAACTCATTTATTTTAAATTATCCCTTATCATAAGAAAACTTGAAATTTAATTATGTAATTTTTGCTTTCAATCAAATAATAAATGAAAATCAAATTAAAATAAATAGTACTTAATGTATTTTCGAAACCCAGGTATATATATTAATTTTTACATATTTTGAATTTTGTTTTCTATCCTTAGTATATAATACATTTTTATATCTGTAAAATATATACATAAAAAATTAATAATTTTATATATTGATATTTTTTCACCCCGTTATAATACACGGGATCTAAAAAACCTTAAAACTCATAAGCATTATCTTCTATCTAATAAATGATTACAAAAATGACACTTATCATAATATTCTCTCTCAAAATGAATTTCCCGCCCAAATTATATTTAGAACTTAATTAATTGTTAAAAGGTAAAATACGGATTTTACCCTTGTGTGTAACTATCTTTTTTGCATTAAATATTAGTCTCGCCACCTATTTTAAACTCAAATATTTTTTTATACAATTTTTTTAATTACACTAAAAAATTAAGCATTTTTTTATCTTTAACTTGAATATAGTATTACTATATTTTCCTTAAAAAACGACATTTTCTTAGAAAAAAACTTATTCCATTGAGCGAAAAGTGTACTGGTTATCAACCAATACAATTGTATGATAAAACATAACTGTAAATGTTAAAACAACGATTTGTAATTGTTCTTTCTGTTTTTATTATTGTACGTAATAACAATACTTTAGTTATGCAAATTTTGGTACACATAAATTATATAATTTTACTATACAATCCTGTATAATATACGGGTCTATAAACTAGTGTTATGTTATAAAATAGTCAAAAATATAAAAATCTTTTTTACGTTAAGTTTAAATCATCAGCTGGCGGGCTTTGCTGCAGAGTTCTGTCTTCGGTCTCCGAGAAATGTTCTCGCCAGTGAGCCAAACCCTAGATGACAAGGATCTCGACGACGAAGCTCTATGGGCCGTAATTGATTCTGCCGCCGCCGTTGCCTCGTCGGCGCTTACCTCCGCCACCAGATCTCTCAAACCTCAAAACAACAATAATCGCTATCATTCCCCCAAAATTACGTTTCCAGTCATCTCAAAATTCACCTCTTCATCTCCATCGTCCAGCAACACAAACCCTAGAAAACATTCAATCACCAACGGCGAGGTATTGCAGGAGGAGAGCTCCACCGACCACCACCCGAAGAAGATCGCTAGGTTTTCTCTGGCTGAAGCAACTTCTCCTCCTGCTCCTCTTGTTATGGTGAAGCACGTGCAACGAACGCCGACTACGCCTTCCTCGTATTGCTCTGACTATCAGATCCAGAGTCCTGTAAATTGCTCCTCTGATTGCTCGGTGATGACACATAGCTTGTCAGGTCGATTCCCTACCGTTGATCTCTTCAAAGAGTATCAGAATGCTGCTATGGCGGTTAGTACATATTCCAATCACGTTCTTCCTTCCTTTGTTTTGTTAAATGCTTCATATATGTGCTCTTGAATACTCAATCCCTAAATATTTAGTGTTGATGTTGAATGAACTAATTTTCATGTTGATAACCTCATATAAGTTCTGTAACAACTGAAAGTAAGTAAGTAACTTACATAAAACTATAAGAAGAATGACCCTAGGATTAGACTTGCTTTTGTTCAAACTTGTTAGGAATTTATCAAATTGAGTGAAAAAGGTTAAGATTGAACCTATGTGTACTTATGTACATACTACTAGTTTTGTTCCACATCAATTGCAATTACTGATCATATATACATATTGATATGTAAAAATTTCTATAAAGGGCGTACCCGGTGCTTGAAATAGCTCCCACATTTACGCAGTGTCTAGGGAGGGACCGGATCGCTTCGCGATCTGATATACGCAGTTTTGCCCTGCACTTTGTATGTGGGAGGTTGTTTCCACGGCTCAAACCCGTGACCTCAAGGTCACAAAGCAACAACTCCAAGGCCCGTCCTCTACAATAATATATTTTAAAATTTTATTTAATCAATAATATATTTTGAAAATCTTTTACATTTGAATCAAAGTGAACACCCAAAATAGTAATTGTACCCAAGATTTTTTCCACAAAGGAAAGCTTGCAACTTACAAGGAACATCCCACTTGGAAAAGCATTGCAATCATTGTTGGATGCAGGGAGTTTTTATTTTTTCAATATCGGGACAAAGAATCAATGGCTTTGTTAATTTTTTTGAGGGCGAGATTTATTCCATGCGTTAATGCGTATATAACATTATTAGCAGGATGGGGTGAAAGTCTAATCTAAAAGGCAGGTGATTAATAGGTTATTAATGAAAATTGTTATAAAGTTATTAAATTTCTTAAAAAAGTGGTTGAAGAAATCAAATACAAGTATAATAAGATAAAACAGCTGTATAAACAAGACCATTTATCAAAATCAACTACATAAGTTCACATCAAATAGGCTAAATGGTAATTAATGTTCCTTAAGTTTAGATTTTATTACTCCTTATAAACAGTAACACAGATTGACATCTGTTATGCAGATTTTGGAGAAGGGTGACTACACTATGATCTCTGGGAATCCTTTCATCAAGAAGTCTGGTAAAATAGTTTCACCTCCTAATTTATTTTGGTCTTCATAAATGTTGCTGATGCATTCTGGTTGAAAAAACAGGTTGGAGAAAGATATCATTTTATTTCAATATCTCTTATGAAATCAAAGATAAGAGTATAGAATTTGATGATAACCGTAATGTTCAGCGTGCTGAATTCATAATTCGGGCACATATGCAGTAAGTTTCTTTACTCTTATATCTGTTTTAAATGCAGATTTGGTTTCTGTTGTTTGTATTATTTATTTATTTATTTATTTATTTATAGAGGAGGTAGGTTCTCTGATGGATGGGGTTCGTGTGATAGACGCGAGAAAAGATTTATAAAACCAAATAATGATATTCCTAGCACCGCTGAAACCAGAGCTAAAAACAAAGCATGCCAGGTAAATTTCTCACTTTGCATACACTAACACTTGGATTAATTAGGGCTGTTTAATTGGCCACCTGGAAATGAAGCATCACTTAACACTTTAATTAGCAAATAATAATTGAATTAAGCAAGATTTTAGATTAGTTCTTGGCAAGTAAATCTTGTTTGTTTTTGCAGGACCTGCTAGGTATTGGAGAGTATCGTCCTGGTGTCAATGCTCAAAGATAAATAAATAAAAAAGAGATTCAGTTTGTGTTTAAAATTGTGGTTGATAGGTGTGTATAACATGACTCCAAATTTGGGAATTTGGATCAAGTGTTTACAGCTCTGATAACTTCTAAAAACTTGTACTCGCTTATTGTTTGCATTGGATGTGCCTGGGAACAATTTATGACCAGCAACTGTAATTTGACTCGAAACCAACCGTTAATACAATGTTAAAGGTGGGACCCATTTGATGCACGCGTATGCACAGATATCACAAGACTATATGTTTTAATCACATAACTTACAAAGATGCAAAATAAATAAGAGAGCACATTTTCATGGATTACTAAAGTGGGGTGTTTCACTTGCATGTATGTGCCATGTGCGTCAACTGTCATATACTATTCAAAATCACCCAGCATCATAAACATTGTTCAATATAACTGCACATACTGATACACCTTTGTTACACATTTAGAAAAAAAATGTTATAATTCCTTGCAATTCATCAAAACTACCTAAATTCCATTCTGTCAATACCCAAAAAAAGAAAGAAAAGAGCCAAAAGTCATTAAATTAAATCTATCTTTTATTCTAATTTTAATTAATAATCTTTTTCCGAGATCTTTGATCACTTTGTTTGTCTCAAATAAAATATCTGTTTAAAAAGGCATCACTCCTTAAGTACAGCGTGGCAGGAACCGTCATAGACAACTTCAAAAATCCAAGAGCAATCCAGTGGTCCCCTAAATAGAACAAAATAAACATAATCAGAAACTTGGGACTTTACTCGTGATCAAGAATCACAAGACGACTCGGTTAGCATATAGACTTGATACAGAAAACTTGTGACCTTGTGAATCATGTCATTTACAAACAACCAAGATTCTTTGTTCACATATGTATGCAAGAACAAGAAATTCTTGTCATTTTCTTCGTGTTTTTGCAAATCAGCCATTGGAAATTATCTAACATCACCCACAGTGGTTGGTGTGACAGCCTAAGCAAATCAAATGTCATTCCATCCACAAGAGAGATTAGTTGTGGATGAGAGATTTGCCTAAGGTGGTTGTGTCACCTTAGGCAAATCCCACGTCATTTTGAGGAGAGCATGTTTTAGGCGCATTAGAAGTGGATGAGAGTGAGCCCCAAGTTAAGTGTGTTTTGGTGGGAATAATTTTAGGATGAGTCTCCACTCAAGAAAGCAAAAACAAAGTCGTGTGCTCCTTAGAAGCAAAACAAACAATTTTGGTTGGTATTAGAGCGGATGTTACAAGTGGTTTACAACAAAATTACAAGTATGATTATTTAAAAACTCCAAAAGGAAAACTAAAGTATACAAAAGAATAAGAAATTCTAGTCAATTGTACTTGTAATCTTTTTGCCAGATAAAAATTGGAATGAGTTTAAAATCACTCACTCTGGCATACTTTAGTGTTTATTTTGAATTTTAGCATGTAGAATGACTTGTTTGCAACAAAATCACAAAGAATACCAATTCACTTGAAAACAAAATGATAGATCCAGATAAATTAGTTAAGAACTTGTGAATGTGATTTATTTAAACAAAGTGCCAGTAAACAATAACTCAAAACACACTTACAGTTTCCTGCACAATCAGCAGCCATTTATGATCCATTTGAGCATGCATCTGTCACAGGGTTGTCTTTAACATTCAAATCTTCAGCTCGGATTTCACTCTTACAAATCTCCTTATCAACTCCAAACTCAAGCTGCTTTTCAACAGATTTATTGGACTTCCGTGTATACATTAATCTGTAAGGCGGGGATGCATTATATGTGTTAACAGTAGCCACTCCACCTTCAGCCCCGTTGCCGCCAACACTATCACCACATGACTTAGATTCCTTCAAATCATCATTACCCTTTTTCACTTCATCAGCCTTCAAAATCTTGTGAAATGAAAAGGGTGATTGATCCTTTCTCTTTCTTAAAATAGAAGGCGTATTTGGAAAACTCTTGGCAGCAATCTTTAAGATTGATTGAGGTGTTTGAGCATGTGAACCACTATGCCTGTCGGCATAAGGCGGCGTTGAGGAACACAGAGGTGACATGTTAAATGAATTTGAGTTATACTCACGGGAATTCCAAGGCATATAAATCCCAACTTGTGGTGGCTCATAATACAAAGAACCGTATGTTTGAATATTGGATTGTAAGGGTGTTGCATTTAGTGTCTCTTGATCAATTCCATCATGAGGTGTACTACAACTATCAAATTTCGGAATCAAATTTCGGCTAAGGTGACTAAGATCCGATTTGGACGGCTGTGATTTGGTTCCAATGGGTTCGGAATCAGTAGATCCACTTGGAAGAAAACTCGAAGAAGCATCTACATCTTGCGAAGGGGTCGAGCATTCTATATCATCTATGGTCTCTGCTTCTACCTTATGGTGGTCTGCAGTTGCAGGTGATTCCTGAGCAGTTGCAAATGAGGAAGCAATCGGTTTTCTGATCGAAGGTGTTTTGCTTATGTCAACGCCTTCATTAATATCATTCTTTGAGACAGTTGGAAGGCTCCCGGTGGCTAAATAGAAATCTAGTTTCTTCTTCAAGGAACTATTCCAATGATTTTTTATAGCATTATCGGTCCTGTAAGAGAGCATTTTAGTAATACGCAAATGATCAAAATGGCAGCAAATGGGTTGAGCGGGTCAAAGGGATTAAAGTCAACTGAAAAGTATTAAAAAAAAAGTTCAGACTTTATCGTAATAATATAGTTTTGCAATCATATTTAATTTAACACATTAACTAACTATAAAATTGGAGAGGAATAGAAAAAGTGTTTGACTGCTTGCAAACGAGCCCAACTGACCCGATCTCCCCATACTAAGAAAATTACCCATTTTGACCAATTACTCAAACCACCTTTTGCCACCACCACTAAACTTTAGTAATGTATTTTGTTAAAAAGAATTATAGAACTATAAACATGGGCTGTGAATAGTAAAAAAACAACCTTCCAGGCAATGCCTTTGCAATTTCAGCCCATTTGTTTCCATGCACACGATGTGCATTCATGAGGGCGTACTCTTCTTGCAGGGTCCAAGCATCCCTTTTTATATCTGGATTCAAATGATTGTGCCACCTGAAATATTTCGTAGTCCGTCTTTAGTGATAATATAAATTGTAAAGGAAATCATAAAGAGTACATTCCAGCACATATTCTCTAACAAATATGAACCAAATAATAAATAATATAATCTCAACATATGCATGGAACAAAGGAATAGATTTTAAACACAAGTGTAAGTGAATCAATGTACCTTTCACGACACTGTTTCCCAATACGACCGGGAAGAGACTTTGCTATGAGAGACCATTTTGTTGGCCCGTATCTTTTCACCAGCTCAACGATTTGGTCATCCTCCTACAACAAACAAACAAAAAAAGACAATGAAAGTTATTTTAATCAAATGTTTCAAATAGTAAATTATATGCACACATGGTTTTAAAAAGCGCGCCTAGGCGCAAGTCCCGTCGCTTTTGTGTACGTATGGTGTGAGCTGTACAAAAAGCGCAAAAAACACACAAAAAGCGCAGTTATGCGTCAGGATGCTGTACAACATGCTATTTAGGTTGTGCATGTAGGTAATTTATATATTAAATCATATATAAAACTAATTTATAGCTAAATTTTGGGTAGGGGATGCTAAAAACCTATAGGATGTGTAAAAAATAATAACATAAGCACTTTGTGCTTCACGTACGAAAAGCTTTTGCGCTTTGCGCCTAGGTTTTAGACCCGTCGCCTTGGTGCGTTTCTCACTTTTTAAAACCAAGTATGCATAAAGAATTATAACTCAAGGTAGCCAAGCAGGAGGGTATGTGGTGCAAACCTCTTGAGTCCAAGGACCTTTAATAAGTTCTGGATTAAGAACCTTTTGCCAGCGATGCAGACACTGCACTTCTGATCTATCAGGAAAATACTCAGCTGCAAAACATTAAACACCAGTATTTATAATTGATTTAAACATCACTGCTGACCAACACACAACAAATTTGACCAACAGAATCCTCTCAAACAAGTCACCTGAAAACTTATACACATTTTACACACCACACAAGTACCACATAATATATAGAGAATGTTTTAAATAAAAGCATAAATATTGAAGAAATGCTGCATGCAGTTTCATTGAAAAAAAATTGCTTTTGAGCATGGTTTATCAATGCTATCACTAACATTTTCACATAATTGCTTGGAAACATGTGACAGAGCTTCCTAAACAAGATTACTGCATCATATCCACTACTTATGGATTTGTAATTGATTAAAGCACAAAATTAACTCGATAATTTAAAAAAAAAACACATTCTCAATTTGAAATACAGCATTATGTTAAGAGATTGCTGATGATTTTCATGCCCACACGTAGCACATAATATATAAGAGAATTTAAATAAAAACATAAATAAGAAGAAGAGCTTCATGCAGTTTCCTTGAAAACAAAATATTTATCAATGCTTATCACCAACATTTTCACATAATTGCTTGGAAATATAGTGACAGGGCTTCCTAAACAAGACTACTGCATCATATCCACTACTTATGGATTTATTATTGATTAAATCAGAAAATTATCTCAAGTATTTAGTTGTAAAATTGACTGGAATAATATCTGAATGTTGTAATTACAATGGAGGGGAACCCTCAATATATAAGAAAGATACCTAGAAACCCTAGAGATACTTATCTTGGGCCCGTGGGCTAAAACAAATAAACCCTTATAATAAACTAGTAATAATTATAATTCATTAGTCAATCACATTCTCCAAAAATCCGTTCCCAACTGTCATTTTAGTTAGCTTTTCCATTGTCTCCTTAAACTATTATTCCAGGTTCCATGGTTTGGTTTAGTAATGTATCAATCACAGCAGTCACTTAACCATACAAATATATAAGAAAGCAATTATCATTTGAATGGAGAAAATAAAAGCAATCATCAAGCCAGAAGGACATAAATTGAAGCATGGTAAGGACCAAGGGGACTGGTAAAGCTTTTCATACTACAAATATCGACCTTAGGGTGTTACGCATCCAGTTACGTTATCATGAGGCTAAATAAATAAAAGTAGGTGCTATGTGTAACAAAACGAGAAATGTCACACCTATTTTCTTCCAACATTTTCCCCTGAAAAGCCCAACAGCCTTTTTTAGAGTCTCATCCTGTTAAAAATCAAAGGGATTATAAAACAACACTACCACCCAACATGATATTGTTTTACAAAGAAACATTATGAAATTATGTTTAATATAAACGCAAATCTATTACTTTTATATGAAAAACATCTTATTTACATGCAAGCATATTCCAAATAAACTGCATACCTCCTCTGGGGTCCAACCCCCCTTTGCTCTCCTTATTGGTCCACTTGTCCTCCTATAATTCCAAAATCACATTGTCAATTCAAGAAACTCAAGGGTTGTAAATTGTAACAATTGAAGGAAACATTTAAATGACAAAGAATAAATAAATAAGTTTCCATGCTTTTTCTGTTATCTATAAGTTATATATGTTCTAAACAGTTTTGCATCCTTGTGTAACAATATTACTTAACTAGACATGAATAGTAAGTTGCACCTCATTTATCATATCTTTTCAAATGTATCTTCACAAGAGAAATGTCCAAAATTGCCATAACTAATAAATCTGATATGTAACAGATATACAATAATGCAAGTACATAAATCATGCACCAACATTGAAGTAAATTCATTGTACACTTTTAAGAGATATGGCTTCACTTGCCACACAACCAATCAAAAGTTTATGTCATAAGATGCACAAATAGAAAACCAATTTGCAAAACAAGCACCAGATATCAGGGACACACAGAAGCATACCGATTACGTGGTGATGTGGCTGTAGCCGCTGTAGGACTAGAGATCCTGGGAGACTTGGGCAACACAATGCCGCTACTACCTTCTGAAATCGATGAGCTTGACGCAGCCGCCGATTGCTTGTTCTCAACGCAAAATTCTTGCAACTCCACCTTACCCATACCAAATTCTTCCTAAACAGAACCCTAAAAAAATATTAATTCCTCATAATACTAAAACCCTCACCAAAATCCCTAACTATTTTCAACAATAAATACCAACCAAATAAGCCCAGATCTAACAACTAAATCCAATCAAAGTAAACCTAAATAACTAAACGCAATTCAATTCCACTTTCTATAAACGATTCAAGCAATCAATTCAACCACAAAAAAACCCTATAAAACTGGAAATTAAAAGTACTTCAAACAAACGGAGATAAAACAGTTACGAATTAACAAAAACCTTGAAATTTAAATAGGTTTTGACTAATAGTTCATTGAATTAAAGTTAATTAAACATACCTCTGATAGTAGAGAAGTGGATGAAGATGAAGGACCCTAAATCAACAACCAATTGAAACCATGAGTTGTGAATAGATGTTTTTGGTTTCGAAAGAACCCTTTGCCCGTTGAAAGATCGAGATATAGAGAGAGAACGTATAAATTTTGGTTTGTATTCTAACGAATAGAATTGGGGGAGCGACGTCGCCGTTTAGTGACGTTAATGGGTAATAGGGGTTTCGTAGCGTGGTGGTTAACGGTCGCTGACGGTTGCCGTTAACGTTAAAATGGGGGTACGAAAGTTTGAACCTCAAGAAAAAACAGCACACAACTCGTTAAGAGCCGTCCGTTAAACGTCGAATGTGTTTTGTAGCCGTCGGATGCTTTTTATTTGATCGTCATGGACCAAGCTGAAGGTCAAAATTAACGGTGCTTTAGTTCATGATTATGTCATTAAAACTAAATCATCAAAATTAAATCATCAAAATATTTTGTGCTAAACTAACTATAGAAATTGAAGGTAAAACTTTATTTTCTTTGAAGTTTTTAAAGTTTTAACCTCAACGATGACAAATCGAGACATTCATGCTTATGAATGACACCAACAAAAGGCTTTTTAGGATTGGTGGAAAACGACAAAGATCCTGAGAGCCGATGATGGGCGTGCGGAGCATTAAATGCTAAAGAAAATCTTCGTGAAAGACTTAAGGTTGGTGGGCAAATGACTTGATCCTCTAGACCATACTGAAGACTAGCAGATAAGCCTTACACGCTGTAAGCGATGGCAGCGACTAAAACAAAATGACGACTCGTATTAAATGCAACAGAAACCAGGTACATGAGCTCTTTTCTTCTAGGGAAAAGTTCATTCAATTCACTCTTACCCACTTCAACTTAGTACATTTACTCTTGTTTGAAGTCCTTTCTGAGAACCATTACTTACTCTCACGCCGGAGGCTAGTCACGACGACACTCCTTGGGGTCCTTCGCGATGAGACTAACGATATTTTGTTTGTAGGTACGATTCGAGAGAAACTATTTTGCCATCACATATGGTGCAACCTCTCATCCTTCATACTGTTGGCGGATATTGGTCGCAACAACACCGCCATCTGTGTGACTGTAACTTTTGTCCGATCACTGAACTCCTCCTCAAATCGACGTGACTCTCGTTCATAAATCCCTACATTCGTTCACCATGGCCAATTCAGATGATATACACATTGAAAACCACCCAAGCATCCATGTTTGTAACAAATGCTAACCCGTACTTGAGATAGCTTACTTTAGTTGATGCACCGATCATAGAAGAAGACGACAACTCACCAAAGCACCATCTGACGAAGAGCCATCAATAGCTCCCGACTTTGTACGAAACAACAGGGACAAACTAAGAGCTCAGTTAGATGAGCTCGAGCGTGTCGAAAGACTAAAAGAGTTGTTTTAATACTAACTTCTGACTCTACCCCACATGGAAATAAGGGTGTTTATAAACCGCCCAAACCGATCAAATCACCCAAACCGAATAAAGTCGGTCGATTTGGCTAGTTTGAAATATGTACGGTCCGATTCCTAGTTCAATTTTAAAAGTTTGGAACTTAGAACCAACCTTGTAAACCGAATCGACAGTTTAACATTTATTATTTAAATTAGGGGACTACTAATGGGACACGGGAATTGCTATCTGGACCGGGATCTATACGCATCGTATAGGGCAATACGATGCGTATAGCCTTCACAATTTCCCAAACCCGACAACATCGTACTCCTAGACATTCCAACCCCTATACGCATCGTATAGGTCAATACGGTGCGGTTTAGGGTACGAGGTGACTTCTGCAACTAGTCATCCATCACATCGCTATACGCCACGTATAGGTCTATACGTGGCGTATAGAGATGTGATGGATGACTAGTTGCAGAAGTCACCTCGTACCCTAAACCGCACCGTATTGACCTATACGATGTTGTCGGTTTGACCAGGAGTCTATACGCATCGTATAGAGCTATACGATGCGTATAGGGGCCAAATTTTGTGTATTTTACCATGCACAATTCTCATTTGAACGTATCGTTCAAAAATTTTCAAACAATTTACGGTTTTCAAAAAGTTATAGCAATGTCTTGGTGGTGGGATGGTAACTACGGTTTTCAGGTATATTCTAACGAGTCGCTGGAAAACAACCCGCAAAGTTCTGGATTTCAAGATGTGAACCGGGAGGAGGTCTCGTCCGACGTTTATTCTAATCAACGGGTAAGGCTTCCCGATTTGAACGAGCCACTAAGCAATCCCGAGTTCGTATACGGTGAACACTCTTACCTTACACAACCCACGGACGACTTCGTGTACGGTGAAGACTCTTACCCGACACAACAAACCGGCAGCTTCGTGACGTATAAAACTGACCAGGTATAACATTCCTATATATATGCATACATTTAGTTTGTTGTTTCTTAACTTTTACCGTACCGTTGTTGTAGAATTTTCAGACTCGTGATCAGTTGGTGGATTGGGCTGTCCGCAGAGGACGTGAGAATGGTTACGTCATTGTCACCCGACGATCGAGGAGAAAAGGCGACGACCCGTCGGAGCCGGTTATCAAGGTGTGGCTTGTGTGTGACCGTCACGGCGAACGTAAATCTACTGCCACGGTTCGATGTGTCGGTAGCAAGAAAACAGGTTGTCCTTTTAAATTGGAAGGAGAGTACCAAGTAAATACTGGTGATTGGAAATTAACGGTGAAGGATGACAGTCATAACCACGATCCTAGTCAACATCTTGAGGCGCACTCGTTTGCCAGGAGACTGTCTGAGTCGGAACAACTTTTGGTGGCGAAATTGTATTCGCAAAACATGATGCCACGAAACATTCTGGCAACCATAAGGGAGCAAAACCCCGATAGTAGTTGCATTAAAAAGGACATTTATAATGCAATACAAAAGATAAAAAACGAAACGAGAGTCGGTGAAACTCCAATGCAGGTTCTGGAGCACCTGCTTTCTTCTAAACATTACGTCTACTATACCCGGGAGGATCCCGTCACAAATGTCGTGGAGGAGATATTCTTTGTTCATCCGAAATCCTACGAGATGTGGCGTGCGTTCCCGCATGTTTTGATGATCGACGCAACGTACAAAACAAACATGTATAGACTTCCATTTGTCCAAGTGGTCGGTGTGACCTCCACACACCAGTCGTTCTGCGTCGCTCATGCATTTATATCTAAAGAACGGGAGGAAAACTTCGTCTGGTTGCTATTGCAAATCAAAGGTATGTTGCAAAAGTGTATGGAGCCGCGCGTGATAGTAACAGACAGGGACAAAGCTCTTATGAACGCGTGTGACAAAATATTCCCGGAAAGTTCCAAGAACCTATGCCGGTGGCACATACACGAGAATATCTCAAAACATTGCAAGGCATCGTTTACAGACGAAGATTGGGAAAATTTCAAGTATTCTTGGTCGGTATTGTGTGAGTCTCCTACGCCAGAAGTATACCAGTACAACTTCAACCGGCTTTACGAACGACTGTATGCAGCCAAACGAGGAAGTAAGTTTTGAATATTAAATAATTATTATGGTTTAATTTATTTACAATATTAAATATTTATTAGGTTTTAAATTATTTTTGTAGGAGTTATTGACTATGTGACAAAAAATTGGTTGGACCCATATAAAGAAAAGTTTGTATCGGCCTGGTCCAACAGAAAACTCAATTTTGGTCAACATACCACGAACCGAGTCGAGAGCCAGCATTCGCTCTTAAAGAGCTATATTAGAAATGCTAACAGCTCGCTGGATAGACTTGTTGGGTTTGTTGATGAAATTGTAACAGATCAGTATGTACAATTACAGCATGGGTTTGGAACAAGCCTAATAAGGAAAATGGACAGGCACGTAAGTATTGAATTGTTTGATAACCTACACGGTAAGGTTTCGCATAAAGCTTTAAATTTGTTAGAAAACGAGTGGTATAAGTTATCAACTATACGGAAACAAAATGCAACGTGTGGTTGCCAACTTTTCAGTAGTTGTGGGTTGCCGTGTGCCTGTCGTCTGGCAAATATCGAAGCTACAGGTCCGGTCAACCTTTTAATATTTATCTTGTTTTATCTAATTTCAAACTTTTCTGACTATCTCGTTTTAATACAGGTGGCAGAATCCCGCTAGATGCGGTGGACGTCTTTTGGACGAAGCTTGATCTAAAACCGTCGTTTGTCGAGGATGAAAATGTAGACGTGGATAAAGTACTTGGTCAAGTGAGAAACAAAATTATGTCACAACCCGATCAGGTCAAAAAAAGTCTGTTGTCGAGAATCGTAGGGGTGGTATTTCCGATCAATAGTAAGAAGAAGGCGCCTATGGTACAAGAAGATACTCGCGGTCGTCCAACTTTGAAAAAGCAACAACAAAGGAAACAGGATGTCACGAGAAACAGCTCGTTCACAGGATACCAACAAAGCATATGTGACCCTGCGAGACATAGCTCCTATATTGCGTCACAGGACTCTCGACAAGCGAGTTCAGTCATTCAACACCGTCGTTCAACGACGGGTAAAGGAAAGCAACCACCAGATGATAACGCCCATCATGGGTTTCCATTAATGATTGGGGAAGATGCCGTTAACAATATAAATTGTTTTAAGGATTCGATTCCATCTTTGTTTCATCCCTACATTTCACGTATACAGGATGTAAATCCCGACGGTAACTGTGGTTTTCGATCGGTAGCTGTGGGCTTAGGGTTAAATGAAAACCGGTGGTTATTTATTCGTCAACAACTTCTACATGAGATGGACAGTAAAGAAGAATGGTGGAGAACTGTTTTCGACAGAATCGCCTTTCAAGAGTATGATAGGCTGCGTCACACAATAGATTGGCAGGATGTGAAAGCCGCGCCAGTTAGTCGTTGGATGTGGATGCCATACACAGGACTCCTAATTGCTCAAAGATTTGGGGTGATTGTTCATCTATTAAGCATTGCCGGTAATCAAACATTTTTTCCATTATGGTTTGGTCCTCATGTTCATGCTCAACATCAAATTGTATCGTTCGTTCACGTCAAAAGTGCTCATTTCATCCACGTCAAGTTAGACGGAGATTTTCCGATGCCCCCTACGAATGCATTATGGAATTTGCACCGAAATGATGATGCAGCAGAATGGGAAAATATATACAGTGATCGTATTGAACGGTTTAAGAAAAAAATGGCTACTGATAGCGATAACTTTTCACAATACGTCACGAATTATGGATGAAGTTTGTTTGTAATAAAATACATGTTTATACTAATTATATCAAAAAAGAAAACAAAAAAAAAAGAATACAATTATACTAATTATACTAATTATATCAAAAAAAAAGAATACAATTATACTAATTATACTAAAATACATGAACTATACGCCACGTATAGATCCATACGTACCGTATGGAATTCCAAAGGTCATGAGCTATACGCCTCGTAATGTTCTATACGATGGCGTATAGAGACCGGTATACTCAGAAGAGCCAGCGTACAGCACCAAACGCCCCCCATTTTTAACACACACACACATACGAGGAGACGCTAGATTGAGATTGTCGGGTCAAAAATTTCCTCTTTTACTCGTAAAGGTACGTATTCTAGACTCGTGATATATAATATAGGTTTAATTTTGATTATTAGTCATTAAAATTGCGTAGAAATAGAGATTTATAAGTTGAATTCGATGAACTATACGCAGCGTATAGAATTATACGTGGCGTATAGTTCATCAGAGGAAGAAGATGAAACAATACGCAACGTATGGGGCTATACGCTGCGTATGGTTTAAGTTACCCGGTAACTGGCCTGCGTATGGCTTGGTTGGCCGCGTATGGCTCGTTTTGCCCGGTAACTGGCCTGCGTATGGCTTGGTTGGCCTGCGTATGGCTTGCTTACCCGGTAACACCCTATACGCCACGTATAAAGCTATACGTGGCGTATAGGTTTTTAAAAAAATTATTTTAAATCATTTATTTATATTAAATAAACTATTTATTTATTATTTTAAATAATTTATTTAAATAATAAAAACAATTTATTATTATTCTAAATCATTTATTTATATTAAATAAACAATTTATTATTATTTTAAATATATTATTATTTTCAGATATGGCGGATCACGACGACGATGTTCAGATGGACGAGTTACAGGATCTTGCGCACTACCCCTATTTGGATTTTCCGGCAGACTCGGAGTGGTATGGCCGGTGCCAAAAGCTACGGGAGGTGCGTTTGGGGCCGGGGACGGCGGTGGACTGGGAGCTTCTCCAGGAGGAGGTTCAGGAGGCGGAGCGGGCCAGGGCCATCATAGGCGAGGACACGCCATGGGATCGGCTTTTTGATCTATCATTCACCGAGACCTACCGAGAGGTGGTCGTCGAGTTTCTTTCGACGTTCATCTACTCAGAGGAGGGGCTAGCGCCCGTTCCCGAGGAGGCGCCGGCAGAGGAGCCGGATCAGGTCTCCTTCCGTATTTTTGGCCACCAGTACCGTCTGACCCACCGTCAGTGGGCCGTCGCGACGGGCTTGTACTTTGAGCCCGAGACGATTTTGCCGGTTTACACCGCGGCGGTGACGGAGGTGGACAAGGAGGTACTCCTTGTTTTTTGGGGTTTGATTTCCGATAGCCCTTGGTTAGGTACCAAGGCGAGGGTTTCGGGGATTAGAGACCCCCTCTATAGATATTTGCACCGGCTTATCTCGACGTCGATCGCACCGCGTCAGAAAAGCCGTGAGTGGTGCACCGATAGAGACCTCTTCTTTCTCTACTGCCTGCTTACAGGCACGGGGTGCGCCCTATCCACATGCCTCGCTAGTTATTTCGCGTCTGCCTATATGCGGCAGAGGCGCGGGCTTTTGTATGGCGGCGCTTTTATCACTCAGGTCATGCGTAGTATTACACCATGGCATGCGCATGAGCCTGAGTTGTTACCGCCCATTCCCCCTGTCAGATTAGACCGCCGCACGGCTAGCGGCATGCGCATCACGCACCGTTTCCCGGGGCTCGGCCTACGGTTTGTAGGGGCCGTCCAGGACCAGGTTTGGGTCCCGGTGCCGTTGCCGCCGATGCCTGGACAGGGGGGCCCGCAGATGCCTGACCCGCCACTAGGTGTGCCGTTGCCGGCGCCGCATCAGCCGCACGTGGAGCCCATCCACGACCATCCGCCACAGCATCCCCGACACGCGCGTCGGTCTGTTAGGCTGGACAGGGCCACCCAGGCATTGCTTGAGACCCTTGCTGCCGACTCACGGCGACTTGTTGCCGAGTCACGGCGACAGGCTCGTCAGAGTGACCGCATGGAGGACCTTATGATGTGGGCGGTTGGTAGCCTCGTGGATCTATCACGAGCCGCCGGCATCGAGCTACCACCACTACCACTGCCACGTCATTATCCAGACGACCCCGTTCAGGATGACGGCGGGGCCGGTCAGGATGACGGCGGGGCGGGTCAGGCTTAGTTGTTTTTATTTGTATTTAGTTTGTTTCTTCGGTTATGTATGTAAAAACATTTTGATGTATATATTTAATTTTGTGATGTAATGTATATAGTCTTTTACTTATTTCTTTGGTTGTAATGTTTAATTTTTTGTTTGTTTGTAATGATAAATTATAAATGCAAAAATATAATAAATGTTAACAAAGTTATATAATTTAAATTAAAAAATATAACAAACTTATATTAACAAAGTTATATAAATTAAATTAAAAAAAACAACAAACTTAAATTAATAAAATACCCTATACGTGGCGTATAGGGCAATACGCCACGTATAGAGGTTTTTAAATCGACTTCTGCCAACTTTTGAAGCAAAATTAAAACCCGTGGCCCATACGCTGCGTATAGATCAATACGGCCCGTATTGGACCCAGCCGCCAGACCGGGAATGCGACGTGGCATTCTGTTGGCAGAGACTGAACCCTATACGCCTCGTATTGGCCTATACGAGTGCGTATAGGGCGGCGGCATGTCCAATTAGCAATATTCCGTGTCTTAATAGATTCACCCTTAAATTATTCTATTTTAAGAATATAAAGTTATAGATAATATATATATTAAAATCGGTGGTCGGTATTACTTTACAATTTTTTAATCATATATGTATAGTATTAAATCGCTTCCAAAACAAGAGTTGGTTGCTGGCCAAGTGATCTGTGAGTCACGCCGTCACTCGCACCTAGAGGTGCACAAAAATACCGATTTGGAAATCCAAACCGGTTCCGAACCGAAACCCGAACCGCCCTAGGACCGGTTTTTGGTGAATCGGTAGGAACCGCCGGCTTATAACCGGTTTAAGTATTTTGTACGATAAGCGGTTTACAACCGGTTTTTTGTGAACCGGTTTGGTAAACCGGTTTAACGGTAATATTTCGAAACTAGCCGTTAGAACCAATTTTTGACCGTTTTTTGACCCATTTTAACCCCCAAACACATTATAAATAGGTAGGGGTGTTTTGGTTAAATCACACTTCTCAAACCCGCTCTCTACACTCTTGTTTGTAAAAAAAACGCTCGAAAACGCTCTAAAACGCTCAAAACACGATATGGCAGGTTCTTCAAGTTTTGGTGTTTCCTCTTCCGAAGTTAGCGTTGTGAAAATCATACCCACAACGAGGAACCCCGCAATTTGGTCAAACTACGATCTATGTGAGATGTCTAACGGGTTGGAACGTGCTCATTGCAAAAATTGTGGTGGGTTTTTAAAAAGGAATCAAACTCAACTCTAAAAACTCATATGGAAAAATCTTGCCCGAGTTTGAAAAAAATTTCGGGTGAGGGTCAAGCATCTATGACAAGCGAGGGTGGAATTTGGAACTTCGATCCAAATATTGTTCGAGATAGAATGACGAAATTAGTTATTCAAAGAGGTTTGCCGTTCAACCACTTCGACAACCCGCTCACGACGAGGATGATTCAAGAAGCCCTTCAACCACGTTATCATCAAGTAAGTCGTAGTACTCTTAGACGTGATTGTCTAAAAATGTGGAAAAAAGCAAAAAAAGAATTAATTTTAGGTTTTGAAAAATTGGAAACCGGTGTGAACTTAACCACCGACGTTTGGTCGGCTCCACATGGTATTCCCGACTCATATATTTGCGTTACCGCTCATTGGGTTGATCCCAATACGTGGCAAATAATGAAAAGTACAATCGCGTTTGAGATGTTTGAATATCCGCACACGGGTCAAAATTTATTTCACATTTAAGATGGTGTGATAACCGATTTTAAATTACAAAATAAATTATTTTCAATATCTTTTGATAATGCCTCAAATAATACAAATGCAGTTCAAAAATTAATATTAAAATATAATCCGATTTGCAACGACGCTTTTTTCCATAGTCGATGTATTGCACACATCATCAATTTAGCCGTGCAAGACGGGCTTGCGGTTGAACCCGTTATTGAATTAAGTAATGCATTTCGAGTCATGCTTAAAGACGTTTTTAGTAGTAGTAAAAAAAGATACCATGAATATATTAGATTATGTAACGATACGGGTTTGATTTGCTTAGGTCCCAATTGGGACCTCCCAACAAGATGGAATTCAACTTATAAAATGTTTCATAGTGCTATACGTCAAAAAGATACTTTAAAATTTTTTCATGATATGCTTTCCTCAAAACCGCGTCGTAAAATTCAAAATTTTCCGTCTACGAGTTGGGACATTCTTGAAAATATAACCGAATTGCTCCAAGTTTTCAAAACCGCCACTACTTTTTTATCCGGGGTTTATTACCCTACAAGTCCCTTGGCTCTTAAACAAATATTTCTAATGTGTAACAAATTAGCCGAACTTGAAAATAAAAATACTCTTTTTACGATAATGATAAAACCGATGAAAGAAAAATTTGTTAAATATTTTAAAGAAATGCCTCCGGTTATAACTTGTGCCGCCGCATTAAACCCTACAATTAATGTTTACGGTGTTGAAACCTTGATTGATAAAATAACTTACGATTTGGATTTGAATGCTGAAGATATTCATTTTTCAACCGTAACAAAAACTTATTTTAACAAATGTTTGCAAGATTTGTTTAATATTTATTTACATAAATATGATACAACACAAACCCCACATGATACGATGGGCGCGGGCGCATCAAGTAGTAGCTCGAGGAATGTGAACTTAAATTTGTATAACGAAATGAGAAATGAATTTACTAAACGGGCTAGAGGATCCACCCCGAGTAGCGAACTCGGAAGGTATACGGGAACAAATTTTTTATCATTTATGAGTCCGGATGTTTTTGAGGACTTTGATATTTTGGCGTGGTGGAAAGGAAACGAATCTACTTTTCCGGTCCTTTCCGCCATGGCCCGTGATTTACTAACCATCCAAGCTTCCACGGTAGCTTCGGAATCCGTTTTTTCTCTTAGTGGCAGGGTTTTATCTATTCGAAGAACTAGACTCACTCCCGCGGCAATGGAAATGTGCATTTGCTTGAAAGACCATTTGAATGCGGTAGATAGGAGACAAGATAGGAGTTCGCTTGAAGACGAAATTGAAGTTGAAGAATTCATACACGAATCTGAGGTCAACCAAGGATTGGCGATCCCACTTACAAATGAAGAACTCGCTGAAGATGATAGACTACGAGGATCCACTAGTAACTCCGAGAATGACGGCGAAAATTAAACAAAAAAACTCAAAAAAAAAAATATTATTCTTTTTGTCGAATTGTAATGTTTAATTTTGTAATGTTTTGTGATTTCCGAACTCCTACAATATGAATAAACGTTGAACTTTATGTTTTTATTTGTTAAATATTTATTTTTAAATTTTTTTTTTAATAAAACCGGTTTAAAACCGGTTCACCAACCCGAACCGGTCCAGAACCGAACTGAACTGGTTCAACAGGTTCTAGATTTTATATATGATAAACCGGTTTTAGTCAAAACCAGTTTAACAATTGCGTTGACAGAACCGGTTCGGGCCGGTTTGGAACCGGTTCGGTTCAAAAACCCGGTTTGTGCACCTCTACTCGCACCGCGCGGGTTCGAGCTCACCCCCCACCTCCACACACACCACACACCCACACACACTTTCTGTGAATTTACAAATCGTCGAATCTATTTCTAGGTTTCGTTTTTATATGGTTTTGTTTCCCTTTTACCTTTAAAATATTATGTTTTATAAAATTCTAGATTTGCCGTTTCAACGTGCATATTTTTATCAGCATTTTGACGTCAACTTTTTTCGTGGGTTTAATACCAGTGTACAAGTTATCAAAACCGTTTCAACGTGCATATTTTTATTTTCACTTGTTTATACTTGTATGTGATATTCATGAAGAATTTTTATCATTTTTTAAAATTTAATACAAAACATGTTTTTTAAAATATTTTCTAAAACCGGCAAAACTAAAGACTTGAATCGTTAAACTGTGAAAACCGGCATGTTCGACTGCAACGAACCAACTTTCAACGTATTATATATATTATGTTGAACTATGGGGGTATTAAATGAATTGATTAAAGTTGGGGTGAAATCTTGAATTTTGGTATAAAGGGTCAAGAATGGAAGTTCAGAAGTTGGATGAGAGGAAAAAATCGTTGTCGGTGTTTTTAGTATAATCGTATCCGATTTCGGTGTTAACTTTTATTGTTTTCGACAAGTCAAAGTGATAGAGACCAAACTCCTGCCGCATAATGCGAAAAAAAATGACCACGCTCCCCCCGCGATGCTTGGGTTAATTTTTTTTCACTTTCAGTTTCAACGCTTTATTTTTAATTTACGTTTTAACCCCTTCTATTACATATAGTATACATTTAATTTTTCACTTTCAGTTTCAACGCTTTATTTTTAATTTACGTTTTAATTCCGTCTATTATATATAGTATACGCTTTTAACCAGCTTGATTTTCTATTACAATCGTTTTCCGATAATAAATTCCATTCGTTGGGTTTTAAAAAAAATGGAATGTGTGGCTGATTTTAACTTTTTTTTTAAATGTCCCGGTATATACTTTTTTTTTAAAACAGGGTTGTATTCAGAAGTCAGTATTTTTTTGCCGTACTACGCTATATCGAGCAAAGTCACCGATACGGTGCCACAACAAACCCAAATGCTTATGAAAGGAAAACATTGTTTTCGGTGTTTTGGTATAATCGTATCCGATTTTAGTGTTAACTTTTATTGTTTACGACGAGTCGAGGAGATAACGACCTCCTGCCGAGTATGGTAAAGATACTAGTTTTTAGAATTTTTTATTGGAGGGCGAGCAGAGCACGTGCAGATCCATGAAGGGCACCTGTCTGATGTGGAAAAGGGAGGGGGTGCGCCCGCGTGCAAGGACGCCGCCCACGATGAAGTGTGAGAGAGGGATAATCTGACCCTGTCTGCCCAACGAGGAGGGGCGAGCCAGCGTGGAAGCACCCTTGAACCGTGGGGTGGAGAAGCTCTAATGAGAGATCACCTTGTTGGATAGCCACACACAATAACTCAGCCAAATAAACGGAACTCAGCTCTATGTTACAACCTCATACAAAGATTAGTATGGACATGAAGATACTTTATATTACTGCATCATATTAACCAACAATAAATAGAAGCTGCAGAAAACAAGCATCAAATACTAGAGCAGGTTAAGCAATGTGGCACCAGTACATAAAACAACCAGCTGTTTCAAAACTACAGAAACCTCCCTTTCACTTCTCATTCTACAGAACCTGTTATCTGTCCTTGTCAAATTTATTCCCTGCATAATCATAAAAACTTCCTTGAATTAGCAGCAACTTATAAAAACTACCAACATTCAAAATGAAAACAACACATTTTCATTTAGTTTATATGCATCTCATTTAGATTGCGTATGTTGTACAAAAAGTGTTGTGATATATTTGCCTTTTTATTTTAGATACACGTTGAAAAGTATGCACAACATCAAACAAAATTACAAAATAATCATGAAAAAGATGGTGTATGTTTTATCAATAAAAAATAAGGTTTTTGTTTTCCTTAAACCTTAATAGCTTAGCATTTGCACTCGTCCTAAATCCCAATTTATTCATGTTTGAACTGAAAAAAAGAACATATAAAATTTCATCCAATAAGCTTTTGGATTACCATGTACTACTCCAATTCTTCTCAACTAACTGAAAAAATAACCACCACATAGGAACCATGTGAAAGAAGATATTGAAGTAAAAGCAGGCACTGGTTATAACATGGCTTCTATTGCTTCTAGCGTGTTAAAAGGGGTTTGACATGAAAGATCGGGGAATAACCAAAAAGGGTTAGTGAGATACATCTGACATATATGCATACATACATATATACATACATGATGCACAGTTTCACTTTTTCTTTTTGCCTTTTTGGCAACATTTAAAAAAAATAAAAATCAATTTAAAATTGGATTTCTTTAACTTCTTATCCCCTCAATTTTCAAATCATTATGCCTTTTGTTTTTGAAAAATAATATAAAAACAAGTTTTTAAATTTGATGCACAAAGATCCTGATGGGTGTGGAGTCTCATATGGGGAAGCCGGCCCTAATGGGCTCTACACGGGTTGGGCCTAACTTGGAAATTAAGTTACTAACCCTAGATTAATCTCTATATATACATCATATGTATTTGTAATTCTTTGAGCACAAAAATAATATAAACCCTAGTTGCAAAGTGGACGTAGGTCAGTTTAGACCGAACCACTATAAATCTTGTGTTCGTGTTTTTCCCGCATTCGTGTTTGCGTGTGTGTGTTCGTGTGTGATCGTCTTTAATCCTAACAACTGGTATCAGAGTTTTGGCTCGAGATCAGATCACACGAACTGTTGACTGTTTGCCGCCGCCAGATTAGGGTTCCGCCGCTACAGTACCGCCGTCGCGACAGTACCCGCGCATGAACAATACGCTACCGTGAACAGTAAATCCGCCGCTACAGTGCGCGCGTGAACAGTAAACCCAAATATAGCCGTCGGTCACCCGCCAACCAGCCTTCTTTCTGTGTCAAATATCCGATCCGGTCATGAGTGAAACAAAAGATACCACACCCGATCCCAAGCCTGTTGGAGTCACTCTCCACCCTGCATACTCAGTATCCAATATCCAAACCAAAATCCGAACCCTAGACGGATCTAAGGTAACTTACTCATCATGGACCAAACTTTTTAAGCTTCATGCTATTGCTTACAAAGTGTTGGACGACAACGATGACACAAAAACACCCGAAACAGCTTCTAAGGGTTACGATACCTGGAAAGAGATCGATGCGCTGGTCCTTCAGTGGATTTTCAGCACTCTCTCAGATGAACTGCTCGCTCGCGTTCTCGACAACGACATCACAGCCAAGGCTGCATGGGTGAAGATTGAGCAGATTTTCTTAGGCAACAAAGGATCACGGGCTGCGGCTCTTGAAGGTGAGTTTTGCAATCTGACATTGGGTGCTTGTTCATCCATGGACGATTACTGTCAGCGTCTCAAGGAGATTGCTAACCAACTTGGTGACGTGGGCAATCCGTCTCCGAGTCCCGCCTCGTCCTACAACTTGTTCGCGGTCTTCCCATTGAATTTGATCCCGTGGCCACCTACATCAATCAGAGCAGCCCTTCATGGGACACTGCACGGAGCATGCTTCAGTTGGAGTTACAGCGTTTATCGGCTAGACAAAAAGCATCCACCTCAGTTTTGGTTGTCCCTGCTGCATCTGAACACCACCCGCACCCGAACCCCAACCCCAACCAATTCCACAACCGGGGCCAAGTTGGACGCGGAAGGGGACGGGGTCACTCTCGTAACTACAGGGGTGGACGTGGACGAGGCAGATTTCAGCAACAAGGTAACCCGAGATATCAAGGTATGCACTCTCCTTCACCTTATTCACATTGGGCTTGGTGGAACACACCCCATGCCCATACCCAACGCAGCCTTCCTCCTGGAGGCCCAACCTGCCGTCTCATCAGGCTCCTACGGCCCAACAACCTGCTCAGGCCCACTATCAACAGGCCCAAGCCCAGTTTCAGTCTACTGAGGCCCCTGCTCAGGCTCATGCCGCGCCATCAGCTCCATCTCCCTTCGGGTATGATGCCCTGAGCCCATCCGATTTGCAGACTGCCTTCACCAATATGCAATTGCAGCAGCCCGACCCCTCTTGGTACATGGATACAGGGGCTTCCTCACATGTCACAGCCGATCCAGGTAAGATTCAAAAACCAACATCATCTACTGTACGTAATATTTTAGTGGGTAATGGTCATTGTTTATCAATTAAAAAGTCGGGCACTGGCTTCCATACCCACCCAAACCGTACCTACATCTTGCCAAACATCCTTTACACTCCGTTCATACATAAAAATCTCTTATCTGTTCGTCGTTTCACACGTGATAACAATAAGTCTGTCGAATTTGACCCGTTTGGTTTTTATTTGAAGGATCTCATCACTGGAAGGATTCTTTCCCGTCACAATAGCTCTGGAGATCTTTATCCGTTCACGCCACCTCAACTTCCACCTTTCGCTTGCTTTCTGATTTCTCCTTCAACTCAATGGCACAACCGACTTGGACATCCCGGTGGTCAAATTTTAGATATTTTAAATCGTCGTAGTCATTTTTCTTGTAATAGGGACAAATCTTTATCTATTTGCAACTCTTGTCAACTTTCAAATAGCAAACGATTACCTTTTTCTGACTCAAATTCATTTACTTTTGCACCATTTGATATTATACATTGTGATCTTTGGACATCACCCATTATGAGTAAAACCGGGTACAAATATTACATGGTCTTAATTGATAATTTCTCACACTTTGTTTGGGTCTACCCTCTCAAGTTTAAATCGGAAACTTTCACCAATTTTGTCAAATTTCATCGCCTAATTTCTACTCAATTTAACCGAAAAATCAAATCATTTCAATGCGACTTAGGCGGCGAATTTGATAACACTGACTTTAAAAAGTTTGCTCACAATGAGGGTCTCCTTTTTCGGTTTTCATGCCCTCAAACCTCGTCCCAGAATGGTAGGGCAGAACGAATGATTCGGCGCATTAACGATATCACTCGATCTCTCCTCTTCCATGCCCACCTTCCGCCCACTTTTTGGGTTGAAGCCCTTCACACCGCTACCTACCTTCATAACATACTCCCAACGAAACATCTCAACTTTTACACCCCCACCTTTGCCCTATATCTTCGCCATCCTACCTATGATCACTTACGAGTGTTCGGGTGTGCATGTTATCCAAACACATCAGCTACCCAACCCCACAAACTCCATACCCGATCCATAAAATGTATTTTTCTCGGATACCCCCAAGACTCTCGCGGCTATAGGTGCCTCGACCCGTCCACAGGACGGGTAATCATTTTCCGCCATGTCGTTTTTGATGAAAGCCACTTCCCTTCCACCATCCCGATAGCTCCTTCTGCCTATCAATTCCTTGATGAATCTACCCCTCCTGGCTTTTCCTTTCAACGCCCCCTACGGCCACTCCTATGGCCCATACTAATCCTTTTAAAAAGCCCCCACCCCCAACCCCGTTTCGCACCTACAGCCGCCGACCACGGCCACACGCCTCAGCAGCCCCGACTGCTTCCACAACCCCCACTACGGCAGCTCCAGCTACGGCTTCTGCCATCCCTCCGATAGGCCCCCCTCCCCCTCCTCCACCGACCGCAAATCACCACCCCATGACGACCCGCTCTAAAACTGCCCAGCACCCACCTCAAATCCACCTTAACCAATCGGTCTCCCCTGTCCCTAGTTCCTATGCCAAAGCCTTTGCCGACTCTAATTGGTTACATACTATGCAAACTGAATATAATGCGTTACAGAAAAATGAGACTTGGGATTTGGTTCCGTGCCCGGTTGATCGGCCAGTTATTCGGTGTATGTGGCTGTTTAAACATAAATTCAAATCCAATGGCACGTTAGAACGGTACAAGGCCCGTCTGGTGGTCAACGGTAAATCACAGACCGTGGGAATTGATTGCGAGGAAACATTTAGTCCGGTTGTCAAACCGGCAACCATTCGTACCGTTTTATCTCTTGCGGTATCTCGGTCTTGGCCAATCCACCAACTGGACGTCAAGAACGCCTTTTTACATGGTCATCTACAGGAAACAGTATTTATGCATCAACCACCAGGTTTTGTTGATCAACGGTATCCTCATTTGGTTTGTCGGTTGAAGAAATCATTATATGGGCTCAAACAAGCTCCACGGGCCTGGTATACTCGTTTTGCCTCCTACATTACTGCTCACGGGTTTAAAAGTAGTGCATGTGATAACTCGTTTATATTTACTCGTGGTCGAGAAGTGGCTTATTTACTATTGTACGTGGACGACATCGTACTAACAGCTTCTTCAGATGTTCTGCTATGATCTATAATTGGTACACTCTCACGAGAGTTTGCCATGACCGATTTGGGCCACCTTCATCACTTCTTGGGCATCAAAGTTAGTCGAAATGCCACAGGCCTCTTTTTATCTCAACCACAGTACACCAAAGAGATTATTGCTCGGGCCTCCATGACTGCTTGTAAACCTTGTGTCACTCCTGTTGATTTATCTGCCAAAATCAGCGCTACAGATGGCCCTCTCTTCAAGGATCTGACTTTATACCGCAGTTTAGCTGGCGCGCTTCAGTACTTGACTTTCACCAGGCCCGATATCTCTTACGCGGTTCAACAGGTGTGCTTATTTATGCATGAACCACGTGAACCTCACTTCGCTTTCATGAAGCGCATTATTCGGTATTTACAGGGCACCCCGGACTATGGGATTCGCATCACTAAGTCCTCTTCCCATGACTTGGTGGCTTATTCCGATGCTGACTGGGGTTTGCTTTGCAAGTGAGCAACCCAGAGTCAAAGTGAAGATTCAGGATGAACGAGTTCGGAAGGTTAAACCAGGTAGAGGGCATCGTGACAGTGGGAGCACAGGTCGTGTTTCAGTTACAGCTCCAGTGCTACAATGGGTTAAGAAGACCAGCATTCCGACTGGAAAAGTCTCTCCAGTGGATTATTTGCTTATGATGGAGAGTGTGAGTTCTCAAGTTGTCTCAGAGGCCAGCAGAGTAACAGGTTCGTTACAGTGGGAGCAGGCAGGGACAAAGAATGAGTCACCGGTCGTGACTGATGAGTTGAAGCTCGGGGCAGCTTCAACGTGCCTTCAGGTTAACTGATGAGAAGGCTGATGCAACTAGTGGTAAGGAATATTACAAGAGGTACAAGATGATGAAAGTCGGTGGAGCGCAGTTCGAGCCTCCAAGTGGGAGATTGTTGGGTGTGGAGTCTCATATGGGGCAGCCGGCCCTAATGGGCTCTACACGGGTTGGGCCTAACTTGGAAATTAAGTTACTAACCCTAGATTAATCTCTATATATACATCATATGTATTTGTAATTCCTTGAGCACAGAAATAATATAAACCCTAGTTGCAAAGTGGACGTAGGTCAGTTTAGACCGAACCACTATAAATCTCGTGTTCGTGTTTTTCCCGCATTCGTGTTTGCGTGTGTGTGTTCGTGTGTGATCGTCTTTAATCCTAACAGATCCTTCTCAAGACAAGAGACCTTTTTTTTCTGTTCACTCTCCTCCACGTGTGTATGTACATATACATACGTGCATATGTATGTGTGTGCTCGAAAATATCTCCATGCTACTTTTACTATATTTCTTTGAATGCAAAAAAACATGTACCATGTATCTTGCTTCATAAAAAGATGGATATTCTCGAATTCTAGAAGGCTAGTGGACAATATAGTAGATGACATAAAAATCATGTCATTCAAATGGTTGGAGCTAAGAGGAAAGGCCCAAAATGGCAATTGGGAAAAATGGGTCCACGATCCCTGTGTGGTGCTAGATAGTGGCAATGGTTAGTTCTAATAAAATAGTGTTTTTTTTATTTTGGGCGCAACTTGCTTCGGCAGTTGTAGTTTCAGTATATTGATAGAACACTTGACAAGTGTTCGATGAAATACCTTGGTGATAGCTCTTTATTTTTCTTTAATTTTTGAAGACACGTCATATTTGTGTATTACTCACCACGTTCAGTCACGTGAATAACTTAGTGCTGATACATATTATATCTGAAATCTTTTTAAGTTGGTTGTTGAGCACTCGAGCATACTTTATCATCTTCTTTTCTTAATTGTGTTCTTTTTAAAATAACTGGTGAATTTAAAATGATACATGGCATATATAGCTCTCCCCTTTCTTGTTAAATGTACTTTTGTTTTTGGAAACTGTAATTCATTAACTCCAAATTGAGAATATATTTGCTTATAGAAGTCATTGCTGTTAAGTGCTAACTGTGTCATAATACGGGAAATCTTGATGTGTTGAACTTTTCTCATTTGTAGCATTAGTTTATACTTTAGAGCAGAAATTATTGAAGAAATTATTTATCCTGCTCAGTGATGTGTAAGGGCTGAGCATTAGCTTACAGTTAGTTCCATCTAGTTGATGATCAAATGCTGATTTGCATGTATCATCTGTTATATAGTTTTGGTGATTGACTAGTTGATTATATTCAATACTTCTTTTCAGTTTTATATACACACATGTTGGGGTATCAATATGGTTTCCATTTGTATAATTTCCCCCCTTCACGATCACTCTGATTTTACTAACAAACATACACACCCTTGATGCATATGAAATTTTGATTAATACACCATTTCTTTTTTATCAGTAATTTTAGAAAGTGGACTCTAATTAGGCATGAATGTATTACCGTTATGTTGTTCTGTTAAGTTCCAAATACATTTGACTGGTCCTTTTAAAATGGGGTCGACATACTTTTCAAAGTTCCTGCTTTGTACATATGCATTTTTAAGGCTTCTTTGTTATCTGGGTCTGACCATGCTTTTAGTCTTTATACAAACGAGGCATTTTGATTGCAGCTAGGGGTTGCAGGTTATGTGTTTTGATGCGGGGTCAAATCGGTTGGAAAACTAGTAGCTGCGGCGTGTGAAGTTATAGCTGGTAGCTGCGGCCACCTTCAACTTGAATTATTTTCTGGAAGCAGGTTATGCCACTACACCCGCCCTGTGAAAGAGGGTTCTGATTTCTGAAAGAATTGAAAAGGCTCTGAGAAAGTAACAAGCCAACCTGAGGAACTACCAACAACGGAAGAACTAGGGAAAAGGATCTGTTCCTGAAATTCATAGGCAACAGCTACTACTAAGAAATGCTAGGGGAAAACCGACTGATTTCCGAACTCGTCCTTCTTTTAGTATCTTGTCACCCATTTTTTAGATTCCCAGATCTTTTCTTTTTTGTTTTTGTTTTTATTGTCTATTCTTAATCTGCAAGTTTCGTTTTTCTTTAATGTTTTTGGAAGATAGAATCTAGTATTTGAGATTCGGTTATTGGTGTAAACAGCCATGAGAAGAATGCTTATGTTAAAGGAATGCTTTTTGGACACATTATACCAAGAAACTAACAAAAGTGAAGACTAGTTGAATGTACAAATCATCCTAACTTTGTCATCTCAAAGGAATTACATACACTTGTTCACTAAAAGTATAACCTTTTTTCAAATCTTATATAATAACGATACGAATTCGACTTCTTTTATATAGAAGCAAAAACATATGGCAACAAATATCAACTATCAAACATTATACCAAATTCAAACGTATTTCACCGGTGAGAATGATAGGATTAAACTTACCACTTGATGAGTGAACCAAAGAGAAAATGCTGCATAATAGGAACTTTCTCCATGACCTCCACTTTATACATCTTAAGCAATCCACTATTCACCTTCTTCCAATTCGGCACGCCGCTAATATCATCCAACATCGGTGAGTGCTCCGCAAACAACCCCTTCTTAACCTTCTTAACAAAAGCAATGCATTGCAGATACATATACTCCTTGGCAAAATTCTCAAGTATATCCTCATTATGAATAGACTTAGGCTTCATATACTTATGATCTATCAACTGCGAAGCCCCGAAGATAAAAGGCAGGAAGTGGTAGTCATCGAGCCCCCAAACGCCATGCGATCCAGCTGGCTCCAAAGAGTAAACCAGCTGCAACTTCCTCATGAGTTCCAAGTACTTCACAAAAACCCTAGAAACAACCGCTTGATAATCCTCTTCGTTTATGATTCCCAACCTTGCAAGACAATACAACCAGGCGGCGAAATTGGTCTCGTGCCCGGTCCCGTAGTCTATTCGGCTCGAATTCCCGAAACTATCGCTGAAGTAAGGGGTTAGCTCCACGGTGGCGGAATTGAGATCTGGCGGGAGGAACTGCAGCATGAAGGAATCAGCGTTTTCAGTCATACGGCTGTGCCAATCGCGATAGGCTAGGTTTCCGTAACGAGCGGATTGAGGAAGAGGCGGAATTTCTTCCACGAATTGAGTTAGGGTTTGGAGGATGTTGACGATGGAGGTGGTGACGGGAGACATGTGACACGGATCGGATAGCTTGTGGCCGCGGATGGATTCGGAGAGGGAGACGACGAAGCCGAGGTAGTTTTTGGAAGTGGCGGAGTCACGGAAACGGCGGATGTCGTCGTCGGAGTGGATGATTTTAGTTGGGGTTTGGAAGTGGTAGGGTGGAGAGACGATGGGGACTTTTTCAGCTTGAGGAACTGGTGTCATGATGATTGTCTGTTGGACGTTGTGGTTGGGGGGAAGGTTGATTGCGGGGGCGCGGATGGGGCGGTAGACTGGCGGAGGAGAGGTTTCGGACCAAGACGGCGGTGGAGGGTAGGAGGTGGCGCCCCCGCAGTTGACGCAGGCGGCGCTGTGGGAATGTGGTGGTGGCGGTTCGTTTGATCCATGTGGGGTGCGATCGGCTTCCATGGTGATTGATATGGAGAGAGGTGCGATTGAGGGGTTGCTTGGTTTGGGGTAAGAGGACCGAGAGAGAGAGAGAGAGAAGACTGCAAAAGTAGATTTGATACACGGAGAAGACAGAATTTTAAGAAAGGGGGTAAATTATCATTTTCTTCCTGATGGTATAATCAATTTTATTTTAAAAAAAAAGTTTATTTTTTTATTGTATGGTTTATAAAACTTATCTTTTTGTCTAATTGTGTTAAGTGATTTAACACAATTACCCCTTATTTAACGTTAAAATACGGATGTAGTTAAGTAATTGGATGAAAATGACAACTTTTGTACAACACAAGGGTACACATGAGAAAAATAAACTTTATGGATAAAACTAACAAAAATAGTTAAACCGCATGGAGTTCTCAATGGATCTATAACATGTTATCATGTAATTTGTTGGTTCGAGTTCTCGAAAATGACATCACCGCTCTTGCAGCATGGAACAAAACCCAGACCATCTTTCTTAATAACAAGGGTTCATGAATGATTGTTCTTAAACATGAATTCTCAACCTTAACCTTAGGGGCTTGCGTGTTTATGGACGCCTATTGTCAACAACTCAAGGACCTCGCAGATCAGCTTGGAGATGTGGATCACCCGGTGGCAAATCACGACTTGTTTTGCATATAGTTCATGGCCTCCCAACCGAGTTTGATGCCTTCGGTGGCTACATAAATAAAGTCGGTTAATTTCTGTTAACAATTAAGGTTTGCTCACCCCTAATTACTAACATGCTTCATGTTCGCCTGCTTCTTGTTCGTGTCATTTCCCGCTTCTTGTTCGTGCCGGTTCTCATTCGATTAGGGTAACAACATGCGATTCATGTTCGTGCTTCGATTCTGACGTGTTTGCTGCTTATTGTTCGTGTCATCGATTCTTGTTCTCGTTCGATTAGGGTAAAATAATTTAATGGGTTGCTTTTCAAAAGATAATTTTTAAGCATTTGATCGGTTGCTTTTCAAAAGATAATTTTTATTATTTAATTAATAAATCCTAAAGTTAATATATATGATATCCACATCAACATATTAAAAAATGCAATGTCACCTTGATAACTTGTTAAATAGCATATTATTTGACATTTGAGTGAGTAAAATAGAGTGATTTAGGGAGAAAAAAAAAACTAATCTTTTTTATTGTGACTATTGATGTTGAAATTCTATAGGCGATGATTCAGAAATGAAGAAAAGCCACAAAGAAGAAACAAAAGACCGAAGCCACAGGGCGTGGTTACGAGATCTCCAAATCAGGCGTGGCATTCGACATACACACCAACAATTTCCATCCTTTACATATCTTCAACCTAACGGATAATCGTCCACATCGCCCGATTTTCATTCCATCAACCCTTTTCTTTTTCACCTGTTTTTAAACCAACCCAACATCCTTTCTTTCTTCCAATCGTTATCTCGGATTTCAAAACGGTTAGTGCACTCGAACCCACATCAATTCAAATCCCTTTTTGATGTAATCATCTGCACGCATTGATAACATTGTTACTTGTTTCAATTATTTTGACTTGAGGAGCATTATTATCTTTGATTTGATCAAATTTATCAAGCAGTCTTTATAAATTGTCGATATCTGTTTAAAAAAGATGTTCTTTTGACCATCTTGATGATATTGAACGATTAATAAGCAGATCAGAATGCATGATCACTAGATCAAACGATCTCGTTAATACGGTTAGGAATATAATGTTGTTGTTTCCGTACAGGAGTTAAAAAATGGCCGACTCAGAAGATATTCAACCTCTTGTTTGCGACAATGGAACTGGAATGGTCAAAGTATAATATATTTGCCAGTTTTTGGATGATATTCTTTACTTTTTGTCGATGTTTTCATAACCGGACCGGTCATCGAACATATGATAATTAAAAAATTATAACTAATTTAAAATAAAATGCGAAACTAATTTATATATTGGTGTGGAATTGTAATGCTAACAAGTTTGGAGTAGTAAACTAACAGATTTTTGAAGGAAAATCTGGTCCAGCCTGTCATGTGTAGCCGGTTCAAGTCCGGTTTTGAAAACATTGTTTTTTTTTGCCCTTTTTTGTGATTCAGTGTTTATTGTTTTCAAGGCTGGATTTGCTGGGGACGATGCCCCCAGAGCCGTTTTCCCGAGTATCGTTGGACGACCACGTCACACTGGAGTTATGGTGGGAATGGGCCAGAAAGATGCATATGTTGGGGACGAGGCGCAGTCGAAAAGAGGTATCCTTACCTTGAAATACCCAATTGAACACGGTATTGTGAATAACTGGGATGACATGGAAAAGATTTGGCATCACACGTTCTACAACGAGCTTCGTGTAGCTCCAGAAGAACACCCTGTTCTTCTTACGGAAGCACCACTTAATCCGAAAGCCAATCGTGAAAAAATGACTCAAATCATGTTTGAGACGTTTAATGCTCCCGCTATGTATGTTGCCATTCAAGCTGTTCTTTCACTCTATGCCAGTGGTCGTACAACCGGTTAGTCTCTCATCTATTCGTTACCCAAAAAACTAGAGGTCGCAGTTTCAACCCTTTTACTTGTAAACGGGTCAATCTGGGTTTCGTTTCATCTCAAACAGTTCAAATGACCCGTTTTGACCCATTACACAACCTATGAAAAAATGTGGATTTTTTGGCTTATTTTTGTGTATTTTTTGTACAACCGGTTAGTCTCTCATCTACTCGTTACCCAAAACACTAGAGGTCGCAGTTCTAACCCTTTTACTTGTAAACGGGTCAATCTAGGTTTTGTTTCATCTCAAACAGTTCAAATGACCCGTTTTGACCCATTACGCGACCTATGCAAAAATGTGGATTATTTGGCTTATTTTTTTGTTTTTTTTGTAGGAATTGTGCTCGATTCTGGAGATGGTGTGAGTCATACGGTCCCAATTTATGAAGGGTATGCACTCCCGCATGCCATATTACGTTTGGATCTTGCGGGTCGTGATCTGACTGATGCATTAATGAAAATTCTTACCGAACGAGGTTATTCATTCACCACAAGTGCTGAGCGGGAAATTGTGAGAGATATGAAAGAAAAATTGGCTTATATCGCGCTCGATTATGAGCAAGAACTAGAAACCTCTAAGACTAGTTCTGCAGTGGAAAAGAGCTACGAGTTACCCGATGGGCAGGTGATCACGATTGGTGCTGAACGGTTCAGATGTCCTGAAGTTCTTTTCCAGCCATCTATGATCGGAATGGAAGCTGCTGGCATTCACGAAACGACATATAACTCTATAATGAAATGTGACGTCGATATTAGGAAGGATTTGTATGGAAACATTGTGCTTAGTGGTGGTACAACCATGTTCCCGGGCATTGCTGATAGAATGAGTAAGGAAATTACCGCTTTAGCCCCCAGCAGCATGAAGATTAAGGTGGTGGCGCCGCCTGAAAGGAAATATAGTGTCTGGATCGGAGGGTCGATTTTGGCATCTCTTAGCACTTTCCAACAGGTGGGTTTCCTTTTCAAATTCTTGATTTTGGCATTTTGGCATCTTTTAGTAGGATCGGTTTTGCTATCCAAAAGGGGGTTGTGACGCAGCTTGTTGCCCATTACCTGCTACTTTATTGTAACCGTCCTTTAATAGAACATCAATGAAAAAAAATAAAAATTATTTGTTAATGCAAGCAAATCTAAAGCTTCTTTTTTAAACTGTGATTGTTGCAGATGTGGATCGCGAAGGCTGAATATGATGGATCCGGACCGTCGATTGTGCACAGGAAATGTTTTTAATCGCGGGGAAAGAAGTAAAAGAAGAAGAATTGGTAGTATTCAGGAGACATTGTTTTTTAGTTATCTCTCTTCTTTCAGATGTTCATCAGGAGAATGAGGTTGAGGTTGTTTTCCAGAATAATTTCACGAATCTTTCGAATAGTTAACGAGTTTTTGGTAAGCAAAACGTGTCGATCAACATATCGTTGTGTTTCTTGTTTCAATAATGTACCAACGCTGTACGGATTTGTTTCTTTGAATGAATTACTTGTAGCAGTATGGTCTACTGTGATTCGATTTTGAATTTTCTGATAATCTTGAAACTGATCATCTTGCAAACTTTGATGAGTATGTGATCTTTAAGTTTTTGTTTTTCATGTTTGGATGATATGTGATCTTTAAGGTTAACATAAAAATACACTATTATTACAACCAGGTCTCTAGCAGCTGTGCAAGGAGAAGGTAAATCTGGTTCAAATCCCTCTTAGATGATTGTTTGTGTTATATCTCGTCTTCCCGGGTCGGAGTTGAAGCTGCAAACACGAGCAACTCGTTAGAGGGTCCGCAAGGCTTCGCTCGAGTGAGTTATCTATCCAAAGCGTGAAAGCGATAAGCCTACCAAACTAAGCGAGTTGGACGGGTTGGATGACGGGTCAATGCGGGTTCTAAGCAAAATAAGTTCGGGTAACAAAGAGCCATTTTAAAAAAAAAACTCATCAATTTGGGTCTACTTAAAATGGGTTCTAGCGAAAATAGAGTCGAGTTGAAATAAGTCATTTTTTTAGAGTTAACATATAAAAATACGTTTACTCGCTTTATTTTTTTATGGTGGTTAGCGGTGACGGTGGAAGCGGCGGCAGCAGCGGTGTGGGGACTACTACAAGGTGATGTTTGGGGTGGCGGTGGTGGTAGTGTCTTGTCAAGTTGTTAGTGGCGTGATTATTTTATATCTTATATCTCATTAATTTTGAACTTTTTGTTTTTTAATAATTTTAATACAACAATTTCCCTTTATTTTATTATTATTATTATTATTTTATTATATTAAAAGACATAGTGAAAGGAATAGTAACATTTTTTATTATTTTTAAAATTTTTGTTTTGATCTCCGTACTTTGTATAATATATGTTTTTAACCTGTTTCGTTACTTTATATTTTTTTCACCCTCATACTTTGTATAATATAAGTTTTTAACCCGTTTCATTTTTCTAAATGATATTGGTATTATCGGAGAAACGGAGTTAAATAGAGTTTTTATTTTGTATCGTAGGCTATAGCGGATGCCAGGTTATGAGTGATTAACACCGTTTCTGGTATTGGTATTATCGGAGCCGGTATTGGAATTTGTATGCTTTCGACTAACATCATTGTTGGTTTAGTATTATCGGAACGAGTATTAATATGAGTTTCTACGATTTTCTACGATCTGCATTGAACGGGAAAAACAACCAAACTCCCGCCGCGAAGCGCAGGGGGAAAAACTATACGCCGCCACAACGCGAGGCCGGCAAAATTCCTACTTAAGTTTTAAAGTTCTTTTTAGTTATTTTAACTCTTTATAAACAACTTTACACCTATTTTGTTTTCCTCTTATAATTTTTAAAATATAATGCTTTCTTATATTTCAAATATACAGTTGTGAAATGAATATTTTTATCTACATTTCAGTATAAATTTTATCCAAAACCGAACGAGTCAAATACGGTATGTTTTAATTACTTATTTTTATTTATTTTCAAACCTTTTTAAATTCCGAATATACCGTTGCAGCGTGCTTATTTTTATCTACATTTCGGTATAAATTTTATGCAAAACCGAGACAGGTTTCTTTTTAAACTTTTAAAATATGATGGTTTCTTAAATTATGAATATACCTTTGCGACAGGCGCACTTTTGTGTATGTTTCAATATAATTTTTATTCCAAGCGCGTTGGCTCGAATATATTATATATTTTTATTTATTTTCAAATTCAATTAGTTGATACATTTTCTCTGCATCATAGCGCGAGTGAAAACTTTCTAGTACTAAATTAATTATATATATGATTTGTGAGAGGAGTGAATAGTGATTAATTTATTATATGTATGCGTATTTTTTTTTCAGTTCAGAATGATAAACAAATAAGTCTTCTAGCTGAGTCGTAAGCACGTGGAGGACCCAGGTTTGAATCCCGACTCTCTCTAGGTTTGTTTTCTTTGTTTTTCTTTTTATGTTTTTATTTTCTTTTGAATATTTTAGCTTTACGCTTCGTTTTTATTAGCGCTATGTTAATAACTTTTACGTCTATGTTTTTATTTAAATTTTGTTAAAAATCGGACCGTTAAACGTAACCACTAGATTCTTCTAAAAATAACAATAAAAAGGGACAAAAATCTAACTTATTTTGTAACAAATTATCCTATTCTACAAACAATTGAGATCAACCCAAACAAGATTTTCTTGATTTTGTGATATTATTCCATTTCCTTGAAAAGGCCCTTTACCAAATGAACCATAATTGCCTTAAAATTAGAAATTATTAAGGTAAGAGAATATGACGTTATAAAGTTGAATTGAAACCACCTTTAAACAAGAAGAAAATCCACCTCGAAACCCTCCTCCTGCAACCCCACCTTCCTCCCCTTCTCTCTCTCTCATCAACCCTCAAATCTTTCTAGAGAGAGACAGATTACAGTCTCTCACACAACCTTAAAAACCAGACACCCATAAAACACCTTCTTTACCAGAAATGAAAGACGACGAATCTAATTGGTTCTCCAATTTGGAACAACTGCTCCCAAAGCCTGAGGAGCTCATACCCTTATCCCAAACCCTAATCACACCCGATCTCGCCCTCGCTTTCGGTATCTGGACCCCCCACAACTCACACCACCAACAGCCGCCGGCGATTTCTACGCCGTCGTCTCAACCCAATTCCGGCGAATTCGATTCGTCCGAGATCGGCGGCGATGAGCCGGCGAGGACCCTAAAACGACCTCGTTTAGTCTGGACTCCGCAACTCCACAAGCGATTCGTCGACGCCGTCGCTCAATTAGGGATAAAAAACGCCGTCCCCAAAACAATAATGCAGCTCATGAGCGTTGACGGGTTGACTCGGGAAAACGTAGCGAGTCATCTACAGAAATACAGGCTGTACTTGAAACGTATGCAGGGTTTGTCTTCCGGTAACGGCGGCGGCGCGTTTGGGTCCGGCGGAGACCCGGTGACGGATCGATTGTTCGCGAGTTCTCCGGTGCCGCCTCATTTTCTCCACCAATCGTATCCCAACGCCGACAATTTCTTGCCGTATGTGCCGGTGGCGGCGCTTCAACAGCAGCATCACCACCAGCAGATGGCGGCGGTGGCCGGGCATCATCTTCATCGACATTTCGGGTCTAGCGTTTTGAGTAGACAACCCAATCAGGCGGTTCACATGGTGGGGACTCCGGTTCGTAATTCTTATGTGGATGATCCGCAATCTGCAACGGAGAAAAGGGCTCTGACTTTATTTCCGGTTGGGGATGATTGAATTTGGGGTAATTTGTTCTTCATCTTTGTTTATGAAATTGGGCATAAATTGTTAAAGATTGATCCTGAATTGTTGTTAATTTACTTGTAATTTAGGTCACTGAGTTTGGTGCTGTGAGGATTTGACATTGTTGATGATGAGGAAGGCAAATGGTGATTCAAAACATTGGCCACATATGAAGTGGAAGCTACAAATGTTTCATGTTTACTTTTCTTGTTAGTTAATGTAGATGTGAAAAGATTATGTTTGTCTTGTGTAAATTTTGGGTTGCTGTGGTCTATTTGAAGTTGGAACTGATCTTTTGACTTTATAAGTATAATAAAATATAATATACTATTGTTGCATTATGCTATAATGGTCAACGTCGTAGACGTGACACCTTAGAAAAATCTCATTATTTTGTGCATAAAAGAGGTACTAGGGATAAGAAATGTCTGTACTCAGATATCATCAACATGTTTCAGACGTACTGGATGTGGACAGAGAAGAACTACATGTTGGGTGAGAGTAATTTAATCATGGGCCTCATCAAATCTATGAGTTCATTGTGGACAAAACAGACAATTCGTTACGAATGGGTGTAAGGGGTCGGTTGTTAATAAATCTATCAAATTTGTCGTGAATATGAATAATGTCTTTCCCTAAGCTGCATGTGTGTAGGAGATCTTAATCTGTAACTAGGATCATAACACTAAAATGAATTCATATAGAACACATCAAATCAGATTTAAATCAAGATATTATCCAAGTATAAATCATGATTCATCCTTTGCTCTTATCTGCACTAAAAAGATCTTGAATACTTGACCAGATTTATGAGTAAACAGAGGATCTTGTTGAAGAACATGAAATTATGACAAATGACAAGTTCTTGTGTGATCAAATGAGAGATTTACACTACATATTCAAAAACTAAAGTGATTACATTGTTATACATAAGCTCTTCCTATATTACATGGTTATAACTTGAAATGAACTCCATTCGCATGGCCATCTAACAGTTGGAACAACAACTTTGTTCCACGCGATATACAATGAACAAAAAAAAATGGACGGTGTCTACGTATACATAAATATTAAACGATTGCCCAAAACTTCTTTTGGCAAATTAAAACCGGTTCTGAAACCCCTTGTTGATTTTCCAGAACATGTGAAGTAACATCCCAAAGAAACTTCGGCCCGAGATCCCTTATTCTTGAAAGAATGGGTTCGTCGTCTCTAATGATGACAAAACCCTGTAAACAAAGTTCCAAAGTGTTGGATCATTTAACTTGTAACGATGATGATGGGTAAATAGGTCATTTTAACATGAAAAACTTCCAAAACATGTAACTGTAACATTAAACAAACACTTGACATAAAAGGTTACCTGAGGTCGTATAAGACGGTCCATCTCTAGCATGATATCTTCCAATGAGCAACCATCACCTTGGTTTCTATAGTGAGTGAATAGTTTACTTGCGTGCAACAAATCATATGTGCGCGGATATGATGAAAATGGTTCACACCTACACATGGTAGTATAAAACCGTTATCATCAATATAAACAATCACAGTGGTAAATTAGCTTTAAATCTTTTTCTGACTCACCAGTCATGGAAAGTGCCAACTAGGCCCCGGGAATAAATAGCAGATAGAGTATTGTTCATTGTAGCAGGGACTACATTCATCACCCAAACAGGCCAAGTATAAAAGGCAACTGCAAATCCACCGTAAAGGGCATTCATGTCCATAACATTTCGAATTGATGCCTCGTCAGCATTCATTAACCTCCAATAATGACGAACTTGATCTTGCCAATAGAGCGTATCTGAGAGAAACATTTCTTGAGTGATACCTGCAGCCAGAATAATATTATTCATCAATCATAGGGGCATGGTGATGTGTCATTTTCTGGACTATATGGAATTCTGTTATTTAAATGTTGATGTTGAATAGTAATGAAAATACATCAGCACTTTTACATGACAAAAAGTTTAAAAATAATCAAGAAAATGACACATCATCATATCAACTCAACATTTTGACTTGCTTACTGATGATCCAAACATGACAAAAGGCTAGCTTTTTATGGCACCGAGGCACATAAATTAGTAAATTGTCCCATTTGGGACAAATGAGACAGATCCCCGTTTATCTTACCCTCAGATAATTAGTTTTGTTGCAACTGTTACGTAACTGATTATCCAAAACAGATTATTTGACTTCTAAAAAATAAGATAATCACAAACCTATATCATTGAGGCTTTCTAGGTAAACTGAATGACGATGTGGTATAGGAGGCAGTTTCTGAGAATCAGAACTTGTGGTAACAGGTGTAACACAGTTCCTCAATGGTGTTTTCCATGAGGGTTTATGACCATCCACAGAATCACAAATATTCACAAGCATTTTCTCTGCATTGGTTTCAAGACAAGATTGACTAGCATCTTTTATCCATATTGCTGTTTGAACTTTCCTAGCAATAAGTTTCCAGCACATTGCGGAAGTTATATTCACCAGTTTCTCCCAAATCAATGGAAAATCTTTGTCCTTTCTATAAGCCGGAGGAGCTGAATATACAAAATAACCATTTGGTCGAAGAAGTCGGTTCACTTCTTTTAAAAGAATGCCATCTGCACATATCATTTGAAATACAAATTTGAGGATTTTAAATTTGCTCGATATATTGGTTAAAAATCAGGTTTTAATGCAAATATTACCGTTTTCGTGCCAATCAACACGACATCTTGAACAGTGAACCATTTCAAATGAGTTACTCGGGTATGGTAGCTGTTTTGTAGCTAAAGCAGATATCATAGAACCGATTCCACGCTCTAAAGCGAACTGAATTTGATTTTCATGACCATCTTTTGGAGCAAATGACATGGTTTGTATGTTTAATGGAAGAAGATAAGAAGAGAAACTGGCGACCCCACAACCAACGTCAAGAACTTGATAGACCCCAGATGAACGGAGATCACCTGTCTCGTTGGTAGTCATGTTCCCCAATCTGCATTAATTTAAAACTGATTAATCAAATTCAAATTATGCAGAATGAATAAATGTAACACCATGTCTTGATGAAACTCAGAAAATATAGCACTAGCATAAAGCCTCAAAACCAAGATGCCCAATTAGTCAAAGCCTTCAACAATTGTGTCCTGATTCTAATAACAAAGATGCCAAATCATGTGGTAGTGTTCCTCATATGCATTTAATATGTTGAGTTATTTCAACCATAAAGAGGTTTTGATAAGGGGTGTCAATTACTCGCACGATATGAACCTGACATGCCAATAATAAGGTTTTGGATTGACTTGTCTAACCCATTTAATAAATAGTTCACGTTCAGGTTGTATTAAAAATCAACAGGTCGACTTGTCAACCCATTTCAAATTAGAATAAAAAAATAAAAAATATATACAATTCATAAGTTTAGCACACCAACCTAATTAACCCCTTTTACAATCAGTTTACCTGAAATTTACCCCGTTTACAACTTAATTACAATTCATTTTGACTCGCCAGCCCATTTAATCCATTTAGATAAACAGGGTATATGGTTTTAAGTGTGTTCAGGTTAGGGTTAATGTCTTTGACACAAATAAATATATGAGTTGTATTTAGGTAACCAATTTCAACTCGCACCCGCCAACCTAACACGATTACCACCCCACTTTAGATGTGTGTTTAACTAGAGATGACAATTTTGACCATTTATTTATGAATGAGTCAACATGGGTTGTGGGTCAGTGTATTATCTCAAATTCATCTAGGGATGGCAATGGGTCGGGTTCGGGCCGGGTATCGGTAATCCCAAACCCATACCCGGTTGTAAAATTGTGTCCCATACCCGGCCCATTACCCGTCGGGTTTGTGTCGGGTAATTACCCGTCGGGTATCGGGTATACCCGCGGGTATCGGCCAATAACCGTCGGGTATGTGTCTTGTACTTTTCTATGACTCTACTTTTTATATTTATAAATACATATTTTAAAAGAAAAAGTAAATTTTCACATAATAAACTTACTAAAATGAAACATTAATAGCCATGGGTTAAGAGAAAATAAAATTATAAATTACAAATTTTCGGGTATATGATTCGGGTAAACGGGTATGTGATTTCGGGTAATCGGGTCGGGTATCACCTAATCCCATACCCGGCCCCGTACCAGTCGGACTTCGGGTATACCCGCCCCGAACTCGTCGGGTTTCGGGTATACCCGTCGGGCTCGGGTTATTTTGCCATCCCTAAATTCATCTAATAAAAAAAATTTAGCTAAAAGGGAAACGAGATAGGGGCAGACTGAAAGACGCCCAAAGTTTATTATCTAATGCACTCAACCTTACCATTTATTCACATATTTAGATTATTTTTGTAAACCATAATTAACATAATAAATTTTTATAAGAAGTTTTGAAGGATGACCGACAAAGAGTCAACCCAATCTGGCCGTTTTGACCCATACTAAAAATGACACTTTTCAACTTGCAGCTTCATGTTCGCAAATATTAATTTTAAGTGTCTGGGTAAATATGACCATGACTCTGTTTTCATAAATATTTGGGGTCAAGATAGTCGGATTTGAGAAGCATGTAAGAATTTGCCTTAAAACCAGTACTGAGGTAAATAAATCATTATTGATTCTGATTTTTCAAGTACAAAAATCAATTTGAAACACACATCCAAACACCTCCTTAATCAACCCGTGCAGATCAAATTTCAAGATAGATCCGTACTCAATGCATATTAAACAAAACCATAGAAGAAGGTACCTCTCAATATATTCAGCAGCTCCATGTTTAAAATGCGTACCACCCCCGGGAAACCACCACAGCTGCCCTTTCTCATGCACCCAATTCTGCCCCCCTTTAACTTCAGAAAGATGTGTATGATTCACATTACTCCTCCACACATAATCTCGACTAGTCGGCCATCTCACCGGTAATTTATAATCATTCGGTGGAGGTATCAAGCAAAACAAACGCCTTTTTAACGGCGAGCAATGCCTTTCCAAATCTTCTCTTTTAGCTAGATCTAAATTAGGGATCAATTCACTGATGTATGAATGATCATGGCAAGGAATATGCTCATTGAATTCTATCGGGCATATGTTCATCCCGGTTTCTGGAATCACGACCGGAAACCGTCGATAAGTAACAGCAACTCTATTACTAAATGTAGGATCACCTGCAACTGCAAGCAAATAAAGTTTGAATCTTTTAAAACAGAACAATTGGATCTCATAGTATTGTGTTCAAAATATCTCAAATTTCATCATTTATAAATTATAATATTCAGTTATTATGAACCAAGTTTGCCAGAAAATCAGATCTATAAAACAAACAGAACCATTCTGTTCAGTAAACATCATAGACAAAACTAAGAACCTGTTAATTACTGAAACCCTAAATTGGTTGGTAAAGAACAGGTGTAAACAAAAAAAGGATACCTGGTGATTTCGATGATGAAGAATTGAGGGCAGACTGGTATATATAAAGCGAAGATTTCCGGCCAAAAAAGGTTCCGGTGTAGAAGGAAGCAATCATGACTAGAAGGAGCAAGAGTATGGTTTGGCCGGACTTCAAATCGAAGGCGGATGATGATAACGGAAAGCCGGCCATTTTTAATCGGAATGAGAGGATGATTTAGGAATGTGTTAGTGTGAGAGGGAATGCGAACAATTTGATGTCGGAATGGTTGAAGTTTGACTTGGGATCTCGACGAGTGTTGTTAATCACTCGTCGGAATTTATGTCGGTGTCCGATGAGCGGTCCGGGTAGGGGAACTCGTCACTTGAAAGCCCAAAACTGTGATTGGTGGAAACAGTACAGATCTAGTAAAAACGATACCGACGTAGTTAATGAAAAAATAAATGAAAAAGAAGAAAACAATGGGAAATATTTAGAAAATGCAAAAAGGAGGCATTTTAGTAGTTCAGGGGCTATTCTGTAAATCAGAAAAGGCTGATTTGGTTTGGGGGGGGGGGGGGGGAGCTAAAGATCGAAATTGGAGGTTCCTTTCCAATCTGGTTGTTTTGAAGTAATCATCTTCTTCAAGATTGCAAATGTAGCTACAAAACTTATCACCTAGAGGTTTAAGCTTCGGAACAGTGCGGGATGTAAAGCAAAAGCTGGAACTTCTGGACTTGGGTTTGGAAGAACGGACCGGATCTATTGGTCTTGAGGAGATGATCAGCAAAACAGTAACACCGTGAGCCTCGCCACGAGCAGAAGGGATTTCTCCTCGTGACCACCCTCCGGCGTGAGAGTAAGTATTTGTTTGATGAAACGTAGAAGGAGAGAATAGTAAGGAGAAGTAAATTCGAGTGTTAAGAATATGAGAGTAAAAAGTGAGTCTCATCTTAGAAACTGATGAGACTATTTATAGGGTCCTTCCGGTTGGAATGTTTGGATCACGGGCCTATTTAAGGTTACCTGTAGTCAAACTCCCCTTCCTGTCTTTGCTTACAAGACCGTAATTCCCATTTTGGTGTCAAGAGGGTTCAGGGCTTACGTACTATACTTTGTCTCCATAGTTGACATGTGCCCCTTATGCACATGTTTCGTACTTGGTATATTTTATCTTTTTAGCTGACTTGCCCTTTTGTATGATGACCGTCTGTCTGACTTCTCTCTGTCATGGGTTCAGGTTTCCTTATTACTCTTGTCTTTATAGTTGACTCATGTATTTCTGGTACCCTGTCCCTACGAGTTAACCTTGCTTAGTCAGGGGTCCCAAGTACAGGTTTTGGCTTCTTATCATTTTGTCTCACTTTACTTTGGTGTCGTTATCTAGTGTCCAATGAGATTACTTCCGTACGTATGTATATCTTCTAGCCTTATGTTTCCTTAACATTTTTCTAAGTGTTTGATAGAAAAGAGAGATGGTTTTAAACGAGTTTTTGGCCATCAACACGTGAGCCGCGGGCAGGCAGGCCAGGCTACACATCGAGCCGCGGCTGGGTTTTATTGACATCCGGATCGTGTTGCTTAGACTTGTTTCATCCTTTGTCACAAACGGATCGAGGTAAAGGCTTCACCCGTGGCAGGCCACGAGCCGCGGCGGGCTAGGTGGCCGGGACTAGGCCTCTCATTTCTCTTATTCCTTTTACGAGAGCCCGGACCTTACTTGATGGAGATGGGCCGTGACACACCTCAAGCCGCGGCAGGCCCTGTGCTGGCCTTGCCTTCCTTCCCAGCCGCGGCTTGGGGACTTAAACCCTTACCTTCGTGTCCGCTTGAATGCTTGTCGGGTGTGATTCATCCCCAGCCGAAGCTTGGTGACTTAAACCCTTCACGGGTTAATCCTCTTCAGCAAGCATCTATATCATCCTCTAAATCTCCATTTTTAAGTGTTGTTGATGAGTTTGAGGTTATTCACGAACTGTGACTAAATTGGGTGATGTAATGAGTTAATAACTTGTTAAAAGTATTAGCCTATCTTTATTAATGATTAAGGGTGGTAGATAACAGCATATGAACACCTAATTTGGAATTATAAAATTAGGAATGTTAAGGTTCAATGTTGGGTGTTTTTTATTATGGATGCTAAAATGGAATGTTAAGGATTTGTAAATGTTTATGGTGTTAGTAAACATAAAACTAAAGGAAAAACTTACACAAATTGATGAATGTAGGATTTGGGGATTTTGGGTGAAAGATGGATAATCCTTAAAGGGTTAAACGGGTTGTTTAGGTGGAATGGAGTGTTAATGGTGTCTATGAAATTCGAAGGTTTGGTTTAAGTGGAATTAACCAACATAAGTAGAGAATGTTAACCGATATGTTAAAGGTGTTTTGAATCTCACTTGATGGCTATGTTATGATCATTAGATTACTAAACAATGGTGTAATCGTTTAGGTAATCAAGTTGCAAGGTTGGGGAACAACTGGGATCATCAAAGGCAAAAATGGAAAATTCAACAAATAAGGTAAGTGTTCTACAGTTATTTAGTAATTGGTGTTATGCGTTTTATGGTGTTCTTACACATAAGCAGATTATATACTATGTGTTTGGGCGTTTGAAAATAGTATGGTAATCTTACACATAAGTAGATTGTAAAACTATGTGTATGGGTTTGATGTTTAAGTGTAGTTGTTACCGTATTTAAATGTGTGATTATGTATTTGGGTGATTGGTATGTTTGTGAATTGTTTGTGTTGCTAGCAATCATGGGTGTTTATCTTGAGACTGTGATCTTATGGGTGTTTATCTTGAGACTATGATCTCATGGGCGTTTATCTTTAAACTTGTTCTCTTGGGTGTTTACTTGAGGTTTGACCTCATGAGTGTTTACTTAAGACTTTGATCTCATGGGAGAAATCTCAACACCTTGATCTTATGGATGAAAATGAGATTTGAACTCATGATATTTTGTATGATTGTCTTTAAGTGTTAGCACTAATAGAGGACAAGTATGTGGTGTTTTAATACTTGTTGTATACTAGCTATTGCAAGGAAAAATGGTTAGGCCTTGGCTGGAATTCAGCCAAAGGCCAAGCTTTTAAGTAGAGGGAGTAAGTTATGCCTGCCCCGGCGTAGCTTACACTGCCATATTTTTTACTATGATGGGTCCATTGTCCTACGTTGATTTCTGATTTTTTGGTTTTTCTTGGGTTTAGCCCTTGGGTGTCTTTGTGTGTGTGGGGGGGGGGGGGGGTCTTCATACCATTACTAATTTGATTTATTGGGTGTTTGTGATGTAGGAAAAGCTCTAGTTTAGACATCGGGATGTCAAGTGCTCGAGATGGATTTCTCTCTCGTTGTTGATTACTCTTGATGGGAATATTAAACTTACGTTTTATGTGATTGATAACAACCATCTTAGTCTTTTTAGATGGTATTGACTTCTTACGATCATGTTATGGATTGTTGGTTGTGACGGTTTTCAGCTAATAACCGTCATAACGTTCCAGTGCAATTGTTTACCCCTTAAATACATGTGATTTTGGTAATCGTAAGACACACGAAATTCATAATAGATTTTCACATATTCGTTCTATAATCTCTAATTCTTATAAGATTGAATTATGTGTATACCACATACATAATTCAATCCAAAAATGAACCTTTCCGCAATTACAGAGAATCCACGCAATCACGACTACACGAACCCATAATTCCTATGAAAAGAAATCCCAAGCGATGAACATTTAAGTTTAATATAAATATCAGTTCAAAGAAGTTACTAACAACTGAAGCCATTCAAATCGACCAAAAGTCCATCATACTTTATTTTACACCCCAACCACCGAATTCAAGTTTAAACAACTTATATATTCATCAACAAGACCATTCTTTCTAACAATTAACATATCAAAAGTAGAGAAATAACATGATTGTGCAAAATTCATCCCACGGCACTATATACACAAAAGCAAATCAAAACCGGACGATTAAGATGTCGAAAACCTGAAATCTCTTAATTAGTTTCGATCAAATGGATTTACACATCAGGTTTCTTCTTCTGTTTGTTGAGAGAAACCACCCTTCTGGGCAATGTATCACTAGAAATCTTCACCTTCTTGTAATCATCGTTCAACTTCTGTACAGAATCCTGTAAAACTAAGATCGTTTTACGGGGCTTATCATCGTCTTCCTTAGCAGCAAGAGGAAGAGATGGGTGGTCTTTAATGGTGTCCAGGAAATCGGTAGGGAAGAAGTAGAATTGTTGAAGGCCGGCCATTATAATTTATTGTTTTAGATGAATATAAATATATATAGGGGTTATTTTAGGAGTAATTAAAGACTTCTAGTGGGTTTAATTTGTTGCTTTTGTTTTGGCCGCCCTTTGGGTTCCAGAATATTCGATCAAACATGTTTCGTATATAGTTGTTTTAATTAAGGAAGATTAAGTTTAAACTTTTGTTTTTTTAATGTGTTTTCATCGTAAAGACGGAAGTTTGTTAGATGATAAAATTGTAACTTAATTTATCTTGACGATAAAAAAAGATAAGCTGCTAGCTTCCAAAATACTTTCTAACTAACACACATGAATAAAACAAATAATGGAGGGTGATTTTAGAATATACTGGCAATTTCAGGGGTAAAAACGAATAATCAAACCATAACCAAATGAATCGAAATAACTCGACAAAACAAATAATTGATTTAACCCGAACCAACTAGTTATGGTTTTTAATTTGATAATAGAATATGTTAAAAACATATATTGTTTTATCTTTACTTTTATAATGTTATATTTAATGGTTCTTATTTCTTATTTGTGCATTGAGTTTTCATGAGTATGTTGTTGGACCATAGTTACCTAATACGCGGTTCGCTCCGGTACGGGTACGCGGTTCGGGTACGCAATTCGCTAGAGTTAACGTATTCGGTACGGAGGGGGTAGGTTCATTTCGGTACGAACCGGTACGGTGTACCATGTAGTTCGGTTCGATGTACACAATTCAAAAAAAAATTACCAAATTCTAAATCTAAATTACCAAAATTCCAATATTATATGAAACAATCAAAATGTGTAATAAATTAAAAAAAAGACAGAAGAAGTCAATATTCAAGAATGATGATGTTACGAAGCAATTTAATTCAAAATTTTGTCAAGATTCAAGAATGATTGCTGTTAATGGTACGTAAGAAACCGAGGAGACGTTCCAGACCTTTGGTATCCTAAAGCGCGTTCCAAATTACTGCCCCCCTGAAAAATTCCCGACCTAAATATCGCCCTAAATCGCGTTCCCATTAGATTGCCGACCTATCGGCACAATCGGAATATCAATTCCGATCACCGTACCATCAATTTGAAAACGCGAATTGAATAGCGATCGGAACGCCGGCGTATTGCGATTGGGTACGTTTCGTACCAATACGAAAATCGTGGCTCCTGGAGCGATTTCGGTAACTATGTGTTGGACTTTCTGGGCTAAAGGATAAAAGAAGCAAATGATGATGGGCTTAAAGAATTATATGTTGGGCTTAAGGAGATGCAACTAGAGGTGGGCCCGGTTTCAAACCGAAACCTGACCCGACTTCAAACCGGTTTAGTGGGAACCGGTTTCAAACTGGTTTGAACTGGCGGTTTTGAACCGGTTTACTTATACATACGATTTACCGGTTTAGGAATGGTTTTTTTTAACCGGTTTGCCAAACCGGTTTAACGGTAACTTTCGAAAACTAACCGTTGGGATAACGGCTATATAGCCGTTTTTTACCGTTAGACCCTTTTTTTGACCTTTTTTTCACCCATTTTAACCCCTAAACACATTATAAGTAGTGGGTGTTTTGGTTAAATCACACTTCTCAAACCCGCTCTCTACACTCTCGTTTATAAAAAAACGCTCAAAAAAACTCTGAAAAAAACGCTATGGCAGATTCAAGTTTTGGTGTTTCCTCTAACGAAGTTAGCGTTGTGAAAATCATACCAACAACGAGGAACCCCGCAATTTGGTCAAACTACGATCTATGTGAGTTGTCTAACGGGTTGGAACGTGCTCGCTTGAAGACGAAATTGAAGTTGAAGAATTCATACACGAATCTGAGGTCAACCAAGGATTGGCGAGCCCACTTACAAATGAAGAACTCGCCGAAGATGATAGACTACGAGGATCCACTAGTAACTCCGAGAATGACGGCGAAAATTAAACAAAAAAACTCCAAAAAAAAATATTTTTTTCTTTTTGTCGAATTGTAATGTTTTGTGATTTCCGAACTCCTACAATATGAATAAACGTTGAACTTTATGTTTTTATTTGTTAAATATTTATTTAAAATTTTTTTTTTTTTTAATAAATCCGGTTTAAACCGGTTCACCAACCCGAACCGGTCCAGAACCGAACTGAACCGGTTCAACAGGTTCGAGATTTTATATTAAATAAACCGATTTAACCCCAACCGGTTTAGTCAAAACCGGTTTAAGGTTTGGTCAACGCAAACCGGTCCAGGCCGGTTTGGAACCGGTTCGGTTCAAAAAACCCGGTTTGTGCACCTCTAGATGCAACTGCATATAAAGAATGAACAAGTGTTAGCTAAAAAGAAGAGCGCTCATATTTGTTTCACTTGTTCTCAAAACTTTCATGAGTTGATTGAGTTCCATCAATGTCATTGTTATCATTCTTTTGAAATTTTCTTTAAAAAATTTACCAAGAAGAGCTTGTTTTTTCATCATCCGAGAACAAAGTTTCAAACCCCTAATTTTATAACAAACAAAACAAAATCAAATTCCTTAATTTTCATCCTCCAATATTTCAAGAAACAAGTTTAAATTTTCAAAAGCCCTAATTTTATAACAAATAAACTAACAATTACAATTTTATACAAACCCTAATTCATTATTCAAATAACTAGACTAACATTCTAACAATTACAATTTACAAAATAGTAATTTGAAATTACCTTTCTTCTTGGCGGAATGGGGGAGAGGCCTGAGAGAGTGATTGAGTGTGAGACTGTGAGAGTCGATAGGCGCGTGGCAGAGCCGACGGTGGCCGGTGGCTGGCTGGGATGCAGGCCTGCTTGCTTCTGCTCGACTAAAAGCTGTTGCTCTTCTGGTCCTGTTCTGTTCGCTAATTGCTAAGCCTAAATGGACCAAATGTCCAACAAAGGTATCATTAATACCTCAAAATCAAAAGCCCAAACTAAATTAGTTTTAAATTAGATGTTGAGTCTAAAACCCAAATGTTTTAAGTATTGATTTTTTTTATAAAGTTTTAAACTTTTTATTAAATTTTGAGTTTTTAAAAAAAATTGAGGGGTAACGTAATTTTTGCTCATGGGTAACCGGATACATAAAACCGTAAAAAAAATCTCACTATGCGTAAAAAGTTAAGTTGTTGTCAACGATTATTGTTCGTATTTTCTCTGGTTGAGATTTGTAACAGATCATCATGTTGATCATCTGTTTGTATTAGTCTTTATATCTGTAGTCTTGTGTTTATATCAGTTTGTACAGATTATGAGAAATTCTTATTCAGGTATAGATTTGTTCTTGTGTATGAAGTTAAGATCTAGGTTTTATGACACCATATTCGATCATGGTTCAATTTAGCCCTTGTGATTTGTATACAATCAACTTTATCATTGCATCATTGTATTGTAGTACTAGTGTTGTGTAACGTGATGTATTAATAATGTTTTAAGTAAATTTAATGATGAAAAATCACTTCATTTATATAATAACCATCATGTATAATTAATAAGTAGTTAATGTGTGCCAGTTTCACTTTTAAGTTATAGTTAAAACTACAACTCTTTTTTCCTTTAAAAAAAACTACCAACTCTTTTATAAACATTTTGATACAAACTATAGTTCACCTTTTCAATTAACAATTCACCTGATTATTTTTATCAAACAAATCGCAAGTGTTTGTAGATAATTCAATTTATGGTTCAATACAGTATATAGATATTCAATTAGTATTAGGGGTAGTCTAGTAAACAGACGAGTCGTGTATATGGTACGGGTCAAATCGGGTTCGGGACAAAACATATCACTTAGTAAAAAAATATTAACTTGATTTGGGTAAAAAAAACAAGTTTTTTATTAGGACTCAGGTGGAAACCAGTCGTTTTAGAAAAAAAAAGTATCAAAATGAGTTTATCCGTTATATTTGTTTATAAGGTGTCTAGTAGAGACGGCGGCAACGTGGACTTTTCGTTTCGTCACTTTTGGTTGGTTTCTAGAATTTTTATGATAAGTCAATTAGAGTCGATTTTGTCATCAATTTAATTTGGTCAGTTTGAAGGCTTTTTTGAGAACAAAAATATCTCATCTGCGTCACTCATACGCTAGCTAGACTTTTTCTTACAAAAGAATACATCAATACTTCATTTTCATGTGTTATTTATGTATCAGATCGTGACTAAAATATTTAAAAAAAATACTAATGTCTGATGTAAGTAAAATATTAGTGTTTGATTTAGGTATGACCAAATGTATGCATAATGCATTTGATTATTAGTATAAACTAATCGAACGATTGCAAAACAGGCTATAAACGTATACGGATGTGGTACATGTATACTCGCCTACTCGGCTCAGTCATATAATTTAGTCTGCAAAAACCTAAAAAACCTCTTACAACACCGAGTCGAATTACTTGGATCCTAGATACACTCGCACACGTATAAAAACGACTTAAAGATTCATATCGTTACCTCTTTCTCGACTTTTGGAGTGATCATTTCAAAAGATTTAACAAGCAAAGCAACCTTCCTTTTCTGAGTTGGAGCTAGTTCCGAAACAACCTGTTGAAGAGCATAATCAAGCATCCATTCATTCGAGTTTTTGTTCTCGGTAATCGTTCCACTCCTTAAACACACAATCTCGGCTTCTGGTTCTGGTTTGGGTGCTAATGGAACTTGTGCACGCTTGTCGGGATCTAATTTCCTCTTCGCGTTTTCTAGTTCTGTAATAAACCTCCCCATAAGTACAACTTTCTTTACATAATTCCACCCGTTTGGTTTATCCGTTTTGGTACCAAACGGGTCGTTAGTTACCTGATTCGGCTCGTTTTGATCATCCCCTTGATTCTTTTCTGACCCATCTTCTTCTGGAAGAAGAATCTTCTCGATCGCTTCACGTACCATCTTGATTGCAAGCGTCTTTTGGATTTCCTTTCCTTGATTCACAGCATCATCGTCATCAAAACAAGATTGGTTTTCTTCTCGTAGTTGTTGATCTATAAGACCAGACACCATATGGCGATGAATTAATCGCCACATGCTCATTTGATTGTCATTGTTGACATCCGAACGATCTTGATCATCCATCTGAAGGTTTAGAACGTCATTTTGATCATCACCATTGACGCCAAACATAATTTCAGCCAGGTGTAAATCATCTCGACTGCAGTTTGGTTCATCAAAACTCGGGTCGGGTCTTGTTTTTGCATAGAACTCTATAGAAAAATCAACATCTTTTTTCTTCCCACATTCTTTAGAAACATTTTTGGTCACCTTAGCTTCTGTTTTCTTAACAGACCGTTTATCTGCAACTCGAGTTTGAGGATTTATGCTTTTTTGGTCCTTTGAAGACCGACGTTTTAAAAACGAAAACCGTTTAAGCGGGGGCTCGTGATGATGATGGTCATGAAGAGAACAATGATCATATGGACAGAGTTTTGCTGCTGAAAGTACCTGTTCAGGTTCTTTTACACCCACCTGAGGCTCAACCTGCTTGGGGAACTTTGAGTCCTTTAGAATAGAAGAAAATGTAGCTTTCTTCGAGAGCAAATCTTTGACAGTCGAAGACTTGTTCGATTCAGAAGACGACATGTTCTTTTTCCTTAATATTCTTAGGGATCTCAGACTACCCGACCTTGTGAACTTGTGCACGGGTTTCTGCAGGGAAAGATATCGATGAGGAACATATAAAAGAATACGACAATCGAAGGATTCATGTAATAACGGACACAAGAGAACATGCTAGCTTGAAGTAGTGATACGGAGCTGATCCAAAACCTAGCGGCCTAGAAAAGACCCGACTTATAATTTGAGATACGTTTGAAGTTACGGGACCCACAAGTAATGGATGTTTGCCGGATCAAATGCCAAACGTCCATAGACCCAAATTCCATCATATGGACTCTGGAATCAATTTCATCAATTTTTGATTTATTTCATTTTTATATAGTAACAACTTGTGAACACTAAAATTCGTAATGAGATAGTCAATTTCAGTTTTCTAAAATTTGACTCGATCTAATATAGGATTTGATGTAAATGTGTAATCATCATTCAATATTATACCGATTTTTTCAAAAGTATTAGTTTTTTTTAATCCCTGACCCTACGTAATTGCTGGAGCTAAGTCAAGTAGGGGTGTTCATCGGTTTGGTTAACGGTTTATTCGATTTATTCGATTCGGTTTTGATTTTTTTAACCGTTATCCGTTAACCTAACCGAATCAAATTGGAACTTTTTCTAACCGAACTGAATTCAACCGAATAAACCGATTTCAAAAGGAAAGTTTATCCGAATAAATCGAATAAACCGAACCGAATTGGAAATATGTCTAACCAAACAAACCGAATTAGAAAAAAAAAGTATATCCTTTAACCGAACCGAAAACCGAATTACCAATTCGGTTCGGTTTTTTACGGTTACGGATACGATTCGGATTTCAATTTTCTTTGGTTTTCGGTTTTTTTCACACCCCTAAAGTCAAGCACTTTTTTCTAAGTTCTGTATCATGTATAATTTTGAATCAACTGAAAAACCTGTTTCCAAATATGTTTTTAGACTTGCCTGGAGATGAGGTGATGAATCTGACGGTTGAACAGGGTGGTGTGTGGTGGCCGGACCATCATCTGGCAAGCTCATTAACTGCGACGGTGGTCTCCTCCTGAAAGCAGTGGGTTTCTTTGAATTCAGTGCTTTCTTCTGTTGGTTTCCTTCTTCCATACCACTGCTATTGCTATATCTATCCATAGAAGAAGTTGCACCGGATGTTGAACCATTCACTGATGAACTAAATGAAGTAGCCTCTGAATCACTGTCTCCCTGTCAACACCATCAGGAAATCATTAACCACTTTCACCGGTTTTTTTTACAGTTGAAAATAAAAAATAAAAAAAACTGATTCGGTTAAGCCAAGCGGTTGTGAATTGAATACGACCTGATTACTAATTCTTCTGAAACTGGAACTGGTTTTTTATGAAGGGGACTCCGATTGGGGTTTATTATTTTCCCCTGTTCTTCTCACACCTTTGGTCAAAGTTGATCCGATAGCCATTTCTAACGAAACTACTCGTTTTTAATCTCGACAGTAGCGATAATTTGAGAAGAACCTGACTTCAGATCATGAAGAACAGCATGAATCGATCAGTTGAATCATCTGTATTCAAACCAGCAAAGATTTCAAGAGTGCAGGATCAGTTGAAAAAATGGAGATTTGTAGCAGTAGGAGGAAGACGGTTTGGTGAGAGGGAATCGGTTTTCATAAATTGTGTGCCGAAATAGATGGTGGAATTGATTTGGGGAGGCCGGATTGAATTTATGTTATGGAATGTGGACTTGGCTTTATTTGGGTTGGTATTTAAAGATTCCTTTCTGTAAAGTTTTTGGATTTATCTCTACTAGAAATTAGATTATACTTCGGATGTAGTGGTTGAGTTGAGGTAAGGCCTGAAGTTTTAAGGGATCAAGGTTTGATCCCTTGTTATCATCATTAATTTATGTAACATCGCAAATGAGGTCTAACTCTTAAACTGATATACCGGAGTTTTACCCACGCCGATCCACGGTTCGACCATCGGCTCTCCCTCAAGCCCGGAAGGGGCCGTATTTGGTGAGATTTTTCCTTGGAAGCTCTCCAACTTTGACGCCAAATGGACCCGGTTAAAACGACATATTGGTCGGAGTTGGACGAGGCTCTCTCATGTGACGAGGGGTGCGACGTCACAACATTCAATGTTTGCCTCTCAAAAAAAGTTACATTATAAACGGATGTGATAAGCGTCGTTAAGAGGAACATTCTAATGGTTAAGTGGTGTGTTTATAATAAAAAAAATTGAAGGTTTAAATCGTCTAAAATGCATGTATGATTTATTTATTTTAGAAAATCTAGGTGTTATTGTTAAAGAAAATTGATAAGATAATCGATGTTTATTTTAACTCCTGTTCCGGTGATGATGTCAGCAAATTTCATCCACCTAACCCTAGTTGCTTTGTTGCTATTAGTTTTGTTATAAAAACTAATAATTGCTTAGCAATCTGTTCTTAGAGTTATTTCTTCTTTATCGAGGTAGTATATTGTCACACCCCAACAAGGCAGAAGTATGAGATGTAATCGGTATATCGCATTGAACACAAGTACAAGAGAAACTTAAAGGAAAATTGTGCATTACATTGAACCATACTACATGCTTATAACAAAAGTACAAATACAAGTAAAATCTCTAAAACAATACAAAGTGTCTAAATGCCTGACTACAACCAAAGTATATAATCATAACTAGAAACAATAGTTCTAATCCAAAAGCGTGCCCTCATAAAAATCTTTTCTTCAATTCTGTTTACCTGAAAGCATGTTTCGAAAACGGGTCAACTATATAAATAGTTGGGGAGTTCGCAGGTTTTACGACTCTATAAAAAGTTTCGGATAAAAAATCCAAAGTGATCAAAAATCCATTGATCGAGTACACATGTATTAGACAACATATTACCATAAGCCGCAATCAAAGCCTCAACAAAAAAAATAAAGTACCCCATACGGAAGTCTAATGCAAACAACCGCCTAAAAAAACTGGCTAACTTTGCGCCCAAGTGACCCTACAAGTCTGGTTGGCGCAACCAAACCATGAGCGGGGGTGTCAACCCAAGTAGTACTACTCAAAATTCCCAACGGCTACGCTCAGCTAATTGATTGCCTAAAAATTTGGAGACTTTAAGGCATTATAAAAAAAATAACTCATGTAATCCTTGTATCATATAACATGTGACTAAATAAATAAAAACGAAACAGCTTTCCCCCAAAAATGGTAAAACAGTAAGTAAAAAGGGGCAGCGAAAACTCACCTGGACAATGCGGGCGAGTGATGCGACACAGTCGACAAAAACCGATAAAATCCGAGTCCTAACAGGGTCCTACCAGTCAAGTGGACACAAACGATGCATTCAGGAATCCTAAAGGTTGTGACCAAGTCAACAAAACAAAAGGTGGCTTTGTAATTGGTTGCATACCCAAACCCGTGCATACGCGTACGGACTGTTAAAAATTGTAAAACCGACTTTTATATAAATTCGTGACCTTAAAACCTAAAGTTTTAGATTTTAGTAAATAACATCAGTAGTTATAAAGTCATATACAATAAAATCTCAAGTCACGGTTTCGTTTGATCAAAAACGCGATCACGCGCGTAAAGTCTGGTTTACAGTTTGAAAATCAGATTCGTCCGAAATTAGGGTTTTAGTGTGATATTAGCACCCAATTTAAAATTCAAATTTTATGTTTTAAATGTGGTTATACTTCTGCCCAAAATCCCTTAGAATTTTTATAAAATTAATTTTATATAAAAAATTTTCAAAATTAATAACTTTTTATAAAATTTAAATGGACCCTAATTCCAAAACCGTACTTAGACATAAATTTACTGCTTAAAATTTATACAAATTGATCATGTATATAAATAAAAATGTTTGACAAATTTTCATATTTTTTTAATATCCAGATTATTTAATATGAATTTAATATTGTTAAAATTTTATAAATTCGGGAAAAATAGCTAAACACATCAAAACTTTACCACATTTTTATCATATTAGTTTTAAGTCAATATAAGATCCTATACCAAGTTTCAAGTCCTAATTTTATTCAGAAGTATACAAACCCTAAATCATCCGTTTAAATTTTATAAATACTAAACGTATACTTAAACAACTCCAATTTTCATAAAATTTGGACAGGAGTCTTAGTTCATCATATAACTATCACTGTCCAATTTCCAGAATTTTTCAATACACATAAGTATTTTTCCCAATTTCCATGTATTAAACTTGTGTGAATTTTAATAAATAATCTATAAAGAGTTAGATAACCAAATTTTTCAGATACTAATTTTAAAACATATTCTACTGATTAAAATCACTTTTGGGTGCTAGATCAACAATTTTTAAAAATTCATAAAAACAATTGTCGTATAAAAATAAATATATTAGTTTCATTATTTGTTTCACGTGAAACATGGTTTGGTGTATAACCTAATAACCACTTAAAATACCAAATATCTCAATACTAAATATTTTCGGGTTCAATTCTCAAACAATGACTTATAAAACTAGTCTAACATAAAATCAAAGCTTAACGGGTAAAGTTTATACCTTACGTATAAATGGTTCGCGTACGCGGAACCTCACGTATCACATGCAATACGAACCAAAAACACCATTAGGATCGTTTTTATCTCCCGAGCATTCCCACATGCTCAAAATTGACATGCAATGCCGTTTCGATGGCCATGCAACCCGATCAATTTCCTGTTTTAGATCCTAGAAACTGTTACAATCTGTTCGTATTCAAAATATACTTCCCAACATCTGATCGGAATTTCCAATGTTGAAAACATTCATATTTATGCCAAGAAACTACTGTCCAAAAATCGTAACGATCCAACGGTCGGATCTCCAGGGATCGACGATTCTTTGAGACCCAGTTTTTCAAATCCAAAAATCCGATCAGTCACATTTGAGGGTATGAAAAGCATACCTATAGAGATCTGATCAAACATTACTCCGGTAGGGTTTTGCGTCTATGTGTTGACAAGATCATATATCCAAAATTCATGCATTTCTAACGGTCGGATTTCCGGAGATCGTCCGATCTTTAAAACTACGCATGCATAAAACTTTCTGGACAGATTTTAAAAACTCTTTTTCACGAATTTAAGCAAGGATTTAGAGAAATCTGAGCTTACCATTGCGTTCGTAGCGTCGAGAAATGGTTCCGGGTGAAAAACCGCATCTCCGACCACCTTCGGCCACCGCCGGAACACCGCGGACCGCCGTCGGCCGCCACCGGACCACCACCTGAATTCTCTCCAGCCCTCTCCTCTCTCTCTCTAACTTCTCAATGAATTCATCAAATGAGAGAAAAAGAGGGTAGTGGGGTATATATATACCTCGCGGTCTCCGATCGCGTGCCGGTTTCTCGCTTAAACAAACCCGATAAAAAAAATAGAGGCGTTATTTTATCCAAAAATAACTTATCATAATTTATTATTTTTCCTCGAGTCCTTGCGTCTCGTAAATATATATCCTTTCGGATTTAAATTAAAATTTACGAAACCGTTTGACTCGGGTGTTAACGCGTATAAACTAGAACTTGATCAATTTTTTGACATTATAACACCCAAATAAATCTTGCTATTATTTTTCATTTACTAACGAGTTCCTTTCGTTTGAAATTATATTTCACATAATAATAATAATAATAATAATACTATTATTATTATTATACAAACTCGTCGAACACGGGTGTTGACCGTAAAAGTCACGGTTGTCACATATATCTTCAGCTTTTGTAAAGCTTCATAGAGCAAAAATTAAAAGATAAATTTTTTTTGTGTTAAAATTGTGACTCAAAAGGAAAAGTAATGTTACCTTAAAGAATTTGGTTCTTATTTACTTAATTAAATCTAGGGTAAGGTTTAAATGTTAACCAATATTTATGTGATAATCACTCTTAAACATAGTGTTACGTATATGTATCAATTATCATTATGTTAAGTTACATATATGTAAACACTATGTGTCACATATATGTAACATTATTTGGTACGTATACGTAACACTCATCATTTCCGTATATACGTTCAAAATATTTATTCAAGATACATAAATACTATTTTAACAATTAAAAGAATAAATAATTTATAAATTATGTAATTGTTTTATAGTGATTAGCATGGTTATCGAATAAAAATTTGGTTAGCATTTGAACCCTTCCCATTAAATCTAAATGTAAATACCAGCGTTAGTATTTATGTTATGTTTTTAAAAAGTAATTACAAATGAATTTTAATCCTATCTGAAACATATCTATAAGATCACGCCTTGTTTTTTTGGATGTATACAGGATAATCTAAGAGAGTTATAGATTCATGTCAAGTGACGTTAGAATGATAATCATAAGTTAATCTTTAGGATAAATTTCTTTATATTGAAAGTTTACATCCAAGTGACATGACAAATCATATATTAAATTAAAAATGATATTTAAAAGAGAAGGAAAACAAAGCAACATATATGTCAAATGGTAGATGGGATGCCGTTAGGTGACGGGGCTGGCTCGGGGCATTTAAAAAAACGGGTCCCATAATATAAACTCATAATGCCATAAAAAAAACTATAACAAACGAATAACGATTATTTTGTTATTTTTTTAATAAGTTTGAAAATCAAGTGGGCTTTTCTAATTTCTAAGTGGGTTAAAAAGATAAATGGATAATACAAGTAGTGGCCATTTTTTTAATTTCTAAGTGGGTTAATAGTACATAAAAGAAACGTATGAAGCCACGACTCGGTCATGGAGTTCGAAAAATAGATAAATTGTGGCGCGAATAAAAGCTAACATTGAAACGATAAATTTGTTAAACTTGAGGTGGTAAAATAAACAATTTACAAAGCTAGGGGTGAGTTTTGCCATTTTACCAAAGTGGGGGGAGAAGTGTCAAATTACCAATTTATAAAGTTAGGGGTTAGTTATGTCATTTTCGTAAAGTCAGGGGTGTCAGATTAATAATTACAAAGTTGTGAGTGACTTTTATAATTTATCTAAAGTTAGGAAGAGCAATGATCTATTTTAAAAAGAAGAAAAATAAAAAAGAGGACTGTAGGAATCGAACCTGCAACCTCCTTGAGTGGAAGAGAATTAACAAGTAATTTAAACAACCCATTTAACTCAAACTTTTGTGATATTCTAAAACATGAAATATGTAACTGGTGGAGACAATCTAGAGGGTCAAATTCAAATAATTTTAAAAAAAAACTACGGGCCCCTTAAGAGACCGGGCCCCGGACAATCAGCGGACATGAGATAAGCAACATCCGGTCTATCTAGCTTCATACGCTCTTCTTCTTGGACGCACATTGCAGTCAACTCACCCATCGTCCACTTGTCTTTCTGTGTGTTGTAGTTGATCTTGAAAGCTTCAAAAGACTTAGGAAGAGAGGTCATGATAAAGTGAACTAGAAAGCTGTCACTGATTTCCATGTCTAATCCCTTGAGCTTACGGGACATATCATTCATCATCATGATGTGCTCACGAATACCGCTGATCCCGTCATATTTTGCAGTCACCAGCTTTAGAATTAAAGTGCTAGCATACGCCTTAAAAGTTCCCTTGAATTGATCCTCCACAGAAGCTAGATAAGTTTTGACATCTTTAGAATCAGGTATAGCTCCTCTGATGATCGGATTGATTAAGTTCTTCATTAGGACAAGAGCCATGCGGTTACACCTTGACCACTTCTCATGCTTGATAACGTCTTGAGTAGTGCTTTTCTCAGTAAGATCAGCAGGTGCAGGCTTGTTGAATGCGTGATCGAATTCCATCAAGCCGAGAGACAACATCAGGGAATCTTTCCAGGCAGAGAAGTTCGTGCCATTCAAAGTTTCGATTCCCAAGTTAGGGGCTGCAGTGGATTTTATACGAGAAAAATTAAGATACTAATTGCTAAAGAAGAACTTAGAGTGTCTATGGGGTAACTTAAACTAAGGCAAGCGGAAATAAGGACCATTATATATTAATGAAGTTGTGATAAATATGTATTATAATCACCAAAATAATAGATTTATTAGGTTATACTTAAACAATGTAACACATCACCTTTAGGCAGAAGTGAAACAGTTGTTTAGTATTAGGAACAATTTTTAACAGTGAGTATGTGTAGTAAGAATGTAACACATCACATTTGGGCAGAAGTGAAACATTTGTTTAGTATGCACATAATTAGCTTCGCGAAAACTAAATGTGACACATCACATTTGGGCAGAAGTAGAAACACTTAGTTATATTAGGCAAATTAGTGCTTAATTTAGACTTAAAAACTTTACAAGCGTGACACATCACCTTTGGGCAGAATTGAAATTTTAGGTGTTATTTAAGTTTATCATGTTTTCTAAGTTAATATCAAGACAATCACTAAGTTGTAATGCTCATTTAAGCTTCAATAAGTATACATATGCATCACATCACCTTTGGGTATAAGTGAAGCATTAAGTGTTATTCAAGTAAGTTTAAAGTTTGGAAAACATTTAATTTTAAGGTTTAACAAAACTAAAAACTAAAGCATATATTTATAGCAAACCCCCTGTTAGAGCGGATCGAACTGTTTAAACCGGTTCAGTAAGGGTTCACGGCTTAGGTGAGGGTTCACGGTTCAGTAAAGGTTCACGGCTAAGGAAAGGTTCACGGTTCAGTAATGGTTTCACAGTTCAATAATGGTTCACGGCTCCTCTAAGGTTCACGGAGATAGTTCATAAACCGTGAACTGTTTAAATCGTGAACTGTTAAGTCGTGAACTGTTAAACCGTGAACAGTTAAATCATGAATTGTTAAACTGTGAAGTTTAAGACTTATAAATACAAATTGGTGAAAGTCTAAAACCGTGAGACTCTAAAACCGTGAATGATGAACCTGATAAGGCAGGTGCGATATTTAAGTGATTTGATTGTGTTTTAAATTTTAAAATCTTTTTAAGATATTTAGTATATCCAAATTTATTTATTTAAAATAATAAAAATCAATATTTTAATTCGAATCTTGGAGATAAATTTACAAGATTTTAGGAAACACAATCAAGATCCTAACCAATCCCAAATTAAGGGGATTTTCATCAAAATAATGATGAACACGAAGAACAGTTTATGAACTGTTCTTTAATAATATCAGATTAAAGACTCGAATCCAAATCTTGAACATTAATATTTAACAGATTTTGAAATTTTAATAGATCTCGAATTTTATGAGATCAAAACGTGATATTATTTACAAAACAGAAAACCGTGAACTTAGTGAAAAACGATTTTCTTATGGATTTTAGCAGAACTTTTGTTCTCCGATTCTAATTCCATTTAAGGGAAAGAAACAAGAACCGATTTATCAACATCTGCTCTGATACCATATGTTGATCAGTTCTTGTGACTATGTAATGGAAAACATTGTATTAAAACATACCAGTTAAGTTCACCGATGATAGGGAAGACGACATGATCTCTGATCTGGTTCGGTTCCCGTTTAAGGTGTACGATTAGGATGGTATTAGGTGAGTTCGTTGGAGCTCACAGTTATGGAGAGAGAGAGAGGGACGATTTAGTGGTGATAGAGTAGAATAAGCGATTAATGATGATTAGTCTATTTCTTCTAGTAATCTCTCTATTTATATGTACACCCAAGGGGAAACCCATTAGTGGCACATTAAGAGTAATTAGGTCCATCGACTAATTACTAGCCATAGGTTATTAAATAAATAAATAATTATATTTGATCATTTAATAATAAGATAAATGATTATAAGAGCCACATATTAAATATCGTCTTACACTTTTATCAATACCATTTAGGCTAAAGGGAGTGGTTCCACATCCCTCTATGTCAGCGCCACATCAGATTTTACAGCTTTTCCATATTCTCCACATTAGAGGGAAATGGTTGCACATTTCCACACTGTCACGTCATTTTCTTTTTCTAATTTAATTTGATATTAATTTGTTTTAATAGTTAATATAAAAACATTAATAAATTAAAAATAAAAAAAACTTTGATCATTTGTTGTCACCGGGCCATATTCAAACATCTCCACCCCCACATTACATTTCCCACCGGCCACACCATTTCTCTTCAACCCTCCCCAAATTTCTCCCCTTTTTGCCCTAAAATTATTAGGGTTTTCTCCATTTCTCTCTACCTACCAAAAATGGATTCACAACGTGCTATCTAATTGAAGCTTCAGAGGTGAAGAGACCATCTACACACAAAAAATTGAAGATCAGAAGTTGATTTAAGCCGAAGAACAGTGAAGACGGAGAAGATGAAGAAGCTTGGGTTCCACGCTCTTGGTGATCTTCACGCCTGGGTTCCAAGCTCGTCCTCCACGCCAAGGGGGCGTGGTGTTCCACGCCGTCCACGATGCCACCTTACCTCCACGCCCAGTTTCACGGGGTACTCCCCTCGGCCTTACAAGACTATGAGTTAACCGTTAAAAAAAATGAATCAATCGGATATCATGTACAAAATTCGGCTAGAAAGTAGAAACTAAAAGTCATGCTAAATTACAAAAACTGACCTCATAATTCTCGATAGTACTTAAATTTTTTTTTTAACGACGACTTTCATTTTTGAATGGCAGCCGCATCTCCGACAAGTCAGAGACTTATCACCCCTCAATAACTGACAACTAGGTTGTCTGAACCGGGTCCGCGGGTTCAGAACGAAGAGTTAGACGTCCCCCAGGAAACCATAGAGCCCGCTACCACCGGATCAATAGTACTTTAATTAATCCATGTGCTGAACGCGGATTATGAGAGAGGCACATCGAGCGCCTAACAAAAGCCAGCTCACATTCCATCATTTAACCATTCTTCACCGTCAGATCAAACCCAAAGTAATCATCATCTACGGTTGGCACCGCGCACCATTGCATCAGCACCCACACATGGTATTGCCTGCTGACCATTGCGCCCTATAAATACCACCTCGCTTCGGACCAGCATGCGATAGATAGAAACTCTCACGTTTGCAGATATTTTTGGTTGAATTCTCGAAGGTATAATTGCTTCTATTTTGTTTCATTCTGATTCGGATTCTAGTCCATTCAAATTTCTGATTTACTTTTAGAAATTGTTCCAATTGGTTGACTCACTGGTTGGAGAATAATCGGAAGTTTTTCTACAATTCCATATGATTGATTTCGAGTAATGATCGATGAATTAGGGTTTGATAATTTTATTGAATATGAAATCTAATTGGATTTTACAGTTATTGGTCTGGATATTCATAATTCACGATTCAGACTATTTGTTTCGCTGATTGACTTCAAAATCATCAGATTTTGGTCTTCGATCATCAAGTTTTTCTTCAATTCCAAATTGTTTGATTTTAATGATCGATGAAATCGTTTACAGAATTAGAGACCTAATTTGATTATTAAATGATTTAGACTATTTGGTTGACTGATTGACATGAAAGTTTACCCAAATTTAGCTACAACGAGGTTTTATTTCATTGATTGAACTGTTATAATCATCCATCAATCAACACCAATGATTTGTTTATAACTTTACTGTATATGATATAGATTTAATTCACTTCACCATTTTTTGTTAGAAATTAACCAGTAATTTGGACTATTTGGATGACTGATTGACTTACTGCGAGTTGTTCGAGCTTATAAATCAGTTATGGCTGTTATTTAACTAACAATTTTTTTAACTGGCAGGTAACTTTCTATAACTGAAATCATTTTGGGAGAAGAAGGTTTGTTGGGAAGTAAGAATGTCATTGGTTTCACAAAGAAGGTCTAATCTGAACCCAAATGCCCCATTGTTTATCCCCGCTGCTGTTCGCCAAGTAGAGGATTATTCCCCTGAATGGTGGCAGCTAGTGACAACCTCATCTTGGTTTCATGACTACTGGCTCAACCAGCAGCAGGGGGAAGATGGTTTGTTTGGAAACACAGCAGATGACAATGACATTGTTAATATGCTGCCTGATTCTATCGACACCGATGAAGATCTGTTGTCCATGGAAGGGCAATATGAGCAATTCCTCTATTCATCTTCGATGGAAAGAGCGAACTCATTCGGCTCACCTGCTTATAAGCAAATGCCTTCAAATAGTAAGTTGCAACACAAACACTTGGAAGAAGATTATAATAATGTTATTGCTGGTTTTGAGTTGTGTTGTTATGGTTGTTTTTATAGGTTTTGAAACAGAGGCTGAAACACTAATTAGGAGTTTGGAAACAAAATTGACACCCATGTCACAAGTGGAGATGGAGAGGGCTAGGTATCCAGAAAAGCCAGTGAGATCATTTAGCCCAAAGATCCGTTCACAGCGCATTCAGCAACCTCGCTGAGCTGGAGGTAATTAGTTTCACAGGTTTCTCTGGCCTTGCTTAGCTTTGGGTTCTGTATGTATTCTCAGAAGGAAAAAAAGAACTGTAGTATTGTTGTTTGTATGTTGTAAGTTTGTGTATAGAGAAAGGTCATAACTTTCTATGCATCCTACCATTTAAACCCTAAAGGTACATTAGTATATGTTGGTGATTTTAGTGTTATCAAGCTATTTAGTGTATTTGGATTTACTTGGTTGGAAAGTGTGGAGTGCATACTTCTTTGATGATTTTATGACTTCTGATGCTAAAGACACCTCTAAAGGGGACGAATCTCACTGAACAATGGGGGTCCGGGGGCAGCGCCCCTAGTGGGTCAAAGAGGCAAAGCCCCTGGTTGGGTTAAGCTGCCAAGTCAGCTTGGAAGTGGTCTTCCGGACCAGATTACTCATGTTGAGTAATTTTACTCATCCGTAGTAAGTTTGTTCCCCCAGAGTAGATTGCCTCTCCGGAGTATAATGACTTAGCAGTTATAGATTGACAGTTGTGCAGTTTTCAGCCAATAATTGTCATAACGTTTCAATGTATCTGTTTACCTCTTAAATACATGTGAGTCGTTTTAAGACACGAAATTCCTAACTGACTTTCACATATTCATTCTTGAATCTCTGATTCTAATCCGACTGAATTATGTGTATACCACAAATTAATTCAATCTGAAAACGAACATTTCCGCGATTATCAGAGAATCCAGGCAATCACAACTACACGAACCAGGATTCCTACAGTATACAAATATATGACATCATGTCCGGGCTTGAAAGCCCAATGCTTCAAACGGTGCTTGGAAGTCGAACTTTGTCGTGTAAGTTGAGCCCGCATCAACCCACTGGAAAAAGACAAACGGGTTAAATAGAGCCAAATCGACCCATTGGAATAATACAAACAGCACAAACTAGCCTATCAATTGAACTTTATGATTTTCAATCGATGTGATGAATTTTGTTTCTTTCAAAATATAATGTTTTATAAATTCTTGAATGTACCGTTGCAACGCGGTAATTTTTATCTACATTTTAATATAAATCTTATTCAAAACTGAACTTTCACAACAACCCGTCCGTTAGGTTATATAATACAACTCTACACTGGCCCAGTTTTGGTTCAGGTATGGTATAAAGCAAACCTGCCAAACTACCATGATTTTAGTTGACTGGTAGTTCCTATATCCAACAATGCAAACATGACCAAGTGTTGTAAGTGAGAGAACCAAGTGGAAGAACAGTAATATCATTACAAATCAAAAGAACAAATGACATGTACAAAACTATATGAATGAATATGAAGTACAACAAAACTAGGTAGCACTAAGATACCGACGAATCAAATTTGCCACGTGTATATAAGAAACTAAAAGCTCACATACTTGTCATTAAGAAAATGGCAAGGCATTGCCTCTGGTGTTGCCAGAATAACAAGTATGTTTGGCACAAAGTGAAGACTAAAGACTAGACTAGCAAGTCTTCCTTTTGGGACTGAGTTTTGCTTTGGTTAGCAATAGCATCTGATATGGCCTTTGGGAGCAAAAAGCCAGGTCTTTCAAGAAACGGTGCACGATCAAGTACCAAGGGTTCTCGGGTCGTTATTTCAATGCCATCAAAAGTCCACAATGCCAAGGTTGCTTCACCTTTTAAACCCAAGGAAAACCAACCAAGACCTGCAGCTGATAAGTCGACACTGTTCACGTCCCAGCTTGTTCCCGACACTTTGACTTCCCTTGACTCCCACTTCCCTAATTCAGACACTCGATCTACACCGATTGGTGGCTGAAATGAAAAAAACAAACAAACGATTTTATAGAAGCAAAAAAATTGTTTTTTAAATAAAGATATTGTTCTGATACATGTTTGCTTGAATAACAGGAAACAGACCACATACCTGTAATCTAACACCGGCATGTTTGTTCCAAATTTCGTCTGCATTTTCAATCTTTCCAAGATGCAGAGAAACATTTGGGGAGGCCCAAACTGTAACATAAATCGTTTGCACGGATGCTTGATTTAGGTCCAGTCTCATCAGAGCACCAACATGTATCGCCTGCCCTTGCTGCAATATACCGACATCTAGCATCAGATACAAGACGAGGTCTGTTTCAACATCAAACCAAGTACTATCCAATTCCAATGTAGGCTAAAAAGAGGAATGATTCAAGTATTCAACAATTCTAACATATCACAAACAAAAAAGTAACCCGACTCGACCCATTTTGATTGTTACCCAACTCGTCTGACCCACCCGTTTTGCCACCTCAAAAGAGTATTGACCACTGTTAATGTTTAGTTGGCAATGCTATATTGCTATATCAACCATCAATAAAGCTAAAGAATATGAAGAAATAAACAACAAAACAAAGTTAACAAACAAGAACTTGCCTTAATTCTATATGTTCGAGGGCGCAACTCCTTTCGTATTTCAACCATCTTCTGCTCCTCTCTATTCAACCTCATGGACATTAAATACGGATGCAATAACCCCGGTGTATCATACATTTTCGCTTTAGCAGATAACACACCTCCAATTCTCAAAATACCAAGAGTCGTCCCAGGAACCGCAGCTTCAGTAAGCTTAGTAGCTTTCACCCCTCCTTTCTTAGCAAATGCATTAATCAACGTAGATTTACCAGCATTTTGCGCCCCAATCACCCACACATGCCCTCGAGGCCCAGCCAAATCCTTAACAAAAGTTAACAAATTCCTAACACCCAAATCCTTACGAGAACTAACCAAATACACCCCGTTTAGCCTAGGTGCACCATGAGCCTTAGCACGGTGCCTCACCCATCTGTCTAGTCTAGTTGGAGATATCTGTGAAGGTAAAAGATCAACCTTTGTAGCCACCAAAACCAGTTTAGGCAACTTTCTACTTCTCTGCAAACCATCACGACCTCCTTCCAACGACTCAAACAAAGACTTAGCAGCTCGTTTTGGAAACGAACCATCGAAATCCACACAATCAACAACCATTACAACAACTGTCGAATCTGAGTTCCCGGTTGGCTTCACCAACCGGGTACTAATCAATTTATCGAAATCAAAATCAGGTATTAAATTCTCAGCAGTTTGATTCTTCACCTGACCATAATTCCTTAAAGAATGACATCTTGCACAAACTGTAACCTCCTCCTTCTCCAACTGAGATTCTCTAGCCAGTTTTTTTCTTTCTGATTTTGAAACCCTCTTCTTTTTCCCCTTTTCGATTACTTCCTCGGTGATGTTACCGTATCCGACTCCCGGGGCTCCAAACCCGTCTAATTCCTTCAAATCATCTTCAAAATCTGATTCCCAATCAAATTCATCTTCAATCCCCCATTCTTCTGATTCCGAATTATCATCAAATTTACCCTCGATTTCGCTTTCCCCTTCTTCGTTATCCTCTAATTCATCTTCAATGTCGTCTATAACAAACTCATCTTCAAACGCATCTGTGATTTCTTCTTTCTTTTTCTGATAATATCCAGGTAGAGTAGGATCATCATCTTGCATAAAAACACCACAGCCAGGACAAACAAGCCCTAATTCTTCGTCATCGTCTCTTCCCTCGCTTAAAATTGGCGGTTGTTTCTTATATCTTTTTCTCGAGGTTTTATCACGGCTTGAGTTGTTGACTGTTTGTGTTGTTGATAGACTGGAGTGTACTGATAATGAAGCATGTGGATCTTTTTTATTGAAGCGTTTATCGTTTGAACATGTAAGAAGAATTAAAGAAATAGATGATGGTATGGAGAAATGGAGTTTAGCAGTAGAATTGAGAAGATGAATTGATTGTGAAGTGTTGTGATTGTGTAGGGTTAGAATGAGGGTTGGAGTTCTTGAGGAAAGAAGTGGTGAAGAAGATAAGAAAGCTGACATTTTTTTCGTTTGCCTGCAGTCGCGAGAGGGGTTCGCTGGACCCTGTGATTGTATGAGAAAACTTAACCATGGGGTTAGGTTAAAATCTAAATTATGTTTAGTTTTTGTTTTAGTACTAAAATCTAATTTTTTTTAGATTAAATTACAAATCGTGTCTTTTATCTATTCGGTAAATTGTAAGGTATTGTCCTTTAACTTCATTAACTACACAGAATGTCCTTAATTTGAAACATTTGCACACTTTACGACAAACCCCCATTCAAATTATCCGTTAAGTCTTGGCACGTGCCCCTCACATGAGGGACATTTTCGTCTTTTTAACCCCTGCTTTAAAAAGACGAAAATGCCCCTCATGTGAGGGACACATGCCAAGACTTAACGGATGATTTGGATGGGGGTTAGTCAAAAATCCACGCCCCCCTGCGTTTTTGTTCAGACTCTGCTATTGATGGTGTGTGACGTGATTAGGGTGTCACGTTGGACAATCACGCCCCACTAAGGAGGGCCTAAGGTATGGATTTGAAAGTCATCCGTCATGTTTGGTTCAAGGTAACCTGTCAAACTAGGTTGTTTGGTTGGTAAAATGATTAGGAAGAAATTGGGATTTAATTATATTGAAAACTAGGTTAAAATTTCGTGTATTACACGGGTTAAATAAATAAAATGTTATATATTTAGTAATAAAAAATTTTATATTTTTAAAAACCCGTGTTATACACGAGTTGAATAAATCAGTATATTACACCGGTTGAATAAAATACAATGTAATTTGTTAACAAACACGTTTGTCAAAATATGTTTTTAAAAAATGTAATTTGTCGTGACAGTTATAAGGTCTGTTAAGTTAGTTTTTAAAACATTTTTTTTTCAAGTGAGTACTAATTTTTTAATTTAATTGATAAATATTAGTTCATATTAAGTTCATTTGATTGATGATATAATAACTATTTATAATTAAATAATAAGTATCCGTAATTAGATTTATTAATATAAAGATAATTATTTAATAGGAGAGGGAAATATAAAATCTAATATTTAATATGAGAGACATACGGGAAAATAAAGATGATGAGTAACCAGAGAGTGACACGTGTCCTGAAGAGATTTTCATTTATTATAGTACCAATATTTATAATATAATTATTATTTAATAAGATATATGTGCATTTATTAGGAGAGAGAGGCGGAAAAACCAATATAAGAAGGCATGAGGTAGTGACATGTGAGAACCCAAAATCTTTATTTATTAGTATGTATAGATGTAAGGTTATGAGTAATCAATTTTGTCCTTTATGTATTACCAAAGTTACAAAACGTGTTATTTATGATTAAAAAAAAAGTTACACTTGCTATCCTATATTCATGAAGTTATCACATCTTCAGTCCTTTCCACTAAAAGTTAAATTTTTATTTAGTTTTATGTAAATGATATTTTGCCCTTGTCCCTTAAATGATGATATGTGTAACTGTATAAATGACCATGTTCCATGCAGTAAATGAACAATTAATAACAAGAACAATATTCATTCTCAAGCTTCAAAGTATATCTCACACAAATTGATTGTGCAAAATATTACAAGCGATGAACAACTCATACTAACAATAATGAAGAATACTATATTTATGGAACTCTACACCGATCATAAGAGTGATGGCTACATAACTAGAATCAATCTCCACAACCAACATCGTTGATTCTATGATCATGCAATCAAACTCATATAATAAATATGCCATACCCTGGTTGACATGATTAAACGGGTCGTGTGTTCAAGCCGGCATGTTTAATAACCCATTTTAGTAAATAGGTCAAACCGTTTACAACCCACCAACCCGTTTAACACATTTACAACTTGATTACAACCGAAACCCGTTCAACACATTTACAACTTGATTACAACCGAAACCCGTTTAACACATTTACAACTTGATTACAACTGGAAAAAAAAATAGAAAAAAAAACTTAATTACAACCGACAACCCATTCTACTTGTTTAGATAAATGTGTTCGACATCTTTATGTTATAAATTTAGTGTCAAATGGTAACACTAAGAGCACTCCTTCCCAATCTATTTAGCTAAAAATCATTCCTCACTATCCATAAGTATCAAGGTGACCCAACAACCTTTATCTTAACTTTGAAACACAGACATAAATGACACAAGCTTCAAAACAGACCTAAATGAAATGAGTTTTGCATTTTGTTTGCAAAGCCTAAATGAAATGAGGTTAAGTTCTGAGAATTCCTGATCAAATATCTTCCCTCACCTAGCAAAAGTTAAATAAACCCAAAATGGTGAATATTCATAAATCATAACAATAAAGAAGTCAAAACACGAGGTCAATGCAGCAAACTTTAACGCGTTTTGGTCTTTTTCTGTTCTTGTGTGTGCACCGCTGCACATATCTTCTTCCAGGACCGGATCACAATGAGGGACGGTATCCAAACCCAAAATGAATTCATAATGACATAATAAAAATAATAGTAATATGGGCTTGCAGCAAAGTTGTCACCTTCTAGGAAAGATGTTATGAAATACACAGCTGTTCCATAGAGTTGTCCAAGAGCAATAGCTATCTGAAGCAAGTGACTGTATGATTTTCTTGTGGCTATAGCATACCTGTAAAACAACAGCAAATTAACCCACAGCGATGTTAAACTTTCAGTTACATGGAATATAAATTTTTAATACCAATACGACAGTTATTATAATACATCAACTGTTAAAAGTTTATAATTTTGAAAATTGACAATACTAATTAACAAAAATAATGTTAAAAAGTAATGAAAAGTAAACTTACGCAGCTAGAATGCAAGCGGGACCCTCCAGAACCGCTGTTATTCCTTCAACAGCAATTACTGCTGAATCCCTACCAACGTATCTGGAGTCACCTTTGCTGTATTCTTTCCCTGTCAGTTGTAAAGAAACACATTATAATTGATTTTACATTTATTAAAATGAAGATGATTAGAGCTACAAAATAGCAAGTATATCAAGAACTCACAAACTTCTGCAAGGTAAGTAGGATTCTTCTGCTTGAAAAACTCGGGGGTGAAAACAAAATAACCCTCAAGGATCATATGGGTGAGGCCAGTGAAAACCCACCAGCACATGAGAATTTTGTCTACTTTTGAAATTTTAGGAAACCGCCCTGTCATGACATTAAAAGAACAAGCTTCCATTAATTATTTGTCTAATGCGACTGTTTCCTAAACCAGGGGTAATAAATCTTACTTTCACATGTAATAGAGTTAACATAAGATGATGTATGAAAGAAATGTGTGTATCTGTGTGAGAGAGAGAGAAGGGTTAGGGGGTGGGTCATTCCTAATAAATGGCACCAGAGAGTTAAAAGGCACTGCGCGATAGTCTAGTAAATAGTTTGAGATTATAGTTTCATAAAATGAGGATGAAACCCCTTGTTTCGATTGGTAAGAAGTTATATAAGTAAAGACCAAACACCTTCAACTGCAACTTGATGAATTAAAAAACTTGTCCCCTACACTAATGAATGCAAGCTGATGGTCCCCAACATTAACTAGCAGAGTTATCTGAATCAGGATTTGATGTAAATGCATACAACACCTAATTCACAATGAAACTAAAACTTAGTTTCATAAAAGAACGAAATTTAAAATGAAAATCTTACAACTGCAGTTGCTTTCATCAGACTATCATCATCTCCATTAGCAGAAGTTAGCCTTTTCAGATCCAAATTTTTGTTTATATTAGATTAGTTAATCATACATCTAAATTAACATGATTCACCATGAAAGTCAAGCTGCTAACACCTTTGATATTTCTCTACAGTGAAAGGTGCCAATGTAGTACTACCACTACTACTTGATTTCAAAATTTTCTGGATCTTAAACTTGAATCACACTAAATAAAAATCTCAGTGTAACAAATTGCAAAACATAAAGAAATTCATGTTAAAGGCTGATCCAAAACTACCAATTCTGACCGCAAAAAAAACTCAATATAAACAGATCTGGCATTTGTTTACTGCAATTAAGTATGACTAATTAGCTATACACCAACAGAGTGCATATGAATACCAGTAAATACGCATCAATTGAATGAACACAAAATATCTTTGTGACTTGAACGAATTAGAATGCAAATGCACATATAAGTAACAAATTAAGTAGTGAAATATAGATTACGCTATGGATTTAACTGAAATTATCATAAGTTAGTTGATTACCGGCGAGGATCCAGACGAAGGAGACGACTAGGACGGAAGCACAGCCGTAAACACCGAGAATGGTAGATTGATGGAGTCTAATCGGTACATAATCCGGCAGAATCAGATCTTTAGGAATGAAAGGGTGAAACGATTCCGATGCATGAACTCCGGCCATCCTTTTACAGTGCTTCTTGACCACAAGTCAACTTCTTCGTCCAGGTCGAATGACTCCGATCTAGATGGCTGGATTGTGTGTTCAGTCTCAACTGATAATTGCGAGAATGTAACAAGAAGCCCTTGGATTGAAAATAAAATAAAAATAATAATTAAAAAAAAATTAAGTAACTAAGAAGAACAAATAAGAAACTGTTTACTATTATGTAAAGTTTTCTATTTTTATACTATGCAACTTTTGTCCGATTTCTTCTTTTTATAACTAAACTAGCTTAGAACCCCTACACGCTATAAAAAATATCATACATAAAATTTTAAATTTTTATGTATATATTTTATGAATATAAAAATGTATTACATATTAAAGATAAAAAAAATCAAAATATGTAATTGAGTTTTGAAAATACGTTAATTAATATTTAATATAATTTGACTTTCATTTACTTTTTTATTGGAAATAAAAGTTACATAATTAAATTTCAAAGTTTCTTATAACAAAAGATAATTTAAAACAAATGTGTTTTATTAGTATAATTATTATTATTTTTAATATATCTTATTATTAAAAGATAGAAGTGTATTACATAAGAGAGAGAGGCGGGAAAAAAATGGTGAGAATAAATATGGAGGCGACACGTGACATGAAAAAACATTTATTTATTTATAGTATAGATATAGATTAAAAGATAGAAATGTATTAAATAAGAGAGAGACGAAAAAAATTGATGAGAATGAATATGGAGACGACACGTGGCATGAAAAAACCTAGATTACACGGTGATCTCATATATGTTTATGTTTATAATTTAAATTCTATTTTTAAGTATTACAAAACTATGTTAGATTCTTGTGTATTACACGTGTTAAATAAATTTAATGTTATATATATTTTTAGTAAAAAAATTATATTTTTACAAACTCGTGTATTATTATTACACATATTGAATAAAAAATATAATGTAATCTAATCGGTTAACATATATACTCGTCAAAGTATGTGATAGGGTCCGGATAACCGAGATCTTTACTTTATGGAAGGATGTCTAACAAATACCAGACGGGTCGGCTACATTTCTGTAATTCTTCCACCTAGAGGTGCACAAAACGGTTTTTTAACACGAACCGGTTCAAAACCGAACCGAACCGGTTTGGTCAACAAAAAGTCAAAACCGGTTTGAGTTCAAACCGGACCGGTTTGAAACCGGTTTGAGATGGTCCGTTGACCGGTTTAAAAAACGGTTTGAAACCAGTTTTTAATCGGTTCGGTTCGGGTTAAACCGGTTTCAAACTGGTTTAAATATATAGGTTTCAAACCGGCGGTTTGAAACCGGTTTGGTATAAACCGGTTCACGACCGGTTTGGTTTTTCAAACCGGTTTTTTTGTGCTTCTCTACTTCCACCCAATATATCTTTTTAGTTCAGGAATTGTGTTGCAGCAGTATAAGTGCTTGAAGACCTATAAAATCAAAAGACTATAACCCAAAGGGTTTAATCAAAAGACTAAGACCCACTTCAATTCCCAGAAGGGTTTTGTTGAATCACTTGAAATGAAAAGGCAATTGTAGAATATGAAAAACATCTATACTATATAATAAATAAAGGTTTCTTAATGTCACGTGTCGCCTCCACATTCATTCTTAAATTTTTTTTCCCGCCTCTCTCTCTTCATAAATACAATTCCATATTTTCAATAATAATATACTTTCAAACAAATTATTAATTATACTAATAAAACACATTTATTTTAAATTATCTCATATTATAAGAAATTTTGAAATTTAATTACCTAACTTATGTTTTCAATCAAATAGTAAATAAAAGTCAAATTAATAGTATTTAATGTGTTTTTAGAACTCATTTATATATTAATTTTTACATATTTTTTTACTTTTTTATATATTGTTACTATATGTATTACATAAAAATTTTAAGAATTTTATTTATTAATATTTTTTTTCACCCTGTGTAATACACAGACTAGTAGTGCAATAAAAACCAATAAGAATGTGAAATATATAACTTCTTTGGGAATTTTGATCAAAATTAGAAGTCGAAAAATTGAAATATAATTATCAAGAGTCAAATTACATCTCTCTTTCGAGAACCAGATACCCATTTGCCCCATTCAAATGTTTCTGATACAGTTTCAACAGTCCAGGGGCTTCCTCTTCATATTTCTTTACAACCCATTTGAGAAATGATGTTTCCGAATACATCAACCACTGAGTCTGAGTATAGCAAAAATCATCTTTTTCATCAATCAACCCTTTCTCTGCTAAACACTTATAGTACACCTAGGAGTAACCCTCTTTTCTAAGCTGTAACAAATAACTATCGGCGATTGAACAATATAACTTCTTTCCCAACCCATCGTATTCACAAGAAAATCCAAGACTCGCGTAATCTTATCCGTCAAAGCCATCATACACCCCGGGTGTCTCTCGAAAGCCATCAAAATATCATCTTTAGACCAACCCCACTTCTTATAAAGCCTAACTTTCTTATCCCAAGTGGATTTACTCATAGCCCGGAAAGCATGAATCGCCCAAAGAAACCTCGATTTCGTACACATCCCTAACAACTTTCTCAAAACTATCAGCAGTTGTAAATAAAGTCCTGGGCTGTTGTGTCAACATAGCTTTTATTCTAGATTCAGGAACCCCTATTTCTAGCAGCAATTGAATGTTTTTAGCAGCGTAAACTTGTAAATCATAAGTTAAAGCTTGCGGAACCGCTTAATGGCATTGATAACTCTATCATCTGACCCTAAAACAGTTCTTCAGTAATTAACAGAATGTAGGGCTGCATCGTGAAACTTTTCGCGTAAAACACTCCGTGGTGTAGTAGTTACAATTGCAACAACATCAGCATTTGAAAACCCTATGGAATTCAAAATTTGGAAATTGGGCAAAAGGGTCTTTTCAAGATCATATAATAGGATCTTGGGGTGTCTCAAAATTAGTTTTGAAACTTGTGATTTGGTGAATCCATGGTTGTTGAGAAAGGCAAGAACAGAGTCTGCTGTATTTGGGGATTTTGATAAATCTAGATGTTTGGAGGCTAAAATTGCAGATTCTGGTGAAACCCGACATGAATTTATGAGGTAAGTGGCTGTATTTGAAGAATGTGTTGTAAATAGGGCCGATGATAACAATCCATGGCAGCGTAGATCGAGCTTGCGATAAGTTCTTGAATGGGTTGAGATATTTCTGAAAATGAAATTAAATAACATTGGAAGGAAATTAAGATGAAGGAAGATGTGAATTTACCACGGCATGTGATTGATTTGTAACACAGCAGCAGCTTGCGATGAGAATTGAATATGAACGTTGAAGAAGTTTGACCCTTCTCTTTCAAAGAAAACCCTAACCAATACATGAGTTCGAGTGTTTTTTAAGAATATTAATGTATCCAAAAATTAAATAATATGTTATATTTTATTTATACAAAAATACATTACAAGTATCTATAATCTATATTTATATAACAGATCTATACTAATAAATAAAGGTTTAAGTTGTACATTTGTCACTTCCTTATGCATTCTCACATTGGTTTTCTCGCCTCTCTCTCCTAATAAATACACATGTATCTTATTAAATAATAATATTACAAATATATTATTAAAGAAAAATATTAATTATATCAAATAGAAAAAAAAAAATATATATATATATATAGCGTCAGGTTTCGCTAAAAAGTCAAAAAAGTATAAAAAGTGTAAAAAGTCGTTTAAAACGCTCATAAATGGCTTATACGAACTCCGATTTTACTCATTTCGGCGGCGTTGGAACCGTCTCGTCGAACTCTACGATCTTAGCTTGTAGGGTTTATATTTTAGTTTTTGTCTTAGGGTTTAGCTTTTAGTATTTAGGCTTTTAGGGGGGGTGGAGGTTATTTATTTATTTTTTTTGGGTGGGGGGAGGGTTGGGTTGGAGGTTTAGGATTTTGGGGGGGGTGGGTGGGGATGGGGTTTTTAGACGACTTTTTTGGCTTTTTAGGGTTCTTTTTGTTAGGATTGAGGTTTTTATGGGTGGGGGTAGGGGTGTTCAAAAAAATCCGAATCCGAAACCGAACCCGAATTATCCGAAAATCCGAATCCGAATTATCCGAAAATTCAGATATCCGAAATTCGGATATCCGAATTTTCGGATTCGGATTCGGATAGTGATTTTCGGATAGTTCGGATATCCGAATATCCGAAATATTATATTTATATATTTTTTTAATTGTTTTTATCATTTAAAAATAAGAAAATTTGAATCAAAACCCGATATATTATATTTATATATTTTTATATGTATACTTTCTAATGTTTTTTAAGGTTTTTAATTGTTTTTGTAATTTAAAAATATTATTTTTATATATATTTTTATTTTTTTTATATTTTCGGATATCCGTTTCACTATCCGAATCCGTATCCGAATTTTCGGATATCGGATACGGATTCGGATAGTGAAATCCACTATCCAAAAATTTCGGATATCCGAAATTCGGATATCCAAATTTTCGGATATCCGACTTTGAACACCCTAGGTGGGGGTTAGATTTTGGGGGGTGGTGGTGGGGTTTTCACAAGAATTTTTAGACTTTTTACACTTTTTAGCATTCTTATAATATCCCTCCCATATATATATATATATATATATATATAAGGGGAGAGTTCGATTCAGAACACAAATTATTGCGAGAACATGGAGAACTCATCTGGATCACTCATTTTTATTTAATCTTAAAAGATAATAATTAATTGAGAAGGGAATAATGGTAAACATTAAAATCTATCTCTCCAATTAATTTGTAAACTCGAAGCTTTAAAAACCTAAAGAGGTTAAAGTGATATTTTAAAAAAATTGGGGTACATTTTGCTAATTCACTAAAGTTGAGGGGGAGAAGTGGTCGGTGAGATTAGCCACCGACACTTCTCATTAAGTGTTACTATAATATACATGATTAAAATAATTATTAATAAATTATAAATGGGTCGAGCCCAAGCCTAGCTCGAGCCTGGGTGAGCTTTAGCTCGTTACACTCTTACTCTCAACTTATTTGGTAAGGCCCCTTTTATTCAGAGAAGTCTCACGATCAAAACAATCCGACATATTTTTAGCATCTTTTTATCACTCATATTTCAAACCAAGTGTTTTATCCTATCTATACTAGTGAATTCGGTTCAATCAACCCAACTTTTTCCAACCTGGTCTGGTTTCACTGGAATCGTTTTGTTTGATTGCTAGATGTTTAGCGAGGATAAATGGACTAGATTCTCATCTTGTTCCTAGTTTAAGGGACTTCTCTTGTCTAATTTTAATAATATTACTTTAGAAAATAAAAAAAAGGTATTAAGAGGGTGTTTAGGAATGTGGTGGGAAAGTGTTTATTAACTTATTAACTTTTTAAAAAGTCAATAAGCAATTATTAAAAACCAAGAAATCTTGGCTTTTGGAATAACTTGTTTGACTTATTGGTTTTTTGAAAAGCTAATAAATCAATAAACACCCTCTAAAATGGATAAAACTTTATATGAGTTGTTTAGAAAATAGAATGTATCAAAATTGGTTCGCCTATTATAATTTCTTAGCATGACTAAGAACAAAGGTTATAATATATGGGTCTGTTGCCTAATATTTTAGGAGTTGGCGTATGTGGTTAAAGTTTTCACATTCCAGGTTCACAACCCCTAATGTTTTATGTCATAATTAATGTCAATATGAAGCTAAGCAAGCCATATCGTCCGATAGCGCTAGTTTCACATTCCAGGTTCACAACCCGGATTGCTCAAGCCGAATTCCCATCAAAATTAAAGATTGTCGACATCGACTTTGGAAAAAATATGACGGGTCGACTGATCCATTCGTAAGTGTCAGAGGGTGTGGATAGATGGACGATGCTTGTATGGCGTCACATATTTGTGCAGATTATTATTGGCCTGAGACACTCATAGTATGATAGTTTCCCAGTAGGGACAGTTTTGAAGGGTTAGTGAGAAGTGTATGCAACACTTTAACAACATAGTCGACACATGAAGGATAAGACGGAGATACTTCACGCAAGGATAATGAGATTGCAGAGGATTTTATCACACTGTATAGCCTAGAAAGCTTGTAGATCCGGGATACCGGTGAATATCTCATGGTAGTCGGATTCATTCGGGGATGAAAAACGATGAACTCATCCACACAGTCGTGATGGCGTGCCTCAACCTATGGAAGCCATGATGACTGTAGTTAAGGCTTATGTGTAATAAGAGACATGTGGTAGCAAACCGAGAGTTGGAGAATAAAGTTTTGGGATAATTGAAATCGAGTCAAAATGGTTATGGCCAAATTTGGTTGAGTTGAAACTGATTGTTTAGAAAAAAAAGGTCTCAAAGTGGGTACGGGTTCTCACATGCATGACAACGATGGTGCACGGTGGGGTGTGAGCATCGATGGTGACGATGGAAGTTACAACAACAACAACAATAACAACAAAAGGGTAGTGGTCGTGGCAGTGACAACAATGTTGTTGTTAGCTCCTTGTAAGTGATGACGGTGGAGGTTATGATAGTGGCGGAAAGTCGGCAATAGAGGTGTGGTGGTGGTGACGGTCGAGATGGTCATAGTGGCAATGATCAATGAGTGGTGGCGACAAACATTGGCAGTGAGTGGTGTGGACCCATTTAGGTTCGCTATAGGTTAATCGTTTTGTAAAAGTGATCATTTAGACCTGTTTTAGATTAGATAGTTTTAAAGGAATAACTCATTCTCACCCATTCTAAGTCAACTAGTTTTATAATAGTTATGTTATATTTTGACCCATTTATAATTTTATTTATCTTAATCTACCCTTTCGCTATCAAGAAGTGTATTTTATTTAACTATTTAAGAATGAGTAATGTTTTAGGGGTTTTTATAAGCAACTAAAAAGTTGTTTCTCCTCAATAACCCTTGAGGGGGTGTTTGGGATTACTTTTCAAAACAACTTATTTATTTATCATCTTTTGAAATAAGGTAATAAGTTATAAGTTTGTTTGGTAAATTCAAAATAAGATGAAAGATGTAAGAAGGAGAAGTCAAAATCCAAAAGTAAGAAATTCTAACTTTTGAAAATGACTTTTTGAAAAGTCAAAAGTAGCTCCAATAAGTAATCCCAAACACCCCCTGAATTCCCTTTGGTTTTTACATTCCCTCCTTTCACAAACGGTGCAAGTACAGGTGGGGAAAAGAAGGAAAGCTCAACTGAAACCAACTCTCCGTCCATCGTTTCACCGGCTGTTTTCTGAGTTAAATCTTTTAGATCGTACCCATTCTTGCCATGCCACCCACCGTCGGAGGTTTTCGGTCCCCATCACCGCCAGCGCAGCGTTCGTATTTCCAAAACCCTAACCCTAGCGTCCAGAAACATCCTACTGATTCAGGTATATCGAATACTAGTTTCAATCCTGTTAATTTTAGTAAGTTTGATTTTGATTGTTTAAATGACGCTGCGGCCTCGGCAGCGGGGCCCACCGTTCGTCGGAAGCCTGTGAAGATGAGAAAACAATCAAGCTGTAGCGGCTCGGTGAGGTCAAATCATGTTAATAGGACAGATGAAACCATTGATTTCGTGTTTAATTCGGTCTGCAATCCGATTTTAGGGAAAACTGTAAGTGGTGGGGATGGTGAGAAACAGAGTATTGGGGAGTCTTTGGATCTTAATATGTTGCAGTTTACTATGGGATCTGCTATTAATAACAAATCAGCTAAAAAGGTAAATTCTGAAGAGGTGCAGAAGAGTGGAAATGATTTCCAGTCTGGTAATTTAGAATTTGCTTTTAGTACTGATGAAATGGCGGATACCGGAAAAGTTCGTGAAAGAGGTGCTGAAAAGTTTGGAAAATTTAATGGTTTGGATTTTGTGTTTGGTGCAAATGTGAACAATGGTGTAGTGAAACCGAATTCAAGCAACTTTGGGTATGGATATGGGCCGGATGGTGTAGGATTGTGTGTTGATGAGGGTGAATCTAATGGTACCGAGGGAACATCGGGTATTGATGGGTTTATAAAGGTTAATGACGTTACAACCGAGGCTGATTCCCTTCTGGCAAAATCTATATCGGGCTTGAATCTTGGAACAGGGGAACCGTGTCATGCTGCACCCTTGATAAAAAACAATAATACACCAGATAGCACAAATTCTGTGAATCTGGACTTTGAGTTTTCTGCTGATCATAGAGATATTCAGACAGATTTGAATTACCAAAAAGAAGAATTCAAAGAGACGGTTGACAAGCTGGTTTCTGATGGAAAGGTGGAGATGAAATTGGATGCTAATTTGGTTTTTGGTACATCTGGGAATTCAGGAAAATCAACTGAAGGGTTGGGAACAGAAGATTTCAGGACGAGTTCTACAGAAATAAATTCGGGTGATAGTGTTAACAGGAATGTAGATGGTGGAACAATGTTTTTTGACAGCAAAGTTAACGGGCTTTTTCACATTGGAAATCAAAATCAGGAAAGATCCAATTGCAAGGGAAGAAGGAAACTCAATAAGCAAATGAACAATTTGAAGAAACAAGACAAGAATGTAGATTCTGTTCATGATGGTAACTACAGTTTTATTTTTGGAAGTTGTTTAGGCAATGCTTTCAGTGACACCCCTAAATCTAAAGTCTTCGATGAGTCGAAGACATCAAATATCCATGGCCCCACAAAAATTAATACTTTGAATAATGATTCATGTTCCTATTTCAATAACTCGTTTGTGTTTGGAAGTGAGAAAAGAAACCCATCAAATGCAAGATCCGATGCTACAACCTTAAATCAGTGTAAGGCTGCTAAAAAAACTGATGAGGTTAGTAAGGTGTCAGGATCTGAAGAAATGGGAAAGAGTAAGCAGAATCAGTCAAATAATCTAAGTGAGAAGAACTCAGATGAGGGTCAATGTTATCAAAATCAACTAAAGACTGAAGCTGAATTGATTAAAGAAACAGCTCCATCTTCATCATCTTCAACTATAAACCTTGGTTTTGTTCCCCAAGTTCATTATTCAGAAGCACCTCCAACCAATGAAGCTGGAATAACCAATAACTTCAACTTTTCAAGTAACATTGGTGTATTTGGAACTTCATTTACAGGCTTTAATACGCCAGATATAAATTTGGCAAGTGCCTTTACAACAGATATGTTTCCTGGTGTAGCTAAGAAGTTGAAATTTAGTAAAAGCAATTCTGTTGCTCAAAGAAAATTAAATAAGGCAAAGGAAAAATTAAGGCAACAAGGTAGGAACCGTCAGCAGGGTGGTTGTAATTTATCTAAAGAAGTCCCACAGTCGTTTGAAGAAGCTTCTGGATGTTCACCAATGGATTTCTCTCCTTATGGTGGTGCTGAATGTGTATCAACTTCGACTGACCCTGCAACCTCTCAGGGTAAAACTGAAGATGCTGTTGATACTACAGAGAACCTTAGTGAAAACAACTTTTCATCATCATCTGCCACATCATTTGCTGGCACTAATGTGTCGGCAAGACAACGACCCCGGAAGAAATATATCACGAAAACTGGTCAGGGTTTAAAATTTACAACTCCAAAAGCATCTCGTGCACATGAATTTACTAGTGGGAAGCATACAAAGGCTTCAGATCAGGAAATATGTGATAAATGGCGAGAAAGGTTTTAATCTCAGCCATGTTTGGATATTCACAGTTTTATACTACGTTACCTTTGTTTTTTGGGGGTACCTTATGTTATAGCTTTACAAACAATATGTTGTTTGATTTATTTCAGGGGAAACCAGGCTTATAAAAACGGCGATTTATCAGAAGCTGAAGGTTGTTATTCAAAGGGTATTAGTTCAATACAACATACTGAGACACCTGGCTTTTGTATAGAGCCTCTTCTGTTGTGCTATAGCAATCGTGCAGCTGCACGCATGGCTCTTGGAAGGTTGAGGGAAGGCTTAAAGGACTGCAGCATAGCTGCTTCATTAGACCCTACTTTTGTCAAGGCCAACTTGAGATCAGCAAAGTAAGCCTTCTATCTGTCTTGTGCATATTAAGTAAAAGGGATCATTATCGAAATTGCTCATTGCCTCATTGTGGTTTTCTGTTTATACTTTTTTGAGCTATATGACATGCTTTGGCTTTTTCTCTTTCCACATAGTATGCATTATCACACTCTTCAAGTTAAATTTATAGTTTTAAGGAACTAATGTGGATGCATAGCTGAATAAATGGAATATTTAAAGGTAACATGACAAATTATAGGGGCGTGTATAAGTAATTGCACTTTACTTCTCTCTTTAGAACTTGTATCATTAATAGTAAAAAATTATAATAGTTAAAAATAAATGCGTTATGAGTTGTATTTTTAAATTTGGATATTAAGCTCATCCAAAATACTAGCACCTAATTACACTACTACACCAACATTTCCCCGAATTGTAGCAAGAAGGAATCTGATGAAGATGATGAGTTGTTTAACTTATTGACATTTTGATCCCTGTTGTTATATATTACAAGTGTTTCACCACGATGATGAAAAGTTGTTTCCGTTTTCTGCTGATTAATATTTAACGTAATGTCATCTGTGGGTAGTCTTACTATGGAAGGTGCAGTTTAGTGCAACAAAGGAAGTAATGGTCATATTATGAAACATAAAACTTTTATTTTTAATTTATTTGTTTTCTCTGATAGCTTCATGGCTTCATTGCGACTTTCTGCAATTCAATGGCTATAATGTCTAACTGTTTCTTTATTTCTAGTTGTCATTTACTTCTAGGAGAGCTAGAGGATGCATCATACAATTATAACAAGTGCTTGAAGTCTGAGAACATTGTTTGTTTGGATAGAAGACTTGCAATTGAAGCTGCCGATGGCCTGCAGAAGGCACAAGTAATCACATACTTTATATAGCTTTTGTCTCATAACTGTATTTCCAATTTTTACTGCAATGATACTGCCATAACTTTGATTCACATTTGGTGCCTTTGGAACACAGTTTTAAGGTCATTATGGACTTGAGATCTTGAATTCTAATCGTTACTTTAGTTGTAGATTGGAACATGTCCATGTTATTGGATTACATTTCAAGAAGTACTTTATATATTCTGACCATAAAATCCTCTCATTGGCAGAAAGTCGCTAATTATCTGAAGCAGTCTGCAGAGCTTCTGCAACAGAAAACCCATGAGTCAGCAACTAATGCATTGGGAATTATTGCTGATGCTTTGTCTTTGAGCTGTTATTCAGAGAAATTACTTAATATGAAAGGAGAGGCTCTCTTTGTGGTATGTAATATCCTTAATGATTAATAATATTCATTGCATATATTTAATTAATTATTGAAATTAATTGCTTTTCCAGTTGCGGAAGCATAAAGATGTGGTTCAGTTATGTGAGCTAACTCTGGCTTCAGCCGAAAAGAATTTTGCAACTGAATCGAAGCTTTGGAGGTGGAACCTGATGTCAAAGTCCTACTTTCATTTGGGTAGGCTTGAGATGGCACTTGACTTCATTGAGAAACATGAGCAATCGAGATCTACCGCAGACGAGTAATGCATATTATGTTACCATTATAATAAATCCTGACGTCCCAATTTTTTAACAAATTCTTTTATTGATATATTTTTATGTTATATGGCTTGGAAGCAGGAGTGTTGACCCTAAGGAGTCACTAAATCCTCTGGCCGTTACCATACGTGAGCTTTTACATTTCAAGGTATGACTATCATTGTTTTTGTTATGCAGCACAATTGTTTATTAATGTAATGTGGAAGACATGTACATTTCTGGCCTTCATTTCTTATTTGTATGAAAAAACTCGGTAAATACAAAATTTATACCCTGCTTCATTCTCTGTTGACATGATTTCTATTTTTGTTCTACTTAGTTTATATTATGTAATAGCCAAGTTGATAAAGTAGTTTTAAACCTAGACCTCATAGGTAGAATGAAGATTTTTCGTTGAACTAAATTTGGACCTGATCTTTTTAAATTTAAAAAAAAGGAAAAAGTGTGTTTTTAATTTGTTACAATCAGATGACTGAAACATTGTACAAGTCGTTGTATCTTCCCCAGTGTACTATAATTTATATTTATTTTTTTCTTAATTTCTTTTGTTGGATTGATCAGAATGCAGGAAATGAAGCCTTTCAGAATGGTAAGCATACAGAAGCAATAGAGCATTATTCGGCTGCAATATCAAAGAGTATGGAATCACACTCATTTGCAGCTGTCTGTTTCTGCAATCGTGCTGCTGCACACCAATCCTTGGGTGAAATCATTGACGCCATTGGAGATTGTAGCACAGCTATAGCTCTTGATGGAACTTACCCAAAGGTATATGCATGTTGTTTTGGTGCTCTAGTTTTTAGTTCCCAATTGTCACTTAGATCATTTATCTTTTCTCAAGTTTGACTTAATCAGTCTCTGATAGCATGCACAGTCAAACCTTAAAGTGATTGCTTTGTGATATTTTCAGGCACTTTCTAGAAGGTCTACCTTATGGGAGATGATTAGAGACTACAAAAATGCAGCTGATGATCTTCAAAGATTCATTTCTATTCTTGAAACAAGGTCAGGTGAGAATTCTCAAAAGTCTAATGGCAGTATGAAGGATCTAAGAAAAGCTCGCCGACGTCTTTCTTCTATTGAAGACAACTCAAAAAAAGAAAGGTCTTTAGATCTTTACCTCATTCTGTAAGTCCTTTTCTTTCATTAATTTTTAGGTATCTTTTATTTTTTACTTTTCAAGCAGCTAGTTTTTATTTATATTAATAAATGTTAATTCCACTTATTATTAGGGGAATAAAACCGTCAGATGCTGCAGCCGAAGTTAAGAAGGCTTATAGGAAAGCAGCTCTCAGACATCATCCAGACAAGGTCTTACTTTGTGTTTTATATTTTTAGAAGATATAAACTTTAAAAATTAAATGTTATATTTGTCACTTATTTTCTTGTCTAAAGAGGTTCTTTTTGCTGTGTTGTATAGGCTGGTCAGGTGATTGCAAGAGCTGAAAGTGGAAGTGATGGACAAAAATGGAAAGTAATTAATGAATCAATTCAAATGGATGCTGATAAACTCTTCAAGTTGATTGGAGAAGCATATGCTGTGCTTTCAGATTCCACCAAGGTCTGTATCTCTTTCTCCCTTTACATCCTCTCTCTCTCTCTCTAACTTCTATTCAAATTTCAATATATTAACCTCTGGTTTGACTTTGCAGAGGTCAAAGTATGATCTTGAAGAGGAAATGTGGGAAGATATGAACACACATGCCAGCAGCAGTAGCAGCAGCCGAAGAGCATCCGACTTTTACCATTCTCCATTTGAGACCACCAACCGGAGAGATTCGTACTATTCAACAAAGACCCACGGTAACTACTACCATTACTATTGGGGGGACTCGAGAAACAATTGCCATAACTCCCATCCCCGTTGGTAAACCCTAAATCCCTAACAATAAAATATTTTTTGGTTCTTTAAAAACGGGATTAACGACTCCTGTGGTCTCCAAACATCAAGAAATGATCATTTTTTTCTAGGAGTTGAGTTGCATAAGAAATAAGTTAGGTCCTGGAATCCTACACAGCCTACATATATATACAAAGTGAAATAGGTACTCAAACAGGATGATCATTGGATCCTTCACCCGAGTTTGTTGTCCGTTAATTTTGTTGCTACTTATATACCTGGTATTTTCTGTTGTTATGAAGTTACTTAATGGATTATTGAAACAATTGAGGTGGGTATTGCATTAAATGTTTTTGTATTTGCTGTGAGTGAGATTTACATGGTACGTTTGTTTGATCCGAGTTGAATACAGTGACAAAACTTGTAATTTACTTCTATGATATACAAGATCAACACCACCCTTGAATACCAGTTTATCCTTCCTCTAATCACCTCTGAAATGTGTCAAATCGAACGATGTTTGAGCACATAAAATTTGGAATCAGGCAAAGGGTATCAGAGTGCCGCCATGGCTGCAAACCCATTTCTGGAGGTTGGGGAAGGAGGGGGGGGGGGTGACAGTAGGGGAATGAGTGAAGGTGACGGGTAGGTAATTTTACTCGAAGTTGTCGGATTATCAGAATCTATAGTAGAAAACTGGATGGAGTGTTGGATATAAGGGCATCCGGTATAGGAAGGAGTGCCCCCTTGTGCCGTGAAACGGGCGTGAGGGAGGGGGACCTGAGATTTTTCAAGGGAGACTTAACCAATAGGAAGGAGTGGATTTGGTTGTTTTAATATATAATTAAAATTATATAAATAAAAAATTTTAAAATTAAATTTGCACACCACTCACTTTTATATGGGTATACCCCTTTTCATGTGAGTGGTGTGAAAACTATTGGTGATGAGGTGACGTCCATGTGATGTGCACTTTATTTTCACAGTGATATATATTCATATTTGGTTTGAGGAAAAACCGTCTCGTTTTTAGTAAAACTACTATTCTCAAATCTTGACTTAAAAGACAAAAACGGTCACCTAAACTTGAAGGTACACAAATGTTCTTTGATATGACTTAGTGTAGAATATGGTTACGTTCTGGCGAATCTGCTTATGTAGAAACGATGCAGAATTCAATGGCAAAAATATTCGGATACAACAAATGGTAGAGATGATTAAAGAAGATACATTTTTGTGGGTTAAAAATAGGTCGAAATGTAAGTCCCTTGCATGGGATAAATGGGTTGTTTTCTACATTGGTGACTTTGTGTAATTGCTCCTGATTGTTTTCCCAGCTTCTGACTGAGGTCTATATATTTATATATATAGTTGTTGCCATTAAAAAAAAATATATATGACGTGGTGTAGAGTTTTAAGTTGACCTAATAAATATTAATCATTATCAACCTGTGTTTTAGGGCATCTTTGGGATTACTTTTTGAGCTCTTTATTAACTTATTAACTTTTTTAAAAAGTTAAAATTTTTTTTGGGTAAACTAGAAGGAGATAGAAAAATAGAAGGAAAAAAGTAGTTTTCAAGAAGTAAGTTTTACTTACTTTTCAAAACTACTTATTAACTTTTTACAAAAGTTAATAAGGAGTTTTCAAAAGTAATCTCAAATATGCCCTAGTTTTTTGTGTTTTCACCCGTTTAATCAATATTTCAAAGAAAAGAAAGATAATAAGAGAAAATAATTAGTAGATAAGATTGTAAATGGAAGAAAAAGAAATATAAAATAAAAAAAAGAAATATATGGATAGAGTCATAAGTATATGGAATGTGAGAGGTTTTATAAGATAAACAAAATTTTGAGATAAGTTCAGAAAATAATGATTTTGAGTTAAATTATATAGATGAAAATATGAAACCTACTTTGAATGATTTTAATGAACTATCATCTTTTGTGCTAAATGAAGTGTGTGAAAAGTAGAAAACGAGTAAACGACAAAAAAACTAGATTTAAATACTAATTATAGCCTAATCAGAGCGCACCACGTCAACCAAGTCGGCTAAGGCTTAACTTGCACTTTTGGACGCTAAAAAACATGAAAAGTATAACGGGACTCACATTCTGATCACTCGGAGAGTGACACGTGTCACTCGTAGGCAAAATTTAGCCTACTAATCCACCTCGTAGCCTTAGCTGCGCTTTTTTTAGCCTACGAGTACATTTAGGCTAAAAAGGGCGTCGACTAAGTCTACGAGATGGACTAATAGGTAAATTTAGCCTACGAGTAACACGTCATTCTCTGAGTGGTAAGAAGGTGGGCCCCGTTGTTCTTTTCATGCCTTTTAGCGCCCAAAAGCGTATGCTAAGCTTTAGTCGACTTGACTGACGTGGCGCACTTTAATTGAGCTATTTTGGTAATTTCCCCTTAATTATGTGAGCCTGATTTGTGTGTCATTCTAGACACTTTCGAGAAACTTTGATTCTTCGAGCGTTGGCCAGAAATTTCTAGATCTCAAGACATGCGAGTTAAATTCAAGCGTATTGTGATATTAGTCTATTTATTTGTTCACTGCGTATTGTAAAAGAAGCTCATTTGCATAGTCATCTCTACTCAACGCATCTTGTATTAATGTTCTTGAAACACTCACTCTTTGTGTTACATTGTATGTTTAATTTAAATGTAAGAAGTTTTATCTTGGACCTTATGATTGTATCTACACTTGTACAATGTAGATACATATAAGGCAATCGGTGAGATAATGTATATTCCATTCCTTGATTTACTTTGATATGCGACATGTGATCAGTTCTTTGTTATATAAATCAAAGTTAACATTTAGTAAACAACCAATATAAAAACCCGTGCGTTGTGGTGTGTTAAACTGTGAAAAAGTTAACTATTTTGAAACTTTATATAAAAAAGAAAAGTTTAAACCGTGAAATAAATCAACGTATTCAAGAAATAGAAACAAAAAACAATTTTATTTTAATTTAAGTTGATGTCATCAAAGAAGAGGCTGATGTAAGCATCTGAAGCGACATAGACGGTAGAGGGGGGATTTGAACCCGCGTCTCGCGGGTAAGGAGCAGACACGCGACAACTCTTATGCAATTATTTTCCCGTCTAAACTAAACCCCATTATCTTGGATATTTTATTCAGTCAAATATCCACCATTTAACAGCCCCTCATGATTTCATGTCAATCAAGATTTAGATTCCCTTTTCCATTTAAATAATTCTACGCTTAATTTAGGAACGAGTGTCTCCATTAAAATCTGATTTCGATTTTATGTCAATCAAGTTCGAAGTTATTTTTCCCAAGTCAACAAATTTTCTCCTTCCGTCGCCTTCGTTCATGGGTTGTAAGGATTTGAAATCATACAGATTTATAATATTGTAAAAGTTTACCTTCAAAGGCCCTGTGAGTTATATGTAATTTAAGTCATATCTTATATATAAAAATTATTTACAATTCTAAAAATCTTAATTAATAACTCTTTGTTTCATTAATTTTATTATTACACTGGTATTTAACTTAGTTTTGTTTATATAGAAAAAGTTTGTTGTGCTTTAGAAATAAGAAGTAAATACTCCGTGTCATCAACATAGGATTTTATATGTATATGTAATTTAAAAAACTATATATGGTAAATGACAGTGATATTTTTAGAAAAGATAAAGTCATGTATACTACATATAGAAATATACTTTAGATACAAGAAATGTTATGGGTAGAAACTAGTTTTTAGGAAAGATAAAAATTTTAAAAAATAATATATTCATAAAATAATAGAATATATTTTAGACACAAACATAAATTTCCCTAAGAGTCATGGATGAATATTATTAATACATGACAAAAAAGGAGGCAACTTTGAAAAAGTAATTGAATAAAGTCTTCGGCACAGGCTCCCAATAGACGAGACGATACATCATTAAGGAAGCACAATCGTTTATACTGTTGATCAAAAGTGTTACAAGCTCACTCCGATTTGCATGAACCCTAACTCCTAACTTACAGAAATCGGAATGGCTAGAGTGTATCCCGGCAATCCGAGTTCTCATCTTCCCGATCATAGATCAACTTCCGATCATGTAGATGATCATCATCGGAATCAGGATTCCGTGAAAAAAGCAAGTTACGTCGCTGTTAACCGCGGCGTCGGCGTCGGTGGCGGTGTACGTGCCGGAGGTGGTCGCGGTGGTGGACCGGTGCGGTGTTGTTACCGGTGCGGTGATCCTAGCCATTTTGTTCGTGATTGTCCGGTTCCTGGCCCTTCTATGCGGATTCCTGCTCGGAAGTGAGTTTTAGTTGAATCGTGAGACAAAAAAAACGATTTAATTCTATACATCTGCTGCATAATTGGATCTGTGTAGATTTGATAACATTGTGCTAGGTTTATGATTGGTTAATGTGTTTAGTTTCTGAACTTATATTTGGTATATCTGGAATGTTCATAGGTTGAAACTTGTAATGTATATCCAGAGTTGTGCATACTTGTGGAAGAAACCTGACATCATCTGTTTGTTCACAGTGGTTGGATAATTACATTATAAAAAACATAGAATCAGCTTGATTGTCACTTTTAACCAACACTAAAACTTGATTATCGCATAATCAGATTAGACACACATCCAAACACCCTTACTATGAACTGTATTGGATGAATTTTATGAATGTAAGATAGATAAGCATTGGATGTTTGTTATTCAAAGTAAGTGTAGGAATTGGAAGGCTCTGTTGTATGTTTTAGGCCCCTGATACTCTCTTTGTTTTAAATTTTGGTTCTATGATTTGGTAGTATACCACTTTTACTTTTGAATCTACATGTATCAGATTGTCAATTGGTTTTTGAAAGAAGTTGCTATGTGTCAGGGGAAATCATGCTTCTGTTAATGATCCGGTAAAAGTTGATCTCATAGAATTTACTTCCGGGGCAAACAAGGTTAAAATGAAATCAATGAACTCAGCAAATGAAATTTCATCAAATTTAGAACAAGTAAAGACTTTTTCTAATGAGTTACCTCCAAAGAGAGTTGATGAAAGTCCGTTACTAGCAAAAATACAACAAAAAGAAAAAGAACTTCAATTGCGCGGTGAAGAAATTGACAGTTTGAACACCAGACTGAACAAAGCTACTGCTGAATTGAATAAATGTGAAGTCAAGAATTTGGAAATGAAATTAAACATGGAAAAGCTTCAAGAGGATTTAGAGAAAAGCAGAAAAGAGTTGTCATACTTGAGGGACAAGGATGAGGAGATGAATATGAAGTGGTGGAATTTGAATAATGAATTTGTAGAAACTAAAGATGAGTTGAATGAGAAAATAAAAGAGCTTGAAGAAGTAAACGGGAGTGCAGATTATGAAATGATGAATATGAAGCTAGAGCTAGAACAATGGAGAAAAGCAGCAAAAGCTATAGCTTCTGTTTTGGTTGAAGGTACAGATATATGTTCCAAAACACCAGAACTTGAATCTCTTGTATTGTATTACAACAATCGTGCTGCTAAAAGGCTGTCGCTTGGGAAGATCAGGAAAGCTTTAGATGACTGCAAAAAGGCAACTCTGTTAGATCCTGGCTTTCTTAAGGTCTGCCTAACAGCTGGCAAGTAAGATTTCAGACTTTCCTTTTTTCTTTTAAGTCATCCACACACACGCACACCCACACGCACATTTATATATAGTGATATCATCTCCATCTTTTCAACTGATATTTCAATTTCGCCCACAGCAAAGTGCTAATGATTTATCTGTGCTTACATAGGCTTAAGTATGACTTGTATAATCATATTGTTATATATCACACAATTATTACTTACTTATGGTTTGTGTTTCTTAGCTGCCATCTGGTTCTTGGAGATATTGATGATGCGTTATACAATTACAAAAAGTGCTTGGACTCTGGAAAGGTTTGCTTGGATAGAAGGCTTACTATTGAGGCATCTGATGGTCTACAAAATGCTGAGGTAACATTTACAATTTGTTAAAAATGATGACATTTTTACCACAGCAACTGAAATACGTATTCACGTTTAAACCTTGTCAGGAACCTATCTAATTACAAAGGGGTTATACATAATAAGTAGGCCTGGAAAACTGGGCGGGTCGAGCGGGTTCGGGTCACGGGTCAGAACGGGTTCGGGTAAAAACGAGTTATTTTAAAAAAAATGATATTTTGGTTTGGGTTAGAGCGTGCTGTGACCAGAATGAGTACGGGTTAAAACGGGTAGTTTTAAACAATGATGTTTTGGTGCGGGTCAGAACGGGTTATGACCAAAATAAGTACAGGTCAAAACAGGCTATTATAAATAAAAATGAAGAAACCTGCTGGTGAGCAAAACATAATACTAAATTGGAAAATTTTAAAATTTTTTGTTTTAAATAATGATTTATAAATAGGAAAATGCATATTGATAAATATCTTAATAATATACAAATAAAAAACAAGGATTTGTATGTATGTGTGCTGAATAATGGACTTAAGTACTTAACTTTCTTTTAACCAGCTTCTGATTTGGGTTTTTTTGACTGGCAGAAAGTGGTTAGTTATATCAAGGAGGTGGCTGAACTTTTGCAACTTAAAACTTTTGAGTCAGCAACTACTGCTTTGGAACTTGTTAAGGAGGCCTTGTCAATAAGCCCCTATTCAGAGAAATTATTTGAAATGAAGGGGGAAGCTCTCTTTATGGTATTTACTTTCAGAGTTTACCTTAAATTTCATTAATAAAGTGAATCAGGTTATGTTACTTTGAGATATTGTTATCCTCACCATTGGCTGTATCATATGTGGAATGCAACAGCTGCATAAGTATGAAGAGGTGATTCAAATGTGTGAGCAAACACTTACTTCTGCGGAAAAAAATCATGTCACCGTCGATGATAGTAATCGCATGTCAGCTGAGGATCGAATCCGACCATTGAAGCTTTGGAGGTGGAGCCTGATGTCGAGGTCATACTTTCATATGGCTAAGTTTGACTTGGCCCTTGCTACGCTTGAGAAATATGAGCAACTAGCACCTCCTGAAACCAAGTAATAATCATCCACAAATACATATGTTATTTGAAAAAAATGAAGTTTGATCAATTTTATATTTTTTGGTCCCACATTGCAGAACTCACGGACCATCTTCTCTATCATCTGCCACTATCGGTGAACTTCTTCGTTGTAAGGTGTGAAAGTATATTAGTGGTTTCGGCTTCCAATCTATTTGAAATATTTTACCTTGTAGACTTGCAGTTGACTTGTGATTTTTCATGTGACATACGTTTGTTATAAATGCTTCAGAATGCAGGAAATAAAGCTTTTAAAAGTGGGAATCATAGAGAAGCAGTGGAGCATTACAGTAAAGCTATAACGCAAAGTATTGAATCACAGTCTTTCACTGCTATCTGCTTATGCAATCGTGCTGCTGCCCTCCAAGCTTTGGGTGAAGTGACTGATGCCATTGCAGATTGCAATCTTGCCATAGCTCTTGATGGAGACTACATGAAGGTTTGTTCTTTTTTTCTTTTTTAATAAAAACCCGTCTTTGTGTTTTCTTGTAGACTATAAGCATTAATATGATTTTTTTTCTTCAGGCAATTTCTAGGAGAGCAAAACTACATGAGAAAATTAGAGACTATGAAAATGCAGCCCTTGATTTTCAGAGGCTAATCTCTCTTCTTGAAAAGAAAAGTGAGATGAAAAACGTGGATGAATTAGCACTAGCTCGTCGACATCTTTCTTCTATGAATAAAAATATGAAAAAAGGAGTAACTTTGGATCTCTACCTCATCTTGTAAGTTTGCATTGTATTCATTAGTTTGCATTAACTTCTTAACAATTGTATTCTTATTTACTATACAATGATAGGGGACTAAAAGGGTCGGAATCTGGTTCAGAAATTAAAAAAGCGTACCATAAAGCTGCACTTAGACATCATCCGGACAAGGTTTTTTTTCTTATTATTATTTTTACTTGGCTTAAATAAGGGAGGTTCGAATGAGAACCACTAAATAATTATAAACCAAATTAACCACTTTTAGCCCTTGGATCGTTTTTTACTGGATGGTTGAGATCTCCCTCTGTTACGTTATTTTCACTCCATGAACCGTGACATTCCTTTTTTTGTCTTGTTCATGATCAAAGGTCAAAAATTGGTTCCTCTGGCTCATAATTATTTAATGGTTCTCATTTAAACTCACCGGTGGCTTAAGTATAGTACTTACTACCTTTGAATGCAGGCGGGTAAGTTTCTAGCAAGAAGTGATAGTGCATTAGATGGTCATGCTTGGAAAGAGATATTCACAACCATCCATAAAGACGCAGACAAGCTTTTTAAGAAAATCGGGGAGGCGTATGCTGTACTATCCGACACCAACAAGGTTTGTTTATGTTTTGCTAAATTGCTCTTTTTCTCTTACTTGATCACATTTTCCTAATATCGGCATTTTTTATACAGAGGTTTAGTTATAACCTTCAAGACCATGATGACTTCGGGTGGAACTTTAATGAGTAGCTGGTGTCGAGCTGCTTGTTGGAAGAAGGAACACTTCAGGTGGTTTAATTAACATGATCAGGGTAAGCTTTTATGTGTAAAGATGAAATCGGTTTTCTCGTTTTCTGTTTTTTTCCTGCCCTTCTGTTATAACTTGATATTGTCATAGACGATACAAGGGCAGACAATTGTGTTTACTTTTTCTTTTTTTGCAAATAACATTTTTTGTTTATGTAAGGCATTTTAATTGCAACTTTATCTTTTCAAAGTACATTACTCATTTCTAATCACTTTATCCTCCATTGACATATTTAATTTTAACTTATCTTCAATGGTCATATTTAATTTGTATCCTTCATTGACATTTTCAATCCTATCAATTCACATAGGTTAAAGTTGCCTTTTGGTGTAAAAATTTGTTTGTTATGTTTAGATACGAGGTCCCAAATGGTTGTGGGTTTAAATCCTGTAAAGTGCATATGATGATTTTAGAAGTAGAATATGTGTAAAATAGAGTGTGTTCACCGGTAAAAAAAAATGTATAGATTCGAGGTTGATTTAGGGTTTAGATATGCATGTTTATTTGAAAACATCTTTCAAACTTTTAGAAATAAAATCAAGGGGAATATTAGTATAAATGTTTATTTTATTTAGTATAATACAATAATCTTATAATGTTAAAACTTATAAAAATGTTAATCGATGAATAATATATATTTACAAATGTTGACTATAAATAATTTAAAATAATATGATTTTTAGATGTTAATTAATAAAACATATAAAAATGTTAACTAATAAATAACTGGATCAACAATAAATTATCTTTTTATAAAATATATATGAGGTTTTTTTTTTTAAATTTAATTGATTTTCAATAAACACAAGTTAAAAAATTCATTGGGGATCATCGAGTAATGGTATTGCAACTTACACAAACGTAGAAATGCACAAATCTGGTATCAAATTCTCTTTTAAATTTTACATTCGACTTAAAACGTCCAACTATTTTAAATTACAACATAAAAACACATTTTAATTTTTTTAATAAATAAACAGGTTAAACGGATTAACATGCGACCCGTCAAGTCAACCCAAACATTACCCATTTATCTAAACGTGTTTGTGAGTTCCACTCAGAACTAACATGAACCTGTTTAGACTATACCAACCCATAAATTTTGTGTTACATTCGTGTCATTTTAGAAATTCACACAATTACTTTTTTTTATTCTACATCTTTTCGGTAACCATGAGAAGCCCATTGTCAGAGAACCTATGTGACTAATAAATCTACCTATTTTACCCTACTAACCAAAAGAAACAGACAAAACACAACTTGCACTCGTGAGTAATTTCTTTTTGAGTTTATAATAAAAAAATCTACACTATCTAAAAAATAAAAACAACCACTAGCTTAGCCTAGTGTCAAAGGTGTATGAGAGTTTTCTAAAATGGAGAGGTCTTAAGTTTAAGTCTCACTTATGACAAAAAAAGGGGCTCAAAGTTGGGTCAGGGAGTTTTCTCACCTATGATGGGTTTCCTCCTGTTGTGGTGGAGATGATCGGGTGGGCCAATGGCCGTCAGTGATCCAAATTGCCGTTAAAAAAATCTAATAAATAAAAGTTTTCTCATGCCACGTGTCGCCCCAATATTCATTCTCATCATTTTTTTACGACCCTCTCTCATATTAAATACACCTTTATTTTTTAATAACGATATATTTTTAAAGAAAATATTAAGTATACTAATAAAACACATTTATTTTAATTTTTCCTCTACTATAAGAAATTTTGAAATCTAATTATATAAGTTTTACTAGGTTAGACCCCGTGTAATACACACGGGGTGAAAATATCAATACATAAATTTCTTAAATTTTATTTATGTATTTTACAGGTGTAAAAATGTATTACTATACATATATCAAGGATAGAAAACAAAATTCAAAATATGTAAAAAATAATATATAATTGGGTTTCGAAAATACGTCAATTACTATTTAATGTAATTTAATTTTCATTTACTATTTGATTGAAATTAAAAATTACATAATTAGGTTTCAAAGTTTTTTATAATAAATGATAATTTAAAATAAATATGTTTTATTAGTATAATTATTAATTTATTAAAAGATATGTGTGCATTTAATAAGAGAGAGAGGCGGGAAAAGAATGATGAGATTGAATATGGTGGCGACACGTGGCATACAAAAACCTTTATTTATTATATAGTATAGATTTTCAATCAAATAGTAATAAAAGTCAAATTACATTAAATAATAATTAACGTATTTTCGAAACTCAATTATATATTTTGAATTTTATTTTATATCTTTTATATATGTAATATATTTTAACACCTGTAAAATATATACACAGAGGCGGATCCAACACCAAATGAGGGTGGGCCAATGCCCACCGTCCGGTTCAAAATAATAGTATGTTTTAATAGGCCAATGAACTTCTCAATGTTACCAATGAAGATGTAATCGAGTGTTTTTGAAAGATGAAAACACGTAGAGGACAACCGTAATCGAGCTATTTTTATATTGTGTTTAAATATTTGATGAACTATATTTTTATATAGCGTTTCCTCCGTTCCCTTTTTACCCACCCGTATTCTGCCTCTCCTACAAATTTTTTTTGTATCCGCCACGTGTATATATAATATACATAAAGATTTAAAATTTTTATATATTAATATTTTTCACGCCGTGTGTAGTACATGTGGTTTTAAGCTAGTTATATATAAACGCATGCTTAATACACATTCACTCATATATATATTCAAAACGCATGCTTAATACACAATCACTCATATATATTTCGATTATACGTACATCCCAACCATGGCAAACCCTAATTTATTTTCTCTTTTATTCACTCATCTCATCCTTTTATCTCTTTCTTTGATCATCGTATGCAATGCCGATGCATCCAAAGGAAAAGGTACCTACAATGTTTTGGTAATTAATTACCATTTTGATATCATCATCATATCTATCAAAAGTTAATATTTTCAAAAGAATTACAAGTTTGTTTCAATGAAGGGAAATTTGTTCACATCTTTTTGAACACCCAAGAAACTATACCTAAAAGAGTAAATAATATGAAAACTATTCATGTCATGGTATTAAAAGTGTTTATGATCTCAATGATTCATTGTGTATTCCATAAAACCCTGTAAACAGGGAGAAGTTGCATATGGAAATTCTAATAGGCCTAGATTATATATGTATTCACATATATTCATATAAAATATAATATTTAATAGGTATTTGAGAATACGTCAGCAAGTATGGAACACTAAGATAATTGATAGGTTTAGGAAATAATCAAAAATCAAAATCATACTTTAAATAGTGAATTGAAATTCTCCGGTGAAACAATGCATGAAGTTCGAAATCCGATAGATCAAGTGACATAAAATCTATATCTATATCTATACTATATAATAAATAAAGGTTTTTCATGCCACGTGTCGCCATCATATTCATTCTCATCATTTTTTCCCCGCATCTATCTCTTATTAAATACACCACTATCTTTTAATATTTACATATTAAAAAAAAATACTAATATTTGTATTAATTAATCTCCTGACATATTTGACGAGTGTATGTGTTAACAATATTTATTGTATTCCACGGGTTTATTCAACCTATGTAAAACACGAGTTTTAAAAAAATATTTTTTTATTACTTAATATATAATATTATATTTATTTAATCCGTGTAATGATCATTTGCTTTATGATGCCCCTAGTACCCTAAATAGTGTTAGCATCATATTCTATAATGATCATTTAGTTGTCTGAAAGCAAGTTTAAAGAGATCGGTGCTAATGGGAATGATTTGGGGAAAGTAAGTGCATGTAGTATCACGAGCTGTAGCAAAAAGTATTTCCGATATAGTGGTTCTCTTACAACTCCACCATGCTCCGATGGTGTCATTTGGACACTTGCACAAAAGGTTAAATCAATTTCAGAGGATCAAATCAAATTGCTTAAAGGGCCTCTTGCTAATGTAAGCCTAGCTTGTTTTCTTTTCATCCGATTAGGGGTGTTCATCGTCATGATTTTTGAATTATTTGAATTTAAAAATCCTGTAATTGAAACTGAATTCGGTTTGGTTCAAAATTAGATTTTCTTGAGTTTGGTTCGAATAATTAACTATTAGGAATTTATTTTCACATTTTTTTTTACCTTAGAACAAAAGGATTTTTGATTACGTACTTTATTGTAATCATCCTTCTTTTGAAATGACAAGTTTACTAAAAAAAATAAAAAAATTACATACTTATAGTATTGTAATCAATATTATTATAAAGATCATATTTAAAAAAAAATAAAAATGGAGTCAAGCTTTCATGTTTTACTTAAGTACTCTTGTGTCTGATTAATGTTCTAGGAATTTCAAGAAAACGCCAGGCCTGTTCAGGAACTTAATGGAAGAACAGTTATGCAATTTGAAGACAAAGAGTAAGTCCTCTTATATTAGTTATACTAGCTTAGAACCCGTGTCTACACACGGGGTGAAAAATATCAATACATAAAACTCTTAAATCTTTATGTATATATTTTATAGATGTAAAAATGTATTACATATACTAAGGATGAAAAATAAAATTCAAAATATGTAAAAATTAATATATAATTGGGTTTCAAAAATACGTTAATTACTGTTTAATGTAATTTTACTTTTATTTACTATTTGATTAAAAATAAAAGTTACATAATTAGATTTCAAAGTTTCTTATAATAAGGGATAATTTAAAACAAATGTGTTTTATTAGTATAATTAGTATTTTCTTTAAAAATATATTATTATTAAAAGATAGAGGTGTATTTAATAAGAGAGAGAGGCGGAAAAAAAATGATGAGAATGAATATGAAGGCGACACATTGCATGAAAAAACTTTTATTTATTATATAGTTTAGATTAACTAATTAATTAATTATATAAATAACAAAAAACAAAATACTCAATTAATATTGGTATTCACTACTAGGAAAAAAAACGCGTTTCCGATGCACAATTGCTTCGGTAACACTAAGTTACAACAAATTTGCGATAAAAAGTTTTGTCGGAAAACATTTGCGACAAAATTCCGATTTTACGACAAAACAATTGCGTTGGACTTTCCTACACATTTCCTACACACATTCTTAATTACAACTATTAGGATTAACTTTATTTTTAATATTATTACAATTATTAACATAAATTACTGTTTTTTATGTTTTTTTAATTTCATTTTGTTTATTAATAATTTAAATAATAAGTTTTGTCACAAATGTGTCAAAAATTTCCAACACATTTTTGACGGATTTTATTTTTTAATTTTAAATATAATTTATTTTGTTATTTAATTATACATAAAATTAAATAATTCATTTTGTCGGAAATTTCTGACACATTTGCGACCCAAATAACAAAAAAAAATATTTTTTTTTATTTAATTATATAGAAAATTATATTAATTATGATAATTTTATTAGTTAAAAGGGTACTGATGCAATTACGGAAGCAATTAAATGGTTCAAATAAGCAATCGATAATCACACGTCTCAAAAGGAACCAAAAGGTTCAAGAACCAAGTTCTTTTTCTATTCAAACTCAAAAACTATAGAACTAAATAACCAAAACCCTATTTATACTAAACAACCAAAGAAGATAAATATAGAAACAAGATAAACATATAATAATATAAGGTAAACTAATAAAATAAAAGATAACGTCTTGATCTTCTCTAAATAAAATATTACCTTCTAATAAACTCCAACATGTCTCCAAATTCAGGTTTCATCAAGTCCAATTAGATTTGATGCTCCCGCATTAGGTACATTTATTATAATTATGATAACATGTGAATAAATAATTTTAATAATCGTTAAGATAAATTAATATATTTTTATTAACGTTTCAGACCTTACTGACTTGTTACATAAATTTTTAACTATTTACCATTAAAGTATATTCCATTTTACACAAAATATTTTATTTAATTTCTAGAGTTTTTTTTTGTTTGGGTTTATAAAAAACTCATTAAAATTCTGGATTCTTTCACAAAATTAGTTTCTAAAATGTCAAAAGGAATGGAATCACAAGGGTGTTCACAATGGCTTTGTAGGAGCACAGGAGATAGGGCTGTTCAAAAAGCCCGCGGCTCGTGGCTCGCTCGAAGTTCGCTCGAAAAAAGCTTGGCTCGGGAAAAGCTCGGTTTTAAACGAGCCGAGCCGAGCTGGCTCGAATTCTAAACGAGCCGAGCTCGGTTTTTTTTTTGTATTTTATATATTGTCCCTTCCATCTATTTAGTTTTTTTGAAGACAATCAACTTCAAAACGAGAATAAATTTTTTTTTGTTGTTTATATATATATTAATATGTAAAAAAAATAAAAAAAAATAAAAAATAAAAAAAACAAGCTAGCTCGACGAGCCACGAGCTGGCTCGAGCTTTTTACGAGCCGAGCTCGAGCTCAATTTTTCAGCTCGGAAAAAAAATCAAGCCGAGCCGAGCTGGCTCGTTTAATTTCGAGCTCGAGCTCGAGCCAAGCCTGGCTCGGCTCGGCTCGTTTACAGCCCTAACAGGAGAAGAGAAGGGAAAGAGTGGAACGGAATCATCATCAATCCTACAACTAAGGAATGGAATCATGATGTTAATTCAAATATATATATTATTTTTATTCTAGTTGGTAGTATTTGCTGGACATTAATTCACATACTAACAAAGTCTAATTTTATATTTGTAAAAGAAAATTAAGTTATAGAATGTGTACTAAATGCTTTTCTATGTATTTTAAAGGAAGTTTGAGTTTATTGAGTTGATGTTAAGATGAGTCCTACCAACTTTAAACTCTCTTTTTGGCACTGTTTTAAGAACTGAATCGACAAGTCAGATCGGTAAACGGTTCGATTTGTAGGAATGTGGATTTGTGTTGACTTTGATTCTCTGATAATCGTGTGAGATTGCTTTCAGATTGAATTATTTTGTTAGTATACACAAATATTTAATCGGATAAATATTGATATTCTAGAACGAAAAACGCGAAACCTGTTAGGATTTTCCGTGCGTATGAAACTGACCAAAAATATTATATTTATAGGGTGAGCAGATGCAATGAAACGTCATGACTGTTTTTGGTTGAAAACCGTCACAACCGTCATCAGTCTAGAAGTTTCCATAACCATTATTTCAATCATGTCTGGATGACCAATCTGGTCCAAATGACCAATTTAGTCGATATGAAGTCTGGATGACCAAATTAGTACGGATAACTAACTTAGTCCGGATTACCAACTTACTTCGGATGACCAAAATTGCTACTGATTTTCAAAGATCAATTTCAATAAACTTTTATTAAATTTCACTTCCAAAATCATCTTTCAATGCATAACAAAACTTGAAAAATAAAACTTCAACCCAAGCCAGGGGTGTTGCCCCTTGGACCCCATTAGCTAGATTGCCGCTCTTAGAAATTTGTTAATCAAGAGCGTTGCCCTGGACCCCCGTTATTCAGAGGGCTTCGCCCTTAATCAATAATGTGTCTTTAGCACCAGTAATCATAAGATTCTCAAAAAAGTATGCACTTCACACTTACTAACTTATATGATGTTTCATTATTACTTTTAATTTGATCATTAAGTAAATTCAGTTACACAAAAAAGTGTTACGACTTCAAGGAAAATTACGAATTTGATGGAACCAAAGAAAACGTAAACTCGCAATTTGATTATTATTTTACCTTCATGCAATTACAACCATTTAAATAACCAATAATCATAATACTAAACCTACTAAAAACCTTCAAAGATAATCCAAACAAACAAAGATAAATACCAAACAATAATTGAAATAAACTTCCTAGTCTAATACTAAACCATGTAAAATTACGGCTCCATACTTAATCCAAAACTCACGGCAATTCCTTGAGTTTAATCCAATATTTCTGCCAACCTTCCGGTCTTTCATTGTTAACACCAATGAATAGTGTACCTAACTAAATAGTACGTTTTTTCTCTCTTTATTTTCAACCATTATATTATATATAATTTATGATTTTTACTCGTTTAATTATGTATTAATTTTGTTTTCCTATAACAACTTTTATTTGTTAACTTAAAAAAAATATAATATGCAGATTTCTTTAGTTTTTTTATTTCAACATTCCGATATAATTTTTTTCGAAAACGGAAATCTATTAAAAATCAAGTTTTTTCTTTAACCGTATGTTATAGGGAGTACCGTTACCATTACGGTACCGTGACGAGCCAAGCCAATAATGCGCGAACATCATCGTTGCCGGTGTATTAGTGTTATCTAAACCGGTATTGGTGTTCGTTTTTATGGTTTTCGTTCGATGTAAAACACGTCTTTATTTTATGCGCTACATCGTGCGACATTTGTGTGACAAAACCATGATAAATTAATTTTGTTTTTCTTCATTTTGTAGTAATAACTTCCGTTCGTTAATTTAAAAAAAACAGAATACACAACTTTCTTTAATTTTTTTGTAGACATTCCGATATAATTTTGTTTGAAAACGGAGTTTAAAAAAACCAGGTTTTTTCTTTTATCGTATGCTATGGCTTGTCACGTTACCGTAACGGTACCGTGACAAGCCAAACCGATAATGAGCAAACAACATCGTTGCCGGTATTGGCGTTATAAGAGCCGGTATTGGTGTTCGATTTTATAGTTTTCGTTCGATGTAAAAAACGTCTTTCTTTTCTAGGCTAAAATCGTACAATATTTGTGTGACCAAACCATTACAGATTATTATTATTTTTCTATTGGAACCTATACCGAGTTACGTTAGTTACAATTTACCAAATATAGTAAAAATAAGTTAGCCAGATTCCGAATCTAGACCCAACATTAATGTTTACATAATCATATCACCGCGATTCATGAAAACAAATAACTCAGACATTTTCTTCAATTCAACACCGCAACATGTCAAACCCTAATCCATTATCCCTTCTCTTCATATGTCTTACCATATCATCATCATCCTTCATTTTGATTTGCAAGGCTGATGCATCCAAAGAAACCGGTACCATATCTGTGCTTTGTTTTGGTGTAATTAACAAACATTTGATAATTACGTACCATTTTGTTAATATTAATTGGTCCTAACCAAATGTTATGTTGTTCCGACCAGAAGTCCGTCATGGTCTTGGGTCTCGCTTGCTTGGAACATCAACGGTTGATAATTCTCGGAAAGCTTTGAACAGACCTCTTAAGGGGATTCACGCCCTTACAAACGGTATTTTGTTTCAAAGATTAGAAATTTGAAAGGCATTCGTAAAATAAATGTACCATTTATTTTCGTCGTAAAACTAATGTATTCGGGGTTTATAATGGGTTCACCCTTGCCAATGCCATAATCAAATATATAATTAAAAATTTTAAAATTTTCGTTTAAGATATATAATTTAGTTTTTTCTAATATTTAAAAAAAATATAAATATATAGTTTCGTTTGGTTCATTTTGTCTACATTTCGATATAATCTTACTGAATACTGAGGTGTATGCAAAATAAATGACTTTTCGATATGATTTTACTGAATCTTGAATCCACAATCATTTATTTAACAGGTGAGTACCAGCCATTCAACTATATAGACGGGGCTCCAGATGGACCGAAGAAATGGGGAACTCTTAGCCCGGACTGGAAAATTTGCGCGGATGGAAAATTTCAGTCCCCGATTAATATCGATGTCTTAGGTGCACTCGATACCCCAAGCGACTTGAAATGGGCTTACAAGGACGCGCCAGCCAAACTTGTCAATGGATATAATAATATTGCTGTAAGCTCGATCGATCTCTTTGCGTTATGGTTAACTAATTTACCGTCGTTATCGTTATTATTATTATTATTTTGATTTTTAAGGTGGAATGGCTAGGAGATGCAGGAGGAATAGAAGTGAATGGTTCAACATACAAGCTATTACAATGTCATTGGCATATTCCTTCTGAACATACCATTAATGGGAAGAAGTATGTGTTTAATTTGTAATTAGTGTTATAATTCATGTTATTAATCATGTTAGAGCATCTTCAGACGGGTATTCGGGTATGAGATTAGTTTAAAAACCTGAACCCGACGGGAATACCCGAAGCCCGATACATCTTAGACGGGTATTCGGGTATGGGATTAATTTTAAAAAAAATCACGGGTATGAGATTAGGTGAAATCTGACCCGATTACCTAAAACCTTATAACCGTTTACCCAACCACATACCCGGAAATTTGTAATTGTAATTTTACTTTTCTCTTGACCCTTTGTCTAATAATGTTTAATTCTAGTATCTTCAATGAGTGGAAAATTAATTTTCTTTTAGGATATGTATTTGATGATATTATTCAATTTCTCGTGAAATTTACATATTTTAGATATTTCAAATATTTTTATTGGGATGCCGATATGTATAGGGTGAGGTTCAGATTCTAACCAATATTTATATGATAACCACGCTCAAATATAGTGTTACGTATATGTAACAATTATCATTATGTTAATGTTACATATATGTAAACACTATCTGTCACCTATATGTAACATTATTTGGTACGTATACGTAAGACTCATGATTTCCGTATTTACGCTCAAAATATTTATTCAATATACTTAAATACTATTTTGACAATTAAAAGCAAAAATAATTTATAAATTATGTGATTGTTTATAATGATTAGCACGGTTATCACATAAAAAGTTGGTTAGTATTTGAACCGATATGTATATACTTTATCACATTTTAATTTGTCGCAGTTGTTGTAAACCTACAATTATATCAAATTAGAATGGTAAGAAAAAAAAATGCATATGGAAATCTTAACGGATATTTTTTAACAAACTAAGGTATACCTGATGGATAATCACCTCAAATACCCAACGGGCATTGAACCGGGTATAGGATACGGTTTTATGATCGGATATAAGACTGAGATTAACAATACTCATCTCATTATCATCCCTAATCCCTCTCACCATTAAGTGCATTCGTCTCCCACGGACCGCATGATCTCTCTCCTCGTCACATTTTTTTAACAACAGATTTTTTTTTTGTCTTTGGAAAGGTTTGAACTCACAAATTTTTTGTTGTGTAACTCCCCTCTTACCACTAGGCCTCAACCCTTTATGTTCTCCTTGCCACGTGTGGAGCGTGCATCCCTCACCCATATTTACCGTCTGTCGATGGTAAAAAAAGTGTTGCATATGCTCTTAATAATATAATTTTGTACATGTTTTCACAGGTTCGATGCGGAACTACATCTCGTTCATGAAAATGACAAGGGACAAAAATCGGTTATTGGCACTCTCCAAACCGTTGGACAGCCTGATCCGTTTATCGCAAGTGTAACGACTCTCTCTTTCTCTTTCTCTTTCTCCCCGTTAGCGTTGTTAACTATCCTGCATAATTTTAATAAATTTGAATACGCAGCTGACGGAGAAATTGAAAATGGTTAGTGCAAACGAAGAAATTGATTTGGGGAAAATAAGTGCAAGTAGTATAAGATATGGTAGCAAAAAGAATTATAGATATAGTGGTTCCTTTACTACTCCTCCATGCAAAGAGGGTGTTATTTGGACTATTGCAGACAAGATTAGATCAATTTCACTGGACCAAATCAAACTTATTAAGGCACTTCATCAACGTGTAAGCACACAATTATATTTTTGCAAATACATTAATTAATTTCGTCATTTTCATGTATTTTAATCAAATTTACCAACTTTTTCCATGTGTGATCTTTTAGGGATTTCAAGAAAATGCAAGGCCTGTTCAAAGTCTTCTAGGAAGGCAAGTTTGGAAATTTGAATTACCTGAAGAAAAAGAGTAGACACATTCATGATTCATGTATTTATATTTAGAAAACAAAAAAATAATTATATAATCATGTTTGTGAAATTGTTTCTAAGAAATATCAATAGTTTGAAAACCAGACCGGATATCAAACCAGCTAATTAGTCTGCTGGTTCAACTAGCCGGAGCAGTTTAATAATTGAAAGCCTTGATGTATATTAAATAACAAGAAACGTAAGACCATTATGTGTTGAAGCAAGTAAAAGACCCATACGCGCGTTATATATACTTATGACAGTAGTGAGTGTGACAAATGTCATAATCAATCATGACCATAAAATCCGGTCAGCGTTAAAAGTCAGCAATTACTTTTATCTTTTGGATGTTATTCTAACGGTTATATCTTCTCCCCCATCATTGGCGTACCCACTCTTTGAAAAGTGGGTCGCTTGACACCCATGAAAAATAAAACTTATTTGTTACATATACTATCTAATCCGACGACCCTCATAAATTTTTACGCTGACCCCCGTGAATATTTTTATATGGTGTTTTGTCTAACATAGGTCTAACTAAGATTCTATTTAGGATATAAGTTGCGGTTGCTACGGCGTCACACCAAAACTTTTGTGTAATCGATTGCTCAACAAGCATTGTTCAACTCATCTCTTGTAATGTTCGGTTCTTCCTCTCAACAACCCCATTAGATTGAGGTGTTCGAGGAGCCGAGGAGTTATGGGATATTTCATACTCATCACAAAAGGCTCCAAATTGCATTTCATCATAATTCTGTACCATGGTCGGTACGAATTGAAACAATCATACAACCCTACTGGTTTTGAGTCATTTTACCTAGATCTACGCACTCGTCAAGTCACATCGGTCAAAACTTCTTGAATATTGAATTTTAAAGTTTTTTACAGCTGTCCGAATGACCTTTACAACTGTCAAAAAACTTGGGGACAATTGTTATGCCTCAGTTTTTACCTCTGGTATCCCGAATCCTCAGATAAGTATCGGTATCCCTGATCCTTACTATGTTTCAGTATCCTAATTAACATACCGTTGTAACAATTAATGTTACGCGTTTGTTTTGACTTGGTCATGCAGGTAACGACTATTTCTCATTACTATTAGCTGAAGACTTGGGACTGCATTAAAGATAACGGATATATGCATGAAGAGGAGGCTTGTAACGGTCCAATTATGATAATTCCAGGATATTAGCCTTTCATTTAATGTAATGTAATTTATATAAAAAGAGTATAAGATGATCTTTAGGGAACATACACACACAACACACTTAGTGACAACACTTTGTAACACATAGTTCGATCATCTACTGCTCCAAACTTGTAATATTTTCATCATTTATCGAAGAAACGAGGCAGGTGTCGATTGTCACCTCCCGAGGTTTTATGCCGGCGATCCCTAAAGATCAAGGGCTTTCCTCGTAAACAACGGTGTCACTCTTTATATTTTTGTATTGTTTTACATTGATTTTACAAGCACACTACCTCACAAACTAAGTTTGATTACAAAATTAGTCTTGTTAGTTTTTATCCAAAAACAATTTGGCGCCCACTGTGGGGCAAGTGGTGCTTTTTTATCTTAAAATCTTTGCGAAAAATTGTGTTCAATCACTATCTTTCAAAAATGTCGTCCTAATCTAAAAATGTTTCTGTTTCTGCTCCATCTTCAAGCTCTGGGTTGAATAACCCTATTCCTCCTCCGTCATTCCAGAAAAAGAATGATAATCTGCCGAAGAAAACTACTTCTGTGGGTTTTTCAGGATCCGGAATACCTGCAGGTACACCTGTGATCGTATCAAACAATGATATCCTCGATCTATTCTCGGAGATGAAACAACAAATGGAGCAGCAGAGGAAAACTAACCAAATGTTGTTCAGGGAGCTTGAGAAGGTCAAAGAATCAAAGAAACCAGTGGAAGTGATAACTCCGCTGCAACCAAGGATCTTGGATTTCAATTATTCGGGATCCTCAGAAATCCATAAAGGAGACTTTCTTCCCATGCAAACTGGAATCACTACGGTTGGCCCGACTTCGGCTGTCAAAGTTACTACCAATCTGGATCTTGGATTTACTCCGGGATCATCATTCAGAAATCCTGATATTGGTATCACCTTTAATCAATTTTCAAACACTAACGAATCTGTGCATGATACAGGAATCACTCCATCCATGGCTAAGGAACTGAAGATGTTAAGGGAGATGATCTCCAGTGTACCAGGTGTTGTCCAACCTATATCGGAGATATCCTTAAGCAGTCACAGGATCTCGAGATTCGCTCCATCGATATGTGATGTTGAAATCCCAAAACGCTTCCAAACTCCTAACATGAAGCTGTATGATGGAACTACGGATCCTGAGGAGCATGTCGCGCAATACAGGGAGAGAATGGAGATAAACCCCATTCCTTTGGACTTGAAAGAAGCTTGCCTATGCAAGGGCTTCGGTTCTACCTTAACAGGATCAGCCTTAAAATGGCTACTTAATGTTCCACCTTATTCAATATCTTCATTTGCTCATTTTATCAAATTTTTTAATAACCAATTTTCTTGCAGTAGAACATTCGAAAGATTAACAAGTGACTTATACAGAATAACTCAGAATCCCGGAGAATCCCTCCGAGATTATGTCAGCAAGTTCGGTCGGGAATCCCTGGATATCCCGAACCTTGATGTTGCCACTGCAGTCCAGGCATTCAAGATGGGACTGAAGAAGGATTCTCAATTCTATGAAGACCTTGTCATGAATCCTTGTAGGAATCTTGTTGAAGTCAGGAATCGGACACTGAGGTTCATAAGGCTCGAGGATGATAAAAAGATTCAGCAACGAATAGATGATCCAACTAGTTACAATCATCCCAATCGAAAGGCTGAGTCCGCTCCCTTCAAGTCGTACAGATCCAAGCAATATTCTAAGCCTGAAAATCACAGGATTAACGTTGTGGAAGATGAAGAGGAAGAGGAAGAATATCCTAAGTTATCTGAATATTGTTTTTCACTAGACACAACTGGTTTGTTATATGCCATGTAGGATCTTGGAGATAAAGCTAGGTGGCCCCGTAAATTTGAGAAGAATATCGGATGGAATGACAAGTCTAAATGGTGTGCTTTCCATGAGGACTTTGACCATGTGACCGAAGATTGTAATGCTCTGCGCAAAGAGATAAGTTATCTCTTAAGCAAGTGGTATCTCAAAGAATTCCTAGGCAAAGGAAAGAACAAGACTAAGGATCATGACAGGATCTCGCATAGAGCAAAATCCCCGCCGCCAGATGCCAAGGTAATAGGTTTTGTATCCGGTGGATATGATATTTGTGGTACTTCTTACTCTGCAGCAAAAAGAAATGCCAAAGAAGCAAAGACATAAAAATGGGACAAGCCTATCAGAACCTCCAGCTTGACTAAAGAAAAAGTGATCTCTTTCGATGAAGATGACAGAGATAACGTGCAGGATCCTCATCATGATGGACTAGTGATCACTCTGTATATTGCTAATCACTTCATCTGAAGGATACTGATTGACGGAGGAAGCTCAGTGAACATCATTCAGCATGAAGTTCTTAAAAGAATGGGGATCCCGGATTCTGAAATTATTTCCAAGTCACCGGTACTGGTAGGATTCAGCGAAGAAGTCAAAAACACGGTCGGAGAGATAAAGCTACTGATATATATCGAAGGGGTAAAACTATACAAAAGTTTTGCATAATAGATTCTTTATCTTGCTATAATATCATTCTAGGGAGGCCTTGGATACACGATATGAAGGCAGTGCCTTCAACATACCATCAATGTGTCAAGATGCCAACCCCTTGAGGAGTAGTGAAGATCAACAGTGATCAACAAAACGCAAAGGATTGCTACACTTCTTCGATGAAATCCTCCATCAAGACCAGGCAAGCATAGAAATTAAATAAACAAGCCCGAGACGTACTACAAACCAAAGAGCAAGATGTTAAAGAAGTATCCCTAAATACGGAGGATCATGACGTCAAGGTGCTTGTTGGAACCAATATCCCCAAGGATATTGAGCAGAATCTTATAGAGTTACTAAAAAGCAGAACTTCAACCTTTGACTAGAAACATAAAGACATGACAGGTATCTCTAAAGATATTATTACACATAAATTGGGTGTTGATAATAGTTTCAGGCCAATACACCAAAAGAGGAGAAAGTTTGCATTAGAAAGGAATGCAATTATCCAGGAAGAGGTTGAGATACTATTGAAAGCAGGAATGATAAGGGAAGTAAAATTCCTAAGGTGGCTAGCTAATGTGGTGGTGGTCCAGAAGAATAATGGGAAATGGAGAGTCTGTGTAGACTTCACTGACTTGAACAAAGCGTATCCCAAAGATCCTTTTCCACTACCACACATAGACTCAATGATTGACGCTACAGCAGGCCACGAAATGCTGACATTCATGGATGCTTCATCAGGATTCCAACAGATCCAGATGGAACCTTCGGATCAGGAGGATACCGCCTTCATGACTCCAATAGGTATTTATTGTTATATTGCTATGCCTTTCGGTTTGAAAAATGCTGGTGCTATATACCAAAGGTTGGTGAACATGATGTTCAAAGAGAAACTAGGGGACACCATGGAGGTCTACATAGATGACATGGTGGTAAAATCAAAGAAAGCTGAGGATCATCTCCGGGGATCTCAGAGACGCATTCGATATCCTGGACCATATAACATGAAGCTAAATCCTTCCAAATGCCATTTCAAAGTGGGGTCAGGAAAGTTCTTGGGCTATATGGTAACCAAAAGAGGAATAGAAGCCAGTCCTGAGCAAATCAAAGTGATCATCAATTTGAAATCCCCAGCAAACACCAAGGATGTCCAGAGGCTAACCGGCAGAGTAGCAGCATTCAATCGATTCATATCAAGATCCTCATAAAGGTGCAAAGAGTTATATGACATCCTAAAGAAGAACAAGAGATTCGAATGGGAAGAAAAGCATGAACAAACACTCCAATAATTGAAGGAATACTTGTCAACAGCTCCTCTATTGATGAAACCAGAAGACGGCGAACCATTATCCTTATACTTGGCTGTATCCGGAAACTCAGTGAGTTCCGTCCTAGTCAAGGATCACGAAGGCCAGCAGCATCCAGTATACTATGTAAGTAAAATCCTACTCGCGGCAGAAACCAGGTACTCTCGTTTAGAAAAGTTAATATTAGCCTTAATAATGGCGTCAACTAAACTCAGACATTATTTTGAAACTCATGTTATTCATGTTAAAACTAACTATCCTATTAAGTGTGTCTTGAGAAAGCCAGAGATGTCAGGAAGGATGGCTAAGTGGTCAGTCAAGCTCAGCGCCTATGACCTCATATATGAACCTAGAACGGCAATAAAGTCTTAGGCACTTGCGGACTTTGTAGCTGATTTCAATAGTGACATTCAACATGAAGCAGGCCTTAAAGTTCAACAATTGGAAGAATCCAAGGATAAGTGGACCTTATTCACTGACAGTGCATCAAATGTAAGAGGAACAGGTTTAGGTATCATACTGAAATCGCCACAAGGGGACATAATACCCCAATCCATAAGTTGTGAGTTCCAGGCAACGAATAATGAAACAGAATATGAGGCGCTAATAGCAGGATTATAATTAGCCATGGATATCAAGATCAGGTATCTCCAGGTACCTAGAGAAGACAATACTGAGGCCGATGCCTTAGCAAACCTTGCTTCGGCTCTTAAAATACCAGAAGGTATTAAAATACCAATCATACATATCCTGAGCCCAGCAATTGAGAAGAAAAATGAAGTATCCAACACAGAAGAAGAAGCAGATGTTCAGGATCTTAAAGCTAGTCAAGGATCCTGGATTCTACCCGTTAAAAAATATTTGCAGGATGGTGAGATCCCAAGTGATGAAAAGAACCCCAAGGCTTTTCGCATGAGGGTATATCTTTTTATAATATTATACGATGTCTTGTATAGAAATACTATTACAGGTCCATACTTAAGATGCTTGGAGGATCCTGAAGCACTTGAAGTTCTCAAAGACATACACGAAGGTGACTGTGGAAATCACACCGAGGGCAGAGCACTGTTCTCGAAGATCCTGAGGACGGGATACTATTGGCCTACCATGAGGAAAGATGTTATGAATTACTCTAAAAAATGTGATGCTTGCCAAAGACACAGCAACATACTTCACCAACCAGCAGAACCTTTATATCTAATCATCTCTCCATGGCCATTCATGAAATGGGGAATGGATATAGTCGGCAAACTTCCCAAGGCACCAGGAGGAAAAAAATTATGCTAGCAATGACAGACTACTTCTCAAAATGGATTGAAGCTGAGGCATTTGTCCAAGTGAGAGAAAAAGAGATCATCTCCTTCATCAAATGCAATGTCCTGACAAGATTTGGGATCCCGACAGAGATAGTGTGCGACAACGGCTCTCAATTCATCGACAAAAGAACAACTAACTTCTGTGCTAGTTGGAGAATCAAGATGATAACCTCCACCCCTGTACATCCTCAAGCCAATGGACAGGCGGAATCCAGCAATAAGATCATCATCAATAACCTCAAGAAGAGATTAGGAGCAAAGAAAGGAAGGTGGGCTGAAGAGCTACCTTTTGCACTTTGGGCAGATAGGACAACCACAAAGAATACAACAGGTCAAACTCTATTCTCATTGGTGTTTGGCACTGAAGCCATGATCCCTACAGAGATGGTTATCCCTACTGCCAGAACCAATCTTCAAACTCCAGGGACCAACAACAAAGCTCTTGCTCATGATCTCGACACTGTGGATGAACTCAGGGATCTTGCCAAAGTTCGTATTGCAGCTTATCAGCAGAGGATAGCAAAATCATACTACAAAAACATAAGGATCAGAAGATTTCAAGAAGGTGACTTAGTACTGAGAAATGCATTCCAAAATACAACCAATCCCAGCGACAGAAAACTTGCACCAAAATGGGAAGGCCCATACTTGATTGATTCGGAAGTAGGCAAAGGTGCGTATTGGTTGGCTACTATGGAAAGAGAAATCCTGCCAAAGATCCTGGAACGCCATCCATCTCAAAACCTACTTTATGTAAGTTAGAAATTATGTTCTAACTAAAATGGTACGTCCTATTTCCATAATTATTTTTAATTTCTATTATTCTCTATCAAGTTACTGACTTGAGCGTCGGAGGGGTGTTAGCCAGGCTAACACCCACCTTCACCAAGGATTCCTGTTTTGTAGGAATTACCTCCAGGGATCCCGACAGAAGATAGAGATTGGCCATCTCTCTTAAGTTTGGGTATCCTGAAATACCTCGAACGTTTAAACGGCTTTCGCCTTTCTAAGTATTGGGTTAATACACCCCGCCAGGAGCGCACGATATCCAATTATAGTTCAAGGTGGTGCGACCAGTCCATGTAATAGTGGCCGATAATTTCATCATTGTTGGCTATATATTGGATCCTACAGATATAACAGACGTGTTATTCCTCAAGTTTCTCCCAGGCATTTAACACTTACGTGTTAAGCTAAGGTTTTAACATTTTCATGTTAACTCAATATTGGCTTGGCCCACGTTATCTGGCTTGGCCCATGTTACTGGCTTGGCCTACGATTTTAACTTGTCATAGGTATTTAGCACTTATTAGTTAACCCAAGAACTTAGCATCAATATGCTGACTCAAGATCTTTAAACGGATTGAAGACTTATGAAGATCCTGAAGTACAACTACTAAGTCTACGACGTGTTTAATAACTATACACAAGAGACAACTTACAGTTGTTATATTCTGGACTCCATGTCATAATCTGGTATGTGTACCTACCCGGCTTAGTTCTCAACAAAGGTATGTGTTACTTATTAATTTTCAATTAAAAGAATATTCAAAGTTTGAATAACTAAGTCATGATATGTTTGTAATCGGTATTCTTCCATACCATTTATTAGAACTAATCTATATTTTTCTAAATCAAAGTTTGATAAAAACCTAAGATTTTATTTATAAATAATCATTAAGGATCCGGTATCCTGAAAATATACCTAAACCCATTTTTCTGAATATCCCAAGGCTTAACTGCCTAAGAAGATCTTCTAGAACATGTCAAAGCAAACCAAACGCATTGCAATCATGACGAATAGTCATAAGCTACTAATTAATATTGAAAGTGCAGAAGGATCAAGAATTCGGGCTCCATCCAAAAGTTAGACTCATCCACCCGAATCCTTAACCATTAATCAGAAAAATAAATTGTCTATCCAATGCAGGGATTCCCAAACACAAAAGAAAAATTGTTTTTAAACATGTACCAACATGAACAGTAAAAAAACCACAAATTCGGTGCGGAGATCCTCTTTTTTCCTGGCGTCTAGGTACGAAGTGTCGGGATCCTGGGCTTGGCAATAACAGGTGTGAGAGCCTCTTTCTTAAATAATGGCTCCTCAAGAAAGAATACTATCAAGATCAACCAAAGCAAAATGAGAACCAGATCTTTGAATCTCTACAAAAGTAGAAAAAGGTAATTAGAGTCAATAAAACTCAGTAAAAAAGTAAAGCAAATTTTTACTTGACGACATGGTGGCTTCGGAGTACTCGGTTGCAAAACTAGCTTCACTAACAACAGACTCAAAGTGGAAAGAGCTCTCACCAACAGGTATCTCTGACAAAGCTTTGATCCTTTTATCTGTGTCGCTCCTTGCAGGAACTAGCTTCTCAAACTTTGGGATTGTACAAGACACAAGGATCATCAAAACAGGTTACATATACATATATATACCTACTAACATGCAGGGATCCTGACTACATCCTACCCCTCTTAACCCACTGGAGTGACTAAAGATCCCCACCTGGGATAGATGTTCTCTTCACAAAAAAGTATTTCCCACTCCAATCACCGTCATTCTGGGTAGCTTTTGGAATTAAAGGAGTTTTTCCAGACTTAAGTTAAAGAAAATAAGGCAAACCGGTGGACTGAAAGAAATCAGTAATCAACAACGGAAAAGGGAAAACCATCAAATACGAGAGTCATTTTACGTAGATCTACGCATTCGTCAAGTCACATCGGTCAAAACTTCTTGAATGTTGAATTTTAAAGTTTGTTACAGCTGTCCGAATGACCTTCACAACTGTCAAAAAACTTGGGGACAATTGTTATGCCTCAGTTTTTACCTCTGGTATCCCGGATCCTCAGATAAGTATCGGTATCCCTGATCCTTACTATGTTTCAATATCCTAATTAACTTATCGTTGTAACAATTAATGTTACGCTTTTGTTTTGACTTGGTCATGCAGGTAACGACTATTTCTCATTACTATTAGCTGAAGACTCGGGGTTGCATTAAAGATAACGGATATATGCGTGAAGAGGAGGCTTGTAACGGTCCAATTATGATAATTCTGGGATATTAGCCTTTCATTTAATGTAATGTAATTTATATAAACAGAGCATAAGATGATCTTTAGGGAATTTACACACACAACACACTTAGCGACAACACTTTGTAACACATAGTTCGATCATCAACTGCTCCAAACTTGTAATATTTTCATCATTTATCGAAGAAACGAGGCAGGTGTCGATTGTCCCCTCCCGAGGTTTTATGTCGGCGATCCCTAAAGATCAAGGGCTTTCCTCGTAAACAACCGTGTCACTCTTTATATTTTTGTATTGTTTTACATTGATTTTACAAGCACACTATCTCACAAACTAAGTTTGGTTATAAAATTAGTCTTGTTAATTTTTGTCCAAAACAGTTCTAAAATTCTTTTAGACGACACCACGTTTTTAGCTCTATGAGACACATGAACTTATTTTCTTATTTTGCATGCATCACAAAAATAATTTTCAAAATTCAACTTATGCGTATCTCTAACGAGTTCTTTGTTATTTATATTTTGAATCAATTTCGTATTAGCATGTCTTAATCGTCTATGCCATAGAATTGTGTTATCAAGTATAGATGCAAGACATATACTATCATCATTATCACCTTGGTGACATGTATATAGACAAGACCGGCTTGGAGGGTGGTGCCGGGTCATCGGGACATGTTTATGAGTGGGGCATATATTTTTTTTAAAAATTATATATATTATAAAAAAATTAAATAACTTATAAATTTTGTAAAATTTTATAAAATTTAGGGACAAGTTTTTTTTAATTTAAATCCAATTCAATAATACCCAATTTAATAGTTATACCCAACTCAATAATACCCAAATGGCCCAATCTTTATCCATTTATCCCATGGCACAACCCAATTACACAACCCAAGACGTGATTACGAGTTTACGTGAATGCCTGCGATGCTAAGAAGTCAGACAGACGCTTGGACAAAGAGACGTTGTTCGGACGCTGGACGACAACGTGATTGACTCCCAGGGTGACGACGTCGCTGTTGTTGTTGTTCTCAGACGACGGCGTCACAGCGCTGCTGTTGTTGTTGCTGTTCGTTTGCACGCAGACTACATGTTTGATTTATTTTGATTTCTTGATTCTTGATAATGCTTTGGGTTGTTTACATAATTACTAATTATGGATTTTGTTTTATTTTATTCTTGATAATGCACGTTTACGACAGGTTTGATTTATTTTGATTTATTAGGTTTGATTTTAAAATATATGGATTTTGATTTTAAAGTCAGTTGATTCATACATAATTACTAATTATGGATTTTGTTGTGAATTTTGGATTTGTTGCTAGGTTTTGATTGTTGATTTTTATTTGAATTTTAATGTTTGAATTTTGATACTTGAATCAGAAAGTATGCCTTCTAAACAACCATCGAGATATCAGAACCGCAAAAAAAGAATTAGATGAAGCATTAAGAAAGTCTCAAGCCGGTGCTTTACTTAAGTTTTTTAAAACCACAACCACAAGGTTCTACTAATATTGATGATGCAAAATGCTAGGAGAGCCTCCCGACTAATTTAGGTATGTAACTACTAACTAGATACTTTTCAATGGTAGTTTAATTTTCTTTATTATTATAATTACAAATATCGCCGTATTATTGAATTTTTTTTATATACGTGCATATTGAGGGGGGAATTGGGGCATTTTTTTATGTCAAGTCGGATACTTAATTTCCCAAGGACGGCCCTGTATATAGACAATTTCTTCTATGACCACTAACTAGTATTTTACCATATTTCCATATCATGCATTTATTCATGTTAAATGTCACACTTAGATCATTGTCACATAATTGACCAACACTAAGCAAATTGAAGTTCAAGATATCAACATGCTCAGCATTAGTAAATAATAGGTTGCCAAGAGAAATGTTACCCTGACCGGTTACTTTGCCTTTAGAGTTTCCACCGAAAGTAACAATGTCATCATCATATTTCTCATATTCTTTAAATGATTCTTTATTCATATGTTTGGTGCATCCATTATCAACAATCCATTCATCTTCTTGTATATTGCTCTTGAGACACACCTATATGGTTGCCATGACAGTCATATATTTGGTACCCAATGTTTCATGGGTCTGAGATTGTTAGCATAAAAACTTTCAACTTTTATCCATTTAGGAACAACTCTTGTTGGTTTATAAAAGTTTTGATTATAAAACCTTTCATTTGAATAGTGATCAAAATTTCTATAAGAATAATTATCATTTTTTCTTTGATAAATGTTTTGATATCCTTGAAATAAACATAGTTTTTTTTCTAGGATAGGAGTTGTAAAACATTTTTGTTATAGTTTTAAAGTTCATTGTTATTTCTTCTTGGATAAGAGTTGTATAACTGATGTGTCTCTAATTATATATATTTTACACGCATAATCACCCCATATTTAGTTGATTTTTGAGCAATTACATAGAAATATAATCTTAATTGGTTTCCTTGAGATAATTACAAGTTGTTTGGCACACTAGATTACTTACTGAACTTCATGTTCATCATGTTACTTTCACTTCTCTCAAGTGTGATAATCATGTCTTTCACGAAAGTATAAAACATATTGATCTAGATTGTCATTCTGTTCGTGAAAAAACTTAAATAATGACATATCAATTTGCTACTCACGCAAACTTCTAACCAAATTTCTAATTTGCTTACCTAAAGTGTTTATGGTAACAGTTAGTTGTTGGTTAAATCTGTTTATCAAGTTTGTTATATGTTAGTTATTTAGTTTGTCCATTTCTATTTTTTTTAACAACAAACTCACACACACTGTAAATCTACACCACTTGTCCAAAACTGTAATAGAATCCACAACCTTTTGAGAAGGGGACACATTGTAATTAACCGCTAGTTAATGTTATTTACGTAACAGTATGTGTAGATACAGGGCAGCTGGAAGGCACTGCGGGCAACAGGACCGTAGGGGGCCCAACATTTCGAGGGGCCCAAAAAAAAAAATTTATATATATATTTAAAATTTTTGAGGCTTTAAAAAAAATTATTGGGCCTTTTTAAAAAAGTAATTTTCATTATGGGCCTTTTTTTTACGGCTCGTGTAGGGTATTCGAATTCTCGGAGACGGCCCTGTGTAGATAAAAGTATGGGGAGTGAGAAGAGAAATAGTTAGAAACTTCGTGTTAAATACTTGATTTCATATAAATATTCAACTCAGCATAAATGATGTAATTAAAGTACGTTTATTACAAAATAAATTAAAGCGACTAATCTTTATTTAAAAACAAAAAAAAAGCAGAACATATTACAAATTAAAAACGGCACATTTATCAAACAATGAGAAACGGAAGAACTGTCAACATGAAAGCCTCATATGTGAACGTTGCATGACCCGAGTACGTTGTGTCTCTCTCCTTGAACTTCTCCGTTAGCCCCTGCATATATATATATATATATATATATTTATTTAATTTGACTATCATTTTAATTAATACATGTATTCTTAATTATTGTTTATATTTTACAAAATAAAATATTTGTATTCTGGAATTAAAATCTAAATACCTTAACGATGAGACAGCACCTGAAATCAATGTCAACAAAAGATAAATATTTTATTAGAAACTTAACAACAAAGAAAAACAAAAAAATAAGATTTAATTCATAGAATGTTTCTGAAGAAATTTAATAAAAATTTGTATCTTGTTTGGTTGTAACTAAAATTAGAATGTTGAAAATACTGAAGCGGCAAAATGTTTAGAAATACTTCACTCATGTGAGAGTCAAACCACAATGAAGTAAAACATTCGAATTCCATAAATCTAATATACCATCAACCAAACATGATTTTTGATTAAAAAACATTTTAAAAAATTCTACGAGAACCAAACATGTAATAAAATAAACAAACATTGTTGAGAAGACATACTCGATAAAATTGTCATACTCGATTGATTTTCTGTTTCCCCCGGTCTTATCGAACTTGGAAGCAAGCAGATCCAAGACAACAGGGGAAACCACAAAGCCTAGACTCATCAATGCGTCTCTTAGTTCCCAGGCATCGATTTGGCCACTGCGATCTCGATCAAACTTCTCAAAATTTGCCTGAAAATTAATTAATATACGGTAAATACTAAGAAAAAAACATTGTACATCAAAATAGAAGACAAACAACCAATAAGCAATTAGTCTTTTTTTTATGGCAAAACTAATAAATGTTTTAAAAATTATATTCATAAATTTTAGAGTCATAACATTATTATACATGACCGGTTAGACTTGATTAAATAGCATCACAAGCTCAGACACAGCAAAACCAAAAATATCAAATACAAACAAAATAAATAAATGAGAATTATTTTGGAATACCCTCCAACTTTGAAGACTATAGAACACTTGAGTGAATTCTTTAGGACCTAATATCAACAATGCACAAATATTAATTTCACAATTTTTAAACAACCAATGGCTAATTACTAATATACCCCTTGGTGTACATAGATAGATGCTTACCGATATGTCTAGTATTGGTATTTGTAAACAGATACATAAGAAGACGAACTGTACGGATGCTGAAACTTTGATTGTACGAAGACAATGCCCTCTGCAACTCCTTATCATCAATAACCCCACTCCCATCCACATCCGCCACCTGAAAACACGCAATCACGTTCGGATCCGTCCCCGGCGGGAACGTCGACGGGACAAGTGCGGCGAACGGGTTTCCGTACGGGGAGGGTGAGGGTTGGTAAGGAGTGCCGTAGGGGTATTGTTGTGGTTGGCCGTATGGTGGCGCTGCGGCAGCAGGAGCGCCGTAAGGGGTGGAGTAGTATTGCTGAGACGGCGGTGGGGCACCATAACCGTAGCCGGATGGGTTTTGTGGGTATCCTGACATGGCTGTAGGAGTAGGAATTAGATTTGAGTGGAGAGGTGTGGTTTTGTGTGTATAAATATGGAGGTGATGAGGTGGAATGGGTTGAATTTGCAAAAAAAATGTCATTGACTTTTTAAATACGGTGGTATTTGACTTTATGATTGACATTTGTGTCATTTGACCATGTCATTCTAGTCGACTTTACATTCTAAATTTAGATTTTAGATAATTTAATATATATAGAGCGAAAAAGTTTCACTAAAAAGTGGTTTTTCATTAAGAAAAGTTAAGAAGTGGGTCAAACGAACTTCGATTGAGCTCATTCCAGCGGTGTTGGAACCGTCTCATCGAACTTTAATCCAGACTCAAAAGCATAAACCCCCTCCACCTGCACCCCCAAAACCCTAAACCCCCCTCCAACCCCAACCCCAAAAGCCTAAAACCACCCCCTCACCCTCCAAAAAAAACCTAAACTCACCCCCCACCCCAACTCTAAAAAAAACTTAAACCATAAAATCTAAACCCTAAAGATAAACCATAAGGCTAAAACCCAAAAATTCAAACGTAAAATCTAAACCTTAAAGACTAAACCCTAAAAGCTAAGATGGTAGAGTTCGACGAGAGGTTCCAACGCCGCTGAAATGAGCTCAATCGGAGTACGTTTGATATTGTTTCTTAACGTTTTAGTCATTTTTTAGATTTGTTAACAAAAAACTACTTTTTATTCGAATCTCCCATATATATATATACTAGCTTAGACCTCATGTAATACACACGGGTGAAAAATATCAATACATAAATTTCTTAAATTTTATTTATATATTTTACAGGTGTAAAAATATATTACTGTATATTAAGGATATAAAAAAAATTCAAAATGTGTAAAAAATAATATATAATTGGGTTTCGAAAATACGTCAATTTCTATTTAATGTAATTTGACTTTCATTTACTATTTTATTGAAAATAAAAATTACATAATTAGATTTCAAAGTTTTTTTTTATAATAAAGGATAATTTAAAAATAAATGTGTTTTATTAGTATATTATTAATTTATTAAAAGATATGGGTGCATTTAATAAGAGAGAGAGGTGGGAAAACAATGATGAGATTGAATATGGTGACAACACGTGGCATACAAAAACTTTTCTTTATTATATAGTATAGATATATATATATATATATATATATATATAGAGAGAGAGAGAGAGAGAGAGAGAGATTGATATAGATATTGAAGCTCCCTTTCACCGTAAAAACCTTGTTTGGACAAAAAAAAAAAATAACAAGTCACCTCGATGAACTATAATTTGGATATTTTTTTGACATAAAAGCATGTGATTGCATAAAATGAAAGATGAGAATAAAAATGGTATAGATGGTTAGTTTTTTTGAAGTAGATAAATAAGCATAGAATGCAAGAGTTGTTTAACACGTAAGAATCTAAAAAATAGATAATTTAATTAATCGATAATTGACGGTTTAAACTTCCATTTTTATAACATATCAACAGTACCGGTTTAGACAGTGGTGCGGGTGGTGTCGCGACACTGGGGCATGTTTACAAGTGGGGCATATATTTTAAAAAAAATTATATATTATAAAGAAAAATAATAATAACTTATAAATTATGTAAAATTTAGGGGAAATTTTTTTTTTAATTAAAATCCAACCCAATAATACCCAAATTAATAGTTATACCCAACCCAATAATACCCAAATGACCCAATCTTTATCCATTTATCTCATGGCTCATCCCAATTACACAACCCAATTACAAGAAAACATGCAATATGAAGACTTAATCAACAACTTTGCCTTGCAAAATGTTAGGAGAGTCTCCCGACTCATTTAGGTATGTAACTACTAACTAGATATTTTCTATGTTAGTTTTATTTTCTTTATTATTATAATTACAATTATCGTCGTATTATTGAATTTTTTTATATACGTGCATATTGAGGGGGGAATGAGGGCATTTTTTTATGTCGAGCCGAAAACTTAATTTCTCAGGGACGGCGCTGCATATCTATATCCTAGAAAATATGAAAAAGGAACATAATTTTGTAATCAATACATGCCATTGTTTTTTTATATATATATTTTCAATTGTATTTTAATAAATAAAATGAAGAAGTGATTTGTGTGAACATATTACGTTACATGTTGTCGGAAGAGAACAAATTTGCAATCAATGGAAGTTGACTTTATATAAGTATTCCAAATTAAGATGTAATATTTGACTTTGTAATTGTTTATATTTTTTTTTTTGAAAGGCCAATTTTATTCGCACCAAAAAAACAAACACGAAAACATAACCGCCAGTTACATATTTACAAACTAACTAAGGGAACCCCACCCAATTGCTATCGAAAACTAAACTTGCACCATTGATCCCACTTCAACGACTTCATTTTTTAGCGATTTTTGATCCAAAGGAACCCCAAAAAATTTATTTCTTCTAAAAGTTTTCCAATTTCCACCTTAGCCGATTTAAAGACCACTTCATTCTTTGCTCTCCATAAAACCCAACCGGCAATTAGGATTATAGATTGTACCATTTTTCTCTTTGTCATCGTTCCACTAACAATATCATGAAAGTTAACAAGGTCCGACACAGAAAAAGCATAAACCTGAGGGATAGAACACCATGCAGAAACACCTTGCCAAACGATTGTAGCCACATAGAAAGATATAAAGAGATGCTCCACATTCTCCTCCAATTCACCACATAGAGGACATAATAGGTTCTGAATGCCAATGCCCCGTCTTGCTAAAGTCATTCTAGTCGGAAGCCTGTTGAGATAAAGCCTCCACCCAAATATATTAATTTTTTTCGGCACCCACCCATTCCATTTAAATGCATACCCATCATAAAAGGAAGCTGGACTTGCCAACAGGGAACGTAAAGACCCCACCGAGAAGACGCCATCAGACTCGGCGATCCACTTCCAACTATCAGACCCCGTCCCTAAGCAAATGTCCCGAACCATCAACGAACATCTTTGCAACTCCTCTGTCTCTTGAATTGAAGCCGGTTGCCTAGTCCAATTCTAGCAATTAGCTTGCCCCGAATTAGAGATAGTAATATGATCACTTATCACACATCCTTTAGACGACTCAATGCGAAAAAGATTTGGAAAAAGGTCTTTTAGACAACGATCCCCAATCCATGTATCGATCCAAAAGCGCACCCCCTGCCCAGATTTAACAACCCCGTAGATCAGATTACCCAAATGGATACCTTTAGTTCGAAGACTACATTCGTTTTTTACGATATTGCTCCAAACTCCCGTTCTACCAGTTTTATAAGGAAGGAGATCGAGTCGCCTTGGTGAGAAGTGTAGTGTTGCTACTACCTTCCTCCATATTCTGTTAACTTCCGACTTGTATCGCCATGCCCATTTTGCAAGAAGGCTGCCATTAAAATCCAGCAGTGACCCGAGGCCAAGACCGCTGTGTTTTGTGGGAGCAATAACATCTTTCCAACTTACCCACGCCATTTTGGGATTTTCCATTGACCCTCCCCAAAAAAAGTTTTTTCTTATTTTTCTAACCTTTTAATCACCTGTTTTGGAGCCCGAAATAATGAGAAATAGTAGGTCGGAAGACTATCCAATACCGACTTGATTAATGTAACACGTCCTCCAATCGATAGGGTAGAGGCCTTCCACCGGGATAATCTTTGCTTCATAGATTCGATAACAGGGCCCAGTTTGATACTCTATTCATATTTGCCCTCACTTGAACCCCCAGATAGTTAAACGGAAGAGAGTTGGCTTGACAGTTCATAACCGAGGCAAGAAGCCCCACATCCTCCATGTCCACCCCAGCACCATATAAACAATATTTTTTGTGGTTTAATCTTAGGCCGGATACAAAGGAAAATACCCTCATCAAACGACGGATGTTCAAAGCGTTATGCCTAGACCATTCACCCACAAGGAGTATATCATCCGCAAATATTAGATGGGTTATAGTGGGGCCCCCGTTTGGAAGTTTAATACCATGGATACTACCCAGTAATGCCGCTTTGGAAACAAAAGATGAAAAAGCTTCCATTGCCAAAATGAATATAAATGGGGAGAGTGGGTCACCTTGTCTCACTCCCCGCTCATAGTTAAACTCCTTTGTAGGAGAACCATTAACCAAGACCGACGAACGAGAGGATGAGAAAATACCTTTGATCCATAAGCGCCAACGATGTGGGAACAACATTTGCTCGAGCACCGAGTCTACAAAGCTCCAAGATATGGAATCGAATGCCTTATTGAAATCCACTTTGAATAAGAAAGTTTTATATTTGGATTGCTTCGCCCAAGATAAGATTTCATTAATGATCATCGGCCCATCGAGGATATTCCTATCCGACAGGAAAGCCGATTGCTCATCCGATATAACCGAATTAATTACCCCATTCAATATGTTTGCCAACACTTTTGATATTACCTTGCTTATGCATCCGATCAAATTAATTGGCCTAAACTCGTCCAAGTTTGCTGCATTGTTTGATTTGGGGATTAAAGCAATAAAGGAGGATGAGCACCCGAAACTGATAGACACATTAGTATGAAAGTGGTTTAACACTCCAAAAAAATCCTCTTACAATGTCTCCCAAAAGTGTTTAATAAATTTAAAATTAAACCCATCTGGGCCTGGGGCCTTATCATCACCACAATCCCAAACCGCATTTTTAACCTCTAGTTTAGAGAAGGGGGCAATAAGATACATGCCGTCTTCGCCCGAAAGAGTCTTTAGGTGATGACACCGAAAGGGTGGTCTTTGCTTTATTGGCTCCTTAAATCTTTGGGCAAAGAATTCCATTGCTTCCTTTTTGATATTTGTCGGCTCCGTACACCATTCATTATTAATAACCAACCCGTTTAAGCGGCTTCTCCCAACCCTACTGTTTATGCACCCATGGAAATATGCGGAGTTTTCATCCCCAAAAGACGCCCACCGAGCCCTCACCTTTTGTTTTAGATCCATTAGTTTGTTGCTATTAATGTCCGAGATAATTTTCTTGTTTTCCAACACAGTTTGCAACTCCACATCCGATAGATCCTTCGATTCGACCACCATATCCAATTTTGCCAAGATTTCTTCTGCTTATGCCAAAACCTCATTATTCTTAGCTTCTTTAATTGCTACCCATTCCTTTATTTCCCCTTTGATTTTCCTCAGTTTGGATGCTAGAACAACATCAGGGGCACCATTACGAGAAAAATTGTTCGCCGTAGAGACGACCAATTCACATAATTCGGGGCAAAGTAGCCAAGAGTTATAGAACTTGAAGGGAATGAATCCAAAATTGTTATGAGTGGAGATCAAAACAACGGGGTTGTGATCCGATAGCCCACGGTCAAGTGCCCGATAAGAGGCTTTGGGCCAACGATTCCAAAAATTTGAGCAGACTAGGAAACGATCAATACGGCTCAATTTCTTACCATCTCCCGATTTAAAGGTAAAAGCGTGACCACCGAGTAAATATTCGAACATATTGGATGAGTATATAAAGTTATTAAATATTCCCGCCGCCACCGCGTCAAAAGAGGAATTCCTCCTTTCATCCGCGGATCTAACAGAGATAAAATCTCCAAGCATCACCCAAAATCCACCTTTATTCATTTTCAGTGACGAAATTTTGTTCCACATTGCAGTTTTTTCAGAACTCGGTTGGGGGGCATAAACAGTAAGAATGTTCATCGATTCTGAAATGCCACTCATCGTACCTGTTAGCAATATAAAATTCTTATCCTTAATAGAGGAGACACAAGTAAAAATACTTGGATCCCATATGCAGGCAATACCCCCAGATCGACCAGTTGCATCAATCCAATCCGCCTCCTTTGCACCCTTGCCCCAGATTTTATCGAATTGAATCTTTGACCCGTCCGCTAACATTGTTTCCTGTATACCAATAAAAGTGATGTCGTGCTCCTTTTTTAATCGACTTATCCAACCGGCCTTATGCACACAACCAGCCCCCTTTATGTTGATGCTTAAAAAATTCATTGATAACCTACATGAGCTCCTTCGTCATTGATTTCTTCAATCAACTGATTTTCAAAGTCTTCCAAGTTGACACCCATTGTTCCTCCAACTTTAATAGTATCCCCAATTTCTTCTGACAGACCATTACTTGATTCCGAATTATCCCTAATCTGGACTCCATCAATTTTCAGTTGTCGAATGGTGCTGGACTGGATTGCCTCGATAGGACATGTGTCGCCTAAAACTTGCATTTGACAGTTCACCTCATCTTCGATAGCATTGTGGCAAGCAGGAGGGCTGGGATAAGAATTTAGGTCAAGGCTGTTGGGAAGGGGGAAGGAAAATGGTTGTGCGATTAATGGTGCCTCCAGGTCTATATTCACTAGTCTGGGCCTCTTTTTTAAACGAGACCCACTAGAGTTGTTAGGGCTTATAGGACTAGAATCCTTGGATGTAGGCTCATCACGAGATTTTTTCCTGTTTCTGATTCGGGTGGACCCACCTCCAACTTTAAAGTTGCTTTCCTTATTCCCTCAAAAAAAATAAACCGTTGAATCTTTGGGAAGACCACCCCCAACATTCAATTCGCTAGTAGCCTTTTCGCTCCCCGTTTTGTTTTGCGACTGTTTGGTTCCCGAAACAACCTCTTCGTTTTCTACGGTGCCACCACCGGGCAAGCCACCCGACGATCGTCGGCGACCAATTTTCGGACTCATACCACGTGAGACTGAAACCATCGATTCTGATCCCGCAGTGTTATCATACAAACACTTAGGAATCCAAGTTTCTTCATTTTCAATCGCTCAAACATCAAATGAAGATTGATTACGGCTGATACGCATATGTTTATTAATTCTTTCACCATGATCCACGAGGATTGCGATCCTATCATATGATAAGTTACCATCCATCTCCGACGCCGTAGACTCAGAGATTACCTTACCAAGCTTAGAACCGATGGCGTTGAACACTTCCGGCGATTGTTAACCACGCCACCCTATCATAGTTGTAGACATGGTTCTCCCATCGTTCGAGTACACTAAAGAACTTCCCATGGCTCTTTTCTTCTTCAATCATAAAGGCCTGCATCTCCTCCTCCGTTTTGAACGTAAGAAGAACCTTCAACCCACCAATATACCGGACCCCTATGTCCGGATAGATTGGTTTTTGAAGATAATTTTTATGTCGTTCACCACTTCCAAGTTTACAGCCACGCCAATTAGAGAATGACCACCCCAAACTTTATTCCGGATGTTACAAGTACTGATATCCACCTTCATGGTCTGTTCATTTGAGCTAGCCTTGCCTGTTAATGCCGCCCTATACGAATTTTCTCCAAAACTATTTCCAACATTGTTGTGATGTGGAGGAGACATATAGTTATTTTCCGGATGTGTTGGGTTAGAAGTCTGTACGGCATCTTCCAACCACTTTAATCGTAGAAGAAATATATTAATAATATTTTTAGGAAAACGCGTTTAGCCCAATAGTATCATGTTGTTAAATGGTTTTATCTCCCTTAAAGATCGAAGGTGTGGACTATTAAGTAGAATTAGGAGTAGATTATATGGATGTCTAAATGTTGTTCTAAAAAATTCTCTGTGTTTACTTATAAAAAAAACTTGTAGAAGAAATTATGTGTTGTTAATATAACTCAATTATACTAGTAAATGTAACACGTAAATACAACTATACTATACTTAGAAGACGCCTATTTGACAAGTTGACTATTGATACATTGTCACAAAATACCATGATGGCTTTCCGCAAAGGAACGTGAAACTCAAGTAACAAGTTGCGTAACCAATAAGCTTCGGTGACAGCGTTAGCCACCCACGGTATTCAGCCTCTGCACTTGAACGAGAGACAACTTGTTGCCTCTTGGATGACCGGGAGATGACATTATCCCCTAAGAACACGCAATAGCATGATGTGGGTCGTCTAGAATCTAAACACCGCCCCAGTCGATATCTGAATAAGCAGTCAACGTGTGATTCAGAGATGAGGTAATGCGAAGACCATTAAACTAGTCTAATGTACCATGTAAATATCGAAGAATACGTTTCAAAAATACCATGTGTGGTTCTTTAGGAGCATGCATTACATAAGAGATATCTAGTCTGATGAAGTTGAGGTTCTAAAGATTGATAACATATGATTTATCATAGTTGTTATCATAAGTTATTATTGTACTTAAAAACATAATAATGCATGAAGTAATTTTAATAGTTGTTAAATCAATTACTCTAATCTAATTATTAATTAAGATTAAAAAGAAAGGTTGGGAATAGTTAGCTTTTTGTCTTTTTCATATTGGCCACAAAAGTTTTTTTTTAACACTTTTTTTCATTATAATGTTAGCCACGTTTTTTTTGTTTTTTTATTTTTTATATTTTCATTTTCAACCTTTATACTATATATAATATATGTTTTTAGCCCGTTTCATTTTCTATTAATTTCGTTTTTCTTTAATAACTTTCGTTCGTTAAATTTTTTTAAAATACGGACTACGCAACTGTTTGTAGTTTTTTTGTTAACGTTACGATATTTTTTTTTAAAAAGGAGTTGTATTCAAAAGCGAGTTTTTTATCATTGCCTATAACGAGTGTCGTTACCGTTGTGTTACCATGACGAGCCGAACCTATTATGTGCGAATAACATCATCATCGATATTGGTATTACCGGAACCCGTAAAGGTATTCGCCTTATGGTTTTTGACGACCCTAATCGGTAAAAATTTTTTGTTTTTTTTCCTTTTTTATTGTTTAGTTTTATGTTTCTTTTCTATTAACATAATTTTACCGTTGCGTCTACGTTTTAGTTTAAATTTTATTAACGATTTGGCCGACACCGTTTTCTATGATAACTTTCGTTCGTTAAGTTTTATTAAATAACGTTTTGTCAACGTTATGGTTTAAATTTCATTGAAGACGGCGTTGTATTCAAGTTTGAGCGTTTTTTTGGTATCGTACATTGTAACGAGTCTACGATTCGATGTAAGTTTTATCCACGCAAACGATTCAAACCAATAATGACTAAACTACCGCCACAAAGCGCGGGAGGTAAAAACTAGTTTTCATTAACAATCAAAAGATGTAAATTGCTAACATATGATTCTAAACATTTATATATAAATTAAACCTTTTATAACCGAACATCAAATCAAAGTACTTTCTTTTATATGTTTTTTATCAAAAATCTCTCTTATAATAAAAGACTAAATGGTTTTTGACAAGTGTTATCACCACAATCCACCACATAATTGTTCCCTCCCAAAAACACATTTACATACACTATTCTATCTTTACATATTTAACTTAATTTTTTTTGAAAAATTACATAAATAAACATTTAACCAAATCAATTCAACATTATTACCATTAACTCAAACTATTTTTTTTAATTATAATCAAAAATGAGTATATAAAAAATCAAGAACTAAAAAATAGAAGATTTAAAAAAAAACAAGTTTTAAAGATTTATTATTAAAAAACGAGTTTTTAAAATTTTATTATTAAAAACAAGATTTTTTTAATTTTACATATAAAACTTGAAAATACTACTTTTGTATTTAAAAAAATATGTGTTAGAATAAAGTTTACTAATATTTAATTAGTAATTTTTTAGTTAAGTTTGATATTTATAAATAAATTTTTTTTATTTTGATTTTGAGATTTTAATAGTTAGTTTTTAATTAATATTAAGAAATTTATTAACATTTATTTTTAAAAGTGTATTATTTTGTAAACTTAAACTTCATTTAAATGACGAGTTTTTTTTTCAAAAAAAATATTTTTGGTTTCAATTATAATTTATTAGTTTTAATTTTTTTCACATTTAAATTTGGAATTTTAAATTTAAATTGTGTCGATATATTAAGAATTGCGATTTTTAAATTTTAGAGTTTTAAATTTTGAATTTAAAAGACGATTTATTGTTGAAATTAAAATTTTATTTTTATTTGTATTTTTTTAAATGAGAGATTAAATATTAAAATTTTATCAAGATTTTCCCTATAAAGGGCGAGATTTAAAAAATATATATACGTAAATTTATTACAACTTAAATATTTGTAAATATGTTATAACATCAAGATTAAAGTTTCTACAAAAATTCTGATAGAGTTTGAAGAAGGTAATAAAACGAAGAAATAACGTATGCAAGGAAATCGTTGACCAATTTGATTATCTTCGATTTCTTTGACTCTCTACCGGCTTCAATCAGGTTCGCATCGTTTGTGACCTTTTTTCGAACGATTTTGGCTATTTTGTGTTTTCAATCATTGAGGAAAGAAACTATATTCTTTGTTGCATTTAGTGGGTGTTAAACTTAAAAAAATTACCAATACCACGCCAAATATTGTATATAATGAAGTATTTTCAAATTTGTAAATCATAATTGTAAAATTTCATTTTATATGTAATTTAATGTATTGCAAAAATTACACCACTTATTAAATGCATTTTCATGTATTTTTTTGATGATTTGTTCACTCTAATCCATATAATCTTAACATTTAACAAAATAAAAAAGTTACCAATACAATTTTAACGTTTCATCTCATGTAACGCATGGGATTAAGCTAGTATTATGTATATATTATAAATGAAGGGTTAGAATAAAGAAGTTGAAAAAAACTCCTCTAGATGTGCATTTGTCACTAAAGAGCACTATGCTCAAGCTCAAAAAGATCAGATCTATCAAGAGCACCACGCGTCATGGGCTCATTTTAAAACCAAGCCAATTTCTCCTAAATCATACCATAAAGTTGGATTTGTAAGATTTCAGACAATAGTGGGCACATGAATAAACATAACAGACTGCAGTTAAATAGCAAACCCAAGCAGCATCCATAACTCTTTCCAACTCAAATTCTGCAATTCCCCACCCTTGACCTACCAAGATAATAAACCACCATCTCTAAGAAAGTTCATGTCTCATCATTATAATGTAGATAAAAACATCATACTAGTTCACAACTCTGCAACCTCAATAAAGACATGGCACAGGTGCACTCATTTCTGATGCATAATGCTAAAAACATGCATTTTCATCTGATTCAAACTAAAAAAAACAAGATGAAATACTCCCACCCAACAAGTCCTCTGGAGTTTTAAGTTGTCATGTTCATAAAACATGCTTTAAAAACAAGCTTACGGATTAAGAGCTTGAGCATGGTGACGAATGTGGTCGTCTATGAAAGAAGCTATGAAATAGTAAGAGTGATCATAGCCAGGCTGCATGCGCAACAGGAGTGGAGCTTTAGCATTCCTACATGCCTCGTCAAACTTGTTTGGCAACAGTTGATTTTCATGCAAAAACTTATCATCATCACCCTGCACAGGCGTGTATACGAAACAATTATATCGCGTTTCAAATAAATGAAGAATGCAGATATAATTTAGGGCTAACCAAACATATTAATGAAACAGATCGATTTTACCTGGTCAATCAAGATTGTAGCTGCAACATCATTGAACTTTGATATCAAACAAGTGGCATCATACTCCTACATATTGTAAGTTATAGTTATGAGCACTTGTTTATTGTAATTAGTAACTACCAAACACGATAATTAAAATTACGGATATACCTCCCATGCAGACTTATCATCACCCAAATAGTTTGTGAATGCCTTCTGGCCCCATGGGCAGTTAATAGGATTTGAAATAGGTGAAAATGCTGACACTGACTGTAAAAAGACAAATTTAGATGAAAAAAGGACAAACATCATCATAATGGTATCAATGGTTATGAGTTTTTTAAATTATGTAAGTTCCAAAATACCTTGTATTTATCAAGGTTCTTCAAATAGATTGTAAGTGCTCCATGTCCACCCATAGAGTGACCACTTATGGATGCGCGTGATGTATCAAGCTGTGGGAAGTTATCACTAAGAAGTTTTGGGAGTTCCTTTACAACATAATCATACATCTGCCAGTTCTTCCACTTCTCCGCAGTAGCATTAAGATAAAATCCAGCACCTGATTTAAATACATGCCTAGAGTAATGAGCGCATTAAATAATTGTCAAATTTGACTACTTGCCTATATATTAATTTGCTACAAAAGCATTTAAAAGTCAATCCAACACACGCAGTTTCTGTTTCCCTCTAACGTACCAACACCAAGATCATAGCTGTCTGCTTCACCCTCCACGTTCAGGCCTCCTATATCAGACAGGAGTCAGTCAGTAATATGGTTTGATGTTATATAAACACAAACTCAAAAAAAATGTGGCACTTGAGGTTGAGTTTCCATTTCTCAAAAGATTGCTTCCCAAATTTACCTATTTGCCATACAATATATTAGCCAGATTCAGGTTTGCAAGTTTTCTTGAAGGGTAACTAGGTAACTAATCGCGTGTCAAAAGCTTTTATTAAACTATGTATCAAGTAAAACGATGCGATTTTTGGGTAAAGAGAAAGTACATATATGAAAAAGGTTTCAAACTTCAAATTAAAAGAAGGCCTGCTTACTTGGAGATGTATCTGGAACAACCAAAGCAATGCCTTCAGTTGAAGCAACTCTCTGTGCACCGGACTTGATTATGAAGTTTTCATCACTGCAAGAAAGCCCAGAGAGCCAGTATAGCACCTAACCCATAACCAAACAGAAAATTTATAACCCTTTTACCGGAAAAACTAAAGAATTATAAACATTTTTTTCACAAGTTCAATAATGAGCTAGTCAAGTAGTCAACAAGTAGAGTTCACCCAGGATCATAACTTCAACTTTTCATTTCCTGCAGATTTCTTTGTTTCATCATAATCAAGACCAAATAAGTTCACCAAAAAGGATAAATTACTCAGTAAGCCAAGAACACAGTGGAGCATATATCCATTCTTACATGAAAGGCTCATGTATCATAAATGAAAATTAGAAAAAAAATAAAAATAAAAAATGAAAAACTATAATGAAAGGGAAAAAACTTTTTTTTTTCCTTTTCTTTGTTAAACTGTTTGATTTTTTTGCAAAAATAAAAATAAAATTTCTTAAAAATCAGTATACAGTCTATTAGAACAAATAATCAAAGATACTAGTTAGACCAAAGATACCAAGGACCAAAGCAATAAAGTTAAGCATCAAACTAAGCCAACAAGGTATAACCCAAATGATTATACTTTTTATGTTTCCTTAGCATCTTATTGTAGCAAACATCAACGAAAGTGATAGAAATTACTAAAATGAACAAAACCCCCAAATCCAAAACCCTAACCCTAGAAATCAAAACAGCATAACAACTATCGGCAACACATTTTCTTAAAAATAATGAATAAACAGCCTAAAACGCCTTTGAAACTAACACACACCTAAATCAAAGATAAACGAAGCACGTAAATGCAATCAATAGGGTTATTGGTGAAGGCTGCTTACAGGGAACTTCTGGGACGGAGAAGATGAGGGAGGGAAGTAAATGTGGAAGTTCATGGAGCAATTTAAGGCGGGAGAATGGTGTTTGTATCTTTTGTTGAATCCTTCAAACATTTTGGAGCTGCTGATTTCAGTTGGCTTGATGTTCTCCATCTCGCTTGCTTGTTTGATTTGTGTGTTAGATGAGTGTGAATGTTTGATCGGCGATTAAAGGAGAAAAGGGTTTTTATATGTGGCGAGTCAAGGTCGCTTTGCACCACAGATCTACGTTTGTCACTGTTTCCACTGATAAGGGTCAAGCGAGGGCTAAACTTTATTAATTATTAATCTTTTCTTAAGATAGTGTTTGAGATTGTGTTGGAAAACTGTTTATTGACTTATTAGCTTTTTCAAAAGTCAATAAGCTAAAAAAAGTGTTTGTCAAACATAAAAGCACTTTTCGTTTTAACTCTTTGATAAAGCTAAAAAGTTGTTTTTTAAGAAGCCACAAATTCCTGACTTTTCAAATGGCTACTGGCTTTTACAATAAAATATTACCAATCTACCCACCCTTTACCCTAAAATAAATATAAGCTAAGCCAAACACTTTTTAAAAAACAATTTATCGATTTATTGGCTTTTCCTACCATGAAAGCTAATCCAAACACTTTTTTGAAAACTTATTTTGAAAAAGTCATAAATTAATAAGCACTTTTAACAAAAACCACTTTTCGAGTTAAATAAGCAATCCCAAACACCCTCTAAATGTAAATCTAAACACGTGTCAAAATTAGGGATGTAAACGATTCGAGCCGAGCCCGGTCTCGACTAGGCTCGAGTTCAACTCGTTTAACTTTCTGTGAGTTCGAGCTCGAGCTCGGCTCGATTCGAGCTCTATTTCTACGTGGGTAGTTTTTCAATCTCGAGCTCAGCTCGGGCTCGACTAGTTTATTATTTATTAATTAGTTTATATATAATTATTTTGTATAAATTTTATTATAAAATGTTATATAACATAATATATATTATTTAGTTATTTTTATCATAATTTTATATATACCAATTATTATTTTATAAAAATATATTTAATATATTATTTAAAAAATATATAACAAATAGGCTCGCGAGCCGGCTCGAGCTCGATAAGTGAAAACTCGGGCTCGTTTTTTTAGGCTCGAGCTTGGGCTCGTTTAAGCTCGGCTCGATTCGAGTTTTTAACGAACCGATCTCGAGTAGCTCGCGGCCCGGCTTGGCTCGTTTACACCCCTAGTCAAAATCATTTACGAGACTATATTTTTTTTAAATATTTGATAAAAAATTTATGACATGTCAAAAAAAAAAACAAGATTACGTAGTTAGTTTTTATTTAATTAACTAGTAATGTTATTTAAGATAAATCAAAATAAGTTAACATAAATAAAAATAAGGCTTAAACTAAATCTTGTAATAGAAAATAAAATGGTATACACCAATTACGTATCATATTTGTTTTTGATGTTGTATGCAGGGGAGGATCAAATAAGAAGAAGGTTTTCGCTAATAAATATAAAAAATGATCAAAATGTTTAGAAACGATATCAAACGAACTCCGATTGAGCTCATTTCAATGGCGTTGGAATCGTCTCGTCGAACTCTACCATCTTAGCTTTTAGGGTTTAGATTTTACGTTTGAATTTTAGGGTTTTAGCCTTAGGGTTTAGCTTTTAGGGTTTAGATTTTATGGTTTAGGTTTTTTGAGAGGGTAGGGGTGGGGGTGGTTTTTAGGTTTTTGAGGGATGGGGTGGGGGGTTTAGGTTTTTGAGGGGTGGGGTGGGGGGTTTAGGTTTTTGGGGGGGGTGGGGTGGGGTGGGGGTTTAGGCTTTTAGGGGTGGTTTTAGGATTTTTTTTTTTTTTTTTTTTTTGGAATGGGGATTTAGGTTTTTGGGGGGGTGTGGGTGGTGGTTTTAGGCTTTTTGGGGTGGGGGTGGAGGGTGGTTTAGGTTTTTGGGGGTGCGGGTGGAGGAGGGTTTAGGTTTTTGGGTCCGGATTAGAGTTCGATGAGACGATTACAACGCCACTGGAATGAGCCCAATCGGAGTTTGTTTGACCCATTTTTTGCATTTTTTAGCGAAAAAACTATTTCTTAGTGAAACCTTCCCCGTTGTATGTATCTGATTTAACAGCCACGAACAGTTTGGCACGATATGATTGGTCGTTGTTTCCCAATCTTCGGTTTAAATCGTAAGGTACTTTCATTCAATTAAATTTGTTTCACTTCATTTAGTATTACGATTCACGTTACTTATTTGAATTTGAATGATTTTCTAGGTATTGGTTCCTGAAATCCATCTATCGAACTTAAATCCACATCTCTTGCATAAAGATAAATACTAGATCTCATTAGATAAAAAAGCATTGACAAACCAACTATAGATAAAATTGAAATGATACTTATCCGTAGGGGCGGATGGAAGACACTTGCAGAGGGTGGGGAGGCACCCCCTCAACAACAAAATTTTAGTGTAATTTTGGGTCATTCAAGTTTCGGGCCACCTGTAGTTTTGTCAAAAGGCACCCACCAGGCCTCAGCCACCCAATGACCCAGGCACCTAACCCATGAGCCCAATGTAAATTAAAGGAGAATAAGGTCCAGTAAGATCACCGCCTGTTCGGTTTCCCCATCGGCTTCTAATTTTAGCGAGCAATCCATTCACCATTCAATTTCAATTCGCCATTCCAAAATCATCTAACATCCATCGCAAATTCAAATTCAAATTCGTCATTTGGTTTCGATCCACTTCAAAATCGACCGATGTCCGGCGACGACTCTCGTCAGTTCTGACCCACCTTCCTGGCTTTCTGAAAATTGATCGCAGGGCGGCAGGAGTCAGGACGCAGGTTCACGAGTTCATCAAATAGGTATTGAATATTTGTTTGCAAATTGAATTTTGTTTCCTTTCAGGAGTTCATCAAACACTAATTTTTTGTACTGTAAGTCTATGTTTTGTTGCATCAAATTTATTTACTGTGACTATGATAGTTACTTCCTATGAAACTTGGTTTTAAACTTTAGTAGATATGCTATCTTGGTTATTTGAATATCCTTTTTATTGAAATTTGAAATTGATTACAAGCAGGGGCGGCTGGAAGGCACTACGGGCAACACGACCGTAGGGGGCCCAACATTTCGAGGGGCCCAAAAAAAAATTATATATATATTTAAAATTTTCGAGGCTTTAAAAAAAATTATTGGGCCTTTTTAAAAAAGTAATTTTCATTATGGGTCTTTTTTTTACGGCTCGTGTAGGGCATTCGAATTCTCGGAGACGACCCTAATTACAAGTCACAGATACATCAATTGCTATTTTATAATTTATATTTGTTGAATACTTTGTAGTTTGTACCGTAGAGAAGAAAGCATTTGAAGTGTTTCGAATGAATCTATAACTGATAGTTTCCAAAAGATGAAACCGATAGTTGTAATATATACTTTGCTTTATTATATTTAACGAAGTTTTATTGTTTAAAATTTTAATGAAGTCTATTTTTAGCGGGTTTTTTTTGTGCACCCGCTGAGTAAAAATTCTGCATCCGTTACCGCTTTATCCGATATATAAAATTAGTATTTTTATTATATTATATTATATTATATTATTATTTTTTTGAACATCACATAAATATTTTTGTGGGGTCCTATTTTAAGAGTGTATTAAAATGTGACCTAAAAGTTCATTTATAGTGTGTCAGTCTCAACGAATACTAATTTGGATGTTTACATAAAACACGTGATTGCATAAATTGTTACAACCATGACTTCTTTATTTTTATTGACATGATCGGACAACTGAAATTGACATCAAATAGTAATATCTTTAATTCTTTATTTATCTCTTGGCCGTTCAAAAAAATTATATATCTTTATTATATCGTGATTAATATGATGACATCGGATGCCAAATATATGAACTAGCAATAAATATGATTCAAAGAACAAGTTAAAAATATCTATATTAAGCTAATATTAAAATGACACAATTTCAAACTATAAATATACAGGGGATGTTTATCATACAAAGGTCCCTCAACGTATAAAACGTATGAAGGCTTCCCAACCTTTGATTTTATATGATCTAGAGCTTTAAATCACGCGCTGGCGTAATCATCTAGAAAATAATAAACAAGCGTCCAAGTAAAAAAAGGTATTAAAGTCAAATTATATTAACATTAGTCAAAACCAATCTCTGTAAAAAAGTCATCGACGACCTGAAATCACCTTCACCCTTATGTGATAAAAGCGTATAATCAAACCCTGAAATTACGTTCACCCTTATTTGACATTTCAAATTCAAGTATGTAATCACGTTCACCCTTATTTGTACGATCACGATTGTTGATTTCTATGAGGTTTATTACGCATACGTAACAACTCAAGTATGAGGTTTATTACGCACACGTAATCACGCATGTTGGTTTGTAATTTTGTATGATGTTTATTACGCATATGTAATTACGCAATTTAGTACGCATACGTAATTACGCATGTTGATTTACGTAATAACGCAAGTATGAGGTTTATTACGCATACGTAATAATGCAATTTGTATGAGGTTTATTACACATACGTAATAACGCAAGTATGAGGTTTATCACGCATGTACGCATACGTAATAACACAATATGAGGTTTATTACACATATGTATATATGTGTGTGTGTGTCTAGTAATCACGCAAGACTGGGGTTTATTACGCTTGTATGTTTATAGCAAATGCGAAATTATAACGCATTTTTATTAATTACGCATGTATAGTTAATAACTCGTAGAAAAACAAAAATATCCTCCCACTAAAAATTAAAAGAAGCATGTGGCGCAGTGCTATTGTAACACCATGCCAATTCTGAGGTCCTAATTTGCCAAGTTTTAAAACCCTAGTGATTGATTTTGCTAAGTCCCAAAGTTCAAGGGTTGAAAAAGAATAATCTGAATTTTGGCTTGGTAGCGGACCACTAACAGAAGCCATGACGGTGCGCTAATTCCGTATAGTCCTGGAGGTCCGCAATTTCTTGAGTTGCCACGTCGGTGGTGACTTATCCAGAGAACCTAACGCGTGTCATGGTGGCGGACCGCCACGCCCCCCCCCCCCCCCCGTAACGGTCAGCTAGCCAAAAATCGAGGTTTGGTCCAATCAACAATTTATATCTAAGGCTGAAGCAAGCCCTGGGTGGTTGCGGACCGCTACCACTCATCTTAACGGTCCGATACGGGTCTGTCGAGTAATTATAAGTAGATGGCTCAGGCCATCCATTTTCTCACATCCCAAACCTCTCAACTCACTTCCAAACCTTTTGGAGCAGCCTGAACTCGATCCTCGTGCCTTCGTTTCGGTGGTTTATCTGACTTTCGCTTATTGTCGTATTCATGCGTTAAGAAACTAACCAATATAGAACTTGCGTTAAGGTTTCACTGGCCATCAAGGACTACCCTAAGATAAGCACAAGCTACCATTAAGGTGAATATGTTTATCTGTTTTTATTTTCAAGACTTTAAAAGTTTTACGTTCACAAAATGGCAATACATGTATTCAAAAGTTTTATACATAAGGGCGTCTATAGAAAACATTCAGGCCATAAGTATACGTAAAACTTGATCATGGGATACACACTTTTATGGGTGAAATTACCATATTGGAGATGGTAATTGAACGTAAGACGAGGTCTCAGTTATGAGACATCGCAGTAGGTAAGTCTAATAAATGTATATAAAGAATTTTGACACGGTTATGTGGTGCTAAGCATGGAGATAACTCTGCATTGATAAGAACAAGAGAAGATGTTTATGATGGATTTCCTACACATGGATATTTCCGTGTTATACACAGGGTTATGTGCCGAAAGGTAAAACCCCTAGATACCAATGCTTACAAAGCTTGGTATTGGAAAGGGTTAACTTCCCAAGCACATGCCAACTGCCTTGTGGCTCTAATTTTACACTGTTTGCGCATGTGACATGTAAATGGTTGAGAACCATGATTTTGTACATTGAATGGGTATTTAAATCCCCATGAAATGAAAATGATTTATTTTTCCCCGGATTTGGAAAATATACAATATCAACCCTCGAGTTGAGATTTATTACAAGATTGATCCAAAAGTATTTTTCGCTGCTAAACTCACTCTGATTTTCTAAATAAAATAAGATTAGAGGTGCAAATCTGGTCGCACATAGGGGGTGTCCTGAAACTGGGGTCTGACAACTATCCTTTCGTATCCTTTCGCACGCCCGTGGTGTCCTGAAACTCACACGTCCTGAAACCAGTATTGGAAAAGTGAAACGTGTCCTCCTAGTTACTTATTTATTATAATAAGGTTATATATTATTCTCCATATGGGTGTTCAATATTTGGTTTCAAACCAATTAAACCGTTAATCGAATCAAAACCGAAACCATTTAAAACCAAACCGAATTACATATTTGGTTTTCATTTTGGTTCAAATCTAAAAACCAAATATGTAATATGGCTTTTGGTTTGGTTTAGATAGTGTTCCAACTGAGACATGTTAATAACATTTACCGAACTTGTGAGTTTAGTAATGTTATTTGAACCGAACTTGTTATACGATAAAAATATGTTTTTGTTTAGGCTTTTCATAAATGTTGTTTTGTTTAAACCGAACTCGTTACGCCTACTCAAAATAAAAAGAAGAATGTCTTTTTTTAGCTAATTCGGTTTATTAGATTCAAACTGAATTATAAAGTGGTTTTAAGTTCATATTAGGTTTCCACGAACTAGGTTCGGTTCGAATTATGGTTCCAACAAAAAAAATATAAACCCAAAAAACCTTAATCGAATAAACCGGAAAAAAACCGTAACCCAAACTCATTTTTTTTGAACGGCAACAATGAGAACTTCTCATAGAAAGACTAGCGGGGACTAACCCAAACTCATTTTTTTTTGAACGACAACAACGAGAACTTATCGTAGAAAGGCTAGCGGGGACTAGCAATATAAACACCCATTTTCCTCATAAACAACAAATGACAACAAATGCCAGGAGTTCATGAACAGCATGATTCAACCACCTTCGTCCCCCGTATTAATGGCGGATGCCAGAAACCTAATTATCCAAATTTTGAATCGTGTAATAGGAACTTTCGGCCCCTTCCCCAACTCATCATCCTCCATTTCTTCATAAATGCATTTACCATTGCTGTTGTCACCATCTCTCACTTCAAATATTCACATTTAAACTCATCAATTTCACCACCGAACCACTTTCATGTCTCCCCAATTTCAAAATTCATCAAAACACACACTCTCTCTCTAGAGTTCAATCCGTTTTATGATCGAATTTCTCGTGCGCGTGGATGAATTTTAGCTGATATGAAGCAATCTTGAAGGTTTCATTGTTGATTTTGCCCTAATTTATTATAAATTTATTTATGGTTGGACGGTTGAACCAATCACCAACCTTTGTACTCGTGACTTTTAGGGCTCTTTAATCTTCGGTCAATACTCGACAAAAGCATATGCTATTTAATTTCTTTTTACAGGGTTGTTGTTATTGAAATACCTACAAAAAGGGTAGCTTTGATTTAGGTGGGAATTCTACCAATATGTTCAATCATAAAATCCAATGCAGTTAGGAAATTGTGATATAAAAAAGTCTTGCTAAAAATTAGGGCTTTTTGATTAGTTATGGTGGGAAGCATTGAGGTCATGATGCCAAATGTACATTCAAACGGGACAATTTCGAGCAATGGATTAGAGGAAAAACTGGATGAATTTCGACGAGTTCTTGGAAAATCTGATGATGACTTGCTAAAGATTGTTGGTGTTGGTGCGGGTGCATGGGGCAGTGTATTTGCTGCATTGCTTCAAGATTCGTATGGTCGGTTTCGTGACAAGGTTCAGATCAGGATATGGAGAAGGGGTGGGAGAAGGGTTGATAGAGCCACTGCTGAACACCTGTTTGAAGTGATTAATTCAAGGGAAGATGTGTTAAGGAGGTTGATTAGACGGTGTGCGTATTTGAAGTATGTTGAAGCAAGATTAGGTGACAGGGTTCTTTCTGCCGATGAGATTTTGAAAGACGGGTTTTGCTTAAATATGGTGGATACACCTCTTAGTCCCATGAAAGTTGTGACTAATTTGCAGGAAGCTGTTTGGGATGCTGATATTGTTGTTAATGGATTGCCTTCAACCGAAACCCGTGAGGTTTTTGAAGAAATTAGGAACTACTGGAAGGAGAGAATTAGTCCACCTATTATTATCTCTTTGTCAAAGGGGATAGAAGCTGCTTTAGATCCCGTTCCTCATATAATTACTCCTACGCAGATGATCAGCCGGGCAAGTAAGCGTTTTTAATCTTTAGTTACTGTGATGCTGTTATATCTTAATGATTTTTTTGATTTGATTGATATCTTGGCGTATAAGAATTTACCTTATTTAGATTGTATCAATTTGCTTGTATAGATTGGTGCAAGGTTAATTTGTGATGTTTGAGTTTTTACATTGAGACAAACTTGTTGTTCCTAGATTACCCTTCATGTTACGAAGATCGGATAGGGTTAGTTTGTTGGATTTAATCAAGGGTACAAATGTACAATTATCTGAAAAGTTGGTACATTTGTTTTATATTGTAAAGTGGATTCTTTCTTGGACACATGGGTAAAGGCTCGAAATGGGAAACTTAAGGATTTTTCATTTTTAGCCGTTTAACGAGGAACTACTTTGCTTTGAAGGAAAAATATGTACACATTCTATAAAGGAAAAAAATATATGCACTCGATTAATACAGCCTGCCAAAAGGAGCTGTTACTTCGTTTTCTTACATTAGTTGTATATTTTTTTTTGTATAGCTGGAGTTCCGAAGGAAAACATTCTATATCTTGGTGGACCAAACATTGCTTCTGAAATTTACAACAAGGAGTATGCAAATGCTCGAATTTGTGGGGCTGAAAAATGGAGGATACCGCTTGCAAAGTTTCTAAGGCAACCGCATTTCATAGTATGGGACAATAGTGATCTTGTCACACATGAAGTCATGGGAGGGTTGAAAAATGTTTATGCAATTGGAGCCGGTAAGTCATTTTGTTTTCCATCCTAACTTAGATCGTTTTAAAAGTATGAAACACACAACATAAATGAAATTGTAAGGTGGCAATATGGGCGGGTTTGGTAACTGGTCAAGGTTGGTAATTTGTAGTGTGGATAAAACGGGCCAGGTTGAGTTTATTTGTTACAGTTGTGGTTTTCTTTTGAATTTTAAATAAAGCAATGTAGGAGGTTTTATGCATTTGTGAGTTTTACAGTCGATCTATTTATAGTAACTGCCACCTATAGGAACTAGGGACAAACAACTATAAATGGGTGATGATGAACTTTAAGACCTAAAATTTAAGAATATCCAAAATCCCATAACAGTAATACCATGCCTTTATAACCATCCACTGATATTATGCCCAACAAACTGTATCTTTATGCCTTTTATTTGAGGTGGCAGTTTAGAATCACTTATAAATGGGTTGATTTGGTTTGTTTATTATATCTAATAGATCAAATGGGCTCAGTTAAATTATTTAACTAAAAAGGATACACGTCAAATGGGTCAAAAGTCATCTGAAGTGTACTCAAATGCATAAGGCCTCTTATACCACTTAACTAAAGCAACTTAGATTACTATTGCATCAATATAGTTTCCTGTTTGGCCGAACACTAGAACCTGCCCATTTTGACCCATTGCCCAACCGGCCCACTTTTCCACCTCTACCTTGAATAGAAAAACATAAAAAATATTGTTTCTTTAATGCGCACGCACAACCGTTCACCCTATGGCTCTTTGTAACTTGTAAAACACAAATGTTGAATTCTTAACGAGTGGCAATCTAATGTTTAGAATTTAATTTCTCTGTTATAATGTAACTGGATAATTGCTTTTGGCTTTTATTACATTCAGGAATGGTGGCTAGTCTGACCAACGAAAGTGCAACCAGCAAATCAGTGTATTTTGCACACTGCACATCAGAAATGATATTCATAACTCATTTATTGACAGAAGAGCCTGAAAAACTCGCGGGCCCTTTGCTTGCAGATACTTATGTGACACTTTTGAAAGGGCGTAATGCTTGGTATGGACAAATGATTGCCAAGGGAGAACTCAGCCTTGATATGGGTGACAGCATCAGTGGTAAAGGGATGATTCAGGTATCCTTAATTTGCCCTTTTTCTTGCTTCCGATTGGCTAATTATCCTTGATTGAGATGGCAGTTTCAATCCATTCACTTGAAAGTTGGTTGGTTTGGGTTAAATTTCAGCTCCAATGGGTCAGATGGGTCAAATTAAAAAAAAAACCGAAATGGGTTAAGCTGGTTGAGAGTAGCACATAAGTGATTCAAATGTTTCCAACCTCTTAAATCAGTGTATTTCAAACAAACTAGATATTATATATTATTTGTAAAATTTTAAAACATTCGAGAGCGTTGGTGGGTCAACCCAGCCTGTTTGGTCTCATGTTAAAAAAATGTCCGTTTTGACCCGTTACCCAACCCACCTGACCTACAATCTTTTTCCTTCTCTACTGCTTAACTATTTTTTTTTTGGTCGACAGGGAGTATCTGCAGTGGGAGCATTTTTTGCGCTTCTGAGTCAATCAAGCTTGAGTGTACTGCATCCAAATGAAAAAAAGCCTGTTGCACCAGTCGAGTTGTGCCCCATCTTGAAGACGTTATACAAGATACTCATAAAAAGGTAATCTTTCTTTTAAACACATGTCTAATAAAAAAAATGCTAATGCTTCACTTTACATGTAATTTAACTGATAATCACATATCGTTCGATAGTCATAAAAAAGACAGACTTTGTAAGCCAAAATCAATAAAAAGGTGGTGTTTCTATGAGTTGAACCAATGCCTATCTGTTACAATAGTTTAACCTAACATAACATATCCTTGAAGGCTTGTCCCTACTATTAAAATCAATGGGTAGACATGTCATGACAAATCAAGATGACAACTTTATTGGATGGGGCCATTAAATATATCATCAAACTTATCTTATGATGACATGACACTATGAAATGATAAATCGCTCAAAGCGATAGAGAAATTGGGACCCATCATCATTTATGACACGTTATCATGTTGCTTAACGAAATGATAACTTTTAGAAATATATTAGTTATAACTTCCAACATGACTTTCTGTTTTCAGGGAACAAGATTCACGCGCAATTCTTGAGGCGCTTAGAGATGAGAGATTGAATGATCCGCGTGAAAGAATTGAGATTGCTCAGAGTCATGCATTCTACAAGCCTTCACTTCTCGGTCAGCCATGACTGCATCGTGTTTGGATATCAATCAAGTAATAAAAGGAACATTTGAAACAATGTTTATTATTGATTGTTTTCCTTTTAACAGTTATAACTACCATAAGCTCCTATAAAACGATTATGGTATTTTCCCAGATGGTAATATTTTGAAAGTTATATATCTAAACCTCTTGCCCTATACGGGTTTATACCCAAACGAGCAATTGCATGGTGTTAGTTTTCGATTTGAACCATGGGTATGTTGTGCTAGACTGATTGAATCTTCCATAGCTAAGTGATGTAATCACATAATTGGTTTTCAATTTGTGGCACACCCATTGAACTAGAAACTAAAAACTTTGACCAAAAATCATGTTGGTTACAGAATTCACTAGGGAAGCTGCATCCCAGGTAATGTATGCACTGGCATCATGGCCGTCTCTATATGTTGAAATTTTAGGCTTGGGCCTTCAATTTAAAAACAAATAATTATTATATACATAGTTTAATTTAAAGAATGCCTAATCCTAGTCCAATTCTACTTTAACAAAAAGAAATTGGACCTAATTTTTTTTATGTATATAAGCATAGTCTAATCTTACTTTAACGAACCCGTTTTTTGCCCTCACTCACAAAAAAATCCTAGATCCACCACGGTTTATATCGATGACATTTGGAAAAGGCATCAAGAATTTACTTAACATTGGGCCCTAAAAATGGTTGAGCCGCCCTTGACGGGCATCTACCAATGGAGGCATAAAACAAACTTTATAACTGTTTGGATTTGAAAATGACTGTTTTTTTTAATTAAATAGAATATATTAGTTAGGATTACATATAATAAAATTAGTTTAGATTTATATGTAGATAAAATTATTGTAATTATTTTTTATGAAATTATGATTTGATAAGGTTTATCATTAGAATGTAACTAACATGCTTTGGTGGATGTGCTTAGTTCATGTAAATAACATGCTTTGGTGGGGTGTGATTAGTTCATGCAAATAACATGTTTTGGGGAATACATAATGTTATGCTAAATTATACCAAATTTGACGCCCCCTCATTACATGATGAGCATCAATCACCATTTTGCCACCACCTATAAATATAAACCCCTTCTCTGCTTATGACCTAACACATGAAACTCAATAGTAAAATTAGATTTTGATAGGGTTTTATTCGGATATAATTAGGATTCATCATTTGGGATTGATTTTAAGTGATGATTTTTGTGTCGTGATTAGATGAATTTGTGTTGGAGAGGTGTTTTATGTTAGTTTTAATCTGCTTGGGATCATTTTCTATTTTAGTTTGATAGGAATTCAAGCTGTTATTTTTAGAACAAGATGTATACCGGTGTGATTGTGATTGTGTGATAATAAAGTGCATGACACGTGGCGTCACGTCACTACCTTCATTATCACAACATTCATCACTTGGTAAGGGGTATACACAAGTGATTGTGGTGGTGTGATAATTAAATGTTTATTTTTTTATTTTCATTTAAATAAAATATAATATAATATATCATTAATAAAAATAAAATAAAACATAATAAATAATATTTCATTAATAATTAAAAAAAATTACATCACTAAAATAAAAATAAGTTGATTACAGGCTCCACATTCGCAATTTCATTTGAATCTGAATCTGAATTTGCATTTCATCTACATTTCATTTCAAAAAGGTATTCTCCACACCAATATTAAATACTTTAGAACAAAGAAGAAAACCAACACCTTCCTTCCCCCTTCCATAACGTGTGTTTCCCCTAATTTCTAATAAATAGTATCGATAAGGGTGAAGATCAGCATGAAAAAAATCACGGGAAACAGACAACGGCGTGATTTTTAAACAAGGGGGCGGTGGTCCTTTAAAATCACGGCGTGATTTCACACGCCGCATAGGACCACGTCGTTGTTTGATCGGTATACCAGATGCTCTTACAAGAGAAATTCGTAGCTTTTATGGCTACAATAAACAATTAAATTATAGTATTTTTCAATGAACAAGTTTTGTAAAATTACTATTGTGATCAATAATCGATTATAGTTACTTTTATAAACATGTAAATATGAGTTATAAGTTAATTGTTAAACAAAATGGTGTGGTGGAGCGGCGTAATCGAACCGTGATAAGCATCATTCGGAGTATGTTAAATGTCACTAAAGTTCCACAACGATTATGGGGAGAAGCCGCGAGACATGCAATCTACATCCTAAATTGGGTACCTACAAAAGCACTACTAGAAAATACACCTTATGAAGCACGCAAAGGCTCGAAACCCAGTCTTCAAACATTTACGGGTTTTCGGTTGTATCAGTTATTTGAAGACACCCTCAACTACCTCTTTAAAAAAGTTTGATGATAGAAGTTCCCCTATGGTTTATCTTGGTACTGAACCTAGGTCAAAAGCTTATCGGATGTATGACCCGGCTCGACACCAAATACACGTGAGTAGATATGTAATTTTCAATGAAAACCTAGGTTGGAATTGGGCTAAAAATGGCGAAAATGGGGCTGATTTTCTTACCAAATACACCTGAGTAGAGATGTAATTTTCAATGAAAAGCTAGGTTGGAATTGGGCTAAAAATGGCGAAAAAGGGGCTGATCCGGAAAATTTTGTGGTAGATTAAGAGAATCTGGGAGTCTCGTTGGAGGACCAAACAAGCGACGAGGGGCAACCGACCACTTAGTCGCATCGCCATCAACTGCTGAAAATGGGCTTTCGACCCACTCTACACCCTCGACTAGCCCAAATCAAGTCTGTGTAGGCCCAAACAACCGACTTTTCAGCCCAGTTCACGTCTGATATAGGGTTGTTCATGAACCGAACCGAAACGAGCGGACCTTTGCTCATGCTTGGTTCGTTTACAAACTGAACCGAGCCGATCAACTCGTTTACAACCGAGCAGAAAATCGAACGAACATTATTCGAGCATTAAATTTTCCGAGTGATTATCGAGCGAGCGGCGAGCGATTTGCACAACCCTACTGTGTAGTGTGCCTTTTGAATTGTAGAGCCGCAAAAGCTACTCGTCGCTCTGATCGTGAGCTGCAAAGGCTGATCGGCTGACCAGGAGGGAGAGACGATTTGTGACTTGAATCGTAGAGCCGCAAGGCTGCTCGTGCATGCGACGTCCGATTAGGGTTAGAGATTTTAGGCAGAGACGATTTGAGACTTGAATTGAGGAGAACGCTCTGAACGTGAACTAGTGAAGTAACGCGATTACTAAAGAGGTGTTTTTTTTTTCTTTTTAGGTTTTAAGTTGGGCTACTCTTGACTCAATATAAGAAGTTCTATAACGGATTGAACTAAAAGAGTTATTTATAAATGTATAAAATATTAATTCATTATATATATATAAATTAATTCGAGCCAAACCGAACGAGCAACGAGCGAACGTACCTTTGCTCGTGCTCGGTTCGTTTACAAACCGAACCGAGCCGATCGGCTCATTTACAAACTGAGCCGAAATCGAACGAGCATATTTCGAACGAGTTCGAGCGAGTTTCGAGCGTCGAGCAATTTGGACAGCCCTAGTCTGGTACGACCCAAACATGCCACTTGCACAATTCATGTACTTTTGGGGCTGTTTCAGGTACTTCTCAGCAGCATAATTCAGATCCTATTACACCGAGAAGGTCTACACGAACCTCTAACATTCAAAAAAGAAAATGTAATGATTTTATTTTAGAGGGAAAGGTTCGTTATGGGGGAAATAAGACTGAATATATTGAAGATCAAGAACTTCTTGAATTAGCATAATTTGCCAGAAGTGCTTTTTTTCATCATCATTGTTAACTCCTTGGCTGCTATCACAATATCCATAAAGGTGACGACTTCCACCCTTCGAATACCTTAAACCATATGAAGTGGTTCCTTTCACATATCTGAAGATGTGCTTTATTGCATCCATATGAGATTCCATTGGTCCTTTCATATAACGACTCGCAATTCCAATGGAAAAACTCAAATTGCGTCAAGTATGTAGCAAATACCTTAAACACCTGATTATGCTTCGGTAAGTAGTTGCATCAATTAGGTTTTCCTTCTCGTCATTAGAAAGCTTCATACCCGGTTCGAGTGCGCATTTGGTAGAATTGCAATCTTCCATGTTTGCATCTTTCAAAATCTTCTAGAATATCCTTCTTGCTTGATCTCAATCCCGGTTGGGGTTTGGGAAACTTCAGTTTCAAGATAGAAGGATAATAACCCCAAATTGCTCATCTCAAATTGCTCTTCCATTTGCCTTTTGAAACCACAAATTGTAAATGTCTCACCTGTGTGATATTGCATAAATTGGGGAAGTGGGACAAATTTTATTTTCAACTGTTTCATAAAAAAAATGTCTAACATTTAGAATTCTATTTTTAGCTTTTACTTATAATTTTATTTATTTTTATTGTAGATTGTTATACAAAGCATATGGAACTGCTTCAAACGATATAACTATTATACTTTCGAAAAAAAAAACTACTATACTGTGGTTTTTTTAATTTCGGATTTTGTATTTTTTTTCTGTTTTTAAATCTGTAATAGTAATAGCATGGCCTGGGTTAGTAAACTGCAAATCAATTTTATGGTATATCCGATGAGCAGTTTAGGAGGAAACTGCAAAGCAGTTTTAAAAGCACAATATGTTTTCTGTAATACAAATAGGCGGGAATGGGTTTAGTAAACTGCAAAGCAGTTTTAAAAGCACAATATGTGTGGTTTAATGCCCAATCCGTGTGATTTTGTAACTGCCGAAAATTTGTAATTTAAGTGGCCAGGATCTCCTTAAAAGGTAGTTATGCCTATTTTAAGTGGATGAGATTCAATATAAAGAAACACAAATGACGGTTGACTCTTTTCCGTCTATATATATATAATTTTGTTTTAAATTCATCAAATGTAACAACCGTCTGATGTTTGATTAATGTCGATTAATTAGTGGTTTAATTATGTTAATGACATAAATTAACAAGACAATAATGGGCCTTCGCCACATTTCTTATTCTTCTCCTACTGTTTTTCGTTTTGATTTTGTTAGTTCAAAAAATAATTTAATCTGCAATAAAAGTATATAATACCTGAATTCTAGGTGCTATTTCATTCAATTCATCAGTAGTTTTGGCTCGAAATCCAGGCCCTTCAATGGGCTAATCCACCTTCAGTAAGTATGCCATATTCCTTTGCAATGGCTTTAGCTGTATTGATATTACCAACAGTAACCATATGCACAGTTATACCCGCAGCCAAACAAGTTTTAACAGCCTCCTTAACAATCTAGTCCAATTTCAGTAACATTTAAATTGAACACATGCCCACACAACAAGAATTCATCATTATTTTATAAAATAAAACATTCCCATTATATTATACTGAAAATTTGAGAAATGTTACATTTAACTTCAAAAAAGGGCGAAAAAGTCCCCTTTATTAGGGAGTAGGACGCCCGACAGAATCAGTAAAAATGGGGTAATTAAGTAGCGTTTATAAAAAAAAGAACAGATAGCACAAAACCTACAAGTATAACTATAAAGGGAGTAAAACACATCGAATTCGAATGCTACAACTTACAAAGATATGTACAACACAAGAAGTTGAAGTAAATTGAATATCAATAACTTGACCGTTTTTATAAAAAAGAATTATGCCAATTGTGCATCTTACAGTGTCATGACTCATGGCATGGCTACTACCAGTAATCACGACATGAGCATGCGCCATCTTTAAAATGATGAAACCGAGTTGCATCTCTAACAATGATTTCCCTGCCAACAAGTTTTGAAATAAATTTAATAGCAGAGTGACAATCTTTACATACCCTCAAGTTCTTCATGATTCTCAAAGTACTGTTTTTTGGAGTCTTCATCAGTGCAAACACAATAGCAAGTTTTTCACTATGATGCATAAGAATTTGCTCTTTAACCTCTTCATCAAGATCATGCAAAACCGCTTCAGTTTTCGGTACAAACCCTAATTTCTTGATTTCCTTCCAAAGTTCTGCCATATTTTGATAAATTTCATCTCTTTCTGGATGAACACTATCTTCTGCTCCAAACACATGGACTTGGTTCCTTATTTGAACCCAACTAAATCCTTGGTCCTTTTTCACTTGTTTGACCTTCATTGACTTTCTAATTTCAGCAGCATCCTCCCAATTCCCACAAACAGAGTATACGTTGGCTAGAGCCGAGTAGGCCCCACTGTTATCTGGTTCGATTAGCAGGAGTTTTTCTGCTGCAATTTTTGCAAGATCCATGTTTTTGTGAACAAAAGTAGAAGCTAAAAGTGAGCCCCAAGCTATAACATCGGGTTCAATTGGCATACTTTGTATGACATCATATGCTTCTTGAAGCTTTCCTGCACGCCCATAAAGATCGACCATGCAAGCATAATGGCTTAATGTAGGTTCAATCCCATGTTTTTCTTGCATTAGTTTGAAGTACCCAACACCTTCTTTAACCAATCCCATGTGAGTGCAAGCCGATATTACTCCAACATAAGTTATATGGTCAGGTTTTATATCAAAACTCAACATTTTTTCAAATAATTCCAAAGATTCTTTTCCATGACCATGTTGAGCTAAAGACATGACCATGGAAGTCCATGTGACGGTATCTTTTAAACAACTTATTATATCAAACACACGTTTTGCATTATCAATATTTCCAGATTTAGCATACATGTTAATCAAAGCATTACTTACAGAAACAGACGGTTCAGATTCGGATTTTAAGGCTCTTGCATGGATCTGTTTGCCATGCTCTAAAGAAGCTAGACTTGAACTTACACTCAACATAGCTGCCAGCGTGTAACTGTTAGGTTCTGGGCCTTCTTTGATCATTGATCTAAAGAGATTTATTGCCTCCTCATTAAATCCGTTCTGCATATAGCCAACAATCATGGCGGTCCATACTACAACATCACGATTTTTCAAAGAATCAAATATTTGTCTGGCTGGATTCATGTCCCCTTGCTTGATGTATCCGTCTAAAAGGGACGTAAATGCAATTATATTCAGATTTGAAATGTGATTTTGCTGTACAATCTTTTGAGCTATCTTGACACAGCCAAGCTTAGAGTACATGGAAATCAAAGCATTTCCAACAGCTCCAGATAAATCAAATTGGGTTCTCACAAGGTGACCATGAATTTGTTTCCCCAAGTTCGAGTCATTAAGATTTGCACAGGCAGATAAAACACTTGCCAATGTATATTTATCTGGTTTTAGAACTACTGGAGCTTTTAGCATATTTGAGAACATATCAAGAGCTTTATTGTCAAAACCATGCTGATTGTAACCCGAAATCATTGAATTCCATGTAACTATATCTCGATCAGTCATTTGCTCAAATTGAGCGCGCGCAAGATCGAATCTTTTGTACTGCATATGCATTGATAGCATAGTATTCCAACTTGACAAACTCTTCAGTTTCATCCCATCAAACACACTTTCCGCTGTCAACAGATCACCTGATTTTGCATACATGTTCAGCAGAGAATTAGCAACGCTGGGGTAACTACCGATACCAACTTTCACTATACACGAGTGAATTTTCTTCCCAATCTCCAGTGATTTCATTGCAGCACAGGAGGCAAGAGCAATAGTAAACGTATACTGAGTCGGCATTACTTTGGAACATATCATGTCAACAAGCATCCTGATAGTCTTTTCAAAACGACCCATCTGATTATAACCCACCATCATCGCAGTCCAAGAGACGGAATCAGGTTCAGGCATTTGTTCAAACAGTTGGCGAGCATAGTCAATCCTTCCTTGTTTCGCGTACGCAGAAATAATCGTGTTCCAAGAAGACGCGTTCCTCACAGGCATTTCATCGAACAGCTGGCGGGCGTCAACAAGAAGCCCTGTTTTCGCATACATGTTTATCAGATTGTTCATTAGGATCACACCAACATGAACACCAGACTTGATTATTCGAGCATGAATCGTTTTACCCACACATGGGTCTTTATTAACCAGGGTAGTTTGAATTAGAGAAACATAGTGATCAGATAGTTGGTGTCTAAATGTCGCCATGAAAAAGATATCTAATGGCTTTTACCATGGCGGTTCTGGGTGGTACTCCTCATCCTTTAATCCCTACCGCCTGCTTTGGATTTTCTCCGTCACCGGCAACAGCAACAACAGAGTTCTTTTGAAAACGGAGGTGTTTCTGCATCACCGTGTCAGGCGGGACACAAATCAGCAAAAGATATAGCAAATATTTTATACATAATTATAAGCGGGTGTTTGGGATTACTTATTTAACCTCAAAAGTTCTTTTTGATAAAAGGACTTATTGACTTATTACTTTTTAAAAATTAGTTTTTAAAAAAGTGTTTGGATTAATTTATGTGGTGGGGAAAGTCAATAAGTTATTTTTTTTAAAATGTTTGGCTTGACTTATTCATATAAGGGTTGGGTATTTAAGTAAAATTACCTTGAAAAGTCAAAAGGAGAATTGAAAAGTTAGAAATTCTTACTTCTCAAAAACAACTTTTCACCCCTTTTTTAAAAGTCATTTTGCTAACTCCTTTTCCTGTATCCAAACGAACTTATAACTTATTGACTTATTACAAAAGGTAATAAGTCAATAAGTAGGTTTGAAAAGTAATCCCAAACACCCCCTAAGTTTTATGTTAACATAACTTACTTATTTTGTGCAATATGTTTAGGTAGACAAGGTTTTTTTTTATCATAACAGGTCTTCGGGTTGTGAGTTTCCTTTGAAATGGTGGGCGGGCCGGGTCACCAGCGATGTCTGCGTTCGTAGACGTGGGTGGTCGTTCGTCAATGAGTTTAACCGGGTGTCGAGCTTATGGTATTCGTTGGCCATGTATTGGCCATATATGCATAGTAGAGCGCCTCACCTCATTAGAACAATTCGTTATGGATTGACATGAATTTGACCGTTTTCTAAATGATAATAATACCTCAACAATTCCGTGTAGCCGTTAACAATACACAAGAATCTGCTGAGGAAAATGGACGAAGAAGATGAAGTTGGTGGTCTTGTGACGGGTTTTAGAGATTAAAAAAACTAACAGGTAATTTAGTCATTTAAAAATATATAACAGTGAAAGTTAACTTCCATCAATTTTAAAGACAGCGGTGTTACAAGTTGTAAAGTTATAGTTTAATCATGTAATTTTAAAAGTTAAGGACCAAAGGTAAAAAAAATAGAATAGCTGATGGACCATCCGCGTAATTATATACCGTCTAAAAGTAATTGACATGTACTGTAAACACATGGTATTGGTCGGAGGGTGCGGTGGGTTTTTTTTTTTTTTTTTTCAAACTGTTTAATGTATTCAAATATAGTTACATTGTAGTATAGTAAACAAAAATGTTTGTTGATCTAGTTGTTGCAGCTTTATTGTGTTTGCATAAAGACTTGGGTTCGAATCCCGTTTCACCCATTCCTTTGTACTTGTATTCTTGTCTCTCTTTTTTTCCCTTTTTTTGTTTTTGAATTTTTGTCCTTTTTTTTATAACCTTAGTTTTATGTTTGCTTTTATTAACGTTGTTTTTAACATCGCGTCTACGTTTCTGGGGAGTAATAGTTCAAAAATCGAGTCTTTTTTTGGATCGCGTGCTATCGCTAACGACGTTATCGACTCAACCGCTTATGAGCGAACAACATCGTTGCAGCTATTTTCGTTTTATCGTAACCGATATCATTGTTCACTTTTATGATCTTCGACAACCCGCACCGATAACGAACAAGTCAACAAACTTTTGTCACGTTATACGGGAGGGAAACGACCACGCTCTCACCGTGAAGCAGGTTAAACTAGATTCTGAAAAAAAAAATAGTATTTTACTATACCATAAATAAAAACTACCCTCAAAATATCAAAATAATAATTACCCCTCACCGGCGGGTTGAGTTCTTTTCGAAAGTTAGGGCTCTTGCGTTTTGAGCTCCAAAACCCCAAAACAATACCCCCTTCGGCGCATCACTTCAATCAACCTGCAACTTCCATCTTAACAATGGCGAGCGACGCAGATATGAGCAGCTGGACCGATCTTCTACATTCATCCTCCAAGCTTGTCGAACAAGCCGCTCCTTCTGCTCAGTTTCCTCCTCTCCAGGTTATTCTAGCTCCTTTGATTTTTGTTCGGGCTGTGTATGTCGTTTATTATAATGCTTTGTTTTTATTGGTGTGCCTTGTCGTTGTTTGTTACTTTTAGAGAAACTTGGATCAATTAGAAGCGCTGTCGAAGAAGCTCAAGTCCAAAACCCTAAGAACCGAGGCTCCCTCTCAATCAATTGCCGCTACAAGGTGGTTTTTGATAATTGCATTTAATTAGTTTTGCGTTTTTTAAATTTTTAATTGAATTGCTTTATCAAAAGTGGTAGAAGTACTTATATAAACCAAACTTCAAATAATGCAAATAATATTCAGAAACAAATTTAAGATCAAAATGTATTTAGAAAGTGAACGACCGATGGCCATGGTGATTTGTATTTGAGAGATATCTGAACCTGTGAATACCAAATGCAAAAAAACTGAAGAATTGTGTTAGATTTCATAAGAGTGAGAGTGATATTCTTTATATAATTGAGATTAAATTGGTACAGAAAAAACCTAGGAGTTACAAGAAAAGATTTTAACATTGAGTTGGTGGACAGATGAAACCTCTTTTTTAGTTAATCACTGCCTTAAAATTTTAAGATGCATTAAGAGTAAGTGAAATGAACTTTCATCTAAATTTTGAATAAGTAGTAGTTGTTTTGTAATTTTTTTTCAACACTCTGTTTCAGTGTAGTTTATTTCTCCGTGCATGATTTTACACCATGGAAGTGTTTTTGGATGTTAACTACTGTATAGTGAATGAAGATATCTTGTTTGTCTTGTATAGGAAAATTTTGTTATTTGTTGTACTTTAGAAAACCAACTAAAAAGGGAGTGCAAGTTTTGCCTACATGCAGAAGCCAGTGCATTCGTAGTTGTGGTTTAAATTTGGGAAACCAGGATTTACTTGCGATCTTTTTTACTAAGATCATGATGCTAAAATGTGTATCCTCGTAACGAAATGAAGTTCAATAGAGTAGTCCTGATATAGAGTTTGCATCACACTTTTTTTGTTCATACAACAGAGTGAGCATACAAGAAAATGAGTATTATGAAAAAGTATTAGATGTAAAGAATGCTATTTATGGTTCTTAATGTTGGATCCTATTGTTTATATTATTAGTGCACTGAAGTTCATCAATTTGATGTTGAGAATTCAAGTTCCTGGACGGCTTTTAATATATGTATTATGTGCAGGCTACTTGCACGTGAGGGGATAAATGCTGAGCAACTGGCACGTGATCTAAAATCATTTGAATTGAAGGTATTAGTTAATTAACTTGATGCATGTCAGGCTAATTTAATTTGCTTGATTATATATACCATCATATGTGTAGTTTGTTTCACTAGGGCGGTGAGTTTTGTCTTTTGATCGGAAATAAAATTTAGTTCAAGTTATACATTTGCACTTTTGTTTTAGAATCCCACTATGGTTGTTCTATTAGATTTTCTATGTTATGTAGTTTTTTAATGCTTGATTTCGTTTTAGAATTTTATTCTTGTGCCACTTGTATTAGTTACTTGTTCATCATTCTTACCGAGTTAAACCTTGTAACTCTGTTTGTAGTCAACTTTTGAGGATGTTTTCCCGGCTGAGGCTGCAAGCGTTGAAGAATACTTGCAGCAGGTACCTAACTCCTCTACTGCTGCAAATTAATGAACTAAATATGCATGGACTATGTATAATTCTAATTATGTTCTCACAATCATTCATGAAATGGCAAATGTTACTCAATTCATGACATTTATGTCACAACTTTATAATCTCAGGTTCATGAAATGGCAATGGTCTCTGCTGTTCAAGAAGCTCAGAAAGATAATCTTAGAAATTTTAGTGACTACATGATGACGGTTTTAGAGGTTAGTTGCTACAAGGAGTCCAAGTTTCTTTTCAGTTCTGCCATTTGATATTTACTAAATCATCTAGTTTCACGTTTATACTTGGTCACTTGGATTTTCACTCATCATTTATGGAAGGACATGCCAATTTGGTCTTATATGACTCACTTTTTTCGCATTCTCCCAACATTTTATCAAAAAATTGTTATGACATGAAACATTTTTTTTTTCTGTTTTGCTTTAATTTACAAACATTATGCCGGACTACACCAAAAACCCGTGATAAAAATATGTTAAGTCTCTACATAAACAATAATAAGCTCAATTGAAAAGCATACGGGTGAAAATTGAGTTTAGAGGATGATAAGATGGAAATAAATAAGTAATGGTGTTTCTCTGATTTATTTGAAGAACAATATTGATATACACTATCCATATAGAAGGCTACTGGCACCGCTGATGCATTTTTTTCTTTTTCTCTTTGAGAGGGAACAGATAATATATTGAGAGAACACTACATTTAGTCTACACGAATTAGACTATTTTTCTCTTTGAGAGGGAAAAGATAATATATTGAGAGAATAAATCATTTAGCCTTCAAGAATTAGGCTCTTGGTGATTTCACGTGTCTCAGTGTCTGTTCCGAAGAGTTTTGTATGTGAAAATGTTTATTGCATCTTGGAAACAAGGAATATTTTGTATTATTGTTGATGCATTAAGGTAACCTGATATTTTGTTCTTGCTTCTTATGCCTTCAATATTAAATGTTTTCTTGTTTTATATTTGTTAGGATGACTGGCAAAAGGAAAAAAGGGATTTTCTTCACAGTCTGAGTCGCATTTCAACATTACCAAGGACCAACGTAAATGAGTCAAGCTTTGGGGCTAGCCGTTCAGGACCAATATTATCTCTAACATCTAGCCCTCATGTTTCATCTGGTCCTTCTAGCATGGAGCTTGTGCCAATAGCTGATAAGCCAGCCATTGATAAAAAGGCTGAAGCATATGCTGAGGTTGTTAGGACTCTCAATGATGCCAGACAACGTGGTTTAACATTTAAAGTAAGTTCGCGAATAATTAATCACTCAGTTTTTTCTTTTGTGGATTCAATAAACGTTTATGTTAGAAAATGAACAAGGTTGTTTGATTACCAGCCAGCTACTGCTTTCAAGAGTGCATATGAAAGTCTTGGTTTGGATTCTTCTGGCGGTAAGTCTGTTACCATGGGTAAGATTTGGCATCTAATTCAGGTACGCATTTACTATGCAATCTTGTTCATACGACTTGTAAATGCAGAAACATGTTTTACAATCGTAATCTAATTATCTTCTCATAATTTATGCTATTTCAGACTTTGATGGGTGAGAATTCAAGTGTTCCAAGAAATGTTTCAAAGAAAATGTCGCTAATAATTGGTGCAAGGCGACACCTGGAGTGGGGGCACGAGAAGTATATCATGGAAATGATACAAAGTCACCCGACACAGGTAATAAAAGATATTTTTTGCTTTGTTTTCTTGAGGTTAGTGTTTTCAGTGAGGAAAAGAGTTGTTTTCTTGCATAAAGTTTGATTTTTCTGGTCTTCTACTTTTCTTGCTGTAGGCTGCTCTTGGTGGAGTGGTTGGAAACTTGCAACGGATTCACGCTTTTCTTAGGGTCTGTGGCCACTTCTTGCTTCAATAAACATATTATACTCGATCTGCTTGCATCTTTACTAACTCAGTTTTTCTAATGCAGATCCGTTTGAGAGACTATGGTGTTCTTGATTTTGATGCAGGTGATGCTCGTAGGCAGCCTCCTGTTGATACCACGTGGCAGCAGGTGTATTTTGATCTACTTGTTATCTATTTTTTTTCACTAGTTCATTAATTAAAGTTACTAATGTTCTGTCTAATACAGATCTATTTCTGCTTGAGAACCGGGTACTATGATGATGCAAGGGATGTTGCTTCACGCTCCCGTGTTTCTCACCAATTTGCATCACAGGTACTGATCTTGTGATCTCACGGTATATTATTTTTCAAGTCATTTAATCAAGCCTTTGTCAACACTTTCTTGATTTGACAGCTGGCAGAATGGATCACAAATGGAGGCATGGTATCAGTGGAGACTGCTTCTATTGCTGCAGAAGAATGTGAAAAAATGTTAAGAATGGGTGATCGAGCAGGCCGAGGTGCGTTTGACAAGAAAAAGTTGCTTCTGTATGCACTCATATCTGGGTCTCGCAGGCAGATTGATCGCTTGCTTAGAGAACTGCCTACGCTTTTCAACACCATAGAGGATTTCTTGTGGTTCAAGTTATGTGCTGTTCGAGACTCTACGTCCGCTGTTTTAAATGAGGGTGTATCACCTTACAGCTTGGATGATTTACAGGCTTATCTGAACAAATTTGAACCATCTTACTATACAAAGAATGGAAAGGACCCTTTAGTATATCCATACGTGTTACTGTTGAGCATACAGTTGATTCCAGCTGTCTTATATCTGTCCAAGGATATTGGAGATGAGGGATATAGCATAGATGCTGCTCACATAGCAATTGTTCTATCAGACCATGGTGTGTTATCTGATGTTGGTGGGACAGGTCATAAAATAGGGGTGATGGATGCTTTTGCTGAGGCAGCTAGCATTATTAGACAGTATGGTTCACTTTACTTGAGGCACAATAATCTTTCTGTGGCATTGGAATATTATGCACAAGCTGCTGCTACAGTGGGTGGTGGACAGCTTTCATGGTCTGGAAGAGGAAATGTAGATCAGCAAAGGCAGCGGACACTGATGATGCAGCAGCTTCTTATGGAAGTGTTATTACGTGATGGTGGACTTCTTCTGTTACTTGGGCCAAGAGGAGCAGGTGAAGAAGGTGAACTAGGACGGTTTTTGAGTAATCAAAAAGATAGGCACCAGTTTCTGGTTGAAGCTGCTCGCCAGTGTCAGGAAGCTGGGCTTAATGACAAAGTAAACTTTCTTCTTTCAGTTTTAGCAATAACTAATCATTTTATTCAATCTGTTTACTATTGCTTACTCACATTTGACCTTAAAAAAGTTAATCACTGTTTTCTTTAACGTTCATCTTGATTTTCAGTCAATAGAAATTCAGAAGAGGATTGGGGCTTTTTCAGCAGCTTTGGATATCATAAACAAGGGTCTTTCTGAAGCAATATGTTCTTTATCACGTGGTAGACTGGATGGTGAGAGCCGAACAGCTGGGCTTATTCATTCTGGAAATGAGTTGCTGGAGACATTTAAATACTATTCGCATGTCAGGTCAGATCTTAACTTTGGTTCTGAAGATCATCATTGTTATTGTGATGGTATTAGGCTTATGAATTGATGTATTTCAGTAAAAAAGCTGTGATTTTATTATCTGTGTTGCTGTTTTTCATCTTTACATGATTGACTTCACATCTATACAATGTGGATCTGGTTTTCCTCTAGTCTGGCTAGCGGATGCCTTAAATCCATATTTTTGTTGCTTAGGTGATCTCATTTTCTATGAAGTTTCCTGTTGTGTGAATTTATCTCCTCCGGCATTCTCTTGTTTCTGCCTTTGCATCATCAATCATTAATGGTCATTACTCTTGGTTGATAATTTTATATTCTTGAAAGGTTTACGTGTGAAAAATTCAATAAGTAAACTAGGTTTCAATTATAACATCTTCGATGTAGGTGGCAAGTTCGACCCATTTGCTTATGAATGGGTTTATTGGGCTATGTTTATCTCTAACAGGTCATACCCTTTTGTCATGTTACTCAACCTGTCCGACCCATCCATTTTGCTGCGTTTAGTTTTCATTGGTTTGTATTTATTCTAGTTTGAACTGTCAGTAAGCTTTCATGATGACCGTTCACTTGTCTCTCTCTGATAACTTGTCAACGTTTCATTATGCAGTCTCCAAGAGAGAGAATATGTGTTAGAGCAAGAAACATTGTTAAGACAGCTTGAGACAATTTTGTCCATCCATAAATTAGCGAGACAAGAACATTATCTAGATGCTTTAAGGGAGGTTGCCAAGCTTCCATTTCTTCCATTTGATCCCCTAGCACCTGACACCTCAGCAGACATGTTCCAAAATTTGTCTCCCTATGTTCAAGCATGTGTTCCAGATCTTCTTAAGGTTTCTCTTCAGTGTATAGACAGTGTCAGAGATTCAGACGGGTCACTTCGTGCATTGAGGACCAAGGTATGTTTGTTGTCATAAATATAATATGTAATACTACTCATTCGGTATACCAAAAATTGTGCAGTCTAGACTTAGCAGATAGCTTGATAAAAAAGTCTGAGACTAATGATCACATACCTAAAATACCCCTTAACTAGACGAAGCTAAAAAAATTTGCTTGGACCTTAATCTCACCATTCACCAACATATTGTAATGATTGCTAACAGGCAACTAGGTAAGTTTGCAAAGTAGTCCTTCCAAAAAAGGAAATGCTGCGGACTTGTATTTTCTGGGACAACCCAAAATAATTGGTGTTGCTTTTCCTTTTCTTTTGGGATGGGGGTTAGATTAAAATCAAACAACATTCTAAACCCTAAGACTAGGGTTATTTTTCACTTAAAATTTGTGTGTTGTATTACTTAGCGTTTCCCTTAGGAGATGAAGTAGAGGTGGCAAAATAGGCAGGCAAGACATGTTAGTTAACGGGTCAAAAGTGCCTCAAGTCAAAATGATATTTTCATATGGGTGGGGTTGGACCGACCTACCAATGGTTTTTTACTACTTTTTTAATTTGTATAGATAGTTAATGCATTAATAGTATTTTCAAAAACTATCGTAAAAATATTATCTACTTTTTTTTTTTACTTTTGGGGTTTTAAGCATTTGAATATGCCGGGTGGCTTTGATCCAATTCCACTTGAGCCAATTTACAAGTTTTTGTTCCATTCTGGGTTGAAGTTGCCACCTCGGATGATACTTTTATATTTAGTACTAGGCGGATTTCTAACCTATAATCCGTGTCCATTCACTGTCTCAAAGTTTGGGTCTGCTTTCCATGTTCAATGCATATTAAAGGCAGACGGTTAGAACTTAGAATAGACAAAATAGTCCAATTTACAAGTTCTTTTAACCCCAAAAAGGAGTTTATTTTTTTATCAAATCAAGTGCAAATTATCTCGCATCTTTTATAGCTTAGTTTTCTTTATTGGTATGCAGCAGGGGCCTTCCTCTGTTTTGTTTCTAACAAAGTTTAAATATTTTTCTTGTGCAGATTGCCAATTTTCTTGCTAACAATTTGAATCGCAATTGGCCACGTGATTTATATGAGAGAGTAGCGCGTACTTTGTGAAACCAAAGTTCTCATCTTTTGGAGAGTTTTATGCAATGCAACTATGAATGTATGATGATGATTATTATTATTTAAACGATGCTATTGTAGTTGTGTTTTATCTGCGTGTCGCTTTCTAGAGCTTTATTTGTGGTTTGGCACCAAACCTGGACTTCTTTATACTTGTAGTGAGAGACTATGTATTACAGTTGAGTCTGGTAAAACGGATGGGTCAGGTCTGGTAACGGACTAACGGTTCGTGACGAGTTAAACTAAATAAAAAAGGTTCAATTTGATTCAGTCAAAAAAGGTTATGATGAAAACATGTTAGGGTCAAAACTGTCATTTAAAAAAAATTAGATGATCAAAACTATCAAAAAGAAAAAAAAAGCCCCGGATATTTAGTCTAATACATATGTATACTCTATATATTTCCTGCAAGTTTTTTTTTATCATAACAATCATTTAGAATTTTCTAACACCGTTTGTTAAATGTTCTTCAACTAAGCTTATAATCATAGTTCATTAAAATAAAAGTGCTTCTTCTAGGAAACTTGACTTTAGGGTGTTCATCGTTTAGGTTTTAGTTTCCTTAGTTGACACTGAATGCTGAAAGAAACCGAAATCAATACGTTCAAAAATGAACTTAGAAGTGAATTTGAATTTCGTTCGGTTTCAAACTGAAAAACTTAGATTTTTAACAAGGAGGGTGTTCATCGGTTCTGTCAAGTCTGGTATTTTATTCTTCTATCCTTTTTGGCCCATAGCATTTATTGTAAGGAGACCCTTTTTTGTTTGCGTTTATACTTTTACCGCCCAACCCTAGTTGGGCTAAGTGCTCGTTGGGCCTGCTTTCTTCTTTTTCTTTTTGGGCTTGTCGCTGGACTATCTCGCGTCATCAACACCTTTTGAATCGAACAACTGCTTTGAGGCGGCATAACTTTAATATTCAACTTGTGAGTGTTTACCCACGCGTTGCAGAGACCTGATTCTAAATATTGAAACGTAGATAAAAAAACATGCCGCACTCATATATTCATAAATCACGAAAAAGTCACCTCGTTGAACATTAAATAATCCTTTAATGAAAAGATAAAACCGTGTAAAACTGTCGCCAGCCCAAATATAGCATTTATAAACTTGGTTTAAATAAATTAAAAAAAACTAGATTACATATATGTATTTCATGTTTAGGGGATATTATGGAATGAGTCATTTTGGAAAAAAAAATTAGAATCCTTTTTTTTTCAAAAAATTATTATGGGTTGGGTCATTTTCATTGAAGTTAACTATTCTAATTAGTTTAATGTAAATGACAATTTTACCCTCGCATTTAAAGGGTGAAATGTGTAATTTAGTTGTGTGGGTCCCACCCCTTTTAATAAAAAATAGAGTAAACTACAGTTTTAGTCCTTGGGGTTTGGTCCAAATACCGTTTTTAGTCAATTAGTTCTAATTTCAGTTACTTTAGTTTCATTTTTGCCTCAATTAAAGCCAAACGTCTAAGACTATCGGAATTTTCTGTTAGTTTTTTATGTGAAAAGACAAAAATACTTCCCTTTTAACATAAGTTTAACATAAGGACCATTTATGTAATCAAACAATTTAAACTATGGCTCACCACCACTATCTTTCTTTTTCATAAAACCCTAAACTCCACATTAACATCCATTGTCACCACCCACCTAAACTTCCACTTCCGCCTTCGCCTCCATTGCCACCACCACCCTAAATATCCGACCACCCTCCACAACCCTAACTACCCCCCCCCCCACCCTAAACTGGCCACACTTAACCACCACACCCATCTCCGTTCACTACACCACCACCAGCCAACAATTAGGACTGGTTGTGAAGAAAGAGGCGGCGGTGAAGAACTCAGGGTACCTAAAACCAAAACCTGAACTCTAGATATGGCTTGGCCGATGATTACCACATCTTTCCGGTGAAAAGCTTTGGGGTTTGGTCGGAGAGATGACTGCATAGATGTTCCCTTTTTCGGCCACCATCTTCGACCAAGGCTCCAACTATAAGGGTCTGTTTGGTATGAAGTAATGGAATGAATAAAGGAATGGAATGGACGAGTGAAAAGAATGGACGAGTGAATGGAATGGACAAGGGAAATAAATGGACCATTACCATTCCATTGTAATGTTTAGTTACTCTATGAGAATGAAATAAATCATTACTCCGTGTTGTTTGGTAGTCAGGAAAATATTTTATGAAAAAAAATATATTTGTAATTAACAAATCCATACTATGGGTCGGGTCATGGAACGTGTCATGGGTCAGGGCATAAGTTGGTTCATGGGTCGGGTCACGACACGGGTGATGGTTCGGGCATGTTTTGGGCCATGAGACAGGTCATGGGTTAGGTCACGGGTAAAGTAATGGGTCGGGTCATGGTTGGTCTATGGTTCAGGTCGTAGGTCTGGTCACGGGACGAGTCACATATCGAGTCATTGGTTAGTCCTTGGTTCAGGTCATGGATCTAGTCATGGGTCAGGTCATTGTTCAGTTATTAATTAACCAAAATAATGTGACAACCGACAATATCCGGTAATTATCCGTACGTATATTAAACGTGTTTATGATTCGTAATTTCATATTAGACTTAATTATCATTAATTAGGTCATTCCATGTCTAGCAAAGTCGTTAGTTCGTATATTTTGCACTGGTAGTTTCAAAAATTGCCGGTATGCACGCCTGGGTTAATTCGACGAAAACGAACATTGGTGATCAAATTAGTGTCTGAAACAATGTCCAAAGACCCATAAAATATTATATTATATTTTTACATTTAATTTTAATATTTAGAGTCCTCGTTACATGAAATAATCCATGACGGCGTAATTTCAGGTTTTACCGTATAACATTATCATCGTGCGTGTATATTATTAAGCGTATCTATTATTTATACATCTTATAATTAGACATTTTTCACCAACTAGTTAACCCTTATTTAAATGAAATAAAGAGCATTAAACCAAATTAAATCACCATTTTGAAACCTAACCAAGACTAAATACTCTAATGACTTAAATATCTACATAATTAATCATCTATCAATTAACCAACTCAATTTTTTTTCTTTCTTTCGAAACCTACGGCAAAGACTAGGAGGGCCCCACCCGTATTATTGTTTTTTCTTCTCTTTGACTTAGTGTAAGATATGAACCATACTTGTTTCAAATCCAAATCACATTTCCAAGACTTTATACCATACCTTCCTTACACATATTATCATTCCATCTTTCAACAAAAGTCACACTCCTCTTTCTCTTATTCTCTACTTACGGCAGACACACAAACCTCCATATTTTCCAAACTTTTAATTCTATAAACCAAGAAGTGTCACACCCCGGCCGGCGGCGGATTAAACGCGGGGGCTGACGCGGTTGTTCATAAGCACATGATCATCTATTAAATATGATAGTATTTATTATTCAAATTAAAAGCATCCGTTACATAGGAAAATGAAACGTTCAAAACATAAATTAAATTAAACTAGGTCCAAGTCCTAGGTGAGCAAGTAGTCCTCAAACAGGTGCACCTGAAACATGTAAGTAACTGTCAACTACAAGTAGTTGGTGAGATACATAGGTTTTGACACCAAAAAAGTTAGTATAGATTACAATTCAATATGTTCAAAGTATGTCTAAAGCATTTATGTGAAAACATACAAGGTTCCAAGCGTACAATTCAAGCCTGATAATAGAAAACTAGATAAGCAATCACACTGAATGCCATTTTAAAAAAGGGAGCAAGCGGATACTCCAAGTTATAGTTGATACCCAACAAAACCCGCCAAGGTCTTGTGGTAAGTTATAGGTTCAGTTTCCCATATAAATGATCATGTTAGGTACTACCTTAGGCTTGGGCTGCAAGTTAATGAATGTACTGGCATGAAACACATGCAATGGTCACCAAGTAGTTCAAATATAAAGCATAAAGATCAAGCACACAAGATATATTGAATTGTTTAAATAGATAAAGTTGATAACATGTTTCACCCCAAAAGCAAAAACAGTAAAAAGGGGCTATGTAAACTCACATTGGATCTGTAGCGTGAAATCACGAGTACGGGTAGTTGCACAAGTTGACTAGATAACCACAAGGTTAACCTATGTTTGCATTTATATATGTATCAATGTCATACTCAAATGATTTAAATAGTAAGGATTGGGCTAGATTGTATGGGTGCGTATCTATTTGTTGTAAATGTTGTGTTGTTAAATAGTGAAATAATATGTCTCATTAATAAAGGTTTTAATACCAATTCATATATGTATATAGTGATTTTGTTTAAAATAATGAATAAGTATTTAAATAATATTTGCTTGGACATATAAATAATTATTATATTAATAATTTATATATTTCAATTAATTAAATAGTTGAATAAAATAAATTAAAAAAAATAAAGAGGGTATAATTTAAATAATTGGGTGATAAAAGTAGTTAATAGGGGTTCTAAATAAAATGATAAGTTTTTAATTAGAGTTTATTAGTTTCTAATTCTCTAAAATGATTAAATATTTATTTAAAATTGTTAGGTTAACAATCTGGTTCATATAATATTCCCGAGCCTTGGGTAGTTTATAAAATAAATTTTTTTATAAGGAAGATTGGGGTAAAATAGGTTTAAAAATGTTTTTTTTTTAAATGAAGACCACGGGACTCGAACCCGGGTCTGCTCGGAGACAACCAGACTCGTAAACCACTAGACCAGTCGCCTGGTAGTGGTTTAGAGGTGTGTTTAAATGGTTTTAACAGAAAGCACAAGGGGAGCCGGGTTCAATGCGCGAAAAAAGGAAAATGAGGTGTGGGACTGGTTTCGAACTCGCGACCTTCGCCTTATGAGACGAATGACTTAACCGGTTGACCTGGGCCTGAATATTGTTTATTGACAGGCGCACAACTGTTTTGTTTCTCACCCAGCCCTGGTTCATCTTCTTCCCCAAACATCCCATTCGAACCCTAGTTCCAATCCCCCCCGATTCGTATCCGATCGAACCCGAAAACATGGGGCTTTCAATCCTTACATAAAACCGAAACTAAAGACTCTAATTTTACCTCGAATGGTTAGCGATAGAGGGGGAACGGGACCGAGGCCTACTTCGGATTTCCTTGAGCTCGTCGGAGTTCTAGAGGAGCAATGCAACGAACACAAAGGTGTAGAAAGTTTGTGGCATCTGTAGTGAAGGTGTGGGTTCATTTTTATAGGCCAATTTCACGTTAAATGCACGAATTGATTACCCACTTTGATTAGGACGGTTATGTGACGATTGGACTCAACTTCTTTGATTTCCACTGTAAATGATACGTTAATTCGGATCCAATCAGTCGCACGATGATTTACAATGGCTCGATTACAGTTTTAACACATGAATTTGATGAATCATTGCACGAATTCGTGGATTGTGCTCGGTTCTGCATCAAATTGATTTCAAAATTGATAAGGGTTCAAATTGAGGGGTCTAATGAGATCAAGGGGTTCAATAGTTCAAATTAATTGTTTCAAAACAAAAACAAAATCATTTTAATTACTTATAAAACAATTTATTTTATAAAAAAAACTTAAATATCATTTGTTTAGTTATTATTAAATGTTACACTTATACTATATAACTTTTTGTAACTTACAATAGTTTTATTTCCATTAAAATCATTTACTTTAAAATAATGTACTTTTATAAACTCTATATTTATAGAATTTATAATTTAGATTTTTATAGGTTTGTATATATATATATATATTTATATAGGTTTAGAATATAACTTAGCATACAAATTTCATATTATTTTTGAATATGCGTATGTGTGTATACTCATGAAATGCAATAGATAAATATTAGAATTTATTTAGATGGATTGATGCAAACCAAAAAGAAATTACAAGTGCCGGAAAAAGTAAAAATATAGGCCGGAATTTTCTAGGGATTACAAGAAGAAATAAAGACTTTTTCAAGGTGGTGTGTCAAGAATTTAAGCTTGGAACTCTCCTTCTCATCATTTTTGCTTCATTTTCTCTTTTGTTGTAAGTTAAAACCCCTTTTATTTCTTAAAATTCCTAGATACATGGAGTTAGTTCATGCATGAAAACTTTTACTCAAAAACTAGTTTTTTCATGAAATTTAAAACATGGATCCATATTCTAAACAAGGTTTTCCTTTAAAAATACATGGTTCCTAGTTAAGAATTTATATAAAAATGAACTTTTCAAAAACTACAGATTTTCTCTAAATGAAAAGCTAGCAAAAGAAGTTGTTAAAAAGTTATAAAAGTTATGGATCTATGGTTTTAATCTAGAGTATCTCTTAAAAATGTGTGTTATACTTTATGAAGTATAAAAAGGTTCATATAATTATTGTTACATGAAGGTATGTAAAACTTTTATCACAAAGAAAAATTACACAAATAAAGTTGGTGTTTCATGTCATTTATTATGAGGTGATACATTTTATAGTTTATTATATAACATTTATATAAATCTAATTAATTTTATGTTTTATGCTTGTATATATATCATTTGGACAAATTATAAGTTTATTTAGTGATTTGAACCTTTTGTCAAATTTGGACTCTTTGGGATGATTTGAACCTTATGGACATTTGGACTTTTAGCATATTAAATGGTCAAAACACTAAATGTGGACTTTTTGTATATATATATATATATAAAGAGACTTAATAAAAAGTGAATATATATTTTACTAGTAATATTAAAAGACTCTAAAATTAATAAATAATATATATTAAAAGTGAATATATATTTTATTAGTAAATAATATAACCTTATCGTACTTAAAAGACTCTAAAATTAATGAAAGTAAACCTTGATAAAAAAAATATATATATAAAAGTTTAATCATGAAAACGTATTTTTGTTAAAAAGATATCTTTAAAAACTCTAGTAAAAATTTTGGTCAATTGGGTCATAAAGGATATAAATATATATATAAAAGTTTAGACTTTCTAATGAAAAATAGGTTAATTTATAAAACTAGAAACAGTTTTATGACGTTACATATCTATATACATATATATATATAACTATTTTGGGATGTCTTATGTCATAAAATCCCTTCTTCGTAAAGATTTTATAAGTGTAAACGATATATTTGTGCGCTAAATGAGTAAATAATCATGTTCGAGAAATACATGTAATAAATTCAATTTAATTAAGAATAATAAGCATCATTATATGATTACAATAATTGAATTATATTATGAATATTTGTAGTATTTTGAATGAAATCCTTCTCTACAGTGAACATATAAATTTATATATGTATATTTATTTTCGCTTGACTCGAGTCGATATATATGTATATATATAAATAATTCGTTTAATCGAGTACGTTATTTCTAAACGAGAATCCGAGAAAGAGTTGCGTGGATTGTATTATTTATATTTATATACTTTATAAATATATATTTTTGTATTATTCTAAGACATAATCACCAACGAGTCGTCGAGTCACACGTTCAAACACAAATGATTTTCCAAACGAGTCTAGCTAGTTGGGTGAATGTTATGTTACCAACATGATTGCTAGTGTATTTCATTAGACCTTAAGGTGCCTTTGTTGTAATAGGGCACGGGTAGGTCGGTATTCCTTACACATTTGGGCTTGTGCTAGCATTTCCTTAGAGGTTTTTCAGGTGAGTTTCACGACCCCTTTTTACTGCTTTTCATATTTGGGGGAAAAACATATTGAATTCAAATGGTATGATAACTAGAAAACAAGAAACAAGCATATGATTCCCTTGTGTGCATGAGTTAACACTTAAAGGTCCTCGGTATTTCGAACTATAATCATTAGCTATGGACTTAGCCGTAGATCGATATGAATAGTACTATTTGGGTTGACACCCCCAATCATGGTTAGTCATGCTAACCGTGACCAACAGGGTCAAATGATTGCATATTAGGTCTTGTTGTTCTCATTGTTTTAAGATACAATGGGCTGGGGCAAAAATTCGAGAATTCGTTAAAGGTTTGGTTATAGGCTTGTGCATCACATAATTCGTATGTCCTAGCTAGACTTCGATGAATCAACCGCTAACTTGTTTTGTTTATCATACGGATTTCCAAATTACCATTAAATGTTTTCTTTTTGGTAAAATAAACATGTGAACTCACCAACGTTATGTTGACATTTTTAAGCATGTTTTTCAGGTAACTAATTCAAGTATGGCGTCTCACGTTTCGACTTGCATGCATTTTGAAGTACCGAACTTTTGGAAGATTTCCTTTAATTGCTTTTTAATTTAAGCTATTGATGTAAATCTTCGAAACCTTTAAACAAGAAATGTTTTGTATAACTACTTTTAACATTCGGCATTAATGTCATGTAAGTGTTTGCGATAATCATATGCGATGAAAACCATGAACGTTACATCCCGCGGATTCCGCCATGGCGGGTTGTGACAAATTGGTATCAGAGCCAATGGTTATAGCGAACTAGGTGTCTTAACAAGCCTAGACTATAACTCTAGGGACCCGTATTCAAAAACGTTTTCATTGCATGTGCATTTGCATGACATACAATCTATTATATTATATTATACGGATATTGTTGTCACATCTATGACTTCTCCAGCACACCCGATTTACATCTCTGATGATGACGACGTTCACGAAGTCATCGTCATCCTAGATCCCGAGATTTTCAATGTTTCAGACGATGAGGCCGAGGTGGAGCTCGATGTCCTTGAGGCTGGTGACGAGTCCGAGCCGGAAAGTGACTACGAGGAGGATCCCGAAGATATGACCGACGTGGAGTATGAGGCTCCCGAACCTGAGGATGACCCGGAGGTTGTAGTTGGTGAGGAGCCCGAGGCTCCTATGGAGGCTGAGCCGGAGATGGAGGCAAGAGTACCAGTTATGCGCCGACCATCATTCCGACCTTACCGCCTGCGTCCGGGTGGTGCTCTATTCATGTTTACTCCTAGGAAGCAGATCCTTCCCCCTCGCAAGAGGAAGTTAGCGCCTACTTTTGGCGAAGAGGACACTGTGCCACCACCACCATCGCCCAAAAGGGCAAGTGCTGCTGACATTATTGAGGATGATGACACCAGTGATGAAGAACCACCCTCGACCTTTGATCGGTGTCGAAGGTACCAGTCAAAGATAAAGAATTAGAGTGTCCTAATCACCTTAAACTAGTTAGGGTAAGAAGGGTGTCGAACCACGAAGAGTTTGTGGTCGGTGCTTAACTTCAATTAAAAATGTGATTTATGAAGTTGCAATGGGTCTTTCTGACCAAACACAAGCAATGATTGAGGTGAAATTAACAAATCCAACAAGCAATGGTAATCAACTCGCAAAACGATCACGAGTAATCAAGTAGAAAATAAACGGTTTAAGTTGTAAACAATAATTAAAAAGGAATCACACCCGGGTTTCAAGTTCACAAGTAATTAGGGATTATCACACCAACATATGAGTTCAAACAATCAAATGGTTATCCAAATCAAATTAACCAAATCTAACCAAGAACATCAACATTCATACATCATCGGCAAATAGTGTAAAACAATATTCACGAATGAAATCGAGACAAATGTATGCAATATAGAATTAGATTAATCAATAGATTCAACACAAATCAAAGTTCATAGCAATTATCATCTAACGGGGTCAATGGTGCAAGAATTTATCGACTCCCATGAGTTCATAACCATACTAAACACAAAGATTCAAGTATTTCAAACCAAACGATTACAAGAATTGTTTCTCAATGTTAGCACATGATAAAACCCTAAAAACTTACAAACAATCCACCCCGGAATGATTACCGGTGGATTAGCCGCTCATGGTTGTGGAATTCATCTTCGATTCTTCGATGATTCGATATCAATCTTCACAATCGATCTTGGAATGGTGTTTCCTAGCCTCCAATCGCCCCTAAATCACCCAAGAAGTGTGTAGCCAAAGATGATTTTGAATTTGGGGAAGAAACCCCCAATTAAACACCAAAATCGGTTGTTTCCCGAAAATTCGCGTCCAGAAAACGTAACCAGCGGGGTTGGCGTAAGCTTACGCCGCCACACTAGAAGCTGCTGTGAAAGAAATGTTCAGGCGTAGGCTTACGCCATGTCCTGAGTTTCTGCCCCGTTTTCTCCGTGTCTCTTCCGACTCTTGCATCTCTCACCTAATATCTTCCAAAATCATAATTTAAGATTTCAACACCTGCACATGCATAGCTACACAAAACTTTTGTATTCCACATGTTAATTTACATAAATATAACATGTTACACCCTTTAATGCATAAAACTTTGGTCGCTTATCAACCTTCGAGGTGGGTGGGACTTCTCAGCCGTCCCTACCTGTTACTGTTGACATGGAGACTGAGTACGTTGATCCCCCTACTTTGGTGGTTAGGTGCGAGATTTATGATCATCAGCTGGAGTCACTGCGAGGGGTCGTGCACGCTATTCAGGAGGCCCGATACCTGGACGACCAGACCAGACACATCCTCCATGATCAGGTCGTTAGGACCGAATAGATGGCGGGAGTCGCCGAGGCGAGGAGCATCGCGGCACGCGACAGCGTGGAGCTATTTGGAGTCCTTGCTGTAGTGAGTGCTATCCTTGCTACTATTGCCATGATGACTGGCGTGTACTCACGTTTTATTTAGTAGACCTATCGGGGGTGGGTTGTGCCCACGTAATATTTTAGTATGAAAACTTGTGTTAATGAGGCTTTGTATCCTCATTCATTTTGTATCATATTGCAAACGATGTATCAAGTTATTCTATCTATGTATTATGTGATGTTATGGTTGTTTTTCATTCTTGTGCTCATGTATTGACATTATTATTTACATACTGTCTTATTTCTTTTACATTGTGTAATTAAGGAAACTCATGGCGCCGAAAAAGCGACCCACTAGGAACACCCGATCGGAGCCAACCCTCATGACTGCGGAGGCCGTGGAAGCGTTGGTGGCACAACGAGTCAACGCTGCGATGGCCCAGTATGAAGCAAATCGAAATGTCGCATGAGGCACCAACAGTGGCGCCGGAGGAGGCGGAACCAGCGGTAACATGAACGGCAGCGGTAATGAAAATGGAGGTGGTAGTGGAGGTGGTAATGGGAATGGTACTGGTAATACTAGCGGTGCTGGAGGTAGTGGAACTAGAGGTGAAGACACCAACGGTAACCAGTTAACCTTAGCATCATCATTAGAAAGGTCGCTGCTTATGATTATTATGTTTTAATCAGATAATCTTGTGTATGCACCAAGGATGCACAAAAAGGCTGCAACTACAAATCCTTCTTGGCCTGCAAACCTAAGAACTTCAATGGGTCGGAAGGAGCTATCGGAATTGTCAGATGGATTGAGAAAATGGAATCTGTCCTGAACATTAGTAACTGCGCACCCGACTGCAAAGTCAAGTATGCCACATGCACGTTTCATGATGAAGCATTGACCTGGTGGAATTTGCAAGTCCAGACTCTGGGGATGGAAAACGCCTATGCGTTGACCTGAGAGGAATTGAAGATCATGGTTTTGGAAGAATATTGCCCGCGTAATGAACTCCAAAAGATTGAGGAGGAATTCTGGAATTTAAGAATGACAGGAGTTGAGATAGCTGCTTACACTACTCGTTTTCACGAACTTTCACGGCTCGTTCCACATATGGTTACACCAGTGTATGTCGGGATCGAGCGATACATTTGGGGTCTGGTTCCCCAAATTCAGGGCATGGTTACTTCATCAAAGCCTGCTACCCTTCTGAGCGCTATAAAACTCGCTACCAGTTTGACTGACCAAGCCGTTCGTGCTGGAACCTTGGTTAAAAAGAGTGCTGAAAAGAAAGGAAGTGTTGGTGAAAAGAGGAAATGGCTGATTAGGAACAACAAGTCTGGATTCAAGAGGCAAGAAACAGTGAAGGTGTATGCTGCTAACACCAGTGAACCAAAGAAATACACTGGTCCACATCCCAAATGTAACAAATGTAACTATCACCATGTGGGCTCTTGTGACAACATCTTGTGCGGAAGGTGTAAAAGGATCGGGCATCAGACCCAATTCTGTCGTTCTAACCTGACTGGACAGACCACCAGAGGATGTTACAAATGTGGTGCTGTAGACCACTACAAGAGGGATTGCCCTAAGTCTAAGAACCAGAATGCTAACCAAGCACGGGGAAGAGCTTTTGTAATTGGAGCCGGGGATGCTCGCAAGGATCCTTCAGTGGTTACTGGTACGTTCCTTATTAATAATCACTATGCATCTATACTGTTTGATACGGGTGCCGACTTGAGTTTTGTGTCAACCGACTTTAGACCTTCGCTAGGTTTAAAATCAAGAAAGTTGAAAAGTAGTTATACCATAGAATTAGCAAATGGGAAGTTAATAGAAACTGGAGAAGTTATTCAAGGGTGTACTTTGAACTTAGAGGGTCATTCATTTGGCATAGACTTATTACCCGTTGAGCTTGGAAGTTTTGATATCGTCATTGGTATGGATTGGCTGTCAAAGAACAGCGCCGAGATTGTTTGTCATGATAAAGTCGTCCGTATTCCACTTTCGACCGGAGAAATCCTTATGATCCAAGGAGAAAAGAATGGAACTACCTTGAAGATTATTACTTGTATGAAGGCCCATAAATATTTGAGAAAAGGATACTACGCGATGTTGGCACATGTAGTTGAAAAGAAGGCCGACGAGAGAAGGCTTGAGGATATACCGGTCGTTCGTGACTTTCCCGAAGTTTTTCCTGAAGACTTGCCTGGACTCCCACCGCCTCGACAAGTCGAGTTCCGAATTGATTTGGTACCTGGAGCCGCACCGATCGCACGGTCGCCTTATCGTTTAGCACCATCAGAAATGCAAGAATTATCCAATCAGTTGCAAGAATTGTTGGATAAAGGATTCATAAGACCAAGTTTCTCGCCTTGGGGAGCACCGGTCTTGTTTGTGAAGAAAAAGGACAGAACCTTTAGGATGTGTATCGACTACCGGGAATTAAACAAGCTAACTATCAAGAATCTGTATCCACTTCCTAGAATAGATGATTTATTTGATAAATTGCAAGGTTCTAGTTTCTATTCGAAGACTGATCTACGTTCGGGGTATCACCAGTTGAGGATTCAAGAAGAAGATATTTCGAAAACCGCATTTAGAACTCGTTACGGGCACTACGAGTTTCTAGTCATGCCTTTCGGTTTGACGAATGCACCAGCAGTTTTCATGGACCTCATGAATAGGGTCTGCTAACCTTATTTAGATAAATTCGTGATTGTGTTTATTGATGACATCTTAATATATTCACGAAGTAAGGAGGAACATGAACATCACTTGAAGCTAATTTTGGAACTACTTAGTAACGAGAAATTGTATGCCAAATTATCTAAGTGTGAATTTTGGATCCGAGAGGTGCATTTTCTTGGACATGTCATCAACGAGAAAGGTATACACGTGGATCCGTCCAAAATTGAGGCAATCAAAAACTGGGAAGCGCCAAAGACTCCGACTGAAGTGCGTCAATTTCTGGGTTTAGCCGGCTATTACAGACGGTTCATCGAGAATTTTTCAAAAATAGCCCAACCTTTGATCACGCTAACCCAGAAAGACAAAAACTTTGACTGGGGTGATAAACAAGAATCAGCCTTTCGGTTACTAAAGCAGAAGCTATACAGTGCACCGATTCTATCTCTTCCCGAGGGAACCGACAATTTTGTTGTGTACTGTGACGCGTCACATCAAGGTTTAGGTTGTGTACTGATGCAGAAGGATAAAGTGATAGCCTATGCGTCGAGACAACTTAAGGTACATAAGAAAAACTACACGACTCATGACTTAGAATTGGGTGCTGTTGTGTTTGCACTAAAGATTTGGAGGCATTATTTATACGGTACAAAGTGTACTATTTTTACGGATCACAAGAGCCTTCAACATATTTTTGATCAAAAAGAACTGAATATGAGACAACGTCGTTGGGTGGAATTACTAAACGACTATGATTGTGAGATCAAGTACCACCCTGGAAAGGCCAATGTTGTAGCGGACGCCTTAAGCCGTAAGGAGCGAGTTAAAACTCTTCGTGTTCGTGCTTTAGGATTAACAATTCACACGAGCCTTACTACTCAAATCCGAATGGCACAGCAAGAGGCACTTAAGGAAGAGAACATACAGAATGAGGCTCTACGAGGAATGATTAAGCAATTGGAATCTAAATCAGATGATACATTATACTTCATGGATAGAATTTGGGTGCCAAGTACGGGAAACCTGAGGGAATTAGTTCTGGAAGAAGCCCATAAGTCTAGATACTCGATTCACCCAAGTGCTGATAAGATGTATAAGGATCTCAAGGAATTATATTGGTGGCCCAACATTAAAGGTTGTATCGCGTCTTATGTTAGTCGATGCTTAACTTGTTCTAAAGTTAAAGCGGAACATCAAAAGCCATCAGGGCTTTTGCAACAACCCGAAATACCGCAGTGGAAATGGGAACAGATCTCTATGGATTTCATCACAAAGTTGCCTAGAACGTCGAGTGGATGTGATACAATTTGGGTAATTGTCGACCGATTGACGAAGTCTGCGCATGTCCTACTGATCAAAGAGACTGACAAGATGGAGAAGTTGACCAGGATCTACCTGAAGGAGGTTGTGGCAAGACATGGTGTGCCACTCTCGATTATCTCTGACAGGGACAGTCGTTTCACTTCAAGATTCTGGCAATCTTTGTAGAAAGCACTAGGCACGCGCCTAGATATGAGTACAGCATATCACCCCCAGACGGATGGCCAAAGCGAAAGAACCATTCAAACCCTTGAAGATATGCTTCGAGCTTGTGTGATGGATTTTGGAGGCAATTGGGATACTCATCTACCATTGGCTGAGTTTTCCTATAACAACAGTTATCACACTAGTATCAAAGCAGCACCTTTTGAAGCCTTGTATGGACGTAAGTGTCGATCACCGCTATGTTGGGCGGAAATCGGCGACAAACAAGTAATCGGTCCTGAAATTATACAAGAGACTACCGATAAGATCTTCCAGATTAAGGATCGGATCAAGGCAGCAAGGGATAGACAGAAGAGTTATGCTGATGTCAGAAGAAAACCCTTAGAATTTCAAGTGGGAGACAATGTTCTTTTAAAAGTCGCACCTTGGAAAAGGGTAATTAGATTTGGTAAGAGAAATAAACTCAACCCTAGATATATCGGACCATTTGAAATTCTGGCAAGAGTTGGTCCAGTAGCTTACAAGTTCAAGTTACCTCAAGAATTCAATAGTGTGCATGACGTCTTTCACGTGTCGAATCTGAAAAAGTGCTTATCAGACGAAACACTTATCATACCACACGAGGAAGTGCATATAGATAGAAAACTTCACTTCATCGAAGAACCCGTGGAAATCACGGATTGGAAAGTTCAGAAGCTTAGACGCAGCCGCATTAAATTAGTGAAGGTACGTTGGAATTCAAAACGTGGTCCTGAATTTACTTGGGAACGCGAAGATCAGATGAAACTCAAGTACCCTTCACTGTTCGAGAACATTCCTGTTGCTGACAATAACAACTGAATTTCGGGACGAAATTCTTCTAACAGGGGGAGAATGTGACAACCGACAATATCCGGTAATTATCCGTACGTATATTAAACGTGTTTATGATTCGTAATTTCATATTAGACTTAATTATCATTAATTAGGTCATTCCATGTCTAGCAAAGTCGTTAGTTCGTATATTTTGCACTGGTAGTTTCAAAAATTGCCGGTATGCACGCCTGGGTTAATTCGACGAAAACGAACATTGGTGATCAAATTAGTGTCTGAAACAATGTCCAAAGACCCATAAAATATTATATTATATTTTTACATTTAATTTTAATATTTAGAGTCCTCGTTACATGAAATAATCCATGACGGCGTAATTTCAGGTTTTACTGTATAACATTATCATCGTGTGTGTATATTATTAAGCGTATCTATTATTTATACATCTTATAATTAGACATTTTTCACCAACTAGTTAACCCTTATTTAAATGCAATAAAGAGCATTAAACCAAATTAAATCATCATTTTGAAACCTAACCAAGACTAAATACTCTAATGACTTAAATATCTACATAATTAATCATCTATCAATTAACCAACTCAATTTTTTTTCTTTCTTTCGAAACCTACGGCAAAGACTAGGAGGGCCCCACCCGTATTATTGTTTTTTCTTCTCTTTGACTTAGTGTAAGATATGAACCATACTTGTTTCAAATCCAAATCACATTTCCAAGACTTTATACCATACCTTCCTTACACATATTATCATTCCATCTTTCAACAAAAGTCACAGTCATCTTTCTCTTATTCTCTACTTACGACAGACACACAAACCTCCATATTTTCCAAACTTTTAATTCTATAAACCAAGAAGTGTCACACCCCGGCCGGCGGCGGATTAAACGCGGGGGCTGACGCGGTTGTTCATAAGCACATGATCATCTATTAAATATGATAGTATTTATTATTCAAATTAAAAGCATCCGTTACATAGGAAAATGAAACGTTCAAAACATAAATTAAATTAAATTCTAACGTAATGACTCATCCATTCCACCCTCCATTAATGCATACCAAACACTACCTAATAATAAAAAGTATACAATATAATGCAAATAAATTGATATAATATATAACGTATAGCCAGGCACCGATTCTCACCCTAACTTTCCTTATTCCTACTCTACAATACTGATTCTCACGCCGGAGGGCCGATACAGGGATTATCCCCTCCCTGTAACGCCTTAACGCGTTGTTGCTTTGTGTAGAGTTCCCTTGAAGTTCAGAGAAGTAACCTCCATTAGGCTATACATTGGAGCTCATGTGATCTATACACCAGACTAAATCCTAGCTAGTCGGTGCTTGAATTTACAGTTTTCATTCCAACATAATGACTCATTCCATTTCACCCTTCATTAATGCATACCAAACACTATCTAATAATAAAAAGTATACAATATAATGCAAATAAATTGATATAATATAACATAACGTAAAATAACATAATATAACACGCTTTAACATAACATAATGTAATATTTTCAATCTATGATAGTAATAAAGATAACTTTAACTTATTAAAATAATAAAATGGTCTTTAGAAGAAAAAAAATTAACCAACTTTAGCGTACACCCATTTAGGGACTTCTTATATCATAAGCCTCAAAATAATGTTAGTAAGGGCATCATGTATACTCTTTCGTGAATGGGAGCTGGCTACTCACGCTCATAGGATCACCGCTCCCCTCACCCGTGAGTGAGTCGTGAGTGGGTCTTGCGTGAGTGAGCTCACGCTCGTGATGAAGTTGATGACTTCAAACCAACCAATCACCTTTGGACACATGCATTTAATTTTTTTTAATAAACATTTTTATTGAAAAGAAATCACTCACACTCACTAACCATACCCCTTCACTAACACTCACTAACAAAATACTTCTTACGTGAGTGAGCTGACGCCCACGTGACAACCACTTTTGACACACAATCACTAACGATACCCATTTCTCTAACTATCTTTCTAAACTAAATACTTAAAAACCATTGGTGTGATTTACTATAATAATAGTTTTTTTTAAGGCAAAGTTAACCGAAATTCATCTGAAAGAACAGGGTGGCCCCATCCCCCTGGAGAAAACCTGTCACCGGGAAAACCCCCTGACTCATCCAGAGCATTTATGTCCTAAACGAGATTCGAACCGATGACCTCCCAAATGATAAGGCTTTCAGGCTATCACCGGACCAAATGGTTTTACCGTAAGGGTGGACGGAGTGGTGGTGCGGGCCTTACACGGGTAACACCGTCGCAAGTAGCTAGGGCTTGGCTAGGGCTTTCTCACACGGGGTAGTAATACCCGTTCAAACCCGTGGATTGTTGTCACTTTGTAGCCGTTGTGGGGACCATTTGGGAGGGGTATTTAAATAAAAAATAATAATAATTCAAGGGCTTAATGGGTACCACACCCTCCTCTTAGAGTTTAAGAGGATAAAAATGACATCGCAAAATTTAATTAGATAAAATAAAATGGTTCCATCTTCCTCCACCCTAACAATACTTAAACTATACCTTTGCATTTTATGCTATTTTTACATTCTTCCTTTAAAGTTTGTAACTTTGGTCCTTATAGTTATACCGACTAAGCCATTATATCACTGGCGGATGTACATGTGCTCCAGCGGGGGGCGAGGCATCCGCTGAGATTCGTCTCAGTAGTAGAAAACTTTCAGTTTTTTTAAGTAGGCCTCCTTCAGAGATACTTGTGAGACACCTTTGACATCCAAATGATTGAAAGAGAGACAAGAAAACCAAAAAGGTTAGTGATTATTTGCTATGAAAAATGTTGTTGTAAAGGTCTTCATGTAAGTTTTAATGGAGAATATCAGTTTGATGAAAAAGGCGAAACTAAAAGCAGAGAGAGAAGATGATTATGAAAATTAATTGGAAAGAACTAAATTTAGGGAGACAAATTTGTTTGTTTGGGGAAACATAATCATAAATTTCAAAATTAATATATTATTTAATATTAAATCCATTTAAATTATTTTTTGAACCGATTAACTTTCTTTTTTAAGTTACAAAATAAGTTTTCTTTTTAATTTTAAACAATCATAAAATTAACATCTCCTGTAATAATATTAGGTATCAAATAAAATTAATTAAATTGAGTAGACCCAACTTGTTTTTTATAGTTTTTTGAGTAAATACGTATGAAATGTTTTTTTATCCGACTCGTTTTTTTATACTCGACCCATTTTTTACCCGACTTGTTTCTAGCGGACCCGTTTTGACCCAATTTGATTTTATTCGACCCAATTTTTGCACCCGCTGAAGAAAAACTCTGGATCCGCCACTGCATTATACTATGTACTAATTGAGAAAATGACCATTTGCCCCTTTTTCTCATATCACATGTTAATTACTCTCTTTAAAGTTACATGTGAATTAGCTATTATTTCTAATTTTCAAAATTATCACATGTTCTGGATTGTTAAAGTATCACATGTTTCTGGATTGACAAACAATTATATCAAAAACCTTTACATTATATACTAATTTAAATTCTTTAATTAAAATATGTAATTTTGACTTCTCTATCATTTTCACCTTTTCAAATCCACATATTTCTATTTTAGAGCTTATAGAAAGTTAGAAACAACCTATTGTATTTGATAAATTAAATTATTATAAATATATTTCCAATGTACTCAATGTTTAGACATTTAGTGCAACTTTTATTTTTATAACACATGTAAATATCTAGTGACACTAAAATGTTATTGCATGTCAAAATGCATAAAATGAATTCATCATATTTTACCTTAATATTTAATGTATCATGTTGATGTTTAGGAAAATATTGCTAAGGAATTTTTACACAAACAGATTAAAAGGGCTAATAACTAACTATGAATAATCTAAGAAGGTATAGTAAAAATTTCCATTCCATCATATATATTAAAAGAGCATTATATGATAAATTATAACCTCTATGATTACTTTATGAGAGGTTAAGCATTTTATATAATTATATGCAAGTTTTTAAGGTGACATTATATAACACAAGTTAATAATAATAATAATAAGGGATAATATCATATATACCCTTATAAACATGGGTAAATATCAAATATACCTAACCAAAACTAAAAATATCATATATACCCAATTTAAATAATTTGTTTCTTTATGACCATTCTACCCTTATCAATTATATGATTTTTTTATAACCTAATTTTTTAATTTCATCTAATACGTAAAAGATCACTCGTTCTCCTATTCATGATGGCGACTATCGCGATTCTCCAAATCCATTTAGAAGGCATCGATTCCGGAGTAATGATTGCGAGAAAGTTACAAAACGCTAATGCTATAAAAGAAAACTGGTAAAATTATTTAAAAAAAATGAGAAATTTAAAATAGTATTTTGAGAAAACTATTTTTTATGGTTATAAAATTCTAAAGTTGAAAATGTGTAAATGTGAAATTTCAATGTTAAAATTGGTAAATATAAAATATTAAAGTTTAGAGAAATAAGGGTAAAATGATCATCTTTTAAATGATTTTTAATGAAATGGATATATATGATATTATTACATGTTTGTAAGGGTATATATATGATATTTTTAATTTTTGTTAGGTATATATGATATTTTTTAAGTTTGTAAGAGTATATATGAAATTGTCTCAACAATAATAATAATAATAATAATAATAATAATAATAATAATAATAGATTTCATGTTGACTGCTGACATTGCATAACATATATTTATTTTTTTAAATTTACAAGTTTAAAAAAAAGGTATTGATTAATGTTTCTTCATAGTTGCTTTATAGATATTAGATAATGTTAATTTTTTATTAAACTAAGAATCTTTTAGGCGGCGGCCGATTAACTTTTTTTTTACTATTAGTTAGTAAGCGTCAAAATTGCTATGGTTGTAAATTTTAAAAAGGTGGGACGAAAAGTATAATATGACATTGCAATCCGTGTAATTAATTTGTGATATAAGTTACGATTTTTGTTAAGAGAAACAAAGATTCACTAACAAATAATAACAACAGACTAATCACGCTAACATAATCCATATAAAATATTAATAGTACCAAAGCAATTGAAAATTTTGAATATACCATAATATTTGAAATTTGATAATATCAAACCTTAATCCATACAAATTCCACAAAGCAACAATTCTCAATGAAACAGTTATTATGATATGTAACCATCACATACAACTTTTAATTCTTCACTCTCTCCTTCCAATTCAAGTAAATAAACACGCTCGTCTTCGCAACTGGCTTGATTAACTAATTTAAATACTAAACCATTACTCTCTGATAAGGAATTTGTAACTAAATTTCATAACTATGTCGGAATAAACACTCTTACACAAAATCAATTTTAAAGTTGTGTTCTTGAATAATAAAGTATCAATTTTAGTGATTATGTGTTTCGAGAACTATACAGTTACAAAAGGTGTGAGTGCTAGCGGTGCAAAGAGATGCAAGTATGAAGGGGGATTAAGTTCTTTATCATATTTTGTTTCATTATAGTTTTATACAAAAGATTTATAATACATTAATACTCATTTATTTGTTAAACTAGATTACTATCTTATCTAATTTTTTCTATGATTTTAAGATAAGTAAAATGAACTCTACTTCACCAAACATCCAAGGGACGATAACCGGTAGTGTTGAAAGGCAGAGGGTGTAAGTTGCAAAATTACTAAAAGAAGTGTTTGTACGTAAAACAGGGAAAAAGAGACGCAATCAGTCACTTGAGCCCTCGACTCGAGTGGAGAGAGGGGAGGTTAATATCTTCTACTCCAAGATAAAACTCAAACACAAATCTTCAACCCTCTGTATGCAATTCCGCTTCAGCCCTGGGGCGTTACACTTGTGAAATCGGCAACTGCTATTGCGCCGATTGGATTCTCCGGTTCATGTTAAGGATGGAGATTGATTCCTCATCCTCATCGTCATCTGAACTTAATACGCCTCTTTTGTCTCCCAAAGATCGTATACTTAAGGTAGTGATTTCTCTTCAAATTGTTTTCCCTAATTTGTAGCGAAATTTCTAGGGATTTGGGAATGTATCTAGAGATGTGGAATTTCTTCTAGGTTTTTATGATTGTTGTTTCAGTATGCGTTTAGATTAGTTTGCAATCGGTTTCATGTAATTGATTATCACTGATTAATTTCAGAAATTTCAGTCAATTTTGAACACTTTTGTTGACTGGTTGTGAAATAGATGGGGTATGGCGACCTTCTTCTCTGAATCTATGATAGGAGAAAGTTTTTTAACCCTAAAAGTTCAATTTGAGAATATTCTTTTATTTTCTGTAAATTAAATATTTTTCTCTGTAGTTATTAGGTCTGTTGAAGTTATCAGTTGCTTGGTAGAATTCTTTGTGGGATACTTGTTTTGTTCCAGTGTTGTAACTTGTTGTATAATGGTGCATGCCAAATTGACTTGCACAGCTTTTACCGTATCAATGAAAAGATATCTAGTTTGCTGTTTAGGGAAAAACGTAAATATTACGATTATGTTTCTAAATATAAAATTGAAATATATGGGAATAAAATCTTCTAGTGAAAGTTTCACGAACTTGTCTAATAGAGGGATTTTACTATATAAGAAGAATTGTTTTGTGAAAAATTGGCTTGCTTTCTACTTTATTGTTTACTGTTTCCCTTTATGAGAGAACAAAAGCTTTGAATGTAAATCATGTTGAGTGTTGCCATTTTTTTTGTACCAGAGGCTAGCCTTAATAGATGTTTCTGAAGAGTGCCTTGAGCATCTGCAGTCTGGGGTGATCGCATTTGCTAAAAGAAACAACTCAAGGTTACAAGAAATATTCGATGCAATTTTACCAACTGATGATGAAATGGAGACCGCCATTGAAGCACAGTCAGACCCCAATGTTGAAGATTTACTGCATGAAAGCATGGTCTGGTTGCAATGGTTGATGTTTGATGGTGATCCTGTTGACATGCTACAACGACTGACATCGATAAATGCCGGGCAACGTGGCGTTTGTGGGTCTGTGTGGGGCCACAATGACATAGCATACCGTTGTAGAACATGCGAACATGATCCCACATGTGCAATTTGCGTCCCATGTTTCAAAAATGGCAACCATAAGGACCATGATTACTCAATTATATATACAGGTGGTGGATGCTGTGATTGTGGAGATGTGACAGCATGGAAGCATAGTGGATTTTGTTCTAAACATAAAGGAGCAGAACAAATACAACCACTTCAAGAAGATATTGCAAAGAATTTAGGTCCTGTTTTGGATTATCTTCTTCTTCACTGGAAAAGCAAATTAAAATCTGCAGAGAGTAAGCACCAAAACAAGCATAGTCCTGATGATAATGCTATAGAACCAAAAAAGGTTGTAGATGTGCTGACATCAGCGGTGGTGGGGATGCTTTTGGAGTTTTGTAAGTGCAGTGAAAGTTTGCTTAGTTTTGTTTCTGGGAGATTATGCTCTGAGGTTGATCTGTTGGATGTTCTTGTAAGGGCAGAGATGTTTTTAAGCACGGAAGTTGTCCGGAAGCTTCAAGAATTACTTTTGAAATTGCTAAGCGATCCTTTTTTTAAATATGAATTTGCAAAGGCTTTTCTAAAGTATTATCCCACAGTTGTTAATGAAGCTGTGAAAGAGTGTAAAGATTCTGTTTCTAGAAAGTATCTTCTACTACCGACATTTTCTGTTCAAATTTTCACTGTCCCTACTTTGACCCTGCGTCTCGTTAAGGAAATGGATCTTTTAACCATGCTTTTGGAATGTTTGACCAACATATTCAGTTCTTGTTCTCGAGAGGATCATCGACTACAGGTAAAGTCGTCTTCTATTCCATTTGTGTAATTTTAAATTTCAAATCTGAATGGTTAATTAATGATTTCTTTTCAGGTATCCAAGTGGGGGAATTTGTATGAAACAACACACCGTGTTGTTGAAGATATTAGATTTGTCATGAGCCATTCGACAATACCAAAATACATGACACGTGACAGGCGTGACCTATTAAGAACATGGATGAAATTGTTGGCTTTTGTGCAGGGAATTAGCCCTCAAAAAAGAGAAACCAATATTCATATAGAAGAAGAAAATGAAAACATGCATTTGCCATTTGTTTTGGGTCATTCCATTGCAAATATTCATGCTTTATTGGTGGCCAGTGCATTTTCCACTGAAGATGAATCAGTTTCCATTATAGAAAAGCAGGACATTGATGAACAAGACACTTTAAGACATGCAAAAGTTGGGAGACTTTCACAAGAAAGCTCTGTATCTAGTGTGACTGCAAGGGGCACACCATTGGATTGTGAACCGGAAGCTGTTGAAGGGAATGCTGAAAGTATTTCAGTTTTGACTTCAATTTCATGGTTAATGTTTGAGTGTTTACGTGCCATTGAAAATTGGTTGAAATCCGACAATACATCAGGAGGCAATCTCACTCTTAATCTCTTAACTTCAAGAACAAGCAATGCTTCTGGTAGTAATTTCTTTCAATTAAAGAGAACCCTATCTAAGTTTAGGAAAGGAAAAACTATTTCTGCAGGTTTTGGTGCTCATCAACGTGACACCATTTCTACAGGTTTTGGAGATCGTGTGGTGCATGGAGATTATACAAATGAATTAGAGGCTTTGAGTTTAGCAGATTGGCCTGAAATTGAATACGATGTTAGTTCACAGGAGATATCAGTACACATACCGTTGCACCGTTTGCTCTCATTGGTTTTACAGAGAGCGTTAAAGAGGTGTTATGGTGAATCTGAATCATCTACTGATTCATCAATTAAATGTGGTGATTTCTTTGGCCATGTGCTAGGTGGGTGCCACCCGTACGGGTTCTCTGCTTTTGTAATGGAACATCCTCTGCGTATTAGGGTTTTCTGTAGTGAAGTTCATGCTGGGATGTGGAGGAAGAATGGGGATGCTGCAATATTGTCTTATGAGTGGTATCGTTCAGTTCGCTGGTAGGAAAAGAATCAGTTAATTATCCGGTGGAATGTTTCTCGTGAAACTGATTTTAAGGTTTTTTTTCCATTAATGCAGGTCTGAACAGGGTTTGGAACTTGATTTATTTCTTCTACAGTGTTGTGCTGCATTAGCTCCAGCAGATCTGTATATTGCTAGGATTATAAATCGATTTGGTCTATCAACTTATCTTTCTTTGGATTTGGAAAGAGCTAATGAGTAAGTATATTTTCTTGAACTCATTAATCACGTTTCTACTTGATTTGGTGAAGTATTAAAATGTAAGTAATACTGTTATAGTAAGTTTGACATGTGGCTGTCGCTGTGGAATATCTTTGATATTATTAAACTAGATATTACTATAAGTTAGATTATAAGATAAAAAACTAAATTCACAAAAGAAAAGGACTAGTTAATTATCGAGCTTCAAATATGTGTCTTGTGAAAAAAATATCAGTTATAGTTTATTATCTATTTTGACATTGAACCCTTTTCCTTCTAAAATACAACATATGAAAAGGACAATAGACCAATATTTGAAAATATATTACAAAGTTTGATAGTATCATGTAGGTGACACATTTTCAGTGATGCTTCCCTGGATCAGTAGTTATCAACCAGAGAATTATCAATTGGCAAGTAATATTTTGTAGATCAAGTTTAGTAAGCATTTTTTCATTTAAAGTATATCTCAAAATGTGACCATAGGGTAACAATCATTATTAAAACATTTTTGTATAATTCGTTTGGTTAATATGGCTTCTGTTACATATTACCAATTTCATTTGTATTATGGAGTAAAATATCTAGTGGTGGTTCTGACTCAAAAATAGTGATTGCAACCACTACTGTCGTATTTGTTTGTAGTTTGCAAAATGGCAAACATATTCTTATTTTGAAAGTATTAAAATTCTAGATATGACCGTTAGGCAACAGTCAAAAAGTAAAATATATTTAAAATTTTCGTTTGCTTAATGTTATACCACTCTCTTCTTATATATGATTCATGTTCTATTATCATCATTATTGTACTTCTCCTTGTCCTTTCAACTCGGCTAAGGAAGTCTCTAAAGAAGATGATCCTACTTAACATCCCTAATTCCATTGATTAAGATGTGTTACAAATAATAAATGATATTTTCAGGTATGAAGCAGTTTTGATGCAGGAAATGCTAAATCTTATTATACAAATAGTAAAAGAGAGGCGATTTTGTGGATTAACTACAGCTCAATGTCTTCAACGTGAGATAATCTATAAGCTATCCACCGGAAATGCTACTCATAGTCAGTTGGTCAAATCCCTTCCTCGTGACCTTTCCAAACTTGACCAATTTCAACAGATTTTGGATACTGTAGCTGAGTACTCTTTTCCATCTGGAATCAAACAGGTAATGCTTTATAAAATAGTTATATTCCATTCTTCCCATTTCCATTTACTTACCACAACAATATTATGTGTTTTAGGGTATGTACAAATTACGTTTAGAATACTGGAAAGAACTCGATTTGTATCATCCACGTTGGAACTCACGGGACTTGCAAGCTGCAGAAGAAAGATACTTGCAGTTTTGCAATGTTTCTGCATTAACCAATCAGCTTCCAAAATGGTCAAAGATTTATCCTCCTCTTAACGGGTTAGCTAAAGTAGCGACATGTAAAACCGTTCTACAAGTCATTCGAGCCATTCTTTTTTATGCACTTCTTACTGATAAATTGATGGCATCACGTGCTCCTGATGGAGTTCTTATTACGGCATTGCACTTGCTATCACTAGCATTAGATATTTCTCAAGTGCAGATCCAATCTGGTGATGTGGATAACTCTATTCCACTTTTAGCCTTTGCTGGTGAAGAAATATCTACAGGTTTAAATGGTGCATATGATAATCAAAGCTTATTATCACTTCTTGTGTCATTAATGAGGATAAATCAAAAAGAGAATGTGTACAGTTTTGTGGAATCTGGTGGGTTTGACCTTTCTTTTTTGATCAAGAATCTTCTTCAGAAATTTGCTGAGCTGGATCCTGGATGCCTTAATAAATTGAAAATATTAGAACCTGAAGTTGTTAATCAGGTCTCTCATTCTAAGCTCAGCAGTGATGCAAATAACAATGCTTCCATATCTGATAGCGAGAAACGGAAGGCAAAAGCACGCGAGAGACAAGCTGCAATATTGGTCAGTTCTCATACATTTGCAGTTTTTTCTTTGTTTTTTTCTTTTACTCAGGAGTTACTGTTTAAAGTTTTGAATTCCACTATGTTACATGCAGAAAAAGATCAAGGCACAACAGTCAAAATTCATGGAGAATATAAGTTTAACAGCAGAGAGTGGCTTAAATGATTCAAATGATGCTGAAGAAAGTATTTCTGATGTTGCAAACGATTCAGATGGACATGACCAAGTAATCTGTTCTCTTTGTCATGATACAAATTCCAAGTCTCCTGTGTCTTTTTTAGTTCTTCTCCAGGTTGGTGATCCCATTTTATAATTCCTTCTTTTGTTTATTTTACATTTATTCATATTAATATTGACTTTCCAAACTGATTCTGTATAATCTGAATTCCTGATCAAAGAAATCCAAGGTTGCGAGTTTACTTGATAAAGGCCCCCCATCGTTGGAAAAAGAAGTTCAAAGATCTGGGAAGGAGCAAGTTTCAAATAGTGATGAAGATTTGAATACTCAAACTTCAAGCAGTTCAGAAACGACAATATCTTCCGAATTAATGGATTTAGTTCAGAATGCCATTAATGAATTTGCTTCGACTGGTCAGCCACAAGAGATTGATGCTTTCCTGGAATTTATAAAAATCCGCTTTCCATCTTTAAAGGATATACATTTTCCTCAAACATCACATGATAATAGTAGTCAACCAACCGCATCTTCTGTTGATACATTTGAAGAAAATATGTACACACAGATTCTGCAGGTTTTGAAAAATGATACGGCAACGGCTGAGGATTTTCTAGATGCTGGACATGGTTCAAGTTCAGACAGTAGTTTGAATGAATCTCTTTTACTTGGAAAGTACATCGCATCTTTATCTGATGAATTATTGAATAACCCGTCACCCTCAGTTGGTGGGTCCCGTAGTAAGGCACAACCAAGTTCGGTGGCTTCATGTCTGACATATAATGGTTTTGGACCATCAGATTGCAATGGAATTTATGTTTCTTCATGTGGGCATGCTGTGCATCAGGATTGCCTTGATCGTTATCTACGGTCACTGAAGGATAGGTAGAACCGTTTTAAAAATAATTTAATTTATTATTATTATAGGAGAACTTCGGTGTAAAATGTTATTGTTTGCAGATATACAAGAAGAATTGATTTTGAAGGAGGTCATATTGTGGATCCAGATCAGGTGTGTTTTGTTTTCTTTATTATTATTATTATTATTATTTATGCTAATATATCTTATATTCTTAATCTTTGATGTTTAGGGGGAGTTTTTATGTCCTGTTTGCCGGGGACTTGCAAATTCCGTGTTACCTGATATACCTATGGACGGAACAAAGGACAGCTGGCAATTAAAAAGTCATTTACTGTTCTCTTCAGATGCTAATGGTGTTTTTCTTCTTAAACAATCACTTTCTCTTTTGCAAGCTGCAGCTGATGTATCTAGAAGGAATGAATTCCTCAAATCATTTCCAGCGCAACACAAACGAGGAACAGGCACAAATCTTGAATCTGTTATACGTTTCTTACGTGAAATGTATTTCCCAGGAGATGATAAAATTTCCGGATCAAACCGGTTAAGTAACTCCATGATCTTGTGGGACACCCTCAAATATTCACTCATATCTACAGAAATTGCTGCTAGATCTGAAAGGACATCCTCAGCTACCAATTTTAGTGTTAGTGCTTTATATGAGGAATTAAGGTCTTCCAGTGGGTTTATTTTGTCATTATTGCTTAAAATTGTTCACAGTACCCGTGTTCAAAATTCACTTGATGTCCTCTTAAGATTAAGGTGTATTCAACAATTTGCAAAATCAATTTGTTGTGCTGATACTCTAAATGAACCACCCAGCGACACCTATAGAGATGGAGGTATATTTTTACTGAGTATAAAATTTTAGTGAGATGCCTTATATTTTCATAAAATTAATCGTGCCAATTTTTTTCTCAGACAATATGATGAGTATGTTGGAAAATGCTGACATGGGCATACAATTTCCAGATATTCAGTTTTGGGCAATGGCATCGTACCCTATACTCGCATCTGATGCTTTTTCTACTTTAATGTGGATCCTATTTTGTCTTCCAGTCCCTGTTATGTCATCTGAGAAAGCATTTTTTTCTCTTGTTCATATGTGTTACACTGTCTCCATAACTCAGGTTTGATTCAACAACTTATTTTTTAATTTATAATATGTCTATATCTTGCTAAGATTTTGTTTCTTGTTTTGTTTCTCTCTTACAGGCTGCAATAACATGTTTTGAAAGAATTGAATCTATGAATGTTTTGAGTCACCATGATTCTCTTATCACTGACATTTTTAAATTTGTCAGTGAACATGGATTCTTAAGCCAATATTTTGTTTCCAACTATAAGGATAATTCTTGTGATATTAACGAGACAATTCGCAGCCTGAGCTTTCCATTTCTCCGAAGATGTGCAATATTGTGGAAATTAATGAACTCTTCAACTTCATCACCATTTAGTGGGGCCCTTCGATCGTCAAAAACATTTGAAGATAGAATGGATTATGCTTATGGCACTCTTGAAGAATCTGTTGAAATTGACGAGTTGGAGAAGATGTTTAAGATTCCCACATTGGAAAACATAGTTAACGATGAGGTGTCACGATCTTTGGTTAAAAAGTGGCTGCAACACATTGCCAAGGACTTTGAAGTTAGTAATCCCTCAGGGGTTTTGCACTTAACCCCTGTAGTCCCATTTAAGCTCATGGTTTTGCCATACCTGTACCAAGATCTCTTGCAAAGGTTCTTGTTATTTTTACAAAAAAAAAAGTTTTCTTTTCTTGCTTCAACTTATTAATCTTTATTTGATTTACCAGAGATTTTGTAATCATAGGTACATAAAACAGAAGTGTGTTGACTGTGGAGCTGTTCAGGATGAGCCTGCGTTATGCTTGTTGTGTGGTAAATTGTGCTCGCCAAGCTGGAAGACGTGTTGCAGGTTTATTTTTATAATTATTTAACAATAATTAAGTTTTCATTTCTGAAGATGAACTTAATTTAACATGAGTTGTTGCTGTTTAGGAATAACAAGTGCCAAACTCACGCAATTTCTTGTGGGGCTGGTACCGGTGTATTTCTGTTGATTAGGGTAAGTCTTAATATATTTATTCTTTTGAAGTATTGTTTTTCTGCACAATACATCGTGTTTTTTGTTCATTAATGTGCATCAACTGAAATATGTGTAATTTGCATCTATCATACTTCCAGTTCAAATATTGAGTTCTTATATCAGATGTCGCAACTTCTTTTGTGTAGAAAACTACTATATTACTTCAAAGATCTGCACGTCAGGCACGCTGGCCATCTCCTTACCTGGATGCATTTGGTGAAGAGGTAAAATAAAGTTACACTCTTTGCATGTTTTAAAACCGTTTGTGTTTGCTTTTTATCGTTTCTGTAAATGGACATTGTGTAAAGTTATCTATTATTTTTTCATCATTATTATATAAACTTTTGTAGGACATTGAAATGCATAGGGGAAAGCCATTATATTTGAATGAGGAACGCTATGCAGCTTTGAGTCATATGGTATTATGAGTTACTCTTTCTACATATATCATTTATTTTGGACATAACGTAATAAACTACTTCATTATGTTCTTTGTTCTAATTTTTAGTTATTAACTGTAAAATCTTTATGTTGACTCCCAGTTTTCAATACTCATGTCATTGATATTCTTTTTTGCTAGGTGGCGTCTCATGGACTTGATCGGAGTTCAAAAGTGCTGCATCAAACATCAATTGGTGCTTTCCTAATGCTTTAGATTGGATTTGTTGTGGTTGAATTCTACCCAAGGTCTGTTCCCGACACGCTGCTTTTGTAGCTTAATATTCTTTTTCATTTTTTTCTCCTTATAAGTTATATGAAGTTTATGATTGCTGAACTCAGTTTCTGTATTTGATATTTGAAACTTTAAACTACTATTCATGTGGAAATGCTTTCAGAGTTAGCTTTTGCTATTTTGCTTGTAGAAAATTCTGTGTTCTTCAGTGTTAAAAGGAGTTATTAACTTTTAGAGCATCTGTTGGGTTAGTCAACATAAAGCACATTCATTAAGTTATGGACATTACAGAATAAGGTTATTGCAACAGTTTAGTTCCATAGTTTAGTAGAATTCCTTAGATTAAACACCGAAATCTATATCTATACCTTGGTTTTAAATTGCGCGCATAATGCGTTTTGCGCCGTAGCGCTGGAGTTGGCGCATCGTTGCACCTGATGCGTAGCGATTACGTGATGCGTGGATATTGCGCCGTTGCTCGCATTATGCGGTGTTCGCATGTAGCGCTCTGATGCGCGCAACTATGATTTTTTGGGTTTTTGAAATTCTATCTTCTTATTGTAGGTTCTTCCGTGGCTTATTCAACATTTTCTTTCTTGGAAATACTTTTTTGTGCTTTTGGAAGTATTTTAGCATGCCTCATTTAGTCATTTGGACAAAAAAAATGAAATTCTATCTTCCTATTGTATGACTTCTTTTTTGTTTAAGTATGTTTTTACAACTTGTTATGTATAAATAATATTTTAGTACTTTTTAATAAAGAGCGCATCGCATACGTGATGCGCTCGCATCGCATACGTGATGCGCTCGCATCGCGCATCGGATTTTGGGACCAAACGCATCGGAGCGCATCGCGCAATTTAAAACCAAGATCTATACTATATAATAAATAAAGGTTTTTTCATGCCACGTGTCGCCTAGTTAATCTTGGTAATTGTATTGTATTATTATATGTAATAAGAATGATTACAAGGAGTATAAATAGAGAACATAATTACACTCTAATCCCTCTAATATAATAATATGTATTTATCTATCTAATATTCCCCCTCAAGCTAAGGCCGGGAAACGAGCTGTAGCTTGTCTCATAAAGTTGCAAATCTCTCTGAAGGTAGTGGCTTTGTAAAAACATCAGCAATCTGGTCATTTGTAGATATGAATTGAACCGAAAGTTTCCCTTGTGCAACCTTTTCTCTGACAAAGTGAAAATCGATCTCCACATGCTTTGTGCGAGCATGGAAAATAGGATTTGCTGATAAGTATGTGGCTCCTAAGTTGTCACACCATAAGATAGGAGCAGACTGCACTCGGACGTGAAGTTCACGTAGAAGGGCTTCAAGCCAAGTAAGTTCGGCAACAGTATCGGCTAGTGCTTTGTATTCAGATTCAGTTGATGACCGAGAGACGGTGCGTTGTTTCCTAGCTGACCAGGAGACAAGATTTGACCCGAGATAGATGGCATAACCCCCGGTGGATCGACGGTCATCAGGACAACCTGCCCAATCCGCATCAGAGAACGCAGTGAGAGACCGAAAATGAGCATCTGTATAGGCATGTAGTGTGGAGCCAGAAGCCCGTTGAAATAGAAGACCATGATGCGAGGTACCTTGCAGATATCTGAGTATTCTTTTAAACAGCGGACCAGTGATTCTCTGTAGGTGAGTGCATAAATTGACAAACTTTGTTGACTACAAAGGTTATGTCAGGTCTAGTCAAGGTGAGATACTGAAGAGCCCCTACAACCTGTCGATATCGCACCGGATTTTCAAAAAGTGGACTGTCACCAAGGGCCAGGGTAGCCGAGGTGGAGCAAGGCGATGGAACCGGTTTTGATTGCGAAAGGCCAGCCTTGGTTAAAAGCTCAATAATGTACTTCTGTGAGAGAATCAAATCAGACCCTTTGGAAGTAACCTCAATACCCAGAAAATAAGATAGAGTGCCTATGTCTTGCACTGCAAAGGTGTTACTCAGATTTTTTACTATGCCGTCAATAGCTTCCTGACTGTTGCCTGTCAAAATAATGTCGTCAACATATACAAGCATGTATAAAAGAGTTCCAGCAGACGAGTAGATAAAGAGTGACGGGTCAGTTTTGGATCCTTTGAAGCCCAATCTGTGAAGAACTCCAGATAAGCGTTGAAACCACGCTCTGGGGGGCCTGTTTTAAACCATACAGTGATTTGTGCAATAGACATAGATGGTTTGGTTTGGCGGGATCAACAAATCCCGGTGGTTGGCGCAAATAAACCGTTTCCTGTAGGTCACCATGCAGGAAAGCATTCTGAACATCCAGTTGTCGTAAGGACCAACCTCGTGCAACTGCCAAAGAAAGAACCACACGGATTGTTGTGGCCTTCACAACGGGAGTGAAGGTTTCATGATAATCAACACCAGCTTGTTGCTTGAAACCTTTGGCAACTAACCGTGCCTTGTAACGTTTGATTGTACCGTGTTGATCCCTTTTAAGCCTGTATACCCATTTGCAATCAACTACATTAGTGTTAGAGACAGGAGGAACTAATGTCCATGTACCGTTTCTCAATAAAGCCTTGTATTCCTCAGCCATGGCATCTCGTCACTGAGGACTTTTGTTGGCAACAGTAAAGGTGGAGGGTTCGGTCTGGGTGGTGTCGGTAGTGGCAGTGAAGGCAGATGGGTTGTAGGGGTTTGTTGGTTTGGGATGTAGACGGAGGTTTGCTGGGCGGGTGCGTGTTTGAGGCTGGGTGGTCTGGGATGTGGAGGGAGGTTGGTTGGGCTGAGGTGGGGTAGGTTGTTTGGAGCGTCGACTGTATGTTCTAAGAGGTGATGAGGGCTGATTAGGGGGTAAAGGCTGGTCGATAGGACTATTTGGTGTGGGTGCGGGTTGTTGATGATGGGCCGGTGTGGTGGTGTGGTGTGGGCCGTGACCTGGAGAGTGAGATGGGGTAGTAGCAGGTTGTGAGTTTGGCTCGGTATTGGAAGGAACAGGGGTAGGGAAGGATGAGACATATGGAGAAGGTTGGGAAGGTGTTGGTGTTGTGGGAGGAGGTGTGGTGAACGGGAAGCATTGTTCATTAAAACGAACATGACGAGCTATGTAGATACGATCGGTTGTGGGATCAAGACAACGATAACCATGGTGTGAGGGACTGTACCCAAGGAAAACACATGGTAAGGAGCGAAAAGCCATTTTATGATTGTTGTAAGGACGTAGGTGTGGATAGCATTGGCACCCAAAAACACGCAAAAAGGAAAGGTCTGGTTTGAGTTTAAGTAGGTGTTCAAATGGGGAGGTTTTAGATGCAGTGCGAGAAGGCATTCGATTTATGAGATAAACTGTTGTGTCAAACGCATAGTGCCAGAATTTCATGGGGACTCCTGATTGAGCGAGAAGAGTAAGACCTGTTTCCACAACATGACGGTGGCGTCTCTCAACAAATCCATTCTGCTCACTTGTGTGAGGGCATGAGAGACGATGAATGATGCCAAGAGAAGAAAAGAAAGGGGAGAGAGGTCGAAATTCACCACCCCAATCTGTTTGGACAGATTTTAGCTTTGTTTGAAACTGGCGTTCTACCATGACATGAAAATTTTTAAATGTGGCAGAAACATCAGATTTATGTTTTAACGGGAAAAACCACATATATCTAGTAAAATGATCAACACAAAGTAAAAAATAGTTGTGACCATTAAAAGACTGGACAGGTGCTGGACCCCAAACATTACAGAAAATTAAATCCAAAATATTATTGCTCTTAAAATTCGAAGATAACAAATGAAGTTTTGAGGATTTCCCCATGTGACAAGAATTACAAGAGGTACTCAAACTTTTATTTTGAACAGGAAGTGAATAAATAGATAACATGGACTTCAAAAGCTCTGGATGGGGATGCCCTAGTCTTTGATGCCATGTGTCGGAAGATGCACAAACAGCGGAGAAAGCAACTTTGTGAAGAGGACGAAGAGACGGAAGACGGATGGAGTAGAGCCCGTTTTCACTTGGACCCGTGAGGAGGGTAGTGCACGTACACGTATCCTTCACAGCAAAAAAAGATGAATGAAATTCAAAAAACACGTTATTGTCATGACAAAATTTCTGAACTGAAAGAAGGTTTTTTTTAATTTCTGGAACATGTAATATGTCAGAAAGGGAAAAGGTTTTGTTCGGGGAGTGAAACTTTGTGGAACCAATATGTAAAATAGGTAAACCCATACCATTGCCAACATGAAGTGTATCCTCACCATTGTAGGGTTCTGAGTTATCAAAGCTGTTGAGATCCGGTGCAACATGATTGTTAGAACCAGTGTTCGGAAGCCAAGCAGTTGAAGCTTGTGAGCGGTAATCAACATAGTTCGCTGATGGTTGTCTTGAGCGAAGGGTGTTCGGGTCTCGGTTTGGACACTGAGATGGTATATGGCCAATCCCACACCTGTTACAAGTGCCAAAAACTCTATTTTGATTAGAAGCCCACTTAAACTGACCTCGATTACCGCCCATGGTGTGACCAACATTGTTGTTGTATCCAGAAATACGGTTGTTATGATTGTTACCGTAACCGCGTCCACCACCATTATTGTATCCTCGGCCACGAGAGTAGGATCCACGACCACTTCCACGTCCACGAGAACTATAGAAGGCCTGTGATTGCTGTGTTTGTGGATGAATTTGAACACCAAGCTGAGACATAAGCTGTTGAAGGGCATGAAGTGTCTCAGTGGGTGGTTGATTAACAGCAGCAGGAGCGGACGGCTGTCCAGTGGTAGCGGTGAACGCTTGTGCTGATACGGAGTCGGGTTTCTTCACCATATAGTCATGGTCAGAGAGAAGACCATGAAGTTCTGCAAAAGCGGGGGGAATTGGCGAGCAATCAGATTGGATTTCAAGCTGTTGTATTCATCAGGAAGACCAGACATCACGAACATAACCAAATCTTTTTCTTTAACAGGTTCACCAATATTTGCCAAAGCATCAGCATAGCCCTGTGCCCTTGCAAGATAGGCAGAGGGTGTTTCATCATCTTTTATCTGTAGCTTTAGTAATTTTGTCTTGAGGGTGTATTCCCGGGAAGACGTTTGAGGTGCAAAGGCACGCTCTAAAAACAGCCATAACTCACGAGAAGTGGTACCTTGGACATGCTGGAAGGCGCTTTCTGAGATGGACATAATCAACATTCGTATATGAGCATCATTAGATACCCATATAGAGTAATTAGGGTTTGGTTGTGTAACTGGCTCAACATCTTTGGCAGAAGATGTCGCTGATTGTATAGTGGTTGGTGGACAAGGAATAGTTCCATCGATATAACCAAAGAGATTATTGGTTATAAAAAAAGGTTGAAGCATGGTTTTCCGATAACCATAGTTGGGTTTGAGAGAGGGTAAAACCGAACTTGTGAGAGTTGTGATTTGTTTTCTCAGTTGTGGAGAAGGATGCAAGCAACGTCATGAGAGGAGAAAAAAATCAAAGAACTATAGCGGCAGCACTGTAGCACGGTACTGTAGCGGCGGCGGCAGTAAATTTTTAGGGTTGGATCAAAGCTCTGATACCAAGTTAATCTTGGTAATTGTATTGTATTATTGTATGTAATAAGAATGATTACAAGGAGTATAAATAGAGAACATAATTACACTCTAATCCCTCTAATATAATAATATGTATTTATCTATCTAATACGCCTCCATATTCATTCTCATCATTTTTCCCCGCCTCTCTCCTATTAAATACATCTTTATCTTTTGATAATAATATATTTTTAAAGAAAATGCTAATTATACTAATAAAACACATTTATTTTAAATTATCACTTATTATAAGAAATTTTGAAATCTAATTATGTAACTTTTGTTATCAATCAAATAGTATATGAAAGTCAAATTACATTAAATAGTAATTAACGTATTTTCGAAACCCAGTTGTATATTAATTTTTACATATTTTAAATTTTGTTTTCTATTCTTAGTATATGTAATATATTTTTACACCGGTAAAATATATACATAAAGATTTAGAAATTTATGTATTGATGTTTTTTACCCCATGTCTATTACTTGGGTTTTAAGCTAGTATAATTATATCAAGGGGTTCAAAAAAATGTTTTGGCTTTCATTTTACATCTTGTTTTTGCAGTTTTTGATTTTTCTATTTTTTTACAGGAACTTCAAATTTACTTTCTTTTTTCTGATTCTTTTTTCTGTAGGTTTAATTATTGAAACCAGAGAATTATATTAATAGACTTACACCTGAAATGTTTAGACATCGCAACAAGTTTTCCATTTTGATCCTTAGGCTACATGCTACTTGGCCTGTTGTTGAACTAATGGTTAGATTTAGAGGTGGCAAAATGGGTAGGTTGGGCCAGGGTTTCGTTCATTCCTTTTGAATTTATTAAACGCCTTATAATTAAATGTATCTTCTTTTACTTTTATTATTATTTATAAAATCCAAATTAAAATATACATGTTTTCTTTTTCAAAAATGGAACATTAACTTTTCTTGATTCCAACGAGCTTGTTTAGAACCCAGATTTTTTGTAGAATTTTAAAACTGTACCGAGAAAAGGAACAGTGGTTTTGAAGCTTTTGAGAACCTTACCCTTCCAAGACATTTAGTTAAAAAATATAAAAGGAACTTCCTTAATCAAGAACTTCACCGTTGTTAGTTCTAGTTTTTGTTTTTGGCTGAAATTTGAGATTCAGGTTTTTGTTTTTGGTTTTTCTCGAAGGTTTTTGTTCTGGTTTTGTTAATTGTTTTTTATACATTTGTTATTCAGTTTTTATATTTTTTTGCTATTTTGGTGCGTGGTGATGGATTATGGTGCGCTGCTATATGGCAGTCGGTAGCAAGTGGTGGTGATCGTCGGCAGAGGTGGCGACGGTGGCAGTGACAAGTCGAAAGGTGGCAATAGATTTGTAGTGGTTTCTCTAGTCGGTAAGTGGCAAACCCGACATTCTGTTTTAACTCATTCTTCTAAAGGAACTGGTTTGGGTGATTTTTAACAACTCGTTCTGACCTGTTGATGACACGCTTGGATCTGTTCTCAGTTTACAAAGCATCTAGAATCAATCTTTTGACCCATTGCTTTATGTCTTCCCCAAACCAATCCATAAAGTAAATAGTTCAACCCAATCTAACCCGTTTGCAGATAATAACTTCTTTCAGGACTTTAAACATATTTCTCAAATTCAGTACCATTTTGCATGATCCATTGGACTTGTATGTTGGTTTACTGTCCGCCCAAGCAAACCCTCAAAGCTGTTATGTTAGACCCAAACCGACCCACTTTTGATTACACAGGTTGAGATGGCCCATTGTCTCGTACTCTCGACAATTTTAGAGTCATGATCTTGGTGGGGCGCGCCTAGGCGCGAGGCGACATAAGGCTCAGGGTCTTGGGCTTTAGGTTACATAAGGCGCGCCTAGGTACAAGAAGCCCGCGCTTCTGCGCCCCGGGTCGCTTTTCTGCGCTTAAGAGTTTTTTTTTTGTATGTTTTGTTTCTGTTTTGGACTTTTGCAGGTGGTAGTAACTAGTAATTTTAGATGTTTAATTAATATTTTAGCTTCTCTGCGCTTGTGGTCAAGACTAATCTTGTTTTAGGTTTGTTTGGTGGACTAATGGTTGGGTTATACCCTCTTTTGGATGTTTTAGATGTTTAATATCAAGTAATATGTTTAACATTATTGGGAATTTAGATGTTTAATATCATTTAATGTGTATATACATAATTTACATGTTTTTATAGTATGTGCGCCTTGCGTACGAAAAGCCCTGCGCTTTTGCGATTTGCGCTTTGCGCCTCGGATTTAGACCTTGTCGCCTCGGTGCGCTTCTCGCTTTTTAAAACCAAGGTCATGTTAGAGTGACTGATTTAATTAATATTTTGTACTTTGTAGCATTTAATCAAAGGTTATATCATTTTTGTGCAGGCATAGGATTTGATACAAAGGAGGGATTTTTCATCATATGCAAGACCATGGTGCGGCATGTTTTCTGTCTGCCATCCTCTCATTACTTGTTTGTACAGTTATTGTAAATACCTATGAAATACTTGTGCCTGAAATCGATGCGTGCAACTTTCATATGAAACCGATATATAGTGAGTGACCACCAGAACCTATGATGGTGTAAGCATTTGCAAATCTTTGATGTTTTCTTGTAGTGCTGTATCGGATTCGGTTGTGTTCAAAATAGTGGGTTGCAATTTTTGCAGAACAAACGGTATTGCATAGTGATGCTGAGATTGATGGGTTTGTTTCATCGTAATCTTTTTATATGGGTGTAATAAAGTTCCATTCATTATTTGAATGGATTTTGTGAAATAAAAGCGTATTTCTGCATTTTATTAATTAACGTATTTAAAATCATCATGATGCTTTATTTTTTTTAGTAAATATTCTATGGAAAAAGTTACATTACATCCTATTAAAATATGAAATTAAAAGTAATATGAAATATTTGAAGAGAGGTTCTACTACTATCATCTGTATAAACAGTGGTGACTTGAGAAACACTTTTCTTCTTTTTATGAAAAAATGTTTCTTCATGGTTTTGCTTGTATTTTTGTATCAAAAAATTATTACTTCTTTTATAGAGGTTTTTTATTTGAATTTGTAGGGTAAAGTTTCACTAAGAACTGGTTTTTCGCTAATAAATGCTAAGAAGTGGGTCAAACGAACTCAGATTGAGCTCATTCCAGCGGTGGTGGAACCGTCTCATCGAACCTTAACCCGGACACAAAAACCTATACCCTCCTCCACCCGCACCCCCAAAAACCTAAACCTCCTCTCTAACCCCACCCTGAAAAGCCTAAAACCTCCACCCCCACCCTCAAAAACCTAAACCCCCACCTCACCCCCTTAAAAACCTAAACCCACCCCCAAAAACCTAAACCCCCCACCTTTAAAAAAAAAAACCTAAACTCTAAAAGCTAAACCTTAAGGCTAAAATCCAAAAATTCAATGCTAAAATCTAAACCCTAAAAGCTAAGATGGTAGAGTTCGACGAGACGGTTCCAACGCTGCTGGAAGGAGATCAGTCGGAGTTCGTTTGATATCGTTTCTTAATATTTTTGTCATTTTCTTAATTTTTTAATGAAAAATCACTTCTTTACTTAAACCTCTCCTATGTATATTATATCTTTATGAAACTCCACGACCTTTACAACTTTACATGCATGTCATATGTGTAGGCTGAAAGTAGCATGTTCGATGTAAAATGATTTTATGATTTTCTTTTTGATGAAAATTAATTAATTAGATACAAGTGACTAAGAGCGTGCACACGTGTTGTTGCAAACTCATTTTTAAAATCAATTTTAAACAGAAAATAATGAGAACTTCAATAAACAAGAGAAAGACAGTGGATATTGCGATTAAATACTTTTTTTATGTATGATCGTTAAAACAAGAAGTGTTCTATGTAGTTCTCACAATTTCTCTACTTATTCCGTATTAAACGACCCTATATATAGGGGCAATTTCAATACAAATTCAATTTTTAGTAGAGAACCACATAAGCACTTTTACGTAAAAAGTAACCTGAAACATTGATCACATCATTTTAATGGTTAAGATTAACTCGATGACATTATCATGTTTTATTAGTGGAAATTCATATCATTATTTCTTATAATTTATACCATAAAATCCAAAATTTTATTCCTTTTTTGAAGTATAGTATTAATGCTATATATTTTAAAGTAAAAAAAAATGATTTTTTTAAATGTCTGTTGCACATGATTGTGTGCCTTACTCAACTACAAGAATACGTCTAACCGGTATTATAGTGTGTCTAACTTTAAGGACTAACTCGTTGTTGTAAAAAAATTCTACTACGCAAGTACTCATGCCCCATACAATTGTGTGTCCAACATATTATAATGGTGCGTCAAACTTATGTATATTATTGTTAGAAACTTGCGTACATAAATACATACAAATATCGCTTGCAGGTAAAACTCATACAATCTTTTCTTAGGTTTAAAAAAAAAACCTTTATAGAATAACCGCACATATACATATATATCACCACAATAAAACACAAATTAAAATATGTTTTTGAGTATAGTTTATATGAAAAGCTTTAAACAAAAAATCAAACAATAAAAGCCAATAGGAGCTTTATAATTATGAGAGCAAACAAGGTTATGCATCTTGACATTTAAAATATTGATATATTTCCCTTTTCCTATATAGAACATGTCATTAAACATTATAAATAGTTGGTCACTTCTAAACTAAGATTTATGAAGTCATTTGCACGTTGCATCTAAAACTTTGTTTATAACAATGTCATCTCCTACAATTGAAAATTTGTTAAACCCCAGACGGTTTAAGAAACATAAGTCTGTTCATGATTTGAATGAACATGTAAGAACATCCTTCTTTTCATTTTCATATGCACAACTTTTATTTTTAATCTAATATTACTTGCAATATGTTAATTATTATTGTTAAAGTAAGTAATCATGATATTATGTTGTGGTTTTAGCCCTCAATGGCATCATTTGAGAATGATCAAACCTTGAGTGAATGTAATTCCAAAAATCTCTGTAAATTGTTCGAATGGACTAAAAGCAAGTGTTAACATGGTCGAGGTATGTTACTTAGATCGATCTCACTTATCGTTCAACCATTATCTCTAAATATTTTTTTATTTATAAACTTTCCTTAAGAAAAATATCTACCCGTATCGTAGGGTCGTTTTTATATAACCACCAAAATGGTATGGTGCATATTTGGCATGATATCACACATTTTTTTTCCCAAGGGACATCATTTTTCATTTTTTGGGTATTATGCATTTACAACTCTCTTTATTGATAAAAGTTTTTTAAAGGTTTAATATATGTATGCATGTTTGTATATGTATAAAATGCAAGCATAGTAAATATTCATCAATATAACATCTCTCTCCTCCTTACATACACACATAGATGTGTGAGGTGAGTTTCAAATGCTAACCAATATTTATGTGATAACCATGATAACCACTTTCAAACATAGTGTTACGTATACGTACCAAATAATGTTACACATACGTAAACACTATGTGTCACGTGTATGTAACATTATTTGGTACGTATATGTAAGACTCATCATTTCTGTGTTTATGTTAATGATAATTAAATACTTTTTTAAGAATTAAAAGAAAAAATAATTTATAAATTATATGATTGTTTAATAGTGGTTAGCACGATTATCACATAAAAAATTGATTAATATTTGAACCCTTCTCTAGATGTGTGTGTGTTTTTGAGTCTCCATTTGTTTATTTATTTTAATGGTTATTTGATTATAATTGATAAACAAGGAAGCATTAGCAACCATCCCATTATCATTCAAGAAGATTCAAGAGCCTTCAAAGAGCATCTTGGTTATAGAGAAGGTACGTAATCATATTTTTTTTAAAATAAAATTTAAATCTTCATTACTAACTATTCATTATTTTCTTTTTTTATTTAAGCTTTGTATATATAAACAAATTGCATTAAAAGTCGATTATTGTTATGCTTTAATTCGGTTTACAAAAATACTAATAATTAATTTACAATAGGGGATACTAACGTTAGTCCAACATCGAGGACACGAGGAAGAACATGATGAACGTCCACAAGGAATGGGTAAGAGAGGCCTAAGAACATCATGGACCGTTCATTTTGTCCATGGAAACTTTGACCTTCCAATTGAATGTGTCAACTATATTCTTGTAAGGGATAAGGTAACTTAATTTTCTCCTACTTAGAAAATGTAAATAAACTTAATTATATAAAAAATAATATAATCTTTGTTTGAAAGACAAAGATTATGATTAGAACTATATTTTTGCCAGTCACTAGTTTTGGAACCGATGTGTATTCGGTCCTGAATTTGCGACTTCCTTTTCGATCGTTAAATATGCGACTGTTTTTAAAAAATTGGTAGCTAATACCCGGTTTTGTAGCAGTGATGATAGTTATAAATTTGATTGTGGTTACAACTTTTCTTATTTTGTTGTCCTTGGCAGTTTGGATTTTTTAAATAATTTTTACTTATAAATACCAAGTAATCTCCACTTGTATGATTTATACTCACACTATTTTTGCGTGTGTTATTCACCAATGTCACTAGACATCAAGGTCATGGGTGCTTGAGAGTTTAGATATTGAATGGATAATTAAACATTCTATTACCAAAAACTGCTATTAAAAAAGTGACGTATTAGATATTTCGCTCAATATTTAGTTTGGTATTAATTAAGCCATGTATTTGTACAGTATCGTCAACGGCTATCAAAGTTTGTTGGTAAATGGCTCACAAAAATCGACACTCGAAGCTGTCTATCCGTGTACAATCGACTAGAGGGCTGGAGAGTCGAGACCAGAAAAAGGCCTGACAAAACTCATGACAGGGTTCGGTCTTTAGACTAAACGTGTAGTGATTTTTATTAGGGAAAAAGAATTACTCGCTTCATTCTTTGCAATGAACATGTAACATACATACACGTATATAAGTATACATATACATATATATAAATCGACCGGAGTTCACTTTTTCTTGTTTAACATATTAGCTATTGAACAATGCACTATGGATACATAACAAACCGAAACTATTTGAATGCAGTTTTACCATCACGGATCTTCTGGAAGGATGTTTCGATCATTGGTCGAGGTTGAGAAGTTCATCAAATACGAGATGTACCCGCCTAAACCAAGTCGACTCAGCAAAAACAACACCAAAAGCACAATTATCACGAATTTGTAGTACATTTTTTAGTATAAATTATCTTTAAAATTTAGAAGAGATCAACATTCGGTTAATATGAATTTTATCGCGGAACTACAACATGGATTGTTTTAGTATTGAGTTATCCTAGAATTAAATCGAGAGCGAACAAATATTTGATTAATGATTCACAATTTTTAGTTTTATTTAGAACTTTTAAATATACCACTAATTTATTTTCTAGTTGTTTCAAATGAGACATATATGCTAATTTTTTTGTCCTATTAAAAGTTCAAATTGTGCCTTATTTAAACGAGCTCGAACCAAATTTTCACATACCTATACTTAACTTAACTAGGCTTGTGAATTTGAACGGGCTATAAAATAAAATAAATTTTGGTTTTTTTATATAAACATATAATTAAATAATAAGTATATATATATATATATAAACTTACTATAAAATAACTAAATAATATGTATCTTACTATATATAAAGTTATAATAATAATAATAATAAAAATCTCTGCAAATTGTTCGAATGGACTAAAAGCAAGTGTTAATATGGTCGAGGTATGTTATTTGGATCGCTCTCACTTATCGTTCAACCATTATCTCTAAATATTTTTGTATTTATAAATTTTCCTTAAGAAAAATATCTAGCCGTAGTAGGGTCGTTTTTATATAACCACCAAAATGGTATGGTGCATATTTGGCATGATATCACACATTTTTTCCCAAGGGACATCATTTTTCATTTTTTTGGGTATTATGCATTTACAACTCTCTTTATTGAAAAAAGTTTTTTTTAAAGGTTTAATATATGTATGCATGTTTATGTGTATAAAATGCAAGCATAGTAAATATTTACCCATATAACATCTCTCTCCTCGCTACATACACACATAGAGATGTGTGTGTGTTTGAGTCTCCCTTTGTTTATTTATTTTAATGGTTATTTGTTTGTAATTGATAAACAAGGAAGCATTAGCAACCATCTCATTATCATTCAAGAGCCTTCAAAGAGCATCTTGGTTATAGAGAAGGTACATAATCATAATTTTTTTAAAATAAAATTTAAATCTTCATTACTAACTATTCATTATTTTCTTTATTTATTTAATCTTTGTATATATAATAAAAGTGCATTAAAAGTCGATTATTGTTATGCTTTAATTCGGTTTACAAAAATACTAATAATTAATTTACAATAGGGGATACTAACGTTAGTCCAACATCGAGGACACGAGGAAGAACATGACGAACGTCCACAAGGAATGCGTAAACGAGGCTTAAGAACATCATGGACCGTTCATTATGTCCATGGAAACTTTGACCTTCCAATTGAATGTGTCATCTGGGATAAGGTAACTTAATTTTCTCCTACTTATAAAATGTAGGGATAATATCATATAGGATTAGGTTCAAGTAAAAAAGATTTTAATTGTAAGAAGGGTGAGAAGGATTTAGGGCCATTAGATCAAATTGTAGAAAAGATTTAATGGTTGAGATTAAATTGTAAGAAAAAAAGTTGTTGGAAGGGTATTTTAGTCTTGGCCACTTTTGTTGACTTTTATCAAGTTCCCCCCTCATTTTTAAAGGTTCATAACTTTTACATACGACATTATTTTTTCAAACGAGCGTTTTTTTACACCATAAAAACGAGCGTTTTTTTATCTTTAAAACGAGTATAATGTCGTTATAAACAAAAAAGAAATTTTTTTTTACGTTTTCCAGCTCAGTGTGTAATTAGTCAGGTCAATGTGTAATACAAGTTCATTGTGTAATACCACGTCTGGTCATTGTGTAATACAAATTCATTGTGTAATTAGTTAGGTCATTGTGTAATTAGTCAGGTCACTGTGTAATACAAGTTCATTATGTTATACAAGTTCAATGTGTAATACAAGTTCATTGTGTTATATGTATTTATCATTGTGTTTTACGTTTTCCAGCTCATTGTGTAGTTACTCAGGTCATTGTGTATTACAAGTTCATTATGTAATACAAGTTCATTGTGTAATACCACGTCTAGTCATTGTGTAATACAAGTTCATTGTGTAATTAGTCAAGTCATTGTGTAATACAAGTTCATTGTGAAATTAGTCAGGTCATTGTGTAATACAAGTTCATTGTGTTATACAAGTTCATTGTGTTATACAAGTTCAATGTGTAATACAAGTTCATTATGTTATATGTATTTATCATTATGTTTTACGTTTTCCGTTGTGTAGTTAGTCAGGTCATTGTGTAATACAAGTTTATTGTGTAATACCACGTCTGGTCATTGTGTAATACAAGTTCATTGTGTAATACAAGTTCATTGAGTAATACAAGTTCATTGAGTAATTAGTCAAGTTATTGTGTAATACAAGTTCATTGTGTAATTAGTCAGGTCATTGTGTAATACAAGTTCATTGTGTCAAATATTTTTCATCATTGTGTTATATGTTTTCATCATTGTGTTTTACGTTTTCCAGCTCATTGTGTAATTCGCTCATTATTGTGTAATTCGCTCAAATATGTCAGGTCATTGTGTAATATCAGGTCTGATCATTGTGTAATATCAGACCTTGTATTACACATTGACCTGGTGTATTACACATTGACCTGGTATATTACACATTGACCTGGTATATTACACATTGACCATTATGCCCTCCCTTTAAAAATAATAAAATGACATATGTCAAGCTTAAAATCATTCTTACCTTTCTTATTTTTAAAACCCTTTTTACTATAACCTAACCCATATCATATATACCCCTACAAACATGTGTAATATCATATATATATATATATATATATACACCCAACAAAAACTAAAAATATCATATATACCCAATTTAAATAATTTGTTATTTTATAACTATTCTGCCCCTTATCCATTAATGATTTTTATAACCTAATTTTTTAGTTTTATCCAATACATAAAAGATCACTCGTTCTCTTGATGGCGACTATCACGATTCTCCAAACCCATTCAGAAGACATCGATTCAGAATAAATCTCGTGAGAAAGTTACAAAATGTTAATGCTATAAAAGAAAATTGGTAAGGTTATTAAAAAAATGAGAAAAATACAAAATAGTATTTTGAGAAAACTATTTTTTATGGTTAAATATAAAATTCTAAAGTTGAAAATGTGTAAATATGAAGTTTCAATGTTAAAAATTGATAAATATGAAATATTAAAGTTTAGAGAAACAAGAGTAAAATGGTCATCTTTTAAATTGTTTCTAATGAAATGAGTATATACGATATTATTGCATGTTTGTAAGGGTATATATGATATTTTTATATTTTGTCGGGTATATATGATATTTTTCAAGTTTGTAGGGGTATATATGAAATTACCCATAAAATGTAAATAAACTTTTGTTATAACCAAATTAATATAATCTTTGTTTGAAAGATAAAGATTATGATTAGAACTATATTTTTTTCTTCACTAATTTTGGAACCGATGTGTATTCGATCCTGAATTTGCGACTGCCTTTCCGATCGTTAAATATGCGACTGCTTTTTAAAAAATTGGTAGCTAATACCCAATTTTGTAGCAGTGACGGTAATTATAAATTTGATTGTGGTTACAACTTTTCTTATTTTGTTGTCCTTGGCATGGGTGACTCTACTGTACAATCAACTAAAGCAACCGCTTTAGGCTCCCCAAAATTTAAGAAACTATTTTAAGTCTATATTTTAACGTAAAAATATATGTGGTATTTTATCAACTTTTGTGTTTTTAGAGAAAATAATAATACATCAACTTTTGTGTTAACATTATACGTTTTTACGCTCCATAAAATTACATTTTAACAATTTTTATATATTTAGAATTTTTTTATAAAAAACCATAAATTTGATGTTCGCTTTAGACACCAAAATATGTTAAGCCGCCCCTAGTCCTTGGCAGTTTGGATTTTTTAAATATTTTTTACTCTTAAATACCATGTAACCTCCACTTGTATAATTTGTACCCACACTATTTTTGCGGGTGTTATTCACCAATGTCACTAGACATCAAAGTCATGGGTGCTTGACAGTTTAGATATTGAATGAATAATTAAATATTCTATTACTAAAAACTGCGGTTAAAAAAGTGATGTATTAACTATTTCGCTCAATATTTAGTTTGGTATTAGTTAATCCGTGTATTTTGTACAGTATCGTCAACGACTATCAAAGTTTGTTGGTAAAAGGCTCACAAACATCGACACTCGAAGTTGTCAATATGTGTACAATCGACTAGAGGGTTGGAGAGTCGAGACCAGAAAAAGGCCCGACAAAACTCATGACAAGGTTTTGTCTTTAAACTAAACGTGTAGTGATTTTTATTAGGAAAAAAGAATTGCTCGCTTCATTCTTTGCAATGAACATGTAACTTACATACACGTATATACGTATACATATACATATATATAAATCGACCGGCATTCACTTTCTCTTGTTTAACATACTAGCTATTGAACAATGCACTATGGATACATAACAAACCGAAACTATTTGAATGCAGTTTTACCATCACGGATCATCTGGAAGGATGTTTCGATCATTGGTTGAGGTTGAGAAGTTCATCAAATACGAGATGTACCAGCCTAAACCACGTCGACTCAGCAAAAACAAACAACACCAAAAGCACATACCTAATTTTCACATACATGCTAATTTTTAATAGGACAAAAATGAGACATATATGCTAATTTTTTTGTCCTATTAAAAGTTTGAATCGTGCCTTGTTTAAACAAGCTCGAACCAAATTTTCACATACCTAGCTTAACTAGGCTTGTGAATTTGAACGGGCTAAAAAAAAAAATAAATTTTGGTTTTTTTTACATAAACATATAATTAAATAATACGTATAAATGTGTATATATATATATAAACTTACTATAAAATAACTAAATAATATGTATCTTACTATATATAAAGTTATAATAATAATAATAATAATAACAAATAAACGAGTTGAAACCAAGCTTAAAAAGAGTGTTAATGAGCAATGCTCGAGTTTTAAAATAGAGCCTAACTCGAACTTGCTTAAATTATACGAGCCAAACATGGCTCGGCTCATTTACAACCGTTTTCTCTGTGTCATTACTTTTTAGAAGATAGTATTGTGTTGATACGGTGATAATGTGCTATTATTTAGTACCATGCCATCGTTTTGTTTGCAACAAAGAAACGTTGTTACACATTTAAGAAAAAATGACACAACACAATACGTAGCAACTCAACATAAAACGACTAATCTTACGAAACCGATTCCTGTAGTAGGCAAGCATGATTGGTCTTGGAGGTAAAGTTTCCTTGACAACTCGAAAATTAACAAATCGATCGGCCCATTCGATTAGTTTTGGAAACTTACTTGTTGCCACGATCTTTATTTCGGTTGCTTACTAATTGAAACCAGATTGATGTTATCACCTCCAAAGAACTTGTTGCCTTTGAGTCTGAGTTCATCCCCTAGTATTACACAGAAGAAATTATATAAACAATCACGAAACTAATTTATCTTTAGTCTTAATAAAATAAGAAGACTATAATAAACAAAATATAAAACTGAATGGCCCGTGAGGGGCAGCCCAGATTTTCTTGGGGGGGGGGGGGGGGACCACGGGATAATTAGGGTTATGTTCTCTTGCTTATCAAGTTTGTGTTTCTCTATATATTGATTACTATCAAGTAGGATTTAATCAAGAGAGTTATTGTATTAGGGATTTTGAGTTATATTTCCCTAGTATAAAAAATCGAGTTTACTCTAAATTGTGTGTTCGTTTATTTTGTTGTGTTCTTTATATTGATTCAATCTGTGAATTGGTATCAGAGCCATGTTAAAGAATCAAAACAATAAATGTAATCGTGATAACCGCCAACCAGAACGTCATTATCGATTGAACAAGACTGGTTCATAATCGAGGTCGAACAAGTCTGTTTGATCGAACTTGAGTTGTACAACGGATCCAGCCACTCCGTTAATTAATGTATTCACGAAGGAAGAAGTCAATGGCAGACAACGTACGTTCCGCCACCAAAGGGTAAAGAATCTAGACCGGCATCCGTTCAATGCCGATGCTTTCACCCACGAACTATAGCGTCTAGTCTCTACGTATGAAGTATTCACAAAGTTTGGGAAGTAATAAAACTGGGTTCGACTGATCAAGAAAAGAACGATCTCGCGATAGGGTTGTTGTATCAATCGGTACCTGAGTCGTTGATCATGCAGCTTGGTGATCAATAAACCGCCAAGAAGATGTGGGACTCGATCAAGACTCGCCATGTCGAAGCCGAGCGAGTCAGAGAAGCAATATTGCATACATTAGAGATTGAAACATTTAATCATAATAAGTGACATTCAAGAAGTTGAAGGGCTAAAATGAAAGTTTAATTTATGTTTATTAAGTTTATTTGGTGATTATCGATAGTTTGTTTTTAGGATTATCTGTTTAGTTTTTTAATAATTGTTTAATGAATTTGAGTCGTGTGTATTTACTATATGCAATTGTGATTAATAGAAGAATTACAGCCAAACTATTTTATTAGATAAAAACAAAAAAAGACCTTACATACATAACACGTTCAATGCTGAATATCGAAACTTTCCGTTAACTAAGAGACACTTAATTATTGTAAGATCTAACAGATGTTATAAACTTACACACACAAACTACAACATCATAAGCACAAAAACAGTAAGAAAACACAAATTAAGATCAATTAACATGTTACTTTGGAGTACCATTACACCTTACACGGTGTCGATTCAGAAACAAATCAAGCAAATGTGCTCTTGGAGGTAGGGTTTCCTTAACAACTTGACAGTTAAGGAAGTTATCAGCCCATTCAGTTATTTTGGGAAACTTATCTCTGGTATAAAACTTTATTCCCTTAGCTTCTTCAACTATTTCAGGCCAATAGGCTATATAAACAGCAACAATATCAACCAAATTAATGTTGTCACCTCCAAAGAACTTCTTACCACTACCTGTGAGCTTATTTTCGAGTATTTGCAGTTTCGCGGAGGCTTCTGCAATAGCTTGCTCATCTCCATAGCTTCTATGAACCTCATATATTGCAGGATTGCACTAAACAAACAACCATATAAAGTTAAAATCAGTTCTAGATATAACTATTGTGACAAGATAAATTAAATAGGTTTTGAATATTAATGGTCTCTAAAGTATCCTAAAACACTTGAATATAGTGTAGTACACACGGGATGGAAAAAATACCAATGGATAATATTATTAAGTATTTGTTTATATATTTTATAGTACACACGGGTTGAAAAAATACCAATGGATAATATTATTAAGTATTTGTTTATATATTTTATATGTGTAAAAATGCATTAAATATACGAAAGATAAAAATAAATTTCAAAATATGTAAAAATTAATATATAATTGAGTTTCAAAAATACACTAAACACTATCTAATGTAATTTGACTTTCATTTAATATTTGATTGAAAATAAAAGTTACATAATTAGATTTTAAAGTTTTCTTATAATAAGTGATAATTTAAAATAAATGTGTTTTACTAGTATAATTAGTATTTTTTTAAAGATATATTATTGCTATTAAAAGATAGATATGTATTTAATAAGAGAGAGACGAGAAAAAATGATGAGAATAAATATGGAGGTGACACGTGGCATAAAAACATTTATTTATTATATAGTATAGATATAGATATAGATATGTTTGTTTTAAATTAGAAAGTTTTAAAATGGAAACAATATCTAAAATCGGTTTATCAAAACCGTCTATCTATAATGCTTCTTATTTTAAAATAATAATTCTATTATAGTTTATAATGCAGGAGCATCCGACTCAGTTGAACCCGAATCTGCACCGAACTCACGCCTATCCCCGTTGGAGTTGTTGGAAGATGACAATTTATTTGGAAGAGATGAAGCATTATCTTTTGTTATCTATTTGATATTTTAATTTCCTATTTTATCTTTATTTGGTTTTCAATTAGAATTCTCTTTCTTAGTTATAAATTAGGATCTAGGGTTATTATTTTGAATTAGTTTTTGATTGAGTTTTAATTAATAAGAACTTTATTTTTGGAACATTTGGTTCGTTTTAAAGACTTTGTTAGCTAATTGTTGTTAAGTCATTTGATTGTTTCCGTAACTACATCAGTTGGTATCAGAACTCTAGGTTTATTAAATGGCTCTACGTGAAGGCATGTATTTTCTTGTTCGAAGAGTCGCCGACCGAGGCATCGACAAGAACATTGGTGGTTCACATGCTCATGAAGATCGATTCAACCATGACCGTAGATTCGCCGAACGAGGCAACGAGATCAGGAACCGTGACCCATGAGATTTGGAGATCAAATGACTCAGACGAGTCCGAGATCTCGAGTTTCAACTAGAGATTAAACGGCTCCGACAAAGAATCCGCCACCTCGAGTTGCAACAGGATATGTGCCAGACGAAAACCGAGTTGAGCACCGTCGTCGGGGACGAATGTGGTGACAGAGAGCAGCAGTCGTTTAGACGTGATCCACACCGGTTCTCTGAACCAATCTATCCAAAGGGTTTATTGGAAGAAGAACCCAGATTCGATGAAGATAGGTTGCCCTATGATGAAGAAGAATATTTGTGGGTGCAACGAGCGATTACTAGAGTTACTGGTCAAGAATAAGAAAAAAAGGTTGTCAACAACTATGAATATTCAACAGTTTCTTCAGGTACGCTGGTTGAAAAATTAAAGGGGGCTACATCGGTTCATTATGGTGGCATAGTGGCTGCGGGTTGTCACACACCTTTCTTGGATGACACCATAATCTTGCTGACAAGTATGGTTTCTTTGGGTATTTTCGTTAAAGTTTTGGAAGGCATGGTGGTGAAAGGCAGTCCTACAGCTAATGGTGGATGGTAAGGTTTATTATTAACCCTAGGTCATCGGAATTCCAAAGTAATAACGAGTTAAATAAGGAATCGGCGTTAAAGGATTTAAAAGGAAAGTAAATATCCAAAGAGAAGGAAATATAGAGTTTTTTTTTCTAAAAGAGTGTGCTTGAAAAATATATTTACCAATATAGTGTTCTTTATAAATTATTTACCTAAGTGGTGTAGTTTTGTATAAATTTACATTTATACCCATGTGTTATTAAAAATAAAAAAATAAAAATCTAAAACAGAAACCCACATGGGCACAACATCTTCTTCACTTTGGCTAAAGGTTAATCTTGACGGTGGAACAAAGACGCAACAAGTTAATGGTTTTAAACAGGGAGGCGATAGTTGTTCAACGGTGCAACCCCACTTGTGCGACATCATCATCGTCGTCGTCGTCGTGGTTGTCGTCGTCGTCGTGGTTGAACAAGCAATCTAATCCGAAACCCGAAATCAGTCCCCATCGGCCATCTTCTTCGCCGACTTTGTAATAGACCTATCGATTCATCTAAAAATTTTACGAGGCTTCGATGTAGTTCCCGGTTTTTGGATCTCCGATTCCTCTATAAATGTTTTGTTATGGACTTCCGATTTCATCTAGACAAATCGGTTTAAATTTAATTTATAGCAAACTGGTTTCATCTTTAGGTTGATTGGTCTATGACTATAACATTCTCTAGGAAATTGGAGTTAGAAATGTATGCATCTAATTTCTTAAATCAAATCATTTATAATTGTCACCTCTAAATTTGTTCTCCAACATCTAATAGAAGAATTTAGACTCATGTCTGATTGAATTGCATACATATTAGTTGTTAAAGGACCATAAAATACAACAGACTATCTAATGCCAAACTGGTTGTGATGAAGAATCCATGGTAGATTGCAAACTGATTTGGCATATTGAATCGTCAAAGGAAACACACAACTAGATTATTACTTCGATGGAAATTAACGATTCTTTGGTTACCAATCAGTACTTCTGAATGTTCGGAGATGGTGATGGATATGTCTTCTAAATCGCCAAGTCGCTGCCGGTTCCAATCTGTACAAACATCGGAGAACACGAAGAATCGTGGATGATGGAAGGTTGTTTTATTTTGCTGTAGATTCTTTTCCTTTTCTTTATTTTTTTTAATTGAGAAAAAAATGTTCTACCCCCACTTTGATAAATACTTTTTTAACAACACCATAATGGTAAATAAAATTTTCAACACCACCTTTTTAGAAAAAAACTTAGGAAATATATTGGTTTCTAGGGATGAGTATATCAATCGTGATAAGGATCTTTGCATTCAAATTCAAAATGAAAATAATTATCAAATGGTGATTTTTTTTTTGTTGCATTCTCTAAGGATTCATGTATGGTCCCTTGGAATTTACAGTGAGTGGTCCATTCCCATTAATAGCTTGAATGGAAATTTAATTAAACCAAATATATGTAAAGATGGATCTCATATAGATGATGGTTCAGTTTTAAAAGCCCAAACGACAAGTAAAGTTGGCTGACAAGAAATATTGATCTATGATTGCAAACCGGGAGTAAGGTCCACTGAAAGAAATTCAGGAAGGCTAGCAAAGTTGAATACAACTGTTGAGCCTATTCGGGTGATGCTTTCTGAAGCCCAACTTCCCTTCGGGTTTGTTACACTAAATTCTTGCGAGAACCTGTTATAACAAAGGCACGAGTGGACAAGAGGCTGCCCGATGCGCCATTCGACCCAGATAACTTTGGTATGGAGACAAAACTAGAGGATGCGTTTTTTTCGAAGACGGGGATTATAATGCAGGAGCATCCACCTTAGTTGAACCCGAACCTGCATCGAACTCACGTTGGAGTTGTTGGAAGATGACAATTTAATTTGAAGAGATGAAACATTATCTTTTGTTATTTATTTGATATTTTAATTTTCTATTTTATCTTTATTTGGTTTCATATTAGATTTCTCTTTCTTAGTTATAAATTAGAATCTAGGGTTATTGTTTTGAATTAGTTATTGATTGAGTTTTAATTAATAAGAATTTGTTCTTGGAACCTTTGGTTCGTTTTAGAGACTTTGTTAGCTAATTGTTCTTAAGCCATTTGATTGCTTTCGTAACTGCATTAGTTTAATTAGTTATCATTTAAAAAAGAATATTGTTAAAACAATCATAGTTTCTTTTCTTTAAACATATAGTTATTTTAACTTCTTTTCACGTTAAAACAATCGTGCACAAATAGGTGACGTAAGAAATAGTGTCCAAGGAAATATTTTACTATACTTATCTTATATATTTCAATGAGAATAATTCGGATGATTAAAAATAATTAATATCTGGACATAAGATACAATACAATTTTGGTGACGTCTAGAACAAGACGCATAAGTGCACAACTAATCATCACCGACTTAGTGTATTTTTGTTCTCTTATGTGTACTTTACAAATAGCACGATTTGACTGGTAAACGCAAACAATATATTATGAAGCTACATGTTGGCCGATGCCTAAGCAAGTTTGGACAACAGATTCAAACAATATAGTAAATCAAGCTATATTTTGAATGTATTGTTGGTAACAAATAAATAAATATATCTTACTACTTTAATAAAATAAAATGTTTGATGCCACATGTCATCTTCTTAGACTCTCCCATTGATATTTTCTCGCTCAAAATAGTTTACTTTTATTTCTCACAGTAATAAATGATTTTGAAGTTATTAAGGTGATGATTTATGAAAATACATTTACTAATTATGTCAATATATTTTAAGTTGAATTTTTTTAAAAAGTCAATTATTTTAAAGTCAATGAATATATTTTTGAAACCAAATTAAATGTAAATTTTAATTCTTATAGGAAAATTTAAAATCCTTATATATAATTTTGTTATACATAATTTAGTTGAAAAAATAAATAATGTTAATTTAATTTTGTTACTATGATATTTTTTAATTCGATTTTAAAAACCTATTATATATTCATGTTAAATTGTAATAAATCTTATATTACCAATCTTTTATACGGGTTGAATAAATGCAATCTAATATATACTTAGTAATAAAAATTACACATTACATATTTTTGACATGTTATGTGGTTTTTTAATACAAATTTCTAGAAACGTTATATATTTATTTTTTTTAATTTTTTTTAAAAAAATGAAAGAAATGTTCAATTTATAAAAATGTTTTATGACAAACCTTTTTTTTAATAAAAAACGTTTTATGAAAAAAAAATTATATGCTATCTAATAAATAAAGGTTTTGGTGGAACATTTGTCACTTTTTTATTCATTCTCAATCTTTTTTTCTCGCATCTCTCATCTCTCTCCTATTAATTATAATTTTTTATTTTATCTTATATTTAAATTAGAAAATAGTATATTAAACTACATTTAAGAAATGTCTGAATATATTGTATATAGTTCTAATGATATTCATGATCTTCTTCTCCGGTTTACAAATGAAAGTTGTATCAAGGTTTATAAATTAAGTTTGGAAAAAAATGTATGCAAATATTTATGAATTATATCGTATTCAATATACAACCCGTGTAATACACAAGCGTGTAACCTAGTATATATATATATATATCAATAATTAATAAAAAATATTAAAGGCTTAATTTGTTTTTGAACGGGAACACCCATATATTATAAGATAATTGAGTTTCCCCATGACAACACCTAGAATATCTAGGGCAGTTCACCACAGGAGAAACCCCCCAACTGGGTAAATCTCTGACATGACCACATACTTTTTTTTTGCTTTGGTCAGGATTCGAACCTAAGATCTGAAAGTCTTAGGATTACCATTGCCCCAAATGACAAACTGTATTAAAGGCTTAATATTAATTAAAGCTGATCGATTAGTCATCCAACTTAAATTTCTATAAGTGTGGAGTTTCACATGTGAATGTTTTGTGCCATTGAGGAATTGCATGTGATACTTAAAGGCTTAATAATTAAATCGTGCATACACTTTGATTTCACTCAGGTTTCAATTTGCAAATGATTTCAACTAGAAATGTTGCCCCGCGCTTCGCAGCGGGAAACAAATCTTAAACGGTTAAAACGGTGACATTAACGGCTATACACAAAAAGAATCGTGTTTAAATAAAGTTTGCCCCTCGCTCTGCGGCGGGAGACAGATCTTAAACGGTTGAGACGGTGACGTTAACGTGGTTAAGCAGAATTAAAAAAACGTGGTTAAATATATGAAAGAAACGTATGGAGTTACGGTGACTCGGTTGTGAAGACCAAAACAAAAACAAAAGACACAGTTATACAACGGTAACGATGTTTTTCAGTCGGTGTCTGTCTCATTCTTCCCGATACCAGCACGTTACCGACAGTCGATATAATCTACACTACATAAAAAATACTATATTCCGAATACGACTTCGTTTTTAATAGAATTTTTACTATAACGTCAAGAAAAAAAATTAAACAAACAAAGTAAAATGTTAATTAAAAAAACAAATTATATATTATATAGGGATAAATTTGAAACTTTAAAAATTTAAGAGGGTAAAAATGACATCCTATTACTTTTAACATTTAATAAAGTTTGAGGGGCTGAATTTCATTAAGAAAAAATTCCGACACTTGAAAATAAGGATATTGATAATGACAATTTTGGGAATGTTTGGTTTTGGATTTAAATACGTTTTCAAAACAAAAAATCACATAATCAAGTTTCTCGTAAAGTCAAGTTTTCTTTTATCTCAAAACTTTCATGTTTCAAACTTGTGAAACATTTTTTTTATAAATATTAAAATTTTATAAATTAAACGATTTAATTAAAACATATATGAATCTTTATTATATTAAGTGATTAATTTTTGTAATTTAATGAAACTTAGATTTTATTTAGTGGTTTTTTAATTTCTTCATTAAATATATAATCTTAATTAATTTCATCTTTTTTATCAAAACTTTAATTTCTCTTGGTTGCGAGTTGGTCAGATGTAAACAAACACCGGAAACTATCCTTTGTTTTAACTTCATAGTGAAATTCAATGATAAACTACCATATGTATAACTCTATTTTTATTTAAATAATATGGTAATTAATCACAAATACAATTAAGTTGTTGTCTCAGGGAAACCCAATTATCCTAAATGTCTAGGTAGAGGTGTTCATTATTCGAATCCCATTCGAATAAACCGAAATTCGATTCGAACCGAATTCGAATAAAAAATTCGATTTCGAATTTTGGCTTATTCGAATCGAATAATTATTCGATTCGAATAAATAATTCAAATTAAAATCCTAAAGTCCCCAATTCGATTCGATTCGAATAAACCGAATTTATATATTATATATATATATATATTTTTTAAATATATAATATCCTTTTATTTAGGTTGCTTTGGGTTTTTTTTTAAGTTTGATATGGGCTTCAAATTCATAAAAATTTTATGCAGATTTTGGATATTTGGGAATAAATATTTGTAACTTTTTTATTTTTTATTTTCAAAAATAAAAATAAAAACAATAAGTCGGTTTATTCGAATAGATTCGAATTCGATTCGAATCGGTTTAAGCGATTTATTATTAGAATCAAATCGAATTCGAATTCAGAAAAAAAATTTCGAATAATTCGATTCGAATAAACCGAATAACCCGATTCGATTCGTTTGAACACCCCTATGTCTAGGTGTTGCTGTTAAAAAATAAATAAATAAATAAATAAATAAAAAGTAATTACAAAACTGGTTTTTGGTTATTAACAAGAAATATATTTATTTTAACTCCATTATATTTTGAGAGTTTTATGATAATTAATTTATTCAATCCTCTTTTGTAAGTACGACTATTAATCCATATTAATTTGTATATAATCTTCTCATCAAATATTTTTTTACTAAGGGAACAAGTACCATACCACTAGACCACCAGGTCATGGGTATTAATCTTTCCTATTAACGCTAAAAAAATTAATCAACGGATCGATCAATAGGCATGATCAATCTTTCTTCAAAAAAGCTCAAACCAAATCTAATAAACTAATCATATGTGCATAATTAACATATATAAAACCAGTATATATTACCGTCTCAGCAATATATTTGGCCCAAAATCGAGCAACAGCCTTCTCATACGCATCTCGTGGCAAAATCGGAAGACCTGGAAAGACATCATCGATATACTCGATGATCACAAGAGACTCGGAGATTGGATTGCCGTTGTGCACCAGCACTGGCACCTTTTTTATAAACGGGATTGTGGTTGAGAAGATCGGCACTCTTGTTGCTTAGATCTTCAACCAAGCTTTCGTACTTGATTCCTTTCATATTCAAAGCGATTTTCACTCTGGAAACGTATGGACTTCGTCCATCTTCATACAACTTCACTTCATCATCCGCCATTTTTTGTTCAGTTTAATTAATGGACGGTTCATATAAATACTGCTGGGAGCAATTATTGGGAGTTATGCCATGAAGACTTGTATAACATGCAGATAATTAGTTGTACGTTGTTATTTTTTTTAGTTTTAAACTTTTAATAGTTTTGTTTCATTACCTTTTAAATTTAAATAAATTTATATTGTGGTAAAATTGGTATCTAGCTTGCATTTCGGTCAACTTATTTAATGACTTCATAGACATAATTTTTAATGTTTGATTAAACACTCAATTTTTTTATCCACTCATGCGGTGTGCAAGATACGTTTTATTCGATCTCATTGGTTAATTAGCATGAGACCTTTTATCGACAAGTGTCTTCTGTTGGTAAATTCCCGAAAATATAGTTTGACGTCATATACGAAAATATAACAAATTAATTTGAAAGATATTAATAAAAGGAATCTTTTTTTTAACGGCTAACAAGCATAGAATTGCCTAGGTACTCCGTACGGGATGACTCATTGGCAAAAAGCCACCGCCAGCTGGCCCAACCCAGCCGTACGGAGCCCTTAAGCGCCCCAAGTTATCTACAGTTCCGGAAAAAACCCACCCGTCCGAAAGCCTACTGGTGGTAAAACCCGGACGCCCTCAGGATCGAACCGGAGATCACAAAGATCCAGGTCTTCATTTATTGAGCCACCATGCCCCTTTCAATAGTTATGCTAGTGGGGATAGAACCTGGGTCTTTTTTTAGAGAATCCAGGCTTCCTACCACTACACCACATTAGAATCTAAATAAGTAACTTAAACGAAGACAAATGATCATGCTTATCCACAAATCAAAGAACATGGTTATTGCTAACTAAAAGAAAAAAACAAATTAGCTAAAAAAACATATGAAAACGAATCATAATTATTAAAGTAAATTAAAAAGAAGACATAAAGGTTATTTACATATTAAAATTTAAAACACGTGGTTGTTACCAGCCGCCAGGTTGATTATGAAGGGTTATGAAAAAAGAAAAAAAAGTATAGTGACTAACTAAACCTCGTAATTTTGTAAGGGTGGGTCAGGGGCACAACAACACTCACCCAAAACTACCTTAATAAAAATAGCTAATGAGAACTGTTGAGGGCACAACTGTAATGCTAAAAAAAGTTCATTTTTTAAACCCTTTTCACTATCCAAACATACGGGTACATATACTCAAAAGAGACTATCCTCTTCCCTACCCGATTCATTGGGGGTGCCTTGCCCTCCTTACCCGTGAACCCGATTGGGGTTACCCTCGGATGCCCCCTTCACCCTAAGATTCTTTTGTGAACAACTTAATTATTTATTATTCGTCAAGTGTCGGTAAACATGTTAGTTTGTTAAAAATATTTTGTGATTCCATAGTACAATATTTACTATTTTTATTTTCTAATAATTTTATAATCCAAGAATTAAAAATATAAAAACTAAAAGGTCGGTGTATTACTAGATAGTGACCAATTAATCCTCGTAATTTTGTAAGATTCTTTTGTGAACAACTTAATTATTTATTATTCGTCAAGCGTCGGTAAACATGTTAGTTTGTTAAAAATATTTTGTGATTCCATAGTACAATATTTACTATTTTTATTTTTAATAATTTTATTACCTAAAGAATTAAAAATATAAAAACTAAAAGGTCGGTGTATTATTAGATCATTCTATTGCATAAAGACAGAAAGAAAAAGGAAAATGTTTACGGGTGTGGTTTAGATAATCAAACCGTGTCTCAACCAGTACTAGGGGTGGGGGCGCTGATGTTGACCACCCTCCTTAGGGTTAATTAGATTTAATGAAATTCAAGCATTGAACCCCCCATAGTTTCCTCATTTACATCTATAACCCCTGACTTTAAAATCTAACATAAATGCAAGAAATTTGGGACGTTACAAATCTACGCTCCTTATATTAGGTTTCGTCCTCCAAACATGTTTCATAGCAAATAATTGCGAGCAGTACTTCTGGTTCCCATGTATCTTAGGATCCTTTTATATGCTCTTATTGAACTTTTATTCGTTTGATAACTTTGTTCCTCAGTTGCTTCTCCTTCCTGTCAAGTATTGTCACGGGCTTTTTGATGTAACTGAACTTGTCATATATCGACTTCTATGTCGTTAAGTGGTACGTGTGCATTTTCGTCAGCCATACACTTCTCTAATGAATTCCACTTAATTTCTCTGGCAATTCAAGTCTGTATGCTACAGCTCCGACACGTGCCAATTTATGAAACGGTCCAATGAACCTTGGACTTAACTTGCCTCTCTTGCGAAACCAGATTAGACCCTTCCACGAGGATACTTTTAACATCACGTTATCCATGATATTGAATTGTTTTGGTCCGTATCTCTTGTCTGCGTACGACTTATGTTTGTCTTGAGCTACCTTCATGTGTGCTTTGATCTTGTCAAGCTTTTCAGTTATGGCTTCAACAACCTCTAAGCTTCCACATTCTTTCTACCCAATCTCATCCCAACATACTATAGTTCTACACCTTCTCCTATACAACATTTGTATAAAGACAAACCAATACTTGCATGATAACTATTGTTGTAAGAGAACTATGACAAAGGTAGGTGATTATCCCAACTTCCTCCAAAATCAATAATGCATGCACGAAACATAAACTTAAGGGTTTAGATGGTTCTTTCAGATTGACCTTTTGTCCAAGAATGATACGCCATGCTAATATGCAATCTTGTTCCTATTGCCTTATAAAGTCTCTTCCAGAACTTTAATGTAAACCATGTATCTCTGCCTAAAACGATTGACACCCACCATGTTGTGACACAATCTCTTTGACGAACAATTATGCAAACCCTTTATGTATAAGTCTCACGAATGGGCAAAAAGTGTTCGATCTTCGTTAAACGGTCTACTATCACCCAGATTGTCATAATCCTTAGCTGTCTTGGATAGCTTGGTTATAAAATCCATGGTGTTGTGTTCCACTTCCATTCTGGTATATCCAACGGTTGGATCTTACCATAGGGTTTTTGATAGACATGTTAGGCACTTGTTCACATACAAGACGACTTCATGTTTCATCTGTAAGGCCTCAAACCTGGGAACCCGACACGTTGGCATACACGTAAGCACAATAGTAAATGACATCAAACTGTCTCAATAAATGCAGCGGAAAAACAAACAGTCAATATATGGTCAATGACCCAAATCTCAACCCTAGTCAATCAAGTACTAATATCTAAATAGCTCAATCATCATAACAGAAATAAATGTCATCACAGCAATCACGGTAACCAAACGCTATCCAGAAGCCACCAGCTCACGCTTTCTCTTTACCTGAAATACTTGCTAAAACGTCAGCTACGCCGAGTGACTTCTACAGTAATTTATTCAGGATATTAGCTCCTCAAAACCGTCATAAAATGGTTTAAGTCTCAAATAATATTAACTCATAAAATGGGTTATAACAAAATGATTGTTTAATATCAACGACGCACAATTTGTTCCCGCCTGCCTAATCCGAGGATACCGGCAAACCCAATCACCCGTCTGACCTAGCCAGACACATTAACCCGTTGACTAAAGTCAACCCGATATCAAGCTTGCACTCAATCACCCGTCACACCGAATAAGTACGTGACACGTTCCCATGCATACGCAACAAAAATTAGAATATTACCTATATTACGATTAACGCCAACAACCTACGCATGTATTCGAGCCAAAAACATTAAATCATTAAAAGTGGGCGATAGAAACTCACCTTTGCTAGACGCAACTCGATCACTAGAACTTGCTAACTTCTCGTGCTTGTCCTTCAACCTCGTACCTAACAATTACACAATACACGAGTCAATACACGACTCGAAGTTCGTCCTCTCACTCACTCACTCACTCACTCGACCCGACCCGGTGTTTAACACCCGCGCATGAACGTCGCCATGCATGGCTTGCATGCACGCGTACACACTTCAACGCTCCCAAATCGGCTTCGCATTGCCACCTTCGGCTTCCGTCGACCTCCACCGTCACCGTACCACTACTGCCGGAACATCGGGGCCATGAATTCGGTCACCCACAACCATTTCCGACGCCGACGACTTGTCCCAGCCGTGAATCACCCTAGCGACGGGTTGTCACCACCTCCCCGCTCCTGTCCCGTCATGGACCGCCCTAGCGACGAGCTGCCTTCGCCTCTCCGTGCTTGCACCGCCGTGGACAGCCCCTTCGGGGAACTGTCGGGTCCGTCCAGCGCATAGCCGGCCGCCTTGCGCGCTTCCCGGACCCCCCTCCTGCTGCTGTCGTGCCCTTACTGCGCCACCACCGAGTGGTAGCATGCTCCTCGCCCCTTCCTCTCGGCTACGCGACTCCCCCATGCACACTCTTAGTTCTCGGTCAAGCAAAACCCGATCACCACGCAACTAGAATCAAACTAAAATGAATGTAAGGAGGGAATAGATGATTATACCTTGAAATCTGGGTGATTCGTGTGAGCCGAATACCCGATCTAACACTCCTCCTTACGAGAATCACTCTAGAACCATAAAACCTGTTAAAACGATGATCCGACGATCATATCACGCAACGGGGGATTAGAGATCGCGATATTACCTTGGATTCGTCACGAGCTACCACGGTTGGCCTTCTCTTCCTTCTCCCTTAGTATCGGCAGCCGCAACACACCCAAATGGGGTCTCCCATTGCCGTAACACCCTTTAGGGTGTGGCTCCTCTGACCGGGCTTCGGCCCTTGCGTCCCAACGGCTCCCACTCGGGCTTGGCCCGCCTCAATCCATTTTATAAAAATGAAACCGCAAGTCTTGATAACTATATAATTAACCCCACACTAATTATTTATAAAAACAACCACGCACTAACTCCGTCAAGTCTCCTCTCCTCACGAACCGTTATTTATAGTAATTACAAACCCGTTTTCTAAACGAATAACCGGGATGTTACATCATCCTGGGCCACCGGTATTCTTTCCTCAGATCTTGATACACTTTTGTGGCACCCGAATGAATAGAGTGACGAGACTTGTGAGTTTCATCCAAAATTCTTATCTATCATAACTAAGAATCCATATATGTCCATAACGTGTTTGGAACACACTATTCATGATGTCTTGCTTTTTCACCTTCAACTGATGATAACCGACCTAAGATCGATCATTAAAATTTGGGACGTTACAGTTTACAACCTAAGATTTTTTTTAGGGGGGGGGTGTTTAATGTCGACCACCTCCTTAGGGTTAGTTATATATAATTAAATTCAACCCTAGAACCCCCATAGTTTTCCTCCTTTACATCTTTAACCCTTGACTTTAAAATTTAACATAAATGCAAGAATTTGCGACGTTACACCTTTATACGCATAAAAAAAGAGAGGACTTCTACAAGTTAAGATTGGATCAGGTACAATTCACAAGAAAATAGGAACTTGTAACAATAATCTTGGAGGATAAGGGGCATTTGGTGCAAGTTAAAAGTATTTGATCAAAAAGTTCAAAATGATTGGCGGTCCGATCTTCTAACTTAACTATCTTCTTAATCATCTTTGTAATGGACACTTACCTTATTTTTTTCTTTTAAGAAAATTGATAATTATATAAATAAGAGTTAATTACAACAAACATTTAAAGAAATTATTTGTGAACTTTAAAGTTCATTTTTGATATAAAAAACTATTTAAAACTTACAAGTCACTCAAACTTTTTTTTTTCCGATTTAATATATTGGATGTGCTAAAAAAAAATAAACAGGTGATATGTCATTGTGTCAGAAATATGAAATCAAACTCTTATTCCCAAACCAAATGTTTTACACCCAAAAACAGAAATATGTCTGATCTGAATATCAACAAAAATACAGAAACTGCACATCTAAAAGAAGAACTATATTGCAGAATTCAAACTCAACAAAGATCAGATTTCATCATTACAAATAATGAAAACCTAATAGGAACAAGATGAAGCTTTCAGAAAGAACTAGAGAGGTGATAGCCTTGACTGGATAGAACACGAAGACTATGGCGCCTTGCTGCCTTGATGACCAGATAGAGAACACAAAGATGACGAAGACCTCGAGAGGTGCTCTATACTCCATATGAATGAATATATGGCAAAAGGGTTTCAAAACCTAAATGAATATGGTGATCTGATAATAACGCCAAGCTCTAGCGGGTAAGCCCATCTGGAAAGACCACAAGCCCATATCTTAGTTAAGCCCAATCCAGACTCCATCCGACAGGTCCAAATAGCCCAATCCATTTCATGAAACAAACACGCAAACAAAAAATATGGATTAGAAAATTGTCGAGATATTATTTTCAACACATTGGTTTTCACAAAATAACAATTATGCTACTTTTTTAAAGCAATTTTCTTTATTCTTGTCGGAATGGGACTTGAACCAATGATCTTCTCAAACCTTGGTCTTTCAAAAGGTTTTACCTCTACCACTAAGTCACCAACCCTAATGGCACGTTTGATACATTTTAGTTTAATTAAACCTACAATACAAAAATAAAGGGATTTATGATTAAATATTATAAAGAACCAATGAACTGGTGGTGAAGTGGTAACGGAGAGACCTGGTGTTTCTTATGACCCAGGTTCAATTTCTGCTCTCCCCATTAGTTTCTGATGCATGCAAATGCGGCCTAACTCTTAGGCTGATGCACCTGGGTTTTACCCACGCCGATCCAGGGTTCGAGCCTCGGCTCTCCCTCAAGCCCGGAAGGGGCCGTGTTGGGTGGGATTTTTCCTTGAATGCTCTCTAACTCTGACGCCAAGTGAGCCCGGTTAAGACAACATATTGGCCGGAGTTGGACAAGTCTCTCCCATGTGACGGGGGGTGCGACGTCACAACATTCAATATTCGCCGTTCAAAAAAAAACAAATTATAAAGATAACCAATCGCATACATTAAAGGTGAACTTGAAAAGTTTCAGAAGGAAAAAAAGAGAATTTTTTGGGGGTTGCAACGCAACTTGTTGCCCGTTTACCTACCACTTTATTGTAATCATCCTTCTTTTCAACAGAAATAAAACACTTCATTCAAACCTTGTGATACGTTGATACAATTAATCGTATAATTTAAAAAGAAGCATCAAGGATATACTAAAAAACAACTTTAAAATCCTAAAATTCTTGTTATCTTTTAAATTATATTTTCAAAATACAAAGCATCTGCATAATATTTATAGAATTTATTTATCAAAAATATATTTATATAAAGATTTTAGATTTGTAAACAAGTTGGTTGCGAAACCTGGTTGGTCGCAACTAGATCAAAAGGTTAAACTAGATCAAATATAGGAAATAAAATAGGCAGGTTTGAGGAAACAAATAGCAAGTTATGTAATTTTTATGTAATTTCTATATAAGTTAGACGTGTAACAACACCATATTTAATTTCTTTTTAAAAATATATAGAAGTTATGTATAGTGGTAAATGTTTAAACTCGTGTCATGTTGGTAACACATGACATGGATGAGTAATCACTAACCAAAGGCGATACTTCAAAAAATTATTTTATAGGTATCATCTCCGAGACCATGGTTTTGTATGCGCGTGTGCACGAGAGAGATAACATACATGAACAAAAAAGCTGATTACTGCAACATTGATGGATGTTATACACAAAAACTTCAACTTCATTAGCACGCAGCAAACTGACACGTACGATTAAGAATTACCAAACCGCTGCTTGAAAACCGCAAGCAGTTGTGCCTTTGGAGGTATTATTCTTGGAGGCAAGAGTTTCTTCACAACTTCAACTTTAATAAAGTTATCAGCCCATTCAGTTATTTTTGGAAACTTGTCTTTGGTGACAAACTTTATTTCAGTACCTTCTTCAAGCATTCCAAGCCAATATGCTATGAAACTAGCAGCAATATCAATCAAGTTAATGTTGTCACCCCCAAAGAACTTCTTACCTTTGACCCTGAGTTCATCCTCTATTATTTGCAGTTGCTCACAAGCCTCTGCGATAACCTGCTCCGCTCCATTGCTGCCAAAAACCTTGAATATTGCAGGGATACACTGAAGAAGACGTATAATAGAAATCAGTCCCGGGCACATCGGGTTTTTTCTAGCAGACTTTCAAGCACAAACAAAATGAGCTAGCATGGATCATTGCAACATTTGCCCATATACCTACCAATGTCGTCTGTTTTACGCACTATGAGCTTACTGATTTGTTTTTGGAAGCCCGAGTGCAGACCTGATGAATTGGTCCCACTCAAACACACTTAGTTGTAAGTGCTCCTCTCATCTAGAGTCAATGCGTCAAACACGTGCTGGTAGTATTTGACGCGAGACATTTATTATGAACTCTTAACATCTCTTGTAAGAGCACCTCCATCGCATAGCAACGGATGGAGGCGGATGATGATGTGGGCGGATGAGTGCATTGGAGAATGCGTTTGTTCTCGCGTTTGGCCTGCGTACACCAAATGGTGGGCCCCCTCTCTCACATACCCTTTTGTAATTATTGTTTTAAATAAAAAAGCGGTGTTTAAAAATGATGTAGTGTTAGAGTTCAAACGAACAGAGACTGGCAAACCGTTGGATAATCTGTCGTTCGGAAACTCATACAAACCTTAGAACTAATCTGATGGAGCATCTATGGAGTAATCGTAATTATCGTTAGATTTATTTGTTGTATTTTTACAATGTATTTGTAATCCAATTTATTAAATTAAACTAGGTATTTTTATTATTAATTTGTGATTTAAATAACATTATTTTTCAATATAAATAATATATACAAATTAATTACATTAATTTATTAATAATTATATAATTATTACAAAACTGGTCACCATCACATATCCGGGTGAAGGTTGAGGATGAGGGAAGCCGGTGTCTATGTGGCATTGCTCTAACCTTCACTCAACCACTACACATTGTCTAACTTCGTGTCTCGAATTTGATCTAAAAAATCATAAACCTATTTGATAAATAAAAGTGTAGGCTTAAAATCATATCAAACCAAATTATCTACGAATACCAATTTGACCTAGCTAAGCATGAAACTTCTGTAAACTAAATACGCTCAAATGAAATCAAATCATTAACAAAAAACTAAGTAAAATTAACGAGACAACAAAATCATTACCGTAGACTCTATGAATTTCGCCCAAAATCGAACAACGGACTTTTCGTAAGGATCCTGAGGCAAAATCGGAAACCCCTTCCAGACATCATCGATGTACTCAACGATTACAAGAGACTCCGAGATCGGATTTCCGTTGTGTACAAGCACCGGCACTTCCTTCCGAACAGGATTGTAATTGAGAAGGTCGGAACTCTTGTTTTTCAGGTCTTCTTCAACGATTTTGTAGTTGATTCCCTTGAGATTCAAAGCAAGTTCTACTCGGAAAACGAATGGACTTCCTCCGACGGCGTAGAGCTTCACTTCATCCGCCATGTTTCAGTGATCTGATTCAGTCAACAATACAAATTGCTTCATACATGAAGTCTCCGTTCTGTATTATAAAATACTACATATTATAATTATATTACATTTTATTATATCTTCGTAACTCATTTTCACTAAAATTTTCTTTTCAATTATACAAGTATATAAGTATAGCAGAACCTATATAATTTAATACTCGATAAATTAATAACCTCGATAAAATTAATAATTTGTCCGGTCCTAACTTGGGACCAGTATAAAATTAGACTCCAATCGATAAAATAATAAGATAATAATTTTTTTGAAATCTCAATGTAAATATATTGGTCCCAGTGAAACTATAAATTAATAATTACTAAAATATTCTAAAATTCTAGGATTTTCTAGTAAAAAATGAATCTATAGTCACTTGTTTTTTTATGAACTTCAAATCTATATTGAGTTCATCTTTAAATCTTCTCATTGCACTTAAGAGTTGAGGCACTGTATTCTCGTATTGCAACAAAAAGTTGTGAAGAGTTGTTGCCGCTTGCAATGCTTCTTTCCGAGTGATCGGTTCCAAGGGTACTGAATCATCATCAACTTCATCATCAACCGGATTTTGAACGGCATCCGCCATAATTTTTTCAATGCTTTGAACCTTGTAACATTCATTTTTTCACCTGGACAATCCAACAACTCATTCACATCCATTTTGTGTCAATAATGCATTCCTGTAATCAAGTTCTCAAGCTCACGAATGTCTTCTCCAAAATTTACATCGTTTAAATCATTTGAGCCGGTTGGATTAGCCGAACATTTTACAGTGTCGATGCATTAATTTGAGAGTTGCTCACAAATATAGACCTACTTTTTAAATTAATAATTTATTAATTTATCGATATAATAATATCTCGCTAAATTAATAAAATATCCCGATCCTAACATTATTAATTTATAGAGATTCTACTGTATTCGCGTTGCGAGTGTAATTAACATTAATAAAAATCTTTAAAGGAGAAAGGCTTAGAAACAGATCTCTTCTCCCATTAGCACACGTTTCTCTGCCTCTTCGGTTGCCACGTTTCATTTGACGCGTCCTTGGCTCCTTGCGCCACCTGTCCCACCGTCTCCACGTTTCCTTTCTCTGCTTACTCTCATCCCTCCTTCCATGAGAATGTCAACACCTCTGCTCCAACCCTTCACTTCTTCTCCACACCAGAGAAGATAGCGATGAAGAATTCCCTGCTTACTCTCATCCCTCCTGTCAAAACCTCTGCTCCAAATCCCTTCACTAAAGATGGCGGTGAAGAATTCCTAATCGGGAAGCACGATACAGGCAACCGTCTACCTTCCGAACAGGTATGTGGCCATCATATTACGTTTTCACCGCCACTCTCTTCAATCTGATCGCCGTTTTTTTCTCTCTAGGGTTTCTTCCGTAGAAGATGGACACCCAGATTTGTGACGGTGATACGGATTAACTTTGTGTTACATTCCATGTTCGCTTCTGTGGAAAGAAGCGTAAGGATTGAAGATGGCAGTTGCAGGTTATGGTGGTGTACGTGAATCGAAAACGACGTATTTTTGTGAAATTGGGGAAGTAAGTTCTTACTGATTTCTGATCCGATTTCAGTGATTTTCTAGCATTTTGATTACATTTATGGAATTTAATTCTAATTTTTCATCTAAAGGTAAATAAATAAGTTGAAAATTTAATTGATTAATTGCTTTAAATTCATTTTATCTGTATTTGGTGCTAGGCTTCTATGTTTTAAAGAAACCTTTAGAATGGGAACTTAGTTGCATTCCTAAAATGTTAAAATATAAAAGCTAAATGATCTCAAATTGATTAATAACAGATTATATATCAAGGTAACTTTTGAATGGTGATAATACAATTATGGAAGTAAACATGCTAAAGGTGTCTTTGTTATGTTGTAATCATGAATGTGAAAGAATATGATAATTAATCCCTTAAATTTATTTTATGTAAATATTATTAAGTTATATTTGGTTTTTGAGGTGGATAGTGCAGGTTCAATGAAAGACGAATCAAGATGATGCATTTTAAATCTCATGGGATTAATTCAAGGTGTTCAGCTTTGCCTCTTTATCAACCTAATTTCTTTTTTCTTTAATTTTTGCCTCTTATTTGATTTTTTTCTTCTTTCTGTTGTTAATTTTTTATTGGTTGTTTGTTCTCTGGTTTGGAGCTGATGTTTAGGTTGCCTTTAGTTTTTTTGCGTATCCCTCATTTAAGCTGTAAGGTGATTTAGGTTTCATCTTCATGTTATTGTTCATGTAGCGCTAAAAGTTGTAGGTCGATCGATGACAAAAAATCGTGTGTAAGTATCCAATCTTCATTATGAAAGTTGTGTCTATGGGAATATTTGTTAGGGCTGTCCTAATCAGTGCATATGTTCAATGCAGCTATGAGCTTCATGAATTTTTTCTGATTGATGTTTAGGTTTATGATGTTTTGGGCTTTTATTTTAATAGCATTGATGTTTAGGTTGAATTTTCACTCTGTTTATATTAATTTTTTGTGTTTGTTTGTTTTTTGATTAGTTGTTTTTTTTAGAATTAGAACTGATGTTTAGATTGGTATCAATTTTTTGCTTTTCTCTTATTTTTATATTGTCATGAGTTATGATTAGTAAATGACTAATGAGGTTCAACATCATATCTGAGCTGTGTATGTTAGTATGTGTTTTAGGACTTAATTTGTGTATTGGTGCAAGATTCAAACTCCAAACTTTAACCCTATTAGACTTAATTATTATTAGTAAGTGTGCTTATGGGTTATAGAGTCTGCAGTTTTCTAGCTGTCATTCATGTTTTCGCATTGCTGATGTCAGATTGTTCAAGATATACCCTCGCATGTACCTTTTGACTTGCCAGTGGTTATGATCAAGCCATCATAGGCATGCTCCACAGCTGAAGTTCACAAGGTAGTTTGTATCATATGAGTTGAGGTGGTAGGTTGGGTGGGCCATGTAGTAGATCCTGTTCAATAAGCCTAAATCATTACTTTATATGTTTTCTTATTCATTTGTCCATTTGCTTATTGAACTGTCTGAACATAAACTCATTTGAACTTTAATGAAACAGTGAATAATAAGCTCTTTTAGGCTGAATTAGTAACATATCCAAGTAACTGAATCTTGAAATTTATAGCTTCTAATTTCATTGGTCCTCTCTGGAAACTGATATTTGTTTAACTGTATTGAAAACAGTGGTGACTCATGAGTGGAAGAAGGTTCATCCTCAGCCAAAACCCGAGGTTACCATCTTTTTTTTTCTTATATTATATTCCAGCTTATTATCTTTGTACAAACTGCAATTGAAATTGAATTTGGTAACATTTCTTAACTATATGTTAAATGAGCAACAATCTTTTATCTGCAAATTTAACGCATAGCAAGACAAATCATCTACTTTTGGGTTTAAGTTTACTAAACATTTCTTTTATCAAAGTCTGATTTATTTTATGATGCATTAACGAAGCCTAATTTTGGGTTTAAATTTCTTACTAAGAAGATCAATCTTATCTTTGAAAATTATTTCTAGGACATTAGCTACAACATAGTTGATAAAATCCTCAATATATAAGAATTTGATATATACACATAGTTAAAATCACTGTATGACAGCCTCAAGACACTAAGCAATGTTGACTACTAGACATACAAAAAAGGACCACTTCATTTTAAATCACAAAGACATGGAATTTCCTTAATTAAGAGGATACATGTATGAGGAGAGGGATACATGAATGCACACATATATGCATGTATAAATCTTCAACCAGTGACATTTATTTTGTTAATTCAGGAACTGAAGCAAATGAGCTGGCAATGCTGATGGCACGTCGGTACAGTGGCAATCTCGGTTTGCGATAAGCATTGCATACCATGATGGAAGTGCTATACCAATTAGATTAATAGTTCTTGAAACACATTTGTAACTTTACTCGATAGTTCTTGAAACACTGGATGTGTCCGCTAAATGTTATGGGTAATTGGGTATACATGAAATTTGGGTGGGTTGGGTAATGAGTCAAACATGTTTGGGTCAAAGCAGGTATATATGGAGTATTTTGGTGATCAAATTTAATGTACGAAGTACGATCAAAATAAACTATATTGTCACGAATATTTTATTCAAAGTGATTTACGTGTTGACGTGTTCAGTCCGTTTCCATTATAGCTAATTTTTTACTTATATCCATGTGATCTACGTGTTGACGTGTTCAGTCCGTTTCCATTATAGCTAATTTTTTACTTATATCCATGTTATCCGTTAGAGAAAATGTATATTTATAAAACAGACTTTGACTTTAATACTGATAATTGTTTTTTTATACTTTTATTCTCAGGGCTGAAGTCAATTTTCGGATTAGGGAATTAGATTAAACATTTGAAATCATAGCTGAACTTTTTTCCCTCTAAATTAGTTAATGTGTTTTGCAGTGAACAACTTTGTGGAGTGTTTGGATTGCAAGATAACTTAATTGGATTTACAAGGAGTGGTTCAAAGCGAGAACCCTAAAACCGATCGAAAAGATAGTGTTGCACGCAGTCGTCATACAGTCGTCATAGCGTATGACGACGTGTTTGAGCCTTTGGGAGACAAGAGGTGGTACCTGGGGAAAGAAGAGGTATTGCCCTTAAAGGGTGTTGCTTCTTCTTTATTTCAAACTTACACATATTTGATAGATATTGAAATTTGCATCTCATAGTAGGTTATTTGATTTTTTTTACTGTTCTTGATCTAACACATGGATTGTTTTTATTGTAATTGGTCGGATTCCAAATATATGTGCACCCGCCGCAACGCGCGGGCGGAAAATTACTAGTTCATCTTAATGGAAAAGTAGTCTTACTATGATAAGATTTAATAGATATATAAAACTCATTATATTTTACTTGAGAAAATATTTTTCAAATTATAAAAGTTACGAGTATGGAGGCTATTCTTAGTGGTTTTACGTCTTGTCACATCAGTACATAGGCAATAACTTGACGGAATCACTAAGCTACGTAAATGTTTGGACCGAAAGTCCAGATTGAGTCTTTTTTTTTTCACCAAAGCAGTTCGAGTTATCAACTGGTACGGGGTTTTTTCAGAATTACAAAACCAGTTTGTGTTGATGGCACAACCCGGTTTTGGTTGGAAAATATCCAACCCTATACAAACCAGTTTGGGCGGGTTGAAACCGGTTTGGGAGCGCGAAGACATGAAATGGTATACGGCTCGGCGGTTTAGGTCGGGTTAACAATTTTTTTTTGTACCGGATCAGGTTATAAACCGGTTCAGAAATCCAAACCCTTTTTGTGTTGTTGTCAATCTCTATTGTCGTTACGTTTTGGGCCTGGTCTACTTATAGCCCACCAGTCCACCCACAAGGCTACAAGAAAACACCTGGGTTGGGCCTTTGCTACCAGATAACCTTACTGTTTGTGTTTCAAAATTCAAGCTTTTTTTACTCTAACGATTTCCTTCACTGTTTGTTTGTTTGTAGTGAAGTCGACTCCTAAGTACCGTTGTGGTATTAAGATTTAAGGCTCAACAGTCAACATCGACGTGGTTTTGCGAAGATCAACGGTCGTGGAGTCGCACCGGGCACATTGAACATACGACATTAAGACTATCTTAAATAGCATAGAGATTTATCGTGTTAAAAATATATATGTTCTGTATTATCAATTTAACATCAATCTTAGTTATATTAGATACGGGTTTGAATGTCGTATTAACTTTTGTATAACGTAACAAGGTGGATCCCTCTAGACTTAAAGTTTTGACTTCATAGATGTGTGTACGTAAGTTTAATGCTTTTCACCAGTAAAGTGTGCTTGGGTTTTGACTCTCATTGTGGTTTATGGCGAATCTTTTATGTAGCAGGATTCACTATTTTAACGAGGAAAGTCTTCTAGTGTAAGATAACGAGAAATTTTGATAGTATTTATAGGAGTGTGTTTCATGAATAACTGATCTTGTTTTGCAAGAGTAATTTGTAGCTCATCCTTGTTTGTGTATAGATGAGATGTTCAAAGAATAATGAGTTTGACAAAGTATGAGTAGTTATAAGAAGGACTTCTCAAGAGACAAGTACGATTAACAAGTAGTTAGTTTAGCCAAAGATAATGGTTCATAAGTCGTGTTGTTCTAAAAGAATTCTTTTAAAGCAGAATGCTTGTTCAAAGTTTATTCTTCAATTATATGCACCACTTAGGGTTTGATAATTTAATATCTCATTGTTAGTTAACTCAGATATTACGGTGGATTGTTTTCGATGAATGTGTTGGATAAAAGGGTTAAGTTGTAATAGAAAAAGGAAGGTTTTTGTACGATTTATGTCAAGTCAATAAGTGATAACAATTGAATTTCAAAATAGACTTTCATTAAACGTTTCAAAATTGGGACTTCTAGTCCCTACATAAGACATTTGTTCTTAAACGAAAAATCAAAAACAAGGAAAATAGAGGCTTCATTTACGCCTTAGATAACTCTCCACTAGGAAGCAGATGAGTACTACGACAAGAACCGCTAGGGTTACCCGAATGGCAAACCTAGCCTCATCCCTAGTGGTTTCGGTACGACACTCAAGGATTTCCCTGTCTTCCTCCAAGGTCGTGATCTTTTCCTCCTGGATCCATATTTCATTCGCCAGGTCGTCGATCCTTTTATTTAGCAGGTCATGTCGTATTCTATGCTCCATCTCCCGCCTCACAAATTCCATGGTTCCCACAAACTGGGGAATATTAGGTACCGGGATTCCCATTGCCACAGCAGGTGTCCCTGCATGCCTAGCCCTTGGTGTAGGGTCAGGTGCTAAATACGGGTCCCTTGGTGGGGTTGAGAACCGGCGATGAAGATGGGATGCTTGGTAATGATTTCCTGGTGGGGATGGTCCAGATGCTCCCAATCCCGGGCTAGGGTTTCTGGTCCAATTAGTGTTTAGGTCAATTCTTGCCCTAGCAGTAGGATAGGAGGTTGGCTGATATACTGGTGACTCGTTGCTGTGACAATCCGGACTTTGCAGTTAGTTCCGTTAGCAGTCCCGTTAAATATGTTGTTAAATCCTAACCCGGTTAACCCAATATTAAACCCCAGGGACTGTTTCTGTCATAAATTGATCTAGTATTCCAGGGACTAATCCTGCCAAGCTTCAAAACTGGATTCGTTGACTCTCAAAGTCAAAGTTTAAGAAAAATCACTTCTGTTGACTTTCAAAAGTCAAACTCGCAAACTTTTGATCAAATTTGAATTCCATAACCGAAATCGTTTGGAATTACAACGGATCATGCACTTTAATTCTATTACCGTCCATAATGAGATCATAATTAAGTTGTAATTGAGCGAATTAAACCCAATAATGGGTGTTCAAGTCAAAACCGTCGAACCATCGCCCCTCTTTATCAAAATCGACAAATTCCTGTATTGTTTTCACAAATTGAGCATACACACACGTAACTCGCACCTCTCCGAAGCTTTTGCACAAACTGAATTGGCCGGATTAACAGTTGAAGACGCCGGAGACCATCACAGTCGCAGTCGGCCATCATTTTAGTCGAGAACCTTCAATCCATCACGCATTTTGGTAATTTCTTGTACCCATAGTTTCGTTTTAATCAGTTGATCATTAGCCCTATGCTAATTCGGCTTCATAACATCGATTCGATCGAAATCAATAATCTAGGGTTCATATTATTTCGTTTTAGTCGAACCCTAACAATCCTATAACAAATATTGAAATTGAGCACACCCTTAGCTTCGTCTCAATGTATAGACTGAAAGCCCTATGCCTATTTGTAATTATATCATCGAATTAATCAAGATCATATAACTAGGGTTCGTTCTTAATCTGTTTTAGGGTTTTTGATCTTAAACATGTTCTCCATCAAATTAAACTACCCTAACAAATTCGTAAGGTTCAATTTGGTAAAAGCCCTATGAATTCAAAGCCTTTTAACATCGAATCTTGTCAAATTGACTTCTTGTTCTTGTTTTTAGGGTTTCGGTTCTTGAGACCGAGATTTAACGATTTAAACTCAATGGTTTTGCAATTAAAGTCGTACCCAGATTCACCATATCCTAATTAACAAAATCCCTTTGACATTAGGTTCAATTGAAATCGTAATCGATCAAATCTGGGATGATCTTGGGTTCGGATCGCGATTAAGGGAAAAGGGTTAGGGTTTGGAAACATTAAAACCAATTCGCAAGCACACCAGTCGCGATACCATAGCAGGCGGGACTAGTTAAGACAGTGTGCGTGTGTGGGAGAGACCCGGGTTCGAGACCGGGCTCCCACAATTTATTTTTGAGTCGCTTTTTGTTATATTTAATTATTATAAATCAAACCCCCTAATATTATAATATTATGTTAATGTGTTTTAACCCGGGAAACCACCCGTAAGCTCGGGTTTGGATTTATAACTTATTTTTATTATTAATTCCACTTTTAAAAATAGTATATTATATTATTTTCAAGCCACAACCTCATATAAAATAATATATTTATATTATTTTCAACCCGTGATTAATATTATAAAATAATATATAAGTTATATTATTTCGTATCATTTTATAACTCGTGTAATGTTTTATACTATTTAATAATATAATTGTTATATTATTTACTCGTGTTTATTACCTCCATTAAAAATAATATATTTATTATTTTTCCACGAATGAGTATTTAGAATATTCATGCGAACCTAAAAATAATGTATTAAATTATATTATTGTCCTAAGTTTTGTAAACGACAAAACGCTCGAATATATTTATTATATATTATTTTTTCTTTCGTCGCGTAACGTATATATATATCTTAATTATTAATTAAAGAATTCCTATTCCCGTGGACACGTTCGTCTACTCTTGGTTGTTAGAGCGTTTCTGTAGGACGTTTCTCATTCCGTGTCGTTGTCACATATCCCATTTTATCCCTAATTTATGTGTTTATAATTTTAGGGCATACGTAAGTCGTTTGAGACTTACACTCGTGGTCCCAACTTATCTCTTGTGTGATACTACCTACAACGCAACGCAGGTGAGTTTTCACGGCCCCTTTTACTGTTTTAACTTGGGAGAGAAAACACGATTCAACTATTTTGAGATTTTGTAATTCATATGTTATCAATGTTAAAGCTAAGCATAACACGCTATCACAGAAAGTCCTCATCTCACATCGGACCGTTAATATGGATCTTAGCGAGGTAATGTTTAGTAGTACTACTGGGTTTGACAAATCCCACCCGCGTTAGTCGCGCTAACTCGATTGGAGATCGAACAGGTGAAATGTTAGCCTATTCACATTTGCAAGAGTTGATAGACCTGGCACGAGGCAAATAAACAAACAGTCAGCTTCGGTAGCGAGCGCTTAAGTAAAACATGAACATAAGTTAGCTACCTATAGATACATATTGAATGATCAATAAATCTGGTAAACGTTTATTTATATACTGAAACCTGTGAACTCACCAACCTCGTGTTGACATCTTTTCTTACATGTTTTCTCAGGTCGCTAAGATAAGGCACAAGTGCACGTTAGGATATGCATGGGATTCTTCTATTTTGATTGTTGCTTTATTTAATTTGTTTGAACTATTTTGGATTGTGTTTGGTTTGGACACTTGGACTTTTGGGCGCGTGTGTTTTGCGCATTTACTTTTCTTTACGCTTCCGCATTTAAACTCTGATTATTAAGATATTTTCATTTGAGTCCCATGTAGAGTCGTTCAATGTAACTAATGTCTGAGATCCTGGTTCGTCACTTCCCAAATGGTAAAACTTCGTTAGTTGAAATTTGGGGGTGTGACAGCTGCTCTCTTCACGATCGGACTTTCTTCCATGGCGGTACACGGGTGAGGGATGTGAGTGTGAGTCCATTGCCTAGTAAGAGAAAGAACATGAAGAAGTTTGTAAGTAAGTTTATTAAATATGTTCAAAGTTTATTATTCATAATACTGAGTCATCACAGTATTAGTTTAAGAATGGTTCTTGACTTGAAATTGATGTGCTCATGAAGAAGATTCCCGGGAAAAGGGGTGGGTCGCAAGGACTCACTTAAGTACCCTATTTCCCCTAGCCAGAACTCTTTATGGGCCTACAACTTCTTTTAGTCATTATTTACTACTGTTTGGGCTTATAGCATCATGATAGGGTTCATTGTGGGCTTTAAGTCCTCAAATATGGGGAAAACGAGTAGGTTCCTAATTCTTTGTTAACGTACCTTAGGTCAAAAGATGTTAAGCTTTGTTTACAAGGGATGGTGATGTGTGTAAGTTTTAAGGACGTATGAAGGTTTAGGGATGTATAAAAGTGTAGTAAAAGCTTAAGATAGTTACCCAATGAAGTTTAGTTAGGTAATATGAAGATAGGGGTAAGCACAAGAGTTCTTTAAGCATCATAGAATTATGAGTTTTGTAGAGTAATGTGTGTATATATATATATATAGTTTTAAGTATCGTATCATAAGGATTTGAAGTCTAGTTTTAGTTATGACGAGCAGGCATGTTGTTATGTGACGAATCATGAAGAGTAGAAACACAAGGTTCATAGAGTAAGGATTATAGGTTTAGATTTGAAATTGAGAAGTATAAGCTTTTGGATGGTACTTATTTAGTGAATATCATTAAATAAGCACTTTGACATATCAAGGGTGGTTTAAGTTCTCTAACGTTTTGAGAAGTCATGCATTCCTATAAGTGAACACTCATCTCGAGAATTCCCATGAAAGCATACGGGTCCAACGGTTGATTTGGATTTGTACGAAATGCTTTCCTTGACAAAATTTCTCAAAATACAGGCATTCATTCTTCCGGTCCGCACAAGTTCTCTACGTTGTTTAGAACTTAAATATCCTTGACGGGAGTTAGTTTGTTGGAATAGACTTGAAGTCTAAGATTATATTCCCTACGTAGTAGGTTCTTGTAACACGTAAGTAGATAGAAGTATAAGAGTTCAAGTATGAGTATTCACGTATAAGGTTTATGGTTTAAGAATAAACTAGAGAGGAGTGTTCCTAGTATAGGACATGAGCTAACTCATGTTTGGGTTTCCTAAGTTATAGTCTAGTTCATGTGTCTAATAACCTAATTCCCTATAACCAAGGCTCTGATACCCATCTTTCACACCCCAACCGACGGCGGATTATACGTCGGGGCGGACGCGGTTGTTCAAAAGCACAAGGTTGACTATTAAAGTTTAAATATTTCATTTATGGTTTTCAAGGTTCAATACAAAGAATAAGACAACATATAACAAGAATACAATATTCATTTGATAAATAATCTAGGTCCAAAGCATCCTATGTGATCATAACAAGTCTCATGCTAGCGTACCTGAAACATGTTAAGTAAACTGTCAACTAAAAATAGTTGGTGAGATACAAAGGTTTTAACATAGTTTAGCAAAGTTTTGAAAAGTATTACAATTCACCATGTCATGCATTCTATAGTATACGTGTGAGAACAAAACATGTTAAACATTGTGCATATCAATCCTCCAACCAAGTTTAGGCATAACCCGAAGGTTACCCTTAAAAGTTTAAAGTTTAAATTCAGTAACAATCACCATGGGCTCCCCCCGAAGGGTCAATCAAACTAGGTGGATTGGTCAAATACAATAGATCTATCATTGTTACCATAGGCTTGATCAAAGTTAAAGGATACGCTAGTATTAAGTCTAATTTAAGCATGCAAGTCTCAAGCATAACACAAGAATAAGCATATAAGCATAGTTGCACAAGAATTGTATAAGTTTTTGATACATGTTTCACCCTAAGTTTATAAAGAATGTAAAACAAAAAGGGGCTAAGTATACTCACTCGGATGTATGAGAGAGTGTCCAACAAGATTTAGTGTAGCAAGACTTTGAGGGAGAATATCCTCACAACAATCCTAAGAATACAACTCTAAAGTTTCAAGTTTTGATTCTATAAGTTTATGGCTAAGTATATAGGATTCTAAGATTATCTAGGGTTCCAAATGGGAGACGGGAATGATTGTGTTTATAAGGTTTAAAACAAGTTTTAAATACAAGACTTGGATATCAAGTTTAATAAGTTTATAGTTTAGAATAATTATTACTCAAAATAATTATTTAGAAATTTTACAATTATTAATTACACAAGTTAGGTAAATAATAATCAAAATAGTTTTCTAAGTATTTAGAAGTAGAGTGGTAATAATAGTTAAGTGAAAGACTAAATAATTATTAAAGTTTAACAATAGTTATTTAAAGAATAAATAATTATTAAAGATTAATAATAATTATTTAAAGAATATATAATGATAAGTATTATTTAAAGAATAAATAATGATTAAGGTTTTATAATAACCAATTTAAGAATACACAATTATTAAGGATAAATAATTATCTACAAGGACAAATATTTATCTAATTGAAAATAATCAATACAAATCACTTATGATTTATTAAAGCATTTAAGTATTAAGTATTTATTAAATTAACTTGTAGTTAAATAATGTTTAAAATGTGGTTATAAGTTTAAATAAATAATAAGCATTTATAAGTTTTTAAAATGTTAAATAGGATTTCTTGTAAAGTTTATATTTTGATTATAAGTCTATAAATGTTCTTAAATTTTAAATGAAATTATAAGTTTATAAGGTTTCCTTCAAATGGTAAGTTTATAAATATAAGTATTTAATTAAAGTTTATGTTTTAAAAGTATAAGTCTATAATTGTTTTAAAGTCTCTATTTTATTTTATAAAGTTTATAAGTTTATAAATATTTAGAAATAAATAAAGTATATTTATTTTCTCATGTTTTAAATTTATATAAACCAATAGATTTATGTTTATATGAAATATAAAACGTATAAGTTTATAATTTATTAAATTAAAGTTTCTGTTTTCCTAAAGTTTATAAATTCATAAGTTTATAAATTTCTAATCTTAAATAATCAATGTATATTTATTCTTCTGTTTTTTTTAAATAAATAAATGAGCTTCAAGTTAATTAAGCATAAATTTTATAAAAATGTATAAATTTATAAGTTTATGTTTTTATATAAATTTTATAAACTTTTCTGAGTTTACAAAAAATATATAAGTTTTTAAAAGTTTATAAGTTTAAATTAAAGATTAGGATAAAAGAATTCTTTTAATCTAGGATACAAATAATAAATTAAGTTTACTGTTTTTAATAAATAGTTTCTGCGTAACTATAAGTTTTATAAAAGTTTAAAAAATATTTTTATAGTTTTTAAGAATTTAAAACCAAAATTAAAGATTAAATTTTTATAGGTTTAACTAATTTTTATTTAATTAAAAATGTTCCAGAATGTAAAAGTGTAAATAAAAATCGTTTTTAAGTTTATAAAAGTTTAACAGATTTTATAAAACTTATTTGAAGTTTTAAAACTGAATAAAAGGGCATAAAAAAATAAAACCGCAAAACCTGGGCTGGCCGGATTCGAACCCGGGCCATCCAAGTCAACACACACACGAACTAACCATCCCGGCTACGGGTTTGCTGGTGGTTAATATAGAAAAAAGAAAAGGTTAAACAATATTCCAAATCGTCCCTGTTCCCCCGTATGAACCCTAGAACAAAGTTTCACTAAATACATATCGATTAACCCTCTGTTTATGCAAATTAACAGAGGGCTATTGATCTATGAGCAATAACGAAGAGTTTGGCCATAAAGTTTACCTGAATTGATATCGAATTGAGGACGAACAACTTCTAAGTTCTTGGTCGGCTGTCGTAGGACTAAATCGAACAATGCAGGTGCGATTTTGTGGAATTGAGACAATGGGAAGTTAGAGTGTGATGTCGCTAATGAGTTCCAACATGTATTTATAATCAATTTCGTCATTAATTGCCGAATTAGTTGGGAAGATTACGGTTGGGTTTGAATTCGAATCACGCGGTGCTAGGCTTGAAATTGGGCAGTGGGTTGTATTGGGGTTGGGTCGCACGCTCGAAGGGAGGCTCGAGGTGCAACGAACCTGGCCGAAAATGTGATTTCGAGTAAAAGAGGATGAAAACCGGGCTTCGTGGGGTTCGAACTCGGGATCGATTTCAGGTTCTGGAAGTTTGGTCAAATTACACAAATAGTCCCTGAAGTCTCAAGCCTTTATTATTTCATGTTAAAACATAACTTTTAAGTTTAAAATAAGTTTCAATAATAGCATTTTTAGTCCCTGGACTTTTTATAAAAATAAATATGTTTTATTTTTATAAAAATAAATATGTTTTATTTTTATAAAAACTAAATAAGTTTTATTTCCTTTTATTATTTTATACATTTATAAAATAATTTCTAAGATTTATGATTTACAAGTTTAAGTATTTTAGAATAAGTTTATAAATTATTTTATTTATATAATTATAAATCTATAAAGTTTTTAAGAATTTAGTATAGTTTATTTATAAGATATATACTCTTAAATAAGTCTCATATATATATATATATATATATATATATATATTATATAAATATATATCTCAAGTATTATTGTTTTTCTTAAATATATATCCATTAGATCAATATTTATTATTCAAGAAAATAGTTTTGATAAAATTTCAAGTTTTGAATTAATAATGCGTGCAAGGGTTTAGGAAAGTATAGGTCAAAAAATCCTGGACTAAAACGGAAAGGTCGTAAAGTTTCACGGGATCTACCAAGAATGTTTGCAAGACTGAAGAAGCAGTGAGACTAAAACCGATGTTTTGGTGAAAGCGATCAGCCGCTTTCAAGACGATGTAGGGGGCGACACACCAATAGTGTTTTGGGAACTTTTGAAGAAATCACTAAATTGGAAATTAGTTAACGATACACCAACCCGAAACGGATCGTCTCACATCGAAATCGGCAAACAAATGGTCGATTAATAATGATGTGGAAGACATAACCCGCCAGATCGGAAAGAAAAAAGCAAAAGCCCAAGCATCGGGCTTGGGTTTGGTTCCAACTCACATCGAAATCGGCAAACAAATGGTCGACTTATTGAAACGATTTAACATGGCACAACAAGATAGGATGGATTGGGAGAGAACAAAAGAGGAGATAGAAATTCTAGGCATCGGTCTTGATAATCTCTCCGGCCTGTAACGATTTTTAATCAAAAAATAATAAAAGGAGATCAAGGAACGTCATACCGTAGTTTTATTTATTGTTTTCAAGTATTTTTGTTAATGTAATTTTTTGAGTTATTTGAATTATGTATTTTTTTAATTAATGAAATATTATTTAGGTTTAATTTTATTATACTTTATTTTTTAAATGAATATTAAAAAACATTTAATGATCACACCACCTCAATCAATATGGTATTTCCCTTGCCAAGTGATGTATGATATGATAATTGAAGGAAATGATGTGACGTGTACTTTTCCATCACTTGAGTATACCCCTTACTCTTAATGATCATAGAGTAAAAGGTTTGAGTATTCTTTTGTTTATTATTCAATATTTGAGTATTACAAAGTATCAATTCTTGTTTCTTGTCAGAGAGAATGAGCTCATCACTCATTTTCTTTCTGCTTGTTTGCGTCTATTACACTCTAGTCTTGACAAAGTATCAACCATCGAATTAAAATCAGCGTTTCGTGAACTATAACGTTTACGACTAAACAATATTAATTGCTCGTTGTCCAAAATGTAACTCTTTTGATCGTACCTTGATGATAACGGCGATATCATCTATGATCAAACATCCAATATCCATCGGTGTCATGAGACATCTCATGGGTCAGGGCATGGGTCGGGTAATGGGTCGAGTCATGGTTTGGGCCATGGGTTCAGACATGGGTCGGGCCATGGTTCGGGTTTTGGTTCAGGCCATGGGTTGTGTCATGGGCTTTGCCATGATTTGGGTCATGGGACGTGTCATGGTTCGGGTCAGGGCACATGTCGAATCATGGTTCGATACATGGGTCGGGCATGGGACTGGTCATGGTTCGGGTTATGGGTCAGGACATGGGTCATGTCATTAATTAAACAAAATAATTTCATTGCTTGAAGGAATGAAAAAAAAAACATCTCTTTCCCAATGAAGGAAAATAATTAGAACGGATATATACTATATAATAAATAAAGGTTTTTTTATGCCACGTGTCGCCTCCATATTCATTCTCATCACTACTCCTATTAATAACCAACTCCACTATTTTAGACAACTAAATTAATTATTTGTTTAAATTTTTATCTATAGATTTTTTTATTTAATAATGTGTTTATCATCAATTAAATTGTTTAAAATATTTATATGAATTTACAAATTAAAAACAATTTTATAGGCATGTAGAATCAGAATAGAAAACATTTTATAATATATTTACATATTCACATTGTTTCATCTTGAAAGATGTATGTGTTAAAAGATTACATTACATTTGATTCAACCCATTCAATACACGGGTATTTTAAGACATAAAATTTTTATTAGTAACTGATTAATGTTATATTTATTTAATCCGTGTATTACACGAGATTTTAACCTAGTTAGTTATGTAATGGTCCATTTTATTCCTATATGATTACCAAACATATTTTTTTTCATTCCATCGTAATAAATCATTTCATTCCACCATATATTCATAGGGGAGGGTTCTAGAGAAAACTACATAGTTAGGCGAAAACCGAGAAAACCACTAAAAAAAACCAATTTTAACCAATAATATAATAATATTTATTTTTTATTTTTATTTTTTTATAATAGTATCATTGTAATATTACACATTTTTACCAAAAAATAATTTAAATATTGGCTTATGTATACGTAACCCATAGGGATACGTAAACGAAAAATAAAAAAATAGCGATTATGTATACGTAACCCATAGTATCACATTGTATTAGTGGTATTCTCGGTTTTCGCCTAAGTTTGTGGTTTTTTCTCTTGATCCCTCCCCCCTGTATTCATAAATATCAAATACTACCTTAATAAATAAAGATTTTTATTACATAAATGACTAATACAGTTTTATTATTTATAAAGTTCTAACCAAATAAATTAAACACTATATACACGCCAGTTTTATTTTCCTTAAAACGATGAATTATGGGTTGTTTTGTTGGCCAATACCACTATTATTCTCTTAAACCACGTGCCCTCTTTACACTCGCATATATATTTTATCCGGTTAAAAACTTAAATTTTAACTTTGTGTACCTACTCATAATCATCTTGAAAACAATGATTACTTGTGTTTTATTAATTTATTACGCTTGATTTGAAATATTATTTAATAGCATTATCTACTTATTATTATATATAATATATCTTATTATTATAAAACATATAAATATAGGTTAAACAAGTAACTAATGTGCAATGATAATACTTGTTGTTTAGTAAATAAAAAATTGTTTGAATTTGCATGTCACCTCTATTTTATATACAAATAATCTTTAACTTGAGTTTCTCAAATCTCGAACATCATGTTTATTAAAAAAATAATTAAATGAAACAAATTTGCACTTACGGTCATGAAAAAAATATAACCCCCATTTTCACATTGTTTACGGTATCAAGCACATTTTTATAAACAAAATTTTGTCCTCTATGAATATTGAAGTCTGTTATGTTCATAAAAATAAGACTAGATTTATGATTTTCACTAAAGGTGGAGTTGTGCTACCTCATATTACCCGAATCAACTCTAAATTCCTAAAGTATCTGAATGGGTTACGGTGGTAATTCCGAATCAACCACTTGAACCAACAAACAACCACGTATTGCCACCTCACAACCCAAAACTACCACACACGGTTTCATCCCCCAGTTCATGAACCCAATTTTCAACCAGTACGCGAAACCCGCATCACTTACGACGGTATTCCCGTGTTACCCGAGCCAACCTAAGGGTAAACCTGTGTCCACCCCTTCCACCCTAATACTTTATAGACTTTCTATTTAGAAGTTAATGAGTGAAAAAAAAAAGATTTAGAATATTGAGCCTTACAAGGCCAATCATTTGTGTTGTATATTATTTGTAAATAAACTCAAATTTAAAATAAATAAAAAGTTAATTATTGATTTCTTTAAATCAACAAGAGAAAAAGGAGAATTTGAATAAGCAACCTCAAAATCATTAGGATAGGAAAACGACATATCTACAATATTTTAAGTGGATATGTTATGCAAAGTAGGACGCGGGGAAAAGAATAATTTGCTATAAAAATTAGTGCAAATATAGATTTAGCTTTTAGGTACAATTTGAATATTTTAAATATTCAACTTAATATTACTTTATGTAAAATAATGTTATTAATAGGGACCGAACGCCGAATACGTCACATGCTTGAGCCTTTCATTTGCCCACAAGTTTCTCTTACCCAACAAGTCTAGCTTCATTAAATTTTTTATTGTTTTATGAAACTAGTGTGCGTTTATTGGCGCGTTGCGTCAGGACGCACGTTGCATATCTAGGCTTGACATGAGCTTGTAACGGCTCGATTGTGAACATCAAAACGTGTATATTTGGAATCACAAAAAGTCGTTTAATGAAAAGATAAAACGGTCTTCCACCATGATATAGCGTTTAAGAACTTACTTTGTTATTATATTTAACATTTTAAAAATGTTTAATAATTTATTTATCTATTTCTAATAAAACACCATTTACTTGGTAAGATTTTATCCTTTTCTTATTTATGTAACTTTACATTCATTTTTTTTTTACAAAATTTTGATAAAAAAAATTAGTTAAATAACAACAGAAAGAAAATGCTAAAAAAAACAATTAAATATCTAGTTAAATAAAAAAAAACCTACCTAAAAATACAAAGAACTACAAAGCGAACGAGTTGTATCTGTTTATGAGTTGTATCAATTTGTATATATACACATAAGAAATAATAAAAAAAAACTCAATCAAACAATGTCATGTCACATGTGACATTGTTCATCTAACTAGGAATAACAAAAGTGTTTTGAATGGGCTACAAAAGTGTTTCTATGACTGCAAATGCTTTAGCCAAAAGCCCAAAACCAATCTCTTTGAAAAATATGTTGGGTGTACCATGACTAGTCGTGGCAGTAGCACCCCCAACCTTCCTCTCTTTGTAGCATATTTGATAACTTATAACAGTGGGAAAAATATGTTGGGTGTACCGTTTTGTCATTGTTTAAAACAACTCGTTCTGACCCGAACCCGTTTTGAACCGAACCCTTCTGACCTGGACCCATTCTGACCCGGACCCGTTCTGACCCGAACCAAAATGTCATTTTTTTCTCAAACAACACGTTCTGACCCGTGACCCAAACCCGCCCGACCCGCCCAGTTTGCCAGGCCTATGTAGTACACATATGATGTTAGTTAAAACTGGATTGGATGGTTGGTTTTTTACTAGTAGTGGTTGAATCGGTGACAAGTTTAGTGGTATGATTAGTTTTTAAAAATATATTTTATAGATTATAAAATTTGAACTTCATATCTCTCATAAACAAATAAAAGCGTTTGACAACTAATATAGGAAAATGTTATAATTCTAATTAGCCAAATTAATTTCGCACTCCTATAAAATCTCTTTATTATTTTGTTTTCTTTAAACATTATTCATTTAAATATAAGGGAGGTGGGAGTGCCCAGCGGGTTCCATGCGGGTAAGGAGGGTTCCACTCCCACTACCACGTGTTCAAACGGGTAGTGTTAGCGGGTTTTGGAACCTGCTGAGCTGAAACATGTTTGGAGGGTACCCGATTGTGTGTGTATATATATGAAAAATTAGGTGAGTTGAAGGATACTTGGAGGGTACCACTCCCACATAATAGGGTAGTTTAGAAGGGTAATTTGACTAAATGAGGTGACATCTTTTTATTAGTTTATTTTGAGAGAGTAGTTTGGTTAGGAGTGTACCACTCCCACTTCCCTAACAATACAATTTTTAAATTTATGTAATATAAAAAATTTTAAAATATTAATTATAATGTTATCCAGTTTGTTTTTAATCCGATTCAAGCGGTCCGATTAGTGAACCCGTATGGTGATCACTTTAATAATTCTGTTTGTATGTACTAAGATACATATGTTTGTAATTAAAACGAGTTTTTTTTTTAAATTCACACCACATGATTTTTGTATAATGTTCCGATTTATGTTTTACCATATCACGAGTTGCAATTCGTTTTCTTCAGACTTGCTTTGAATTTTGGAGTTTGGTTATTATTATTATTATTTTTTATTTAAATTATTGAGTATGAAAACGATTAAATTACATGAGCCATGCCATTTAAAACTCAATTAATAAGTTTTCTTTATTGAACAAGTAAAACATTAAATCATTAAAATGGTAATTATATTATCAAATAGAAATTAAGAAAAAACCAAAATATAAGAGACCAAAAAATGAAAGAGAGTGAAACTTTAGAGGATGTTTGTTTGCTTGTTTTGAAAACTTTTTGTCTAAAACTTATACATATTTAGGTCATCCTTGCAGTGGCTCCTGGTTTCGAGTCTGCTGCCGCTCGAGGTGCACAAAACGGTTTTTTAACCCGAACCGGTTCAAAACCGAACCGAACCGGTTTGGTCAACAAAAAGTCAAAACCGGTTTGAGTTCAAACCGGACCGGTTTGAAACCGGTTTGAGATGGTCCGTTGACCGGTTTAAAAAACGGTTTGAAACCGGTTTGACCGGTTTAAAAAACGGTTTGAAACCAGTTTTTTATCGGTTCGGTTCGGGTTAAACCGGTTTCAAACCGGTTTAAATGTATAGGTTTCAAACCGGTTTTAAACCGACGGTTTGAACCAGTTTGAAACCGGTTTGGTATAAACCGGTTCACGACCGGTTCGGTTTTCGGTTTGAAACCGGTTTGGTTTTTCAAACCGGTTTTTTTGTGCATCTCTAGCTGCCGCTACAACTCATTGAAAAATACACGTATAACTTACAGGAGCACCTGACTACTCTGAAGAGAGTATGATTTAAGAAAATCGCATTTTCAAAAAAAAAAGTCACGTTTACTTTTAGGTAATATATTTCAGTTAAAATTTTTATAAACATTATATCGTATTGATATTATTAATCTTGGTCCATAAAGTTCCTTATTTTGTATTTACATTTTTAAATATTTTAATATTTTTGTTAAACTATCATTCAACAACTTCATTTAATCAACCACAAGAATACAAAAAGGTGAATACTATTGCATCAAATCACGTGAAAAAATATCTTATTAATAATTTGGTTTTACAAAAATTGTATTAAATATTTAACATCAGTTTTTAAGAATATTGCTTTGTCATGAGAAACATATTTATTAGAGTAAACTTTAGTTTTTATTCATAAGGTTTACACAAAATTTCAGGTTTCGTCCCTCTATAACTTATTGTATTCCTGACGTTTTATCTTTTAACAGGTTTCGTCCCTTTCATTAACTCCGTTATTAATTCCGTTGGCTAACTCCCACGTGCCCAGCACATGAGGGGTAAATATGTCTTTTAACCTATCAAAATTCATCGGCCCCTTTAATAATCTATTAACCCTAAAATCTTTCGAACTTCAAACTCAAACCCCTGGTTTCTTCTTCTCCGACGTAATCCTTCAATCGATCACAATGACTCCGACCAATGCTAACTGGGTGTATTTATGGTGGGTTCGTGGTGATAATCCAGACGATGACTTCGACCCATACGAGGTTTACGGTTAGTCTTTAACACCCTACACTCTGTATGTTTTTTTGTAACTTAGGTCATTGAAATCTTTATCACATTGTCTTATTTTTTATTACAGCAAATGAACCTACAATGTTTACTATCAAAATCTTTCATGGTGGTGAATTTGTGTTTTCTTCGGGTAGAAGGTATATAAATGGTAAGTGTAACTACATTGATATGGCTGATTCTTCTGATTTCGGTCTAGATGTGTTGGTAGAGATGACTAAAGCATTAGGATATCCATGTGATATGGTTTTTTACTACCACTATAAGGTTCCTGAATCGGATTTAGATAGTGGTCTTAGGGCACTTGGTAATACATCTTCTGTAGGTAGGTTGTGTGCATTAGTCAAATCGGTTAAATTAATTGAGATTTATGTTGAGCATTGGTACACAAAAATTAACACATTTTTTCAAGAGCATCAACAACCAGAAGTGCTTGAATGTATTGATACAGAATTAGTAAAAAATGATGAAGTTGGGTCTGACATAGAACAAGATGTATTACCAAGTGATGAAATTGGGTCTGTTAGAGAACAAGAAGTAGAAGTTGGGTCTGCTAGAGAACAAGAAGTAGAAGAACTTGGGTCTGATAGAGAACAAGTTGGGTCTGATAGAGAACAAGATGTGTCTGGTATAGAACAAGATGGTGATGAACATGTCTCAGATGATGATGAGGATGACTCGGATTTTATTATTGATCCTGACAACTTGGTAGAGGATCCAGAGGTGGATATGAAGGACTTTAGGGCTGTTGTTGATGACATTGAGGATCTAGAAGAGCATAATGATAGCATGGATGAGGATCATGATGACATAAATGTTGATCTTGATGACTTTGAAAGTAATAGTGAAAATGAGCATGTTTTACAAAGAAGTATGAAGAAATTGAGGCAGAAGAATAAGGAAAATGGGAATCTAACAAAAGGTACATTCTTTGTGGGACGGCTCATTGCAGACAGGGAAGAGATAAAAAATATGGTAAAAGATCTTGCAATTAAGACTAGGAGACAGCTTCAAATAATAAAAAATGAACTACTAAGGTTTAGAGTGGTTTGTAGAGGTAATAATCCAGTTTTCACAAGTGGAGAATCTTCAAATATGAGTAAAGGAGAAAGTGGACCCCAAAAGCTAGTACCCAAAAGAAAAAAAGCTACCCCAAAAGTGGGTGAGTCTTCCACTAGTGGTCTAAAAGCATTAAATAAAAAAATTTACCCTAGGAAAAAGTATCCTAAGCCTACTTGCCCTTGGACTTTACATATCTCAAGAAGGGAATCTTCAGATCGATGATGTGTGAAAACCTATGTCCAGTAACACCAATTTCTCCAAAGCAGAGAAATTCAGCTCTACACAATGGGCTTTATAGCGAGAGAGATTATTCCAATAATTGAAAGTAACACCACAATACCTTTGTCATCACTACAGGATCAACTTCAGAAAAAACATCAAGTCCAGTTATCTATACAGAAAGTATTCAGGGCCAGGGTGATTACAACAAAGAAAATGCTTGGTGATTATAAAGAACAGTATAGGTTACTAAGAGATTACTGTGAAGAATTGATGAGAGCCAACCCTGGGAGTACTATGAAAATTGATGTTGAAAGAGAATGTAATCCAATCAGTCCAACAAGGCAGTTCAGGAGAATATACATCTATTTTAAAGCACTGAAGTTAGGTTTTAAAATGTGTGGGAGGGAGATCCTTGGTTTAGATGGATGTTTCATAAAAGGTCCATACCCTAGTCAGATTTTGAGTGCAGTAGGTGTTGATGCAAATAATGGTATATATCCAGTGGCATATGCACTAGTGGAAGCAGAAACTTGCAGTTCATGGACATGGTTCTTAGAGTGCCTTGGAGACGATCTTGACAGTTCTAGATTTACATTCATAAGTGACAAGCAGAAGGTAACTTTAATGTTGACTTACATCTAAATTGCAGATCTAATTTTACTTAATGTTGAATTCCATGTTTATTCTTGTTAGGGTCTGATACCTGCTTTATCCAAGATGTATCCTAGTGCTGAGCATAGGTACTGCTTGAGAAACATTCATGAGAACATGAAAGGTAAGTGGAGAGGAGGAGTGTTCAAGAACATGTTGTGGAAATGTGCTAGTGCAACCACTGTTACTCAGTTTGACTGGTCTATGGAGGAAATAAGACAGGAAGATGCCGGTTTATATGATTGGTTAAATTAGATTCCACCTACCAGTTGGTCCAGAGCTCATTTAAGTGGTATTTTACTAGTTCTTAATGTTGGCTAACATTTATTATTTAATTGTTGTTTTCACATATGTGATGTTTCTTGGCTTAAACAGGTTGGGCAAAGTGTGATGTGCTACTAAACAATTTGTGTGAGGTTTTTAACAAGCAATTGGTTGGGGGTAGAGATAAACCAGTGATTAGTTGTTTAGATTTCATTAGGCAGTACACGATGAAAAGAATGGTTATGGTACATAAGGTGATTGCAAAAAGTGAAGGACCATTGACACCATATGCAACAAAGGTATTCAATGCCATTAAACATGATGCCTCTACATACAATGTTCTTATGGCAGGGAATAACAAATATGAGGTAAAATTTTACAAAAAATTTCAGTAAAATTTATACAATGTAAACTTTGTATTTGGTTTAACAGTCTTGTTTTTAGGTGAGTTCACCTCATTCTGACCAACGTGTGGTGAACATGGAGCTTAAAACATGTTCATGCAGAAAGTGGGATTTGACTGCAATGCCTTGCAAACATGCAGTTGCAGTAATATGGGATATGACACAGCATGGATATAATGTTGGAATACAAGAAAAATGGGTCTCAGAAGTTTACTGGCTAGATACATGGAAGAAGGTCTACATGAACACAATTGAACCAATCAATGGTAGAGAACTATGGATACCATCAGCTTGCCCAACCAATCTGACTGCTCCTAAACATCACAAGCAGATTGGTAGGCCAAAGAAAATGAGGAAAAAGTCAGCTGTTGAGATTCAGGAAAACATTTCAAGCAAAGGGAAATTAAGCAGAAAAGGAGGTACTACAACTTGTGGGAAATGCAAATCAAAAGGTCACAATTCTAGAAGTTGCAAGGGGCAAAGTGAAACCCATGTTGCATCACAATCTGCTCCAAAACCAACTCAAGACTGATAGGGATGTTGCAGTTGCAGACCTCTTTTGATTTAGTTTATGTTAATGTCTTTTGAACAATTTGGTTTATTAATTTAATTGTATTTTGATGGCATCTCAAGACTGCCTTTTGAACAATTTGGTTTAGAATTGTAATGGTATGTGTTGCACATTATGGGTTGTTTATGAAGGTTTATGAAAAAGTTTGTTTATGGTCATTAGAAATGTACAAATTATGTTGGTCTTGTGTTTATATACAGTTTGTAACAGCAATTTATTCTGCAACAGTTTATGAAACAGTTTGTAACATCAGGTCATAAGGTTTATACATGTCATTAGGTTTATGCAGATCTTTGTGTTTACTCAAAATTGAGTTGGTCAGGTCAGGTCATTAGCCTTATGCAGGCCAGGTCAGGTCATTAGCCTTATGCAGGTTTATGCAGGTCAGGTCATTAGCCTTATGCAGGTTTATGCAGGTCAGGTAAAGGTCATTAGCCTTATGCATGTCGGGTCATTTTAATTGCACAACATATGTGATGTACTCAAAATTGCAGGTAACTGCATTTTTAATTGCACAACAATTGAAACATTCTACAACTGAACAACATTCTTCAATTAAACATCAAGTACATCACAAACAAAAACCAACCAAAACCTAGGATAATCTTCTAGCTTCAATAGCTCTTGCAATAGATAATTTCTCATGTTGGTTGATTGATCTTAGCAATCCAGGTATTATTTGAGTTGACCTTGGACACATTGGAGGATCACACCAAGAAACAAAACCACACCTTGATTTTTGTTCATTATTCACAAAATCATATTAAAAATAGAATAAATTAAAAGAAATTGAAAGAAATTAGTAGAATTTAAGGTTGATTTCATACACAGCAATGAAACCGATGACCTGGGTTTGCTTCGGTCCAGGAAGTGTGAATGTAGGTGTGAGACCCACATGAGCAGATTGGAGGATTTCCATAGGAAGAAATCGATCTGCTAGAACGACTTGACATCCCTTTGGGTTTCAATCGGTATAGAGGTGATGAAGATAACGAATTAGGGTTTCAATCGGTATTCAAGAACGGGTTTGATGTTATAAACAAAGGGGCCGATGGATTTTGATAGGTTAAAAGACATATTTACCCCTCACGTGCTGGGCACGTGGGAGTTAATCAACGGAATTAATAACGGAGTTAATAAAAGGGACGAAACCTGTTAAAAGATAAAATGTCAGGGATGCAATGTGTTATAGAGGGACGAAACGTGAAGTTTTGTGCAAACCTCAGGGGCGAAAACTGAAGTTTACTCTATTTATTATACTAGTTATAAAAGAAATACAATTGTTTTTCTAAATTTATTATGTATAATTAATCGTATTGCGTAACATTCTTTTTATTTAAATTAAAAAAATAGTTCGTATAATTAATGCAAATCTTCTAAGCATTTAATTTCAGAATTTAATATCTTCATTAATAGATTAACCTCCTTTTGTCCCATTTTTTATTCATTTTTTTCTTAACTCTTAAGCGTAATCAAGAATGAATACAAATTACAAAGATATACCAAGTAAAATTCCATTTATAGCAAAAATTTATTTGTAGGGCTTATGTAGGATTGAGCATTATGCGGGTCAGATCCGTCAAACCCGTAGAAACCGACCCATGTGGAACCTTATAAATTAATCATGGTTAGTGTTCACGGTTCTAACTTTTAGCATTAAACAGGTCCAGGTTAGGTACAGGTCTAGAACCGACCATACACTTAAGAACCGTAGACCTGCCATACATAATCCTAATAGAATTGAACTCCATACACAGATTAAGATTTGATAATTTAGTTTTAAAATTTAATAAACAATGAAAGATTTGAAAATCAAATCTCTAATTAGAGATAAAATTACCGTAAATTCAACCCCACCCCAATAGGGTATTGAAAAACAAGAAGGACCAAGTCTAGTGTAGATTGAGTATCAAGATGTAAACGGATCCATATATGTAAACCGTTCCAAACCTGTGAAACCTTACCCGTAAACCCGCGTACCCTTATCCCTAAGGTACAATTCATGGTTCTGAAATTTTCTCTTGAATGGGTTCGGATCGGGCACGGGTCTACCCGTACGAGTCAGGTCTGACCCGTAGCACATCCCTAGGCCTATGAGTAGGATGGGGGTAAGCATTTTCTTTATCGCGAGAGGCAAAGAGGTTGTTCTTGTAATTAAGAATGTTTGTTTTCCTATTTTATTAACTATTTTTATAACTATATTTTAATAGTTTGCTTTCTAAGGGTGGAGGGAGTCAAGCTTGGGTTGTCACGGGTAGACGGTAACACTGATGTAACTGTGAAGGATTCAACTTGTTAGGTCCAGTGGGTAGTCTTCACGGCTTCGTGAACCCGTGAAGGAAATAGGTGAAGGAGTTCAATTTTAACTTTGGTCAAAATAGTATAACTATTATTATTTATTTTAAACTTATTTTTAACATATGATATGTATAATTTTTATTAAAATGTAATTTTTTTATGTTTTATTTTTTTTAGTTAATTTTAAATTTAATTTTAATGTATTTTTTTAATTTGTGTTTAAATTTTATTTAAAAAAGGTTAATTTAGTTAATGAAATTATGATTTTAAATTTTATTTAAAAAAAGGCTAGTTTAGTAAATGAAATTGTGTTTTTAAATGTTATATAAAAAATTGTTAAGAGGGGTTGGTGTTTAAGGTAGTTTATGATAAAATTAACATGGGATGACATTACGTGTTTTAATTGACTAATTCTTTGGGTAGTTAAGGATTCAAATGGTACCACCCCCTCCATTCTAAGTATTACAATTTGTGTAAGTTAAGTTTGTTTTTAAATGCAACTAGCTGGTATACTCTAACCCGTGTCTCTCGGGAAGCAGAGCGCCTCTACCACCATTCATTTGTTAGTCTTTCTATTTAGTTCAATTTTACACTTAAACAAACCTTAAAAATAAAAATACAAAATAAAGAAAAAGATTGTCACGTGACAACCCCTGATTGGATACAACTTTATTGTTCATCATACTCATAAATCCGTAGCAAATTATTTATATATGTAGAAGCCACTAGTTTAGATCCCGTGTATACACACGGGGTGAAAAATATCAATACATAATTTTTTTAAATCTTTATGTGTATATTTTACAGGTGTAAAAATGTATCATATACTAAGGATAGAAAACAAAACTCAAAATATGTAAAAACTAATATATAATTGAGTTTTGAAAATAAATTAAGTACTATTTAATGTAAGTTGATATTATTTAATTGAAAATAAAAATTACATAAATAGATTTCAAAGTTTCATAAGGGATAATTTAAAACAAATGTGTTTTATTAGTATAATTAATATTTTATTTAAATATATATATTATTGTTAAAAGATGGAGATGCATTTAATAAGAGAGAGACGGCAAAAAAATGATGAGAATGAATGTGGAGACAACACGTGGTATGAAAAACCTTTATTTATTATATAGTATAGATTTATATATGGAATTTGACACTATAATACAAAAAGTAGTCTCTCATACTTTTTAATAGTTTCTTATCCACGCGTTTCGTCGCGGGAGCCTCGTTGTTTTTCGGCCACGCCATGCGGCAGGAGCTTCGTCGTTATCGCTTCGGGTATTCTAAAACCATAAAGGCGAATACCGAGACCGGTTCCGATATTAGCAATACCGGCGATGATGGTGTTCGCGCATAATAGGCTTGGTTTGTCACAGTACCACAATGGCAACGACACTCTATATAGGCTACGGTACAAAAAAAACTCGTTTCTGAATACAATTCAGTTTAATTTTTTTTTTGATCGGAACGTTGACATAAAAAACTAAAAGCAGCCACACACTTCGTTTTTTGAAAAAAGTTACCAAGCAAAAGTTATTAAAGAAAAACGAAATTATTAGAAAAATAAACAGGTTAAAAGCGTATATTATATATAATATAAAAAATGAAAATGAAAAAAAAACGAAAACAAATCAAAAGGCAGTAACACTGTTCAATTGGAGTGCCATTTAATCTATTTTATAATAATAAAAAAAGAACATTTTAGTAACTATCCAATATATTAAATATACGTATCTTAAATTGTACTTTTTTACAATAATCTAACTTCATATCGTCCGTTCACAAGTAATATCGAGATAGAAAAATGCCCGTTCTCAAATACAATCCATGTGTTTTGGGTGAATTGGTGGTTGATGAGATTAAAACTCTGCAATTAAATGATGGGTAGCCGGTTAGAATCCACGCAACAGCAAAAAAGAGGGTATGTGGTCAGGTCAAAGGATTTCTCATAGGATGGACTGCCCTGGATGTTCTAGGTGACGTCCCGAGTAAACCCATTTATCTTATAATATTTAGATGTTATCCTTAAAAAAACATAATTCAATTCTGAAGATAAGAAATAACAATCACTTCCGGTTTCAAGGTTTAACCAATCAATTATAAAAGTTGCAAATTCAATTGAATGATTGATAAATTACGTGGTCGTAATTCGTTCTACTTATATATTCATAAAGTGGAATCACACCATCATGAAATCAATAATATTCCAACATGAGTCGTATCAAATTGCACGAGACATTTACTACATTTTAGTGTATCTCTAAAGTAAACGATACCATCAGAAACCGTCAATAATTCAATACGAGACCGCACAAACGAAATATCTACTACACTATAGATTATCTCAAAAGTGGAGTATCAACATCGAGAAGTCATAAACACATCGGTTTTCCAATTAACATAAAAAACAAGAGTACAATCATACTACATTCACATATTAATGATCATGTTAATCAATGGTCGACTAGTTTTTTTTATCACCTTTTGTCCATTTTCCCGCCCACAACATGTCACAAACTAAGTCCAACAAAGTAAGGTGTCTTGTGGCGAATTATGATTTTATATTATGAAGTTAACTTAAAAATGTTACACATACAATATACTCCGATTAAATGTTAGCTATATTTTTATTTATTTTGGTGAATTTATCCATACAAATTGAGCTTTAATATGTTAACAATCATGTATATTTTAGTATAGTTTTCTACTTTTGAGACATCAATTTTATAGTTTCTTAAAAGAATTAAATCGCTAAACCTATCCGTAACACATAAAGTCAAATCTTCAACTCGTTTATGATAGATATATACCTTTTATTGGCAACTCCTATGCCACATATTATTTATTTATTATTAGGTTAAAATCTCGTGTATTACACGGGCTGAATAAATAAAATTTTATATACTTAGTAATAAAAATTTTATATTTTTAAAACCCGTGCAATACACGGGTTGAATAAACCGGCATATTACATCAGTTGAACGATTTATGATTAAATAATAAGTATCCGTAGTTAGATTTATATTAAAAGTCTAAAAAAAATGCATTTAATATCATTCAATATGAGAGAGAGAGACGGAAAAAAAATTGATACAAATGAACCAGAAAGTGACACGTGTCCATATAATTTTATTTATTATTATAAAGATTATTATTTGATATTATTATTTAATAGGAGAGAAAACAGAAAAAATTAGTATTTAATATGAGAGAGATGCGAAAAAATAAATGTGAGGAGTAACCAGAGAGTGACACGTGTCCTTGATGATTTTCATTTATTATATAGATCTCATCAAGTTCTATATGAATATAAATGTCTATATACACGTAACAGTGGATGAACTATTGTTGTTTACATTTTGTGCTAAATGAAATGTTTTAATAATAGAGAGCAACCATAAACCTAGATCACATGGTGAATAAAACATGTTTGTTTAAATTGTGAAAGAACAATTATTTTATGTAACAAAAATCTTCTATATAGCATAATCAGAATAATCACATCATTCTTGTATAAAAATAAAAAAAACTATGAAAATAATCAAAGATTTTAGATGATAATAAAAACAGGTTTATACAACAGTAACCAAGTTTTTCATTTTTCTATTTTAGTCACTCAATTTTTTTTTCTCAATTTAAACGTTAAAGTTTCACATCTTTTTCCATTTTTACGCAATTACCATGTTGCATGTTACTTTTTTTAGATTTTATTATATGCATATGGTGAAAATAAAATACAAAAGAGTAAACTAACGTTTTCACCATATCCATATTTTGAAATCCAAAGAAAAGGAACATGTTAGCTTAATAATTATGTAAAATTGGAGCAACATATGAAATTTGAGTGACTGTAATGAGACAAAAAAATGTTCTAGTGACTAAAACGAATCAAGCAAAACTAATACGGCTCGTCTTGTACCATACGGCATGCATTCCCATTATTCAAACGACAAAAGTTTTCGCACCTGACATCGGTCATTCATGTCCACATACGAACCATATAATGCAATACGGTCCAATGTTTGTTGCTTGTTTAGATCTCTACTTTTTTTTCTCATACTATGAATAACTAAGATCAAACGCGTAGTTGTACTTTATAGAAGCTTGGAGGTTTTCTTTGGTCCAACCAATTGAAACCATGTTCGATTCTTGTGGATTTAATGTGTTTTTCATAAAATCACGATCAATCATCAGTAAAATCCACTATTGTTAAAGCAGAGAAAATAATGTTTTCATCAAACTAGAAAAGTTTTACTTCAAGATCCAGAGAAAACTCATAAAAGATGAGTTTTATAATAACACATTATTACTGTTGGATTTTATGGACCGACCTGATGGACAACGCGGCTGACCGAGCTATGACCCGTAAGAGTTACACCTAGGGCAACGGACATTTAAATCCACTTAACTCGCTTAACTGGTAATTACGAACTATTAGCGAGACGATATATTTTATATATATTCGTTACACGGGATTTATTATTTATACATGTTTATAAATAATAATTTATATTTATTTGTTTTAATCTTTTATTAAAACAAATTAAATGGTTTTTGGACTTTAATATTAACTATTGGGTTTAGGCCTGGTATGGTCTTTATTAGGTTAAAAGGATTAGAGTAATTAATATATATATATATATATATATATATATATATATATATATATATATTAAAATCTAATGGTGAATTGGAAGAGATAGCAGCCCCAAGCCTTTGTTGACTTCTTGTGTTGCTGTCGACAAAAACAAAAAATTGAAAGGGTTTTTGCCTCGTGACTTCCGGCCATCAAACCAGCCGCTGCTTGCTTGTTTCCGGCCAGCCTCGGTGTTTTCTGTCTCTCGCGTTTTGGTTCGTGATCTAGCATCGGCTCGTTGTACTTAGGTGTCTCAACCGGTTAATCATTAACCACTAAGGTATAATTAATCTTATCAGTAGATTAATTGTTTTTCTGTTGTGTTTGCGTGTTCATAACCAGATCCTGTTCGGTTTGTCAGTGCTGTTAAATGGTTTTGATTTTATTTTCCGCTGCGTATTTATTAATTGAATTAATTAATTTCTCTGTCAAAACCATTTTTACAAAAGTCAAACTGATCACCACTGAATCCCAACAGTGGTATCAGAGCCTGGGTTATAACACGCAAATCGGAACCGGTCTGGTTTCACCGGTTAGATTAATCACAAACTTTAACTATCTTGAAGTTTCTGATCTGATCTGTTTTTTTGGGGCAATTTTTTTATTTATTAATTTGGTCGTTTTTTTTATTTTTATTTGACCAAATTTATTGCCCATGTGATTGTGTTGAATATGTAAATCTGGCCCGACCCATGTGATTGAGTTGTTTGTGTTTATTCTTCAGTTTTTGGTTTTATGGTTATGTACCACTTTTGATAGCTCAAATTTGTAATAGAATAGGCTTTTTTATTTTATGTAATGTAATAAAAACCCGAAGACAAATCTGAAGACGCAACAGGAATCATGGAGTCAGTGGGAGTTATCCAAGACGACTAGATGCACGGAAATCCATCCTTGTGGTTGTTTTAATTTTGTGGACCCCGTGACCCGTTTGGTCTTGCTAACTGGCTCTAGCAAGATCAAACAAACTTGGCCCTAAAAGATTTACATATTTATTTGCTTTATGGTTGCTTTTAATTTTATTTTTTTATAACTTAAATTTATTATAAACCAACCAAACACCAAACGTTTTAAAAGGAGTTTTAAAATGTCACAATCTGTCACCACAAGTTCTAATTTTACAACTTGTAGAATTTTATAAAAATAACAACTGGTTTGTTTTTATAAAATAAATAACCGCTAAAGTTTTGCAATTTAAACTAAATTTAATTTCAAAACTTATAACTTAATAGTTTTCAACTATTAACTTTAACTGGTTATTCAAGTCGCGGCAAACTTAGTTTTAATAGGTTATTTAAAATTAAGTGTCCTGAGAGATGAAAGGGTTCATCAAATTTGTCATGATTTTAAATAGTAAAACTGGCTTTTACAACACACGTATGATTTAATCATTCGTTGTGTTTGACCCTATTCGGTAAACACTAAAATTAGAACCCATATTTAAAACCAATGGTCTATGCCATCCTATTATAAGGAACACTTGGAGCATAAAACGAAACATCGGTGTTTGGAGCCACAGCACCGCACTGGATGCGTAGTTTATCCTTCCAAGGCACAAGGGTTTCGTTGACACATCCGGCCCTTCCGCAAGTACCTGTTTTAGGACGACTATTACTTTTCTCTCTTGTTACATGCCCCAGCTATCAAGAGATTAAAAGTGGGCATAGATGAGGCTAAACGTATCAATGCATAGACATGTCTTGTCTTAGCGGCCTCATACATGAGAGTTGTGCATCTTTCCACAATTGACACTAATTGTCAGTCTAGTTACCCACTTACTAATGTTGTATGCCACAACTATCGTTAGTGACTGATTTAGCTAGATTCTCACTCTTTATTCTAATTTCTGTAATTGGGTCTTAAATTAATAAGGATTTTTCACTTTCTTTATACTAATTTATTTTCTTTTCTTATCTTAACAGATGTCTACTGAAAATAATAATACTAATAACTCCTTCGCTCTCAAGTCTATCCTTGAGAATGAAAAGCTGGATAACACCAACTTTCTCTCGTGGCAGTGCAATCTGAGAATAGTTCTTAAGATGGCCAAGAAGCTCTATGTTCTCGATGCACCAGTCCTTGAGGCACCCGATGGTAACACGGCTGCCGCTCGTAAGGCTTGGGAAAAACAAATAGATGATGCCACTGAGGTGTCCTGCCTTATGCTAGCCTGCATGTCCCGTGAGCTCCAAAAGAGCATGGAGGACCTGGATGCCTTTGACATGATTGAGCAACTTAAGGGCATGTTCCTGAAACAAGCCCGACAAGAACGCTATGAAACCATGTCTACATCGACCAGATGAACAAACTTGGATATCCCATGAAGGATGACATGGCTACTGATTTCATCTTAAACTCTCTCCCAAGCTCCTATGCTCAATTCGTAATGAATTTCAACATGAATGGCTTGGAGAAGACAGTGGCCGAGCTACATGGTATGCTCAAAACGGCCGAGATGAATATCCATGGAAAGAAAAATCAAGTTCTGATGGTCAGATCTGCTGGTGTTAAAAAGCCTAACCCCAAGAAAAGAGGTTTTAATAGCAAAGGCAAGAAGAAGGTTAATGTTGCTGCCAAGCCTGCCACCAACAATAACAAGAAAGCTTCAAAAGCACCCCCTCCTGAGGAGCGCCAATGCTTTGAATGCAACAAAATGGGGCACTGGAAACGTAACTGTCCTGAATATCTAGCCAAGCTGAAGCTGCAGAGGGCCAGTGGTGAGGGCACCTCTTCAGGTATTCTCATTTATGTTATTGAAATTTTTACTGTTTCTAGTAACACATGGGTATTTGATACCGGATGTGGATACCACATCATTAATGTCTTGCAGGAGCCTAAAAGTTGGAGGAAGCTGAAACAAGGCGACATGGAGCTCATCGTTAGTGATGGGAAAAGAGTACCAGTTCTTGCAACTGGAACATATCATCTCTCATGTCCTTCTGGCCTTGTGGTTGTTTTGAACAATTGTTTGTTTGCACCTGGTTTAACCAGAAACATTATTTCAGTTTCTTTATTGTTTGAACAAGGATTTAAGTACGTTTTTAATAGTATTGCTATTTCTGCCTACTTAAATGATATCTTTTATTTTGAGGCTAAACCTCAGAACGGTATTTATGAGATTGACGTTCAAACTGACAATAACATATATAATCTTTCTAAACGTATCAAATCTGGCATTAATGATACTTTTCTATGGCATTGTCGACTTGGCCACATAAGCAAGGCACGCATTAAAAGACTCCAATCCGAGGGAATTCTTGAACTTACCAGACATGACTCATTTGATAATTACGAGTCTTGTTTAGCTGACAAACTCACAAAGGACTCCTTCACCCATGTTGGTGAACAAGCCAAGGATCTGCTAGGCCTTATACACACTGATGTGTGTGGCCCTTTCAGAACCATGTCTAGAAATCATGAAAGATACTTCGTTTCATTTATTGACGATTATAGTCGATATGCTTATGTCTATCTTATGAAACATAAGCATGAAACATTTGAAAAGTTCAAAGTGTTTCAAAACGAAGTAGAGAAACAACTCGATAAATCTATCAAGACACTTCGATCAGATCGAGGTGGCGAGTATCTTAGCTTAGAATTTCTTAATCATCTGAAGGAGCACAGAATTATTTCTCTGCCCACTCCTCCTGGCACACCCCAACTTAATGGCGTGAGCGAGAGGAGAAATCGAACGCTACTTAATATGGTTCGATCGATGATGTGTAGAACTAACTTGCCTCACTCCTTCTGGAGTTATGCTCTTATGACCGCCGCCCGCCTTGTAAATCTGGCACCGACTAAAAAGGTGGACAAAACCCCATATGAGATATGGCACGGGTCTAAACCCAATTTATCTTACCTTAGAGTATGGGGATGTGATGCATATGTCACCAGCGATTCTGATGACAAGCTCGATCCTAGAGGCGAAAAAGTTGTTTTCGTCGGTTACTATAACAAAAGCGGATATTATTTCTATCATCCTGATGCAAACATTGTTTCCATCAAAAGGAAAGGACGCTTTCTCGAGGAAGATCTTCTAAATCGAGGAACCGGAAATAATATTATGGATCTTGAAGAAATTCGAGAAACACAAACAACCGCTGAGGAAGTCGGAGCGTCTAATCAACAAGAAGTTGTTGCTGATGAATCAGACATAAACACAAGCGTTCGCAGAAGTAGCAGGTCTCGTAAAGAACCTAATAGATACCTATGGCATCTTGAAGCTTCTAAAGTCCTGTTAGTAGCTGAGTCAAATGACGAACCTACAAACTACAAATCTGCTATCTCAGATCCTGAATCCGAGAAATGGCTTGAAGCCATGAACGCCGAGATGCAATCTATGCGTGATAATCAGGTCTGGGACTTAATTGAACTACCCCCCGGTTCTCGGGCAATAGGGAGCAAATGGATTTTCAAAAGAAAAACCGACATGCATGGTAATGTACAAACCTATAAAGCACGGCTAGTTGCAAAGGGTTTCACTCAAACTCAAGGTATTGACTATGATGAAACTTTCTCACCCGTTGCTATGATCAAATCGATCAGGATACTGCTTGCCATAGCCGCGTACCATGATTACGAGATATGGCAAATGGATGTCAAAACCGCTTTTCTTAATGGACATCTCTCTGAAGATGTCTATATGGTTCAGCCTGACGGTTTTGTTGATCCAAAGTATCCTAGTAGGGTCTGCAAACTGAATAAGTCCATTTATGGACTTAAACAGGCATCTCGAAGCTGGAATCTTCATTTTGATCAGAAAATCAAAGAATTTGGTTTTGTCAAGAATGAAGATGAGCCTTGTGTTTACAGAAAGGCTAGTGGGAGCACTATATCATTTCTCATCTTGTATGTGGATGATATACTGATCATTGGAAACAACATCCCTGTGCTTGACAAAGTCAAACAATGTTTAGGATCTTGTTTTGCAATGAAGGATCTTAGAGAAACTGCTTACATTCTAGGAATCAAGATCTACAGGGATAGATCTAAGCGGCTTCTAGGGCTAAGTCAAAGTACTTACATAGACAAAATGATGACACGCTTTAGGATGGAAAACTCCAAGAAAGGAGGTGTTCCGATGACTAAAGGCACTGTGTTGAACAAATCGCAATCTCCTTCCACGGACATTGAACTTAAGGAAATGGAAGCAATTCCATATGCCTCAGCGATTGGTTCTATCATGTATGCTATGTTGTGCACTAGACCTGACGTCTCGTATGCTTTAAGCATGACCAGTCATTTTCAGCAAAGTCCTGACATTGCCCATTGGACTGCAGTCAAGAACATCCTGAGGTACTTAAGAAGGACCAAAGACATGTTCTTAATATTTGGAGGAGTGAAAGAGGAGCTCACTGTACGGTGTTACACTGATGCTAGCTTTCAAACTGACCGAGATGACTCTCGCTCGCAGTCGGGTTTCATCTTCACTCTTAATGGAGGAGCTGTTTCATGGAAAAGCTCCAAGCAGAGTGTAGTGGCAAATTCAACCACCGAATCTGAGTATATAGCTGCATCAGATGCTGCTAAGGAAGCAGCTTGGATGAAGAAATTCATTACTGACCTCGATGTGGTTCCGAGTATTCGCCAACCAATCGAGATACTTTGTGATAACACAGGTGCTATAGCTTAAGCCAAAGAGCCCAGATCTCATCACAAAGCCAAGCACATTCAAAGGAAGTTCCACTATATACGGGAAATTATGGAACGTGGAGACGTCGTGATAAGCAAAGTAGACACATATCAAAACCTAGCGGACCCGTTCACTAAGCCGATGACTCAGGAAAAGCATGATCAGCACAGAATGCTATCGGTCTTAGTTTTGCTAGCGATATGTTTTGATTTAGTATTTTGAATGTGCGAACATTTAATCAGTTGTACCTTTGAATTCTTTTGGTTTACTGATTTAAATGCAATTCTGAATTCTTATAACTGTGTTCGATTTTAATACGTTTAATCCATGAATCTTGTATTCTTAATTATCCGTAGTCGATCAGAATCGTGGGAACGACTCTGAATTAAGACTATTCTGAACTTCGGCTCAAGGAGTTGACTCCGAACTTCACAGGACTCATTTTGAATGATGTTGGATGTGACTCACATCAAATCATCTTCATGGATCTTTGTCATAAGATGTTTTGCTATTGGTATACTCATTAGTTGTAACATCCCGAGTTTTAGAGCACGAGAGAATTCACGAGGAATTAAAACTTAAATAAAAAAAGAAAGGAAGCGGGTTTGGGCCGGGGTGAATGGGCCGAAAGGGGAAGGGTTTGGGCCCTTATAGGCCTCAAGAACAACCCAAAAGCCCTATTTTCATCCTCATTTCCGGATTTTAGAGAGAGTCTAGAGAGAGAAAGTCCCGGTTTTCGGATTAAAGCTTCAAGGATCATTAGCAAGAGCCTCTTGAGTGTTTAGCAACGAAAAGGAAGTGATTACAGGTAACCGATTCTCCTAGATCTTAGTTTTAGTTCGTTTTTGGGTTTTTCGGGTTTCGGGTGAAAAGATTATGTTTGAACGGATGAAACTGAAAGATAAGCATAGATTTGAGTTCCTTAATGGAAAACGAACGTTTTGAATGCAAACAGGTTCGGGATCTTGAAGCGATCAGACCCGAATGCGAAAGTTAGGGTTTTTCACCAAGAACAGGTCGTGCGCACTTGCTAAGTGCGCACAGAGCAGGTCCTGCGCACTTGCTAAGTGCGCAGGAAGAGGAGCCCGCGCACTTGCTAAGTGCGCAGGAAGGGAAGTCTGCGCACTTGCTAAGTGCGCAGGAAGCAGAGTCTGCGCACTTGCTAAGTGCGCAGGCATCAGGATTGATTAAGTAAAGTCAGTATGTTAGAGTGGTTAAACCGTTTAGCGTCGAGTTAAGTCTGATAAGTGTCAAATTGTTATGATTGTTCAGATTGTGTGAGATCCAGTAGACCGTTGCAGCTTAGATACCAGGTGAGTTCTAATCCCCTTTTTGCCTTCTTTAGGGGTGGTATGCATACTTAGTGTAAAGTGTTTATTATATTTTATATATTATAAACTGAAGAGAAAAGCTATGTTTTAGTGAAAGGTTTAAAAGAGGCAAAAGTATGTTTCAGTAAAGTAAGATATATCATTTGGCAAGCGTTTACTATATTTTCATATACATAAACAAAGGCATGATATATGTGCTAGTATGTTTTCAGTAAAGTAAGATATATCATTTGGCAAGCGTTTACTATATTTTTATATACATAAACAAAGGCATGATATATGATAAACTATGTTTCAGAAAGTAAGATGTATTTTATGATAAGCTATGTTTCAGAAAGTAAGATGTATTTTATGATAAGCTATGTTTTAGTAAAAGCAAAGATATATCATTTGGCAAGCGTTTACTATATTTTTATATACATAAACAAAGGCATGATATATGTGTTAAGATATATTTCAGTAAAAGCAAAGATATATCATTTGGCAAGCGTTTACTATATTTTTATATACATAAACAAAGGCATGATATATGTTAAGTTATGAACAAGATTTACAGAAAGATTTATGAACAGTAAAGTGAACAGTTTTCCTTCGGGAATATGTACCAGCTATAAAGGTCCTTGGAACAGATGTTACTTGTACAAGATGTCAGACATGGGTTCTACCCATTAGTAAGAACCTTTGGGTTCGTTAACGGTTGTACAACTGGGATGAGTGACGGCGGTTGCTCGGGAGGTCCACGCAACCTCCCCTTAGCGGTAGTGTCGGTTCATGGATGTAAGCCATGGGGGCATTGACCAGGGTATTGTCGGTTCATGGATGTAAGCCATGGGGGCATTGACCAGGTACTCGTCGGTTCATGGACGTTAGCCATGGGGGCATTGACCAGGTACTCGTCGGTTCATGGTCGTTGACCATGGGGGCGGTACAGTAGTGACAAGGAATTGACGGATAAGCGATATTGTCGGTTCATGATCGTTGATCATGGGGGCATTGACCAGGTACTTGGCGGTTCATGGATGTAAGCCATGAGGGCAGTACAGTAAAGAGGAATTGACGGTTTATTATACGTTTTAAACTGTTTGAAAAGTAAAGTGTTAAGTTAGCCTTAATGGCAGTATATACGTTTGAAAAGTAAAGTGTTAAGTTAGCCTTAATGGCAGTATATATGTTTGAAAAGTAAAGTGTGTTAAGTTAGCCTTAATGGCAGTATATATGTTTGAAAAGTAAAGTGTCAAGTTTAGCCTTAATGACAGTATATGTGTTTTAGTAAATCTTTTGTAAAATTGATTTAAAGTAAACGTTAGAACTCACTCAGTGTTGCTGATTTTTAGTATGCATATCAGTTAAGTGCAGGTTTAGATGATGGAGGTGGATGCTTGGGCTCAGAGAGAAGAGTTACCCGAAGATCAGTGTCTGGCATCCCGATTATGTTTATGTTATGTTTTAGCTTGACGTTGTTAAAGACAATTTGTATTAGACATGTTTATGTTTCCGCTGCGTATGTTGAAGTTTAAATCGTTTCCGCTGTGTTAATGAATGTCTTATGTTTAAAGTGCTATGTGTTGATGAGTAAATCCAATAAGTGAGGCCTCCCGGGATCGGGGCCTCACATTAGTATCCTCTGACCTGAGATACGTACTAGAACAGCCGTTTACCAAGAACCATTCTTTAATCACTGTCAAACACTGTCGCTTAACTGCAGTCATAAAGGCTTTGATTAGGAATAGTTCTGAAGTTCAGTGGGAGTTGTATGTAGTCAATAAGGGATTCTGTATTCTTACATTATATGTAACAGATAGGCATCGTGGCGCCCTCGTTGATTCTAACTGGTGAAGTGTAAGGCCTTACCCAAACTTACTGTGTGTTTGATTGGACCACTTTGATTCTTGATCGAGAACAATAATAATTGAACGACATATGAGAATGAACTAAATCCATGTCTCATTGATTCAATTGATGTTTTATACGGAAAGGATGAATGACAACTATAGCCATAAGTCTATTGTCTTGCTTTAGTTAGCTGTTACTAACACCGAGATATTTGGTTAATGACTTTAAAGCGTCATACCTTGTTAGGGACAACCATGTGCAGCTAGAGCGCCGCTGACTGTTAGCGTTGATTTATCGTGGATCGTCCAAGTGGGAGATTGTTGGATTTTATGGACCGACCTGATGGATAACGCGGCTGACCGAGCTATGACCCGTAAGAGTTACACCTAGGGCAACGAACATTTAAATCCACTTAACCCGCTTAACTGGTAATTACGAACTATTAGCGAGACGATATATTTTATATATATTCGTTACACGGGATTTATTATTTATACATGTTTATAAATAATAATTTATATTTATTTGTTTTAATCTTTTATTAAAACAAATTAAATGGTTTTTGGACTTTAATATTAACTATTGGTTTTAGGCCCGGTATGATTTTTATTAGGTTAAAAGGATTAGAGTAATTAATATATATATATATATATATATATATATATATATTAAAATCTAATGGTGAATCGGAAGAGATAGCAGCCGCAAGCCTTTGTTGACTTCTTGTGTTGCTGTCGACAAAAACAAAAAATTGAAAGGGTTTTTGCTTCGCGACTTCCGGCCACCAAACCAGCCGCTGCCTGCCCGTTTCCGGCCAGCCTCGGTGCTTTCTGTCTCTCGCGTTTTGGTTCGTGATCTAGCATCGACTCGTTGTACTTAGGTGTCTCAACCGGTTAATCATTAACCACTAAGGTATAATTAATCTTATCAGTAGATTAATTGTTTTTCTGTTGTGTTTGCGTGTTCATAACCAGATCCTGTTCGGTTTGTCAGTGCTGTTAAATGGTTTTGATTTTATTTTCCGCTGCGTATTTATTAATTAGATGAATTAATTAATTTCTCTGTCAAAACCGTTTTTATAAAAGTCAAACTGATCACCACTGAATCCCAACAATTACATCATAAAAAGTTAGACCACACTACTAGAAATGACATCCTTGATTGTACTTCATGTGATAATGGAGTGGAAGAGTTTGACTTTATTGTGTTCACACATTAAGGAAACATGATGTTTGACTTATTGGTGTTGGACCAACTACATGTGAAAGACAATATCCAAATTTTTTTGACGATGTAGAAGTTATATAATTATCGTAAACTAGATTTAGTGGTTATCTTTGTGTAAGTAACGTCAGGCCATCACACCATAACAAACAAAAGTCCCAAGTTGAAGTAAAGGTAGATAAGATGAAACCACAAAAGGTATGTGATGTTTGGTACTTTGGTCAACTAATTCGATGTTAAATATTTGAATTCTAACTTTAGAGTGACAACAATACAAAGACGAGGGCATCACAAATGGAGGAAGTTTGTAATAGGTAACGATGTGCATCACACATATATTTTATCATCTTTACCCCTGAACCTCAATCAGTTTATTTCATATTTCGTGAAGTTAACAAATGTGTATCAGACATTCAAACGATGGTTGCCGGTGATCAAAGGGGTTGGTATGGATGGGGAGAGGTGATATAGTGTGGAGGCCTAAAATGTTGTAATTGAGCCTATAATTGAATGCATACACCAATAAAACTACTAAGAACTAATACAAAAACATAATAAAAAAATTATAATAATAGCTGCTAATTTGTATTTTTTTCATGTATGTATCTAGTTGTTTGAGTTCATAATAAAATAAATTAAAATTAAAAGATATAGTGCATACGGGTCGTATTGCATCATACGACCCATATCTCTTCAGTTGTATTATACCATACTATCCGTAACGTAACATGATTTGACCGTTTTGAAAACATACGGATCGTATTGTATAACATGTGCAATACCACTACACCTAAAGCCAAATTTAATCAGTTGTACGAGTCACACACACTATTCCTTATTTCCTTTAACATAATACTGTTTATTAATTTCGCATAATAAATTATAAATTATATTATATAAACCCAAACCACACCGCAGGTGCCATCTGTTGAGTCCGTATCTTGTCGTCACGTTCACCTCGCCTCTGCCGAAACCCCACACCACACCCCTTTCTTTCAACCAATTCCTCTCTCTCCATCACCATTTTCACCCTACCCATTGTCAACACACACTCCCTACTCTCCTCTCAAAACACACACTCGCTCTCTCTCCCTCTCGATTCTAAGGTTTTAATCCGAAAAACCTCTTACATTCGATCGATTTACGCCATGGATCCTACTCGAGCTTTCGTCAAGAACGTCAAGCGTGTAGTCGTCAAGGTCTACCGTCTAATTTGCATTTTCGTTCAATTGATTTCTGATAGATTACATTTGATTTGATGATTTCCTTTCGTTGCTGATTGTTAATAGTGTTTTACTGGATTTTCGTGCTTAATCGACTCCGATTTATTCATCTCTGTTTTTTCGGATCGAGATTTTTTGCTGTTAATTATAATTTTTCTTGTGTGATTTGTTATACGGATGAATGACACCTGGCAACCCTTGCCATGCACACGATAACGACAATCTGGATGGTTTGCGTTCATATCTGATAACAACAGATTCTGATTTCACTTGGCTATGGTTTCATGTGGCAACACGTTTTATTTCTCTATTTCAGTATAAGATTATAAGATCCACAAATTTATTTGATATTTTTTTTGTTTATTATTATATTTATTTACTTACTGCGATTGCAATCTCTTGTTTGGGCATATAATTTGCCCTTAAATAGTAACAAATAACTAGAATTTGTTTATATGCCTGACATATCTGCAGAAAAGGGAAAAATTAGATCAATAAAATTTATAAATAAATAGCAAAATAATTGAATTTACATAGGATTCCCAAAAATATTACAAATAGAAATGAAAGTTATAGTACCTTCTGTTTGTGTGATTTGGAGTGGAGGTAACATAAATTGTAGTCTTGTTTATCCAAATTTGAAGACCATTTGTACTTACAGAGGATGATTGATTGTCAATGTTACTTTTGGCCTTTTGTTTTATTAGGAAATGATATATCTTCTGATTTTGTTACTGAGAGCCAAAGAATCAGAATGAACCAAATATGATATCCTGAGATCAATGTAAAGATTTTGTGGTGATAAGTGGTTTTGTGTTGTTGAAAAGAGATTATTATGTTCTTTGAAGCAAAGGTTATCCATTGTTTAATGAAGATAACACCGAATGTCATCCGAGAGCAAGGTTCTATGCAAGTGAAATACAGTTTAAAAAGTTAATTTATTAAGCTTACTTTCATTATTGTAGGTGGGAACAGCTGTGGTTACGCGAGATGATGGAAGGTTAGCTGTTGGCCGACTTGGTGCTATCTTTGAACAGGTACTTTTGATGGCTTTTTCACAAAGCACGTGCGTAAATTTAAAAAATAGCAATGTTCCGTATTTAGTCAACACACTTATTATAGCTTGATTGTGGATAGGAAGGGCAAGAAACAACCCTATCGACGTTTAATAATATAGGATATTACTTATTACTGAATTTTCGAAGTTAACGTGCATTAATACCACTTAAGCATGCGGGGTAGTTCAATTATGTTTTCCTTTCCTTTATTGATACCATACGCGAGGAGAAGGAAACACCAATAAAGATTTCCTTTACCAATGAGTTCATTACATACTGAAGTTCCATTTATGATGCAACCTACTAAACTTATGCTCCAAATAATTTTATTGTAGCTTGAAAAGTTGAACTCCCGGGGCTTTGACGTCATTTTAGTTACTTCAGGAGCTGTTGGAGCTGGCCGACAAAGGCTTAAATACAGAAAAATGATCAACAGCAGGTCCTTATCTTTCTTTTCCTTTTTCTATCTCCTAACATTTGAAAATTCATTGGATACATAATTGTTAACCTATGTTAGTTAGTTATCGCTGCTGATAATTTGTTACTGTAGTTTTGCTGACCTCCAAAAACCACAAGTTGAACTTGATGGAAAAGCTTGTGCAGCTGTTGGTCAAAATGGTTTGATGGCCTTGTATGACACCTTATTCAGTCAGGTAAAAATGTTAGCCTGTTTGAACTAAAACCAAAAGAATATACATGGGCATTTTGGTATTTTGGTTTGTGCTCACACAATGCTCTTTTGCAGTTGGACGTGACCTCCTCTCAACTCCTAGTCACAGATAATGATTTCAAGAATGCAGATTTCAGGGCACAACTTTCTCGAACAGTGGATTCATTGTTAGATCTTAGAAGCATTCCGATTTTCAATGAAAATGATGCAATAAGTACTAGGAGAGCTCCTTATGAGGTATTTAAATGTCAATGTGATACTGGATTTTAATTCTCTATATTCATAGATATGAATAATTTCAGGGAAGTTCTGTCTTTCAGGATTCCTCTGGTATTTTCTGGGATAATGACAGCTTGGCAGCTCTGCTGGCAATGGAATTGAAGGCAGATCTTCTTGTTTTGTTGAGTGATGTGGATGGTCTTTACAGTGGGCCGCCCAGTGATCCACGCTCAAAGCTAATCCATACATATGTTAAACAAAAGCATCAAAAGGCAATTAGTTTTGGAGACAAGTCAAGGATGGGGAGAGGTGGAATGGATGCAAAAGTCAAAGCTGCATCCAATGCAGCTTATTCTGGTACACCCGTTGTCATTGCAAGGTATCATATTCTAGATTCTAGATCCATATGTAGCATATATATGATTAATATTCACTATAACTCCACGTTATTTGATTTGATTTCTTTACTCTACTTCTTCGATGTAGTGGCTATGTTCCTAATAATATCATAAAGGTTCTAAATGGAGAACGTGTGGGTACTCTGTTTCATAAGGATGCACATATGTGGATTCCAGTTACTGAAATTGGTCCACATGAAATGGCAGTTTCAGCTCGTGAAGCCTCTCGAAGACTTCAGGTTAAATAGCTCTTATGCTTATAGTAGCAAACCTGTTTTTAATCTTTGCAAATGCTATACGTTCTGTTAATGAAGTTGTGATACTACTTATATGCACCTAACACACACACGCACATGTACATATACACATGTATATTTTGTAAACGTATGGAGACACATACTTATAATTTGATTGATCACTTATCCTTGTATCTTTTTCTGGTATTACAGGCACTAACAAGTAAAGAAAGAAAGAAAATCTTATTGGATGTAGCTTCGGCATTGGAGGCAAATGAACAATTTATCATGCTTGAGAATGATGCTGACATTGAAACTGCACGTGATGCAGGATATGATGAAGCTTTGGTAGCCCGTTTAGCTTTAAAACCTAGCAAGGCATGTCCGCATGTACCCGTTTTATTTATCAAAATCTTGTTTTTGTCTTCTTTCAGGGAAAAATCCAGGAAGTTCTCTTGATATTCATAACACGTTTTTTATTTATATTCTTTTTTCAGATCCGTGCTCTTGCAGAGTCTGTGCGTAGACTTGCAGAAATGGAAGAACCCATTGGTCAAGTTTTGAAAAGAACAGAGGTGAGAATGGAAAATTAAGGGCATCATTTGTCTCTACTTTATGTAATCGAGTATCATATTACATATTATTGGCAGTAGTTACGAATGCATAGAAAATTCAAAGTGTAGCATCTTTCATATCCTGATATTTTGCTTGTGCTCAGTAATTGTTAACCATACATTTACTAATCATTTCATGTGTAGCTTGCTGAAGGGCTCGTCTTAGAGAAGAAGTCATGTCCTTTAGGAGTTCTACTCATTGTTTTTGAGTCTCGGCCTGATGCATTAGTTCAGGTAACAATAAATTTATTTTAGTAGTCACAAATATGTTTTGTTTTATGCTTTTTTACAAATTTATGAGTCTGTATGGCGTCTTTAAATGAATTTGCAGATTGCTTCTTTGGCAATACGTAGTGGGAACGGTCTGCTATTGAAAGGAGGTAAAGAAGCTAAAAGGTCAAATGCGATACTGCACAAGGTTTGTCTCAGTTATTATTTTCTGAATAATTATACACTAGTTATAAATCTGACTACTATTTCTAAAAATCTGCACGCTTTGAAGGTAATCACTTCTGCCATACCGGAAACTGTTGGACCAAAACTAATTGGATTATTGACATCAAGGGAAGATATCTCAGACTTGTTGAAGGTGTGTGAAAATGTCACATGCTTTGTACTTGAGTAAAATATAAGTTTGGGTTAATTCTCTAATATAAAACTTCTCTTTTTTCACCCAAAAATATTTTAAACAGCTTGATGATGTGATGGATCTTGTGATCCCTAGAGGCAGTAATAAACTTGTTTCCCAAATAAAGAACTCGACGAAAATTCCAGTTCTTGGTCATTCTGGTAAGATGAGATTTGTAAACAACTTCCACAATGGAACAATAAAATAATAAATGTATCAATTTTCAATTGAATTCACAATTTTCTATTGTAGATGGAATTTGCCATGTGTACGTCGATAAAGATGCTAACTTGGAGATGGCAAAGAAGATAGTATTGGATGCAAAAACAGATTATCCCGCAGCCTGTAATGCTATGGTAAACCTAATAATTAACACCCACTTAAATTTGTAATTATTTCCAAATTTTCATGTTTTCCTCATGTTTATAACCACTTCTGGATTTCTAGGAAACACTACTGGTGCACAAAGATTTGTTGGCTAGTGGAGGGCTGCAAGAGCTTGTTAAAGAACTTGAACAAGAAAGTAATGCTTCTTCACATTACTAAATTAGAACTATAATACATTGTTATATTAACACAACTAGAAAAATGATTATGTAAAGGAACCTTTTGTACCAAACAGTATAATGATATTTTGAATACAATTACACACACACACACACACTTCAAAGAGTAATTCAGGTAACAATAAATATGTATTGCAGGTGTTACACTATTTTCTGGACCGAGAGTGAATGGTGCGGTTAACTTCTCAAAGGCAAATACATTCCATTATGAGTATAATTCCAAGGCTTGCACAATTGAAATTGTGAACAATGTTGACGAGGCGATAGAGCACATACACAGTTATGGAAGGTAAGTTAAATCTTTTCGTACCATTTATTTCTAGAATTGATCTTGTTGAAGGGGATGATTCAAGTGGTGAATTGATATAAACCAAGAACGAATTAACAAACAATAATTGGATAACTCCCAAACTCTTTACTAATCAAGAAATCTAACTCAGAAACTTGATTACAATGTAAACCATAACTCGGTTTATATAGTCAACCTATACTTATTGGACCATAACTCTTATCTAATAAATTAAATACAAAATATTACTTCCTAATCCTACTCGACTAGGATGCTCCAATTCTAATTATAATCTAATTAGAAACATAACCAATCTTTGACCGGCTTGTTAATATTGGCCCCCCAAGTTCACAGACTTGTAATTTGGAGTCCGAAATTACCAACAATGATTGCCCTACTTTTTCTTTCTATTTTAGATTTGTGGTAACTTTTTTTTCCTTCTATTTCAGCTCCCACACCGAGTGCATTGTTACAGACAATCATGATGTTGCTGAACATTTTCTAAATCGAGTTGACAGGTATTAGATGAATTAAAACGCCTTATGTTGGTTTCATTTTTGAAAATATCTTATATAACAGCTTTTGCTTCATTTGGTATATTAGTTATCACTTAAAAATATAGAGAAATATTTGGATCTGAAATATTTTTTATTAAATAAAATAGATTCGGCAATCTGAAATCCTTTCAAATTTTTAAACATCTCGTCCAATCTCAAGTTTAACCCAGATTATGCTTTCTTTAACCAAAAAGATACTGATTATGCATTTTTTTTTTTGCTTTTGGCAGTGCTGCAGTTTTTCACAATGCAAGCACAAGATTCTGTGATGGGGCTCGGTTTGGACTTGGAGCAGAGGTATGAAATCTTTAAATCTGTTACCACATTCATCTCAACACGAGATTTGTTTGATTCTTATTTTATTCTCTTGTAATTCTATAATATTTCCAAAAACAGGTTGGAATCAGTACAAGCAAAATCCATGCTCGAGGTCCGGTTGGAGTAGAGGGGCTCTTAACAACAAGATGGTAAGCATGAATGGACAAATATGACATAATTGTCCAAACGGGTCATTGACTCGGAGAACTAACAATTTAAATTCCTTTTGATATTTGTACAGGGTGTTGAGAGGTAAAGGGCAAGTGGTGGAGGGTGACAAGGGAGTTGTTTACACCCACAGAGACCTTCTAATGTCTAATGGCTCTAACGGCTACTAGAGTCCCGTTATTGTTTCAAACATAATTTATGGTTTTATTTTTATGTCGGATTGGGATATTAATCGAAACAGTAGAACTTACATTACTTGAATAATGTTTTAGTGACAGGCCTGCTTACATATCCCGTCATGTGTTGAGCATTTGTTTGATATCCGTCAGTCTTCTAGACAAGCTTTTTAACCACCTTGCACGAGTTTTTTTTTGAATGACATCATGTTTTTGCAGGCATTGGCACCCTGCTTTTCTATCTTATTACATTCACTTCAACATTTTGACTGTAAGAAGTAAATTTGAGACGTGGAAATTGTTTTGGTCCAGGATTTGATCTTGTGGTGGCAAAATGAGCAGGATGGGGCTGATTCTGTACAATTTAAACCCAATGAATATCCTTGATGAGACCGAGTTGATAAATGAACTCATTTGATAGTATATCTTACCAGAATCCATATGGATGGATGCGTATGGTGGTTGTTAGGTCATGTTAGAATTTGAGAACAGTTTGGAAGTGCATTCATATCGTCAGCTCTACGATTCTTCCGCATAGAATAATGTGTATGATGGAATAATATGTATGGTGATATTTTTGTAATAAAGTGTATGCAAAATTAAAGAACCAACCTAAACAATAAAACACTCTTAGCCCAGATTTTCCGACAAACAAACACATGTAGCCAATATTTACATTCAAAAAAAATTTAAAAATACAATTAAATCATATTAATGGTACTCCCCGGCACAAAAAGGATGCGATAACGCAAATTACGATTTGGAGCTTATGGAGATTACGGAATTTGGTAAGGTTCGGAAATGGAGAAGTGTCTTTGTATAATATAGTGGAGGAGGTCAAGGTGCAAGGATTTTTATGGGTGCGAAATAGGTCCAGCGTGGTGACTATGTCGTGGGAATAGTGGAAGGGTTTCGACATGGTGGCTCTCGGATAATGCTTGGGAAGTTCTTAATCGGTGGGTCTTTGGTTTTTTGTTTGATTGTTTTTTCTGTCTTTTGGTTTGTATGGCTGTGATGATGCTGTTTTTCTGTGGCTAGCTACTAGCTGACAGTGAAGATAATAAAATGGGTGGATTTGTTGGTCGTTCAAAAAAAAAGTGCAAACGAATTAACCAAAATTCATGAAACCAGGTCGAAATGTGCATACCTTGTAGGGCTGACATATCGTGTATACACGTACACGATAAGACACGAACACGAAATATGTATACACGAACACGACACGATAACTTATCGTGTACTTGTTCACGAACACGAACCTTTTTATACCTGCTTAACACGATAAGACCTGTTTAGAAACACATGTTTAAGAACCTGTTTAGTGAAACAAGTATTTTACCTGTTTAGACATGTAGTAACAGGTACTTAGCAGGTAAACAATTAAATATGTTTAAGAACCTGTTTAGTGAAACAGGTAAGAACCAACATATAATATCATATTTTAATATTTTTTTATTTAAATAAAATCTTAACAGATACTTAACAGGTAAACATGTAAAATATCTGTTTAGACACGAAAATTAACAGGTAGATTCGTGTCTACCTGTTTAGGACACGAAACACGATAAGACCATACACGATACCTGTTAAGATCGTGTAGGTTCGTGTCGTGTATTCATATACGTGTCTAAAATTGTTACCTGGTTTAGAATTTTAAATATTAACTGCAAACGAACGAGGTCAAACTCACGAAATAAAGTTGGAATCTGCATACCGAATCTCTTTTTCGCATAGGAAATAGAGAAAAGGAGACGTGGAAAGGGATGTGTGGCTACACGTGGCCTGAAAGAGCAAATAATGACGGTAACTTCTCTCGTCTCATCGGAAGAAAGACGCAGGCGGGTGAATTTACATCCCATTTCTTTTTAATAATAGTTAGTTAATAATGAAGTCAATTTTGTTTAATATTTTAGGAATCCCTTTAAATTATTAAATTATAACATTAATTGTATTAAAAATAGAAACGAGAAAGGTTGAGAAAGTGACATGTGTTAAAAATTAGTTTTAGAATAAATTTTGCTTTTAACCCCTCTAGTTTGGTCTGTTTAATCCTTTTAGTCTAAAAATAATATTTTAACACATCAACCTCTGAGGTTGTATTTTTGTATCAATTTCAGTCCATGACACTAACTCTGTAACTTTTTCTGTTAAGTATAGAAGCATTTTAGTAATTTTATTTTTAAGTGAAGTAATTTAACATTTTCAGTTCAATAAAATCTTTTTTAAAGTTTTTTCATAAAACTTTTTTTCTACATTTTTAAAAACGTTTTTTTTTTACTTTTTTACAAATCATTTTTTTCGTAAAAACGACTTTTTTTAAAACTTTTTAATATAGTCTTTTAACTTTTCTAAAAATAAAATTTTTTTTCGTAAAAAACGTTTTTGAATACATTTTTTTAGTTTTTTTTTATAAAAACGTTTTTTAGATTTTTCGTAAAATGTTTTTTAACTATTTTAAAAACATTTTTTTATTTCACTATTTTAAAAACTAGTTCACTTAAAAAAGTAAAAAAAAAAAAATTTAAAATAATTAAAAAAACCATTTTACGAAAAAGCTAAAAAACGTTTTTTATAAAAAAACCAAAAAAAAGTTTTTAATGAAAAAAAAACATATTTTTAGAAAAGTTAAAAAAACGCTTTTAAAAAGGTTCAAAAAAGACGTTTTTACGAATGAAAAAATAAAATATTTTTAAAAAGTGAAAAAAAGACTTTTTTAAATAAAAAAAAAGTTTCATCAAAAAGACTAAAAAAGTTTTTATTGAATAGAAAAGATTAAACTACTTTACTTAGAAATAAAATGACTAAAATACTCATATATTTAAAAGAAAAGTTAACAGGGTTAGTGTAATGGAATGAAATGTTTATAAAAATACTACCTCAGGGCTGATGTGTTAAAAGATTTCATTTTGGACTAATATGGTTAAACAGACCAAACCACAGGGGCCAAAAACAAAATTTACTCTTAGCTTTATTTATTAGTATAGATGTGACTTACGTTTCTATATTTATACGTTCCATAATGATGTTCATAGAGAATTCTATTTTTATCAATAACAATGAAGTATATACTACTAGAAAACTGGCATTTGTGACTAAAAATTTGTCACAGTTGATGACGGTTGTAAATTTGACGACCGATTTGCCACGGGTAGAGATGCACAAAAAAACCGGTTTGAAAAGTAAGCCGGTTTCAAACTGCAAACCGACCAGATCTTGAACCGGTTTTCTCATACCGGTTTGGTGAGCCAGTTTTAATCGGTTTTGCGCTGAAAATTTACTAGCGTTTACAAAACCGCTCTCTACACTCTCTATTATCAAAAAAACACTCTCAAACGCTCTAAAACTTTGGCCGATTTAAGTTTTGGTGTTTCCTCTTCCGAAGTTAGCATTGTGAGAATCATACCAACAACTAGGAACCCCCGCAATTTGGTCAAACTACAATATATGTTGGTTGTCAAATGGGATGGAACGTGCTCGGTGCAAAATGTGTGGTGGGTTTTTTTAAGAAGGATTCAAACTCTAGTTTGAAAACTCATATGGAATAATCTTGCCCGACTTTGAAGAAAATTCCGGGTGAAGCTCAAGCATCAATGTCAACCGAGGGAGGAACTTGGAACTTTGATCTAAATACGGTTCGAGAAAGAATGACGAAGTTAGTGATTCAAGAAGGTTTGTCGTTCAACCACTGTAGAAGCATGTTTTTGTAACTATAGATAAAATTCTATGTATCGGTGTACGTGGCTATTACACAGGAGAGTGTTCCTGAGTACTTAGCCTGCACACCAGTTTGGTCCTGTGTACTTAGTAAGTACGCAAGGCTTTTTAACTTGCGTAAAAGCCTTGCGTACTTGTCAAGTACGCATGACCAAACCCTGCGTACTTAGACAAGTACGCAGGTAATGTTCCTTCCCCTATAAATAGAAGACTTGTCTTCATTTGCAGGTGGAACTTCTGGAACAAGGTTGAGAGGTGTCCGGGTCGGGACAAGCTCTCCCGACCCCTGGACCGTGAGCTTAGATGAGAGATGTGTGCTCCTTCGGTATGTAGTCTGTAATACGGGATGACTTCTATGTTATGGATTACGTATTGTTGATTCTTCTCTTGTTTATGTTCGTGTTTCTCTCTGTGTTCTTCTTCGTTCCCACACAAATCACATAACAGATCCGTGTATTTCAGCTAGAGGCTCCCGGGACCTACAACCAATTCGACAACCCGCGCTTGACAAGAATGATTTAAGAAACACTTCAATCACATTATCATCAAGTAAGCCGCACTATTCTTAGACGTGATTGTTTAAAAATGTTGAAAAAAAACAAAAAAAGCGAATTAATTTTAGGTTTTAAAAAATTAGAAACCGGTGTGAACTTAAACACCGATGTTTGGTCGGCTCCACATGGTATATCCGATTCATATCTTTGTGTTACCACTCATTAGGTTGATCCCAATATGAGGCAAATGATGAAGTGTACAATCGCGTTTGATTTGTTTGAATATCTGCACACCGGGGAAAATTTATTTTTGGTTTTAGATGGTGTGATGACTGAATTTAAATTAGAAAATAAAAAATTTTCAATATTTTTTGATAATGGCTCAAATAATACAAGTGCGGTTCAAAAACTAATATTTAAATATAAACCGATTCGCAACAACGTTTTGTTTGATATTTATTTAAATAAATACGGTACAACATCAACCCCACATGATACGATGGGTGTGGGCGCTGGCGCATCAAGTAGTAACTAGAGGAACGTGAACTTAAATTTATACAACGAAATGAAAAATGAATTTAGTAAACGGGCTTGGGATACCACCCGAGTAGCAAACTTGGAAGGTATATTCGAACAAACTTTTTATCATTTATGAGTCCGGATTGTTTTGAGAACTTTGATATTTTGGCTTTGTGGAAAGGAAACGAAGCTACTTTTCCGATTCTTTCCGCCATGGCACGTGATGTACTAACCGTCTAAGCTTCCACGGTAGATTCGGAATCCGCCTTTTTCTATTAGTGGCGGGGTGTATCGGTACGAAGAACTAGACTCACTTCTGTGACGATAGAAATGTGCATGTGCTTAAAAGACCATTTAGATGTGGTAGAAAGGATACAAAATACAAGTTTGCTTGAAGACGAAATAAATTCAAGTCGAAGAATTCATACACGATACCGAGGTCAATCAAGGAATGACGAACCCACTTACGGATGAAAAACTCGCCGAAGATGAAAGACTACAAAGGGGTGTCATAGATACCATTGAGCCAATACATCTAACTAGGGGTGGCAATCATGACTTATTGTTGAATTGAATAGTCGACCGGTATGTGAGTCAGCGTCTAGGACATGTTCAGCCGATTGTTTCACCACTTGTTGATGTAAACTTGAATTGTGGGGAGTAGGTCGTTGTGATCGCCTAGGCAGCAGTGTTTTTTTGTGTATGCAAATATTATAGTTGAATTTTTAAATTTTTATAAAATTAGTAACTAATGACCACTTTTTATATAAATTTGTATGGTTGATATTTTTATCGCTTGCTTGTTACCGTATACAAACATTGAAAAATGACGTAGCGGTAGTATCGTAAATAATTGAAACGTTAATAGTAATATATATGCATGGATTATTACAATATGTGATATATAAATTTTATGCGGCGATATTTATTGTGAATAAGAAGCATTTTATGAGTATACTATATGTGTTGCATATAATACTTTAATGTAATATTGATGCATACAACGCAGTTACATTATACTTTAGTATAATAATTGTTGCATATATCGAATTAATGTGTTAATACTATAGTGCATTTATGGTAATTATATTACATGTGTTATTTTCATACTCGTTCATCTATGTCTGTTTACTTTCGCTTTTGAAACTTGTATTTGATTCAATTATTGAAATGTCTAATAGTATTTAAACTTTAATTTGAATATTTTATCTTGACTCATTTGATGATGGATATATTTAAGTTTTAATTTGGATACTAGTTTACTTTTAGTTGGATACTATGTTCGTATGTGTTTGCTTATGTCCATGTTTGTTTGTTTGTCTTCGTTTACAATATATCAACGGATGAATGTAAACGAACGTGAACATGTTTATTTTCTTAAGAAACATAGACAAACAAGAAAACTCGTTCATTCAAGTGTTGGTGTTTGACAGCGGAAGACTTGTTGGGTTGTGTTTCAGATGACTTGACAAGGGAACTTAAGATTGCAAGAACACAATAACGTTTTGTATTGCTTAGAAAACATTTCAAGTGATTTTTACTACAAGGAACTTGGGTGATTACAAATGTCCAACATATCACCTATATATACTATTATAACAAGTCTAGAGAGTTCTATACATAATATATTTGGTACTAGTTTCTAGAGATGTCCAAGTAAATATCCAACCATTTGAAGGCCGATCTAGAAGCTTCTTGACCATGTCTTTGAGCTGATTTTTGTAGTCATTTCAAGACTGTTCCGGAACCTTCTTTGTAGCCCTTCTGATCACGTTTTCTCGCCCCTTGTAGTCTGTTTTAGAGTATTCGGAATAAGGTTTGCTTGTCCAGAATTTTAGGGGCTGTTCTGGAGAGCCCTAAATGCTTCCAACTTGTTCCGAAAATGTCCGGAACACGAGCTTTGCGATCTGAATTTAGGCGGAGCGTGGCACTTCACTATCTACAATATAGACAATTAAGCTGAGGTTAGTTTAAAAACATAATAAATAAAATAAATTGTAAATTTATTAATTAGGAAGTTAAACTCACTGTCTTCAAAACGAAGTGCCATAAAGCAATGCGTAGAGGATTGCACCCGCACTCCATATATCTGATTCTGGACCATACTTTTTTTCATTGACTTCAGGTGCATTGTAAGGTAGAGTGCCTACGTGCTCGTCACAAAGTATTTATTAAGTGAACCAAATATAATTAATTAAGCATAAATATAGTTACCTGACCTGAACTTGATCGACATTCCAAAGTCAATCAACTTTAAAGTTGAGGTCTTTTTATCGTCTACGAACATAAGGTTATCGGGTTTTAAATCCCGATGCATCACACCCTTTTTGTGGCAAAACTGGTATAAGAAAATAATCAATATAATTACGTAACAAGTTTCACAAATGACATACACTAATCATAGTTTTAGTGACTGTATAAATAAATATAAAACAATAAATGATGTCTAAGAAACTATTTTTTTAATTAAATTTCTAACCCTTATCATCTACCAAATAATGATTACCAAATTTTGAAATAAGAACCAAAATGTATGGTATTTATAAAGATAAAAAAACACGTTGATGTTTTCTAGTATGTATTATTTCACACGAGTTCAAAGTTTCACAATTAACATATACTAATTATAGATCAAAATAAGTGGTGATAAAATTACCTTAACACCCTCGGCAATCTGGCGCATAACACTTGCAGCCTCTTGATCACCGAGCCGACTTTTTTGTGTCATATGCTTTAACAACTACCCATCGGCACATAAATCCATTAATAAATGGAACGATTTAGCATCTTCAAATGTCTCGTTTAAAGCCACAACGTTGGTATGTGATCGCAACAGATTAATCATATTTATTCCGTTTTCACAATCTCTTGCTCACGAGAAGTCATATTTTCTTTTGCTATTACTTTACAAGCAAAAGTTTTGCCCGTTACTTTATGAGTACACATATGTACTATCCAGTATGTCCCATCACCTATCTTTCATCAAGTGTGTATTTCTCTCCAATTCCATGTGTACTTGGTGATAATGAGGTGGATGAGGAGGGTTTGTGTGTAATACGAGGCACGAGAATGTTTCTAGCTTTAGACAAAGGCTGAGGCTCCCTTTTTGTTTTACTATTAAAGCCTTTTGTAGATATTTTCAACTACACACAAAACCCACCCAAATACATTAAATTGACCATTTACAATTTAACAACAACCGAAGAATTTGGAAATTTATTAATTAGGAAGTTAAACTCACCGTCTTCAAAACGAATTTGGAAATTTATTAATTAGGAATAAAACAATTTGGAAATTTAATTAAAAACTCATTTTGGAAAAGTTATAAGTCAATAAGCACTTTTCACAGAAAATCACTTTTCACAGAAAAACACTTTTAGAGTTAAATAAGCAATCCCAAAAACCCTCTAATCATAGATCAAAATAAGTGGTGATAAAAATTACCTTAACACCCTTGGTAATCTGGCGCATAACAACGATCGACCTTTTTGTGACATACGCTTTAACAATTACCCATCGACACATACATCCATTAATAATTGGAATGTTTTAGCATCTTCAAATGTCTCGTTTAAAGTCACAACGTTGGTATGTGATCGCAATAGATTCATCATATTTATTTAACAAGTTTAGATTCGACGTCGTTTGAATGGGAAAAGAACAAAGGGGTATCAGACATATCATTGAGCCAATACATCTAACTAGGGTGGCAATCATGACTTATTGTTGAATGTCAATCGGTATGTGAGTCAGCGTCTAGGACATGTTCAGCCGATTGTTTCACTACTTGTTGCAATGAAAGATGTAAACTTAAATTATAGGGAGTAGGTCGTTGTGATCGCCTTGGCAGCAGTGAGTTTGTTTGTGTATGCAAATTTTATAGTTGAATTTTTAAATTTTTATAAAATCAGTAACTAACGACTACTCTTTTTATATAAAATTGTATGGTTGATATTTTTATCGCTTGCTTGTTACCGTATACAAACATTGAAAAACGACGTAGTGGTAGTATCGTAAATAAGTGAAACTTTAATAGTAATTTATGTGTAGGGATTATTACAACATGTAATATATAAATTTTATGCGGTGATATTCTTTTGTGAATAAGAAACATTTGATGAGTATACTACATGTGTTGCATATTATAGTTTAGTGTAATAATTGTTGCATATATCGAATTAATGTGTTAATACTATAGTGCATTTATGGTAATTATATTACATGTGTTATTTTCATACTCGTTCATCTATGCCCGTTTACTTTCACTTTTGAAACTTGTATTTGATTCAATTTTTGAAATACCTAACAGTATTTAAAACTTTAATTTGAATATTGTTATCTTGATTCATTTGATGATGGATAAACTTTAATTTGGATATTGGTTAACTTTTAGTTGGTGTTTTTTGTATTTGTTTATGTTCGTATGTGTTTGATTATGTCAATGTTTGTTTATGTCTTCGTTTACAATATATCAACGGACGAATGTAAACGAACGTGAACACGTTTATTTTCTTAAGAAACATACACGAACAAAAAAACCGGTTCATTCAAGTGGTGGTGTTTGACAACAGAAGACTTGTTGGCTTGTGATTTAGATGACTTGACAAGGGAACTTAAGATTGCAAGAACACAAGAACGTTTTGTATTGCTTAGAAAGCGTTACAAGTGATTTTTAGTACAAGGAACTTGGGTAATTACAAATGTCTAACCTATCACCTATTTATACTATTATAATAAGTCTAGAGAGCTTTTGTTCTAGAGAGTTCTTTACATAATATCTTTGGTACTAGTTTCTAGAGATGTCCAAGTAATTATCCAACCATTTGAAGGTTGATCTAGAAGCTTCTTGATCATGTCTTTGAGCTGATTTTTGTAGTCCTTTCAAGACTGTTCCAGAACCCTCTTTGTAGCCCTTATGTTCATGTTTTCTCGCCCCTTGTAGGCTGTTCTAGAGTGTTCCGAGTAATGTTTGCTTGTCCAGAATTTTAGGGGTTGTTCTAGAGAGCCCCTAAATGCTTCCAAATTGTTCCAGAAATGTACGGAACACGAGCTTTGCGATCTGAATTTAGGCGGAGCATGGCACATCACTATCTACAATATAGACAATTAAGCTAAGGTTAGTTTAAAAACATATTAAATAAAACAATTTGGAAATTTATTAATTAGGATGTTAAACTCACCGTCTTCAAAACGAATTTGGAAATTTATTAATTAAGAATAAAACAATTTGGAAATTTAATTAAAACACTTTTTAGAAAAGTAATAAGTCAATAAGCACTTTTAATAAAAAAAACACTTTTAGAGTTAAATAAGCAATCCCAAACACCCTCTAATTATAGATCAAAATAAGTGGTGATAAAAATTACCTTAACACCCTCGGCAATCGGGCGCATAACACTTGCAGCCTCTTGATCGCCGAACCGACCTTTTTGTGTCATACGCTTTAACAACTACCCATCGGCACATAAATCCATCAATAAATGGAATGATTTAGCATCTTCAAATGTCTCGTTTAAAGCCACAACGTTGGTATGTGATCGCAACAGATTCATCATATTTATTTTCGTTTTCACCATCTCTTGTTCACGAGAAGTCATATTTTATTTTGCTATTACTTTACAAGCAAAGGTTTTGCCCGTTACTTTGTGAGTACACATATGTACTATCCTGTATGTCCCATCACCTATCTTTTCACGAAGTACGTATTTCTCTCCAATTCCATGTGTACTTGGTGATAATGAAGTGGATGAGGAGGGTGTGTGTGTAATACGAAGCACGAGAATGTTTCTAGCTTTAGACAAAGGCTGGGGCTCCCTTTTTGTTTTACTATTAAAGCCTTTTGTAGACATTTTCAACTATACACAAAACCTAACAAGACACAAATTAGTGACCCAAAAACATTAAACTGACCATTTACAGTTTAACAACAACCGAAGAATTTGAAAATTTATTAATTAGGAAGTTAAACTCACCGTCTTCAAAACGAATTTGGAAATTTATTAATTAGGAATAAAACAATTTGGAAATTTAATTAAAAACTCATTTTGGAAAAGTCATAAGTCAATACTCACTTTTGACTAAAAGCACTTTTAAAGTTAAATAAGCAATCTTAAACACCCTCTAATTATAGATCAAAATAAGTGGTGATAAAAATTACCTTAACACCCTCGGCAATGTGGCGCATAACACTTGCAGCCTCTTGATCACCGAGCCGACCTTTTTGTTTCATATGCTTTAACAACTACCCATCGGCACATAAATCCATTAATAAATGGAATGATTTAGCATCTTCAAATGTCTCGTTTAAAGCCACAACGTTGGTATGTGATCGCAACATATTAATCATATTTATTCCGTTTTCACCATCTCTTGCTCACGAGAAGTCATATTTTCTCTTGCTATTACTTTACAAGCAAAAGTTTTGCCCGTTACTTTATGAGTACACATATGTACTATCCCGTATGTCCCACCACCTATCTTTCACCAAATACATATTTCTCTCCAATTCCATGTGTACTTAGTGATAATGAGGAGGGTTTGTGTGTAATACGAGGCATGAGAATGTTTCTGGCTTTAGACAAAGGCTAAGGCTCCCTTTTTGTTTTACTATTAAAGCCTTTTGTAGACATTTTCAACTACATACAAAACCTAACAAGACACAATTTAGTGACCCAAATACATTAAATTGACCATTTACAGTTTAACAACAACCGAAGAATTTTGAAATTTATTAATTAGGAAGTTAAACTCATCGTCTTCAAAACGAATTTGGAAATTTATTAATTAGTAATAAAACAATTTGGAAATTTAATTAAAAACTTTTTTTGAAAAAAATCATAAGTCAATAATCACTTTTGACAAAAAATACTTTTAGAGTTAAATAAGCAATCCCAAACACCCTCTAATTATAGATCAAAATAAGTGGTGATAAAAATTACCTTAACACCCTCGGTAATCTGGCGCATAACACTTGCAGCCTCTTGATCACCGAGCCGACCTTTTTGTGTCATATGCTTTAACAACTATCCATCGGCTCATAAATCCATTAATAAATGGAAAGATTTAGCATCTTCAAATGTCTCGTTTAAAGCCACAACGTTGGTATGTGATCGTAACAGATTAATCATATTTATTCCGTTTTCACCATCTCTTGCTCATGAGAAGTCATATTTTCTTTTGCTATTACTTTACAAGCAAAAGTTTTGCCCGTTACTTTATGAGTACACATATGTACTATCTCGTATGTAACATCACCTATCTTTCACCAAGTAGGTATTTCTCTCCAATTCCATGTGTACTTGGTGATAATGAGGTGGATGAGGAGGGTTTATGTGTAATATAAGACACGAGAATGTTTCTAGCTTTAGACAAAGGCTGAGGCTCCCTTTTTGTTTTACTATTAAAGCCTTTTGTAGACATTTTCAACTACACACAAAACCTAACAAGACACAAATTAGTGACCCAAATGCATTAAATTGACCAATTACAGTTTCACAATAACCGAAGAAATTGGAAATTTATTAATTAGGAAGTTAAACTCACCGTCTTCAAAACGAATTTGGAAATTTATTAATTAGTAATAAAACAATTTGGAAATTTAATTAAAAATTTATTTTGGAAAAGTCATAAGTCAATAATGACTTTTGACAAAAAGCACATTTAGAGTTAAATAAGCAATCTCAAACACCCTCTAATTATAGATCAAAATAAGTGGTGATAAAAGTTACCTTAACACCGTCGGCAATCTGGCGCATAACAACGAACCGACCTTTTTGTGTCATACGCTTTACCAACTACCCATCGGCACATATATCCATTAATAAATGGAACGATTTAGCATCTTCAAATGTCTCGTTTAAAGCCACAATGTTGGTATCTGATCGCAACAGATTCATCATATTTGTTTAACAAGTTTAGAACCAGCGTCGTTTGAATGGGAAAAGAACAAAGGGGTATCAGACATACCATTGAGCCAATACATCTAACTAGGGTGGCAATCATGACTTATTGTTGAATTGAATAGTAAACCGGTATGTGAGTCAGTGTCTAGGACATGTTCAACCGATTGTTTCACCACTTGTTGCAATGAAAGATGTAAACTTAAATTATGGGGAGTAGGTCATTGTGATCGCCTTGGCGACAGTGAGTTAGTTTGCGTATGCAAATATTATAGTCAAATTTTTAAATTTTTATAAAATTAGTTACTAACGACTCCTCTTTTTATATAAAATTGTATGGTTGGAATTTTTATCGCTTGCTTGTTACCGTATACCAACATTGAAAAATGACGTAGTGGTAGTATCGTAAATAAGTGAAACTTTAATAGTAATTTATATGTATGGATTATTACAATATGTAATATATAAATTTTATGCAGTGATATTTTTTTTATGAATAAGAAGCATTTGATGAGTATACTACATGTGTTGCATATTATACTTTAATATAATATTGATGCATACAACGTAATTACATTATACTTTAGTATAATAATTGTTGCATATATCGAATTAATATGTTAATCCTATAGTGCATTTATGGTAATTATATTTAGTGCATTTAAGCTTTAATTTGGATATTGGTTTACTTTTAGTTGGTGTTTTTTTTTATTTATTTATGTTCGTATGTGTTTGCTTATGTCCATGTTTGTTTGTTTGTCTTTGTTTACAATATCAACGGACGAATGTAAACGAACGTGAAGATGTTTATTTTCTTAAGAAACATACACGAACAGGAAAATCCGTTTATTCAAATAGTTGTTTGTTTATTCGGTTAAAATTAAACGTATGAAACGAACAAAGTATCGTTCATATTCACTCAATTCATTTACATGCATAATTGAAATAGCGTGATCAAGAATCCACATCACTTTGTGTGTTACTCACGTAAAATTCATATGATCCGAACTCTCATTGTATATATAATGTTAAGAGTTAAATATTCGAACAATCTTAGTTGTATATGAATAAAGGTATGTAAAAATTGTAGGAACCGTTCGTATAAATAAAATAAAACATTTTTATAAATTCGATTACAATACATAAAAGGAAATAAAATAGTAAACTACAAGTACTTTTAACAACTAAAAAAATTTAGAAATCCTTAACCTAATAAATGCTTACAATTTTTGCCATTTGTCAACACTTCCTTCACTCTTACACTCATTTTCCGGCCCAAATGCCTCTATGACCCAAATAAAAAACACGCGGACCTAAACCCACCCATAACCTTACCCGGTCTCGGTGCTATTTCGATCTCGGATGAAGGCAATATCCAATCGATGGCTTACTTTGATTTAGTTTCGGATTTAGAATACCATTACGACACATGATTTGTTTGTTTCCATAGCTAAGAACACTCATTCTGCAAGGAAGGGATTGAAGCAATCTCAAATAATTGAAGATGTCTATGGTATAACCAGAACAAGCCATTCATTGGTAAATGGATCAAAATTTCGAGCCATTCATATAGTATGAGAAAAAGCTATCTTAATAAAACTATGGATTCATATTGTATTAGCTTCATTTTGATTTATTTTATTGGGTTGTGTAATTAAACCATCATTTTGATTTTCTAATGCTTGAAGGGATTTAGCTTCATACAGACACTTTAATTCTAGCTGCAAAGCATTATAGTTTCATACCATGAAAATACATGTCTCAAGTTAGTCTGCTTCAATATTATAAATATATGGTTTGCAAGACCTTTTATGAACATGTTACCATTGACTAAGTAATCAAAGAATCACTACTAGAAAACATGCATATTTCCTACAAAAGTTTCCGACAAGTTACCAACAAAAGAAATTTCCCACAAGTTTGCGACAACTTTCCGACAAAACAAAAACAAAAAAGTAACTATACGATTTCCTACAATTTTCTGACAAATTTATTAAATAAGTTAATTTATTTATTTACTATAATCGTTGGAATATTGTTGAAAATTACCGACGAAAAGTTTTTGTCGCTAATTCGTCGGAAAATTAGTCGGGACTTTGTCGGAAAAAAACGTTTCCTACGGGGTTTTTTCCAACATTTTTTTGTCGGAAACTTGTCGCTAACGGCCAATTCTGACAAATTTCCCACAAAACTGCTGTCGCAATTTTTTTAGTAGTGAGATTTCGTGGGAAATTTGTCGGAAGTGGTCGTTAGCGACAAGTTTCCGACAAAAAAATGTTTGTTGGAAAAAACCTCCCGACTAATTTTCCGACGAACTAGCGACAAAAACCTTTCGTCGGTAATTTCCGACGATTATAGTAAATAAATAAGTTAACTTATTTAATAAATTTGTCGGAAATTTGTTGGAAATCGTATAGTTACTTTTTTGTTTTTGTTTTGACGGAAAGTTGTCGCAAACTTGTGGGAAATTTCTTTTGTTGGTAACTTGTCGGAAACTTTTGTAGGAAATATGCATGTTTTATAGTAGTGAATGTATCCCTGCATATAACTGTAGGTATCAATTTGACCCATTGTTAAAAGGCACTAGAGAGTAAATATGTGAATATTAGGATCATATGTTCATTTATTTGAGAATGCATTTATTAATTGAAGATTGAAATAGATATATGGGATCTGAGGGTATGATCTGAAATACCCATCTGATAGGCATCAATTTGACCCATTGTTAAATAAATGAGTTGATTAGGTACATGCTAAAACTGAATATCTGACACGTTACACCAGAATTAACTAACTGTAATTGGGCGTGTGATTGAATAGTGTCATGCACCTGCTTGGCACTTGCTTATTGGTCCACACTTTTAGTTTTATTATTTAGACGCGTGTAAAAGAGTATGATATGTGCCTACCTTCTTTCTTTATCTTTCGTTTCCATTTTTGTCAGAGGTAGACAGAGAGAAAAACAGATAAAAAGGAGTGCTAGAAGGCATAGAGTACACATATATCATATGCTAACAGATGCTCCATATTCTTCAACAACTGATAAAATTTGCTCAATTTATAAAATGTCTTGATCCTGTATTTTTTATCTTAAAGTTCGATGCTTTATATACCATTTGTTTGAAACAAAAGAACTAAGGCTTGATGTTTTGGTTGTTATGCGTTTGTGTATCTGTGTGACAACCATGAGTTTACCAGGTATTGTTTCTGCCTATTTCTCTTTTAGTTTTCTAATTATGTTTAGATATTATGATTTCATTACATTTTAGATTGCTTTTTTTCAATTAGGTTTTGAATTAATGATAATAGAGTTTCATAAACATATTTGACAGATGATATAAATGCATGACATCTTTAGGGTTCTAATACGTTTAGTTCGTCTTCTTTATAAAACGCATGTGATGTTACAATTAGGTTTTTTGCATCTATTTAAGTTTTGTTCAATTTGTGATGGATGTTATTTTGACTTTATTGTCGAATTATCTATTTAAATTATCTCATGGGAATTGTTTAAAATTGGGATTTTCAGATAATAATCTACAAATTAAAAACTTTTGAGAGTCTAAAGTTGCAGCTTATGAGATGTCTCTGTGCTCATTTCTCTGTCTGTGCATGTTCACGAATGTTGTTTGTGTGTGTTGTTTATTCATTTGTATTTCATTTACCTTCTTATAGAAAGAACATACACGTATTCAAACAACTTGTTTTAGCTTTACCCATTTGACATAAACATGTTGGAAATTTGTTGGAAGGCTTCACACAAACTCGGAAGTCGGATCAGTACACTAGCAGTCAATGATTTCTTTGTTTCCATAACTATGACCCAAAAGACATTTATAAAAGATATTTATAAATGACCACTTGTATTATTTTTAATGAAATGAATTGGAATGTTTTATGCATTGAAATAAAGTTTGGATGACTTTCGACCCGTTTGATCTGTTTCTGTTTTAGCTAAATTTGACTATAGGTTGGAATTACTTGCATATCACTTGAATTGGGATACCGCTCAGTTCTGATTTCCTTTACATGTTTTATCCGGTTGTTCTTAATGCATTGAGGTTTGCCGACTCACAACTCTATATTGTTTGACTTTTTTTATTATTCAAACCCGTGTAATACACAAGACTATAACCTAGTTACAATAATAGAGATACAACATAAACAATAAAATGGTTGAGAATTCGTATTCAATACGGGTTCCTTAAAACATTTTTTTAGTTTCCTAAAAGAACTCATTTATTTCCCAAGGTACAACAACCAAATCAGTATGTGATGACTTAGCACCCAAAAAAACCCCTTGAGAAAAGAAGAGAGAGATCACTCAAACTTGCTTGAAAATACGTTAGTTCTTTGTTGTAAAATTACTTTGAATTATGGTGTGTTAGAACTAACAAACACCTTAGTATTTAATATGAAACAAAATCAAAACAACTCCATGAGAATTAAAACGAATCTTTTTTGCGTTAAACGTATTAATGCATTTATTTTGTTTTATTTCTATAGATCGTAAACGTATTTTGTTACAACTTTTCTGTGTATTTTGTAGGCTCGCCATCAGGACTAGATTCCTAATCCGGAGTAGAGTCATCCAGACCAGACCTGGCTATCCTGGGTGACTCAAGTTGGAACCAAGTTGAACCCATCTGGACTTCACACCAACCTTCCAAAATACTAAGGCGGTTCGCTACGATATGAGTGTGCCAAGTGCGACACCAATTCAATCTTAAAAAATTGGTGGAACTAATATTTTATGGAAAAAATCAAATGAGGGTGTCAATTCCTTCTTTTACCCTTCTACTAATTTCTAATCATGTACATGTGTCACCGGGCCTCATTGGTTATATATATATGGGAGAGATATTCTAAGAAGGCTAAAAAGTGTAGGAAGCCACCATAGAGTGTCACGTGTCTAAGAATGATTCATAAGAAAAAAGGGCAAAAACGTAAACTTTCATCCACATGCTACTCACATGACAAGGAAAATGTATATGCAAGTCACATGCATATTCCCCCATCTTTTTTAAACGTTCATAACTTGTTCATGTGTTATTATTTTTTTAAAATTGCACCATAATAACGAGCGTTTTTTTAATCTTTCCAACGAGTATGATATTGATATAAAAATGCCGTTTTATGGTGTTTTTGACCCGAGGGTTTTATGTTGTTTCGGAACTGGACATTTTATGATGTTTCGGAACTGCGCGTTTAACATTCAGGTCATAGTGTTTTAAATCGATTGATGAAGGTAGCATTAGATCTTAAAACTCTATGAAAAAAAGTCAAGAAAAACGCAGTTAAAAAAGTAATAAAAACGTAGTGAAAAAAACGTCATAAAAAACACCATAATAAAACGCCATGAAAAAACGAAATGAAAAACGTCTCGAAAAAACGTCATGAAAAAACGTCATAAAAATGCCCCTGAAAAAACGCTATTACAATTATACCCTTTCAGCATTTAAATTCCCTCCTTTTTTTAGTTGTCATGTTGAAAACCCTCAATCTCCAAGATCAATGCCTAAAATACTTCCTACACTTTTTTTCATTCCTAGCATAACCCCATACTATCTATATCTATATACTATATAATAAATAAATGTTTTTGCATTACACGTGTCACCTCTATATTCATTCTCATAATTTCTTCACGCCTCTCTTTCTTATTAAATACACCGCTGTATTTTAATAATAATATATATCTTTAAAAAAATATACTAATTATACTAATAAAACACATTTGTTTTAAATTGTCTCTTATTATAAAAACTTTGAAATGTAATTACATAACTTTTGTTTTGAATCAAATAGTAATGAGAGTCAATTTGCATTAAATATTAATTAGCATATATTCGAAACCCAAATATATATTAATTTTTACATATTTTGAATTTTGTTTTCTATCATTCGTATATTTAATACATTTTTACACATGTAAAATATATACATAAAAAATTAAGAATTTTATGTATTAATATTTTTCACTCAGTATGTAGACACGGGGTTATAAGCTAGTATATATATATATATATATATATATATATATATATATATATATATATATATATATATATATATTCATGACCATGTGGTGTACTCCCCCCCCTCCGATTTTTCGCTCAACAGTGTTAATTTATACGTATTCGGCCGAAAATTTTATAGTTCCGGCCCCCTGATAGGAAAAAAAAAATCTCGTCTCCCCCCTTTGTTTTTCTTCAAGCTTCGCCACTAGGTGTACTTGTATTGATGATTACTCCTCTAAAAAATAATGTGGGTTCAAATCATTTAAGTGTAGATTAGGTGGTATTTAACAGTAAAAAATTATTATTAAAAAATTATATATGCATCAATCGTTTATAAATAATTATTAATAGTATTAATAAGAAGTGTCCGTGAACACCACATTTGGTAAAATTCACTTTTACACTCACTTAATTTTTTAAAATTTTAATTTCACCCTTTATAATATATAAAATATAATTTTTCCTTAATAATATTTGTTTATTTATTTTAACTTTTTTCTTAACGTCCAGGTATAAATTGTTTTAAAAATGGATTCGTATTCAAAATAAAGTATTTTTAGATATTGTGGGTTATATCGATTGACGGTGTCGTGTTGGTACCGTGAAGAATGTGACAGGCACCGACTGAAAAATCTTTAATCTATGTTTCGATCTCCACAATTGAGTCGTCGTAACTTTATATTTTTCTTTTATGTATTTTACCACATTTTCTTTTTGTGCTTAGCCACGCTAATGTTACCGTCTCAACTATTTAGGATCCGCCTCCCGTCTCGGAACACGGGGCAACATTTCTAGTTTATATTTATTAACTAAAAGTAAAACAACTAATCTATATCTATATCTATACATACTAATAAATAAAGGTTTTGGGGTGCCACATGTCATTCCCATGTTCATCCTTAGGATTTTTTTTCCCGCCTCTCTCTCCTATTAATGATACAAGTTTTTATAAAAAAATTATAATTTTTGTTTTCCCCGCCTCTCTCTTCTATTTAATAATAATGATTTCTATAACTATTTTTATAAAACATTTTTAATTTAAAAAAAAAGATTTGTTCATAAAACATTTTTATAATTTGAACATTTCTTTCATTCTTTTTATAAAACATTTTAAAAAAATAACTATATAACGTTTCTAAAATTTGTATTAAAAAATTATGTAATATTAGATCTTCATTACTGAGTATATATAACACTGCATTTATTTACCCTGTATAATATACATGGTTTCTAACATATATTATAATAAAAGAATAACTATACTCGCTACGTGTGGATGTCTGACGAAATCTAGATTTTTGTTTTTCGTCTTTCTCTCCTATTAAATTTAATAATGTTAAATAATTAAAAATCTTAAATTTATTCTAATATTTTATTAAAAATTACTAAATCATAAGAAAATTTCAATTATATCTTATTATAAAATACAATTTTATAATTCTTAAATCTTCGTTATTTGTTATTTCACAGGTGACTAATAACATTCAACACACAAATCTTCATAGAAAAAAATACTGTTTTATAACAAGTTATATTTATTCAACCCATGTAAAACATGGGTTTTAACCTAGTTCTATAATATTTGGAGAGATAGAACCCGAGGAGAGAATAACTTTTGCATTGTTGTGAAATAATTACCAAGGGTACAATTAAAATAACAACTAATTCAAGCATATTTTTCTTTTCTTAATGACAAATCTACTTTACTCTTATTTCTAAATTACACCAATTGGTGGTCCCAACATGATCACCGTTTGCCACCATAACACCATCCATATCCATTGAAATACCAACCATCTTCATTCGGCCTCTTTGGTTGATACCCTTCGATCGTAGCACCTGTAATACTCATCGTGTCACAGACAACCATCGTCTCACATCCTTTTCTGCCATGTTTATTTTTCACACAGAAATTCTCTACCTACTCCTTCTTCGTTCCACTGAATCACACAGATTCCTTTCTCTTTGTTAATAGGAGTGAGAGAGAGAGAGAGAGGGAAAATCATTTTAAGAATGTATCAGAAGGTGACACGTGTCCCATAATTTTACTCTTTTATTAAGTAGTATAGATAGGAGAGAGACGAGGGAAAAAAATATTAAAAAAAATAATTAAGGAAAACATGTATAATTAATAGGAGAGAGAGGTCGGAAAAAAATATAAAAAAAATAATTAAATAAAACTTATATAATTAATAGAAGAGATAAGCGGGAAAAAAAGAAAGAGAATGAATAAGAGAGTGACAAGTGTCCTATCAAAACCTTTATTTATTATATAGTATAGATATAGATGCATACTTGGTTAGAATCACATGTATTACACGAGTTGATAAAATATAATGTTATATACTTAATAATATATATTTTTATATATTTAAAAACCCGTATATTACACGTGACGAATAAAATTTTTAAATCTTTTTGTAAATTTTATAAGTGGAAAATGTATTGTATATACTAATGATTTTTTTAAAAATTTTAAAAATATATAAAAATTAATATATAATTGTGTTTTAAAAAAATATTAATTTCTATTTAATATAATTTGACTTACATTAACTATTTGGTTAAAAAAAGTTAGATAATTAAAATTTAAATTTTTCTTGAAATAAGTGATAATTTAAAATAAATATGTTTTATTAGTATAATTAATAGTTTCTTTGAAAATAAATAATTATTAAAAAAGAGGTGTATTTAATAAGAGAGACGAAAAAAAATGATGAGAAAATATATGAATGCGACACGTGACATAATTTTTTTTTATTTATTATACAATATAGATATAGATAGATATATAGATATAGATATATATTTATTAACTATAAGTAAAACAACTAATTCTAGAATATTTGGAGAGATGGATATAGATATCCGGGAGAGAATAACTTGTGAATTGTTGTGAAACAATTACCAAGGGTGCAATTCATTAAAATAACAATTAATTCAAGAACATTTATCTTTTTTTTAACGACAAATATACTTTAGTTTACTATTATTTCTAAATTACACCAATTAATCTATACTTCTATACTTAATAATAAATAAAGATTTTGATAGGACACATCTTACTCTTCTATGCATCCTTATCCTTTTTTTCCACTTCTCTCCTATTAATTATACAAACATTCTTTAATTATTTTTTATAATTTTTGTTTAATGCATCCCTCTTCTATTAAATAATAATGATTTCTATAATCTATAGTACATAATAATAAAGTAAATTAAGAGGGCATTTGTCATATTTCTAGGCTTCCTTGTTTTTTTTTCCGCCCCTCTCTCCTATTAATAATAAACTCCACTATTTTAGGTAACTAAATTAATTATTTGTTTCAATTTTTATTTACACATTTTTTTTATTTTGAATTTAAAATTGTGTTTATCATCAATTAATTTGTTCATTCATATTTTGAATTCTATAAACTGAAAACAATTTTACAGCCAACTATGATTCAAGGTAAAAACTTTTAATTATATATTTACATATTCAAATTGTTTCATTTTGACGAGTGTGAGTGTTAATAGATTACATTATATTTTATTCAACTTGTATAATACACGGGTTGAATAAACCCGTGTATTGCACGGGTTTTAAAAACATAATTTTTTTATTATTAAGTATATAACAGTACATTTATTCAACTCGTGTAATACACAAGATTTTAACCTAGTTAATTTTATAAAACATTTTTTATTTTATAAAAAAATAGGTTTGTTCATAAAACATTTTTAGAAATTGAACATTTTTTCACTCTTTTTATAAAACATTTTTAAAAAATAACTATATAACGTTTCTAAAATTTGTATTAAAACTATGTAATATGTCATAAATATGTAATATGTAAATCTTTATTATTAATATATAAATTGCATTTATTCAAAACGTATAATACACGGGGTTTCTAACCTAGTTTACTCAATGTATGAGTTTGAATCCAGGACCTTTCATCTAGTGGTGCACAAATCGGTTTTTTAACCCAAACCAGTTCAACCCGAACTGAACCGGTTTGGTCAACGAAAAGTCAAAACCGGTTTGGGCCTAAACCGGTTCGGGTTAAACCGGTTTCGTAGGTGGAGAATGACTAACTGGTCAAACCGGTTAGGGTTGGTTACAAACCGGTTTGTGTGGTAAACCAGTTTAAACCGGTTTTTATTTAAAAAAAAATTCAAATAAATTTTATATTTTTAATATAAAAAAAACAACAAATATAAAACATAAAGTTCAACGTTTATTAATATTTGGAAAGTTCGGAAATTAAAAAACATGAAAAGATAAAATTATAAAATTGTAAAACATTACAAATGACAATATATATTTTTATTTTTTGGAATATTGATTGATTATTCTTGTGCGTTGTCTTCGGAACTAGAGCTTCGTAGCCTTGCATCTTCGGCTAGTTCTTCATCGGTGACTGGTTCGGATATTCCAAGATCAACCTCATTGTTGTGTATGATTTATTCGGCTTGAATTTCGTCTTCGAGAGAAGTTTGGTCTTGTATCCTATCCATCGCATCCAAATGGTCCTTCAAGCAAATGCACATTTCCATCGCTAAGGGGGTGAGTCTAGTCCTTCGTATCGATAAGACCCTGCCACTAAAAGAAAACGCAGATTCCGAAGCTACCGTGGAAGCTTGGACGGTTAGTACATCACGGGCCATGGCGGAAAGAATCGGAAACGAAGCTTCGTTTTTTTTCCACCAAGCCAAAATATCAAACTCCTCAAAAACGGTAGGAGGCATAAACGCTAAAAAGTTTATGCCAATATACCTTCCGAGTTCGCTACTCGGGGTGGTAGCTCGAGCCCGTTTACTAAATTCATTTAACATTTCGTTATATAAATTCAAATTAACATCTCTCGAGCTACCACTTGATGATGTACCCATTGTATCAACTGGAGTCGGAGTTGTACCATATTTATGTAAATAAACATCAAATAAATCTAGTAAACATTTGTTAAAATATGTTTTTGTGACTTTTACAAAATGGATGTCTTCACTATCCAAATTCAAAGCGTAAGTAATTATATCAATCAAAGTTTCAACCCCGTAAACATTTATGATAGGGTTTAACGCGGCGGCGCAAGTTATAACGGGAGGCATTTCTTTAAAATATTTCACTAATTTTTCTTTCATCGGTTCTATCATTTTTGTAAAAAGAGGGATTTTATTTTCAAGTTCATACAACTTGTTAGCCATTAAATATACTTGTTTTAGAGTTAATGGACTTGTGGGATAATAAACACCGGATAAAAAAGTGGTGGCGGTTTTGAAAACTTCAAGCAATTCGGTTACGTCTTTTAAAATGTCCCAACTCGTAGACGGAAACTTTAGAATTTTACGACGAGGTTTTGAGGCAAGCATTTCATGAAATAATTCTAAAGTTTCTCTTTGTCGTAAAGCGCTATAAAACATAGTATAAGTCGAGTTCCATCTTGTTTCGACGTCCCAATTCGGACCTAAGCAAAGATTATTTGTTTCACGACAAAATCTAATATAATCATGGTATCTTTTTTTGTTACTAAAAATATCTTTAAGCATTAGTCGAAAAGTATATGTTAAGTTTGAAACCTCTTCAATTTCAAGCCCGGCTTGCACCGCCAAGTTAATGATGTGTGCGACACATCGACTATGGAAAAAAACGCCGTTGCAAACCGGTTTATATTTAATTTTTAGTTTTTGAACCGCATTTGTATTATTAGATGCATTATCAAAAGACATTGAAAAAAGTTTATTTTGTAATTTAAATTCGGTTATAACACCATCTAATATATAAAATAAATTTTCGCCGGTGTGTGGATATTCAAACAAGTCAAACGCGATTGTACGCTTCATCATTTGCCACGTATTGGGATCAACCCAATGCGCGGTAACGCAAAGGTACGAATCGGGTATACCATGTGGAGCCGACCAAACATCGATGGTTAAGTTTACACCGGTTTCCAAATTTTCAAAACTCAAAATTAATTATTTTTTTGCTTTTTTCCACATTTTTATACAATCTCGTCTAAGGGTTGTGCGACTTACTTGATGATAACGTGGTTGGAGTGTCTCTTGAATCATCCTTGTCAAGCGCGGATTGTCAAAGTGGTTGAACGGCAATCCTTCTTGAATCACTAACCTCGCCATTCGATCTCGAACAATATTTGGATCAAAGTTCCAAATTCCTCCTTCGCTTGTCATCGAGACTTGACCTTCACTTTGAATTCCATTTAAGGACGGGCAAGATTTTTCCATATGCGTTTTCAAACTAGTGTTTGAATCTTTCCCCAAAAACGCACCACACATCTTGCACCGAGCACGTTCCTTCCCGTTTGACAACAAACATAGATCGCAATTGCACCAAATTGCCGGATTTCTCGTTGTTGCTCGAATTTCCACAACAGTAACTTCGTTTGAGGAACCACCAACACCAAAACTTGCCATGCTTTTTTTTTAGAGTTTAGAGAGAGTTTAGAGAGCGTTTTTTAGCGGTTTTAGAGATTAGAGAGTGTAAAGAGATGTGTGATCAACCCTAAACACCCACCACCTATTTATAGTGTTTTAAGAATGCAAATTGGGCCAAAAAAAGGGCCAAAATCGACCCCAACGGCTATAAATCCGTTCCCCAACGGCTAGTTTTTTGCCAGCTCAAAAATCGGTTCAAACCGGTTTAAAAACCGGTTTTCCAAACCGGTTCACACAAACCGGTCCCCAACCCGGTATACTCCTAAATGCTTCAAACCGGTTTCAACCCGGCGGTTTTAGCCTAACCCGAACCGGTTTGCTCCAAACCGGTTTATCCCAAACCGGTTTGCCGGTTTGGACCGGGTAAAAAAAAAACCGATTTTTTTGTGCACCTCTACTTCCATCTAAGAGGTAAAAGCCTCTACCAAATGATTAGTCCCACATTAGCTTAATCCATTAATACCATATCAAATAACGTGATCATCTTAAAATTTAATTATGCGTATCAATTAGGATATACTAATTAGGTGTATGTGTATATAATGCATACCATTTTCTCACTATTACAATTATCAAATATACTTTTCAACTAAGCGTCTTAGCTATGGCTAAACTTATCCTATTTCACGTGATCTTCATTCTTCTAGGCATGTCAGGTATGATTTAAATTATCCAAAATCACCCATTGTTAGAACCTTTATCTTTTTTAAAAGATATTTTCAAAAGATTCAACTTGGCTTCTTCGTGCATGTAAACATCAAGCATGAGTTTCAATTTTATTTCAACCATGATATATAACGTTTAAATTACAAAGTGTATTATAAGGAGTAGGTCGTATTAATTAAAATATAAAACAGCAATAAAGGAACTTATAATAATCTTCGTATTTCTGAAACTATATATGCGTGCTTTCTGATATTATTTTACACGGTTATTTTGTATTTAAAAGGAATTAATTGATAGAGTAATTAATATAATTACAATGTAGTGGTTTTGTTGGTGAATGCAAGTGATGAATATGCGGGGAAAGTTGACCATGAAGTGAATAGTCGACCGGTATGTGAGTCAGCGTTAGGGACATGTTCAGCCGATTGTTTCACCGATTGTTGCAATCAGAGATGTAAACTTAAAGAATGGGGAGTAGGTCGTTGTGATCGCCTAGGCCATAGTGCTTTTGTTTGCGTATGCAAATATTATTGTTGAATTTTTTATTTTTTTTATAAAAATAGTAACCAATGACTCATCTATTTATAAAATTGTATGGTTAATGTTTTTATCGCTTGCTCATTATCGTATACAAACATTGAAAAACGACGTAATGAAGGTATCGTAAATAAGTGAAACTTTAATATTAATTTATATGCACTGATTATTACATCATGTGATGTATATGTTTTATGCGGTGATATTTTTTTGTAAATAAGATGCATTTGATTAGTATACTAGATGTGTTGCAAATTATGCTTTAGAGTAATATTGATGCATAGAACACAATTACATGATACTTTAGTATAATAATTGTTGCATTCATCGAATGCGTTAATAGTATAGTGCATTCATGGTAATTAGATTACATGTGTTTCATCTATATTCATTTACTTTGGTTTTTGAAACTTGTATTTGATTTAATTATTGAAACATGTAATAATATTTAAACTTTAATTTGAATATTGTTGTCTTGACTCATTTGATGATGGATATATTTAAGCTTTAATTTTGAATATTGTTTTACTTTTAGTTGGTGGTCATTTGTGTTCGTTTATGTTTATGTATGTCTGTATGTGTTTACTTATATCCATGTTTGTCTGTTTATGTTCGTTTAAAATATCAACGAACGAATATTTGTTTAGTTCTAATTTACATGATAGTAAAACAATCGTACTTAAAGATCGTACATTTAATTGTAAAAGCACGTACCCGTATAACAGTTACTCAATGTCAAGTAACATATCTTTCATAAAGCTTCGTGTCATCTCAACTAAACTTTGTGACCCCAACTATTAAAAGTAGAGTCCGATATAATTCTAGTACACATTTTCACAACAAGAAAACTCATTCCCATTCTTGCCACTTTCTAAATTATCTGATTACGACTTCGAGAATACCATCAAAATAGTTTAATATCATAGTGGTCATACACGATTTAAAAAGATATCTAGTCAATTACAAAGTACAAACTATAAAACCTTTTTTTGTAAGTGTTTATTTTTTAAAATAAGTAGTTATTAGGAGGTTGTTTAAGATTGCTATATCTAATTTTAAAAATTACAATTAGGGATGGCAAAATAAACCAAGTCTGGCGGGTATACCCGAAACCCGATTGATATAGAATTAGTTTTAAAAAAATTTGCAGATATGGAACAGGTATAAGATTAGTTGATACATGACCTGTTTACCCGAATCATATACCCAACAAATTATAATTTTAGTTATTATTTTACATTAAATCATGCCTATTATTTAATACTTCATTTTAATAGGTTAATTATGTGAAAAATTAATTTTTTTTTTAAATATGCATTTGATGATATTAATGTATGTAATTTATTTATATTTAATATGTTACTATAAATAAAAAAATATTGTCATAGAAAAGTATACGACAAATACCTGCGAGTATGCCTGATACCCGATACTAACGGGTATACCTGATACCCAATGGGTAATTACCGGACAGGTAATGGGCCAAGTACGGAACACGATTTTACAATCGGGTATGTTACTAGGATTACATATACCCGGCCTATTACCATCCCTAATTACAATAACTACATAACTATTTTTTAGAACGGTGAATTTTTTTACTCATGTGAAACTTTAACCCGAAACCTTCGTGTTCCAAAAGGCTTTGCTAACGCCGATGTGCCACCAACCGAGCGGTATCTACATAATTACTTAAATAAGCGATCTCAATTCTCAAATACGTCCAAAAGTTATATAATCATAGTAAACCGTTTACTACTTGAAAAGAGATCGCTCTTTAAATACATTATTTTGAAACGATTGTAATCAGGTGCGACTCGTTCTTACAAGCATCAATTTTATTTTTCACATAGCTAGAGCAAACAAGACACTTATCATTTAATCCTATTCAATTAAGACTAATACAATAGTGTTGAACAATCGATATGATATTTTTCATTAAAAGATTATACTTTTAATATATGCGTCAATCGTTTATAAATAATCTATATTTATTTAATTAAATGTAAAACAATTTGGAGAGAGGTGTCCGGGGGAGAGAAAAATATTTGCCTTGTTATGAAACTAAGTTAAAATTTCATGTATTACACGGGTTAAATAGATATAATGTTATATACTTACTATTAAAAAAGTTAAAAAAAAACACGTGTATTGTACGGGTTAAATAAATATGGGTATTATACAGGTGGAATAAAATAAAATATAATATGTTAACACATACAATTGTTAATATATGCCTTTAAAAATGAATTTTACATGACAGTTATAAATCATGTTAAATTAATTTTTTAAACATTTTTTTTCAACCGGATATTAATTCTTTTATATAGCTGGTAAATGTTAATTCAGTTAAATTGTATTTAGTTCTTCAAATATCCTTTTAGCACATATAAGTTAACTTAAATTACACTTATAATTAAATATATAGATACATATAAAAAAAAGAAATAAAACTTGTATTTTTTTTAACATCGCTTTTTTTTTTTTTATTTGACATATTGTATTTTTACCATTCAAACCATCCAGTCACAATAAATTTTTTAAAAGTTTTATAAATCACTTATACAAAAGCAATTATAAATATCATTATTCTTCCTTTTTTAATATTTTAACGAATAACGAATATAATTTTAAATTGATATGGAAAGTCGGAAATTATAACTATTCATGATCACTTTTATAGTAAATTTATTTTATTAATATATTAACTATTCATATTTAAACTTATATTAAATATCTAAAAATATATTCTTTTAGTATAATTATTATTTAATAGGAGAGAGAGGCGAAAAAATAAAATTTTAGATGACATATAATTATGTCATGTATCATTTAGGATTTTTATTTATTAGGTAGGATAGATAGATATAGAAGTATAGATACAGAAAATTACTAATGATAGAATTAAAATAATAACTTATTTGACAGTATTTACTTAATCCATTAATACCATATCAAATACTCATTAATACCATATCAAATAACGTGATCATGTTAAAATTTAATTAGGTGTATGTGTATATAATGCATAACATTTTCTCATATAGAAAATTACTAATGATAGAATTAAAATAATAATTTACTTGACAGTGTTTACTTAATCCATTAATACCATATCAAATAACGTGATCATGTTAGAATTTAATTAGGTGTATGTGTATATAATGCATAACATTTTCTCACTATTACAATTATCAAATATACTTTTAAACTAATCGTCTTAGCTATGGCTAAACTTATCCTATTTCACGTCATCTTCATTATTTTAGGCATATCAGGTTTGATTTAAATTATCCAAAATCACTCATTATTAGTTATTACAACCTTTAATCTTTTTTCTAAAGATATTTTCAAAAGATTCAACTTGGCTTATTTATGCACGTAAACATCAAGAACGAGTTTCATTTTTATTTCAACCATGATATATAACGTTTATCATTTTAATTGGAACATAATACAGGAATACTGCTTGCGACCGCAATGGAAGAATCTTCCCCATCAACTCCCGGGTACTTAAAGCAAAAAACATGTAATATGTCATTGGGGCCATGTTCAGCCAAGTATTGTTATGCAAGTTGTTGTGCTGACAAATGTAGAGATCAAGTTAATGGAGTAGGGTTTTGTGTTAGCATTGGGCGAGGTGTTTCATTATGCCAATGCACATATCCATGTTGATGTGTGTTTATGTTTGAATATTCTTGCCTATGTAGTTTCCTTGTTATGTTTTAGATCTAATAAATAATTTTTACAATGTAATAAAGATATTAAACAAATTGTCACAATTGTTGGGGGTCTTGTAGACCATGTTAATGTTCTAATGATAAGTGCCATGTGTTTTCTAAGAGCAATTATGTAAAGAGTATGGTAAAGAAAAATGCTTCATTAGCCATGCAAATTGTTAGTAAATTATATTAATTAAACTTGAGTAATTGAAACGGTAGATATGTTTTATAAATAAATAACAATACACTTGTTTTTTTTTAATATTTGTGTTTTTTAAAAAATTTTATTACCACGAGTATATTTGTTTCTTTTATAAAAGTTTAAAAGAAAATTTAGACAGTGTTAGAAACATGTAGTTGATGGATACGATTAACAAACCACAAATACTAAAAAGGTGAAATTAAAACTGTTAATTAGAAAACGAAATTACTAAACCCTTAAAAAGAAAATTGTTTTTATATTTACTTTGCAAAGGTATAACTAAACATGTGGCTTGGTGTGGTGATTAGTGTGTGTGTGATGTTCAAGTCCTTTGGTTTGTGGCTTGTCCCAGAATCGATTCCCAAGGCTCCCTTTTTTCTTTTCTTTCTTTTTTTTATATATTTCTTTTGAATAATATATTTTCTTAAACTATTAGGTCGCAATGTGCTTAGATACGTTTGTGTAGTTCAACATAAAAAAAACCCGTCTCAAATTTGTATGTTTCTTTTGCATACTTAGGTATTTAGTGTCGACGGCAAAACCTTTTTTTTTCTTTTATTTAGTTAACGGCGTTTCTTTTTTGTGCTTAACCACGTTAATTTAACCCCCTCAGCCGTATAAGTTCCGCTTCCCGCCGTGTATCTATGTTTAGACGTAAACTTTTATTGAAAACGAGTCAAGTCAAATATAATACATGTTCGTGCTTATTTTTATGTACATTTCCAGTTGGCCTACGTTTTGACGTGTTCAGAAATGAGTCGGGTTACGTATCCATTTGGTCTACATTTTCAACGTAAATTTTTTTCATAAACGAGTCCGATCAAATATAATACGTTTTTATTCGCCGGTATAAATTCGAGTTATCTATGTTTTGACTTCACCGTAACGTGCGGCGGGTAAAGTTCTTAGTTTAGTCTAATTTATAATAATTAAAATTAGAAATTTAACTAAATCTATATTATATATAATACATTTGAGTAGGACAAAGATGTCTTTTAACACTTTTTAAGAAAATTTACTTACACATTTTTTTAAGCATAAGATAAAACCCTCTAATGCTTTAAAAAAACTGAAAATGGAAGTTATTCATACAGTAACTACCTTCTCCTCTCATGATTTTAAACGGCCATAACTTTTTCATACGTTAATATTTTTAAAAAAAATCACACTATAAAATCGAGCATTTTATTCTATTTAACTTGAGTATGGTATTGCTATAGTTTTTTTTCTAATAAAAAAACATGTCACGTGATTACAAGTGTCTGTGTTCTCCGTCGCATCGCGCGGGCACCCTCTAATTTTATTTATTTGATTGTACGAGTTAAAAGTTGATTTTTATTTAGGATGTCATTCTTTTAATCTATATTTTATAGAATAAACTACGTCTTTCGTCTTCAGATATCTTAAAAAAATGCAACTGCCTTCTTTATTTTAAATATTTACACAAAACATCATTTCATTTAATGTTTCACACATTTCGTTTAATGTTTCTTACATTTCGTCTTTTGATGAATGAACCATTATCTAAGGCAGTTCCTTATTTTACTTCCACATCACGTAATTTACTCAAACAATAATAAAAATAATAAATTAAAAAATAACCCAACGTTAGTTTCACTATGTGCACACCGCTAAAACGACCAACCTAAGTGTTGTGTTCCCCGTCGCATCGCGCAGCCCCCCACTAGATAGTAGGCACAATTAGTAATTACTTCAAAACAAAGTCCACATAATAATATAACAGAATTAACATTATTATTTTTAGTCCTCAAACCTGCTCCATTCGCTGAAGCAATCAAAGATAACCAAATTCAAGAAACTCATCATACAGTATATGTAGTAGTCAAAGAGGAAGAGATAAAAAAACTATCTTAACATTAATTTATCTATAAAATTCCTCCTTTTTTTATCAAACCCATGTAATAGACTTAACATTATTTTCTCAAGTTTAGCGCGCCGCAACGCGCGATTTGATATAATATGATATGATTTAGTATGATACGATACAATATAATATGACATAGTTTGGCATAATATGATATGAATTATAAAACTTTACAATGTATCATGCTATATATATTTTATACGTAACGAAAATATTTTTATATAAATAAAATATTATATATTATTATGATAGTATACTTCAAAGTAGAAAAAATAAAATAAAATATGTTTCATGAACTTAGCTCGGATATCAAATGTATCTAAACCTAACAGGTAAACTCGAAACATTCATTTAAGAATGAGACCGGGCATGATATTAGTTTTAAAAGTTTTCAGGGGAATTGGACGGTTATGGTATCAGGTGATATCCGACCGATTATTCAAACCATACCCGTAAACATTTTCTTTTTATTTTTAATTTTTTTTTTGCTTTGGTAATATACTAATCCATCGACTTTTTAGTTTTTATATTTTTATTTCCTTTTGTCATCTATATTATACTACATAATAAACAAGTAAACTAAGAGAACACTTGTCATATTTCTAGACCTTCTAATTTTCATTTTCATTTTCCTACATCTATCTCCAATTAATAATCAACTCTAATATTTTGAGTTTTTTTCTCAGAAGGGTGTAGGTGGAGAAAATATTTATCAATTAGGTGTAGTTGAAAACTTATTTATCAAAATGAGTGTTTTTCGTATATTTTCATTATTTTTAACTAATTTACTTTCTTTTTATAAACATCCTTTATAAAATCGTTCGTTTTCTTCAATATTTTTTTTTAACATCGTTCGCTTTTTTAAACATTCTTTTTAAAACCGTTCAGATTTTTTAAACAACATTTCCAAAACCGTTTGTTTTTTTTTTCTAAATGCCTTTTTTAAAACCGTTGGTTTTGTCTAAACGTATTTTTTTTAATCATTCAGTTTTTTTTTTCTTCTAAAGCTGTATTTTAATAATTTATGAATCAAAATATTATTCTAACTTTTTAGATTGATAGAAATAAGGATTATTGGATTTTAATAATTCCACATTTTTACCAATTGGCCAATAATAATCCCAACTGAGAATATTCTTACCACTAGTCCCTACTTTCAAACTATTTTGTTACATTGGACTCCCCGTTAAAAAAACTTAACGCCGTTAGATTTTATATGACGTGGACATCTGCAAACCGCCGAAAAGTCGAGCCAAGCTAGCAGTGGTCTCGTGGTGGGTTTTGAAATTGGCTCTGGTGGTGTTTAACTAGTCTCGTTGGTCCGGCAAGTCCAAACAGAGATAACTGTAGTGTTTAACGAGACAAGTTAAACACCACCAGAGCCAATTCAAAACCCACCACGAGACCACTGCTAGCTTGACTCGACTTTCCGGTAGTTTACAGATGTCCACGCCATATAAAATCTAACGGCGTTAAGTTTTTTTAACGGGAAGTCCAATGTAACAAAATAGTTTAAAAGTAGGGACTAGTGGTAAGAATATTCTCAGTTGGGATTATTATTGGCCAATTAGTAAAATGTGAGATTATTAAAATCCAATAATCCTAGAAATAATTATAAGTCAAAATATCTTTCAATTTTTTTATAAAATGTTCTATAATCACGATGAAACGAAATATTTTATTAAATAGTTTATTTAACTCTTAATAAATATAAAAAAAACGTTTGTAAACTTTTTTAAAGAAAATAAAAATATATATTTGAAAGAATAAAGAAATTTCCATTTGAAAACGTTTTAGAAAAAGTTAAAGAAAACGTTTATAAAAAAAATAATGCGTTAAAGGAAGTTTTTATAAAATATAACAATCCAACAAAAAATATTTTATATTTTATAAAAATATATTTTATCATAATCTTTTCCTTTCATTTTAAAGCATTTTTTTAAATAGAAATTCTATTTATTAATACTATATAATAAATAAAGGTTTTGGAGTGACACTTGTCACTCTCAACATTTTTTTTCCGCCTCTTCTATTAATTACACAAGTTTTTTAAATGTTTCCCGCCTTTCTTTCCTATTAAATAATAATGATTTTTATAAAACGTTTTTTTTATTTAAAAAAATATGCCTGTTCATAAACTATTTTTATAAATTGAACATTTTTTTCATTCTTTTTATAAAGTATTTTAAAAAAATAAATATTTCACCAATAACATCGAACGTACAAATCTTCATAGGATCTACTGATTTACAACAAGTTGTCTTTATTTAACTCATGTAATACATTGGTTTTAACCTAGTTATCTAATAAGATTAGGAGAGAGAAAAAAAAGTTTTAAAAATCACCCATTTTGGTAAATATTTTTCAAATCACCCATTTTGGTAAATAAGTTTTTCAACAACACTCTTTTGAAAAAAAAAACTCTACTATTTTAGGCAACTAAATTAATTATTTGTTTCAATTTTTATCTACACAATTTTAATTTAAAATTGTGTTTATCATCAATTAATTTGTTCAATCATATTTTTATGTATTCTATAAACTTAAAACAATTTTTTAGCCAGCTAGGATTCAAATAAAAATTTTAATCATATATTTACATATTCACATTGTTCTATTTTGACGAGTGTATGTGTTAATAGATTACATTATATTTTATTCAACCCGTGTAATACACGGGTTTATTCAACCCGCAGACGGATTTTAAAAACATAAACTTTTTATTTCTAAGTATATAACATTACATTCATAAACGTATTCAACCCGTGTATTACACGAGATTCTAACCTAGTAAAATTATATAAAAATAAAAACAGTAAAAAACTAACAGGTATACCTGATACCCGACGGGCAATGAGTAAACGAGTATCGAAAATGAGATATGTTTTATAATAATGTTACCAAATTGGCGTTATTATTATTGTTATTATTTAAAGAATAACAATAACAGCATGACTATAATGGTTAATGTGAGCAGTCGGACACATGTTCCGTGAGCCTCTGCTAATTTCTTGACACCATTTATAATGCATTGGTCTTCACTCCTCACCACCATTGAAAACAAACCTCTTCTTATTGTTTCTACCGCATCATGCCAATGCAACCCACCACTGAAAACAAATCTGTTCCGGCCAAAAAATTGCTGGTACTTTTAACCCTTATCTTTTCATTCATCTGTTCAAACCCTGTTTATTTATTTAAATTATTTGATTTTTATGCAGGTGTTTGTGCCTTCTCACCCTTTGATCAAACACTGGGTTTCAGTGCTTAGAAATGAGCAAACACCACCCCCCATCTTTAGTAAGTTATGCCGTCACATTTTTGGGGTTTTAATGTTTGTTTGGATTTTGATTCTGCATTTTTGTTTCTAGAATGTGACATGCAATTGGATGCACATGATCTTGTAGCTTCAATTTCTTGTTTTTTTCTTTTGGGATTTTTAATTTTTTCAAAGTGAAGTTGTAATTTGTCATAGAGCTTGTGTAGATTGTGATTATGCAAATATGAAGGGCGGTTTTATCGGTACACCATTCCCATTTTATTCAGGCACCAGATGCAATACTATATTACAGGACATATCACATTTTTTCGCCAACAATACAGGCTGTAATGCTGTATGGGGTGTGTTTTTCTTTAATACGGGTTGTATTGCTGTTTTAACTGACACGGAAGCGACTGACTGGCTGAAAGATGCAATACAGCTCATATTACCTTTTTTCGCCAACAATGTGGGCTGTATGATCACGTCACCTTATGTATCTATAACAGGACCCTTCTAGAATTCAACATGCAGTTGGATGCAGATGATCTTGTTTGCAGCTTCTATTATACTACTTAAGTGTGATTAAATCTAATAAAACTGTAAATAATTTGTATTTAACTAGAATGAAGATGCTCTAAATCAAGAATCAAGATTCATCTACTACAAGAGTGATGGTGCTCTAAGTTAATGACACATTCTTGAATACCTTAATCATCATTTGTTTATACGGAAACCATTCTAAATCTAATATAATTCGTTCATCTTTTTCATCGAATCATATATTTGATTCATCTGTCACTTTGTTTGTAGGGAATGCCATGGCTGAATTGGGAAGGCTACTTATGTATGAAGCATCCAGGGACTGGCTGGTACACACCATTCCATTATATTTTATTTACAACATAACTGTATTAACTTTTAAAAAACACCACCATTGACAAATTTAAATCAAGATTCAAGAATGTAACCTTTTTTTTTTTGCAGCCTACGGTTTCAGGGGAGATTCAGTCACCGCTCGGGGTTGCTTCAGTAGAATTCATTGATCCACGGGAGGCTGTAGTGGTTAGTATATTAATCCCTTTTCAGTATAATATATTACAAAAAATTGAGAAAAAATACCATCTTTTTTCTATGATTTTCTGGTGTTTTTCATCCTTGATTTTTTTTTAACTTTAGTCATTATACAAGTGTATTTAATCATATATTTTTGTACTAAAGAGTCACTTTTGTAGGTTGTTCCTATCCTGAGAGCTGGTCTTGCTCTTGCAGAGCATGCATCATCCATCTTACCAGCAACTAAGACATACCATTTAGGTAATTACTAATTATTTAATGTTGATGTAATTAATTAATTAATTAATAGTCAAGTATAATTTCATATGACAGTTTTGCATAAAGTTAAAATCTTTTTTATTAAATTAGGTGTTAGCAGAAATGAGGAGACACTTCAACCAACAATATATCTAAACAAGTAAGAAATTCCAACCGCGGTAGTTAGTTATTACCGAACATATCATCATTTTCAGAAGCTATTTTGTGCTAATATTCTCTGAATTTTTTTTTTTTTTTTTTTTTTTTTGAGTTTGATCCATGCATGGCTTTTCATAGTTCTTCAATTTTCTTATGCAGGTTACCTGCAAAATTTTCTGAAGGAACTCGAGTTTTCATTGTTGATCCTATGCTAGCAACAGGCAAGTTTGTCTTCCATCTAAATATTGAAGTCTTCCCTCTAAATTAAATTTATTTTTACCGCCATTTTAATACGCGTCTTTTTGTATTTAAATTATCTTTAGGTGGCACTGTAATTACAGCCATTGACCTGATCAAGGAACGCGGAGTTGACAACCAGCATATCAAAGTGGTAAGTAGGGAAAACGTTGCCCGTTGGTATTCTGTTATTAATAATTATAACATTTTAACTTAGAGTCCGCGTGTTATTAGATATGTGCTGTGACGTGCCCTCCGGCACTCCAAAAGCTGAGCGACAAGTATCCCGGGTACAATATTACTACAACCCGAAAACCATAAACACTTGATGATGGCTATTATTATCTTTTGAGATTGACATTTTTTAAATTAATTTTTTTAGGCTTCTTGTGTATGCTGGAATCATTGATCCAACTCTTACTGACAAAGGGTGAGTAATTTCACAAAACCGGCGATGATTAATCTTGTGTTAATGAGTTGTCTAAAGCTCGTGTTTGAATGGTGATTGCAGGATGATTATCCCGGGATTTGGAGATGCAGGAGACCGCAGCTTTGGTACATAAAACTCGACCAGAGCAAGTGTTTTGCAGGACATGTTTTAATTTGCAGTTTGAAGTGGTTTTGAAACAAGTTTTAGCTGAATAAGTTGTCTGAGTCTTTATGTTAGTTTTTGTATGTCTCAGTCTTTTCTTTTATCTAGTTCTGAACCTTGGATCTGATTGTTAATTTTGGTGTTTTGTTGGTCAAATAATTGAATCCGCTGATTATGTGATTCTGGGCAGGTAGACCTGGTAATCTTGACCCAAAGTAGGGGTATTTTAGTAATTTTATAAGAATTTTATTTTATATTTTAATGGGATATTTTAGTAAATTTAAAAGAAAATACCATTAAAATATAATATAAATATTCTTCTAAATTTACCAAAGTAATTAAAAACATAAAAATATATAAAAAAAATAAAAAATAATCTAGTTTTTAAGATCATGTTTCAGATTATATCCCAATGAGTAAATTTCCAACATAAACGACGATATTCGATTTATGTGAAGAACCCGCAAATGTGATGGTTAATGAGTAATTAGGTACCCGAGGGGATGGTGTATTTTAGAATCATGTATGTCACTCAATATACCAAAAGCACTCTAGTCCCACATTCTCTGTTTGTCCGAAATAGTCATTTTGCTATACACTGGGTTGAGCTTCAAAGTTGGCAAATTCGGATTCGAAGCTTGAAGATGCGTTTACAGCAGAATTAGTGCTTTTTAAAGTAGTGTGTAAAATCTGTTTCATACATGAAGAAAATGCCTGCAACTTGGTCCATTCACAGGGTAAAGACTAACTTTACATAAAGACAAGAGCTTCAGGCAACTTACAATACAACCAGTTACCCACAACGGGTGTACTTTCTTGAGCAGCCCAAACTAGAGGATTATTTCCCAACAGCAGCATCAATAGGACTTCCAGTCTCAAAATACCACCAGATGTATCTACATAACTAACTAAAAGGATAAAGATAAATAAAACAAGCAAAAACTTTTATATAAAGCTTCATAAAGAGTCCACCCATCCGAAGGGTATTTTTGACATTTCATCAGTAAAAAAAAGATAGAATGTACAAGACACGGGGGACAGATTTAGGGCATGAGTGTTGAGTTATGGAGACTGATGAAACATGAGCTATATGTTGGTAAGGCAACTTTTGGATGGTCGGTGTAAAACAAAATCAAGGTCAATCTTCTAAAGATGACCTAATGACACCCGACGCTGATGACACAATTGACTTATGAAAATTGACTCTGTACTGAAGGAACAAGCGTTGATAATCCGACTCTGGTGAACTAAAATAAGAATGACAGACTTGGCCCATATATTTTTTTTTTGGGAAGCTTGGTTATTGCTTGTGGTTTGGGAACCTTGTATATGGTTGAAGTACCTACACATAGAGTTGGTTCATACTAATGTTTATGGCCTTACATGCGGATTGCCGTACTATGTCATCTTCATTGATGATTCCACATGAAAGGTATAGGTTTATTTTGTGAAAAAATAAATATGATGTTTTCACTACCTTTAAGAAGTGGAAAGATGATGTTGAAAACAAGACTGATATAAAAGTTACATGTTTAAAGTTAAATAATGGAGGTAAATACAACATTACAACAACAAATAATCTAATGGGATTAGAATGCTGAAGATAGTCATGAAAACACCTAAGTAGAAACTAGAATGGAGTTGCTGAAAGAATGAACAAAACCTTGAACGAAAGAGCAAACAGTAATAAGACTTATTTGATTAATCAGACCCGGAGTACTGTAAGTGTTCAAGATTCCATTCCCAGGAATAGAGAACTTTTTCATACTTGAAAGTTTCCAGATGTGTTTCTTAAGTCAAAGTTAAAAATGATGACAGACAAAAGCTTATAGCAAAAATCAAAAAGTGTGTATTTATTGGTTATGGTTCATATGAGACGGGATATCGCTTTCAGCTGAAACAGGGATGTCACCTTCAGTGAGAACGCTCACTACAAAGAAAAGCATGTTGCAGAATCTGAAACAAAGAAGAAACCAAATGAAAAAACCATGATATGTTTGAAGATGTTACAGAAACCGACCTTACAATATCTAATAAGCTTTCAAGGTTTGGAAAGTTCATGAACCATTTAGGGTTCGAAGAACAGTGAGAGATCCCATTCTCCATCAAAAAATAATTTGCTATCGACCAAGAATTGTCAGCCAGGATCTCATCAAGAAGCCCTAGGTTTGAAAGAATATGTACAGTGGGAGCGGGCTATGAAGGAAGAGAAGACTTCACGTGAAAAGAACCAGATGTGGTCTTTGCATGAGGCCATATATAGCTCATGCAGTGGAAGTTGTCAGCAATAAGCATTAGGAAGCAGTCAAGTGGTTGTTATGTCACTTGAAAGAACCTCTAAGGTAGAAGTATGAAAAGGTGTTATTTTGGAAGGTTTTGTTGACGCATATTTGGGTGGTTGTTCAGATCTGGTAAAAGGGATATGTTTTCATAGATGGTGAACAACGATCAGTTAGATCTCTTGACAAGAAGGGTGTTGCTCTTTCAACCACTGAAGCAGAATATATGGAGATAGCAGAAGCAAGCAAAGAGCTCATATGTTTGAAGAATTTCTTATCAAAGTTGGGCAAAGAACGAACAAGATGACAATGTACTCTATTATGAGAACCGTAGTGTGGTTCATCTCACAAAGAATCTGGTGTTACACAGTAGAACGAAAAAGATTCAGATAAGATCACTTCATCATCGAATTGTTGAGTGATGGTACACCGCCAATTACGAAAGATACTTGGTGCAAAGAATCATACAGACGTGTTTACTATACTAAGGTGGTGACAACAGAAAAAGTGAAGCTTTGCATAGCTTCAACTAGACTTCTAGATGACGAATCAGGTGTCGAGCTAGATCGAGGAATATCCATGTTTTACCATATCTTGGATGGCAGATAGTTTGAGGATTGGCCTCCAAGTGGAAGACTGTTGAGTTGTGGAATCTAATGAAGTACTAAAGTTATCCATACGTTGGTTGGCAAGGACCTAGGCGCTTGGTAAGTTTTGGACGTTTTCACTAAGGCAACTTTTGGGATGGTCAGTGTGAAACAAATCAAGGGTGATCTTTCAAATTTGACTCTCTACAATGATGAAACAAACGCTAAAGTTAGTTGACTCTCTACGATTGATGGAACAGGCGAACAGCTCAATGATCTGAAGCTAATAATATAACTTTTATGCCGCACCATTTCAACCTGAATGAAAGAATTACCCATCTTGACTTTTCAACAACTCGCCAATTTTACCACCTCCACAAGAGCATAGTTGCAACTTGCAAGTTTTAGTATATATTATACAATCTTAAAAGGTGTAGAACATGCCCAAGAAGAAAAACAAGAACAGTATCAGAAGATGAGACAGAAAAAGCAACATGCACTAAAACAAAAATATTTTATTCTACAGAGGTAAAGTCAAAGCTCAAAAAAATGAGTACCCACAAGAATGATGACTACAGATCACTGTAATTGCGCCAAACTGCACGGAATTCCTCACGGAATGTATTCAGGCGGGCTTTCAGGTTAGGTGTCCGAAAGCTTGCATGCATGATGGTAACTGAGAAACAGATGTTAATTATTTACAACCAGTATCTATTATTTTTAAATTAAGTTCATATTGTTCATGGAATAAGAAGGTTGAAATATACCAAGAAGGCCGATGCTCAGTGCCCATAACAAAGTCAAGAGACCGCAAGAAACAAACCACAGAAAGAAACTCACTGTGAAAAGGACAAAAGGATAATTAGTTAATTACCAGGTCAGCAGTTAGAAAACAGCAAGTTTTTACCAAAAAAAAATAACTAATTTTAAATGTGAGAAGAGCAGAAGGCTTTTCCATACCAGCAGAAAACAACAAAACAAATTGCCAACGAGGCCGTCCACATATATATATTGCCCTTTTAGAAGAAGGGCGCCCACGAAGAACAGGCCTGCAAGTTGCAGATAGCCATGTAAGAAACATTACCCTTTTTTAATAAAATAAAAAAAGGCAAAAAAAACTCACATTAATGGAGGTCTCATTTTTGCAGCTACATGTGGAGAAAACCTCCTCACAGTTCTTGTTACTTTTTCACTAAATGTGCCTGCAAAGCTGTAAAAGACAGCGGTGTGTTAAAAAAGGAGTATAAAAAATGATTAAATTCATGAGTACAGAATCTGCTAAATTACGTTCAGCCTGTGAATGATTGACTAACATACATCAAAAAGTGGATATATGGTCTAAATATGATATGTCATCGAAGTTATCAATTACACAAAAAAAATTGTATGACAAGTGGCCAAGGAGACAAAGGGCAAGATGGTGTCCACCTAGGCATCCTTGAGGTGCCAAGATATTTGCATATGCTTTTGATATGTGTAATACATTCTGAACACATAAAACCGAAAGCAATAGACTATCAGGGCTTATAAATATTGTACAACACTTGTATTTCTATATAGCATGAATAAGTACATTATACAGGTAATCATAAGATGCTCAACGATTCAACGGACTCGGTTATGAGATTTAAGAAAACAAAAACTAGAAAATGATGTTAATAAGTAAAACGGACGTTTATGTATTTTTCTAAGCTCTTTTTGTGAAAGATTCTAATATTCTATATAACTCTCTAAACAAGGACTAGAGTAATAGTCTTTACTAGAAGAAAAGGTTTTCATTATTTGAAATTTAGTTTATGTTATATCCCCAAGTGGATATTTTCATATCCACCTGTAACTTAGAAGAATATTCACAGAAAAATGAAGCCCGGACAAAATTTAGAATCCTACAAGACTCGATATAATATGTGCAAGGATGGAGTTACTTTCATCAACTTCCCATTGAGATTTTTCATGGTTATACTTCTAGTGTTTGTAATTATTTTAAACCCAAATTTGATTACAAACAAACATACCGAGTAAAATCCCACTCATAGTAGCTTTTGTAAAAGCACCGGATCCCCAAATTTGATTATTTTCACTAAACTTTGCTACATATGCATTCCAAAACCAAAAACATTTCCATGATTATTTAAACCATGGTCATTGCATAGTTGTTAAAAGCCCTCACCTGGGGCACCTAGGCGCGGTTTTGAGGCAAGGCGCTAGGGTTTGGGCTTTCTGTCTGAGGCGCATATCAAGGAAGTGAGGCGCAATTTTGATTTTTTTTTTTGCTTTATTATTTCCTAGATTATGGTTGAGCTTATAAAAGCTTCCACAATACCTATTGAAGCTCATTTCCTAGGTACTTGATGATTTTGGTATATGACTTTGAACATTTTGGTACTAATTAGATGATATTAAATGTTATATAATAGCTTTTCTTTATTTTATTTGAAAAATAATATTATTTTTCAATACATGATATATTTTAAATATTTTTTTTAAGTGCGCTTTTTTCCTCAGGCCCTCGCCTTTTTTGCACCTTGCGCCTTTGATAACTATGGGTCGGTGTAAGAAAATAGATTAAAAATGGAAGAATGAATATTTGTGCCCAACAACTTCATCTTCAAATTGTTTCGCACTGGATTGCCGTCCCAAATAGCTCATTTTTGTTCTAAGAATACCTTTTAAAGGGCCAATAGGACCATCAAATCAACTTACTGAATTGACACCTTGGAAAATTTAAAAATTTCTAATCATTTGCTTGAACATTGATATTGATATTATTTTATGGGACATTTCAGAATTGTTATGATCTATACAAAATTAGAAGAATTTATGTGTTCTCTTAGTTATAACATATACGAATTTACCGTTTGGCTGAGGTGGATTCTGGTTGTTTGGAATCTCCATTGCTATAGATGAGCTACTGCTTGTGTTTTCAGTGTCTTGTGAAAGAATTTATGTGTTCTCTTAGTTATAACATACATGAATATATATACACATACAAACATGCTAGACTAAATAAGAAAAGAGAATCAAATCAATTCCCTAGTTATATTCCTAAACACTAGGTAGTCAAAAGCGCAAAGGGATCGCGCGCTTTTTGAAGATCATCGCCTTAAGCACAACAGCCTCACCTTGCCTGAGTGCCTAGGCACACCAGGCGCTCGTATTTAACCAATACAAACTGTGACAAGATAGGTCGCAGTAGTCTTTTTTATACACTTAATTACTACATTAAAAAATCAAGAGTTAACTGGGAATATAAATGGTCCATTCCATTACTTGAATTTTCAATTAATGATCCATTCAATCCAATTATGATTTTCTTCATTCCATACCAAACAAACCATTAGTGTTTTCTGCTGTTCTAACTAGACATCCCGGCAATTATGATCTGTTTTGAACCAAATTTGGCCTACTCACGAAAATTATCTTGGACATTTATACCACAGACATCCTAAGAAAAGGATATGTACTGTATTAAGTTGAATAATAATTGTAGGTAGCATCTTTGGAATAACTTCTGCACTTGAATCAAAATTAGTATTTCAACATAGTTGGCTCTCCTTTCCGTCTGTGTTCCTTAGTTCAAAAGAATCAATCACAACTGTAGTCATACTTGTGAAAACATTCCTAAGACCTAAGAGAAGTCGAAACTAAAAATTTGGATGAGTATATTCTTGAAGATAGCCAAAATCCTTTGAAGCAACCCTAACTATAAGTCCAAGATAGAGGAGACAATTGGTCTTGAATTGAAACTTCATCTAACTTTAAATCCCTAACCAGTGTGGACATAGACTATAGTTGTACTAAAAAAACCTTATAAACTACACGTCTACACACTGCCTAGAGCATTTAAATGTTCATCAAATTCACACACCATAAGTTATGTTTGTGCACTTTTCATAAAGATGCTTGCATCTCAATTATCAATATCATAAATAACAACATAAATAGTATTACAGGTGAAGAGTGATGTACCTATCATTTAAGAAAGCTATTGTTAGAGCAGTTGACAACGCTGCAACAATGGCAAGTGGTCTCCTAAGAAATCCAAGTCCTACACATGAGAAATTTATCATCATATCGTTTAAAAACAACTTCAAAAACAGGTCAAATAATTGGATCTCTAGCTTAAGCTTACCAAGAATAAACACAATCATGAGAAAATAATTCGTCCGGTAGCTGCAAGAAGCACAAAAACAGATAAATCTTTGTAAATCACAAGCTATAACTGTTTACCCCAATTTCAACAGAAGATATAACAGATTAAAAAGCTTATAATGATAATTAGGGTTCACAACTGTCGCAATCAAACAATTAGAAAAGTAGTATTGATAATAAAATAACACGATTAGATAATAGGAACGTACTAGTAGAGATTACACTTGAGGCGACTGTTCCATTTGTTAGATGAACGAGGGACAGTGAATTTGGAGAAGAATTCGTTGAGAGGACGAGGAGGCGATGACCAATCCACTTCCTTCAATGCTTCGATTAGATCTTCTGCTGAAACTGTTCCCCAATCCATTTCTTTGCTTTCTTGTTGTTTGATCGATGAGCGTGAAATCCCCAAATCGAAATCTGATATCGAGTTTCCAGAAAACGCAAAGATAGTGCCGATTGTAAATGGTGCCGTGTGCCCAGGGTATTTTTAACGTGCCTTTTTTTCTTAATGATGTACGGATTTCGAAAACCAGAAAAAGGGAGAGAATATCTTTTTTTAATAGTATAATAAAATAAAATATAAACACTTTTAATAGTATAGTAAAATAAAATATAAACACTAAAAGAAGGGTTTGTGTGTTATAAAAACATTTCTAAATATACATATTTATTGAACTTTTAACCATTTTGAGAGGGACATTACTTTCCACGTACATACAACTCGGTCACATATCATTTATTAAGTATAAGTTGATAACATAGAATACATAGTTTTTTTATATTCGTCACCATGATTCTAAAGGAAGAGTCGACAAGGGCTAACTACATACTGATTGGCTAATTTCCCTCGGTGACGTAAGACTCAAGAAAATACCACAATAAGGGAACCTGCTCTTGTCGAAAGATAGGAGAAGATCAAGGCTTTGATTTAGATAGGGAAGATTCTGACAACTCATTATATTGGGATACTAAGGTATAGAGTGACATACTAGAATAGAAGAAGAGGTACACTAAAACTACCTTAGGACCTGTCTTGCTGTGGAAGCAGTGGCCGAAAGCTTAACTACATCAGCTGTAAAAAGCGGAATATCGGCTGGTGACGGAATATCGGGCAAGATACGTCGTGTTGTTGAAAGAGCTGTCAAACAAGGAGGATTCTGTTTTTGGTGAAATCTGTACCGCTCGCTCGCTCTAGAGAACATCATTTTATTCACTCTTATAACAAAGACCCATGTTTGCTCTAGCTAATGTAGCATGCAACTGTAAGATAGTCCTGATAGCTACCGTTCGCTGCTACCTACTCACTACCACTTTAGCTACTAAAGCTCGGAAATAAGAGCATTAGCTCGCTCAAACTCCAAACATCCTATATTTGAGCTCAACTCATAACTAGACTACTCCTATGATCATGATCATATGTTGCCTCACTAGTGCATGCGGTATGAGGTAGGGATTCCGGATATATCTATATGAAGTAATTAGTATCGTACCCCAGCAGATAGAAGTCGGACTAAAACCCCAGAATTTAGGTATTTGAGATCCCCGAAGTTCCCATCTGTCATGTCCTTATAGTAGAACTCAGATTAGAGATTGGATTCATACTTATTCAATACGGAACTACAGGTCCTATCTTATAGACTATAACTCACAGCTAGGACTCAAAGGCAAACTGCTGGCTTGGCTCACTTACTTACACTCAGAAGCCTTACTTCCCGATCCTTACTCAGTCCAAAAAGGGGATATATTTTATGACAACAAGTGTCTTAGTGGTATAAAAAGGGGGTTTAAGACCCTGGGTTCAAGAATACGCAAAATACATTATGTGAAGCTAGAGTGGGGACGCTGAATCTTTTTCCTGTGATGTCAATTTTTCGTTGCTTAGATTTCTAACAACCTGACGTTATAATTTTTATGTCAAATTGGATCACGTAATAAATTTTGATGTTGTAATAAAATTCATCAACATAATAGGAATACAATATCATTAAAATGAAAGAAAAATACATTCAATAGTTGTTCCTTACGGGTTTTCAACTACTAATTCAAGACCAAGTAAAATCACTACAATTCCAATCAACAACAAATAAAATCATAAAGTGAAAAACCTAAAATCACTAAAGTTCCAACTTTCATAACTATTTTTTTAACTTATGTGAACAATACACTATGTGAAGCTAGAGTGAATAACAAAGACAATTTTCATAATAAAGGCCATTTTCATATTGTTATGCTTAGCATAGGGATATCATACGTAGATGTAAAAGAAGGGAAATAAAAACATGGACAATTTAAGAACATTGATGCAACTGTCCTAAAATGTTTATTCTTTGACCTTTTAATTTTTGTTTTGTTGAATTAGAAAGAAAAGGCAAACTTTGATACTTAAGTTAAGAAACTAAAGTGTGTTTTTAATACATAATATTTCCAAAATTATTTTAGTGTCGAGTTTACATTATTATTAAAATAATATAACTTTTTGACTAGACTGTATATAAAAAAAATTAGGATCAAAGTGTTTTAAATCAACCTAACTTGTCTTTATTTTGACCCACATCAAAATTACCTTGTTTGACCCGTGCCCCGCCCCGCCCATCATGTCACATCTACCTATTAGATTCTCAACTACCAAAAAAAAACAGTTTGCAATACTTGAGAAACAACTAATTAACATATTCACAAGCTAAAGCAATCGATACTGGGTTTAGTTGATTGAGGTCTTACCACATCTTGACTTGCCCGTGTGGCAAACATTGCAATGAATCCTGAAATCTCGGATAAGTTTGGAAGAATAAGAAACTACAAACATTGACATCTAATAAAATTTGGAGAAATATTAGTATACATTGCGAGTGTATGTGCACACCCCCAAAATTCACTAACCGAGTTTTACCGTTAGGAGCGTGACATACCAGGATCTCAGTCATTAGTTACGTTGAACGACTCTATATGAGTTTAATAAAAACCACTAACATTGCTCATAGTCACGATGCAACACTAGAAATGAAAACACTGATTTAATGTAAGACTTGCGGAAGCGAAAAGTTAGATGAAAAACATGCGCCAAAACAGTCGCGCCAAAAATAAACAATTCAACAATAAATAAAATAAATAGTTCTTGAGTTTGAAAAATGATGGACTTCGAATGCATGCATGCCTTAGCTTGTGCTTGTACCTTAATGACCTGAGAAAACATGCTAAAACGTGTCAACACTAGGTTGGTGAGTTCACAGGTTTCAATGTTTGTAAAGTTCATTAGATAAAACATTTACAATTTATATAATAGGTAGCTAACCTAGTTACATGTTACTAAAGCGTTTCGACACCGAAGCCGACTGTTTATGTTTGAACTTGCCTCCTACCATGACTATCATGATCAATGGTAAATGTTTAGGTCAATGTTACACCCGTTCGACTACATGTCGTGTTAGCGCGACTAACGCGGGTGGGGCTTGTCAATGCCCAGTATTACTACTCAAGATTACCTAGCTATCCCATGTATTAAACGGTTCGATAAGTAAGGACTTGCATGATTTGTTTGCGCTTAGTACATCAAGTGATATAATTGAAATGTAAAATCTAAATGTTCGTACCCATGTTTTCTCCCCCAAGTCTAAATCATAAGAAAAGGGGCCGTGAAACTCACCTGATGAAAGTGATAATGGGTATAACACACAAGTTTAGACAAAGAGGATTGAGGGTATCGTCCTACACGAGTTCTACACAAATACGCCACGTATAAGAACTAATCCCTATTATATTTTCATGTCCTAAGATAACCGACACGATTCATTCGATCTCATTAGTTAAAATAAACACTTAACTTAATTATTTTCAAAACTATCAAAATACTCTTTTAGAACGAAAATACAATTTTTCTTTCAAAACATACTCCAACAATTACTATTGATCGTGTTCGATTTATAAGGATTTTATGGTAGTATTTAATAACCTTTATGAATTTTATTTATTTCCGAAACAGTGTAATTTGGAAACTAAAAATCTGGAAAAAGGGTTGAAAGGTTCATAAGAGTTAGAAAATAGAAAAAATAATTAAAACTGTGTGGGCCGGACTCGAACCCACGACCTCACAGTTGCAGGTCACGCAGTCATACCGACTGAGCTGCCTTCACAATTGCGAAATAGTCGGGGTTACATAATACGTATACAGAACCTGCTGCAGGAAGTCCAGCATTACAAGAACATAAACGATCGCTACTGTTATGGGTTCAAAGTCATTTTAATCGTTTAGTATTATCCAAAATTGATTTAGGGGTTTTGTTATACACTAAAAACCGAATAGAATGATGGATTTAGTTTAGTTTTGAAGATCGTTTAAGCGAGTTTTACAAGCCTGTTAGGGTTTCGACGAGTTTTAGGTTTAAAATTTCAAAGTTGGATCGATTAGAGTACAAATCAAGGCCAGGGATGTTAGGGCTTTTGATTAGCAGGTAAAAACGTTCAAGAACATACAAGTATCTAACCTGAATTTGCTCGAAACCAAGGGGTACGGGATGAATCAGCAGCGACGGCTTCGAATGGGTAAAGCTTAGGGTTCAAGGCTGATTATAAACGAATTGGATATGGGGATAAGTCGGTTTGGGTTAAGGGACGCGAGATACGAACGTAAAATTCGTCAATTTTGTTTCAAATTTCGAATTTGAAATCAATTTGGTGATAATCCTATCCTTTGACTTGTAGAAGTCAAACATTCAAGTTTTGAGAAATTACAAAACACTCCCCTGCTGTTACTAACTGATTTTTTTTAACGGGGAATACTAACGGAGTTAACGATCCTCTTTTACTTAAATGTTTGCGAACTAGCAGATTGATTAAGTGCAATGCATGAACGAAAACTGATATGACTGAGTTTGTGTTTGTCGGGAATAACCTGAAATGCCGGATGTCACATCATCCCCTTGTTGAAATAATTTTCGTCCCGAAAATTAAACGAAGTCGGTAACGTCTGAAACAAAAAGTTTAGGTTTGTCACAGTATGTAGGTTTTAGCCCAGCAAACGAGCCGAACCGATAACGGCCATGTCCCTGCCGCGCTGCGAGAGGGAATCGTTTTAGCCCCTCATACTATATATATATATATATATATATATATATATATATATATATATATATATATATTATACGCTTTTAGCCCGTTTAGTTTTCTATTAATTTCGTTTTTCTGTGGTAACTTTCGTTCGTTAATTTTTTTTTCAAAAAACGGAATGCACGGTTTTCTTTATTTTTTGTGTCAACGTTCATGTATAACTTTAGTTAAAACCGGAGTTATATTCAACTTGGATATTTTTTTTTTCTGTCGTGCGCTATAGCAACGCTGCATTTCGACATAAGTTTTATCCACCCAAATGAGCTGACCTTGATAAAGACAAGACTCCCGCAGCAAAGCACGAGCGAAAGAAATCTAGTTTATTTAACATACTAACAATATGACTCAACTCAACTAAATCCGAATTAATTTTTTATTTTGGCCCCCTGCTATTATATTTTGCAACCGTGGCGTGTGTAAATTCTAAACCTGGTGTGCATAAGAAGCCCAGTGTGCGCACACGGCACACGATAACTTTGCCCACGGAAAGACCTCCGGAGAAACCCAACACAGCGCATTATAGAAACCCCTCTTTTTTTACCTTATCGATCACTCCATCTAATCATCCAACACCAAATTCATACCAACATTAATATCAAGACACAAAATTTTCCAAATCAAATATCAAAATCGTTCATTCAATCAATCAAACATTCTTCTCCACAACTAAATTCTCTATGTAATTAGAAAACAGTAGCTGATCTCGTTGAGTTCAACTCCAAGTTTCAAAATTAGGGTTTGATAATTTGCTGGATGATGGCTCAATCTCCGTACAGAGTTCGATCGGTTGGGGAATACGTTGTAGGGAAACAGCTTGGCTCCGGTTCGTTTTCTGTGGTATGGCACGCCAGGCATAAGGTCCATGGTACCGAAGTTGCAATTAAGGAGATTCTAACCGGGAAACTGAACAAAAAGTTGGAAGAGAGTCTCATGTGTGAGATTGATATCTTGAGAAATATTAATCATCCTAATATCATTAGATTGCACGACATGATCAAGGTATTTTTGGTGACTTTCTGTAATGATATTTGATTATTTTGTTATTTTTGGTTGGTTGTCATTTTGGAAATTATTTCGATAACTACATTTAACATTATAACGAATACCTCTTGAGAATTGGAAACTTTATGGTGTTAATTTAGTAACCTTTTTTTATATTTATCTAATCAGTATGTGTATCCTTTTTTAATTGGGGTTGAGAGACAATATTTGTGAATTTAACATGGTTTGGACTTGGGTGTATAAGAACTTTAGGTGAATTACTTATCGGTGTTTGGTTAGACACTTGGTTGGCCTTGAGGTGGCGCTCGTGACATCTGGGTGAAAATTGGTCAACATTGGTCAAGATTGAGGTCCGGAGGAAGGTGATACATAGAAACAACCAAAGGGCATTTGAAGAGATTATGAATGGTTGTACATGATAAAGAAAGTCCGATATGTAAAAAAATGAGACAAATGCAGCTTTTGATTGTACATAAGGCTTATTTGGTTGTACATAGAGCAACGCCTCGAAGCGCCTCGCGCTTTTTAAAACTAATGTTGGACAAATATGTATACCTGAATTTGGTCAGCATTTTCAAGGTATTTTCTTTAGGTCTTTTAAGGTTAATCTGGTGTTTGGTGTAGTTTGGAAGTAGCACATTATGCTTTTAAACGACGATACATAAATATGACCTACACATGGGATAAGGGTAGAGTGGTAGATGACACCTGGCTGTGGAGTATATTAGTCTATTTCAAATGTATAGTATAGTTGATGTATGTAGAGTTGTACTTAGCTTATGAAGGGTAGAATGAAGTTCTTGGGGTGAGTACATTAGCATGGTTTATGAGTAGAAGCAAAAAATTGAATCTTTTAGTTAAGTTCGTGCTTGATTATCTACCCGTTTTGAATGTTCTTTGGTTGGTGATGGATGGAGATGCATAGTGAAGATAATAGATATTCATAAGTTATTAAATGACTAGAAAAGAAGGAATGTGATATGATTAGTTTCCCTAGGAGAGTTATGTGCTTATTCGATATCGTTGAAAATTATTGAAAAGTGCTCGAGTGAAAAAAGTAATGTCGTGTATCCCCAAATGACAAATCATTTTCTGGTTTGCAAGATGAATTATGTATTGTCAAGTCATATAATCATATCTGCATAGATCTATCTTGGAACTTGAGGGTTTTAGGCCAAGTACCACCAAAACATAGTTTGTCAAACGATGCATATTAATTTATTAATCAAATCTGTTTTAACCTGACATCGTTTTTATTCTACTTTTACTGTTGGTATCCATGATTTCTTTTTTCCATCTTTGTTGTGACTTGTGGGGATCATTACCTCTTCCTATCTATATACTCTTATATTTACCACTTATTCTTTCCCCTGTTCTTCTATGTTCTTTCTGTTCATCCTCTTCCTGTTTTCTTCTCTCTTCATATTACTTTTCAGTCCTTTTGAGGCTCTCTTTTTGGTTTCCACCTTTTGAATTTGTTCATCTCTTTTTCCAAGGCGACGCACTTTTCTTCCATAACATATTCTCTTAAATCATAGTTAGAATTTACTATTTTGATCATGGTAAGATGCCAAATTACTTTCACACCTTACTAGCCACTAAAAATGGTAATCCTTTGTGTTTCTGAAGATCACTGTCTTTCAAAGCTAAACTGAAAAATAAAAAATTGGAACCTATCTGTTTCTTATTAGTTTTTTAGATTGTTTTTAAAGTCTCAAGTGTGTGAATTAGGAGCCTGGCAAGATACATCTTGTGCTGGAATACTGTAAAGGAGGTGATTTATCTGTGTTTATTCAAAGACGTCAAGGTAGAATTCCTAAATCAACATCAGTGCACTTTATGCAGCAGTTAGGTATCTATAAGAATATTTTTTGTTTTCTTTTTAAACTTGCTAGTATTTACGAGTGATTGAGTTCTTAAAATTGTTTGTTTTGCAGCTACTGGTTTGAAAGTCCTTCGTGATAATCAAATTATCCATAGAGATCTAAAACCACAGGTGGGTGTTAAAAAAATTATTTGCATCAATCTTTTTAAAAAGAATTCAGAAGTTGATTACAGTTAGTTACTTCTATGTATGAGAAACTGATCACTGAAAGCTAGTTTTAAATAAAGGGCCGTAACACTAACCAGGATATCTATTGTATCCTTGCATGACGGTAAAGTATGTGTGTGGAAACGTACTACAAATCAGTATTAACTTTCCAGATATTTCTTATGAATTGTGATATTTCAGGTGTATGCTGTCAGTATTAACTTTTCTGATATTTCTTATGCGTGATGATATCTGTTCTTTTGCAAAAGACACAGTTATGTTTAAGCCTTAAATTCATCTTATAATTTACACGATACAGTTTTCTAAGAAAATATCAGCAGTTTATGAATGTAACTATATTACCATCAAATGTTGCAAGTTAGGTGTTCTGTATTTATGTTTATTTCTTGTGTATCTTATCTGTTGAACAGAATCTCCTACTCTCTACAAATGATGACAATTCGATTTTGAAGATTGCAGATTTTGGCTTTGCAAGGTAAAGTAATGGCAGCACTATGTGGTTATATACGACCATGCCGCATGCCTTATAGCTTTAAATTGAAGGTAACATCTTATTGTATTTGCAGGTCTTTGCAACCTAGAAACCTTGCAGAAACCTTATGTGGCTCGCCACTTTATATGGCACCAGAAATTATGCAACTTCATAAGTATGATGCCAAGGTGCTATATTTAACAATACAATGGACACTTTAGGTTAGTTTTGTTTATGATATTCTCCAGTATTAACATATAAATGGAAACACAGGCAGATTTATGGAGTGTTGGTGCCATTCTATTTCAACTTGTAACCGGGAGAACACCATTCACGGGGAACAATCAAATTCAGGTTTGTAAATCTTCTATTACTGTCAAGTGTTCAGGTTACAAGGACACTATAATACTATATGTTTGGTTAAGAATAATTTTTAACTTTGTCTAGGACACTTGGTCAAATATTAGACTCTTGTAAATCTTGTATTACCATTAAGTTTTAGGGTTTCAAGGACACTATAATACTATTATATTTCACATAATGATTTAAGTTAACAACAGTCTGACACTCTAACCTAACATTTTTTATGCCTTGTTCTTATTCCACCTTTCATGCAGTTGCTTCAAAACATCATGAAATCAACTGAATTGCAATTTCCTTCAGATGTGAAGGACTTAACTCCTGAGTGCATTGATCTTTGTCGAAAACTATTGCGACAAAATCCAGGTATATGTGACTTAAGACTTTGGACAATAACAGAATTTATAGAAACAAGGAGCTGTGTATGTTAGAGATGGCAAATGTGGGCAGGGTGGGTAGTGGGTCAAAAAGGGTCATTTTTAGTATGAGGCGAAACTGAACGGGGGGCTGGGGTTGTTAAGATGAGCCACAAATACTTTTTTGTTCATTTTCTAAAGTAAATAATGTATGTGTGTTCATTAAGATTACAAAAATATACTTTTACAATGATAGTGTAAGTCTTTGAGTAAAGCGTATTAGGAGGTTGTATGCCTTAGGAATTGACTTTGAGCGACTTTCAACTCATTTGACATGTTTCCCATTTAGCTGTTTTTTTTTAATTCGACTCACTTGACCCGTTTGAGCTAGTAAACAAACCAAATTGTCCCACTCATAATTACTTGGGTTGAAATGGCTATCTAATGTTTGCGTTAGATTTAAAAGATGCCAAAATTTATTTGCAGCATATTTTATGCTATGTATAAGTATTACATTATATATTTATATGCTACACATTAGTATATACTGATTCTATGTCTTTTTTAGGTAAAAGGGACCATCCCCGGCAAAATTTTATAGATTAAATTCATGAGAAAATAGGGATTACAGGACAGAAGGGCGCATACCCACTTGATATTTAAACCAGTAGAAAGACATACCTCAACTTGCATGGTTTAAACAAAAAAACATACCAACACCAAAATACCAAATAAGTTTCTCCAGTCAATAAGATAATTGCTAAAATACAGAGTTAGACAAGTCTACCCTTTCATATAATAATTGGTAAAATGCATTATAGGTTAAATGTAACAGGGTAATCGCTAAAATAAAGGATCAAACTACCCTTTCATATAAGATAATTGCTAAAGCCAACATAAAATAGCCATCTTACCAAACCAAACCAAACGTACCCAGTATAATCCCACACATAGCTAACGCTATTAGTAGGGTCTGGGGAGGGTGTGATGAGGGCAAACCTTACCCCTATCCCAAGGGATAGAGAGGCTGCTCCCAAGGGATAAAATAGCCATCTTAGTTATAGTTAATTCATAATGGCTTGAGAATTCTGATTCCTATTATTTATGAATTTGATTACTTTGATGCACAGTTGAAAGGTTGACTTTTGAGGAGTTTTTCACACACCCATTTTTCACCCAAACAAAACCTGATGAATTGTTAAGGTAATTTATAAGCAGAGCAGAAGTGCTTCTTTCATTTACAAAATGCATCTTACTGCATGCTAAATATTTAAATAACCTTCCGGTATCTGCAGAGATAGGAGGCCACGAAGAACAACAGATGGATTTTTATATCCTAAAAGCCCAGCTTTTAAGAACAAAGTAGATAATAGCCAAGAAGATAATCTACCATTTAGTCTTGATGATGATTCAAATGCTCTTGATGGAAGTCCACCTCTTCCGAAGAGGTCACCTTTAAGATCTACATATGGGTTTTCCTTGGATGCTGACGTTGATAAAAGAGTTGTTTCAAAAGACATGGAAATTTCTTCTAGGTATAGCAGTATCAGACAAAAACCAGATAATATTGGTTTTCCATCTGGAAATCGTAGATCATCAGAAGGAAATCTGAAAGAATCATTGAGATCAATGGACCACAGACCAGTAAATACGCGCTCCAAAGGTTTGTTTTCCATATTTTCCGGAAAAAAATTTGTGTCATTGGGTTGTATGGATGATATTGGTGGCAAAATTGGCAGGTTGGTTAGTTGGCTAGCGGGTCAAAACATGTAATTTTGGTACGTGTGCCCAAAATACTATGTTCAAAGTTTTGTAACAAATAATCAGTGTGTCAAAGATGATTAATAAATAATCTAATTTTTTTGAATAAAATGCTTTAAGAAGCTTTGGGCATTAAAAATACACTTTGGCTTTCGAACCCTTTGACTAGTTTATTTCAAGGTTTTTTCTCTCTTTTTATCTGTTAGACATTTTAAATGGATCAAATTGCTACCTCTAATGGATGTCAAACTACAACACCATCCAATTTGGGTTATGTTGTATCTATAGCGGATTAGGCAGGTAAATTTTTTAAGAAAATAAGCTTGAAAGGAAACGTGTGAAACAGGTTGAAAGTCACCTAATGTTTTTTTTTAAATGCACAAGATGGTCCTAAATCATTTTATTCGAAATATTGAACTATAAATGAAACAATAAAAATTTCCAATTACATTAGACCCACAATTATCATTCATTCAAAATTTTGGACCAAAGTGTTTCTTGTCAATCCAGCTTGGCATGTTTCCGATCCATCCATTTTACCAACTTTTTGTTCCATGTATATTAAACTACTATAAAGTATACTCTTCTTTAGTGTTAATTTGTTATTTTATTTGATCATGCCCTGATTTACTGTCTTGCATTGAACAGTAGTGGACTCGTTGGAGTTCATTGATCAAGATTATGTTCTAGTATCTGGTCCCCTGGGTGATGCATCTTCTTTAGCAAGTGTGTCTAAGGTGAGTCAAGTAGCAGCACCCAAATCACCTTCTAGAGAGATTCATTCAACATCTAGTGCACCTCTGCCCATCATTGGTGGTTCCGCCAGTAAAATCCGCTGCACCGGGAGCTTTGAAAGTCAGTACTCTGCACCGTCTGGGACTTCCCATGGATCAGTTGATATAATCGACGTTTCAGAACAACCATCAACTGACAGCATGTCAAGAATTAAATCCTTGCATGATTGTGCCTCTGCCATCTCTGAACTGGTCAATGACAAGGCATGTTTAAGTACTTGTTTCTTCACATTATATTGAAGTTATATATAATTATTATTTAATCAACTTCTTTTTTTCTTAAAAAAAAAGATCGAGGCAGGGCACCGACTAGAAGCATTTTCAATTCAACTTGTGATCCTTGCAATATGGAAGCAAGCACTGGATATCTGTCACACGCAGGCTGCCTCAGCTATTAAAGGAAGCCCAAATCAAGAAATTATAACTTTGATCACAAAAACCAACAGAGAATGTGATAGTCTTGATTTCCAAGAATGTCTAGAAACTGCCAAGTCACCACAGGATGTTTCCTGTCATATTGAAAGAATATTTCTTGGTGAAGTTGAAAATGCTGAACAACTTGCCAAGGTTATAGAGCCCGGTACACATTCTAACTCAATTAATTAATATATATCTCCAAAGAAAGATATAAGTTAATACTGTGTGCTATGAATTATGATAATATTATCTCTCCAAAAGTGTCTAGAAACGCCACCACCACCGTTGCCGCCGCCACCTCCACCCTTTGCCACTAGTCTAGTGAACCCGTTTTGATATATATATATATATATATTTATTTTTTTATTATTTTTTTTCTAGAAAGACTCATTTCAACCCCTGCCCATTTTGATTAGGATCTGTTTTGACTCGAACCAAATTGATATTTTACCTAAACTCATTTGTTCAGAGCCCGGTTGACCCGACCCGACCCACCCGTTTTACCAGAGGTTTAGCTATGATAATCAAGTTCTTTTCTCTTCTCCAGGAAATGTGGGAATGCCAGATGCAATGGAAACAATATTTCAGGCTGCACTTAGTTTTGGTCGACACGGGGCTGTAAGTCTTCATCTGTTTACGCCTTATAAAACAATTAATATTACAAAAATATATACATATATTTATAAATTAAATACTTTATTGGATTTGGCAGGTGGATGAATACATGGGCTATACTGAAAATGCAGCAGGGTTTTATTCAAAAGCGGTGCGTTTGTTAAGTTTTCTTCTAGTGGAAGCACCTTCACTGATTCTTAATCCACCATTCTCGATCACAAACTCGGATCGATATCGGCTTAGAACATATATAGATGTTCTTAATAACAGACAAAGCCATTCAAGATCTCAAAGGATAACACTCCTTAAGGGTGTTGGTGGTCATGGTCACCATTCTCCATCAGCTTGAACTAACTGTTCATATTTTCTCACTAATGCTTTGTAAAATTCTTTCTTTGTACAGCTACTTATTCTTTGTGTGACTTTGATCCGAATATGGTGTTGTTGGCATTTCTGTAATTCAATGTAATGCACCTACTTTTCTCATCTACAAGATAATATAATAATATGTATAATAATTAATTATGAATAATAATAAATGGCTTGTCTTGTTAGGCAACAAGAGAGTCATGTGATCTTAATGTGACTACTTAATATGATATGTCTGTTTAGCATCTTTGTAATTTTATTTTTATGTAAAAGAAATCATTATTGGATATGGTATTTAATTTATTTTAAATATTTGTTATTGGTTTCAATAATAAAAGTTATGGTAAGCATTTAGTACATAACTAATTTTGCGTTAAGAACCGTAAGAAGTGTATTAACACTTTTATGTAGTATAAGAAACTATGAAAAATAATCTAATGAAATAATAGTGAGAGAGAATCGATAATAAAATGTAGTTTTCTTAATATTTTTATTTAAATTTGTTTTTGTTTTTACTTTTTCTATAATCATTAGTTTTTGTTAATTAGTTAAATAAATGATATAAAAAGTTAAATAAATGATATCAAAAAAACTATCCTATAAATATAAAAAATTCAGTACAATGTATATGGAGTTAAAAATTTTAAGAACATTAGTGTTGGTGGTCCAGTAGTAAAGAAAAATCTCCTATAAATATCAAGGTTTAATAAGATCATGATTACTTTAAATAGGAGTTAAGAATTTTATCTTTAAATTATTTTTATTTTTTAAGTTTAAGAGTGTATATTGAAAATTAATTCATAACTTTCAAAAGACATCAAGGTTCAGTCTTGATGGTCATGGGGTTTTCCTAAAGGGTTTTCCTTCTGTAGAGGTCATAAGTTCGAATCTTGTAAGGTGCACTTCATAAAATCTAGCAACACCCTCAGATTTCGAATTTCTTGAGGGTTGTTAGTGTAAACTGATATACGAGCCTCCCCTGATTAGACGTGCCCGTTGAGTCCTAACTATTAAAGAAAATCATAACTTTCAAAAGCTTAGCATATGTAATATAGAGCCAGCTGGCAAACGTGCTTCCTTCTACACAGACAAGGTACTCCCCTAGACCTGTTTTTGAGCACGTGGCCTAATTTTATCTTGTAGTGCCACACCTTGCCAATTCTTTTCTTAAAACAATCCAACCAATAGACAGTAAAAGAGGATAAAAATATAAAAGCAAAAACATTTTTATTTTATACTTTTTATTAGTGTAAAACAACAATTTATCATAAGGGTGGACAGAGTGGTGGTACCGGGTTCCTCACGAGTACCGCGGGTTTCACGGGCTACACCGCCACAAGGGTAACGGGCTAGGCGCGGGTTAAAGGGCACGGGTATTAAAGCCCGTTTATACCCGTAGCAGTTGTGGACCGTTGAGGGGTATTTAAATTAAAAAAAGAATGCTTTCACACATAGCTTTAGTCGTCGGCGAGAATTTACCTGTGAGTCGGAAGAGAGGAAGAAAGAAGATGATGATTTTGAATGGGATAAAACAAAACCCAAACTAATATAATATATTATATAATATTTTTCTTTGGGTTACGAGATAGTAGACTAGAGGCTTGCAAATAGTACCCTAGTCCTCTTTATATTTCATATTTTACTAATGAGTTCTCTATATTGTATATTTATATAAAATTTTAATTTATTTATTTTGTATTAGTTAATTTATTTATTTATTCGTTGTATTTTTTTATTAATTGTATTTTAATTTTATGTTTATTTAATGATATGTGGTTTTTTATTTTTTTAATGAAATATTGTTTTAATAAAACAAGCTCAAGGGCTTATTGGTTCCACACCCTCCTCTTAGGGTTGGAGAGGATTTAAGAGGATAAAAATGACATGACGCATTTTAATTGAGTAAAATGAGAGGGTTCAGTGGATTTTTTGTTTACCACTCCCTCCACCCTAAGGTCAGAATTCAATTAAACAGTAACATACCAATAGACAGTAAAAGAGGATAAAAATATAAAAGCAAAAACATTTTTATTTTATACTTTTTATTAATGTAAAACAACAATTTATCATAAGGTCAAAATTCCCCTTTATATTGAAAGATTAAAGAAATTAAACAGTAACATACGACTGTGTCAGAGCATGAGACACGATCATGCTTAGACATGAGACACAACCATGTTAAAGGTTTACATGACCGTGCCTTAAACTAGTTCAATCAATTGCTCCTCTCATTTTGAAGTAGAAAAAACTTGTATAGAGAATGAGGAAAACAAAACATTGATATGTAATGTAAAAAATATTGAATGAATATAAATTTATATAGTGTTATTGGGTATTTAAATTAGGTTTTTTCTTCTATCAGCGTTAACGACTCTATTGTCATTGGACAACGGCATGATCACACAAAAGACACGGGTACATATAGACGATGGGACTACCTGCAAGGGTACCCCGATAACCATGCATATGTGTACCTGATGAACCCGAGGTACCTGCATGGCTACCCAAGTGACGCCCCTTGCTCCCATATAATCTATATAAAAGAACAACGAATAGTAAAAATGATTTCCTTTTTTAATTTTCATTTTAGTCTCGCGTCTATAATATACATTTTTAACCCGTTTAAGTTTTTACCTATTTCATTATCTGTAATAACATTTGTTTGTTAACTTACAAAAACGGAATACGCAGTTATCTTTAGTTTTTTTTTGTCAATGTTCCGATATAAGTTTTTTTTTAAATAGAGTTTTTTTTTAAAAACCGGTTCGGGTTGCAAACGGAGTCGGTTTGGTCCAATGTGGTCAATATCGGGTTGAAACCCAAACCGGTTTGAGAAGGGGAAGGAGTTGAACCTATCCGATGCGGTTTGGGTCGGGCCGAAATCGAGTTGAGGCCAACCAGTTCGGGTTAAACCGTTTTTTTTTTACTTTTTATTTTTAATTTTCCATTTAATTAATAAAATACAAATAAAACTAAAATAAACTTCGAATTTATATTAAATATTAAGCGTTTTTGTGATTCAACCAATATCTTTTTATATTTTACAGTAACCAGGTTGGATTCCAAACCAGTTTCACCTTCCATACCGCACCAAGTCGAGTTCCAACCGGGTTCCAAATCAGATTAACTCAAACCGGTTTTGTTATGCAATCGCGTTCGGGTTTAAAACCGGTTTCACCGGCCCAAACCAGTTTTTTGTACACCTCTACAAAATTCTTCTCTAACCAAATACATATCATACAATCATCTTTTTGGACATTAATAAACCCAAAACAACAAGACTTTGTTCTCATTAAAATCAATCTATGTTAAAAGAGTAATTAACAAGAAAATCACCCATCTACTTCTACTCCTCTTCCATCAAATATCACACAATAATCCGTCTAAACAAAAAAAAACTAATAATAATTAACCGAGAAAACTTGTTAGTTTTCCATCTCAAAAATGTCCATCATCATCATCATCATCATCATCATCTAGATCTCATCAAGAAGATGCTTAATTCTTGCCCTTGACCCACACACCCATCCGGGTTAATCAGATGAAAAGACTCCGAATCCGGCCCACCCACCATACACTCATAGTTAGCCCTCATGTAAATCAGCTCACCCCCATTGTCAACGCCGGAGTCAAACCCAAACGACGGAATAACTCCGGCACCGACTGTCGTAGACTGAATCGACTTCAACATGAGCCGGACCGGCTCCGTGGGTTTTTTCCGGGCAGCAAACCCTATTTTCCGGCCGTTACAAAACAACGTCCAGATGGGAACAGACCGGAGCGGGCACGTTCCGAGATCGGACTCCGGCGAACTGTGGCACTCTAGGGCTAGCCGGACGAGGCCGAAGCGCATTTCTTGGACTAGGGTTTGGGTGGGGATGGAGAGTTCGAGGAGGAGGGAGGGTCGGGGTTTGAGACGGTCGTGTTGGACGGCGAACCAGACGTGGCCGCGGCGGTGGCCGAAGATGGTTCCGATGACCATGGTTTTGGAGAAGCGTGGTGGGGCGGTGGAGGGGACGAAGGGGGAGGAGTCGGAGTCTTGGTCTGGTTGGTCGTCGGAGATGGGGGTTTGGGTGATGTCGTCGCGGAGGGAGGTGCTGAGGCGTTTCTTGGTGGTGGTGGTGGGTGGGTGGTCGGAGACGGTGGCGGTGGAGGTGAAACAGGGGAGGAATACTCGACGGAGGGAGTGGATTTTGGTCATGATTTGTTTTTTGTTGAAGTTTTGGTATGGAATAATGGATATGCGATTATGTATGTATATATAACTATATATAGGCGGGAATCAGGAATCTATGTAGCCGTTGCATACACATTTTGTTTTTTATAAATATGAACACTAAGATATAATGCAAAATAAAAATTTAAAGATAATACACATGTATATAACTAGTTTAAAACACGATGTGAAAAGATTTTATATTTTGCTATAAATTTGTAACATTAACAACTTCGGACTATAGAATAAACAAAATATAGTCTGAAATAAGTAAAATACAGAGACAGTAAAAAATAGAAAAAAAATTGAAAATTTGGTCTAGTCACTGTTTTGGTTCATCGATTTAACTAGTTTGCGTCATAAGTTGTTGGTCCAAATGAAATTGACTCTAGAGTACTTAATCAGCCTGATTGTGTAGTGTAGACGATTTCTGATACAACCGTTCGGTCTTGTCGGATAACAAGGAGAGTGGTTTTTGTATTTTTTTATGTTTTGCATTTGTCCTACTTATGTTTGGGTTGAAATTTAGTACGCGTTTAATTATTTTTAGAATTAGTTTTTGTAATTTTTTAGGCTAATATCGTGTTTACTTATAAGATTTATAGAGATATATATGTGGATATATGGTATATGTGGATAGGGTGGGGTTCAAATGCTAACAAATATTTATGTGATAACCATGATAATTACTTTCAAACATAGTGTTACGTATATGTAACAATTATCATTATGTTAATGTTATATATATGTAAACACTATGTGTCATTATTTGGTACGTATACGTAAGACTTATCATTTCTGTATTTACGTTCAAAATATTTATTCAAGATACTTAAATATTATTTTAACAATTAAAATAAAAAATACTTTATAAATTATGTGATTGTTTTATAGTGGTTAGCATAATTATCACATAAAAAGTTGGTTAACATTTGAACTCTTTCCTATATGGATATGGTGTATATTTTATTTTTCATAATGATTAATATATTGAATTAATTTTCAATATCATTGAATCATGTATTTGAATTTGTTTATATTAATCCGATCATAAACACATTATACGACAAAAATATCATTAAATATGTTGTAGAACAAAAGTTTGTACGGTTATATCTATTTAATGAAAAGTAATGAGCGGACATAAAATACTACAATGTTTTGTCATTTAGTTTATAATACTCTGAGTATTTATTTAAATGTGTTGAATAAAGACAGTGTTGTATACTTAGTAATAAAAATTTAAATATTACATAGTTTTTTGATACAAATTTTAGAAACATTATATAGTTATTTTATAAAAATGCTAGAATTTTAATGGAGTTACGCGTGATATTGTACAAGTTATTTAGTCACTTGCGCGTACAACATCGTTTTTGAACGTTTTTAAGTTTTTTTTAAACAGTTTTAAGTTTTTTCCTATTAAATTGTTTTTCACATCTTCATTAGGGTTTCCTTTTTATTATTATAAAGTTTTTGGTATATTACTATCTATTTCGTTGCAACGCGTAGGTTTATGTAGAGAGTTTTATATAAACTATAAATAGATATTCTTCAATACACACATTCAACTCCTAATCAGTTTATCATAAATTCTAGTTTTGAAGTTAAAAATCATAATCATAAAAACATTTTTATTTTATTTTATAACTTTCCCAACATTAAATCATATATCAAAGTACAACACAATAATAAATGATATAATAGTTATATACACACATCACTCCTTAATAAAAATATAATTTTATTTTTACATAAGTACATAACAAAATTTATTATATGTAATACAAAATTTCACAAGTAGTTTTGTCTTATATGAATTTTATTTGTACAATCCAACTCCTCAGGGTTCAGTGAAATCATGGTGGAAAGGTACTTTGATAGAAAATAAACATTTTGGAATGGTGTTGGGTGGGGGATGCTTTCAAATGACAGATATTAGATTCTTGAGGTTGGGGAAATATATGTGTTGGGGCACATTTGGTCAAAGATTCCAATTCTACATCTGCATTGCTTTTTAAGTCAAGCCTTTAAGTTTTTCCTTTTCAGATTTCTTACACATTTCATCACCTGTTTTTTTTTTTTGAGAAATAAAGTAAATAATCTTTTGACCAAGTAATTTACTTAAAAACTATCATTTGATTTAAAAAAAATACTTCAAATGGCTATTTGACTAAATATACAAGTGGATTCCATAGGATGTGATAACACTTTTGGTTCTCAAATGTTGATTTGTGTTTTAAATTCTTTCGATTATACAATTTTTAAACTTTCTTTCTTCGTCTTTCGTTGCCACTTGTACGCCGTCAACCGCCTAGTCACATCCTTTCGCTCAACGGTAACATATATGCCGCCAAGCAACCTTCTGTTTCGACACAATAACAGCATAGGGTGAACAGCCATGTTAGTTTTTATTTTTTTGCTAACATGTTATTTTGTAATTGGTTGAACAGTCGTGTTAGTTTTTATTTTTGACGCCAATGACAACTTCAAGCCCAAAACTATATCAGCGGTGATATGTATGTACATACGGCGTCTTTTGATTGAGTTATACCTTTATATAACTATTTGTTAGAGTGAAATGTTTATATTTTATATAAATGTAGTCAAATAACCATGAAGTGAAATATTAATTAAAATGATCATTCCTTTAACTTATCTCTGAAAAAGAGTTTTGTGAGTCAGAAATATGCTGGGGTGAAAAAGCATTGGCGTTATTTTGAAGTATCAACATCATAAAGGCTTTTGTGATTGATGACTCTTATCCATGCATGTCCCTCTCCCTCCCTAAAGTGAATTTTAGATATGACTATAATTGGGGTGGGGGGGGGGTTTGGGGTGTAGTGGTAAGAGAAGAGTCTCACAAACAAAAAGGTTGTGGGTTCTAACCTCATCCAACATACAAAAAAAAAATAGAATAAAATTTGCCGTTAAAAAAAAGATATGATTATAATTTATAGAGGAGGGTTAGGCTACAAATGGACAAAACCATAGAAAGTGTAGATAGAATTCTGAGAATGACACGTATTCAAGAAGTAAAAAAGAGGGAAAGGGCAATTGAGTCAAAACACAACATCCTTTGAATCAGCAATGCACATGTCAGGCACATGTCATTTCCCCCCCCCTAATTTTTTAAACGTCCATAACTTTTTTATACGTCATTATTTTTTTAAAAAGAATTCACCATAAAATTGAGCGTTTCTTTATCTTTCTAATGGGTATGGTATTGCTATATTTAAAAAAAAAACAAAAAATACCAACTGGGTGTTGTTTGAAATTGTAAGTTTTTATGGTGTTTTATGTTTATGGTATTGAAAATTTAAGCTGAAATGTAAAACACCATGACAGAAGCAAAACGCCATAAACATAAACACGTCAAAACAACATGACTAAAAAATTCAAAAAAGACCATGTTGAAATTTGTCATTGTGAAAACGACATGACCAAAAAAAAACTAAAACGCCATATTCAAATTGACACATAAATGTAAAACAACATTACCTAAAAAACGCCATGTTGAAAAACAAAATGACTTGAAAAACTCAATGTTGAAAAACATCCGGTTGAAAACACCATAAATGTAAAACACCATGTTGAAAACTCACTTTAATTCGAACACACCCTTAACCAAGTTTATGTTTATGGTATTGAAATTTTTAGCTAAAAGTGTAAAACACCATGACAGAAGCAAAAACGTCATACACATAAACAAGTCAAAACACCACAACCAAACAAGCAAAAAAAAATGACCATGTTGAAATTTGTCTTTATGAAAACATCATGACCAAAAAAACTAAAATTTCATGTTCAAATTAGCACTCAGGTGAAAAATACCATAACTAGAAAAACTTAATATTGAAAAACACCATGACTACAAAAACTTTATGTTGAAAAACACCCGGTTAAAAACACCATAGATGAAAAACACCATGTTGAAAAAAACTCACTTTAATTCGAACACAACCTTAACCAAGTTTATGTTTATGATGTTGAAATTTTAAGCTAAAAGTGTAAAACACCATGACTGAAGTAAAACGTCATAAACATAAACACATCAAAACACCATATACATGTATTTTATGATATTTATGTTTATGGCGTTTTTGTTTTGTCATGGTGTTGTACGTCATTATTTTACACATGGTGTTTTATATTTTAACATCCATATACATGTATTTTATGATATTTATGTTTATGACGTTTTTGTTTTGTCATGATGTTTTACACTTTTGGCGTAAAATTTCAATCGACGATTAGTTTTTCATTGTGTTTTATACTTTAACTTTCATATACATGGTGTTTTGCCATGTTTATGTTTATGGTGTTTTACCTTTTATTTTTAAAACGTTTAGTTCAACAAAAAATATACGTCACAATTGTAAAACACAATGACAAAAAAAGAAACTAAAAACCATGTTGAAATTTGTTATTGTGAAAACACTATGACCAAAAAACCTAGAACGTCATGTTGAAATTGGCCCCAAGTGTCATGACCAGAAAAACACAATGTTGAAAAACACTCCGTTAAAAACACCATAGCTGTAAAACACTATAAATCTAAAACATCATGTTAAAAAACCCCATTTTGATGTTATTTAAATGAAAACGTTTAAAAGTATATATATATCTATATATATAATAAAAAAACTAATCGTAATGTTGAAAACACCATGACCTAAAAAGCTAAAACGCCATGTTTAAAACGGTCCCCATGTGTAAAACACCATGATGAGAAACACTTTATGTTGAAAAACGATTTAAAATATAAAACATCATGCTAAAAAACCACAATAAATCTAAAAATCATGTTAAAAACACCATAAAACAAGGTAAAACACCATAAACCATCATAAATCTAAAATATAAAAACCATAAATCTAAAACATCATGTTAAAAACAACCCACTTTAATTTTATTTAAATAAAAACGATTTAAAATGGACCATAACCAAAAAATTTAAAACGCTTTGTTGAAAGTTGGCGCTCAAGTTGAAAACACTATAACAAAAAAAACTAAAACGTCATGTTAAAATAGACCCCGAATATGTAAAACATCATATCTAGAAAAACACTATGTTGAAAAACACTTACTTGAAAACACCATGACAATAAAACTAAAACACCATGTTGAAATTGACTTATATGTGTAAAACACCATAATCAGAAAAACATCATGCTTTAAACCCATGGTGTTCAAGTAAAACACCATAGTTTAAAAAAAGATGTTTTTTTTCTAAACAAAACATAGCAATATTATACTCATATTAAAGATTAAAAAACGCTCGATTTTATGGTGAATTTGTTTTAAAAAACTAATAACGTATAAAAAAGTTACGGACGTTTAAAAATTAGGGGGAAGTTGCATGTGACTTGCATGTGAAGGCTTTTTGGTTGAATCTTACCAATCCCTTCCGTATTGATTCTAAGTTGCATTTATTTACCAAAATAATATCGTGTGAATCTCAGCCACAAAACACAAATATCTTGTGGCTGATATTCCTTCCTACACTCTCTACACTTTTTCCCTTTCTAGTCTAACCTCATATATAATTTATAATTATTTGAAGTTTAAATATTTTAGAAATAAACATCTATTTTGGGTTTAAATTAAATAGAAGTTTCTTAAAATACCTTGTATTCATCATGTGAATTTTTTTTGATAAATAAGCTTGAACCAATTTTCACATACTGAATTTGACTAAGATCAAGAGCCTAAACAAACATATTATTTATATAAATATATTAATTTTTATTTTATATAATAAGTCTTATTAGATATAAAATAATTTAAAAATAACTAAATATAATATATTTTTTATATATAAAATTAATTATACCTATACAAATAAATCTATCTATACAATATAATAAATAAAAATATCTTATGACACGTGTCGTCTTCATATTTATTTTCATCATTTTTTTTCCGTTCTTTCTCTTATTAAATACACCTCTTTTTTTAATAATGATTAATTTTTAAAAATGTATTAATTATACTAATAAAACGCATTTATTTTAAATTATCTCTTATTTTAAGAAACTTTAAAGTTTAATTATGTAGTTTTTTTAACCAAATAGTTAATGTAAGTCAAATCATATTAAATAGAAATCAATGTATTTTCGAAAAACAATTATATATTAACTTTTATATATTTTTAAATTTTTTGAAAAATCATTAGTATATACAATACATTTTTCCACTTATAAAATGTACATAAAGATTTAAAAAATTTATTCGTCCGGTGTAATACACGGGTATTTAAATATATAAAATTTTGTATTATTAAGTATATAACATTACATTTTATCAACCCGTGTAATACACGAGATTCTAACATAGTAATTAAATATTTAAAAATAATAAATGAGCCAAGTGTAGCTCGAAATTAAAATGTTGTTAATAAAACGCGCTCAACCTATAGTGATAAGTCTTAAAACGAGCGAAACTCAAGCTTTTCTAGATTAAATGAATTAAACTTGAGTTTAGAGACGGCTCGTTTACCGTTGATCTTCACATCAATATATTATATTCCTCTTTTCCGAAACACTTTTGTATATTTCAACTCGTGTAATATAAGGGGTGAAAATTATTAATACATACATTTTTTTTAAATCTTGATGTATATATTTCACACGTGTAAACATGTATTATATATACTAAGAATAAAAAACAAAATTCAAAATATGTAAAAATTAATATGTGATTGTGTTTCGAAAATACGTTAATTACTATTTAATCTAATTTGACTTCAAAATACTATTTGATTGAAATTAAAAGTTATATAATTATCTTTCAAAGTTTTTATAATAAAGGATAATTTTAAATAAGTGTGTTTTATTAGTGTAGTTAGTATTTTTTTCAAAAATATATTATTATTAAAAGATAGAAGCGTATTTAATAAAAAAAAGAGATGAAAAAAAGATTATAAGAATAATTATGAATACAACACGTGACATTAAAAACCTTTATTTATTAGATAAATAGGTTAAAACTCATGTATTACATGAGTTTAATAAATACAAATTATTCCTATGCGGATTTGTAAAATCTAAAATATATAACTATTTTTTAAAATTATTTTATAAAAAGAATGAAGAAGTGTTCAAATTAAAAAACAATGTTCAATGAAAACCCTATTTCTTAAATAAAAAATGTTTTATAAAAGGAATTATAGAAATCATTATTATTTAATAAGAGAGAGAGGTGAGAAACAAAAATTATAAAAAAAATAATTAAAAATTTATAATCAATAGAAGAGAGAGACGAGAAAAAAATATCAAAGATGCATGTGTGAATGATAAGTGTCCTTATAAAACCTTTATTTATTGTATAGTATAGATATTATTTCCTCGTTTTTTTCCCTAAATTGATTACACTGGCTTTATTATAAAAATCATAAAATCATAATCATTTAAAGCATTTGATAATAAAGTTTATCATTATCATTAATCTAGTTATTAACACTATTATTAATTAAAATATATTAAATGGTTTAAATAATAGTTTAGTGAAAATTACTTTTTAAAATTGGACAGGGGAAATTGGGAGGGTGGCCCACCTCTTTCGCTTTCTCCTTCTATTTCTATTCTATCCCCTCCTGCTCAATGGCTCAACGACTCGATGACATTCACCCCAGCAATCTTCCTGATTGGGATGCTTTTAAAAATCTTTATGTATAATAAAGAAGAAAGGTTTGGAACACTTGTCATGATTTAAACCATTTATAGACACATGGTAAGTTTTGAGACATAATTTGAAACTTGGCATGATTTTAAGTTGTGTTTCATACGGGTCTAACCCGTTTCCTTTTCTTTCCCCGGATTCAAATTTCAAACCCTACACCTACCACTCTATAGTTGTTTCTCTTTCTCCCTTCAACACATCTTCACTCTGGATCTTCTCATCTTCAACCCTAAAACCCCTTAGCCGCCACAACCACCATCGGCTGCCCCTGCCGCCACAACCACCCTACAGTCCTTTGACATCGTCTTCACCTGAAGGTCGATTGTTGCCCCTGACGATCGATTGCTTTCGTTCCAGATTAGAATATCCAGGTACTAATTATATTTCTAAATCTGCTTCTGACACCTTAAACGTACCCCCTAAATCGACGCTACCTGAAAAAAGCATCAACAATCAAGATTGTCGGTAAGCATCTCTAAAATTTCATGAACATTTGCAGCCATCGATGGGATTCGATGCAGATAATAACAAATCATAGTTGTTGGCAGGTTCAATTCCCACACAAATTCAGTCGACAATGCGTGAGAAAAAGCTTGATTGAGAGACATCATTCTATGATGGATTTAGGGGCAAAGCGGACAGGGGATGGAAAGAGGAAGTGCTTAACAAGATTGTAAGTATCATTTCTCAAATAAATTGGAAATTGTTAAGTTATAATATGTGTTTATGCATCGATTTTTGCTTCCTTTTTTTTTCTTTTTTTCTACTTCTTCAATGAACTGATACTTAAGCTTCAAATTCTAGGTTTTTTTTATGATGATGATGATTATGCAGGCCCTGTTTCATGAGTTTTTAGAAACCCTACTTATGTAAGCTTGCAATTTGACTGAAGAAGGTAGAAGGGGGCACAATAAACTGAATCTGGTATTAGCCTGTTACATATTTATGCCTTTGTGAATGAGTATTAAAAGAATGGGTTATTTATTCTCTAGCCTATGAAGTCTGATATGATTATTTTTTTTGTGTTTTTTAGTTTTGTAATTGCACTTTCTGTTGTTTATTGTGTTAATTGTTTGATGTTATGATTTATCGGTTGCTTAATTACATGTAATTGTTTTTGTTTCATGTAATTCCATTGTTGTGTGTTAATTGTGTGATATTTGGTTTATGTTAGGGTTTGTTCTAGAACTCGATTTCTGATCTGGCTAATCTCGATGACATTTGGTGGATTGTGAATTTATGATGGATATTCTGTAACTTTTTTATTTTATTGCTTGAACTGCAGAGAGGAACACACCACAAGGAGTGATATATAATTTTGTGTTCAACATTTTCTAATTTGGATAGAGTTTACCCGAACACACCAAAAGAAAAAGTATGATGTCATTATCATTGATTCATCTGATCCTGTGGGTATGTTTGTAAGTTGTTATGCAAGTTTCCCATACATTTTCAAAATCTGACCATCATCGTTTTTAGATTGTTATATAATTACTGCATTTCTACACATTGAAAAATATTTGTCTAGATGTAAATCTCATGTTCATTGAGTGTAGGTCTTGCTCAAGAGCTTGTAGAAAGACCATTTTTTTAAATGATGGCAAGGGCAGTAAGGCTTGGTGGTATCCTTTGTAACATGACAGAGAGTATGTGGCTCCACACTCATCTTATTCAGGATATGATCACCACTTGCCATGAAGTATTTAAGAGCTTTGTTCATTATACATGAACAAGTGTCCCCACATATCCCAGGTGCGATTGAATTCATCACCAAATTTTCATTGTTGAGATATAGAAACATTGTAGAAAACCGAAAAAGAAGGAAAGCCAAAAAAGGAATATAAAAAACAAAGAAAGGATGTGTAATTGCTAGCATTTTTTTACGCATGATGTTATTGGATTCATACCGTGCTCAACAGGTGGGTCGCCTGTAAACTTCGAGATTCCTTTAAATTCTATTGAGAAGCTAGAGGGAGCACTCAAGCATCAGAGAGAATTAAGATTCTACAACTCTAAGGTAAAAGTATTTCTCTTGGTGCATCATGTAATAATAAAAATCGCATATCTTCTTTTGCTTTTGAAATGCTTGCTGATATGTTCATGGGACGACATATAGAAGGAGTAAGAGTTGGAGACCCATTTTCAAGAAGTAAAAATGGAAAGCTTAAGGAAGAAGTTAACACGTGGCAATCAAGTTGTCGGAATGGTGCTTTGTTATTATATTTTAATGATGGGTTCATAATATGTGTTTATTTTCATAGCAGGCATGCTAAGTATAGTATCGTGACACGCCTTTAAATGACTCATTTTGTAAATAACACTAGCAAAAGGGTCATAAAGGGACAATATATAAGTTGTTATTGGTTTTTATGAATTATATTGTTTTTATATTCAACCCGTGTAATACACGAGATTTGTAATAATTATTGTAGTTTTTTGTTATCTTTAATGTATGATTTATTTAAATTGCTTGCATGTTTTATTATTATTTTCTCAACCCGTGTATCACACGGGTATATAGACTAGTATAATAATAAACTAATCATCACTATATCATAAACGTTAATTATGCTCTTTAGGGGTATGATTAACAACCGACTTGGTAAATTATGGCTGAAAACTGTTATAATCATCAATAATTTATAAGAAATGATATATTCTTCTAAAAACGTGTCTATAAATCTTTATAAGACTAAGTGTAGTAGTTTAACTAAAAAGTGAAAAAGTCACTACCACGTAGACAGTGGGACTTTAACTAACTAAACGCTAAAAAGTATGTAGTTGTTTTAACTAAACCAAATTAAATAAAGAAAAAAAATAAAAAAGGTGGGTGATATGAATGGTTTGGCGGAGAAGGGGTTAAACCCTTCCGAGCGTTACCAGCTTAACGGCGAAGGGCTGAACTCTCTTTCACGCCCCACTTTAACACCCCCGTCGCGGTGTTTAATGCCAAACTTGGCTGATTTGTACATGGACGTTAGCCCACTACACTTGGTTTAAAGTAATTTGTCACGAGTCTAGAAAATAACTCCCTCACTAAACCACACATCCCTCACATCCCTAATTAAAACATTTGTTCATTTAATTAAACGAACAAAATTTCTTGTTCTTGCTCGTTCATTTATTAAACAAATACATATAAACAAACTTTTCTGTTAAACGATTCATAAATTATTCGTTGACGTTTGATTTATTTGCGGCAGTAAATCACTAATTAGCAATCTATGAAAACAAACAACCCGTTAACGGGCCCGAGTTTTAGGGCCTGCCTTTAAAGTTGCAAGTAACTGGACTCCGTTAAACAGTAATCACCTCATATTCTAAAATGACCACCACCGCATATAAGCAGTCATTTGCAAGTAACAATTAGGGTTTTTCAGGGGTTTCTCCCCTTTTCGAGCTCCAAATCATCTGCGAAATTACTTTCTAAAAATTCTAATTATTACTGATTCCTGTGGATGGAAGCTCAAGTCGGGATGTCTAGCCATGGGGGAGTCGTGGACGGCAGTACCGCAGTGAAGTTTCTGCAAAAACAAGCTGTGGCGGTGTCGGTGTCGCCGTCTCCTTCGCCACGTCATCACCATCACCAACAGTCAGCGGAGATAGGCACGGCGGCGCAGCTTTTTGCCGGAGGTATTGCTGGAGCGTTTAGCAAAACATGTACGGCTCCGCTTGCACGCCTTACTATTCTGTTTCAGGTAGTTATATCACTTGATTGTTATAGTTTTTGTTGATCATATGATATATGTTATTAATTGTAAATTTATTTGCCAATGGTGCTGGAGATTTTAGGTTCCAAGTGTTATAGGTTTATGATCAGTAGTAAATATATTTGAATTTCTACCTTCTGTTCTAGAAATTTGAATGATACATTCATCCTATTGAATACAGACCTGTTGTCTCAACATATATCATGTCAAACCACAAATATAACATTATACAGAAGTTTTGGATTCATTTTATTAGAGCATTCTTATAATTAAGACTGCATAGCATGAGGATTGTGAGAAGGAATTTTTTAAAGAGTGTAACGTCAATGAGTTTATCTTAGTTGAATTGAAAATCCCCTCTCTCTCGAGAATCACCGGAAATTGACCATCATACATGAAGTGCTGCCTCACAGCGCCTCGCGCTCCAAGCCTGAAGCGCCGCCTAGGACCGCTTCTTGTATCTCTGGCGCCTCAATCGAAGCTAGGCATTTTGCCTAGCGCCTCGCGCTTAAGGCAGCGCCTCATAGCCCTTTTTTAAACCAAGATTTGATCCTTGTTAGGAGAAAAGAGAAGGTCTTTTAGCTCTCTTAATGTTTGTTTGGAGAGAGTTTGTTTACTTTGGTGATTAAGTATAAGGATTCATAGCTTCTACTCTATATTTCTCTTCAAAATCAAAATTTACGGTCGTTATACTGGTATATGGCTTCGGGAATTATGTTATGATTTGTACCACCACTGTTTTTTTAGATCGATGGATGATTTTTTATTGCATTCTACAGGTGCAAGGTATGCATTCTGAGGGGGCGTTGTTGAGCAGGCCTTGTATATGGAACGAGGCATCACGTATTGTCAATGAAGAGGGTTTTAGAGCCTTTTGGAAAGGGAATATGGTTACTATTGCTCATCGTCTTCCTTATACTGCAGTTAACTTCTACGCCTATGAGCAGTATAAAAAAGTGGGTTATTTCTTTTCATTTATTAGTTTTTGCTCTGACATTTGGTTCTGCTGTTTATGATGATGCTATTAAGTTAATTTCTCACCATTAACTTGTTTACTTTATGATTTGCAGTTGCTAAAGTCAATCCCAAGTATAGGAAACAACAGTGGAACTGCAGCTGCAGATGCATGTTTGCACTTTGTAGGCGGTGGAATGTCAGGAATAACAGCTGCTACTGCAACATATCCTTTAGATCTCATCAGGACACGTCTTGCAGCACAGGTGTAGAATAAATACAAATTTTTTCAATCACTCATTTTTCAATAGTTGCTTTCAAGATAGATTTTTTTTAGGTTTTTTTAGAAATATGCATATAGTTTGTAAAAATAAATTTTATTCACAGCTGTTGATTGTTTTATCAGTGTTCTAGAAAGCATTAAGCGGATCTAGGTGGTCAATCTAGTGCCTAGCTAAGTGGGGATCATTTGGATAATTAAGCAGTTTATATAATGTTAGAATTGCCTATTTTTTTTTAATTCATAATATGTATGAAGTAAGTTTATTCAAGTTCTCAGCAAACAAATTGTTCACAAGATGTCATCTACTCATATTATATGCTAGCACGATGCTGTGTTTTTCATTAGAAACTCTAGACAAAATTTAGTTGGTCTTTATAATTTATCCCTACTCTCTATCACATATGATTGACTTGCACAATAGCCAATTGGTTCTCCAACTTCCACTTGAAATCGGAATTTGCAAGACAAAATCAAAACCAACAAGATGAGATTGGAACTCAGACATGAAATCATCACTTGGAATGTGCAAGATGGAATCAGTTGCTGCAGGTAAGTTCAATCTGCCTAAGCTAAACTGCTCAGTTTTTCCAATTTGATCATAACTGGGGCACTGTGCTCGGCCTTTTGACTAGGTGACCGCTTGATCCGATTTTCAGAACACTTTTTTTTATCTAGTTTTTTTAGTATTCTTGATCTTGATTTTTTTGTACTTAATTGGACTATAATTAGATTTTATAGCTTGAATTAAGTTTCACCAACTGTTGACAACACTCTTGTGTATTTCTATAGAAATTAGATACTTACCGGTTACCGTTGTTTTTTTATTGCAGAGAAGTACAATATACTATAACGGAATCTGGCATGCCTTCCGTACAATTTGTAGAGATGAGGGTGTTTTTGGCCTGTATAAGGGACTTGGACCAACTTTATTGGTAATAGTAGTACCTTTTGAGGAGGCAGTTTGACTCATTTACTTAGAAATTGGTTGATTTGGATTATGCTTTATTTTTAAAGGGTCAAATAGGTAAAAATAAAACGAAACTATAACGGAAATGGGTGGAACGAGTCAAAAGTCGGCCAGTGTATTTTAAACCTTCTAAATTATTTTATTCAAAAATTCATTTTGTTATTGAAATGTAAACGTATTTGATGCCCTAGTTATTTATTATAAAACATCAAGATTTCGACAAAATGTGTTTATGGTCAACCCAACTTGACATGACCATGGGTGGCAATTTGTGTTTGGTTCATATAATATAACCCAATTTGAACAAGACCTGATTACTTAATCATGTCGAAATAATTGGACCCTAACTGAACACATGCAACGTGGTTATCTTAAAAGGTCAGACTGGTTGGTGGGTCAAATGAGTTGGTCTTGTCAACAGGTTGTATTTGGGTTGTAAATGGGTTTTCATTTACTTCTGATTTGGGTTCTAAACTGGTTGGCGTGTTTGAAACTATGTTGGTCAGGTCAACCCAAACCCAACCTGTATCAACCTGTTCACGACCCTAGCTTGCCTAGCCCCAACCCTAGCCTATTTATTTTGGCTTGTTATCTGATTTACCCCATTTGCCTTCTCTACATCCTGTGCACTTAATTCTATATTGTAACTCATGTAGGGTGTTGGGCCAAGTATTGCTATTAGCTTTTCCGTTTATGAGACCTTGCGATCATATTGGAAATCTCAAAGGTACACACTCCATACGCTTGTAATCAAGAAATTAAATTGCAGCTTTCTAGAACTCTGTTTTAATACCTTTATGTCCTATGATAGGCCAAATGATTCCACCATCATGGTCAGTCTCGCATGTGGCAGTCTCTCTGGCATTGCTTCTTCAACAGGTGAACTTTTACAACAGTAATGACAGCCGATGTTTCAGTCTCGCATATTGAGGCTATACCCGTATGCATTTTGGTAAATCTTAATTGATCGACCTTTAGGTATAATAAATCTTTATACTACAGCGACGTTTCCATTGGATCTTGTGAGGAGGAGAAAACAGTTAGACGGAGTGGGTGGACGTCCTCGAGTTTACCATAGTGGCTTACTCGGGACGCTTGGGCATATAATGCGGTCCGAAGGGTTACGAGGTCTTTATAGAGGGATTCTTCCGGAATATTACAAAGTTGTCCCTGGTGTAGGAATCGTTTTCATGACATACGAGACACTCAAGAAGCTTCTATCTGGACCGCCTTCCTTCTAGGTGAGAGATCTATATGGTCTATTCTAATTTTATCTGTATCCCCGAGTCTTCATTCTCTTCAATCATGGCATGAAGATGAACTAGTTTTTCATAATGACATGAGATTAGGAAATTATATGGTTTTATGTAGGTTACTTACGACACAGGCAGGCTATGTAGTCATTGTTGCCCAGAGTTGAATCTTTCCGTGTATAGATCGTAAATTTGGAAAGCTCGTCCCAATTCCGAAGCATTGTTGTGTTTCGGTTTGGGCATGAGCTGGAACCTGAAAATTTTGGTAGTATATTGTGCTTGTTTTAGGTGTTATATTTATCTTTTTTCCCTTTAAATTAGTCAAAATGGTTCATAATGTTTGTTTGAAAATCCACCCTTTTAAAACATTTAATAGGAAACATGTTTGGCTTCTATCTTACCATCTTTAATATAAGAAGCCCTTTGCGCTCAAGGTGCAAATTGCAATAGTTCCAAACAACTTTAAAATTCGGTTAGTCAAAAACAAAACAAATAACCCTTTGGAAATAACAACCGAAAACAAAACAAATAACCCGTTGGAAATAACTAATTTAACCGAATCTAATCGGTTATGATTGTATTTGTTTATGGTTTAATTTAAGAAAATAACGAAATCAAACCTAAGCCGTCATCCAGATCAAGTACACAAAATCGAAATAATGCACAATCAGCTACATGCACTGATACAAAATCCTTTAAATATTCAATACAAGAAAATTTTCTATTAAAATCGATGAAATATATATAACATACCTTCTACTGCATATATATATATCCCTATAACTACAGGACTGCAAGTTTATTTGGGTATATATATATCAAGCTCTTGCCCCATGGTCTTCATCGTGGTAGCAATCGGCTACAGCCACAGCTACCGCGGTCTTTTTCTGCACATTCTTGTACGAGTACCGACTCGCTACAAACACATAAACGAACAGATTGGCTGCCGTGATTGCAGCCAGGAGCAGATAAAAGTAGTCAACACGGCTACTGTTCAAATCTTTCCCAAACCAACTCTTCTCCGATGTCTTTGTAGTCACATGATCAACGATTGTGATCAAGAAACTACTCAAGAAATTTCCGGCCCCAATCACACTCAGGTACAACGCGATTCCTATGCTTCGCATTGAGTCGGGAACTTGATCATAGAAGTATTCTTGAAGTCCAACCAAAGTGAACCCATCTGCAACTCCAAAAAGTATGAACTGTGGTGCTAACCAGAACACACTCATGGTGGCTGAGCCATGTAAAGGGTTGTTTTGCACCATGGTTAGCCGTTTCTTTTCAACAATGGCGGAGACGATCATTGTTATGACGGAAAACACCATTCCGATTCCTATTCTTTGGAGGATATTGATTCCTCTTTCGGTTGTGGTTATCCTTCTTAGAAAAGGGACTAGTATCCTATCATAAACTGCTACAAGAAGGATCATTCCACAGGCGGCTAGACCGTATACGGAAGCTGGTGGGAGGGTGAACCGATGGGTGATCCCACGGTTCATCAACACACCTTGTTTGATAAAGAATGTTGTGGATTGTGCTACACAGATACCGAATGGTAGTGAAGCTAGCCAAATCGGGATCATGTTCAAAAGTAGCTTCATTTCCTCTACCTTTGTCACGGTCGATAGTTTCCATGGATCTCGCCCGTTCTTTTCAGAGAAATCGTGTTCGTCAATTATTGCGGCTTTATCTAGAAACCTAAAACGGAATAAGCGTCGTTAGGAATCCATAACTTGGCTATAAAATAACGGTTACATATATAGCCGAGGGTTAAATGCAGAACCACAAATAACAAGAATTTTGCTTACTTTAAGGTTTCTGTGTGGTAGAGTAGCCTTTCTTGGACCTTTTTGGGTCTGGGCTCTTCGTGCAACTCATTTGGGTTAGAAGGGTAAGGTAGATTCCTCTTGCTAAAGGCTGCAACACATACTTGTATCAACGGAGTTAACGGGCTTCCAGGCTTGCGGTATCGATAAAAAGGCCTACCAATGACGTAGATCACAATAGAACAAGCCATTGTCATGGTGAGAATGATATCCGCTTGACCCCATCCTACGTGATCTTGCACGTAGACGATAACTGTTACTCCGAGCACCAATCCAGCACAAAGGGCTGCATTCCACCAATTGAAGAACGACATCTTCTTTCTGCGCTCTTCTGGATGATCATCATCAAACTGATCGGCTCCAAAACTTTCTAAAGATGGTTTGTGGCCACCCGTGCCCACGGATACCATATATATCGCGATGAAGAACACTATTTCGTGGATCTTCCTTGGTTTTAGACAAAGCTCGTTACTTGCACATGGTTTTAAGCTCGGGATCATACTAGACATCGTTAGGAGGATTAAACCCTGTAGTCGATAATCGAGTATAACAAGTCACATCCCATTTGATAACACTTATGTTATCTGTTTATATATTTAGTTTTGCTGCTAAATATTTTAAAATAAATTTTATTGAAAACCGAGTTATATAATATAACCAGACTTAAAAAGGTTGATATATGCTTTTAGAAATGTCCAACTAACTTATAGTATATTAATATAGTAAAGGAGATACCGTTAGATAGATGATTGACGAGAAAAGCACAGTGGTGAAACGCCCCAAGTAAGCATCGGCTAGAACACCTCCAACAAGCGGCATTAGAGTCGTTACACCGATCCATTGATTAGCGCTCTTAGCCGAAGTCTTCACATCTTGATGGATGACTTTAGTAAGATATATGATCAAACTTGTAGCAATTCCGAAGTAACTTAACCTCTCTGCAAATTCAATTGCTGCAAACACAATGACATTAGAAATGATATCAGCAATCAATAATTTAAATTCAAATACAAATTTTATAAGACCTTCTAAAGGTTTAAATATTTAAAAATGTTAAGACTTTTTATCGAATAAAAACTTTTACAAGGATATAAAATTTTGTTTTTATGTGAAATGACAGGCTAGAATCAACATATTTGGGTTTTTGGCAGACAATCATAGGCCAATTAAAAACCTAACTTTAAACTGCTTTAACCCTTTTGACTTTGCTTTTGGGGTGCAATAATTGCCTTCCTTTTGATGTAGAACACTGTTTGTAGTGAAATATGATCCCATATATTGAAATGTGAATTAATATATGATGTTAGGAATTATATTTATAATATGTAATTAATTTAAAAAATAAAATTAAAAGATGAATTACAATCAAGTTTAGACATATTGTAATATCTACTAGAGACGTGTTTTATTCAAAACTAATTTGAAATAGAGAAATACAAAAATCATATAAATACTTGTATCTTTTTATAATATATCAGAAATATATTTATAATATGTAATTACTTTTTACAAAAATAAAAAAGATGAATTGCAATCAAGTTTATTGATATGTCGTTATCGCTGCTAGAGGCGTCTTTAATTCAAAATTAATTTGAAGTAGAGAAATGTGATAATCATATAAATATTTGTATCTTTTTTTTAGTGTAACCATAACATAATAAATAAGATGTCAATGTAAGCGTCCACCTCATTCTCTTTTATAGTCCTATTAAATCAACAATGCACTATGTAAAATTGTATTATAAAGTACACGTTATCTACTTAAAAATTGTTTTTTTATATTAAACGCGGTTCTTATATGCTAATAATTAATTTATATTTAAAAGTTTTAATACCTAAAAACAAAAGTAGTTAGTGTATTTGGCACCCATAATCAAACATCATTTATTTTCATTATCATGTGTATCATTATACTTATAGTGACAAAACTTGAACAATTAAATTGAGGGTTGAAAATATTGCATATAAAAAAACGAATTTTTTCACTAAATAAAAAAAACCAGTTCTAAGAAATTGAGCTTTTGGTCTGGATTAACTATAATTAATATAAAATAAAACCAGTGGACCGAAATCAATATTTTTGAACAATAAAATGCCATGGGAGGGAAAGTCTGGGTCCCCTCTGGCCCCTTAAATGTTCCGGCCCTGGATACTTAGATCCTGGCCATTGATTTCGTGTTAGCATATTACCTCTATTTTTACCACTAAGAGAAAGTGAGAAGATATTTTTGAGTATCTTTCAAATAAAAATAATATATATTTTAATAAAAAAAAACTAGTCGTTTTAAGGCTAGGCCTAGACTAAGAGTGTCACTAACAAAAATGGTAAGTAAAACGTTATACAAGTGAATGTTTCAAAACAACCAACTTCCTATCTAAAGTTTTAACATTTAGTGACATTTGAGCACATAAGTTTTTAGAATTCATCATTTGAGCATCAAACGTCACATAATAACATCTTTGTATCGGTAATTACTAATTATCGAGAACGAAGAACAAAATTCTAATTGTTACCGATAATGAACGAGGACGCTTTCCAAGCACCGGTGGAAGCGCGGAGAGGTGTTTTACCTCTATGATCAAACGATGAATCATAAACCCATTTCTGTTCATCAACTTGTATTTCTTGACCTTTCTCAAGATGCTCCATATGTATCACTTGCAAAATATGTTCTAAGTTGGAATATTTGTAAGAAGTTGTGAGTTTTAATGGGAAGCTTTTGGCTTGTTTATATAGTGCTATATTCTGCCTTATCTCCTCTTTTTAGTTGGGTGGTAATTCAAAGTCTTCACTTGTGGTGAACCATTAATTAAATTATTTATTTAATTTTATTTACGTTACATTTTAATTTTAATTTGTTAAGTGAATAATATTATAATAAGATCTTACGAGGTTGAGGATTCAAATCTCATGGTGAACAATAATGTACATCTAGGACTAAAATTAACAAGTGTGCGAATTAGCCATTCTAAAATAATAATAATAAAAATGTTAAAACATGTCATAGCCATAACAATATGTATTAAAGACACACAATATCCAAAGGTTGTATTTTTAAAATGCATTAAAATTGTAATCATATTTTGCATATCAAGTATTTTTATGATTTCATATGAAAAAAGAATTCTAACCTAACCAGGGTCGATTCATGTTTTGGAGGATTTTCATATCAAGATCTTTTGAATAAAAAAACCATTTTTTTTATGATCTTAACACGCATGAATATATATGATGACACATATTTTTTATATATGATTTCAAAAGACCCAAAATCACAAATATTAAACCTGAAGTGACTTTTAACTTGAAGACAATTCCAAGTGTATTTGTTATTTACTCTATTTGTGAAAATTTAAAATTTAAATAAAATTAAACTCTAAAAAATAAATACCCCTTAAATATTCTTTTTATAAAGTGTAGTCCCTGAACTAGCATGCTGGTCCAAAGATAAAATGTGACTGCATGTTTTCAACTACATTTGTAACATAAAGTTTTATTGATTAAACGCTCGTCCAACCACACACCCACACTCAACAAAAATAGAGAGAGAGAGAGAGAATTGCATCCATATTAATGGAAAAAGTCAACATTGTTTTTTGGTTTCGTAATTTATGATAGCCTTAAATGACCGACGTAAGGTACCAAACATAGTATTTTAATGCCCGTATATTATATGCTATATTATAATCTCATATATTACATGTATTAAGTAAATGTAATCTATACTATATAATAAATAAAGGTTTTTTAATGACACATGTCACCTTCATATTTATTATTATCATTTTTTTTCGTTTCTCTCTCTTATTTAATACACTTTTATCTTTAAAGAAAATATTAATTATACTAATAAAACACATTTATTTAAAATTATCCCTTCTTATAAGAAACTTTAAAATTTAATTATGTAACTTTTATTTCAATCAAATACTAAATGAAAGTCAAATTACATTAAATAGTAATTAACGTATTTTTGAAACTCAATTATATATTAATTTTTACATATTTTGAGTTTGTTTATATCTGTAGTATATGTAATATATTTTTACACCTGTAAAATATATACATAAATATTTAAAAATTTTAAATATTGATATTTTTCACCCCGTGTGTAGACACGGGATCTAAACTAGTGTTATATATTTAATAATAATTTTTTTTTCGAAAAACAATAATAATTTTTCTATGTTTTTAAAAGCTCATGTATTACACGTGTTGAATAAAACAATATATAATTTGTTAAAGCATATACTCGTCAAAATATGTTTTAAAAAAAATATACTTTGAGGTAACAGTTATAAATTATGTTAAGTTAGTTTTAAAATATTTTTTTCAACTGAGTATTAATTTTTTATGTAACTGATAAACATTAATACACACACACACACACACAGGGTTGGGTTCATGAGAAACTCCATTTCGTGAGAAAACTCGCGAAAACCGACCCAAACGAACTCTGATTGAACTCATTCTATCGGCGTTTGAACCGGCTCGTCAAACTCAATATAAAGCATGAAGCTAAACCCTAAAATCTAAACCCCACTCCCCAAAGACCTAAACCCCCCTAAATACCAAACGTCGAGCCAGTTCCAACGCCGCCAAAATCAGTTCATTCGGAGTTCGTTTGGGCTGGTTTTCTCACGAACAAAGAGTTTTCTCATGATCCTTCTCCTATACATACACACACACACACACACACATATATATATATATATATATATATATATGTATACTTATATAGGGAAGGTTAATGAGAAAATCACATAATTAGTATATATATATATATATATATATATATATATATATATATATACTTATATAGGGACGGTTAATGAGAAAATCACATAATTAGGTGAAAACCGAGAAAACAAATAAGAAAAATAATTTTAACCAATCATATAATAATTTTTTATTTTGTTTTATTTATAAGAGTACTAGCTTATAGGTGGAAAAATAAGAACCTGTGTACTACACATGGTGAAAAAATATTAATACATAATTTTTTTAAATCTTTATATACATCTTATAGGTGGAAAAATGTAATTAAATATACTAACAATATAAAACAAAATCCAAAAATATGTAAAAGTTAATGTATAATTAAGTTTTAAAAATAAATTAATTACTATTCAAATTAATTTGACTTTCATTTACTCTTAAAATTAAAACACAAGTTAGTTAATTAGATTTCAAAGTTTTTTATAATATGAGATAATCTCTCTTCTAATAAAAAGCTAAATGGTTTTGATACTTGGCATCACCGTATTCCATCTTACAACCTTTTCCCCCCAAAACCACATTTATATCCTCCTTTTATCACTTCCATATTCAGTTTTTTTTTAAATTACATAAATAAACATTTTCATCATTATTACCACTTATTCGCATTTATTTTTGAATTGCCATCAAAATTTAATATTTTATAAAAAGTCAAGATTTAAAAAACAAGATATTTAAAAAAAAAATGAGTTTTTAAAGTTTTATTATTAAAAAATGATTTTTAAAATTTTTATTATCAAAAAACAAGATTTTTTTTTTAATTTTACATATAAAATTTGAAAATACTAAGTTTGTATTTTAAATAAAGATATGTTAGAATAAAGTTTACTAATACTTAATTAGTAGTTTTTTAATTAAATTTGATATTTATAAACAAATTTTTTATTTTGATTTATACATTTTAATACTTAGTATTTAATAAAATTAAGAAACTTGCAAATATTTATTTTTAAAAATGTATTATTTATTTTTTTAAACAACGAGACTTTTTTTTTGAAAAACATGTTTATAAGTTTCAATTATAGTTTATTAGTTCTAATTTTTTCATATTTAATTTTGGAATTTTAAATTTAATTGTGTCGAAATATTAAGGAGTGAAATTTTTAAAATTTGGAGTTTCAAAATTTGAATTTAAAAGACGATATATTGTTGAAATTTAAATTTTATTTGTATCTTTTTATTTTTTTTTAATGAGAGATTTAGTATTAAAAGTTTAGCGAGATTTTTCTCATACATATATGTAATATCCAGGATTTTCCGACGTACTATTATCGTATTTCAATTTCTATTTCCGTTGCAATTTACCCATTTGAAATTCTATGAACGTATTGTCACACCCCCAAAATGCACTAAACAGAGTTTTACCGTTAGGAGTGTGACATACCAGGATCTCAGTCATTAGTTACGTTGAACGACTCTATATGAGTTTAGTAAAAACACTAGCATTGCTCATAGTCACGATGCAACACTAGTAAATGAAAATACCGAGTTAATGCGAAATGCGGAAGCGTAAAGATTGAAGGAAAAGCATGCGCCAAAAATAAATAATCCAACAATAAATAAAATAAATAGTTCTTGAGTTTGAAAATGATGGACTTCGAATGCATGCATGCCTTATCTTGTGCTTGTACCTTAATGACCTGAGAAAACATGCTAAAACGTGTCAACACTAGGTTGGTGAGTTCACAGGTTTCAATGTTTGTAAAGAATACTAGATAAAACCATTTACTATTTATATCATAGATAGCTAACCTAGTTACATGTTACTAAAGCGTTTCGACACCGAAACTGACTGTTTATGTTTGAACTGCCTCCTACCATGACTATCATGATCAATGGTAAATGTTTAGGTCAATGTTACACCCGTTCGACTACCTGTCGTGTTAGCGCGACTAACGCTGGTGGGGCTTGTCAATGCCCAGTAGTACTACTCAAGATTACATCGCTATCCCATATATTAAACGGTTCGATAAGTAAGGACTTACATGATATGTCACACCCCAACCGGCGGCGGAAACGTCGGGGCGTGAAGCGTGCAGACTGTTCATAGCTCATGGTTTGCTAATGTTGAAATATTTAAACATGCAGTTTTCATTGAAATCAAACAACAATCCAACAAGTACACGAAACATAACAAAATACATAACAATGTTTATTTTAGAGCCTTTTAACTTGGTCCTCAAACTAGGTGGAAGCAACTTGTAATCATCTCAATTGTTAGCACCTGAAACATGATTTAAAAACAAGGGTCAACTAAAAAGTTGGTGAGCATACATAAGTTTTGACACACAAATAAGAGTTCAAAACTGTTTATACAATTCCTTGATTCACATGGTATATAAGACAAATATGGAGAATCTATAGTTATACTAGGTGCACAATCAAACCTTGTGACTGAGGCATAACACGCAGGTTACCCTAATGTAAAGTCGGTAACAAACACCCTACCCGGGTGGGTTTGTCAGACTCAATAGTACTATCCTTGTTTACCGTTGGCTTGTACAGAGTTAATGATTTGCACGAGTTGCGTCATGTATGTATAGTAATGACTCATAGCATTCAAGCATATTGCACAAATAATTCATGTAATCAAGTAAGAATTGTACTATGAAAGAGTTGCAATTTGTTTAATGTAAATCATGTCCACCCCAAAGGTGAAAAAGAGTAAAAGTGGGGTTATGTAGACTCACATGTGTTGGAGAGTGTAGATTGCACAACCAAGTAAATGTTAAGTGTTTGAGGGTCACTGAGCTTGACCTATCGAGTAAATGTATGACGTGTATTAATGCGGTGTATAAGGTTTAAAGTAACTATAGTGTTTCAGTGTATTGCAAGCGTAAGGATTTGCACTAATGAATTGTATCGTTTAGTTATGTATTTAAAATATAAGGTAGTGTGGTATATATATTTAATTGAATGTAATATAACAAACGAATTCGTTTTATCTACTTATTTTAGAAAACGTCACAAAATATAAAGTAGTTTATATTTATATAAGTTTTATTTGATGTAACTAGGATTTATACAATTGGTTTATAAAAGTCTTTTTCATAATAAAGTGTTTTATAAAATCTTGTTATAACTTTTTATAAATTTAGAAATTTTAAATGAAAATGTATTTTCAAATGGTAAGAATCGGTTTAAAACAATTTAATCGATGAAAATAATTGTTGTGCTTAATAATGGTGAGATTCTGTTTAAACAGTTAAGTTTATAACATAAGTTTTATAAAAATCATCAAATTTGAGAAACTGTAAAGATTCAGTTCTGACTGAGCACGACCGTGCTCATCAACGGCACGACCGCGCTCGCCTCCGGGCGTGACCGTGGTGATCTGGAGCGCGCCCGTGGTCGAGTCAGAAGGCTACAGAGGTTCTGGTCATGGAGCACGACCGTGCTCGTGTCCGGCACGACCGCGTCTAGTGTTTGTTTTTGGTCAGGACTTGTTTGCTCGGTAAGCACGACCGGGCCTTACTCGGACCACGACTGTGCTTGGTCAGGCACGACCGCGCTCAGTGATGAGCGCGACCGTGTCGGGTCTTTTCCAGACACAAATCGATCGATTCTTATATTAAAAGCTTCTGTATTCTTAGGGCTTTCACTTAGTGGATTCTTGCGAAGCTATTTACATAGTTTAATTGTATTTATATCGTGTTTAAGTGGTAGTTCGACTAAAAGTGTAGTTTCGACTTTTTAGGTTCAAAATCGGATCGATCGCGTATTTTTACTACGAATTGACATAGGGCTTTCGTGGTAGAGGTAGATACGAAGCTAGAGACATATTACTTACTTGTTTAAATCGGGCAATTTAATGCAGTCGGCTACAAGTCGTGAGGTCGGGTTTCTCGGCGATCGATCGGACGACAGAGGTTGTATGCGAGTCGAGTGAATGCTCCGAGAGGTCGAGAGGGTGCATGTGAAGGTGTAGGGGGCATTGGATTCTCCTTATAACGTCAAATTTGTGAATTCATGATTGTGGTGGGAGTGGTTAGTTGATGATTGAAATAGGTCGATTGGAGTACGAAATTGGACGTGTTTCAGATGGTGTACAGTTGCGTATGGTCGGACGCGTGAAATCCGGCCTTAACGCGATTTGATTCGACGAGCATGGACCACTGACTGACTCTGCGGAGTCACGTGGTTTCAGCAGCGCGACCGTGTCTGTATTAGGCACGACCGTGCTTAGGTCTGCAGGCGCGACCGTGCCTAGTCTTAGGCGCGACCGTGCTTGCCTAGTTTTGTAGTTTTTGAGTTTTGTCAGTTTTAGTCCTCGGGGCTTGTGAGATAATGGCGTTTTCAGTTGTTATTGTAACATAATGTATTGTATATGTAATTGCATTTACGGTTGTTGCACACGAATTTGAAATTGAAATACTCGTTTATTGCATCGAAACGTTTACATGGTAAAAAAAAAACAGGAATGTTACAGTCTCCCCATGTTGAGGGGATTTCGTCCCGAAATTCAACTAGTTGAGGCTGCTGAATCGGTGAAGAGGTGAGGATACTTGAGTTTCATTTGGTCTTCACGTTCCCATGTAAACTCAGGACCACGTTTAGAATCCCAACGGACTTTGACTATAGGAATGCGGCTGCGTTTGAGTTGCTTGATCTCACGGTCCATGATTTCCACCGGTTTCTCGACAAAGTGCATCGTTTCATCAATGCGCACGTCGTCAAGAGGTATGTGGAGGTTCTCATCAGCAAGACATTTCTTCAGGTTGGACACGTGGAAGGTTGGATGAACATTGTTGAGTGCTGGAGGTAGCTCAAGTTTGTAAGCCACTTTCCCGATTCTTTCAAGGATCTTGAACGGGCCTACGTAACGAGGTGCTAGCTTGCCTTTCTTTCCAAAGCGGATCACACCCTTCCAAGGGGATACTTTGAGAAGCACAAGGTCACCCACTTGGAATTCCAAGGGTTTTCGTCGCTTGTCGGCATAGCTCTTTTGTCGACTTCTCGCTACTCGGATGTTGTCACGGATTTGAAGGATTTTGTCGGATGTTTCCTGAATTAACTCGGGACCGGTGATTTGTGCTTCGCCAATCTCGTTCCAACAGATGGGAGAACGGCATTTGCGACCATAAAGAGCTTCGAATGGAGCCATGTTGATGCTGGTGTGGTAGCTGTTATTGTAGGAGAATTCAATAAGTGTCAAGTGTGAATCCCAATTGCCACCAAAGTCTATGACACAGGCTCTCAGCATGTCTTCGAGCGTTTGGATTGTTCGTTCAGTCTGGCCATCAGTTTGGGGATGGTAGGCTGTGCTTAAATCCAATCGTGTGCCAAGTGCCTTTTGTAGAGATTGCCAAAATCTGGAAGTGAAACGAGCATCTCTGTCGGAGATTATGTTCAAAGGTATACCGTGTCGACTCACAATTTCGTCAATATAGATTCGGGCCAATTTCTCAACCCGATAGTCTTCACGGATGGGCAGGAAGTGTGCGGACTTTGTGAGACGGTCGATGATTACCCAAATGCTATCATAGCCGTTTGAAGTACGGGGGAGTTTAGTAATGAAGTCCATGGCTAGATTTTCCCATTTCCACACGGGGATTTCAGGTTGTTCAAGTAAGCCGGAAGGACGTTGATGTTCGGCTTTGACTTTAGAGCAGGTTAGACATTTTGCAACATAGAGTGCAATGTCTTTCTTCATACCAGGCCACCAATATTGTGGTCGAAGATTGTGATACATTTTATCCGCACCGGGATGGATAGAATACCGAGACTTGTGTGCTTCAGTCATGAGGAATTCCCGGAGATCATTGCGATTGGGAACCCAAATACGATCCAAGAAATAAAGCAAGCCATTGTTTTTAGTCTCTAGTTGGAATTCAGCACCACACGACATTTCCTCATACATATTGCCCTCGGTAATCGAGACGTGTTGAGCTGCTAGAATACGGGTTTGAATGTCGGAATGAATCTTGACACTTTGGAGCATGACACGTTCTTTACGGCTCAGCGCATCGGCTACTACGTTTGCCTTGCCGGGATGATAACGAATCTCGCAATCGTAATCATTGAGGAGTTCAACCCAACGTCGTTGCCTCATGTTGAGTTCTTTTTGGTTGAAGATGTGTTAGAGGCTTTTGTGGTCGGTGAATACCACACATTTTGTGCCATATAGATAATGTCTCCAAATCTTCAAGGCAAATATGACTGCACCCAACTCCAAATCGTGCGTCGTATAGTTTTTCTCGTGGATCTTGAGTTGCCTCGATGCATAAGCGATTACCTTGCCTCGTTGCATGAGAACACAACCAAGGCCTAGGTTAGAGGCATCACAGTAGACGACTAGATCATCGTTTCCTTCGGGAAGAGTCAGAACAGGAGCATCACATAACTTCTGTTTAAGAGTTTGGAAAGCTTCTTCTTGTTTCGGTCCCCATACATAAGGTTTACCTTTATGCGTCAAGGCGGTGAGGGGAACAGCAATCTTGGAGAAGTTAGAAATGAATCTTCGGTAATAACCCGCTAAACCAAGGAACGAACGAACCTCGGTAGGGGTTTGAGGAGCACTCCAATTCTTGACAGCTTCGATCTTGGCAGGGTCGACATGTATTCCCTTTTTATTGACAACATGACCCAAAAATTGAACCTCCTTTAGCCAAAATTCACATTTGGAGAACTTGGCGTATAATTGTTCGGTTCTCAGGAGATCCAAAATCAGTCTAAGGTGCTGTTCATGTTCTTCCTCAGTCTTGGAATAGATCAAGATGTCATCGATGAAAACGATCACGAATTTGTCAAGGTATGGTTTGCACATGCGGTTCATGAGATCCATAAAGACAGCAGGTGCATTGGTCAACCCAAAAGGCATAACCGTGAACTCGTAATTACCATATCTTGTTCGGAAGGCGGTCTTTGGAATATCTTCTTCTCGGACACGCAGTTGGTGATAACCAGATCGAAGATCAATCTTCGAGAAACAAGTAGAACCTTGGAGTTGATCGAAGAGGTCGTCAATCCTAGGTAACGGGTAGCGGTTTTTGATTGTAAGCTTGTTGAGCTCTCGATAGTCAATACACATGCGGAATGAACCATCCTTCTTTTTAACAAACAAGACTGGTGCACCCCACGGTGAATGACTTGGCCGTATGAAACCTTTGTCAGCGAGTTCTTGAAGTTGACTTGCAAGTTCTTGCAATTCGGAAGGTGTAAGCCGGTATGGAGCTTTAGCCACAGGGTTTGCTCTGGGTATAAGATCGATTCGAAACTTTACTTCCCGAACAGGTGGAAGGCCAGGCAAGTCATCGGGAAAGACTTCGGGAAACTCCCGAATGATGGGAATATCTTCTATTCTTCTTTCCTTGTCTTCTTTTTGGATTACATGAGCTAGGAAAACCATGCACTTCTTTCGTATGTATTTCTGGGTGGTAATGCAGGACATCAGTTTGAGTCCTTTGCAAGGTTTCTCGCCAAAGACTTTCAATATGTCTCCCGATGGAAGAGGTATTCGGATGTATTTTTCAAAACACATGACTTCGGCGTGGTTTTTAGACAACCAATCCATGCCGATGATGACGTCAAAACTCCCTAATGGCATTGGTATTAGGTTGACTGGAAATGTGTGACCATTGAGTTCTAGTGAGCAGTCATGGACAATGGAGTCAATAGTGATGGAATTTCCATTCGCTACTTCAACGGTGAAGGTTTTCTCTAGTTTGGATCGTGTTTTTGCAAGTAAAGGTTCAAAGTTAAGGGACACAAAACTCTTATCGGCTCCGGTATCAAATAGTATAGAAGCATATTGGTTATTCATAAGAAACGTACCGTTGACCACATGATCGCTGGCCTGAGCCTCGTTGGCGTTGATGTTAAAGGCACGCCCACGAGCTCCGCCTTGAGTATTGTTCACAAGTTTTGGACATCGGTCTCGGAAGTGGTTTGGGTCGCCACACTCGAAGCAAGCATGCCCATTACCAATAGCTGGAACTGCTGGATTAGCCCCGTTTCCCCGGTTGACTTGATTACCAGTTGGATTACTTCTGCAGGTGTTAGCTACATGCCCATATCTTCCACAGCTGGCACATAGGCGGCAGGGTACATTTGGGAAATGGTGATAATTGCAGGTGTTGCACAACGGATTGTTTCCCACATATTGTTTCTTGACTCGGTTCTGAGCCATAGGAGCAACTTGGTTGACTGGGGCAGCCGGAGTGATCACGGCATAGTTCTTAGCTTTCCTCTTCCTCGTGTTGTGGTTCGGTTCGGCTTTGACCTCCTTGACATGAGCAGGAGGTGTTGTGGTGTCAGAAACTTTCTTGGCCCCCTTTCTGGTAAGAGTACCTGCTTTAACGTGATTATCAGTCAAAGTAGCAGCCAGACGAATAGCATCCTCCAGGCTTGCAGGATTTCTTCCCAAAACAGTGTCCTGGATTTGTCTCGGTAGGCCACCGATATATTTTTCAATACACCTAGACAAAGGCGTAACCATGTGAGGTACCAGCATGCTCAGTTCATGAAAACGGTTGGTGTATGCTAAGCTTTCACCACTATCTTGGGTAAGATCCCAAAATTCTGCTTCCAGCTTTTTCATTTCGTTCCGAGGACAGAATTCCTCGGTCATGATCCTTTTTAGCTCATCCCATGGCAGAGCCATTGCTACTTCTACTCCCCTTGTTCTCTTCTCCCCATTCCACCAGGTTAGTGCCCGTTTTTGGAAGACACTAGTGGCATGGCGGACTCGCAGATTGTCCGGACAGTCACTATTGAGGAAGGTGCCCTCAATATTTTCGAACCATTGAAGGAGTCCCGTGGCTCCTTCGGTACCATAAAATTTCGGGGGATTGCAAGAGTTGAAATGCTTGAAGGTACATTGTGGCGGGTTGGCACCACCGCCACCACCAGTATTAGCACTACCACTGGCGTTCCCATTGTTGTTGTTATTGGCTTGAGTTAGTTGAGTTACTAGCTGAGTGAGCAGAGCAGCAAGGTCGGTATTATTGTTGTTGTTGGCATTGCCGGTATTGGTGTTGGTGCTATTGTTGGCGTTGTCGGTGTTGTTGCGGTTGATGTTACGACGAGGAGGCATTCTATAAAAAGAGAATGGATACAAAAGTGTTGTGAGAATTTAAAAAAAATCCGTTGAAATTTAGGATAGGAGGAATAATAACACATTTATTTCATAGTTCGGATTGTTTTCAAGTAATCACATTTCTACTTGAACACAATGACATATTAAGGTTAATTAGACTTATATAATTTTCAAGGAGACGTGCTTTAGCCTATAGGTAAACACTCATCCCGGGAATTCCCAGGAAAGCATACGGATCCCTCGGTTGATTGGGATTTATATGAAATGCTTTCCTAGACAGAAAACCCAGAATACATGTGTCACCCTTCCAGATTGCACATGTCCTTTAATAATTAACAGAGTCTAAAACCTTAACGGGTATATAAAAATATTTTTGATAGACTAGTGTCTACGAGTATGAGTTTTTCCACAAGTTATGGCGATGATGACATAGAAGCAGTTAAGGAGGATACGCGGCTTAGGATACGGGTATGGATACGATTTATTTAATTTTTATTATTTACGTATGCTTATTAAGTCATGTAGTCTAAACATTTTAAGTATCAAATAACTAACACATAAAGCATGTGACATATAGCAAATAGCACGTATCACATAAAACATGTAGCATGGCATTGTTGGGTGTCCTAAAGTTATAGTCTAGGTCAATGGTGTCTAATAACCTAATTCCCTATAACCAAGGCTCTGATACCAATCTCTCACACCCCAACCGGCGGCGGAAACGTCGGGGCGTGAAGCGTGCAGACTGTTCATAGCTCATGGTTTGCTAATGTTGAAATATTTAAACATGCAGTTTTCATTGAAATCAAACAACAATCCAACAAGTACACGAAACATAACAAAATACATAACAATGTTTATTTTAGAGCCTTTTAATGCAGTCGGCTACGAATTGACATAGGGCTTTCGTGGTAGAGGTAGATACGAAGCTAGAGACATATTACTTACTTGTTTAAATCGGGCAATTTAATGCAGTCGGCTACAAGTCGTGAGGTCGGGTTTCTCGGTGATCGATCGGACGACAGAGGTTGTATGCGAGTCGAGTGAATGCTCCGAGAGGTCGAGAGGGTGCATGTGAAGGTGTAGGGGGCATTGGATTCTCCTTATAACGTCAAATTTGTGAATTCATGATTGTGGTGGGAGTGGTTAGTTGATGATTGAAATAGGTCGATTGGAGTACGAAATTGGAGACGTGTTTCAGATGGTGTACAGTTGCGTATGGTCGGACGCGTGAAATCCGGCCTTAACGCGATTTGATTCGACGAGCATGGACCACTGACTGACTCTGCGGAGTCACGTGGTTTCAGCAGCGCGACCGTGTCTGTATTAGGCACGACCGTGCTTAGGTCTGCAGGCGCGACCGTGCCTAGTCTTAGGCGCGACCGTGCTTGCCTAGTTTTGTAGTTTTTGAGTTTTGTCAGTTTTAGTCCTCGGGGCTTGTGAGATAATGGCGTTTTCAGTTGTTATTGTAACATAATGTATTGTATGTGTAATTGCATTTACGGTTGTTGCACACGAATTTGAAATTGAAATACTCGTTTATTGCATCGAAACGTTTACATGGTAAAAAAAAAACAGGAATGTTACATGATATGTTTGCGCTTAGTACAACAAGTGATATAAATGAAATGTAAGATCTAAATGTTTGTACCCATGTTTTCTTCCCCAAGTTTAAACCATAAGAAAAGGGGCCGTGAAACTCACCTTAGAGTGTGTGCGAAGAAAGCGAACTTAGAATGCTTGACGACTAATTGCCACTTATAAACACCGGTTTATAAGTGTGTTTGTGCAAGACGATAGGAACCCTAAGTATCCAAACAATCTCATTGTTTTAAGGGATTAGAAAATATTTATTAGATTGACTAAGTTTGACCAAGTTTGACTAAGTTTGACTCGACGACCCGTTGGTGACCCGTTTAGTGATTAAATGTTTGGTTTGTATAACAACACACATAACATACAAGTAATTCACGTTTCATGCTACTTATGTTATAACTAACTTATCCTGGCAAGCTACGTCTAAACAATACACGTTCAATTAATTTATTATTTTTAACAATATATATAAATTTAAGTTTGCTTTCAAATGAATCACATCATCCATAACACGTTCGTATCATCATCCCATGTCTATCTACACATGCTAATACATAATAGATTACCATAACACACATCATTAAGTTTAGACATCAAGTTCCAAATCACAAAGTTTCTACTTTTAGTAACCTATGATATAAGCATGCTATTTGTATCCAACAACACTTTAACAAGCTTCATTACCTTCATAATAACATACTAGTATCATTTAATAATGTCATGCACGTCAAGAAACCTCACATTCAAAAATCATCTTTCAACAAAGTTTCTTCTTTTAGTAAGTCGTCCATTACACGCTTTGTTTACACAATTAACACGTCTAATCAATCCCAAATCTTTCAACTAAAAGAATTATAACTATAATAATCATAATTCACGTCTAGCATGCAATTCCTATACTTCACATAATCAACAAGTCTCAATTTACACCTCGTATGGAAACTAGGGTTTCACATATTTTCATAAAATCACCAAATCGATACAATACTACAAATCAATTAACCAATTCATTAATATATTTCGAAAATATCAAGTTTGGATGAACTAGGGTTTCGATCATAAAAATCATAATGAAATAATGACGGAATTCAATAAAACGACTTACGTAGGAATGTCTAGACTAGCTCGTATCTACTTCCGGATTCACGATCGAAGGTCGATTGAGGTGTGTTTGGGTTGCTTGAAGATCTCGGCTCAAAGGGGGGTGGGGGTTTGGGTCTCGACGGCAACAAGGAAAAAAAGGGATTAGGGTTTATTTTTTTTTAAAGTTTATATATATTTTAATGGTATTCATGGGTTTTTCAATTGGGCTTCAGGCTTAATTAAGGCCCATAAACTCTAATTAATTAAATAACACTTAATTAATAATTAAAAACTTTTGATTTTTAATTTTATAAAACTCTAATATTTATAAAAATATTAAGTACGATTAATACACGATAAACACGTACGAGAACAATAATATTCACATAATTCACGTAAATTCACGTAATCATATAAAATTCACATAATTTATATTAAATATAAATTATTAAATGTTTGAAATATTAATCTTGATTAATCACCAATGTTCCGGGTTAGACTCGAGTGTGATCCGGTAATTCTACGGATTACTGTTGTGTGCGTATTAGTTGACACATTTAATCAATCCTAATTAAATGCAATGCACATGTGACTAACTGAGATAACTGAGTTTGCAATGAATAATGTTTGAACTAACGATGTTTGAGTTAACGGAGTTAACCTGAATTTGTCGGATGTCACACGTATCGTATCACAAAATCCTTGCACGTATTACCGATTTAAAACTTGAACCTTTATTAAGTCAATTTCTTGAATTAATAAATAGAAAACAATTTGATTTATAGTTAATACATATAAATACATGTGTGTATTTATATCTTATATATGTTAAACTCTTAAAACGATATAAGTTTATATTTATAATAAACTTACTAATATTATAAAATACATAAGATTTGGAAAAATTATAAATTTAGTATTTTATAAAGTTATAAAATAATAAAATTTATAAAACTTATAAAATAAACCATATTATTTATTTTATAAAGTCCAGGGGCTAAACTATTATTCTTGAAACATAATTTAAAATGATAAACCTGGAAACCTCAGGGACAGGTTGTGTAATTAGCCCAAACCTTCGGAACCCAACCAATCACAGGTTCGATCCTCGCGACACCCGGTTTCCACCTCTGATTTCCCTAAAACGCGTTTCTGGAAAGATACGTTGCACCTCGAGCTTCCCTTGGAGCGTGAGACCCAAACCCGAGGTGTATCGAAGCTCGATTTCAAATTTAACAACCGTGTGATCCGACTTTAAATCCGTCGTATACAACCACCAACCTCCCTACTATTCTGGCATTAAATGGCGAAATTGGTTATAGATACCGACTCAGAAACCTCAACGACATCACCCTCAAACTCTCAGAACCCTCAATTGCCTCAATTCGTACCTACATTTGCTCGTTGAATCCTTGGACAGCCGATACCGAACTCGAACATGTTCTCCCTCGTTTCAACACCATTTCAGGTAATTCGAATAGCAAATATTGACGTTTTCATTCAAGGAACAAAAGCCCACCGTCAATTTACAATGACAGAGGGGATTTCTATTCATATTCAAGGATTTTAGTTCTAGGGTTCATACGAGAAATTGGGGACAATTTGAGTTTGTGTTTAAAAATTTATTTTCCTGGGTTTAACACCAGCGAGGCCCGTATCCGGGTGGTTTGTGCGTTGGTGTGTGGACTCAGGCGGCCCGGGTTCAAATCCGACCGACCTGAGTTTTGTGTTTTTTAGGGCTTTTTAATCAGATTTTAAATTTTCAAATATTTTTATAAAATCGGTTATACTTTAATACACTGAAAAACAATTTTTATTTATACTTTTGCTTCCAGAAAACATTTATTAAATTAAAACTTAACTAAAACTCACAAATAAATAAATCTTAAAAATTAGGTTTAAATACTTAAAACTATAAAAGTACTTCTAAAATTTATAAAACTTATTGTTTAAGCAGGAAATATTTTATGAAATCAGAAGATTTACCTGTTAATATTTTCTAGAAAAAATAAAATTGTTCTGTTTAAAACTTTAAATAAAAATTATAAACTTTAATTAAAACAGAAAAAACTTATATAATTTTTATAAAACCAGGAAGATTTATGTAAAATTTATATTTTCACTTTAAAAATCAGAAACTTATAAACTTGTACATTTTTATAAAACTTGTATTTATTTAAAAAAACTCAAAGTCTAGTTATTTATATAAAACAGAAAAATAAATATATTTATTTAAAAACTTGAATATTTATTAACTTGAAAACTTTATTAAAACTTTAAAACATTGATAAATAAAACATGAACTTATTTAAAATATTTATGCACTTGTAATTAAAAAGAAACCATTTTATAAACTTGTATTTGCACTTCATTTATTTAAACTTTTAAACATTTTCTAAATATTAGTTAAGATAATTGCAAGACATTTTAAATGAATACTTAATGATTTAAAAACTTTAAATAATTTTAATTGATTTATATAAATCATTTTAAAATTTGATAAAGTATTTATTTCCAAACTCTCTAAATGATTATTAATTATTCTTAATAGTATTTACTTTTCTTTAGATAATTAATATTTATTCTTAATAATTATTTACTACTTATACTTAATAATTATTTATTATTTATTTGGATAATTATTATGTATCCTTAATAATTATTTATCCTTTTAGATAACTACTAGTCATTCTAAATAATTATTTAACCCTTTAAATAATTATTTATTTATTCTTTACTAAATAACTATTTTATGATAATTATTTGAAACTTGTTGCAACACAATCACTCCCGCCTTCCATATGAAACCCTAGTCAATCTTAAATCTTGGATCCTTGTCATAGGTTTTAGAATCAAACCTTAAACTTTAGATTTGTCATTAGGCTTGTTGTGAGGATATCTTTCCTCGAAGCTTCACTACACTTAATCTTTGTTGGACACCCTTGCATCATTCCATGTGAGTATACTTAGCCCCCTTTTATTTTGTTTTAGTTTATAAACTTGGGGTGGAACATATATCAAACAATAGTAGATCTATTGTATTTGACCAATCCACATAGATTGATTGACCATTCGGAGGAAGCCCATGGTGATTGTTACTGGACCTAAAACTTTAAGGGTAACCTGCGGGTTATGCATAAACTTGGTTTAGAGGTTTGAAATGCACAATATTTAACTTGTTTGTTCTCACATTTATACTTAGATGCATTGACATAGTGAATTGTAAAACTTTTAAAGACTTGTTAAACGGTGTTAAAACCTTCGTATCTCACCAACTATTTTTAGTTGACAGTTTACTTAACATGTTTCAGGTGCTCAAGTTTGAGGCATATCTTGTGATCACAAAGGATGCTTGGACCTATAATATCTATCAATTTAAACTTTTGTCATCATTATGTTTTGTTGAACAATATGTTACTTTTTCCTTATATTTGAACCTTGAAATTTATTAATGGAATATTTAAACTTTATTAGTCAACTTTGTGCTTTTGAACAACCGCGTCCGTCCCGACGTATAATCCGTCGTCGGTTGGGGTGTGGCAATATACAAATAGTATCCGTCAATTAGAGCATCTTGATGATGATTTTGATGAAAGTTTATAATCTCCTGATTTTCTAAATGGACTTACATTATCAGGTTTGTCAAAACATAAATTAGTTTTAAATGTCGGTGTTTTAGTTATGCTATTAATAAATATTGATGAAAAAATGATTTGGGTAATTTAACGAGTCTTTAGGTCAAATCACAAAGTAATCGCGTTATAGAAGCAAAGATTATATTTTGAAGCAACATTGATCGTCACAATTTTATCCCTATAATTGGGTTAACATATTCAGACAAAAGAATTTCATCAAAACTTAAAAAAAAATATATACAATTGTTGTATTATTGCAATGACCATGAATAAAAGTATAATGCAATCACTTTCAAATGTTGGTTTGTATTGAAATATCCAATATTTATTCTTTATCAGCTGTATGTTGCATTATCAAGAGTTAAAAGTAGAGATATAATCAAACTATTAATCTTTGGTAAAAATAAAAAAATTACCAATATCACGTCAAATGTTACATACAATGAATTATTTTCAATTTTGTAAATAATCATTGTAAGGTTTCATTTGACATTGAAATTTATTCTCATTCACATAATTTTAACATGTAACAAGATGAAAAATTTACAAAAATACAATATCAAATTTGTATAAAAGAGTTGTTAAGATATTTATTAATATGATCTTAACGTTTCACCTCGTGTAACACACGGGGTTAAAGCTAGTTTAAAATAAATGTGTTTTATTAGTATGATAATTAATAATTTGTTTAAAAATATATTATTATTACTATTGGAAAGATGGAGTTGTATTTAATAAGAGAGAGAGGCGAAAAAAATTTATAAGAATGAATGTGAAGACGACATGTGACATTGAAAAATATTTATTTATTATATAGTATAGATTAATGTAATATTATACATTTTTACCAAAAAATCATTTTAAGTATTATCTTACGTATACGTAACACATAGTAAACAAAAATAAAAAAACTACGGTTATCTATACTTAAAATACAATACGTAAAATGATTTGTTAATTGTGTAACATTATATTAATACACTAAAAATAAATTAAAAAAATAAAAAAAACTATAAATTTTTTGTTTGACTCTTAGGAGTTTTCTAGGTTTTCTCCTAACTATATGGTTTTCTGATAATCACTATTATGAGGCTAAGATTATTTTTTCCGTTTACTTTTTTTCGTTACTAACTATTTAACACTTCTTTTATTAATTCCCAAATCTTTATTACTATTTAATATCTCCTTTATAATTTATAAATCTTCATTATCATCTATTTAATATTTACCTAATATTTATTACATTAAATCTGTGTAAAACACAAGTTTCTAACCTAGTTTAAATAACTTATAACTGAGACAATTATGAAATTTGAAAATTTTAAATTTCAAAACATTACATAGTATTACGTAATCTAAAATTAAAACACTACATAATATTACATAATCTAAAACTTTAAAAATACATAATATTATTAAATTTTAAAAACATATAAATGAATTTATTTAAATTATAAAAAATATAAATTTTATAAGTTTAATTTATAATGAAAGTTTAATAAGTTTTACCATAAAATAAATTAATTTGTTTATAAATTAAATAAAAAGTACTAACTAAATTGGAGTAAAAGAAAGAGAGAAAAAAAAAAATACTTAACAAGCTCGTGACCTACCGCTCTATAACAAGTGCTTCTTGACCGTTCAGTCTATAATGAAAAAAAGGAACAAAGGGTTAAACTTAGTGATCCACTGCGTTTAGTCACTATTGGTCCTATGTAACGAATAGTTTAAAATACCATAAGACCATGTTACAACAAATGATGCATAATGTACAATTTTTTTTTGAGATGAGTACTATTATGTCATAGTATTCTTGGAATAAAATTTAATAACGTGCACTCATGTTTCAAATTTTATGCTGTTCCTTTCTTGATGGTACACGAGTTCATGTGCATGTGAAATGAATATATAAAAGAGAATACAAAAACAAAAAGTAAAAACAAAAACAAATAATATGTAGTTTTGTTCTTTAGCCAAGTTAAGAAACACAATAACTATTTAGACATTAAATAGTTTTTGATCAAAACCTTATGTTTTGTAATTCTAAACTAATCATTTATATTCGTAAAATTGATTATAACTAAACGAAAAAAATATAGTTGATACGGTTATAGGAGTTTATAGTTATACATTGATATATCTATCGAGAAAACGATTTGTATGATACTAACTTTTATTTATATTATATACTAGTGTCAGAAACCGTGTATTACACAGGTTTATAAATAAAATAAATTTAAAAGAAAATTCAATTTGAGACTAAAAAAATGATGAATACAATTCATAATTCATAAATAAGTAAATATTTCTTTGTATACAACGTTGTATGTTTTGTTTGAAATTTTTTCATCCTTGTCTAAACCTATGAAGCAAAAGATTGATAACCAATTAGTAAAGATTCATTAATCAGTAAATATGCCTTGAACACTATGAAACAAAAATAATCAATCTCCATGTTTTGAACAATGCTAAGCCATCCATCAGTGAAAAAAAGTTTATCTTCAACATATCCTAATTTTATTCTCCAGGTGATAGTACCGGATGACCTTATATATACGGGGTCATTTGGAATGCCATCCCGATAAAACATTTTCACAAAAAAACTTAAGGCAATGGCTTTCAAAATAATTTTTTTTTTCTGTGTTAACACAATTTTTTGGAAAATAATAAATAAACAGATTTGAATGAGAAAATTATCAAATATGGGGTTGTCGGGTCCTTTACAAATTTGAAGAATGACGGATGCATCTTTAGTAGAACTCTGATACAATGGAAATAAAAACTGATTCATAAAAGATTGATAATACACATATACCAACTTTAATATAAATTAATCTATAACTGTAACTTTAAAAGGTATAGGGTAATCAAAATACACTAATTTCAGGGGATGCAAGTTCAAAATACAATAAGAATGTAAGATCGATTCAACATGATTATCATCAAAAACTTAAATTTTCTAAAGATTCACAACCTAACAAATTTAAAAATAGATTAAAAAAATATATTCAGATTCAATGAGATTAGACATAATAATTAGAAAAAAACATATCAGTGCGTAAAGGTATCTGTTGGACGGGGCGTAAAAAGTGATCGATGGCTCCAATCGATTGTTCTCTGTTTGCTTTAAAGAATAAGTTGAAAAGAGATTCATAAAATATTCAGATTCAATGAGATTAGACATAATAATTTCATAAAAAGTGATCGATGCGTAAAGGTAAGATCGATGAAGAGTAACGATAACATACCGATTCTTGATTTGATTTTGAAGTTCGGTTGTTGAAGATGAAAGAGAGAGAGAGCTTGGATCAGGAAGGCAATTAGGGTTTTGTTTTGAAAGGGAATGATGTGATAAAGGTCTCACCGGGTTTAAAAGGTTTTTATAGGGTATTAATTCGGGTTGTTTTTAACCCGCTTCTCAACCCGCGTGTAAACCCGTTTTATGTCCATATGGTTTTTGGTGGATCCAAAAGGTGAGATGAAACATGGTGCAGACAAGTGGCACCATATTTTACTTGTTTATTATATATGATAGATTGTCAAAGTATAATATCATAAGGATAAAGTAAAACATCAAAATACAACTTTAATCGAAGAAAAATCAAAATTCACTTTCCTATCTAAATGCATCCCCTTCTACTTAGAAGTTACAATATCTCAACTTTTAAGTATACTTTCTTTAATTTTGTTAGTTTTGTTTCTTAAAGTTTCATCAACTTTTTTGTTTTAGTTATTTTCGGTGTCCCGTTCAATTGTTTTAGTTATTTTCGATGGTCCCGTCCAATATCAGTGGATAAATCTCTATCAGAGATAAAATTTTAGTTTCATAAAAGATTAGATTTACATAAAAGTCTCTTTTAATCAATATCACGTAAGCTTGCGTCATTAAAGATAACGGTAAAAAATAAGGCAAGAATCAAAGGTCTATAGTTGGATCATGTCTGCTAAATGAGTTATCCAACCACTGCTTGTTATATTTTGATCTACATACAGAAGCCGGAATAACCTGCCAAGAAAACTTCCTCTAGCAATTCCTACTTCGTGTATCTATGATCGATTATTAATATTCAAGGTAACTTTTCATATATTATTGATAAGAGCGGTAAATAGAGGATGCTCACACATGATAAGATGATCAAGATCCACACATATTTTGAATTTTGTTTTCTATCCATAGTATATATGTAATATATTTTTACACCTGTAAAATATATACATAAAGATTTAACGATTTTATGTATTAATATTTTTCAACCTGTGTATAGTACAGGAGTTCTAAACTAGTATATATATACCCAATCCGTACGTTTGTTCTTAACTAAGTGTCTTTTTCTTTATTTCTAGCTCAATCACAGGTCGGTCGACTCAAGCGACCAAGTGAAATCACGCAATCCCAGTCGTTATTTTTTGTTGCATAATGGATATTTTGTAAACGGGTACAAGTTCCACACTCAAACAAATGATGTTCGGTGAGTCATACAATAGTGATGCATTGTGAGGTGGCTTCTTACAATGAGTCGGAGTTTGACTCTTATGGATCGCTTAACGAGTTTTTAGAGGTGGAGTTTTATGGTGTTGGTCGTTAATTACGTTCTTGTAGTATTCAAGTGGACATAGTGTGACAGTAGCCACGGGGTTAGATTTGACCCAAAACATGGTTTAATCGACATTAAATCCATGCCAAGGTTAAAAACTAATGACTCGTTTGTTCTATCATCACAAGTTAAACAAGTGAATTGTACATTGTATCCTTTGATGAAAAAGGATTTAAAACATTTGTGGGTTGCTTTAACACCTCACTTTTCGGTATTCAAATAAAGGTGTGTGACGCTATTTATAACTTGAAAATGTATACATGATTATTTATGGAAATAAATTCAAATGACGGCGACTTTTAATGGTTGCTAAAAGATGAAGGGCCAAAATCATTAAAATTAAAAAGATCAAGTCCAGGGACCAAAACTGCCAATTCTTCAAGGCTGACCAATATGGGCCGTATTGTTGGCTGACCAATACAGGTCGTATTGATGGGTGTCAAGTAGTTACGTAGAAACCTGAAACCAACCTTGGTTTTGACCAGCAGTTTTGCAATACAGACAGTATTGGCCACCAAACGACTTGAATTATTTTGCAACATTTTTTGCTAGCATTTGACCCCAAAACTAGAACCTCCACCTCTTCTTACCACCTGTAACATCTGTGAACGATCTAATCCGGTTGTAGACATTCTCAAACTTCATATTTCTTCATTTCTTACATTCAGATAGCCAAAACTTGCCTATTTGTGTGTGTTCTTGATAATATTAAAGGATTTAAGTGTTCATTATTGAAGCCCTATAACATCCTATTTCAGATATAAGTTATAAGATCATTTAAAAATTGTGAAAGGTTTCATTAGATTAAATTATATTAAAATTAAAATTAAATAGAACTAGAAGTTGCGAGACACTTGAATGAGTTGAGTAGTTGGGAACTTAGTTAACACTTTTAACGAAGTGATTTATCGAAAACAAAGTCGAGGGGCCAAAGTGCATAAAACTGAAGCTTAAGTTAAAAACTATGAAACTATAAGGGCTAGTTTTGCCAGTATATGATAGATATCACAAAAGGAGTTAAATAGGTTAAAATCTTGCATTTTTGGTCAAAATTATCAAGTGTGTATATGTGTGGATGAGAAGAACTCCCTAATGGAGGGTTTCCATTTTTTTGGGAGGAAAACTAAAGTTGGAAGCAAGAAATTAGGTCTACAACCACTCTCAATTCATAAAGTTGGAAGCAAGAAATGGGTTTTTGATGAAATATGGATATAATCTGGAAATCATTGCTAAAGTGGGTTCTTTTTAATCAATTTACGAATTAATCATGCTTTAATTTCTTAAAACATTGTTGAAGATTATGTGTTCATGTGTGTTAAAAGTTTTTGGTTGTTCATATGGGTTTCGGTTGTAAGTTGAAATTTAGGGGTTAAATATGATGTCTTTTGAGTTAAATTTATCTTGTTATATACATAAAGGACATTAGAAATGGTTGTGCATAAATATGTAATCAAATTCAAGGTTTGGAGAGATGATGGTTTTGACCAGTTAAATTGGTTGGACCGCGAACCGAAGACTTGGACGGTCTAGTTATGTGTTTTAAAACGGTCCTGCAACGATCCTGTGGTCGGACCGGTTAGCTATTTTTTTTTCTCTTTTAAATCTATTGGATTCGTATTTCGTAGCTAATTGTTAGTTTAAAATTATTTGATTTGCCTTGTTGGTGGTTTTTGAAGGATTGAAGGTTGTTTGGATTGATTTATTTTTATAATATTTATGACGTCTTACGATTCTTAAATCCGATCCGACTAGTGGACCGGTAATGAGCTCGGCTCGATATCCGTTCCGGTCCTAAAAATATTGCTTTAACAGTGATAAGATTCTATTCATCTATTGGCGGTTATAATAACAAAAAATGAAGTCAATGGACCACAATTTGGTGATTCTCCAACCACTAACACTCTCTTGACTCTTGAGAATTAAATTTTGAGAACGTTTTTCATGTGTTTATAAAAGGGATGACTGTTTGAGATTCAACTAATCATTTAAATACCACCATGCATAATTCTATTCTCACAATTCAACCAATTCATTTTGATATAAAAGAATGCGTTTTAAAGCCGTCTTATAAAGGTGTGGAGTCTTATAAATGTGTGCAGGGTGGGTGACCGTACATGGCTCATATTTTAAAAGGGCCAAAAGTTTTTTTTTTCTCTTCTAGGTACCATAGGTTAATTAACATATACATAAAAAAATTACAATAAGCTATCAATAAATAAATATAATAACTTTTAATAAATAAATATAATAAACTTCATACAATATTATAAAAATTTAAGTAATAATAAGTTGTAAATAGATTAATATAAAATATTTTTAATTTTTTAAAATTAATTAATAGAAAATTAAATGAATGGTAATAAGATATTTTAAGAATCGTAATCAGGAAATCTGAACATTTAACTTAATATAAATGAACGGTAATGATTAATTTAATAACAAGATTATAATTAATAAAAAATTAAATACGTACAACCTTAAAGGTCGTTAAAAAATCTATAACCATAAAAAAGATATGAACATGTGCTTTTTTTTATATTTTACGAACTAGCATTAAACCCGCGCACGTTACTGTGTACTAAACTGTAGAAAAGTTAACGTTCTCAAACTTATTAAATAAAACTAATTTTTTTTACGTAAACTCACCTCGCGGGCTGTGACGAAAGTGTTGAACCGTGAAAAAAATTAACGTCGAAATTATATTTTATTATTTTTTTAAAGAAATTAAATTCTAGTTTCACCCATTTTTTTAAACTCAAATAACTTTTATATATTTTATTAATTTTTAAAGAAATTATATCATAAAATAAAGAACTTTATTCTATTTAATATGATATAGTATTTCTATATTTTTTTAAAAGTCATGTAAAAAAGACACTACGCTGATAACAACACATTATACATGCGATAACAACACATAACAAAATATATCAACATAATATATATATGAAATGATTAATTTAATAACAAGATTATAGTTAATAAAAAGTTAAATTATATCGTATCAAAGAAAATACAAATATAAGCATTTTCCATCCACGTGCTTTTAAATATCATTAACTTGTCATATTTGTGTTTGACCCCTTCACCCCGTATTAAATTAGGTTTTTATTTAGTGGAAAAATAATATTAATTAGAGAAAAGACTTTGTTTCTTATACATCTTTAAAACAGGCGTTGACAAAATTTCATTTTAGATAGTTAAAAGGAGAAACCAAGTATCGATCCATGGATGTGATGTGTAGTTCTTGATATTAGACCTTTATTAATATTTAATCAAATAGTTAAGAGATTAGGAATTTTTAATTATGAAACGATTAAAGCTATAATAAACATACAAACAATCAAAGGATAACTGAATATCACCTAGGATCTGAATCCTCTTAACACATGAATGACAGTTCTGAAAGATTATGGTAGTTGTTCTAGAAAAGGGTAGGCACTCGCTATGGGGAGGATCGAGTAAAAAACAAAAAAATTCATTGGGTGGCTTTGGACCGTGTCTTCAACCCAAAGGCACCCGAAGGACTATGAGTAGGGTGACTAAAGGATGCCAATGTGGCACTACTTTTCAAATGGTGGTAGAGATTCAAGAATGAAGAACACAACTTATGGAGAAGAGTGATAATGTCTTTACATCACCATCCCCAGAAATGCACATTGATCCCCTCCAAAGCGGGGGCCTCCGGGGGCGTGGGTAAACATATCAAAGCTGGACCAACGACTTAGCCAATCTAACATCTTTATTAACGAATGGAGTAGGGAATGATACATGGGTGTCCACGAGTCACCTATAACACGTACTACCGACAATACTCCAACTTGAATCAACAAAAAACTACATGGTTAGTGACCGGTTAATAAGGAATGGGGAGCACATCCTGAACAACCGAAGACGGTTAATAAGGAATGAGAGGCACATCTTGAACAACTGGAGTTTGAAAAGAGAACCGGGAGAGGGAGGTAGAAAGAACTGAACTGGAAAACGGTTGTGACTTACTAAATCAAGTCCTCCTCCATGACAAAGTGGACTATTGGACTTGGCAAGCGAACCCCGATGGGTTATTCACTGTTAGCTCCTTGAAACTGATTCTTGGCAACCATGACATTCCTAATTGAAACTTTGTGCTCGACTCGTATAGATGGATTCCAAACAAAGTAATTATGTTTGCTTGGAGAGCGAAGATGGGGGCGTCTTCCCACGCGAATGGAATTACTGAAGGAAGGTGGAAAAAGAATCCCAAATCTGTCCACTTTGCGAAAAGGGCAGGAAACATCGGAACATTTATTTACTTCCTGTTTTATAGCAACCGTTATATGACAAAACATCTCTTCTTGGTGTAGGGTCCCGTCAATTTATGCTTTCTCGGTGAAAGATCTGTTAACACAACACAAGTTGTCAAAACATGGGGATACGACAAAGAAGATGCTCAAATTGGTAATCTTTACTGATGCGGGAATGGAAACAATCAAATGGCTAGAAACTCAAAGATTAAACAAAAGTTTCAAGAAACCCAAAAGGTGTTCTTACAATATCAAATAATCATAAACTCAAAACTGAAAACTAAATAACCTTTAACCTAACTTATACTAAACAAATATCTTAGTAAACAAGAAAGGTAAAAATTAGAAAACTTGAATTTTAAATAAATAATAATAGATATTAAAATTTGATTTCAAATAAGGTGATAATCCTGTATCATTTACTACATGTTGGAGGCTTTGGAATGCTAGAAATCAGAAAGTCTTTAGAGATAAACCGATCTCGATTACCAAGATTCTAAAAAAAATCAAGACAATGGAGTTCCTTTATACGAAAATAGGTCTAATCTCAAAAATCTAGATTGGTCCAACGGGTGTAATTTCAATTTTTAAAGCTTTAATTAGCAGTTTATAGGGTGTGCATTCTTTGGTACATCCCTATACGTCATTTATGTTTGGGTTAACCTTTCTAATAATATTTGCTGTTAAAATAAAATTCTGAATAATTTAAAGAAAATATGAAACTAATTCCAAAGAAAAGCTAATGATTTGGCAATCATTAAAGCATCCAAATTACCATTTTAACGCATTAATGCGCATTACGATGATGCCCATTAACATTTAATTTTATATATGTTTTTAACGGAAATTTTATATATATATCTTTAATTAAACTTTCCCGGTGGACAAAGGGGAAATAAAATCTATAGGTTTCTTCACAATAAGGATTGAAAATGATAACTGATTTTACTAAAATCATTTTAGCGTATGTTCTTCACATCTTTATCAATCTTTTAAAAACCAAATTAATTTTGCAGTGTATTTTTACGTCTTTTAAACTTCATATTTGAAAAAAAAGAATCATATTTAGTAAAAGGAGATTTCATCTAGGTTTAATTAGGAGTAAATTATAAATTATGTCCTTTAACTATATAGTAAACTGCAGATTGTATCATTTGACTTCAATAATTACACTGTATACCCTTTTTTTGAAACCTTTGCACACATTTAGTATTTTCCACTAAGTAGAGTTAACTTTTTTTTGTTAAGTTATGTCCTGTACAATGCATATGAGGGTATAATTGTCTATTTACCCTAAAATAAAATCCCAAACACCATCTCTTTACCCAACCTAATTCATATCTTCACCACCACAATATTTTTCATCAGATCATGGGTCTGTTCTTCAACCAGATTACTAAATCTAGGGTTACAAATCCAAGGTTCTTTCTTGTTATCTTCTTTAACTGAAGTCTAACACCCAAAAGTAATCATTCAAATCTTTCTTACGGCAACTAGAGAAATTTATTACGTGCAAGGGTCGACCCTTGAATTACTGTGAGCTCTATGCAGTGTTTGAGATGCGGATACAGATGGCAATGTCGTGATTTGTTTTTTAAAGAATGCTATGGAATCAATGAGAAATTGGAAGTTGCAGGTGGAAATTGCTTTTCTGTTTAAATAATTGAAGTGGGTTTTTTGGTTTAAATAATTTTCAGTTAAATGTTTGGGAGAAAGTATAGAGAGAAATAGCACCTTTGAGTGAGTAAAAAGACAGTTATACCTTTATGTGTTTTGTATATGATAGGACTTAACAAAAACCCAGTTATAGTAAATGACTAAATGTGTGTAAAAGTTTAAAAAAAAAACATCCAATATAATTATTGAAGGGATATGACACAATCTGTAATTATAATTTATAATTTTCTCCTTAATTAGATTACTTGACATGACTTGTAAATAATGATTGAATATATTACATTCTGTGTCAAATGTATCATCTTTTTTTTTAATCTTTTCTTTCCCCTAAATTTGTTATTTTTGTTAGTTTTTTTTATAATCATGAAAACTTGTTACCGGAAATCTCACGAGATCATCAATACCCCGTTAACCATGTGATCAGACAAATCGTAGTTTGTCCTGGACTATGACCTTAAATAAGTTATGAGGCGGGGGCGTTGCAAACATAAAAAAAATTCACGTCGAAACGTAGATAGAAGAGACGTTTAAAGAGACGTATAAAGTCTCTACGGTTCAATTGCGAATAAAGGATGGTACATTATGCATCAAAGGTTTCAAATTTGTCTTTTGTAAGCATGACAACTTGTACGTTTATGCTTTAATAACTTGTACATTATGACGCACTACTCCGTTTTGAAAGAAACTTACACTGAAACGTAGATAAAAATAATCACATCGTGACGGTAAAATTTTAAAAGCTTTATGAGAAAAAATGTTTAATGAGAAAAAACAAATAGATATGTATAGGGTATAAAATACTTATAGGTAAACTTAAGGGGGTCAAAAAGAAAGTATTTATAAAATACTTATAGGTAAACTTAAGGGGGTCAAAAAGAAAGTATTTAGGGTTTAAAATGAAACTTTAATTTAATTAAATATTTTAAGATTTTCTAAGCTTTAAATACTTGTACTGTATGCAACACTTCTTTGCATTTTGACAAATGTAAGTACTTTAATTTAATTAAAGGTTCAAATTGTTTGGGATTTGTTTACTTTGATCTAATTTGTAGGGGTAGGGCTCTTAGAGTTTGTTTATTTTTTGTTTGAAGTAAATGGTCACCCACTTAGTTTTTCTTTATAGGTAAAAGGCCATAATTTTTTTTTAATGATCAACCCTTAAGGATTTGGCAATTCTTTTATTTTCTTATTGTATTTTTTATTATTAATGTTGGGTTTTATTGTGCATTATGACGTTCAAAAATGCAAAAGATGGAAGTGTAAAATATTTTTTATTTAAGAAAAAGTTACAAGCCTAATATTTTTATCAACAAACAAAATAATATAAAAGAAAAACTTCACAGGATAGTAACAAAGTTTTTTAAATGTCTTGTCAAAATCACTTAAAATTTTAACAAAATAATATAAAAGGAAAACTTTACACGATAGTAACAAAGTTTTTTAAATGCCTTGTCAAAATCACTTAAAGTTTTTTTCTTCTAAAGTCACTTAAATTTTATTAGGTGTTCAAATCTTCTGAAAACTTTTATAAATGTTAAAAAAATTAAAATTAAATGACATGAACGGAACATGTAAGAATCTTGGTTACAATTTAGTAATTATTATTTTTTAATTAACTTAAAGTACAAGGTAATATTGAAGAAAAAGATTGGCCAAAAAAATAACCAAGTTTCATAATTAATTAATTTAAGTCAAATTGGAAAAAAATCAGTAAATAGTAACCAAGATACATATATGTTACACTAGCTTAGAACCCGTACACGCGGGATGAAATATATCAATACATAAAATTCTTAAACCTTTATGTATACATTTTACAGGTGTAAAAATGTATTACATATACTAATGATAGAAAACAAATTTCAAAATATGTAAAAATTAATATATAATTGGGTTTCGAAAATACGTTAATTACTATTTAATGTAATTTGATTTTCATTTACTATTTGATTGAAAGTAAAAGTTAAATAATTAGATGTCAAAGTTTCTTAGAATAAAGGATGATTTGAAATAAATATGTTTAATTAGTATAACTAGGTTAGAACCCCCATGTATTATACGGGTTGAATAAATACAATAAAGAAATGTTATGTTGTATAGTTAATAATAAATATTTACATATGACATATTAAATAGTTTTTAATAAAAATTTTAGAAACGTCATATACTTACTTTAAAAAGAATGAAATAAATGTTCAATTTCTAAAAATGTTTTATGAACAAACCTATATTTTTTTAAATACAAAACGTTTATAAAAATATTTATAGAAATCATTATTATTTAATAGAAGAGATAGGCGGAAAACAAAAAAATATTAAAGAAAACTTGTGTAATTAATAGGAGAGAGAGTCGGGAAATTTGTCTCACAAAAACCTTTATTTATTATACAGTATAGATATAGATTAGTATTTTATTTAAAATGTATTATTATTAAAAAATAGAGTTGTAAATAATAAGAGAAAAAGGCGAAAAAAAATGACGTGAATGATTATGGAGACGACATGTGACATGAAAAAACCTTTATTTATTAGATAGTATAGATTCATGTCACTTAATTATAAAATAATTTTAACATTTGAAAAAAATTTAAAAAGATTAAAACACATAATAAAAGTTGAGTAACAATTGAGGAAAAAACATTAAGTTATACTAGTATAACGCTTGAGAAATTTTGTTACCATTGTATAAAGTTTACTATAACAACATGTAAAGTTGTAATACTCGTTTATGAAATCTGCATCTAATAAGAACTTTGGACAAACCCACAAATATCAACTCAATACTAAAATTTCACTAACATTGTGTTTCCGAGTTTAATAAACGAAAAAAAGAAGAAAAAACAGAATTAAAGAGAGAAAAGAAAGGGAAATAGAATTAAGGATAGAAAAAAAAAATAAGGGAAAGATAACATATAATTTCGTGTTACAGGGTTTGAAAAAAGAAACATTTTGTTTGGGAAGATTATTAAAATCTTTATTTCTAAATCTATCCATTTTGGAAGGAAATTTATGAGGGAAGATTATTATGAATCTTCATTTCTTTTATTTCTACTTCCTTTCATTAAAAAACTAAGTTAAAGCTCATGTTTTACATGTGTTGAATAAATACAACTTGTTATAAAACAATATTTTTTATAAAGATTTGTATGTATGATGTTATTAGTTATCTGTTAAATAAGAAATAATTAAAATTTTCTTATGATTTAGTAATTTTTAAGGAGAGAATGACGAAGAACAAAAATCTAGATTTCATCAGAAGTCAACACGTAGCAAGTATAGTTATTAGTTATTATAATATAGGTTAGAAACCCTGTATATTATATAGAGTGAATAAAATAGATAATTTTTTAATACAAGTTTTAGAAACGTTATATAGTTATTTTTTAAAAATGTTTTATAAAAAGAATGAAATAAATGTTCAAATTATAAAAATGTTTTATGAACAAAGCTATTTTTTATTAAAAAATGTTTTATAAAAATAGTTATAAAAATCATTATTATTTAATAAGAGACACATGCGGGAAACAAAAAATATATATTTTTTTAGAGAAACTTGTATCATTAATTAGGAGAGAGATGCGAGAAAAAAATGTTAAGGATAAACATGAGAATGACATGTGGCACCCTAAAACCTTTATTTATTAGTATGTATAGATTTAGGAACACAAAGTTTTTTCAGTTTATTTCCATTTCATTCTATTAAAAACCTCATGAACACAAATATTTTTTTTGTTTCTTTCCACCTCTTTAAAAATGACACAGGAGTACATCGTAAAGAGATTAATATCACATTTCCAAAATAACATTAATGAACCTTTCAAAAAATAATTACAATACATAATTTGTAGTTATTTACTTGTTTTGATGAAAACGTAATTTTATAAAGAGTTAATTACACAAATAGGTCATATGGTTTGGTAAAATAACATGTATAAGTCCTATGTTTAAAAAGTTGCAAGTTTAGGTCTTATGGTTTCAATTTTATAACAGGTTTTGGTAGTAAAACTAACTTCCATCAAATTTTCTATTAATTTTGAGTAAAATGACCTTTTTACTCTTAACTATTAAAAAATAAAAAGAATATATTACGGAGCTGGAGCTGGTGAAGATATAGGGAAGATTAAGGTTTTTATTTATTTATTAAGTTTTTTTGCCATTGTTATATTTTTAATTATTGTTGAAGTAAATTACAACTAGTCCCTGTAATCTATTCTTTTTATTTTTTAATAGTTAAAAGTAAAAAAGTTATTTTACTCAAAATTAATAGAAAAATTAATGGAAGTTAGTCTTAGTATCACAATTCCTAAACTTATAACCTTTTAAACTTAGAACTCATACATGTTAATTTACCCAAACCATAAGAACCATTTGTGTAATTAACTCTTTTATAAAAGTTGTAAAATTAGATGGTAGAAATTGTTTCCTCTCATTAGCCTGTCTTATATATATATATATATATATATATATATTTTGAACGACAACATCTAGATATTCTAGGATAATTGGGTTTCCCCGGGACAACGTCTAGAACATCTAGGGCAACCATCACAGGACGACCCCCCCAACTGGATAAACCCCCTAACCTGGTCACAAACCCTTTTTTTACTGATGCAAGGATTCGAACCTAAGACCTACACTATGGGAAGTCGTAGGGCTACCATTACACAAAATGACCTAGAGTGTCTTATGTATAACACACCTAATCTTTTGCATAATCATCTTATCTTCTTTTTTTTTATTAGCTTATATCCATTGGCGGATCCAATGTACAAGACAGTGTGGGTGAGGCACTCCAATTTGCAACTTATTTTATTTTATTTTAAGCTGATTAGTTGGTTAGGGCCAAGTTTGAGATCTGATTGGTTGGTTAGGGGGCTGTCTAGAGTAGAAAATTAATTTTGTTTAGGAATCATTGTTGGTTTGACTAGTTTCATAGTTACATTCATTATAATGACATCCTGATTCCAGAGATTGCACACTATGCAGTGTAAAGTAGAATTAAACCTAATACAAATTAAAATTAAACTCGCTAAAGTTTTATAAGTTTTTGTTTTCTAATTGTATTAAACTCTTTGGTTGTGAGGGGTTCGATCCAATGACAAAGTCATTTGGAGTTAAGTGGTGAAGCTCCCCTTGAGGTCAAGGGTTCCAGCCCAGTCTATAACGGTTTGGTGTAAATTATTAGGAGGGCCCTAAATTGGGTTTTTGTTGGTAAATTTTTTTTAACTCATTGGTTAATTGTTTAATATAATTTTATTAGTGTACTTATTTTATTGTTTAATTTTGTTTCTTGTTTTTAACTTTATTTATTTGATTCTTTAACCAGGTTACTTTTTTTAACCGACCGTTGTTGATCTGACCCAAATTTTGCCCCCTCGTATCGAAAATTTCTGAATCCGTCATTACTTCTATCATATATATTACACACATTCACAACGTTAAATAATCACATTTATTAATAAAACTTTATTAATAAAGTATTTTCTTAAAACCATTCTAACTAAATTATGATATTAGGGGAACGAGGTTTCTACGTATAAATATCTATATGGCTAATTATTTCAATCAATTTTATAGGAAAAAAAACAATAAATCATATAGTGTATACATTTTGGACATGTCTATTTTTTATATCTTCAAAACCTAAATATTCCTTGTGTCACGAAGTAGTCTATTGAGGTCCAGTGCGACCTCCTCCTAGACCCGAGGACCACACTTGGCTATCTTTTACGTATAAATATTTATGGCTATTTATTTCATTCACTTTTATTGAAAAAAAAAACTAAATTCATATAGCAAGTGCATACATATTGGACATGTCTATTTTTATAGCTTTAAAAACCAAGTATTCCGTGTGTCGCAGTCACCTGTTGAGGTTCCATCTCCTCCTAAATCTAGAACCACTTACGCAACTTAAGCAATTAAATTAGGTGTTGAAAATATTACACATAAAAAATCAATTTTTTAAAGCTTTTGGTCTGGGTTAGGAGGCGTTCAAAACACTATAACTGATTAAATCCAGGACCAATGACGGAACTTGAACAATTAAATTAGGGGTCGAAAACATTACACATAAAAAAATCAAATTTTTAAGCTTTTGTCTGAATTAGGAGACATCCAAATACTATAACTATAATGAAATAAACCAACTTTTCTAAGCTTTTGAAACAAATACAAAATTTCTCGTTTGCTCAATATAAACGTGACTAATATGAAAAAATAAAAATGTTATTATATTCCCATCAAGATTTCATCTTAAAAGAAGGGAAGCCGTGGGGGCTATGGATCGACATGGAAAGCCGTGACTTCCCATAATAAATTGTATCAAATTAAAATAGAGGTAGAAAAACTTGTGCTATCACAATTACTCGAGGATTTGATTCACCAAGAGAGAGTTTATGTGCGAAAAGTTAACAAAAAAATGTATTATGTTAAAAAAATAGGACGGGTCTTGAAGCAACTGATAGATTAAGTCGTTGTTTTGTGTTCTTAAGGTCATGGGTTCGAGTGTGGAAAACAACCTCTTGCATAAGGTGTAGGGTAATGTTACGTACATCAGACCGCGGAACGATCCGGCCTCTGAGAAAATATTAAGTCAAGCGCCGAGCAATGGCGGACTTACATTGGTGTCGTCTGGTCGGCCGACACTGTTAACTTTTCCTTTTTTTTGTTATGTATATGGTATTTTCCGAGCGACCCATCATAAAATTTTGATACCAACTCTCAAGAAATAATTTTTAGGATTATAGATTTTTTAAATAAAAACCATTTAAACCAAACTTTTAAATCTATAACAATTGACCAATAACCTATTAATTAGAGAACTTTTAAACCAAACCTTTAATAGTTTAACCAAATAACATTTAAACAAAATACGCTCAAATAAAACAGGTACATTAGCATAATTGTTACATGAGTGAACAAAGAAGTCATATAATTGCCGGATTAAGGAATAAAATGTTGATTAATCACTTTTTTTTGAACGGCAGGCCTACCCGATCATCTCCACTCCCACAAGAGGAAACCCACCGTAGGTGAGAAAACCCCTGACCCAACTTAGGCCCTCTTTTTTTTGTCATACATGAGACTTGAAACCAGGACCTCCTCATTTTGATAAAGTCTTGGTTATAAATCTTTGCCACTAAATTAAGTTAGTTGTGACTAATCACTTAGCAAGAACATTCTTGAAGTCATGGGTTTAAGTCTCACCAAAATTTAAGGGGTCACGGTTTCAAGTCTCACTTCCAACAGAAATTAATTAAAAAATACAGGTTTAAAAAAAAAATCGTAATGATCAAATGAGTCAATTATTGGTAAATGTAAGAAACAAAAAATAATTAAACACAGTTCTTTTGCAACTTTTTTTAACCCGTCTTGTTTGATCGTACCCGTTTTAGCCTTTCTGGTTGAAATTTTTCTGAATTTGTCACCGCAAGTCGTAAAATCAGTGACGGATCTGGAACAAAAGTTCATGTGTAACGATTTTTTTTTGTCCGTACATTCATGTAAATGAAACAATTTTTTTTTACCGTACTTTCATGTAAACAAAGTTTTTTTTTACGGTAACATGCAACTGGCGAGGCAGACTGCAGAGGCGGAGGACTTGGGGTTTGGCGGAGGCGGCGCCTGGTCGAGTGGTCGGTCTCTGACTCTCACAGTTCCCACTGTCTGTCTTTTTCTTGGCCGGCCGCTTGGGTAAGTTGGCTTAAGAATTGAGACTTTGAGGTATTGAGTTTTAATAAACATTTGGGTTGGCTAAAGCCCAAATGTTTTATTAAAACCCAATACCTCAAAACCATTAATAAAATGTGTGGACTTTTTATAAACTATTAGATTTTTTATAAAATTTTGAACTCAGGGCTGGTCCTCAGGATTTAAGTGACTCGGGCGAGCTGGAAAAAAAGGCTCATATGAACAAAATATATAAACTATTTTTTTAAACGACGATTAACGTTATGGCAATAAACATAGAAAAAATATAGTATGTTATATTAGATACCGTAATAGCTAACCGATGATTCCCGAAGCTTTCCTAGCATTCTTGCCAGCAAACTCTTGATCACCTCTTCGTAGTTTATATTCTCTAAAATTTCGTTCTCGATAGCTATCATCGCCAATCCACTAAGTCTTTCGTTCTCGATGGCAATTCATCCTTTTTTTTTTTTCTAAAAAGCCTATGGTTTGATATTGAGTTTTAACTTTAAAAAGGCCAACCATTATAAAATTAAAAGGGTCCAACCATTATAAATATTAAAAGGGCCCAACCATTATAAAAAGAGTCCAATATAAGTTTAAGTTTTTATAAAAATGACTCAATATATAAAACTGGTATTTAAAATTTTATAAAAAACATATATATATACAGGCCCCGAAAAAACGGGCCCTGGCCGGCGGCCTGGCTTTGCCTACCCAGGGCCGACACTGTTTGAACTTTTTATGAAGTGTTGAGCTTTTAAAAAAAATTGAGAGGTAATGTAATTTTTGCTCAGGGGTAACCGAATACATAAAACCGTAAAAAAAATTACATTACGGGTAAAAATTGAGGTGTAGCCCCCACCCCTACCCCTAGGATAAGTCCACCCATGATAAAATTCATGAAGCTTTAATAATAATAACGATGCTTCTTTTGATAAATGAATGTAAGTGTGGAACGTGATAGAAAGAACTTATGCAGATACGAGTCTTGTTGTACAATCTTGAGTCTCCTAGGACCATAAAAATATATGATTCCAATACACTGATGGGGACTTGTTAGCTTTTTCTACATCAAACATATTATTACTCCATCTTTACTTTACCTAACACAAACATAGAAAGATGCCACAAGTATCATTTATCTAGCTCAATTAGCTACTTTCTTTTAAAACAAACGTGTACGGGCTTTTCAATCTTTATTTAATACATACTCCATATTAAACGTGTGTGTATATATACGGAGACTTTTTTTAAATAACCAACAGTATGTAAAAAACTGTGAGAACCGTATTAATCATTACACTAATTATCATATAAATTGATTGGATGTAAATTTCAGTATCTCTAATGTTTAGTATTATAAGAACATATAATTTATAGTCGTTTGTCTAAATCGTTTGTCTAAATGCATAGATGCACATATAGTATATGCTCAAATATATGCATGTATCATCATTTTTAAACCTTATTTTTCAATTTAGGTGAGAGTAGATAAATCAAATTAAGAATAAGAAGAGATCAATAAAACGTTGTTTTTCAATTTTATGTTTTTTACTGCAACGATATGTACACGTCTTATATGATTCTTTCAATTTTCAACATTCAGTTTGTTCAAAAGAACGTGTCCATATGTGTGTGTATGGTTAGGTTCACGAGAAAAATCATTTAAATGAGGAAACTTAGAAAACTCCTTCCCCCAAAATTTTAAACATTAATAACTTTTTAAGTTATTTTTTTTATTACACCAATAAATTAATCACTTTTCTATCTTTCATTTTAGTATAATGTTGTTACTAAGTTAGAACCATGTTGTAACGAACCAAAATTCGGTTTTTTTTCAAATAAATAAAATATTTTAATAAATATTATGGTGAAAATAATATTTATGAAATAAGTTAAAACAAGTGGGTTTCAAGTTATTTATGGGGTTATACTAGTTTTCACTAGTTTTGGAGTGAAATGGGTTAAATGAAAGCTGAGGGCCAAATGTGTAAATGGTAAAATTCTGTCATTTTGACTTGGGGAAAGTCAAAATTAAACTTATTTGTTGAGTTAGGTTGTTTGGGAGCAAGAGGAAAAAGAAGAAATCCAAAATTGGAGCTAAAACGTGTATTTGGAGCTTGATTTGTGGGGGTTTTGGTTTACACATCACTCTCCTAACATCAAGTAAGTGCTAATCACTCTTTGATTTCATCTTTGAATGTGTTAGTGAGTAGGTTTTGTAGAAATTCAAAAATGTTGAACGCATGTGGTTAATTGATGTTAGATTGTGGATAATCTAGCTAAACTAAAGGTAAAGAGTAGTGATTAACATCCTAGAACCCTTTGATTTTGATTATGAGAAGTTAGGGTTCATATGGTGAAAATTGGGGTGTTTGGATCATGATGCTAGAATGATGAATTAGTGAAGATTAAGTGTTTAGGTGGTAATAGACACTTGAACAAACACCAAATTGACCTAATAAAAGTTATTGAATGAGAAATTAGTGTCAAGGTATTGGAAAGAAAACTCAAGTGGGTGAGTTTGTATTAAAAGAGGGTGTTTGGTTATGGGGATAACCCAAACGGGTCAATTTGGGTTAGAAATGGAAATTGAGTTGTGGGCTCAATTGTAATGTGATTATGTATGTATGCTAGCTTACTAAACTAGGTGTGTATGTTTAGGTAATCAAATTGCAAAGCTAGAAGGTGGTGCGAACTCTTCTAACTCTAAAGGTAAGTGCCTATGCATTTACTTAGTAATGTAGATAAATGTGTGGTGTATGTGATATGAATGCATACTATAAGTTGATATGAATTTTTATGCCTATTGCTTGAATGTAATATGTATGAATGGTATAAAATTGACTTTAGTGGTAGAAGGTCAAACTATATGATGGAAATATGTGTAAATAGGCTATGTGGTTAATAGTCAACATGTAAATGTGCAATGTGGTGTAAAGGGTGAAATTGACTTATGTGGTTAATAGTCAAAATGTAAATGTGCAATGTGGTGATAATGGTGTAATTGACTTATGTGATAAATAGTCAAACAAATACGTGCAATGTGAAGAATTTGGTGAAATTGATATATGTGGAATATAGTTAATCATAATGTGGTAAATTGGTGAAATGGTGGATAGAAGTGTGGAATAGTTCAAATGGTGGATTTGGAGTCAAATACTCCAAGTGTGGGTAAGACGAGTTATGGTACTCGCACCAAGAGGTGGAAATTAAATAGAAGTGTGGAATACTTCAAATGGTGGACTTGCAGTCAAATACTCCAAGTATGGGTAAGACTAGAACCCAATAAGAAGTGCGGAATACTTCAAATGGCAGAAAAGGGGTGGTGTCACATGAATGTCATATGAAAAGAATGAATCTTGTAGTGGAAGTGCAAGAGTAAAGAACCTTAAATGACCAATAGGGTGCAAACGGGTCAAACGGGTCAAATGGGTGAAAGGGGTGAAAACTAGTGCAAATACTTGTTGAATATGTTTATCGTCATTACTAATGGTGTTATGTTAATGTGGTTATGCAGGGAAAGCTCCGATGTATGTCAAGGTCAAGTCCAAGGCGTGGAGGGTTCTCGTATGCTTATGGGGTGTTTTTGGGATTTTAAAGGAAAAATCCGTTGATGTGGTGTATTTTGACAAATTTAAACATGTTTGATGTTATAAAGGTGTATATATGTTATGAAACTAATGCCCAAGTGTTGGCAAATTTTGGGGTCATGTTGTATAGGTGAAAATGTGGAAAATTTGACTAAGTATGGAAACTGGGCAGCTGAGGCTCCCCGCGGTACGTGAGGATCTAGCCAAGGTCTCTCGCGATACGCAAGAGACTGGCTTTCCAGGTGGGGTGATTTAGGACTCCCTCGCGGTACGCAAGGGATGTCCCAAATCCTTCGAGATACGCGATAAAGTAAAAAAAAATCTGGGATAAAAGCTTTCGCGCGTTTAAATGTTTTATTAATTGGTTTTTCATTTAAGGGTGTTATACATGTGTATTACACAGGTTGAATAAATGTAATGTTATATAGTTAGTAATAATGTAATGTTATATAGTTAGTAATAAGAAAATTATTGTCTTTAAAACCCGTATATTATAAAGGTTGAATAAATAACATAATCTGTAAACACATAATCGTCAAAATATGTCTTTAAAAAATAATAATTTAACGTGCCAGTTATAAATTATGTTAAGTTAATTTTAAAACATTTTTTTATAAACGGATATTGAATTTTGTTTATGTAATCGATAAATTTTAATTCATTTGGTTAATGATATGATAACTATCTATGATTAAATAATAAGCATCTCTAGTTACATTTATATTAAATATTTAAAAAAACTTATTTTAATATCAATATTTAATAGAGGCAAGAAAAAATGTTGATGATGCATCAGAAAATGACACGTATCACCGTATAATTTTTATTTATTAGTGTAAAGATATTAAAAACAATTTAAGGTGTCGGAACACTTATTCGATACTAGTATGATAATACTACATATATATGTATTATCATCATAATACATATAGGTAGTATCGAATAAGGTCCGACGCGTTAACAAAGTTATTAAGCTTTACAAAATTTTAGAAAAAGTTTTCTAATTTCTTAGTAGTGAGTTTTCTCTTTATCCTTCGCTATATGTATATATACACTAGGTTAAAATCCTGTATATTGCACGGATTGAATAAATATAATATAATATATTAAGTGATAAAAAAATATTTTTTAAAATCTCTTTATATGGGTTGAATAAACTCGTGGAATACAATATAATCTGTTAACATATACACTCGTCAAAATATGTCAAGAGATTTATTAATATAAAGATTAATATAATTTTTAAAAAATATATTATTATTAAAAGATAAAGGTGTATTTAATAAAGGAGATGGACGGGAAAAAAATGATAAGATTAAATATGAATGCGACACATGCCATGAAAAACTTTTATCTATACATATTAATAAATAAAGGTTTTGGGGTGCCATATGTCATTCTTATGTTCATTCTTAACATTTTTTTCCCGCCGCTCTCTCTCCTATTTAATGACACAAGTTTCTATAAAAAAAATTATAATTTTTGTTTCACGCATCCGTCTCCTATTAAATAATAATTATTTTTATAAAATATTTTTAATTAAAAAATAGGTTTATTCATAAAACATTTTTATCATTTGAACATTTATTTTATTATTTTTATAAAACATTTAAAATAAATAAATATATAACGTTTCTAAAATTTGTATTAAAAAATTATGTAATATATCAAAAATATGTAATATTAGATCTTTATTACTAAGTATATATAACACTGCGTTTATTCACCCTGTATAATATACAGGGTTTCTAACCTATATTATAATAAATGAAATAATTATACTTGCTACGTGACGACTTCTGATGAAATTCAGATTTTTGTTTTTCTCTTTTCTCTTCTATTAAATAATTATGTTGTTAAATAATTAAATATCTAACATATATTCTAATATTTTATTAAAAATAATAATAAGAAAATTTTAATTATTTTTTATTTCATAGATGACTAATAACACCGAACATACAAATCTTCATAGAAAATATTGTTTTATAACAAGTTGTATTTATTCAACCAATGTAAAACATGAGCTTTAACCTAGTTTTGGTATATAGATATAGATATAGATGTGTGTTTATAAAGTTTGCCTTTAAAAAAAAAGATATAGATGTGTGTACAGTTATCAAAATATAAAATGGAAAAAATAAACTAAAATTGTATTTTTTTACTTTAAAGGTTACAAAAGAGGATATGAAATAGACTGAAAAGGAAACACTATCTTTTAAGCTGCAATTCATTTTTGAAAGTTGTGGTTTGCATTTTGCTGATTCAATAACAACTTTAATCTGTAATCCTTTTAATATGAAAAAAAAACGTGACTGATTTAGATTTTCAAATTTTCACACATATTTTTGTTAATTTATACACCATTAAAATTATTCGATAATTGGTACAATGATGCATCAAAGTTGCTTTACGGTGGCGTACTAATCGCTTAATAAATTGCATTTTTTTTCTTTCTAAAAAGTAGTTTATACAAATAAAAAACCAAACTCAATATGCATTATAACTTGTTAAAGTAAGAAATTCGCTTCAGATCTAAATCACACAAAGAATTAAAAACTGTTTATAAGTCTCACATCAGTTGAGGTAGAGAACAAAACATTCATTATAAGGGGGTGGACACTTTATCTACCGTTGAGGTAGAGAACAAAACATTCATTATAAGGGGGTGGACACTTTATCTACCAAGATGCGTTTTGTCTGGACGAGCAACTCCTCGGGTGAAAACAAAACCGTGAGTTCCTAAATAGGTAACCAATCATGGGTAAAACGGACAATATCTTGATACGGTTTGCTTGAGTTGTAATACCGTTGTATATTTTTTTTTGTTTTTTTCCCTTAAAATCCGTAATAATTTTAAATTTCTGAATTCAAACCAACAATCCAACATGCCTAATCACATGGAGAAACATGAGCTAAATTGTAATAGCACAATCAAATTGTAACATCGATGTAAAAAGTGAACACTAAATGTTAGATGCTTCATTTGGAAACTGATTCAATATAGGCTCCCTCTGGCTCATTCCCTTGTTGCTCGAGGTATCCCAATCCTCTCCTCTAGGTGACATCTTTGTCTTCTTGAAGCTGAAACAGATATCACACCTTCTTACGCTAACAGGTCGCAAGGGAAATTTGGAGCATAATTTGGCTGGGGGAATGCTTACTTAACCTCCCTAATGTTAAGGAATTGGTCAAGCACTTGAAGGTAATGGCGGGATCAAAAGAAATTAAGAAAATCAGAGTTTTAATTGGTTATTGTACACTTTGGAAAACAATAAATAATTCGGTGTTTTCGAAAATACGGAGATCGGTGGAAAAATGGAGGAAGATTTAAAACTACTGAGTTTTGTGTAACATCACAAAACTGGTAATAAATAAATAATGACACGATCGAAATTTATAATTTTTAAATGGCGAAAGAAAAACGGATGGGCTTGGGCTCGGCTCCAACGGGCCGAAGGAAGCCCAAGTATATAAGGGCAAGGGCTGCTCCAAACCTTTCATTTCTACCATTCACAAGTTCTAGAGAGAGAGAAGAGAGCTCGGGTCTAGAGAGAGAAAGTGAGGGATCGACTCGGGAATTCAGGAGAACGTTGCTGCTGTGCTCGTGATCATCTCCTCCGAATCAGAAATCCAACCCAGGTAAGCGTTCGATCATAATCTGAGTTTTTATGATTTTTTTTGGGTTTTCGGTTTTAGCCCAATAGATGATGATTTTACAGATGAAACTTGAAAATGAGCTTAGGTATAGCATCTAGAATGAAAACCGAACGTTTTGATCAAAGAAAATTTAGATATCGACACGATCAAAGTCGCATGCAGAACCTTCGGGTTTTTGGGGAAGAAGACTGATTCATCGAAACTAGTAGTTTCGATGTAGGTGAATCATACAGACCCATCGAAACTACCATAGTTTCGATATATATATATACAGACCCATCGAAACTACCTAGTTTCGATATGCCCACGATCCGAAGCTAAGATAATACATAAGTTACTTACCGAAACTATCATAGTTTCGATATGAACCCATGACTCGAAACTACCAAGTTTCGACATAAGCAACCTATCGAAACTACCAAGTTTTGACATAAGCAACCTATCGAAACTACCAAGTTTCGACATAAGCAACCTATCGAAACTACCAAGTTTCGACATAAGCAGCCTATCGAAACTACCAAGTTTCGATATAAGCAAATCCATCGAAACTACTAGGTTCAAGCATAGTAATGTCTAGTGTCATCTAGGAGCACTACCTTACGTGTATGACTTTATTTTACAGATTGTGAGTGACATTAGTGACGCTCAGTAACCAGCTAAGTGTATCCAAGAAACTACTCATCAGGTGAGTTCTATGTGCCCCTTTCTATGTTATGTGCAAACCTTATTAAATGTTTTGGGGCTGAAGTGTATACACTAAATGAATAAATACTATGAATGCCAATGTGATCATACATGATATACAAATATATATATATATATATATATATATATATATATATATTTATATATATATATATATGAAAATGAATTATGAACAAAGAATGAAACGTATGTTTACAAAGTATGAATGAAAGAATGACAAAATATGAATGAATGAAATCTTGCTTTATATAATATATACTGCATGTTATGAATATACGTGAATGTTATGGACGCTTCGATGCTAACAGCTACTACGGTAGACGGACGACCACGTGACTATCTTGCAACTGGGACTAAAATGTTCCTTCATCAGCAAGGAAATAAAAAGGGGCATTAATGGACGGTCGAAGCAAATGCCAAATCATATGTAGAACGGTTGCAAACATGGTAGCACGTGGGAAACGGATACCTTCGGGTAGACGGGCGAAAAGGACGGACTACGACGGTAGGACGGTTTATGACGGGCGGCCAAAGGTTGGCCGGACGGTTTTAAGGCGGACGGTTTCTAGGACCGGACGAGTCAAAGGGCTACGACGGTAGCTTCATGGCGTATGTCTTTGTGACATACGTAGTAAAAGACTGATCACCCTTATGTGTATGACCAAATGAATGTTAAGGAAAAATAAAGGTGAATGCATATCAATATAGTCACTCAAGAATGATGAAAGAAAAGTAAAAGTTAAGAATACGTATTTATGTTCTTTATATATAAACTTATGTATACTTTTGAAGAAATAATGTTTATATCTAATCTTTTTAAACTAGAACTCACCAGCGTTAGCTGACTTTTAGTATACATTTCAGGTAACAAAGAAAAGGGTCGTGCGAAGACGTGAAGGCTGCCCGGCTAGAGACTGACATTCCGATTTATGTTTTCTTTTGTTAAACAATGATGTATGTTTTAAATGTTGAGACTTCCGCTGTAATGTACTCAAACGTGAATGTTTTTGTTGTTAATTGAACGTGTTAAATTTAAAGTTCAATATTAATGACTTTGTTTATGAGTAAATCCAACAAGTGAGGTTACCCGGGATAAGAGGGCCTTACAAGTTGGTATCAGAGTAATAGTTTGAGAGATTCAGACATCCCTAAATGTCTGGACTCAAGCTGATTATGGGACCAACGCACGGATGTTAGTCTGGGTAGCCAACGCCAGCACGGTAAGTAAGTACAAAGGTTAATACACTTGGATAAGAATAGATACTCAAACCTAGAACCAATAGATGTCAATGTCACGACCAATTTGAAGAGTTTGGAACCCGAAAGGCAATGTAAATTTCTAATCACAAACCGGTCACTGTAATTAAAAATTTACCTTGTTCGTACTGTTCTAAGACTATGATCTGAGAAAATGACATTGATGTATTCCCTTTATGACCATCAGGAAACTAAGAACTATGGCTGGAGGAGGAAGAACAGGACGCCGAGGCGGTCGCACTGGCCGAGTCGGTAGGCCTCCACTGAATCCAAGACATCAAGAAGAAGAGGATGTGCACACGGAAAGCACAGAGAGCGTGCACCAAACTAATGTCACCCCAACTGGGGGCGACCATCAAGGGTCTCTACAGTTGGAGCCCGAGGTCAGAGATGCTATTGCCCGTGAGGTCGTGCTCACTTTAAAGAATGTATTGCCTGACTTGTTGTCTGAAGCATTAAAGAAAATTAAGGAAGATGATGAAGTAAACCATGAGGAAAAAGTATATGACAGTGATGGGGACGAAATAAAGATGGGATCAAGCAATAGGGGGTGCACTTATAAAGGTTTCAAGGACGGAGACCCACCCAAGTTTGATGGGAAAAAGGATTCAGTGGCTACGTTCGAATGGATTGAGAGGATGAACGCTGCAATCAACATAAGCGAGTGTCGACCTAAGTATGTTGCACATTCTTTCACCAATGAAGCACTAGGTTGGTGGAGAAACATTCAGAAAATAAAGTCGTCAAACGCTATTGCCAGAATGACATGGGAAGACTTGAAGAAGCTGATAATCCAAAAATTCTGCCCACAGAACGAGATTGATCGTGTGGAGAACGAGTTCCTGAACTTCAAGGCTGGCAACAAGACTCATCGCCAGTATACTTCGAGATTCAATGAGCTGACCTAACTGGTACCACACTTAGTGGAGACTGAAGACCGTCTGATTAAGTACTATGTCAAGGGTTTGCCGCAAAGGGTCCGTGTCCATGTCAAAACTAACCTACCCTCGACCTTCGAGTCGGTAGTGAATCTGAGAGGAATCGTCTACGACGACTACGCCAATGAGGACCCGGCACCTGAGACACAAAAGAGAAAGTGGGAGAACCCGTCTAGGGGCACCGGGAAAGGGAATGCAGTAGCTGAAATTAAGAAACCAAGGTCAGATGAATATGAAACTTGCAAGAGGTGTGGAAGGCGCCATCTTGGCGAGTGCCGAATTGGCACCATCATGTGTTATAAGTGCGGGAAGCCGGGGCACTTCTCCCGAGAGTGTTTAAAGGATGTCAAGTGCCAGAATTGTGGAAAATATGGACACCTGACTAGGTATTGCAGGAAAACCAGACAATCCGGTTCGGGAAAGGAAAAGGAAGCTGAAAAGGAACAGCCAAAGGCTAGGACTCGAGCCTATGCACTGACTGAGGAAGAAGCAAGAGGAAACCCTGATGTTGTGTCAGGTACGTTTCTAGTAAATGATGAAAATGCTGCTATTTTATTTGACTATGGTGCTAGTAAAAGCTTCATATCAAATGCATTTAGTCGTAAACTGGATTGCACTATCAACACCATAGTAAAGGCCTTTAGCGTACAAACTGTCATGGGTAAAACTTCGACAGTGTTTCAAGTAACAGAGGATTGTATCATAGAAATAGAGGGCCATAAGTTTCCTTTTAGATTATTCCTTCTCACCTTAGGAGGATTCGATATAATATTGGGTATGGATTGGTTAGCTACCAACGAAGCTCAAATCATATGTAAACGTAAGAGGATACACCTCAAAGCTCCTAGCGGAAGTCCAATTACGGTTTATGGGGATTGGAATTGCACAATGCCAAACGTCATTTCGATGATCAAGGCCGAAAGTTACATGATGTGCGGTTGCGAAGCTTATCTGGCGTATGTTATTGATGATAGAATGGAAACGAAAGCACTCAAGAATGTACCCATGGTGTGCAACTTTTCGAAAGTATTCCCTGAGGATCTACCTGGGTTGCCACCCGATCGGGAAATAGAATTTCAGATTGACTTACTGCCAGGAGCTGAGCCCGTTGCCAAAGCCCCCTACCGATTGGCTCCGTCAGAAAGGAAAGAATTGATGTCTCAACTACAGGAATTAACAGAAAAAGGATTTATTAGACCGAGCATTTCACCATGGGGCGCTCCGGTACTATTCGTAAAGAAGAAAGACGGCAGCATGCGCATGTGCATTGACTACCGTGAACTGAACAAGAGGACAGTAAAGAACAATTACCCACTGCCTAGAATAGATGACCTTTTTAATCAACTGCAAGGTGCGAGTTGGTTCTCAAAGATCGATCTTAGGTCGGGTTACCATCAGTTGAAAGTAAGAGATGAAGACGTACCAAAGACCGCGTTTCGCACGCGTTATGGGCATTATGAGTTTCTCGTGATGTCCTTCGGATTGACTAACGCACCAGCAGCGTTCATGGATTTGATGAATAGAGTATGTCGACCAATTTTGGATCGATCAGTGATAGTTTTTATAGACGGCATACTCGTATATTCGAAAAGCGGGGGTGATCACCACTGTCACCTAAGAGAAGTTCTGGAGGTGCTAAAGCAGGAAAAGTTGTACGCAAAATTCTCCAAATGCGCGTTTTGGCTTAGGGAAGTCCAATTCCTAGGTCATGTGATACACCCAAACGACATCATGGTAGATCCTACAAAGATCGAAACAGTAAAGGAATGGAACGTCCCAAAGACACCAACAGAGATACAAAGTTTTTTGGGGTTGGCAGGCTACTATCGGAGGTTCATTCAAGATTTCTCGAAGATAGCCTCGCCACTAACTAAATTGACACGGAAAGAAGTGAAATATGAATGAGGTCCAACCCAAAACAACGCGTTTGAGGAACTTAAAACGCGATTAACCCAAGCTCCAGTCTTGACACTACCTGAGGGAAATGAAGACTTGGTAGTCTACTCTGACGCTTCGGGTCAAGGTTTAGGCTGTGTACTTATGCAACGAGGGAAGGTAATTGCTTACGCTTCGCGACAACTAAAGATTCATGAGGTTAACTACCCAACTCACAATCTGGAGTTAGCGGCAGTAGTTTTCGCATTAAAAATATGGAGGCACTATCTGTATGGAGTTAAATGCACCATCTACTCCGATCATAAAAGCTTGAAGTACTTTTTCGAGCAAAAGGAATTAAATATGAGACAAAGGAGGTGGTTAGAATTATTAAAGGACTACGATTGTGAGATACTGTACCATCCAGGCAAGGCAAACGTAGCAGAAAGGAGCAATCTGATCCTATCCGGATCAAGGCGTGTCAGCTGATTATAACGCCAAATTTGATTAATGAAATATCAAAAGCACAAGATGAAGCACTATTAGAAAGAAATATTAAACGGGAAAGAATAGTAGGAAAACAAGGGAATTTGGATGCAAATGCATACGGTGTATGAACTAGGTTTGGCCGGATGTGGATACCTAAGATTGGCGAGCTTAGAGCCAAAATACTCGATGAGGCCCATAAGTCTCGCTATTCTATCCACCCCGGGACAAACAAAATGTATCAAGACTTGAAGAAAGAGTACTGGTGGCCTGGCATGAAGAATGATGTAACCGAGTACGTGAACAAGTGCCTAACGTGTTCACTAGTTAAAGCAGAGCACCAGAAACTATGCGGTAAAATGCAACCTCTACCAATACCGGAATGGAAGTGGGAAGAGATCACGATGGACTTCATTACCAAGCTACCGCGAACAGTTAAAGGCAATGATACCATTTGGGTGATCGTCGACCGCTTGACAAAAAGTGCTCACTTCTTGCCAATACGTGAAACTTCTTCTTCTGAAAAGCTAGCGGAAATATTTATCAAGGAAATTGTGAGCAGACATGGTATGCCGCTGTCGATTGTGTCCGACAGAGATACTAGATTCACGTCAAGGTTTTGGAAGAAATTCAATGAAGCGATGGGCACTAGACTGAACATCAGCACCGCTTACCACCCTCAAACAAATGGTCAATCTGAAAGGACCATTCAGACCTTAGAGGACATGCTCCGGGCCTGTATCATTGACTTCGGTGGGAGCTGGGACAACCATCTACCATTGGCGGAATTTTCATATAACAATAACTATCATTCAACGATTGGCATGCCGCCATTTGAAATGTTGTATGGAAGGAGATGTAGGACCCCGGTGTGTTGGGGGAAAATTGGGCAGAAGGACATTGCAAGCCTCGAGGTGGTCAAAGCTACTTCTGAGAAATTCGATCAAATCAAATCTCGAATGAAAGCCGCGAAGGACAGACAGAAATCGTATGCGGATAAGAGAAGGAGGGAATTGGAGTTTCAAGTAGGGGACATCGTACTGTTGAAGGTATCGCCATGGAAAGGAATCATCTGATTCAGAAAACGTGGCAAACTAAGTCCAAGGTTCGTTGGACCTTTTAAGATCTTAGCGAGAGTGGGTCAAGTTGCTTACAGACTCGACCTACCTGATGCACTTAACGAAATACACCCTACGTTCCACATGTCGCACTTACGCAAGTGTCTAGGTGACGACACGGCTCACATACCTTACGATGAGATCGAGGTGGATAACAGTCTGAATTATGTCGAGGAACTAATAGCCATCCTTGACCGATCTGAGAAGCGACTACGCAACAAGTCAATCCCATTGGTCAAAGTTCAATGGAAGCACAAAAAGGGATCGGAATCTACATGGGAGAAAGAAGACGAGATGCGGGAACTATACCCTCAGTTGTTTAACGTATAATTGGTTTCGAGGACGAAACCTTTCTAAGAGGGGTAGACTTGTAACATCCCAAAACTGGTAATAAATAAATAATGACACGATCGAAATTTATAATTTTTAAATGGCGAAAGAAAAACGGATAGGCTTGGGCTCGGCTCCAATGGGCCGAAGGAAGCCCAAGTATATAAGGGCAAGGGCTGCTCCAAACCTTTCATTTCTACCATTCACAAGTTCTAGAGAGAGAGAAGAGAGCTCGGGTCTAGAGAGAGAAAGTGAGGGATCGACTCGGGAATTCAGGAGAACGTTGCTGCTGTGCTCGTGATCATCTCCTCCGAATCAGAAATCCAACCCAGGTAAGCGTTCGATCATAATCTGAGTTTTTATGATTTTTTTTGGGTTTTCGGTTTTAGCCTAATAGATGATGATTTTACTGATGAAACTTGAAAATAAGCTTAGGTATAGCATCTAGAATGAAAACCGAACGTTTTGATCAAAGAAAATTTAGATATCGACACGATCAGAGTCGCATGCAGAACCTTCGGGTTTTTGGGGAAGAAGACTGATTCATCGAAACTAGTAGTTTCGAGGTAGGTGAATCCATCGAAACAACTTAGTTTCGATATATATACAGACCCATCGAAACTACTTAGTTTCGATATATATACAGACCCATCGAAACTACCATAGTTTCGATATATATATATACAGACCCATTGAAACTACCTAGTTTCGATATGCCCACGATCCGAAGCTAAGATAATACATAAGTTACTTACCGAAACTACCATAGTTTCGATATGAACCCATGACTCGAAACTACCAAGTTTCGACATAAGCAACCTATCGAAACTACCAAGTTTTGACATACGCAACCTATCGAAACTACCAAGTTTCGACATAAGCAACCTATCGAAACTACCAAGTTTCGACATAAGCAACCTATCGAAACTACCAAGTTTCGATATAAGCAAATCCATCGAAACTACTAGGTTCAAGCATAGTAATGTCTAATGTCATCTAGGAGAACTACCTTACGTGTATGACTTTATTATACAGATTGTGAGTGACATTAGTGACGCTCAGTAAACAGCTAAGTGTATCTCAGAAACTACTCATCATGTGAGTTCTATGTGCCCCTTTCTATGTTATGTGTAAACCTTATTAAATGTTTTGGGGCTGAAGTGTATACACTAAATGAATAAATACTATGAATGCCAATGTGATCATACGTGATATACAAATATATATATTTATATATATATATATATGAAAATGAATTATGAACAAAGAATGAAACGTTTGTTTACAAAGTATGAATGAAAGAATGAAAAAATATGAATGAATGAAATCTTGCTTTATATAATATATACCGCATGTTATGAATATATGTGAATGTTATGGACGCTTCGATGCTAACGGCTACTACGGTAGACGGACGACCACGCGACTATCTTGCAATCGGGACTAAAATGTTCCTTCATCAGCAAGGAAATAAAAAGGGGCATTAATGGACGGTCGAAGCAAATGCCAAATCATATGTAGAACGGTTGCAAACATGGTAGCACGTGGGAAACAGATACCTTCGGTTAGACGGGCGAAAAGGACGGACTACGATGGTAGGACGGTTTATGACGGACGGCCGAAGGTTGGCCGGACGGTTTTAAGGCGGACGGTTTCTAGGACCGGACGAGTCAAAGGGCTACGACGGTAGCTTCATGGCGTATGTCTTTGTGACATACGTAGTAAAAGACGGGTTGATCACCCTTATGTGTATGACCAAATGAATGTTAAGGAAAAATAAAGGTGAATGCATATCAATGTAGTCACTCAAGAATGATGAAAGAAAAGTAAAAGTTAAGAATACGTATTTATGTTCTTTATATATAAACTTATGTATACTTTTGAAGAAATAATGTTTATATCTAATCTTTTTAAACTAGAACTCACTAGCGTAGCTGACTTTTTAGTATGCACATTCAGGTTAAGGCAGGTATGGATGCTGGACGGTGATGCTTGGCAAGCGAGAAGAGTTACCCGGTTGATCGTAAAGACTGGCATCCCGTTATGATTAAATTATGATATGTTTATATAATAGGCTATGTTACGCTTCCGTTGTTAAACAATGTAATGATTATGTTTTATTGAAGTATTTTTCGCTGCGTTATTTGATAATCAAGTTTAAGAACTGTTTGTGAATGAGTAAATCCAACAAGTGAGGCCTCCCGGGTTTGGGGCCTTACACTTTGAATGGAGGGAACAAAGGAGTAACAAACCACAAGTTAGCTGGGAGAATTGGATTAAAAGTACGGTAACAAGGATCGGGTAAGATTACGGTTTGTCTTTGTATTTTCTAATACCTATGTAGAGTTATAATAGTTTTATTTTGTTTGGTGTACGCCGTTGGACTGGTGTAATTGGGGTATTGCTAGCTCCCCGCTAGCTTTACTATGAGAATTCTCATTGTTGTTGTTTAAAAAAAAAACAAATGCATTGACCTTTTTTTGTTTTTAGAAGTTGATCAATGAATCACAATAACAGACGATTAACAGTCATCTACTAAAAATACTTAGCTTAGTGTAGTGGCAAATGTGTATACCTAAGACTTCACTAAAAATGAGGAGGTCTTGGGTTCAAGTCCCGCATGTGACAAAAAAGAGGGGAAGACGTATAGGTTGAACTAGAAGGTTTTCTCATATAAACACGGTGAGAGGGTTGCTGAAATCAAGAAATGTATGTTGATATCTTACTTCAAATGGAATTTCTTACATCAAATCATTTTTTATAATCTCTCAATTATTTAATAAAACATTGTTTGGTTTATAAAGATGCTTTAAACATTTTATAAACATGTGTTTATTCTTAACATACCTCAATTTAAATGCACATCGTTTTTTTTTATAATTGATTATATGTGTTGAACGTCTAAAGATGGGTATGCTCTTTTTTTTAAAGGTAAATTTCTTAATTCCAGTTAAGAGTGGGACTTGAACCCATAACCTCTTCAAACCTTGGTGTTTCTTAAAGAATTTTCCTCTACCATTAGACCATTAGTTAACTAAAAAATTGATATTTAACTTGGTTTGATTTTCCTAGACATGATGACAATGTTGGTCAATAATTTATATGGTGCATTAGCCACATGTCTTGCCACCATGTTTTTCAACTTTTAACTTGAATTTTCTTGGAACTGATCGCACTTAAGTCCATGTTCATGATTGGACATTGACAAATTGCTTTATATCATTTTTTTAACTCTCTTTCTATTCTTAAGTTTTTCAACAAACTAAGGAGACTTTGGACGATCCATTACACATATTTTTGTTCTTGAGACCCTTTGATAGTAGTCATGGTTTTAGTGTCTTTTTGTTATTATTCACACTATTTTCATAAACGGATCGGACCGGCCAGTCAGATCAGAAACCGATCATAGAACTGGTGTAATTATGTCTATTTGAACCCTTTTAATTTGAACACCTGATTAGCGGCCTGGCTGATGAACCGGATTTAGAGGTCAGACTGAGTTTCAATTTTTTTTCTTTTTCTTTTACTTTAAATTCTTTTCTGATTAATTTAGTATTACGCGATCTATGTTTTAGTTATTTGAGTCATAATATTTTACTAAAATAAGCAAATCCACTTCAAAACATATAGTATTTTCGTATTATATTTTGAACTAGCTATACATAGATAGTTTTATATTTTTTACAACTTATGACGTTATCTGATTTTTAAAGAAATCACCATTCTATTCTTTTCAAATTGGTGATGCATCATTTAATGTTGTATCTTTCCAAAGTAATGCTCGAACTTAACATCTCCCCAAAGCATTAGATTACATTTGTTATGTACTTTTATTTATATATAAACTAGTTTTTTTACCCGTGCTATGCGGCGGGAGTCTGATTTTGACTCGGTTTGACTGGTTTGTAGGGATAAACTTACGTCGAAACGCATACTTGTTATAGCATATGATAGAAAAAAAAGTAATCGATTTTGAATACATCTCCGTTTTAATAAAATTTATACCGGTACGTTGAAAAAAAAACAAAAAAAAACCGCGTATTCCGTTAGTGTTTTTTTGTGAGAGAGATGGTTTTGCTAATTAATAGAGAATATGAATAGTGTATTTTGTGAAATAGAGAACTTTTGCAAATTAATATAGGAGATAGAGAACTTTTTTTTACAAACTAAATAATAATTATTATTATAACTAAATAATAATTATTATTATAATAGTAAAAACAAATAATTTTTTATTTTTTATTTTTTTATTTTTTGCATTGAAAAGTTATACATAGTGCATTGAAAAGTTGTACATTGATGAATAGTGGAATATTGTGAGTAGAGAACTTTTGCAAATTTTTTTTTTGTGCATTGAAAAGTTGTACATAGTGCATTGAAAACTTGTACATTGATGAATAGTGGATTTTTGTGAGTAAATTGTGAGTAGAGAACTTTTGCAATTTTTTTTTTGTGCATTGAAAAGTTATACATAGTGCATTGAAAAATTGTACATTGATGAATAGTGGATTTTTGTGAGTTTTTTTCCCCGCGCTATGCGGCGGGAGTCTGATTTTGACCCGGTTTGGCTGGTTTGTAGGGATAAACTTACGTCGAAACGCATACTTGCTATAGCATACGATAGAAAAAAAAAGTAATCGATTTTGAATACATCTCCGTTTTAATAAAATTTATACCGGTACGTTGAAAAAAAACTGCGTATTCCGTTAGTGTTTTTTGTGAGAGAGATGGTTTTGCTAATTAATAGAGAATATGAATAGTGTATTTTGTGAGATAGAGAACTTTTGCAAATTAATATAGGAGATAGAGAACTTTTTTTTTACAAACTAAATAATAATTATTATTATAACTAAATAATAATTATTATTATAATAGTAAAAACAAATAATTTTTTTATTTTTTATTTTTTTGTGCATTGAAAAGTTGTACATAGTGCTTTGAAAAGTTGTACATTGATGAATAGTGGAATATTGTGAGTAGAGAACTTTTGCAAATATTTTTTTTTGTGCATTGAGAAGTTGTACATAGTGCATTGAAAACTTGTACATTGATGAATAGTGGATTTTTGTGAGTAAATTGTGAGTCGAGAACTTTTGCAAATTTTTTTTTTTTTTATGTATTGAGAAGTTATACATAGTGCATTGAAAACTTGTACATTGATGAATAGTGGATTTTTGTGAATAAGGGGTTTTTGCAAATTAATACGTAGTAAATTTCATAATTTTTAAATCGGTTATAATATAATTTGGTTAATAGAACGACCCGGTAGAACCTATTAATGTATAAGGTGTTGGTTTGATGTCTGATTCAACATTACCCTACTATTTATTTCCCATGGGGATGAATAGTAGGGTTTTTTCTGGTCTATCTTATCTTCATCCCATCTTCCCCCACTTTTCACTGGCTTCTCATTTTGCACTAGCTTGTTAGTTTTAAAAATTGAAGGAAAATAGAAACATAAAATTGGGGAAATCATGAAGACTGGTTTTGAAAGCGATTGGGTTGACTTATGATTCTGATTTTGACTTTGAAAAAGGGTAGGCAACCTTCTACTCGATCAATCTGCAGCTATTATCACGTTCACATCGTCACATAAGTGCTATTATCATGGCACACTTGGATCACCTTTTAAGCCCCTCCGTCCGTTTCAATAATCCTTCTATTTCATCAATACAACAAAGTCCAATTTCAAAGTAACAAACAATTGAGAGTAGAGGTGTAATATCCGATAGTGAGGGACAAAATTCAAAAACATAGGCATAAGACGGCCGTGTAATTAAGTCTATAGGTTATGTTGCAACTTTCGTGGGTTAAAAGGCAGATTATAGAACATCTTAAACTAAACGGGTCAAACAGATCAAAAGTCATGTCAGAGTGCATTTCTAATGTATAAAGCTTTGTAAATAACTATACTTTTTTATTTTAAACAGTAACACCTAGATTTTCAAGAATAAATACACCATACCTGCATCTTGTAGAATTTGAACCCCAACCTTTAGGTTGTGAGGCACATCACTTAACCATCAAGATGTCCCTTTGAGGACCGTAAATTATTATACTCAAGACATTATATTGTTACTGAAATAATATAATTTTGTAATCTAAAGTCAACTTGGTCTTACCAGAATTCTGCTTCTTGTATGTCAACCAAATGTTATGTAAGTATGATCTACACACAAACAAAAATCCAAAGAGAAGCCTGCAAATTTAACCCATTATCTAAAAAGCAAGCATAGGAACCAAAATGTAAGATAACGCCCATTGTTTTAAAATATCTACTATGAATAGTAAAATCAGACAACCGCGTGGTGACACAGATATCGGAATAAAACAGAATGAAAATAAACTATAAATGAAATCAGGAAATAGTGAATATATGGAAGGTAGCCAGCATTGTATAAATTACCTCATTCACATCAAAGCCGTCTCTTTTAGGCATTACATCAAACACCCGTCTAAAATTTGCACTTTTGCAATAACTCAGCACCAAGAAAGTGGTTGTTCCTTGAGATTAGTGGTAAGTTATCAGTTAACATGCCTAAGGCAAATGATGTGTTCAAATACTATTTCATACATTGACCACGAGAGGACATTGTATAAGAGGACTTGACGATTTAGTGCAAGTATAATATACTCATTACTCATCACATAAAAAAGTTTGTGTATGAAGACTTAAGTTGCTCAAGCAATTCATTATGCATGTGTTGGTCAATGAGCCGGTTCTGTTGGGTCAGACTAATATTTAAAGAACGATTTTACTGCTTACAAACTCTTGCATTCATTCAATCCAAAACACTTTACATAAATAGAGAAAAAACAACCCTTGCTCCTAAAGAAAAGGAAATAACTTACCCACTAGCACATGATCTAAACACGCCAAAAAAAATGAAAAACATGTGCCTAAATTAACCTTTCTAATGACTTGACCCATCCAAACAAACCTGCAGATTCAACTCCATGACCCGTAACCCAATGACCCGAATTTGACCCGGTTTTGACCCGTACCAATCAAGATTAACCCTACAGGTTCTAAGGAAGCTTGTAAAAAACTCGATGTGCCTTTGTGTCTAGGTAGTCCTTATTCAAATGTGTAAGGTGCACTCAAGGCGCAACGAGCTCGCATGACACCTAGGCACAAAAAAACACATGCCCGAGACAAAAGAAGCACAGAAATAAAATCATGTAGAAGTATATAATAAGCATAAGAAATTAATATTGTTATTCAAACATATTTAAAAAATCTTAAGTATTTAGCAATTAATAATAATTAAGACAAGTCAAAATTTTAAAAGGATATAACTCATATAATAAAAATAAAGTCTAAACAAGTCTAACTTTAAAATTAATTAAAATAATAATAATTTCAAACATGAGACGAGTCAAGCCTAGCGCGGGTCAAACATGAATCAAGTCACCCGAGTCATAGTATTCACCCGGTCACACACCTGACCCGAGTTGGCATGGGTCAATTCCGGAGTCAAACCTGTTAGGTATCAAGAGTCGTTATCGCAGCGGAATCACACACACATGCACACAATCGATAAACAGAAAATAGAAGACACGAGAATTATAGTGGTTCAGCCAAGATTGGCCTACGTTACTGTCACACCCCCACCGATGGCTGAATTTACGCGAGGGGTGACGAATTGAAATCATCACAATGATTAAAAGAAATACTATTAAATTAACCGAATAATTGCATTACATTGTTTTAAAAACACACAACCAAACAAAATAAATAAACAAATAGTCTTTATTAAACTTTATAAATAACTAAATCTCCTAGAGCCAAGTCTCGAAGTCCTAGCGTGATTGTAACAGCAACCTAGTTATTAGTACCTGAAAAACATGCTAAAATATATCAGCTATAAAGCCGGTGAGAACATAGGTTTAAGTAATTACATAGTATAGATAATGAAGATTTTTGCAATTCATAAACAAGATTCAATAACAAGTAAACAAACTTTTATACATCGATTCAACCAAACCTAATGACAAGATTGGGTTCCCATAGAATTGATATAGCATGAATAACAAGTTTTGCAGTTTCTGTATATCTAGTCTCAAGTTGATATCGTATCTCGTCAACTCAAGAACTAGATCGGCATGTCAGGCCCATAGATCTATGACTTACTCCCGTTGGCTTATCCCAAGTTAATGGTTGTAGAGTGTGTATAAAACCGTTTAAGTTTACAAGTATAGAAAGTTGTTTTTGAAATTGCAAAAGTAGTATTTGAGTTTGATATAGTTTGAACAACCTATGATATATGAGCATGTTTTCCACCCCAAAGATAAAAAGTAAAAGGAGCATGTATCTCACCTTGAAGTAGGGGGTAGAATCTTGTCCTGGTAGTAACTTGGTTACGAGAATGTGATGAGTGACCAAAGTTTCATGTATTAAGAGGTGCAATGTGTTATATTTATGCATTTTGATATTTGGAATACAAAGGTTTTGTGTAGCCATGCATGTGCAGGTGTTGGAAGCTTAAAGTATGATTTTGGAAGATATTAGGCGAGAGATGCAAGAGTCGGAAGAGACTCGGAGAAAACGGGGCAAAATGCAGGGTCAGCGTAAGCCTACGCTGCTACAGCGTAAGCCTACGCCGAAGGCAAATTGCAAACAGAAGCATCAGAGGGTCAGCGTAAGGCTACGCCATATCGGCGTAGGCCTACGCCTAAGTATTTTCTTCACAGCGGCTTCCGGTGGACCGGCGTAGGCCTACGCCCTCCCAGCGTAAGCCTACGCTGGGTGCGTTTCAGACGCGGGTTTTGGGCGAAACAGCCGAGTTTCAATGTTTAATTAGGTTTTTCTTCCCCAAATTCGAATCCATCTGAGACACCATTGTTCTTGGGCTATTTTGGAGTTCTTGGAGGTTAAAGAACACGATTCTAACATCCGATTGAAAGATTGAAGATGATTTCCACCACCATGAGCGGCTAATCCACCGGTAATCATTCCCGGGTGGATTGTTTGTAAGTTTTTAGGGTTTTATCATGTGCTAGCTTTGAGAAACAATTCTTGTAATCGTTTGGTTTGAAACACTTGAATCTTTGTGTTTAGTATGGTTATGAACTCACGGGAGTCGATAAATTCTTGCACCATTGACCCCGTTAGATGATAATTGCTATGAACTTTGATTTATGTTGAATCTATTGATTAATCTAATTCTATATTGCATACATTTGTCTCGATTTCATTCGTGAATATTGTTTTACACTATTTGCCGATGATGTATGAATGTTGATGTTCTTGGTTAGATTTGGATAACCATTCGATTGTTTGAACTCAAATGTTGGTGTGATAATCCCTAATTATTTGTGAGTTTGAAACCCAGGTGTGATACCCTTTTTAATTATTGTTTACAACTTAAACCATTTTGTTTGGTACTCGATTTGTTTGTTGAGTTTATAAAGTTTTCACTTAAATCATTGATTGTGTTTGGTCAGAAAGACCCGTTGTAACTTCATAATTTGCATTGTTAATTGAAGTTGAGCACCGACCACAAACTCTTCGTGGTTCGAGACCCTTCTTACCCTAACTAGTTTAAGGTGATTAGGACACTCTATTTCTTTATCTTTGACCGGTCCCTTCGACACCGATCAAATTTTGACGCCGTTGCCGGGGAGTGTGTGCGCTTGGTGTTTTATTTTAGTTGACTCTTGTGACTATTTGTTACTTGTTTTGTTTATTTAATCTTCTTCTATTTTTGTGTTACGCGTGGTGTTTGTTTGTGTGTGCAGGTGACAGATTAGTGCATGCGTACCCGTTCATCCGGGAGAACTTCACCGCTTGTGTTTGAACCAGAAATTGAGAGGATAGCAAGGCAAAACCGAACCCAACAACAAAATTTACAACCTATTTCATCGGAACCATCATCAATGGATGGTCGAAGCAGTCATTCTGGATCTAGCATGAGAAACCGTGGCCCAACTCCAAACAGAGGCCCTATCCCTAACCGCCCACCAACTCCACCTCACCGAACCTCAACCCAAACCCCACCTATACCCATCAATAACAACCAACCCCGTGGGTCGGGTCCAATTCAACAAAACTGACCCGTTAACATCCGTACCAATCCCACGTACCAAGGAAGAAGGGAACCACAACAAAATCAAACCCCTCCTGGAAACAATGAGAACGAGGGTTGGGAGGATGAAGATGGTGAATATTTTGGGTATGACGATAATGAAGATGTTGGGAATGGTGAAGGGTTTGGCGATTACGAGTATGAGGATGGTGAGAGGAGCCAATATGGAGAGTATAACGAGGGGCAAGGCTTTGGAGAGGAAGAAGAGGTGAATTATGTTCACCAAAGGGCGAGACAACCAATGGGTCGAACAGTTCGACCAGAGAGATTTGGGTATCCTCCTAGACAGGAAGGGAGGAGAGCTACTGGGGGCTACAATAATGAAAACCGAAGACAACCGGTAGCCCCTATGGGTGGAGTTAATGGTCGTTTTCGACCGACTATTTCGGAGAATGCTTCTCCAATTGTTCCACCAATTCCTGGAATGAGGAGGTTCAAGTCAAGACCAAATTACATCAACGTTCTCCCACATTTTCATGGTATGGTCACCGAAGAACCATACACCCATTTAGCCGAGTTTGCTGCCATCTGTAGCACAACTAGGGATGAAAACTTTGACCAAAATGAGGTCAAACTCCGACTTTTTCAATTTTCCCTCAAAGATCGAGCAAAGCAATGGTTCATCACATTGCCGGCTAATAGCATCTACACATGGGATGAAATGCAACAAGTTTTCTTGGATGAATATTACTCGGTTGCGAAGACAGATGACTCCCGAATTGAGATTCGGACTTTTCAACAACAAACAGGTGAACCTTTACATGAAGCTTTTACCCGTTTCAAGGAATTGTTGAGGAAATGCCCCCACCATCAAATTGAGTTGTGGGAACTAGTAAAGTGTTTTGTTGATGGTTTGACTCAAGAGGAGAGGAAGTACTTGAAGTCCACCAGTAATGGGACATTGTTGTCTAATCCCGAAGAAGATGATTGGGATTTCTTAGAAAGAATGAGCCAAAGTTCAAAATCCGAGGCATCGGCTAGCCGAAGAGCCAAACACCCAATTTCAAAATCTGCCCCGGACTATGAGACGAAGGAGAGGTTAGCCTCTATGGAGAAAGAATTGGCCAATTTGAGACGAGGAGAGAAAAAGGAAGTAGCGGGAGTGAAAACCCGTTTTGATGTTTGTGAGAGTTGTGGGGATTTGGGACACAAGGCCATAAGTTGCCCATTGCAAGATGGTAGACAAGAAGAAGTGAACCAAGTCGTTGGTGATAGGAAACTATATGATACAAACTCAAACTCCTATCACCCGAGCTCGAGGAATCATCCCAACTTCAAATACGGGGATGCATCAAACCAATTGAACCCAAATTTCCAAGGTTCAAATCAAGGTACTTCGTCATACCAACCTCGTCAACAAGGGAACTACAATTCGGGCAGTTACCAAAGGAGTTCATATAACAATAACCGGAACACAAATTACCCCCCAAGGAATTACAATCAAGATCATCAACAACAAGGTGGATCATCGGGGGGTGATGACGCGGTTAATTCAAAACTGGATGCACTGTTGGAGATGATGAAAGAGTCAAAAAGGGAGAATGAAATGAGAGACAAGTCTTTTGTGGCGTTGGAAAGACAAGTGGGGCAAATGGCCGAAGAAATATCTTTGCTAAAACAAAATGAAGGTAAACCGCCAATTGACAACACATTGAAGCCACAACATCATGTTAGTGCAATTGATGTGGCTCATGGTAATGAAGAAGGAGAAGAGGAGGAAATCGAGTGTGGAGAACCCTTAGTTCCTATTCAAATTGGGGAATTCAAAACTAAGTTGGCACTGCTAAATTATGGAGCGGGGGTGAGCATTCTACCAGGGAGCGTGTATGACCAATACAATTTTGGTCCATTAGAAGAATACAACACCACGTTGGTGTTAGCAAATGCTACATGCACACGTCCTCGGGGGAAATTAGTGGGAGTGGCTGTGCAGATTGGAGAATTCTACTATCCTGGAGATTTCTTAGTGCTTGATTATGCACCACTTGCTAAGGAGGAGCCACGAGTGATTTTGGGAAGACCGTTTTTGGCAACCGCAAATGCACAAATCAATTGCCGAACCGGCACTGTTGACATGACCTTTGGGAAGCGTTAGTTGAACATTAATATTTTTTCAAATTCATTTACATATTCGGTTGAAAATAAGTGTTCAAAAGCAGTTACTACTAACGTGGGTCATCCTCGCGCCAAGGCAAATGAGGGTGACACCAAAATCAAAGGTATCATGTTTGACAGGTTTAATGTGAAAGACGAGCCGAAGGCAATCGAGAAGAAAACTGAGAGGCTGAAAGATGAAAAGAAACCACCCGACCATGTCCAACATCCGAACGAGAAAGTAGATTTGTGTGATGTGAAATTTACGAGAGATGAATCTTGGAGTTGGAGTGATAAGAACCGAAGTGGTGAGGGAGCTAGTGGAAGCAATTTTGTGTTTCAACCTCCATAAGGAGGTAATGTCGGGCTGAGGACAATAAACTTAGCGCTAACCGGGAGGCAACCCGGCTTGTGATTGCTTGTATTTTGTCTTTGCTTTGTTTTGTTTTGTGTGTTTTAGTTTTCGTCACCATAGCAACACTCAAGTGTGGGGAAGACTCATGGAAGACTTACGAGTCCATTTTTGGTGATGGTTCAAGCACTCTATGATCACCTCTAATCAGGTCCACGTACTCTTTCTCATATTTATGTTGCTTTGATTGAACGAATTTTTTTGTTTGTTTTGGTGTGTTTATGTTTGAAACTTGGTTGATTGTGATTGGGTTGGTGCTTATGGTTATGGGAATCTTTGAGTCGGATATTGAGAGTTATTGGGTATTGGTTATTTTTTGCACCCACTAACCGCACTTTTACATTTCATAACTTTTTTACATTGGGACAATATAAGGTTCAAGTGTGGGGATGTGGAAAATCTTGGAAACCATACAAATTTTTTGATTTTTTGATTTTCAAAAATGTCCTTGGATCAGAATTTTTGTAACTAAATGGAAAATGATAGATATAATTGGAAACTATGCTTTTGTGATTAAAAACAATAATAAATAGAAAACGCGTTTGATTTGTAATGTTTTGGTAGGCCCAACCGACTTAAGAGCTTAAACATCCTGATAATGTATCTAGGTTTAAATGAATAATTAATTCAGAATATCTTGTGGGTTCTCATCTTAGGGGTGTCGGTAAGGTCGAAACTGTCAACATAGGGTGATAGGTACCTTTATAAACAAAAATTTATAAGTTTTTAAAATTATTTGGCACACCGCTTTATTTTTATGAAAATAAATTCAAAAGTTAGTGGCGCCCGCATTCCATAATCCATCTTGCATGAGATTAATTAAATCAATTGAAAGCTTGAGTTTCGCCTACGTGTTTCCCTTCGGGATGGTGACTTGGAGGATACACCCATGGGCGAGACTTAGGTGATCAATAAGTTTGGATGACTAAGTTAGGTTTATGTGTTTCCCTTCGGGATGGCGACTTGAAGGATACACCCCTATTCCGAAGCTTATGAATTTCATTGCTTAAGAACTGCAGCCTACGTGTCATATATCGTGTTCCAGCGTGATTGAAACACCACTGGGTTAGGTTCGTTCATAAAATAAGAATAAAAGCTAAAAACATGCACCCATCGATCCATAATTCCATAATTTTCAAAAACATATAAATTGGTGTTTATAATGGTGGGAAATCTATATGGTTTAACCCGGGCCTAAACATGACCTTGAGATTGAATTAGGCTAAGTCGTAGCTTTCTGAGTATGAGACCCATAGATAGACCATTGGCTTGGTAATAGATAGAATAATAGATCACATAATCGGGTGCTCGAGGTTCAGTGGTTGGGTTTAGTCGGATAGAAATACCAATTGTTACAGTCAATGCGTGATTATGTTTTAATTGTATGAGATTATGAGAGCAGGTTTCAATTATGATTCCATTGCATAAGTCTTTTTCGGGATGCAAAAGAGTAAGTGTGGGGATATGATGAGTGACCAAAGTTTCATGTATTAAGAGGTGCAATGTGTTATATTGCATTTTGATATGTGGAATACAAAGGTTTTGTGTAGCCATGCATGTGCAGGTGTTGGAAGCTTAAAGTATGATTTTGGAAGATATTAGGCGAGAGATGCAAGAGTCGGAAGAGACTCGGAGAACACGGGGCAAAATGCAGGGTCAGCGTAAGGCTACGCTGCTACAGCGTAAGCCTACGCCGAATGCAAATTGCAAACAGAAGCATCAGAGGGTCATCGTAAGGCTACGCCATATCGGCGTAGGCCTACGCCTAAGTATTTTCTTCACAGCGGCTTCCGGTGGACCGGCGTAGGCCTACGCCCTCCCAGCGTAAGCTTACGCTGGGTGCGTTTCAGACGCGGGTTTTGGGCGAAACAGCCGAGTTTCAATGTTTAATTAGGTTTTTCTTCCCCAAATTCGAATCCATCTGAGACACCATTGTTCTTGGGCGATTTTGGAGTTCTTGGAGGTTAAAGAACACGATTCTAACATCCGATTGAAAGATTGAAGATGATTTCCACCACCATGAGCGGCTAATCCACCGGTAATCATTCCCGGGTGGATTGTTTGTAAGTTTTTAGGGTTTTATCATGTGCTAGCTTTGAGAAACAATTCTTGTAATCGTTTGGTTTGAAACACTTGAATCTTTGTGTTTAGTATGGTTATGAACTCACGGGAGTCGATAAATTCTTGCACCATTGACCCCGTTAGATGATAATTGCTATGAACTTTGATTTATGTTGAATCTATTGATTAATCTAATTCTATATTGCATACATTTGTCTCGATTTCATTCGTGAATATTGTTTTACACTATTTGCCGATGATGTATGAATGTTGATGTTCTTGGTTAGATTTGGTTAATTAGATTTGGATAACCATTCGATTGTTTGAACTCAAATGTTGGTGTGATAATCCCTAATTATTTGTGAGCTTGAAACCCGGGTGTGATACCCTTTTTAATTATTGTTTACAACTTAAACCATTTTGTTTGGTACTCGATTTGTTTGTTGAGTTTATAAAGTTTTCACTTAAATCATTGATTGTGTTTGGTCAGAAAGACCCGTTGTAACTTCATAATTTGCATCGTTAATTGAAGTTGAGCACCGACCACAAACTCTTCGTGGTTCGACACCCTTCTTACCCTAACTAGTTTAAGATGATTAGGACACTCTATTTCTTTATCTTTGACCGGTCCCTTCGACACCGATCAGAATGCCTTAAGGATTAAACCCTAAGTAAGTTATAGTGCAAGTTAGTTTTAGAATTTAAGTTTTGAATAGATAAAGGTTGATATTGTAAATAGAGGAAAGTGGTTGTCGTATACTAGAGTGGTTATCGTCCCAGAGTAATACCTCCAACAAAAGCGTTCCGAGGAAAGAGTTGGTAGGATCAAGACCCTGTCTTTCCTAGCTAGAACTTTCTGTTTGTCAGATAACTACATACCGGTTGGATGGTTACTCTATCGATATATACTAGACCAAGTTTAGGGTTTATTTGGTAACTTTAGAAAGTGTAGGGGCTAAAGTGTAAATATGATTTTCGTTGGGATTAAAATGAATAAGTTGAATATTAGAGGATTATAATTGAAAAGGTAGAGAGTTTGAATACAAACATGATTCAAGAATAGATAGAGAGTAAAAATGAATCAAAAATTAGATTTTTATATAAAAAGTTTGAATGCGATTAAAAGACTTATGAGTATCATAAATTTCTGTATTTTTATAACTTATAACATGTTAAAATCACTTATTTTATAATAAAATTCATATCTTTTATAAAAATTATGAATATCATGAAAGTTTGCAAAAAGGGGGTTTTTGACAGCTTTGCGCACCGATCTTGCGCGGGCTGTTTGAGGGACTTAAACTATGAACCAGAAGACGTGCGAGTAGGCGTTTCGACCGTGAGACCTTAAACTTGATTTTCAAAAAAAGAAACGCTTGAAAAAGTTCTGTTTTGAGTGAGTTATGGCCCCGATAAGATAGGGTGACGAATCTGTAAAAAATTCAGCATTATAGTTTTTATGTTTTAGAGAAAAGTTTTTATTTTTATTGATTAAATCAAGTTTTGATAACCTAGATCTATGATTATAACATGTAAGTGTTAGGGAATCGTAGATCTAAAGTTGTTTTTGTAAAAACATTTTAAAGATAAAAATTTAAGAACACCAAGAACATGATGACTAGAACTTACTTGTGAATAAGGAACAACTTTGGATCTTCAAAGATGGGGCAAGGGAAACGACTTTGGGCAGCCTTGGGGCTCTAGATTTCACAACAATGGTGTAAAGAAAAGGGAGAAACAAGGCCTCTATTTATAGGTTAGGATTTAGAGAAAAAAGAGGAGTTCTAGTTGGATTAGGATTAGGATTGTATTAGGAGCTAAAAGATACTAGCAAATAGGATTAGTTAGTTACTAGGATTTTTATAAAAGAATAGGTTAATTTTTATAAAATTTCGATGGATATGGGGAGATTAGGATAAAATCATGAGTTGTTAGTTAGGATAGAATTGTAGTTGGTTAAATTTTAGATAATTACTAGTTAGCTTTAATAAAAGGTTTAATAATATTCAAGGATAATTAAGAGGTTTAATTCCCATCAATTTATATATGTATAAAAGAATAGTAAGTTTTTCAAAAAATATGGACATTTATTTTTAAGGATTTAATAACATTCATGACTAGATAATTACAAGTACCTAATGATTACAAGTGTTAGTTATATGTTGAATTATATAAAATGTTTAATAGGTTTAAGATAATTATTGTTTAAAATAAAAGAATATATATATTAATATAGAGTTTCCAATAAATATAAAATCTCGGTTTCATAAAAAGATTTAAATAAATAATCATTCAAGTATTGGATTTTATAAAATGTTACACAATGAACCTTATAGTTACAAATGTAAAATTTCTAAATTTGAATTTAGGTTTATAAAGATAAAGACTTTCTATAAAATTTATTTTTGATTATGGTTTAAGGCATCCAAGTTACTACATTAGGCAAGATATAGGATAATATAGCATTGAATCACATAGAATCACCATAGTAAATGACAATATATAGAATCACAATGTATTGAAATTGAATTATGCTAACGTTTTCATAGATCAAAATAGTTTCTGTAATGCATAAGGAATCAATAGTATCACTAAAAGGTTACATAATTATCATGAAAAAATCAAGGATGTTACAGTTACGTCCACTTTGCAACTAGGGTTTATTCTTTATTAGGTGCTCAAGAATACTATTACACCAGAGATATATTTATAAGACTAGATTAAGGTTACCTATTTAAGGCAATAACTTAATCAACAAGATAGTGGGCTAAACAGTCTTATGGCTGCCGCCAGCCCTAGTGGCCCAATAGGCCCAGCCGACAGCCGCAGATGGGCCAAGGCCCAGCCTAGCCCGGCCCAAAACCTTCACAACAACCCAACAAAACTAGGTCAATTTCTTCCCCACGTTACTAGTCGCCCCCTGGTGTTTGTTCTCCTTTCCAATAAGCGTAAGTCATTGCTTTCTCCCATTACATTTGGTTTTTTTTAGGAACCAAATATTTACCTTGTAATAATTTTTAGTCATGTAGCATATATTCCATTTGCTCCACCATAATGCACAAATATAGGGCACTAGGACCTCGCATGTAGTTAGGAATATATGTAATTAAATATTTGAACCTTTTTATGACTTGATTTATTGATTGCCATTTTGATTAATCAATGTACCCAATATACAGGAAAAGAACAAATTGATAGGATGAAAAATAAGCTAAAATTAATTATCATTATCCTGTTTTGATCCTAGAAATAATAATTCATTTACAAGGAGTAGGAAATGAATTGCATCGATATAATATAAGAAGGCGACTAAGCCACATATGCTAGCTGCTAATGTTCCACCTAAAATTGTCATCTTAAAATAACATCGTATTGTTAACGAGTCTAACATCCAAAGACCAAAAGGAAGCAAAATTCGAGGTAAGATAAGAGAGATCCAAAAGGTTCTCATAACATTACGGTTCCATGAGAATCTCGTGCACCTGAGAATGAAGATATCTCTGATTGTCTCACGCCTCTGGGGCACTCTTTTTAGAACCAAGGTGTGAAGATTAAAGGTCAATACAATGTGTTCAGCTGTCTTTATGAGATTTGACAGATATCTTATAAGTGGTTATATACAATTAAGATTCGAAGATTAAAGATTCAGAGGATAGATCTCATAAAGATTTGAAAGATGAAGTCAAATTGCAAGAAATGTAAACGATTACCAAGATAAATGATATAGAACCAAATCAGAAACTAAATAGATGATGTAGTTTCCTTGTTCTTAGGAAACTGTTGTTGACTTTTCGGATTTCTAACTGTTACAGTTGAGAGGAAGACTTCAAATAAAAAAGAAGTCTTTTTCACTATTGTACGAGTCCGTACGGATTGAGCAATACATTTTCAGATAGATTAGTTTATTAGTGAATTTATCGTAAAAACTAATCTATCTGCATTCCGCGTAACAGGGTTAGTTTGTAAAAGATTTATATTAATCACATATAAGTTTCAAAGTAAAACTCTAGTGTGTTCTAAGTTATAATGAAGAAGAAGTGCATTCACCCCTACCCATAATTCTCTAACCAAATTGCAAGAATCTATTACAAGGAACGCATAAGAACCCAATCCAAAGCTAATTGCCAGATATTACTAACAGAAACGCCGACAAACATTCATATATTATTGTCACATACTACAAAGGATTTCAAGCCTAACAAGATTTATAACCCGTCAAAACCGATAGCATTTTATGCCTCTTAAAGCAAGCTTAAGCTAAGCTAAAGAGAGCTTACACTTAATGAGTTAATGAGGAAGGACAGTTCACATTTCGTGCTTATAAACCTTAAATCCCAATAAATTCTCTCTTTAATCTATGGATGTTCTTCAAGAACCGTCACAAACATGTAGACAATGTGTTGATGATAAAACATTCAATTTCATGATTAAACTCATATAGATATAACAAAGTATCATGTACATAAATACTAGTAAGCAGTAACATAACAAGAACAAAATCCGGTTTAGTTTACCACAACTGATGTCATTTCATTTCCTCTCCGGTTTTCTTCTATTCTTTGTGATCTCATATTCCTCCTTTGAAACCCCATAACTCCCATCATCTTGCAAATTCATATCGAACACCTTCGAATTTAAACCGGATTGTTCTCGTCCACCATTTTTAATCTTCTCCCCAATTTCTCTCTGATTCAATCCATCCAATTTCACAGATTTCTCATTTGTGTTTCTCTGATCCAAACCCGAATCCTGACCCGGAACCAAATCGGACTCCTGATGTGAGTTCCCAATTCTTCCGTAGGGTTTGATGCTATGAACTACTCCTTTAGGGAAAAACCTAGCTGAAGGCAAACCCTCAACAGTCTCAAACAATTGGGGGCCGTCTTTCTCGGACCATAAATCGAACCCACCGGGTTTCTGAAACCGGTCAGCTAAGACCTTCAATTGCTCATCGGCGGTGACGGAGAACAGTTTGGGGGCTTTCTCGACGACTTCCCAGGGCCGCTCGAGCTCCGAAACGGCGGCGTTTAGTTCAGCTCGTTTTCGCATTTCGTAAATCTGGCGTTCACGGGCGAGGCGAGCTCTGAGGAGTTGTTTGGCTTTCTTTGTCTGCATGCGTTTCCACTGCCACTTGGATACGCCGCCGGGGTATGTTCTTGGACCGCCGCCCATGCGAATGGTGGTTGATGGAGGGGGTTTAGCGATCGAGAGGTGGGAGAATCTGGATGTGAGGAAGGTGTGGTTCGGGTGGGATGGGATATGGGATGAGAAGGAGAGGGTGGATGACGTAGGCATTTGGAGAAGCGGCTGCGACATGGTGGTGCGAGGTGTCTGAAGAGATAACGGTGGGGTTTCCAGGATGAAGAGGAAAAGGTGTTGTGATTCGTGGTCTATAGTCTAGACTATTGACTGGTTGCTAGTAAGAGCATTCGCAACAGTGTCTGAGTGAGGTTTTGTGTCTGAGTGAGGTTTTTTATATTTTAGGGAGCGGTTTAAAGTAGTTGTGAGTGAAGAAAAGAGAAAATATATAATTTTTTTATATATTTGAGGAAAACATTGTTCACCTGCATAAATTTTTTAATATTTTTTGAAAGTGTTGTGAGTGGAGTAGAGAGAAAAAGTAATGATAAATGTATAAAAAGTATTATTTAATTGAAAAAAAGAAAGAAAATGTAGTGATTTTTAGTGTAATTATAGAGATAGTGATAGGAAAACTGATGAAAATGCTCTAATAATACCTGAGTTTTAACTATTTCTGATTTAGTCTCTATAAATTTATACTGTCCTCTTTTTTTTAATAGCTAACGAATATTATAAGTTTGGTCATCAGAGTAAAACCATCGGTGAAAGACATCCACGTCTACAAACGCAGACAACGCAATGGTAACCCGGCCCGTCCACAATTCCAGGAGAAACACACCACCCGAAGGTCGGTAAAACCTCTAACCCACCTGAGCATATTGCATCAAGTGGGTCTCAAACCCATAACCTTCACATTGGAAGGGCATGGGGGCGGGGGTGGCTCCTCTCAAAACAATTGATGTGGGTCCGTGGGGCTCATTGGTGGTCTATAGTATCTAATAAATAAATGTTTTTTTTTATTTCACGTGTAGCCTACATATTTATGGTTATCATTTATTCCGCATCTCTCTCTTATTAAATACACATCTATTTTCAGTCAAATAGTAAATGAAAGTCAATTTACAATAAATAATAATTAACGTATTTTCGAAAACCAATTATATCTTAATTTTTACATATTTTGAATTGTGCTTCTATCTTTAGTATATGTAATACATTTTTACACATATAAAATATTTTTCACCCCATGTGTAGTACACGAGTTATAAGCTAGTTCTAAAGTAGATTGTATACCGAAGAAGAAAGGCCTAAACCAAGCTCCATAAGCCCACTATGAAGACCTCATCCCAAACTGAGGGGAACCACCAGAAACAGTTATGATCAAGTGGAAAATTATAGTAGGAATCTAACATGTCCATTAATGAGAGGAAGAAGAATTTGTAAATAACTCTAGCACGGGCTCCACAATCCTCACTCATTTCAGGCGAGTTAACCCTAAATCTAAACGGTATATAAAGGGATATGGGATATGAAAACCAGTATGCATCCTAGTGCCGAGACTGATTATCACGCTGGAGGGTTGTTACAGAGAATTCCCACTCCTTGTGACTTTTTAACGCGTTGTTGTATGCAGGTGAAGCTGTAATAGCGACGAATAACAAATCATAGATCGATCGGAGGAGCTTTCTGATAACATGGAAACCGGGTGAATCCTCTCTCACTGGAATTTGTGTCAACCTATAGTAACAATATAGATATGTATAACTTATTCACTTACATATATCCCTATGACGAACGTTAATGGACTTTTTTGAGCCATTCAGCCAACATGGTTTGGGCCAACCAACCGATTTGGTCTGGGCCATACGACGACCTGATCCAATTACGACATGGACTACTATTTATAGCCGCTCGCCGGAACCGCCACAAGACGTTTCGGGAAAACGAACGTTAACTTTTCCAAGAAGAAATTAATTTATCCGGCGATCTGTGAGTCTTTTCTCCTCAACGAAAATTACATCCTCCTGTTTCCTGAATCAATTTTTTTTCAAAATTTAACATTCTGTTTTTGACAGTGAAAGAAAAATCAAACGATGGCGACTGAGCAATCGGTGTTAGCGGTGATCAGGGCTTCAAGACCTAATTTTAGAAACTCAGCTGATAAGGTCGCGTTCGCTATACACTCGATTTTCCTCGCATCAGGCTTCAATCTCAACGCCACCGGCCCCCCGGCCTTCACCGACGACGTCCTTGCCGCTCCCTTTTCCGGTACTTACTTTAAATAAACTTATTATAGTGGTTCTCACTTGGTTTAGGGTTTTAATTTAAGTATTTGTAACATAAAACTTTAGGTTTGGGATTCGAATTCAGTTTTTTGATGTTTCGTTACTATGATTTTAGACGAAGCTGGCATCGAGGGTTGGAATGAAGTTGAGGATAATTATGCGTTTGTTTACTCAAGCCCTAAAGATGATTCGAAGAAAGTGCTTGTGAAATGCCTTGTTATGAACAACCAGTTGTTTGTTGATGCTTTAGCTTCAGCCTCTTCGAATCCTGTTCACCTTGAGATCAAGTAATCAGTTACGCTTGTGAAGTCTGCAATTCTGCAAATAGATAGCATGTTATTGCTTGAATTGTTTTATTGTACTCAGGTTATGGTAACTGGTGTTCCTTTTATGCAGTATTGATGATTTTGCTGGAGAAAGTGATGATACTAAATATAGTTCACAGTTTAAAAGCTTGGGTAAGCTTGTCGATCTCATTAATAAAGGCGTGTTAAACAAGTTGAATGGATCTTCTGCAGCAAGCACATCAAGTACCACAAGGTAACTAGTTGATGTTCCTTCAACATAATAAAATTGTCGGGTTTCTTTAGTTTTTAACATACCGAGCTTAGTTTTTTTTTAAATGGAGTTGATATTTTCAAGTATATGATATATTGTCTATATTACTTCATTTTATTGCATCTTTGCTTTTGTGTTGATACCTCAGCGGAGTTTATGCTAAAATCACTTTGTGTAGTAAACAGTTAGTATGTATATAAAGTAGTAGTGTAGACATATTGACGTGTTGTCCATCACTCCATTGCTTGAATGCCCTTGATATTACAGGAATAAAAGAAACAGGACTGTGAAGTTTTATTACTGATTATTAAGTACATATAAGACTGAAGTTTTTGGAAAACGGTTGAACCGCGAATGAGAAACATATATACATATAGTTGTATGTAGGGTTTAGCCTTTATTCGAAATTCAGATAAATGTGAAGAACATGTACTAGTACTACTTTATGTCACATACCAGAGTTATTCGTCTTATGTTGGTTGAAGGATATAATGATTTGGGTTTGAATGTATTTCATAGCCTATTATAGTCTTGTTGGCATCATAAATGGGTGGTGATTTGTACACCATCTAAATCCTTCATACACAACTAACTGACACATGTACAAGACCACTAAAGCATGATTTAATGGTGTGTGGAGAAATTTCGTGGTCTATCTTGTACATGCAAAATGACGAAGAAAAGACAAGTGTGTGTGTATATTTATACATGTATAATGAAAATGGAAAGAACATGAATATGAATTCGGCGCTTATTCTAACAGCAACACTTCAAAAGCATTGCAACAATAAAGGGTTTACCTGTTGCTTCCCCGATCAGTTTCAACTGGTTTATGGTTTATTTAGGTAACACATAAACTCACATGCTTGACGTGCTTTCTAATTATTTGAACCTCAATTTGTACTTTTGTGTATATCAGAAAATATAGTAAATGTCCGTACTCCTTAGCGTAGGTAAATGTGCCTCATCATCTCCTCTCATGTGTATGCGTGTTTGATTATTATGCATCTTAAAATGTTGTAGATTTGAAATTTGTTCATGACCTTAAGACTTGGCACAGATAATGTCACTTCAATTTATTTGTGTTTCCTGCATATGTTAAGGTTTTCATGTTCCTTTTTCTTTTGTAGTTCTGAACGAAAAACACAAGACACTGCTATTGATGGAGACCATCCTTCATGGTATTTATTTTTTTTTCTTAAAATATTTTTAGTATTTACTACGATATATTGCTCATGTATTTGAGTGACTAATTTGCCCTATAAATAACAAAACAAAAGGAACACTCTGTTCCATCATTTTATGTAATGAACATGACATCTAATTCTAAAAATCATTTTTACTAATTAGGAAAAACAAAATGCAGGGTTGTCATGCCACCAGTTTTTCCTAGCATCGGTGGGGGTGATCTCTATCCTCAGCCTCCTGCAGGAATGTACCCTACAAGGTTCATTTATCTTCATCTTTTGTTTTACCTTTTTCTAGTCGTTTGGTTCTCTTCATCTGCTATACAATTTTACCACTTGCCAATCTTTAATAATACTTCAACTTAATATACAGGGGTGGTTTTGGTGACGGTGGAATGCTTGTTGGTAGGTATTTCTATTTGTTTTTATCTTAATCCTTGCACTATGTTTTTTAAGATTTATATATCATTATTATGTTCATACAGGACCAAATGATCCCAGATTTTTTGGTGGTGGTGTTGGAGGAAGAATGGGTTTTCCAGGAGGACAGCCGTGAGTGTTTTTCTTTAACAAATCTCGAATTATTTATGGAGAACCATGCAGAATAGCCGATTTGTCCCATACTCCCATTTGGTATTGGATTGGTGGGTTTGGTTGGGTTATATGTTTTATCTATAAGGAATTAAAATAGTTTGCTACAAAGAAAACATGTTAAAAGTTGGCCATAAATCTCTTTATTTATAAAAGTGCAAGTTTTTAAATCTCATACTCTTTGTAATCCTATTGAACGTACGTACAAAGCATTTATAAAAGAACCAGAGAAATATTTCAGCTAAACATAACCCTGCATGTTTTGACCCGTTAACCAATCTGTCAATACTGCTACTAGATTTTGACTTGTTGCATACAAATGAAACAGGGGTGTTCCACCAGGTGCTCGGTTCGATCCTTTTGGTCCACCAGATGTTCCTGGATTTGAGCCCAATCGGTTTACTAGGTAACGTAACAACTCTAAATTTGTGATTAGAAGTTGAAAAAAGTACAGAAATTATCTCATTTAGTATCGTTTACAGAGACCCACGTAGGCCACCTGGCGGAGCGCATCCTGATCTTGAGCACTTCAACAATGGTTCTGATTTCATATGATACTCGAGCATCTGTTATCTTTTCATGGCTTTCTAAACTGTTTGTAATTTTGAAGATTTTGCTTCCCTGCAATGCTTTTGTGCAGATGTTTGGCTATCGGTATATGTTTGTTATAACGGTGAAGTTTTAAAAGGTGAAAGTTTGACATTTTCTTTAGTATATAAAAAGGTGAAAGCTTGACATGGTAAATATTTATGTTTTTACTAAACTGAAGGGGTAAAATGTATTCGGTTGAATATGTAACTTCTTGTTACAGTTATATGTTAGCTTGGAAAATATATGAAGTATTCATTTATATAAATCTTATTACTAATAAGATGGCTAAAATTTATAAAAAGAATTCGTTATAATTTTGTTATTTGGATCATTTTGAAGTAATTAATAAGATTTTTTTGATCGTTGTAATTTGCTAAAAGTTGTATTAGTACACGGATTTTCTCATTGATTAAGATAGCGTATATGAAATTAAAAAAAAATTTAGAATGTAAATTGAGGAAGATAAGGGTGTGAAATTTCTAGGGTTATGTTTCGAGGCCTCGTGCGGTGACCACAGTCCCCTGAACTATTCAATCCTTATTCATGATAAAGTTCAATTGTGTCGTCATGTCTTGGACTCATCAAGGAAGTAACCCCAACCAATGTTACGCCATAGTGTAAAACATTCCTTGTCAGATCGAGGTTCTCAATACCAAATACAATCTTTAGCCATTGGGTCCGTCACATTCTCCCACCACCAAACCATGCATGTCCTCATGTATTTGACGTACTTCCTAGGCAAAACCCCGAACATAGGCGTCACTTTGGCTAAAAGCGGCGCACGTAAACAAGTTGATCCTAGTGTGTAGCGACCTACCATCACCAGGATCGGTTCCGTGCCCCGTCTTACGTCTTCGGAAACCCACGTCGAAGTTGTGGCCAAGCACGACGTGTAGAACGCGACTGGGGGTCCATTATCCATTCAGTCGATAAGTTGGTTCCAGAACAACACAACTAGCATTTCCCCCAAGATCTATTCACCTATTATCAGACCGCAACCTACGACGGTCAGAAATCTTTGTTAGAGTTGTATCTCTGACGACCCGTTGTCGAGTCCCTGCCTTTGACTGATGTCATGGATATACGCGGCGCCATACCCTTCTTGAACACGCTCGACTGGTCCACCACATTTGTTTTCTAGCATCCGAATTAGCGAAGCAACAAATTACTTTGCGACTGTATGTAACCGTGACATTCTCGGATAGATCATACATGCTCATCAACGAGTTCTCAGACACATTCGCTGAGAGTAAAGTTCCATTAACTGAGTTGAAGTCCATGACCACCTTCAACATGAGTTGCCCCTTAGACACCGCTGCTTATCTTTAGGTTAAAGCCCGCCAACCAACCAACCATGGGCGTAATGTTGATCTACTTCCACTACCATTGCTTAGCCATCTTTAAGGAACACTTGTCACAGAGTATTTTTCCTACTCTCGTGCATCGACTTAGATGTGTTATAAGTTAAGCCTTTAGTAGCGATCAAAGTATTTGTAACACCACATTTTAAGAATAGACCAATAGATTGAAAACAACTCGGTGGAAATAGGTTCCAATATTTCCGTCTTAAAGCGACATAATACTTAATTTATAAACTAAACCAAATTCTTAAATCACACACATGATAACTTACCAAGTATTTAAAACTTCTACTAATTAACAACATACAACCATCAAGACTTAATTAAATTACACAAGGGTGGTTTCAATCGTTGAACGACTCGCACGTACAATCCATCCCGAAGACTCGCTCCTCATCGCCCGACTTGATTTATCGATCCAAACCTGAAGACATACATCAAACAAACATTAGACATACCAAGTGAGTGACTATGACCCAACAAAACACGACCAAACCATCTGAATACAACAAAAACCGTCGAGGCATCAGAGCCCGGTGTAATCTACGCCACCCCTTCGGAAGTTACGCCAACCTAGCGTAAATGTGGCCGTATACAACTTGTTTGGGCGTAAAACTTCTAAGGTATTTTTGTCTTTTAACTCACCACTTCAATTCTCGATGACATGTGCATACCTTTATTCATCAAATTTGCAAATTAAGGGAGAATGTAAGAAGTTAAATCTACATTAATGGCAAGACTTATCATCTCATAACAAGTAAATACTTAAATAATCATTGACCTTATTGATCTTTAAACAACTAAATAAACTTACCTTCCATTGCAAGTCTTCAAGTCAAATACCAGTATTCTCCACATGCTTATCTACCTTCAATTCACTTGTTGCACATACTAGTTAAATCATGTAATCACAACACGAAATCTAACAATCGAGTCACATACAACTTTGAAACCTCTAAGTTAACCCTCTTCCACATTGTGGTTTGATGCAATAAAATCATGATTACTTACAAATTTGTGATCAATTGTTTATGTTTGGATTCATAATTCCCAAGTGATACATTAAACGACTCATCTAACTTAGACTCCTACTTATTACACACAACACAAAAGAACCAATCAACATTCTTTGTGATAAATGATACTTCACACATATATAATCCAGTTCACCCAACATAATTAAAATGCATTATTACATATGAAGACTATGCATATAGCTTACTACTCACAAACATGTAAACTTATCCATTTATTATTACAACATGTTCTAAGGTCTATATTTCAACGAAGCCACCAAACAACTGGTGGATTTGTGAGAGATTGATCAAGAAGGAACGTGTAACGAACCAAAATCCGGGTCTCGTTATAAATAATTAATATTTCTAAATAAATATTATGTTGAAAATAATATTTTGAAATAAATTGAAACAAGCGGGTTTCAAGTTGGTAACGGGAGTTACACTAGTTTTTAACTAGTTATGGAAGGATATGGGTGAATTGGAAGTGGAAGGACTAATGTTGTAATTATGCAAATCTGCCATATTTGACTCCTTAGAGTCAAAATTAGGCTCATTTGGCAAATTGGGTCGTTCATCTCAAGAGAGCTAAAAGGAGAAAACGAGTTTGAAGCCAATTTCGTGCATTTGAGCTTGATTTGAGAAGGTTTTGGCTTACTCATCACCTTCCTAACATCAAGTAAGTGCTAATCTTCCTCTTTGATTCACCAATGTTGTGTTCTTGGTGGGTTTTGGGTGAAACCCGAAATTTATGTTGCATGTGGTAAAATGGTGTTAGATTATTGATAATCTAGCTAAACTAAAGGTGTAGGAAGGTGAATAACACCATGGAACCCTTTGATTTTGATTTTTGAAAGTTAGGGTTCATATGGAAGATATTGGGGGTTTTGGGGTTTTGATGAAAAATTTATAAATTGATAATGATTAAGTGTTATAGAGGTGTTAGACACTTAAACAAACCCCAAATGAACTTAAAGAAACTAGTTTGATGAAAAATTAGTGTCAAGGTATTGGAAAGAGAATTCAAGTGGTTGAGTTCTTGATTAAAGGGGGTGTTTGGTTATGGGGATAACCCAAACGGGTCAATTTGGGTTGAATTGTGGGAATTGGGTTGTAAGCTCAATTAAATTGTAAAATGGAGAAATGAATGGATTACTAAACTAGATGAATGTGTTTAGGTAATCTAATTGCAAAGCTTGAAAGCGGTGCGGGGTCTTCTAACCCGAAAGGTAAGTGCCTATGCACTTACTTAGTATTGATGATAAATGGTGAATTTTGTGGATTATGTGTTATGTGATTTTGTGCATACTTGTGATATGATAAATTGTGAATGATTTAGTATGTACAAGGAATGAATGTAGTTATGGTGATAATCTATAATGGAAATGGATCATGTGTTGACCATAAACGAAACGGAGTTATGGCCTTGTGCCATAATGGAAATGGATCATGTGTTGATCATAAACGAAACGGAGTTATGGCCTAGTGCCATAATGGAAATGGATCATGTGTTGATCATAAATGAAACGGAGTTATGGTCTTTGTGCCATAATGGAAATGGATTATGTGTTGATCATAGTTGAAACTTGTAGTAAGGGTGCAAGAATATATAGCCTAAATGATAATTTGGGTGGAAACGGGTCAAATGGGTGAATGGGTGAAACAAGTAGGAATTTACTTGTTTGTTATGAATTTATCTTCATTACTAATGGTGTTATATGTGGTGAATGTAGGAAAAACTCCGAAGTAGTCAAAGTCAAGTCCAAGGCGTTGGCGGATTCTCGTATGCAAAATTTATGTTTTTGATGAATTAGTAGAATTCCCCTTTTTGCTTGTAAATTGATAAACAAAACTTGTTTTTGGTGTGTGACCATGTTGATAAAGGTTTTGTGTCAATTTTTATGTTGTGGGAAAGTTGTTGTTAAGTGATATTGGTAAAAGATGGAAATTTTGGCTAAGTAGAAAAGCTGCTGAGAAAACTGAAACTTTCTGGAAATCTGGTCCCTCGCGGTACGCGAAGAACCTGAGAGGTTTCTCTCGCGGTACGCGAGAGACAAGTCTCTCGGATTGCTTTCCTGACGCCCCCTCGCGGTACGCGAGAGTTGTGGGTCTGGTCCCTCGCGGTACGCGAGGACGTAAAAAAAAAAAAAAAAAAAAAAAAAAAAAAAAAAAAAAAAAATTTCCTGGGTTTTTACTTATGCTTCCGCGTGTTTAAGAATGGTGTGTTATAAATTGGTATCAGAGCAATGGTTTGAGGGAATTAGTGCGCAAGGCACTAAACTCAAACCGGATGCTCTTGATATGGGGAATTGATACGAGAATCCATGAAGGACTTGACTAAGACTCGGAGCTTCCGGAAATGAAAGGTTAGTAATGATTGGATAAAAGAGATATGTAGATATGCTATAATCGCATGATTAAATGATAAAGTGTTATGTGTGCCGAAACTTGTCTTGTAAGTTGTTATATGAATATGATAATTGTACTTGGGCATAACGTATTATTAAACATGTCTGGCCAATATGATTAATAAGACGAGATGTGCAAGAGCTTTTATGATAACCATATGACAATGAACATTTGCAAGGATTAGGTGAAGGTGATCGTATATGTATGTATATAAGTAGGTAAATATATATATATACCTAATTCATATAAGTGCATAAGTGTGACGGATACCCTAGGTGATTTGAAAGTGTAGGAATGTTAAGGTGTTTTTGGTTCTATTTCTCAGTTAAGAGATGACGGACGAGGGTGACCACCACGAAAATGTTGATGTGAACGAAGAACCGTTGGATACAAGAATCCAAAATATGATAAAAGAAGAAGTGGCCAAGGCGTTTGAGCAAGCCACGAATCTCTTGATGGAGGAAATGAGGGGGACTATCAAGCTCTCTCTTGAAGAGGTCATGAAGGGAAAAGAAAAGGAACCTCGAGGTTGTACTCTCAAGGATTTCATGGTAATTAAACCAAAGGAATACGACGGTCAGGTGGACCCGATACTTAGCCACCGGTGGGTGGTGGATATGGAGTCGAACTTCGAAACGACTAAATGTAAACCCGAGGACAGGGTAATGTTTAGTGTGCCTCTGTTGACTGGGAGGGCAAAGGAATGGTTGTTGAATCTCCGTAGAGAGAGAGGTGTTTCTGGGGTGACCTCCATGTCTTGGGAGGAATTTAAGGCGGCTTTTCTGAAATACCACTGCCCACAAGCCGCGGTGGACAGGATGACTGAGGAGTTTCTCCTCATGAGACAGACGACTGAGTCAATTGACGAATTGGCTGGGGCCTTCTTTGATCGGGCTAAGTTTTGTCCGGATGTGGTATCTACCGAAAAGGCCAAGATTGATAGATTCTATGCTATGCTAACAGTAGAATTCAGAGATAGCATATCTCCATCCTCATTTACCACGCTTGTTGATTTAATAAACAGGTGTCGGGAAAGGGAGGTGGAGTTAAAGAGGCAAGAGGCTAGGGGTGAGAAGAGAAAAAGGGAAATTGTGGATCAGGTAATGAAGAAGATCAAGGGCGGGAGCCCTAGTAAGAAGCCGTTTATTAAATCCTCTTCACAAGGTTGTAAGTTATGTGGAAAAGTGCATTATGGGGAATGTAGGAAGGGTTCTTCAAGTTGCTATAAATGCGGAAAGCCGGGGCATTTGGCTAATCAATGTCCAAGCCAAGTCCGTATATGCTACAACTGTTACAAGCCCGGGCACAATAGAGCGGATTGTCCCGAGTTAAAGCAAGGTGGAAGCGGAGCGAGTGTTGAGATGCCAAAGCCTAAGGGTAGAGCCTTCCACATTTCGGCGGAAGAGGCGAAGACTGACCCAGAGATGGTGACAGGTACATTCAAGATTAACTCTTTACCTGCACTAGTTCTTTTTGATTCGGGGGCTAGTCGTTCGTTTGTGTCTCTGAAATTTGTTAAGCACTTTTCTTTTCATAGTAGCAAGTTAGATGAGCCCTTAGAAATCGAGGCGGCTAATAACAAGAGCTTCCTAGTGTTTGACATTTTTAAGAATTGTAAGCTACGAGCGGGGGGTGAGACGTTTCTTATAGACTTGATTCCTATGACCATGGGAGACTTTGATGTTATTGTGGGAATGGATTGGTTGTCAAAGAATAAGGCGAGTATTTTATGTGGACCGAAGGCGATCCAACTTGATTCCCCGTCGGGAGAGTCCATCTACATTGAAGGTGATAAGAAAGGTAAGGTGAGGTTGTGCTCCTTTGTGAAGGCAACCAAGTACATGGCGCGTGGCTGCAAGGCGTTCATGGCATGTGTTACGGATGTGGATGGAAAGGTAAAAGAGATTCACGATGTGCCGGTCGTGAATCAGTTTGCGGATGTGTTTCCTGACGAGTTACCGGGGGTTCCGCCGGATAGGGAGATAGAGTTTGGGATCGACTTGATGCCGGGTGCTAAACCGGTAGCCAAAGCGCCTTATAGATTAGCACCGCCAGAAATGAAAGAGCTTATGGAGCAATTGCAAGAACTTCTTGATAAAGGTTTCATACGCCCAAGTGTCTCACCTTGGGGTGCGCCCGTTCTCTTTGTTAAAAAGAAGGATGGGAGCATGAGGATGTGTATGGATTATCGGGAGTTGAATAAGTTGACTGTGAAGAATAGGTACCCTTTACCTCGGATTGACGACCTTTTTGATCAATTGCAAGGGGCGTCGTGGTTCTCTAAGGTTGATTTGAAATCCGGGTACCATCAGCTGAAGGTGAAAGAAGATGACATTCCTAAAACCGCTTTTCGCACTCGTTACGGTCACTATGAATTTACAGTTATGCCTTTCGGTTTAACCAACGCACCCGCGGTTTTCATGGATCTTATGAACCGGGTGTGTAGACCGTTCCTCGACCGCTCGGTCATTGTTTTCATTGACGATCTTCTCATCTTTTCAAGGAGCGAAGATGATCACGCTTGCCATTTGCGTGAAATTCTCGAAGTCTTGCAAAAGGAGAAACTTTATGCTAAATTCTCCAAGTGTGCCTTTTGGTTACGCGAAATTCAATTCTTGGGTCATGTGATTAATGATAAAGGGATTACTGTCGACCCATCCAAGATAGAGGCGGTTAAGAATTGGTCTCCACCGAAGACGCCTTCGGAGATTAGAAGTTTCTTGGGGTTGGCGGGTTATTACCGGCGGTTTATCGAAAACTTCTCTCGGATTGCCTTACCGATGACGAAGTTGACCCGTAAAGAGACTAAGTTTGTTTGAGGTTCCGAGCAAGAATCTGCCTTTCAACTCTTGAAAGAAAAGTTGACTAAGGCGCCTGTTTTATCCTTGCCAGACGGGACCGATGATTTTGTTGTGTATTCGGATGCCTCGCATTCGGGGTTGGGTTGTGTTTTGATGCAAAGGGGGAAGGTGATTGCCTACGCATCTAGGCAATTAAAGACTCATGAAGTGAACTACCCTACTCACGATTTGGAGCTAGCGGCCGTGATTTCCGCACTCAAAATTTGGAGGCATTATTTGTATGGGGCTAAGTGTACGATTTACACGGATCACAAAAGTCTCAAGTACTTCTTTGACCAAAAGGACCTCAACATGAGGCAAAGGCGGTGGCTTGAACTGGTCAAGGATTACGATTGTGAAATACTTTATCATCCGGGAAAAGCGAATGTTGTGGCGGATGCACTTAGCCGGAAGTCGAGTCATGCACCTTTGAAGGTGAAGTCATTTAAGATGACAATTTCATCATCCCTAATTGATGAAATCCGGGAGGCTCAATTGTTAGCCTTCGGGGGTGACTTAAAGAAAGAGCGGATGGTTGCTTACGTTGATAAGCTTGGGGAAAACAGCACGGGTTTGAAGACGTGCTTTGATAGAATTTGGATTCCTAGGTTGTCAAGTGTTTTGACAACTATTCTTGATGAGGCGCACAAATCCAAATATTCTATCCATCCGGGGGCCACAAAAATGTTTTATGATTTGAGGAGTCATTTTTGGTGGCCGGGAATGAGGCGTGATATTGTTAAGTATGTGGAGAGGTGTCTCACATGCTTAAGGGTAAAGGCAGAACACCAAAAGCCGTATGGAAAGCTGCAATCGCTTGAAATACCGCTTTGGAAGTGGGAAAATGTTACCATGGATTTGATCACCAAACTACCAAAGACGCGAAAGGGTTATGATGCAATTTGGGTAGTTGTGGATCGGTTGACAAAGAGTGCGCATTTCCTTCCTATAAAGGAAACGTACTCATCGGATAGATTGGCGGATTTATATGTGCAAGAAATTGTGTCACGCCATGGGGTGCCGGTGTCGATTATATCGGACCGGGATACGAGATTCACTTCTCGTTTTTGGAAGAAATTCCATGAGGACATGGGTACGAGGTTGAACCTTAGCACCGCTTATCATCCACAAACGGATGGGCAAAGCGAGCGTACGATTCAAACGCTCGAGGATATGTTACGTGCGTGTGCTTTGGATTTTGGGGGTAGTTGGGATGACCATTTACCGTTGGCGGAATTTGCATACAACAATAGCTACCATTCTAGCATTGGTATGCCGCCTTTTGAGGCATTGTATGGGAGGAAATGTAGGACACCCGTGTGTTGGGGTGAAATCGGTCAACGGGAACTTGGTAGTAAGGATGTGGTTGATGTAACGAATGTTAGTATTGACCAAATTAAGGCTCGCTTAAAGGCAGCGCAAGATCGCCAGAAGTCCTATGCGGATAATAGGAGACGGGCGATTGAGTTTCAAGTGGGGGACTTTGTGCTTTTAAAGGTCTCTCCTTGGAAGGGGGTCATACGGTTTAGGAAACGGGGGAAGTTAAGCCCACGTTTCATTGGGCCGTTTAAGGTTGTTGCTAGAGTGGGTGCGGTAGCTTACCGTTTGGAGCTACCGGAGGAACTAAGTAGACTTCATAATACGTTTCATGTGTCCCATTTACGCAAGTGTTTAGCGGATGAGTCTACTTTTGTTCCATTGGATGATATTGAGGTGGATGAAAAGTTAAATTATGTTGAGGAACCAGTGGCAATCTTGGATAGGAAAGTGAAACAGTTACGCAATAAAGAGATTAGCCAAGTATTGGTTCGATGGAAGCATAGAAAGGGGGCGGAAATGACTTGGGAAACCGAGGAAGAGATGCTTAAATACTATCCGAACCTTTTTATGTGAAGTCGGGTTTCGGGGGCGAAACCCAAATAAGGGGAGGAGATTTGTAACGAACCAAAATCCGGGTCTCGTTATAAATAATTAATATTTCTAAATAAATATTATGTTGAAAATAATATTTTGAAATAAATTGAAACAAGCGGGTTTCAAGTTGGTAACGGGAGTTACACTAGTTTTTAACTAGTTATGGAAGGATATGGGTGAATTGGAAGTGGAAGGACTAATGTTGTAATTATGCAAATCTGCCATATTTGACTCCTTAGAGTCAAAATTAGGCTCATTTGGCAAATTGGGTCGTTCATCTCAAGAGAGCTAAAAGGAGAAAACGAGTTTGAAGCCAATTTCGTGCATTTGAGCTTGATTTGAGAAGGTTTTGGCTTACTCATCACCTTCCTAACATCAAGTAAGTGCTAATCTTCCTCTTTGATTCACCAATGTTGTGTTCTTGGTGGGTTTTGGGTGAAACCCGAAATTTATGTTGCATGTGGTAAAATGGTGTTAGATTATTGATAATCTAGCTAAACTAAAGGTGTAGGAAGGTGAATAACACCATGGAACCCTTTGATTTTGATTTTTGAAAGTTAGGGTTCATATGGAAGATATTGGGGGTTTTGGGGTTTTGATGAAAAATTTATAAATTGATAATGATTAAGTGTTATAGAGGTGTTAGACACTTAAACAAACCCCAAATGAACTTAAAGAAACTAGTTTGATGAAAAATTAGTGTCAAGGTATTGGAAAGAGAATTCAAGTGGTTGAGTTCTTGATTAAAGGGGGTGTTTGGTTATGGGGATAACCCAAACGGGTCAATTTGGGTTGAATTGTGGGAATTGGGTTGTAAGCTCAATTAAATTGTAAAATGGAGAAATGAATGGATTACTAAACTAGATGAATGTGTTTAGGTAATCTAATTGCAAAGCTTGAAAGCGGTGCGGGGTCTTCTAACCCGAAAGGTAAGTGCCTATGCACTTACTTAGTATTGATGATAAATGGTGAATTTTGTGGATTATGTGTTATGTGATTTTGTGCATACTTGTGATATGATAAATTGTGAATGATTTAGTATGTACAAGGAATGAATGTAGTTATGGTGATAATCTATAATGGAAATGGATCATGTGTTGACCATAAACGAAACGGAGTTATGGCCTTGTGCCATAATGGAAATGGATCATGTGTTGATCATAAACGAAACGGAGTTATGGCCTAGTGCCATAATGGAAATGGATCATGTGTTGATCATAAATGAAACGGAGTTATGGTCTTTGTGCCATAATGGAAATGGATTATGTGTTGATCATAGTTGAAACTTGTAGTAAGGGTGCAAGAATATATAGCCTAAATGATAATTTGGGTGGAAACGGGTCAAATGGGTGAATGGGTGAAACAAGTAGGAATTTACTTGTTTGTTATGAATTTATCTTCATTACTAATGGTGTTATATGTGGTGAATGTAGGAAAAACTCCGAAGTAGTCAAAGTCAAGTCCAAGGCGTTGGCGGATTCTCGTATGCAAAATTTATGTTTTTGATGAATTAGTAGAATTCCCTTTTTTGCTTGTAAATTGATAAACAAAACTTGTTTTTGGTGTGTGACCATGTTGATAAAGGTTTTGTGTCAATTTTTATGTTGTGGGAAAGTTGTTGTTAAGTGATATTGGTAAAAGATGGAAATTTTGGCTAAGTAGAAAAGCTGCTGAGAAAACTGAAACTTTCTGGAAATCTGGTCCCTCGCGGTACGCGAAGAACCTGAGAGGTTTCTCTCGCGGTACGCGAGAGACAAGTCTCTCGGATTGCTTTCCTGACGCCCCCTCGCGGTACGCGAGAGTTGTGGGTCTGGTCCCTCGCGGTACGCGAGGACGTAAAAAAAAAAAAAAAAAAAAAAAAAAAAAAAAAAAAAATTTCCTGGGTTTTTACTTATGCTTCCGCGTGTTTAAGAATGGTGTGTTATAGAACGGACCTGTGTGGACCGCTGAAGGAGTATCAGAACCTATGAGCAGTTCAAACGAATAATACTTTCGATTTGTGAGAGAGCAGTCAAAATGACTGTAAGAGCTGCGTGGAAGAAGATTTGTGATAGATCAAGAATGATCCTTGTGATACGAATTAGTGTGGAAGATTCAAGCTGAAACCTGTGAAGGGTGAGTTCGGAAGTGGTGTGGAAGACCTGAGTGATTCAGGAGGGACATTCAATATGTGTGAGGCAGATTAAATAAGGTGGAGGTAGTGTCTTACTGTTGTGCGATCAAATTAAGAAAAAAAAATGAAGAATGCTTTGCATGTGATAATAAAAAGAGGAAAAAAAAGAAGTTTTTTTTGTGGCTGGCGTGAAACCAAAGAAAGGAAACAGAGAACATGCAAATAGACAAGCTTTATTTTGAAGTGATAGTAGGCTTCATATAGAATGTGTGAGACACTGAAGATTTTACAAGAAGAGATGCAAATCATGATTGTGATAATCATGACGGTGTCGAAAGATATAGGGTTGCTAAGATCAAAGATCGAGTCAGTTAAAGACATTAGTCTATGTGATCAAGAAGTGGATCGAAAAGAAAAATGTGAGGTAAACGGTTTAAGGATTAAAGTGAAAGAGTTGCAAGTTTTGCTAGATCTAGGGGATACAAATCAAGATTGAGAGGGAGAATGAATGATTAATATTGATTAAAAATAATTATTAATATTAGTTTATTACTTGTTTGATTGAGTTCGTATTAGACTAGGAGTGAGTTGTTTATTTATTTGATTATTTAATAGTTATTGAGTTTATTAGGATTAGTTTAGTTTTTAGTATAAATATAGGGTTTATGGGTCATTTGTAAAGATGGGTTTTGGTTTTCAATATTAATAAAAGAATCAAACATAATTTGATCAAGATCGTGTTTTGATGTATGCATGAAGGGCCCGATTTCCAACAACAAAGCTGAAGCTTAGCAAGACACTAGGCAAGGCCAAAAGACAAAAATATTACATAAGTGGATTATTTATCCACTCCACACATTCCTTTTAGATACCTAACTAGATTAATGTATATCGTCGCAACATACATGACGAAGTTCATAAACCTAACACATGATCCGGGCTTATTTTTAGTTATACTTACGAGTTGTAGGTTTTGCGCCTACCAAATGAAAGGTTGAAATTAATGTCACCTTTTTATTTTAATTTTTAATTTTTAATTTTTAATTTTTAATTTTTAATTTTAGTGGTTAATTTGATATTTAAATAAATAAAAGATTAAGATTGCTTTTATAAATTCCTTACTTTTTTTATGGTTTTCAAAATAACCTTCTTCAAGCTCAACCCAACAATATATTTTGTCCCGGTTTAACCATCCACTGTTTAATCATATAAATTTAAACCGGTGACTCTATCCGTTCTCAGTAGTGTTTTAAAACCCGGATCAGACTGTCGGGTCGGGAACTTGAGACTGGCCAGTCCAGTTATGTGGCTTGAAACGGTTCTGTGCAGCGACCCAGTGGTCGGACCGATTGATTATTATTATTTTTTATCTTTTAAGTCTGTTAGATTCGTATTTCGTAGCTAATTCTAATTGTCTGCTTAAAATTATTGAAATTGACTTGTTAGTGGTTTTTGAAGGATTAATAGTTGTTTGGATTTATTTATTTTTATAACATTTATAATAACATCGTTCGTTTCTTAAATCCGATCCGACCAGTGGACCGGTTAAACATCCGGTCCTGTCCGGTCATAAAAACATTGATTCCCAATCTAACCGAATAACCGCGCTTTCTAGTCTGGTTTTAATAACATTAAAAAATCTAAAAAATATATCTATACATACTAATAAATAAAGGTTTTGGATTGCCACATGTCACTCCCTCATGCCTCCTCACATTGGTTTTCTCGCCTCTCTCTCCTAATAAATGCACCTATATCTTATTAAATAATAATGATATTATAAATGTATTATTAAAGAAGAATAATAATTATATTAAATAAGAATATATAATAAGAATTCAAAATATAAATAATTAAAGAAAAATACTAATCTATACTTCCTAATAAATAAAGGTTTTTGTAAAATGGTTTTCCCACCTAAAGTTTAATTATAATTTAAGATTTTAAACCTCTCACAAATAATAAATGCTTAACAAATATAATTGCTAAAATTATTTAATATCATTTGACTAAACTTAAAAACCGTTTGATTTGAAAATTTTGAACTTTGTATTATTTAAATTATAACAAAATCAATAAATTAACTCTCACAAATTTACTATAATTAGAGAATTAAATTGACAATTTTTAAAAAAAATTAACAACTTATCTTTGTTAAGCAAATAACAATTAATCAAAATCAACTTTCTAGAATCTAAAAAATTTACCTTATGTAATTTAGTTTTGTGAATGTAATTGTAATTTTTTTTTCACTATGTAAAGTAATTCTTATTTAGACACTTATGAATAATATATGTTTCTTTGCATTAACCGTGTAATACACGGGAACCAACTGTCACACCCCAACCGACGGCGGAATCGTCAGAGCGGGACATGTAGACTGTTCATGAGCTCAAGGTTGACTAAATTGTAATATATTAAATTCATTTCCATTCAAACAAACATGAATCAATTTCAAAGTACATAATGAAATACAATTTGCTTTTGAATTAAAATTAACTAAGTCCAAAGCCTATGTGTGGCATGTCTTGATCAAACTCATATAATAGCACTTGAAACATGAATAAAATAAGGTCAACTAAAAAGTTGGTAAGTATAACACAGGTTTGTATATAGATAGCATATAGATTTTAAATAAAACAAATCCTTACATATCATGATAAAATAAGGCATTTATGGGGAGCCGCTATTGTGTAACCAAGTACAATCAAACCTTTGTAACTAGCATGCAAAATTGTGTTGTCGGTAACAATCACCCTACCTGGGTGGGTTTGTCAGACTCAATAGATCTATCATTGTTTACCGTTGGCTTGAATAGTTAATGATTGCACATAATCGCATACAAAAGTTAGCACAACTAGCACTCGGGCATAAAGCTCAAATTGCACACATGAATGTAAAGGGGATTTGTATTTGTGTAGTCTGTGTAAATGTAAACAATAGTATTGTATAATGTTCATGTTCCACCCCAAAAAGTGTAAAAGAGTAAAAGGGGCTATGTAATACTCACTTGGTTTGAAGGCGTAGCTAACACGAAATACTAGCTAGAAATGAGATCCTTGTAATGCACAACGTTAACCTAGTGTGGAATGTATATAGGATTAATAGTATGCTCAATATTCTATGTTTAAGTCTAGGATTAATTTGGTTGTGTGTATAAAGCTTGTGGTTTGTACTTGAATGGTGTTGTATAAAATGAAAGATTTGGAATGAATACTTTGAGAACATTTTTATTAAGGTTTGAGTTTGAATAACTAAATAAATTAAATAATTATTATTTATTTAGTTATAAAAATAATGTAGGTAATAGGTTTAGTTAAGTATAACCTAAATAAACAATTTTTGTTTAAATATAAATTAAATAAATAATCGTTACTTTATTTATTTATTTATAAAAATATGTAACTTAGTCATTTAGTTATAAAGATGTACCGAGCGTTTTAGATTAATAAATAACTTTTGTTAATCTATTTTTATAAATATGTATAAATATAATTTTGTAGATTTAAATGAATAAATTTTTGAAATAGGAATTTGATCCTTTTTAAATAAGGTCAATATAAATCTTTATTAATTATTTTTATTTAAAAATTCATTTGGAATGTTTATTGGTTTTAAAATATAAATTTTAGTATTCTGTCAAGATTTTCTCACACACACGACCGTGCCTGGGACAAGGCACGATCGTGCTAGGACCACGAGCGCGACCGTGCTAATCAGGGCGCGACCGTGTTGATCAAACAGAAGACACAACAAGGCTGCTCACTAGGCATGACCGTGCCTGGGCCAGGCACGACCGTGTCTAGGGTTCTGATAGCACGACCAGGTCTAGCCAAGAGGCACGACCAGGTCTGAGGGTGGGGCACGACCGCGCTGTGATTGGCACGACCGTGTCTCATGAAGCACGACCGCGCTAGAAGACTAGCGCGACCGTGTCTGATCCAAAACAGAGACGAATTGTCTAATTCTTATGATATCAATACTGGAAATCTTAGGGCTTTCATCCATTAGGTGATTACGAGTCTATTGGTATAGTTTAATTGCATTTAAAACATGTCCATAGTAGGATTTGATTAAACCGTTTTAGAATGAACTCTCTATTCGGGTTCATGTTAAATTCGTTATTGTAAGCCCAATTTATGTTGGGGCTTTTGATCTATAGACTAAAACTAAGATGTAGGAGGTTTCAATTACCCGAAAAGATGATTAATCGATAGCGTATGGTAGAAACGAGTTCTGGCGACGACGGGTTTGATCTCCGGCGCTCTCCGCTGCAACTCCGGCTAACTCAATGTGTTCTGAAGCTTTAGGGAGGATCGAATGATGTGTTTGTGTGTTTGTTTGACAGGATTGCAATAAAAACGATGGAATCGATGGTCACATGGAGGATATAGATAGTTTAGGAGAGGGATCGACCAAAATGGGTTTATTTGTTATAATTAAAATGATTAAACTCTTAATTGGGTCTGTTAATACGAGAAACGGTTACGAAATCGAATGGTCTTGCGATTTAAGGCTGCATTTACGTTTCAACTGATGTGAGGAGCGACCGTGCCAAGCTGAGGCGCGACCGTTCCAACAATAGGCGCGACCGTGCCAGACGAGGCGCAACCGTGCCTACAAAATTGATTTTTTTTTATTTTTTTTTGAACAGCAATATCCAAATGCTTGTAACGGTGTTGGGGGCCATTTACCCCAATTATTCACCAAAACTGATCAATAGAATTCTGTCACCTCAAAACTACTCATTTACTCAGATTTTATTGGAAACACACTACTCATTTACTCACCAACTTTTTTTGTAAAAAAAAAAAATAAACATTTAATTTAAAAAAAAAAGACAATTTCATTAAATAAAAATTAACATAATACAATTAAAAATAAAAAAACCTACAAAATAAATAAAAGCTAGATAATAAAATTTTAAAATCTAATATGTGCATTGTCATCCATACTTTGCGGCAAGTTCACGTTTACGTTGCAATACAATCGACAATTACGGGTCTACGAGTTGATCATGCGATTCGGTGAATGTTTTGATGTTACGATCCTTTTGTTTTTCAAGCATCAACTCAATCGCCGTTTGTTCTCTTTTTAATTTTGATCCATATCAAGCGAAAATTGAGATAAAAAATTAGGATCCATATTTGGATCGGTTGAACTTTGAGGGTAGTAGTTTGGATATTGAGGTTGCGGGAAATAGCTTGGAATTGGTTGAGGAGGTGGTTGTGGTCGTTGAGGAGGTGGTTGGGTTCGTTGGGGAGCGGCTTGGGTTCGTTCTGGTCGCGGTTGAGATTGAACTTTTGGCCTAAATTTTCTAGGCTTTGTTGATTTTTTGGATGATCCTTCAATTTTTTTTTGTAGAGTGTAAAATTATATAGATGAGATGAAAGATATATAGATGAGATAGGTAAAAATATATGCGTGGAATGTGGGTATATATAGGTAAAAAACAGTTTTTTTTTAAAGGACCCAACCCACCCCCACCAACGGCTAGAAACCAACGGCTCTCTCCAACGTAATCCGAGTAAATAAACTCGTTCAACCTACTCGATTTCTTTTACCCGACCCAACTCGAATCACTAGGGGCGGTATTCTATTTTACTCGATTGACATTTCCCCTACTCGATCACATGCGGGTTTCCCGTCCCGTCACCCTAAGAAGTTTAGAGACATGAGATGAGTTTGTTATGATATACTATTGTATCTGTGGATCTCAGCCATTGGTTGCTTTTCTCGTGGGCCCATCTATAAAATGGATAAGGTCGTTAAATCCTTGACACCTACCAACAATGCTTTTCAGATTCCAACAGAAAACCGCCCCCCAAATCTACAGTTACATCTCAACTCAAATATGTACTAAAATACACCAGACAAAAAAATTCTGCAATTAATGTTACATGCAAGGAGAATATAAAACACTTATCTTCTAACGGACATATGCTTTATATTCATATCAATAAAGATTTTGTCTGTTTAATTCATATCCAATAAAAGTTTTAGATAAAACTTAAACATCATATACACACACTTGATTAAGATATTTATCTTGACGTTAATAATAAAGAAGGACAATTACAATAAAATGGTAGGTAAATGGGCAACAAGCTGTGTCGCAATCATTTTTGGAAAGCAAAACCGATCCTACTAAAAATAAAACTTAGGGTCTTAGGGGCCGAAAATTTATTATGCACGACCCGATGAACCTTGTTCAGAAATTCCACAACATTCGAGGCTAGAAACAAAAGTGCGCGCTAAAAGAGAAAGGCTTTTAAAATACTTTAATACCTATAATATGCAATATTATTAAGGTCGATTATTTTGATCTTAGTTTGTTCTTATTTTCTAGGTTAACGAATAGCATGTGTCTTATGTTAAGTGGCATTTACATATTTCTTTTTGATAAGATCCTTTATTATATATTTCCTTAAGTTAAAAAGTCAATTACAAATTTCCTATTTTTAAAACACAAGTAAAAAAGTTAATTATATATTTCTCCTCCTAAAACATATACAAAAGGGGAAACATGTAAACGATGTTAAGGGTTGGGTAAATATTTAAATAATAGTCTTAGTAAACGGATATATGTAAAAATCTCTTATGCGAATATTGTCATTCGGTTATTTGCTTGATTTTACCAAATAAACTATATATAAACATAGGTTTTTTAGGCATTTCTAAAGGTGGGTTTATGTATTATGTAATCATAGTTACATGTATCTAAAGGTGGGTTTATGCATATGTAACAATGAGTTTACATACAAAAATCCTAGTTTTTTTCAGGCATCTCTAACCCAACTTCCTTGATAATGGTTTGAACTGCATTTAGAGAGGAAGTGGACATCGTCGACGGTGCTTGAATACGAGCATACCGTCGAGAAGGTCGTGGTCATTTTTTATTTGAGTTTACATACCAAAATCATAGTTTTTTTTAGCCAATCCCTGCCAACCTTCATTGTCTTCTCCCTCATTAAACCCTTCATCCTCATCGGATAAGACATGAACCCAAATCATGAATAATCATCAAATTCTTACCCTCGAAACAAACCTAAGTCAGAAACAACATTTGAAATTCTACGTATTTGAATTAAAATAAAGGAAAACTTTGCATAACAGTAATCAAGTTTCTCATCCGTTCCATTAAAGTCACTCATTGTTTTTGTCTATCTAAAGTCACTAAAGTTTTATACTTTCATTACTTGTTTAATATTATGCAAATATCAAAATTTCAAATTAACTTGATGATGTGTTAGGTTTTATTTATATTGTAATGCTAATGTGACAATTAGATGACTTTTTTTAATTAAAGAAAAAGATTTTTCTAAAATCAAACCTCAATTAGTTAGGGCCCCTCGATTAAATATAACCTCGATTCTCAAAACATCCGACATATTCAAAATTGATTACATAGCCTCCGGTCTCAAAACCCGGTTGTTTTTTTTAACAGTAATTTGGATCACTGATAGACCACTGACTCACCCGATCATTTCCATCACCTTCAGAAGGAAACCCATCATAGGTGAGAAGACCCCCTGGGCCAACCTGGACCCTCCTTTTTATTTGTCACAAGTGGGACTTGAACAAGACCTCATCATTTTAGTGAAGTCTTAGTATACACCTTTGCCACTTAAACTCAAAACCCGATTGTTTGCAGCCGATTCAGAAACCATTTAGTTTGAATATATTGAACGTCAATGTCAAACACCCAATTTATGAGATGTATCGCTCATTTCAAATTGGGTGTTTTGACAACGAATCTATTGAAGATATATTAAGACCGCCTCCAAATCTCTAATCTTCGAATGTGGTTTTTTTGTATGAAAATATATAAACACCTTGTTCTTAGCGTTTACAAATCTTGTTGGGAGTGGGTGGGGGGGGGGGGGTTGGATTTGATTTTGAATTCAAAATTCATTTCACGTTTTGTTTAGTTTTGATGACTCATAAGACTTTGGTACTAAATTAGTAATGGATAGTGAAATATGATGCAATTATAATTACGTGCGTATGTTCATACATATTGAATTGTAGGAAAAAGGAGGGAATTTCACAGAGCGAACCACGAGATTGTTCCCTCGTCATCGCTTATTCACGTACAAGTCGTCAATGCAGGTGATTTTTTGGTGAAGGTTGATAAAGGTAACAACAAAGGGTGAAGTTATCTTAATTTAAATTTTAAATAAAAATTTACATAATTCATGTAAGCATTAGAAAATAAAGGAATAAGGTTACTTGATACGTTATCAAGTGTAACATGTTAACCTGATAATTACACATGATTGAAATAAAAAATGAAAGTTTAACGATTTTATAGAGAAAATTAAAAGTTTGAGTAACTTTAACGGAATAAATATAAAACGAAAGAGTAAACTTCGTTTTTCGCCCCTATGGTTTGGTCAAATAACGGTTTTAGTCCATTAGTTTCAATTTGACTGTTTTGGCCCATGTGGTTACGTAATTGTTTCAATTAAACACCAAGCACTAACACTAATAATTTTTTCTGTTAAATGAAATGATATTTTAGTCTTTTTACTGACAGGGACTATTTGTGTCATTTTTTAAAATTAACACAGGAACCATTTGTGTAAACTACCCAAATAATTAAAACCCTTCATCTTCATCATCATCATCCCTTATAGATCACATATCTGTAAGGGGACTGGGAGTGGACAACGGGTAAGCAGTGGCTAGCTGGCGGCTTGGCGGGTACACCGCCGCATCCTTGGCGGGTAGAAGCGGGTAGTTTGAGCGGGTAGAGGTAACGGGTAAAAGTACCCGTTGAAATGTATAATGCAACCCGCTGAATCCTTGGATGGAAGCTTGTTTGTCTTCTTCTACCTCCAAAAACACACATCTGCTATATATGACTTGACAAACTTACGTATGTTTATTTAATTTAAAAACCAACTCTGTATATTAGTTTATTAGATGTCATTTTAAATAAAGGGATAATACAACCAAATTATTTATGTTTATTTAATTTAAAAATCAACTATGTATTAAAAATATTTAATTTAGGTGTTTTTTTATTTATTATGTATTTTTAACTAATCAATTAGGTTTTTAGTTTATTAAAATTTGGTTTGTTTTAATTTAAAATAAAAATAAGAGGGTCGGAGAGTACTTGGAGGGTACAACTCCCACCTAAAAGAGTAGTTTGGGAGGGTAGTTTGTTAAAATGAGGTGGCATTTTGTGATTGATGAGTTTGGTAAGATACTTTGAAGTGAGAGGGTACCACTACCACCTCCCTAAGATTGTGAGAGAGAGAGAGAGTAGGAGAGAAGGGAGGGAGCCGCCACCACCTCCGGCGGGCTCCACCACCATCTTCATCACCCATTTCCCTTCTAGCAACCTCTATCGTCCACCCATTTCCTGCTCCCCACGACCACCCATTTCCCTTCTAGCAACCTCCATCGTCGATTTCCTCTTCTGCAACCTCTCTGCTCACTCCGATTCCCCTGCCTGAATCAGCGTAATCTATCGATCTCAAATCTAGTTGGCGATTCAGCGTGTTTTTTTCTGTGATTTGCTGGTCTCATATATGGTGGTTGTAGATGATGATCTTTTCCATGAAATTGTTGGAATGAGGATTTTTGTGATGAATTGTCCAACAAGAAGAAGAAATAGATAAAGGGAAGTCATGTAATATCCGAGATTTTCCGACCTACCCTTTTTACACGTGTTACTAAATTTAAACTCGATTTCGCGTTAAAACTATTTCCTTAAAACAATAAGTGTTAATATAAAAAAAAATGTACACTTAAAACATATATACACATATACCTGTATGTGAAATTAAAGGTATAAATATATATATATATATATATATATATATATATATATTCTTAAAAGCTTTATGAATTTGTAAATATCATGAATTCATTTTAACTACTTAATTTATAACAAATCATCATTTTATAAAATCTATAAAAATCATTTAAATTTTATTTATATTTTGATTTGTATATAAAGAAACTCATTTATTTCATCTCTATAAAGTCAGGGACTGAAACTGTCAAACTCTGGAACTTGTTTTAAACTAAAACCTATGTTTAACAAGAAATGAAAATAACTCAAAACAGCAGGGACCTGTTTCGCCATTTCACCAAACTTCCGGAACCCAAATCAAGTCCCAGGTTCGAAACCCGCAGACCCGGTTCCACCCCCTCTTTCACGCAAAATCCGCGATATCGACCAGGTTCGATGAACCTCGAACTCGCCGGAGGCGTGCGACCAGAACCCAATGAAATTCAATGCTCGGACACGGCCCGAGACCCGCGCATTCGTCGAATTTGAACTCGGCCGTTCAACCGCCAACTCCCCAACCAATTCGACATTTAACATCGAAATTGGCTATAAATACCGATTGGAAATCTCAGTAACACCACACCAAAACCTTCTTCACTCTCAATTCGGACGATCATCATCCACATTTCGTGATTTTTGTCCCGATAGCCGAAGTCAAAGCTTGACCTCGTTCTCCTTCGTCCCGACTTCAAATCAGGTAATTCTTGTGCCCATTGTACGCGCCATAGTTCATAGATCGAAAGCCCTCTTTTTAATTCCATTAACAGAGGGCAATTCGAAGTGTATTTGGCGAATCAAAATTCTAGGGTTCATCGGAAGATCTGGGATGATCCGGGATACTAAATGTAACATCCATGATTTTTTCGGCCTTATATTTTTTTTTGTATTATTATTATTTATTTTATCTATTATTTTATTCTAAACAACAGTGACATCCCATTTCAATCTCATACTAATTCAAACTCAAGACGTCACATTAACAACTATTTCCTTTTGTAGAGATTCAAATTTCAACTTTGCGTGTATATATTACTATTTATCAAAATTATGTATGTATATTTATATAGGTAAATTTCATAGTAATTGAACAAAGAAAATAAAACTTGTGAGCCTTAATAATGTATTTATACCTTTATATATGTGTGTACTATTCCTAAGTATATATGTAACTATATATATTTAACTTAAACATATTAAACACAAATCATACGATTTGTAATTTTACAAAAATAGAAATTTTCCTTCTATAGATTGTTTATAATTAACAAATCATAATTATATTTTTGTTATAAATTTTAAAAATATTTTAAACCAAATGATTTGATCTTAAACCCATTCATTTGCATTTTGAACCCCCCCCCCCCATCTCAGATTGGACCTCATTTGAACCCCCACCTTTATAGAAATTGAACCTTTGGAGTGTTCTTGAGTCACTTTCTGAAGTCAAACTGACCCAAAAACCAAATTCATAATCATGAATTCAATAGAATCAAAGGTTGCAAATCAGGTTAAACAAGGCTCAATCCGTTACAAACGAATGTACCAACTCAACTTAATCATAAACCAAAGTTTGAATCCACTCGAGTCCTTTTTTTTTTTGCTTCTTTCGGTTATACCATTTAATCCAAAAATTCAATGATCGAACTCCTCAAATCCCATTCATTTACGTTCGTAAATGCGTTACCAACACTAATCACATATAACCAATTCATTACAACTTGAAATCATTGACACAAAGCCGTTTTTCCTCCTCCACCTGTCGCGATCAGAAACCAACGCACAGGGACTTGATTCCAGATCCAATCGATCCAATCTTCCAGGTAATGATCCATCTCCCCTGCTCGTTTTCCCTTCTAATTCAAAAGCCCCCTTGTTAATCGATCGCACATCAGTGTTGGATGGGGGCTAGGGTTGATTTGTATGTATATGGAAGAAGACGAAATGGGTTATGTTGGTTATAGACATTTCGTTTTTGTTTCTTCACAAAGCAGCAACCCAGGTCTACTGGTTAACACCTTCTCCCCGTAGGCAGCAGGTCGCGGGCTCAAAACCCGGCCCCTGCCTCTTTTGCTTATTTATTTTGTGTGTTGTTTTCTTGCTTAGCCACCATGTCTTCACACGTAAATACCTTTATACACACATACATGTACATTTACACTTATATACCATAATATAGCCCCCCCCTTTTTTCCGAGACGATATAGTAAAATGTTTGTCATTATAAAACGATTATTTTTTTGTTTTAAGAACATATAATCCTTTCCCCTAATCCTTTTATAAAAAACTCTTAAAACATATAATTATTTAAGTTATTGAATTATCAAGTGTAACTGGTTTATTTAGTATTATTAGGCTAAAACCTAATGAATTTTCAAGTTAAAACTTATATATTTACTCTAGACAAATGCCTATCCAAAACTCTAAGTTTCTAAAATATTTTTGGTACATGAACTTGATTATTTCATAAATTCATTCCTTGTAAAGAAACTTAACAAACATTTATACAATTTATAGTTATAAAACATTGAAATGGTTTCATGATTCTAATTAATAATTAAACAGGGTTTAATTATTTATTTAATTATAACATTTTTTTTGTATATTTTAAATTTTGGTTTGATTACTAATTAATTAAATCATTATTTTCTTCTAAAACACTTATTGCTCTTGAAAAGCAAACTAAATAAATAAAATGTCTTATTTATTTTTGCATCTAATTACCTACTTATTCAACTAATTATAATTCAATTACTTATTTAGCTATTTATTTAATTACAAATATGAGTAAATGACTCATTCATTTATTTGGTTAATTATAAACAAAAATGCACTAAATTAGTTATTCATATATATATATATATATACATACTATTCTAAATGTTGCACTTTTTCGAAGAAATTTCTTAAGTATCATTTGAAACTCAAACAAGCATTTTCTTAAACAATCAAGGACCCCCACATCAAACCCTTCGCGCGTTAGGATTCCATATTTCATATATTACAAAACGTTGATACACATACTTCATCAATCATAGGTTAACCTTGTGGTTAGCTAGGACTTGCGTTCAACAACCACATAATCATGTGACATTCAAGCTACCCTTGCAATGTGAGTTTACATAGCCCCTTTTTACTGTTTTTGCTTTTGGGGTGAAACATGTTATCAACTTTATATATTTAAACAATTCAATACCTATGTTCTTGTGCTTGATCTTTATGCTTTATATTTGAACTACTTGGTGACCATTGCATGTGTTTCATGCCAGTACATTCATTAACTTGCAGCCCAAGCCTAAGGTAGTACCTAACATGATCATTTATATGGGAAACTGAAACTATAACTTACCACAAGACCTTGGCGGGTTTTGTTGGGTATCAACTTTAACTTGGAGTATCCGCTTGCTCCCTTTTTCAAAATGGCAATCAGTGGGATTGCGTATCTAGTTTTCTATTATCAGGCTTGAATTGTACGCTTGGAACCTTGTATGTTTTCACATATATGCTTTAGACATGCTTTGAACATATTGAATTGTAAACCTATACTTAACTTTTGTTTGGTGTCAAAACCTATGTTACTCACCAACTATTTGTAGTTGACAGTTACTTACATGTTTCAGGTGTATCTGTTTGAAGACTACTTGCTCACCTAGGACTTGGACCTAGTTTAATTTGAATTATGTCTTGAACGTTTCATTTTTCTATGTAACGGATGCTTTTAATTTGAATAATAAATATTATCATATTTAATAGATGATCATGTGCTTATGAACAACCGCGTCAGCCCCGGCGTCTAATCCGCCGTCGGTCGGGGTGTGACAGATTGGTATCAGAGCCATGGTTATAGGGAATTAGGTTATTAGACACACATGACCTAGACTATAACCTAGGAGTCCCCAAACATGAGTTTAACTCATGTCTTTTATTAGGAACTCCACTTTATACTCATCTACACACATACTTACCTACATCTATCTATTTCTGTTTACATGATACAATTACATGAACTACAACATTCCAAGGACTACATGGAATTATTTGAAACTATATGGATTACTTGAAAAATATTTCTAGACTATAGCCTATAACCTTAGGATACCCTTATGTAAATATCTTACATATTATCTGGTGTATTACATTGCATGATACAATACAAATTTTCCTATGTACTATATTACTTGATAACCCATATGTTCACAAAAACTGTTACTCCTGTAATACCTCATTTGTTACACTATTTGAACTGTTTGCACAATATCTATTTGATATCACTAAATGATATCTTAAGTTTTGACATACATTAAAATTTTCAAATCCCGTCAAAGTTTTGGGTTCTGAAAATTAGTAGAGAACATGTGCAATCCGGAAGGGTGAATGCCTGTACTTTGGGTCTTCTGTCTAGGAAAGCATTTCATATAAATCCAAATCAACCGAAGGATCCGTATGCTTTTCTGGGAATTCCCGAAGTGAGTGTTCACCTATAGGCTAAAGAATGTCTTCCTGAAAGTATAAGGACTTGAATCACTTTGATTTGTCATAGCATCCATTTGGTTATATGCCGGATGAATGCAATCTAAACATCATTCGCTTAATTATTATAATTTGGTACACAAGTCTAAACCTTCTATTTTATCCTTACACTTAATCATATTTAAGTCAACTATACCTCTTCATCCTTATGCCTTGGAAATTTTATCACCCTTATTATCATTTGCAAAGGATTTAAACCCTTAGCCCGTACCATCCGAGGAAAAGAAGCTGCTTCAATAGGTGAAGCACACCCTTGAGCCACAAAACACAACCCTTAATGATTCTCACCATAACCATGAGTTCAAATAATAATGTCACTTGTACATGATGGCTGGAAGAGTGGGTGTAAGTTCATGAAAGATTCTGACTAAGGAAAGACTGAGTACTTCAGTGTGTCCCTTGTGACCCACCTCTCTTTCCTGGGAATCCTTTCCATGGGTACACTACTTATAGGTCAAGTGTTACTCCTGATATATTATTATAAGAATTCGTTGTTATGATTAGTCAAAATTTTAAACTCATGAATACCTTTGTACTTAACAACTTACCATTACACTTGCGATCTTTTCTTGCTAGACATGGTATCTTACCCTCCTCATTCCCCTAAGAATCACCATAGATCAGAGTCAACACAAGAGGAATACTTTGGGTCCCCATCACCAGACAACCAGTCACTAGTATGAATAGCTGCCAGATCCATGTTTGAATGCAGAGCAGATTGACTTAGGAGCAGACTTGAGACTCCGAGAAGTTGAATCACCTCCGAGAGACCCTTATTTAACACATAACCTATACCATCTAGATCTAGGAGGAGGACAAGACAAGGAACCTACCAGTGCCTTAGGAGTTCCACCTGATACCGCTCACCTATATATAAGGACCACAGAGTTTCTGAGGCAAGGAGTGGAGACCAGGGAATACTTGATGCACATACGAAAATAACTAGAGCTGACGCCCGGTTTGTAATACGAATAACTACAACGATGTCCGTCTTGGTACTCGTCTGCTTCCTGGTGGAAAGCTATCTGAGATGTTAGTTCGATACCCTATTTCGCGTCTTCTTAAAAACTTAAATTGAAACTCATATCCTGTACCCAAATATAAATGTTATTATTTTAATTCTCCTTAAATGATTGATATCTCAACCTTCTTTGTAAACTAATTATCTTGTTAGTTCCCCGATTTAACTAATATAGTTATTTTGTTCAAACAAAACCTTTATCAAACTCTTGATTTATAGATTTTATCTAGAGTATAAACTATTTACAAAACCCCTTTACCTCGTAAAGAAATTTAATACTAGTCTTGTACCAATGGTTTTATAAAAGTAATAACAAGTATTTCATCCTTTTTATGATGACTTGATTAACTATTTTATTATGACTTTTTATTTCGTTAAACTAATTATTATTTAAATTTTGGGCTTATTTATTAAATAATAAGGCTATTATTATCTTTTGAAACATTTGATTTATGATAATCGAATTAAAAGGTTTTTATTTATCCAATTATCCATCCGTTCAAATTATTATTCCACTTATTTATTAGATTACAAACAAGAGTACAAATTTCAATTACCTGTTTATTTACAAACAAAAAAAAACACACAAATTAGATATCCATGTACACATTATGCTGATTACCTGCAAAACCTTCCCATCACCTTGCACCTTCGGGAATGTATGAGCTTACTAGTCACTTCAAGGGGATGAATCATTTCGCGTAGACGTTAACCACCCATATAAACCTCAACAAACATTGAAAACTTAAAACCCAACTACCTACATGATACATGAATGTCAAGCAATACGCTTGTCCGCAACTCTCGATCACCGACAAGATTCGATAGTTTACGTTACTCATGAGGTTCAACTATTTACATACTAATGTTCATAATATACCTGAGACTAAATTGTTTACATTATAGGCGCAACTTGATTGTTCACGTTATATATGAAACTTGGTTGTATACAAAATACATGAGTATTTACGTTATACATGAAACTTAATTACTTGTAATATAAACTTGATTACTTGAAGTACACATGATACTAGATTGATCACATTATATATGGAACTTTATTACTTGCAATATGCACGATACTAGATTGTTCACACGATACATGATACGTGGTTATTTACAATATGCATAGCACTATATTATTTACGCTATACATGAAACTTGAGTGCCTACATTACACACGAAACTAGACTGTTTACATTGTTTGCAATTAATTGCCCACTATATACATGATACATGATCGTTCACTTTATCCATGAAACTTGATAGCTATAAACTCTGAGCTACTCGGGGTTTGACGTATTCTTGTTCAAACACGAGAAAGCTATAAACTTTGAGTTACTCGGGGTTTGACGTATTCTTGTTCAAACACGAGAGAGCTATAAACTTTATGGATAACCTGGAGGGTATGCCACCTACTTAGGGCACCCATGTATGGGGTGGTGCCACCTTGTTAGTCTTTACTCCCTGATTGACTTTACCATCTAGACACACAATTACTCATTAGCAACTCATATATGAAAACAATAATAAACTAAATGTTTTGGGTGTTTCCTCCACCTCTGTACCCACACACAATAGAATGATCTATACGGACCATACGACGATTTGAGTAATTACGGGTGCACATGTAATTATAAAAATCAGCGCATGGAAAACATAGTAAATTCTTTCGTGTGTGATGACATAAAACCTACGATGATATAAAGTAACGAAACTAACGGGATATGATAAGGGCATAGTAGATATACCGCTGGTATATCCATTATACAAGTGTTCCAATCATATTGTCAGAAGTAACGTTGTCCGTATCACGTAGGGATTCCTATTACTATGATCTTGCCAATAGTTGTGAAATCCTTATCCAGTGACATTATCCTAAACAAGTTTAGATCTTAAAATTCTCATCATCATCATTACAAGTGATGCATCCCATCATTTGAGTCCAAAATCATGCTAGGGCAAATTTCTCCTAATCCCCTACCACCATCCATACCTAGCCTTGAGTATCAGACCTGAACCCCGTCATCAATTATATTCCTCAAACTGACAATCAAAGCTCGTTGAGAAACCAAGCCCACATCTTTGCCGTGATTCAGTAGCCTCCATCAGTTGAATTTCGGGACGAAATTCCCTAAACTTGGGGATACTGTAACATCCATGATTTTTCCGGCCTTATATTTTTTTTTTGTATTATTATTATTTATTTTATCTATTATTTTATTCTAAACAACAGTGACATCCCATTTCAATCTCATACTAATTCAAACTCAAGACGTCACATTAACAACTATTTCCTTTTGTAGAGATTCAAATTTCAACTTTGCGTGTATATATTACTATTTATCAAAATTATGTATGTATATTTATATAGGTAAATATCATAGTAATTGAACAAAGAAAATAAAACTTGTGAGCCTTAATAATGTATTTATACCTTTATATGTGTGTACTATTCCTAAGTATATATGTAACTATATATATTTAACTTAAACATATTAAACACAAATCATACGATTTGTAATTTTACAAAAATAGAAATTTTCCTTCTATAGATTGTTTATAATTAACAAATCATAATTATATTTTTGTTATAAATTTTAAAAATATTTTAAATCAAATGATTTGATCTTAAACCCATTCATTTGCATTTTGAACCCCCCCTCATCTCAGATTGGACCTCATTTGAACCCCCACCTTTATAGAAATTGAACCTTTGGAGTGTTCTTGAGTCACTTTCTGAAGTCAAACTGACCCAAAAACCAAATTCATAATCACGAATTCAATAGAATCAAAGGTTGCAAATCAGGTTAAACAAGGCTCAATCCATTAAAAACGAATGTACGAACTCAACTTAATCATAAACCAAAGTTTGAATCCACTCGAGTCCTTTTTTTTTTGCTTCTTTCGGTTATACCATTTAATCCAAAAATTCAATAATCGAACTCCTCAAATCCCATTCATTTACGTTCGTAAATGCGTTACCAACACTAATCACATATAACCAATTCATTACAACTTGAAATCATTGATACAAAGCCGTTTTTCCTCCACCTCCTGTCGCGATCAGAAACCAACGCACAGGGACTTGATTCCAGATCCAATCGATCCAATCTTCCAGGTAATGATCCATCTCCCCTGCTCGTTTTCCCTTCTAATTCAAAAGCCCCCTTGTTAATCGATCGCACATCAGTGTTGGATGGGGGCTAGGGTTGATTTGTATGTATATGGAAGAAGACGAAATGGGTTATGTTGGTTATAGACATTTCGTTTTTGTTTCTTCACAAAGCAGCAACCCAGGTCTACTGGTTAACACCTTCTCCCCGTAGGCAGCAGGTCGCGGGCTCAAAACTCGACCCCTGCCTCTTTTGCTTATTTATTTTGTGTGTTGTTTTCTTGCTTAGCCACCATGTCTTCACACGTAAATACCTTTATACACACATACATGTACATTTACACTTATATACCATAATATAGCCCCCCCCCCCTTTTTTTCCGAGACGATATAGTAAAATGTTTGTCATTATAAAACGATTATTTTTTTGTTTTAAGAACATATAATCCTTTCCCCTAATCCTTTTATAAAAAAAATCATTTTATAAAAACTCTTAAAACATATAATTATTTAAGTTATTGAATTATCAAGTGTAACTGGTTTATTTAGTATTATTAGGGCTAAAACCTAATGAATTTTCAAGTTAAAACTTATATATTTACTCTAGACAAATGCCTATCCAAAACTCTAAGTTTCTAAAATATTTTTGGTACATGAACTTGATTATTTCATAAATTCATTCCTTGTAAAGAAACTTAACAAACATTTATACAATTTATAGTTATAAAACATTGAAATGGGTTTCATGATTCTAATTAATAATTAAACAGGGTTTAATTATTTATTTAATTATAACATTTTTTTTGTATACTTTAAATTTTGGTTTGATTACTAATTAATTAAATCATTATTTTCTTCTAAAACACTTATTGCTCTTGAAAAGCAAACTAAATAAATAAAATGTCTTATTTGTTTTTGCATCTAATTACCTACTTATTCAACTAATTATAATTCAATTACTTATTTAGCTATTTATTTAATTATAAATATGACTAAATGACTCATTCATTTATTTGGTTAATTATAAACGAAAATGCACTAAATTAGTTATTCATATATATATATATATATATATATATATATATATATACATACTATTCTAAATGTTGCACTTTTTCAAAGAAATTTCTTAAGTATCATTTGAAACTCAAACAAGCATTTTCTTACACAATCAAGGACCCCCACATCAAACCCTTCGCGCGTTAGGATTCCATATTTCATATATTACAAAACGTTGATACACATACTTCATCAATCATAGGTTAACCTTGTGGTTAGCTAGGACTTGCGTTCAACAACCACATAATCATGTGACATTCAAGCTACCCTTGCAATGTGAGTTTACATAGCCCCTTTTTACTGTTTTTGCTTTTGGGGTGAAAATGTTATCAACTTTATCTATTTAAACAATTCAATACCTATGTTCTTGTGCTTGATCTTTATGTTTTATATTTGAACTACTTTGTGACCATTGCATGTGTTTCATGCCAGTACATTCATTAACTTGCAGCCCAAGCCTAAGGTAGTACCTAACATGATCATTTATATGAGAAACTGAAACTATAACTTACCACAAGACCTTGGCGGGTTTTGTTGGGTATCAACTTTAACTTGGAGTATCCGTTTGCTCCCTTTTTCAAAATGGCAATCAGTGGGATTGCGTATCTAGTTTTCTATTATCAGGCTTGAATTGTACGCTTGGAACCTTGTATGTTTTCACATATATGCTTTAGACATGCTTTGAACATATTGAATTGTAAACCTATACTTAACTTTTGTTTGGTGTCAAAACCTATGTTACTCACCAACTATTTGTAGTTGACAGTTACTTACATGTTTCAGGTGTATCTGTTTGAAGACTACTTGCTCACCTAGGACTTGAACCTAGTTTAATTTGAATTATGTCTTGAACGTTTCATTTTTCTATGTAACGGATGCTTTTAATTTGAATAATAAATATTATCATATTTAATAGATGATCATGTGCTTATGAACAACCGCGTCAGCCTCGGCGTCTAATCCGTCGCCGGTCGGGGTGTGACACTAAATAACAATTTAATTTTTCGTGTATTAAACTAACGAGACCCGTAGTCGGGCGGTTAGTGTGTGCGTGTGTGCTTCGACCCGGTCAGTGACCCGGGTTCGAGCCGGGTTTTGCCCATTTTAATTGTTTTAGTTTTTTTTAAAGCAGTTTTAAACTTTTAATAGTTTTTATAAATTATGTTATACATTTATAAACTTAAATCTAAATTTTATTTATACCTTTACATTCTAGAAGCTTTTTATCTATTTAAACTTATTTATAAACTTTTAAATTAAATAGAAAACTTATAAAACTTTTATAATTTTTTAGAAAAGTTATAAAACTTATATACTACTTAGAAAACATAAAAATTATAAATCTTATAAAATAAAAACAGAAACTTTAGACTTTAAACTTATTTAAAACATTTATAAAAAAAAACTTATAGTTTTATCTACACCTCAAAAACATTTATAAACTTATAATCAAAATACAAACCTTATGAGAAATTCTATATAATTTATCTTTCAATTTTAATTCCATATTATCTCTTTAATCTTGTGATTACAAGATAATGTATAAAATAAACACCTAATAAATCTTAAACACTTTGTAAAGTAATTGTTCTTTTAAATAAAGATTTACCCTTAACAATTATGTGTCATTCCTTAATAAATATTCTTTAATAACTATTATAAACACTTAGTAATTATCTATTGATTTAAATATTTATTCTTAGCCGTTGTTTATTCATTTAATAATTATTATGAATCTTTAATGATGGTTCATTCTTTAAATAATTATTATTGATCTTTGATGATTATTTATTCCTTCATCTATTAGCACAGCGTTATTTATAAAATATATAGAAAACTACTTTAAACTATTATCACATAACTTATGTAAAACTTTTTAAATAATTATTTTATTTAATAATTATTCTAAACTATAAGCTTATTAAACATTGATATACAAGTCTTGTGTCATTCATTTAAAACCTTTATTATAAACTTGATTTAAACTTCATAAACACAATCAAATCTCATCTCCCATTGGAACCCTAGTCAATCTTGAAATCCTATATCCTTGCCATAGACTTGTAGATCATACTTAAACTCTAGACTTATATTCTTAGGCTTGTTGTGAGGATAATCTCCCTCAAAGTCTTGCAAACTTACTCTTACCAGATACTCCTCATCAATCCAAGTGAGTATACTTAGCCCCTTTTTCCTTTCTATTCTTTTGGGGTGAAACATGTTCAAAACTTTACACTTATACAATTCTTGTACAACTATGACTAGATGCTTATTCTTATGTTAAACTTGAGACTTGTATGCTTAGATTAAACTTAAAACTAGCATATTCATTAACTTTGATCAAGCCTATGGTAACAATGATAGATCTATTGTATTTGACCAATCCACCTTGATTGATTGACCCCTTCGGGGGGGAGCCCTTGGTGATTGTTACTGAATTAAACTTTAAACTTGAGACTTATAAGGGCAACCTGCGGGTTATGCCTAAACTTGGTTGGAGGGTTGAAGTGCACAATGTTTAAGATACTTGTTCTCATACTTACATTATAGAATGCATATATCATAGTGAATTGTAATTCTTTCCAAATACTTGTTAAACTGCGTCAAAACCTTTGTATCTCACCAACTATTTTGTAGTTGACAGATTCTTTCACATGTTTCAGGTTCTACATCATGAGACTTGTTTGTGATCACATAGGACGCTTTGGACCTAGACTACTTATTAAATAAACGTTGTATACTTGTTATTTCCTTTGTATTGAACCTTTGAATCTATTTATTAATGAAATATTGAAACTTTAATAGTCAACCTTGTGCTATTAAAAAACCGCGTCTGCCCCGACGTATAATCCGCCGTCGGTTGGGGTGTGACAAGTCACACCAAAGAGATGGGGGTGGTGATTTAGGGTTTTTAGAGAGGGTGACTACAGATCCGAGTTTGGTTTCCCCTTCTATGAATTGATTTGATAATTGATATTTGATTTCTGTTTGTGAAGGTTTGGTGTTGAATTTGTGTTGGTGGTGAGGGGGTGGCAGTGGCAGTGGAGGTGGTGGTGGTGGTGAATGTCTATAGGTTAGAGATAAAGATGAAGATGAAAAGTGAGAGGGTAGATTAAGAGAAATTCCTATTTTGATGGGGTGGTTTGTACCCGTCTTCGGAGGTCGTCGGAGATGGAGAAGTGTGGAGGTGGAGGTGGAGGTAGTGGTCGGAGGTGGCAGCTGGAGTGTGAAGGTGGGGGCTGGTTTTCTTGAACAAGGGAGAAGAGGATTTTAAAAAAGAAAAGATATAATTATTTGAGTAAATTACACAATTAGTCTCTATATATGAAAAATAATAAAATGCCCTTAATTTTAATAGGAAAAACTAACAGAGTTAGTGTCATGGGCCTGATTGAGACAATTAGATAACCGCATGGGTCAAAAAAGTCAAATTAAAACTAATGGACTAAAACCGTTATTTTGACCAAACCACATGTGCCAAAAACGAAGTCTACCCGAAGCGAAAATTACTATATATAAATTTACCAATTTTATGCTCAAGAATAAAAGTAAAAATATGTTACTATCTAATAAAAAGTAATGCATAAAATATTCGTAGTCGGTGAAAACTATTCAATTTAAATAAGCTTATATATTATGCCATATACTTAAAATAGACCATATTTTATATTATAAATGAAATATTAAAAAAAAAACATTCCAAGTATATTATAACTAGTGGATTACCACCCGCGTTCCGTGTGAGTTCGAAACATAGATAAAAATAAGCAAATATCGACGGTACATTCAATGTGCGTTAAAAAAACGTTACAGCTGTATATTCGATAGTAACGAAAAAGTTACATCGTTGTATACGAAAGTAAATTTATTTGGAAAAAACCTACACCGAAATGGAGATAAATATAAGTACGCCGCCGGCGCATTACGACGGGTCGGTTTAATCAAAGATAAAAAAATGTCACAACAATGTATTTTGAGATAGGCGTGAGGCGGTTTAAAGAAACAACCGGTTGGTTTAAAAATAATGTTACGAAAGTTTACGTCAAAACATAAATAAAATAGGCACGTTGCAATGTCAATTTCAAAATTTTATACACATCATAGTTTAAAAATTGTAAGAGTAAATCATTTTTTTTTACTAAAATGACGCATTCCATGGAAAAGCGATGAACCGGTTCCTAGAGGAGGAGAGGGCAACACCCTTGACCATCCCAACCAAGCCACATTTGTGTTTGTTTTGCTTGCATATCAAATTCTATATAACAACAAACCAGAATCACATTTTAAAAAAAAAATAATAATAATAATAATTAACTAGGCACAGAGTGACACGTGTCCTGACGATTCACTCACATTCAAGAACCGTTCTTAAGAACTTACCCTTCAAGCTAGCTATATAATTTTTACACGATAAAATTTATACTTTTGTTCGTATTTTAGAAAATGACGAAACACTAAGGGTTTTTTTTTTATAAATTTGCCATATGAGATCATCAAAACATCGAGTAATGTCATATTGTAATGAAAATAGGTAATACAATCCTTATTGTATTTGATGTCTAAATAAAACCAGTATAAAAGATGAAAATAAAAAAAATTGGCCGATGTAACGACAAAAACTGAAGAAAGGATAAACATAAAACAAAAAGTTATTAGTTTGTTGTTCATCCTTTTCAAAATTCAAATACAGATTTGTACATCTAGCATAAAAACTTGTACCCTACGGCGCCTATAAATTATAACCAGAGGCAAACGGTTGCAGTTCCCTTCCTCCTTTCACGTGTTCTCCCTCCTTTTTCTGTTTCAGATTTTCACCTGCTTCTTAACTAATGGAAGGGGAAAAACAAGCAACTTCATCGTCTTCCTTAGCCACTCAACTTTTCGGATCAAAAGAACCATCGCCTTCATCTTCATCTTCATCTGCTCTTTTTGACTCTATTTTCCCCCCTCCTTCAAAGGTACGTTCCAATTGCAATCTCGTTTCATTACAGTTCCGATTTTCCGGTTAATCGCTCCGAAAAATTAGCGATTAAGCGGTTTAGGTTTTTGTACTTATTTGTATGGCGGTCAATTGCAGAAAGTTAGTTATGGTTTGATGTATTGTACTCCGGTAAAAGCAGTTTCTGAATTTCTGCAGAAAAAGTGGATGATTCTGTTGAATGATTTGAAATCGGAGTAATACTGAATGGGAATTTTGAATTTGAGATGTGTTTTAGAATTTTATTGAATTTTTTATGAATTTAAAAATATAGATTGTTAAATTATTCAACTATCAACCAAAATGGCATATCATGAAGTCACCATTGGTCAAAATATGAATATTAAATATATTTATGAAATATTATTATTATAATTATTAATCTATACTATATAATAAATAAAGGTTTTTCCATGCCACGTGTCGCATCCACATTCATTTTCATCATTTTTTTCCCGCCTCCCCCTCTTATTAAATGCACCTCCTATTTTTAACAACAATATATATTTAAAGAAAATATTAATTATACTAATAAAACACAATTATTTTAAATTATCACTTATGAAATTTTGAAAATTTAATTATTTAACTTTTATTTTTAATCAAATAATAAATAAAAAACAAATTACATTAAATAGTATTTAATTTATTTTTGAAACCCAATTATATATTAGTTTTTTGCATATTTTGAGTTTTGTTTTCTATCATTAGTATATGATACATTTTTATACATGTAAAATATACACATAAAGATTTAAAAATTTTATTTATTGATATTTTTCACCCGTTTGTATACACGAGATCTAAACTAGTGAAAGAATATATTGAAACATATATGTGTTGATTCTTTTCAGGCTCATAGAAGGGAGTATATTAGCTATGAAGAAACAAAGAAGAACTATGATTCTAATACCAAACGAGGTTCGAGCCTATGTGACAGTAGACTTTTATTAAGAATTTTTTAGTTTGAACCTTCAAGGGGTGGCGGTACGGTAATAAAAGCATGATTTTCTCTTATGTTTTCACTGGTTTTCTGTCCTAACCTCCTATGAAAGTTATTGGAATTTTTAAATTTAATTGAGTTTTATTTTTGTTTATGTGACAGTAGACTTTTACGACTACAATTAAAAGGTTAAACTCATATTTTTCTTAAACAAACCTTAGATATAACAAAAATCCAACAAATTCTGATAACCTGTGGTTAATATACTTTACTACCTTTACCAGCTATTATGCTCTTAGTTGATGACGTATTTGCACATAAATTCAAAGCCATGAATGGTTAAATGAAGAATACATTTTATTTTCAAGATTTTCATTTTCACACTTAATTAGCATTCCTTATTGAGATCGTTCACTTATAAAATAGGCATGTTCGTTCTTTATACATTTAAAAAGTATCTGTTCTGAATATAAAAATAGAAAAAGATATAATCATGCTGACCTTCATGCCTTATAAGTATCTCTTTTACTCATTTCCCTTTTTCTTGAATGCCAAATTATATGCGCACACGCGAGCCAGTAAAATCTCGAGCTCAGCTAGTGAGTAATTTTTCAAGCTGGAGCTTGAGTCGTTTATTATTTATTTTTATACATTTATATATTATATATTATTTAATTACTTTTTATCATAATCTTATAGATAATAATAATTAGTATCTAAATATATATTAAAAAAAGTTATATAAATTTTTTTTTGAACGGCAAAAAAAATTATATAAATAATCGGTTCGTTTAGGCGTCAAGCTAGCTAGCTCGGGCTTCACCTCGTTTAAGCTTGAATCAGTTAAAGATCATCTATTACATTTTGTTATTGATACCGTTGGACCAAAGACCTCATATTTTGGGAAAAATACGAAAATGGATATTTGACCAAGAAAATACTTAAAAATAGACATACTTATTTAGCCTAATGTTTCTTGGACATTGGTCATGACAGCCGGCTAAAGACGGCTAAGCTAGTCGGCTAAAATTTCCGTGCCAAAATTCCATTTGTCAGAGTACGAACCAATAATATAGCGACACGTGGCAGGCTTAGCCGTCTAAATAAACAGTTTTAGCCCTCTAAATAAACAGTTATAGCCATCTATTAGACGGCTTAGCCTCTAAAAACATTTTTTGAAAATTTTCGGAGGCTTAGATGTCTAATAGACGGCTATAACTGTTTATTTAGACGGCTAAATGCATTAGACGGCTAAAACTGTTTATTTAGACGACTATAGCCGTCTATTAGACGGCTAAGCCTGCCACGTGTCACATGCTTATTGTCTCGTACTCTGACAAATGGAATGTTGGCAAGGAAATTTTAGCCGGCTAGCTTATCCGTCTTTAGCCTTTTCGCAAGAACAATGTCCATGAAACAGTAGGCTAAATAAGGATGTCCATTTTTAAGTATTTTCTTGGTCAAATGTCCATTTTCGTATTTTTCCCTCATATTTTTGACCCGAAGGTCAAAGCATGAGTGAAACATGCGATTTGAGCTAACTGATCGAAGTTTTTCTATTCAGATTGTTTGAATAATGAAGGCAAAAGTCAGAAGCTAAAGACTGATACGAGTCAGTTTTATCAGCAAGAAGTATCACAACCATGTCATCTTAGTTCTTCAATATACTATGGTGGTCAAGACATCTACATTAATCCTCCTAAAACCAAGAACACCCCTGGACACTCAACAGTAAGATAACAGTTATAAATTTGTTTACAGTTCAATGCATAAAAATGAATTCTTATAAGGAGTCTTAAATACCCTTCCTTGTAACAAACAGGGGTGGACCTACTCATAGGCTAGGGGTAGCACCCGCTACGCCTCAACTTTTACGCGCAGTGCAAAAAAAATTTTTTTACGGTTTTATGTATTCGGTTACCCCTGAGCAAAAATTACGTTACCCCTCAAATTTTTTTAAAAGCTCAACAATTCATAAAAAGTTCAAAAATTTATAAAAACCTAATACTTTATAAAAAGTCCCTACATTTTATTAAAGGTTTTGAGGTATTGGGTTTTAATAAAACATTTGAGCTTTAACCAGCCCAAATGTTTTTATTAAAACCCAATACCTCAAAGTCTCAATTCTCAAACCCAACTTATTCAAACTGCCGGACAAGAAGAAAGACAGAGAGCGAGAACTGTGAGAATCACTCGACCTGAGCTGAGACCACCGCCCGGCGCCGCTTCCGCCAAACCCCAGTCCTCCGCCTCTGCAGTCCGCCTCGCCAGTCGCATGTTACCATAAAAAAAATGTTTACATGAAGTACGGTCAAAAAAAATTTGTTTCATTTACATTAAAGTACGGTAAAAAAAAATTTTGCTACCTTGAACTGTTGTTCTAGATCCGTCACCGGTAACAAAGCTGGTTGAATATATATTAAGTGAACTAAAGAAAACCAATAAGTAACCTTCAAGGGGTTGTGTAGAGGTAGTGAATCTTGCTTCCACTGGTTTCCTACCACAACCTTTTGGCCATCTGCCCAGTGCAAGGCGCAATTGTCTGATCATGTTAGTTAGCAGGGTATTGGAAATATGAACAAGCAGGTAATTTTAACTCAAACTATACGTGACTGCAGCAATATAGTAAAGATGGAGAAGTTGATGGACTGGCTTCAAGAGGAAACTGGTGGCAGGGTAAGATATGCTGCAAATCATCACCAAAAAATTGTTGATTTCAATAAATTACATTATTTTATTGATTTTTTTCGTGATATTAGGGTCACTATATTACTAGGACAGCACAAAACAGCTATATGACAAATGAAATTTAGGTAAGTTTTGTTAAGATCACATACAACTTCTATTATCAATTTGCTAGTGATGTCTATTTGAATCTCAGTTTTACCTTAGTCTACTCTTGTTATTTTCAGGGTTATTAAGAGCTGGAGAAAAAAAGATAGCATGATAGGAGAAAATGTTCTGTGTGTCATGAAACTTGATGTTGGATGTAAATTTCTTCGGGGATAGAATAATTGCTTGCATGAAGGAGTATGTGTGACTTGAAACTTGATGTTGCATGTTATATATTGAATCTTCTTTTTTTTATACATATGTAAATTTTTTCCTAATATCGTTTTGTGAAACGTTGTACCTTTCTTATTTTGTTGTAAATTGAATGTGGTTTCAGACTTTTAGATGCTATTTGATGGCTTTTAATGGATTGGAACATAGGGGTGAACCTTTGGTCGGTTGTGTATTTTAATCGTCCATATAATTTTCGTCGAGATAGGATCAATTATGTCGCTATACGGTGAAAAAGCCTATACTGTTTCGTGGCCCAAGGATCGTACGAATAGGTGTCTTTTGATGGGTGATTTAAGGGCAAAAATATCCTTGATGGGTGAATATATTGTTAATCTATTTGTTTCCTAGGTTTGATCATGAGTGTGCTTTAGCCTGTCAAGAATGTGAATGCTATGGTTTAGTATGGATTCCAAATGAAAAGAATATAACCAGAACAAGGAGGATAAGACATTAAGGAGAATTTACTATTCTTCAGTACGCATAGCTGTAAGTTATATTATCGGTAATTTTCTGTATAATCTTTCTGAATCGTATTTTCATATTTACATTATATATAATAGGTTTCTAGCTATATTATATGTTCATATTGGATGTGATTCAAGTTTTAAATACCATCATCATATACATTTTGCTATACTTTCTATCAACATATTTGTTTTATGTCACCATCCTTGATTATTCTTTCATAAACTAGTTTATCAATGAAGAATAATCATAACATCAATAGCATAACCCGTTCAAACTAGTTGAAAATAATGTTTATGAAAAATATGTGTGAATCCCCCTAATGGACCACGCGTATTGTAGTATTCTACTACTCCATCCTCAAGTTACATCCTAATCTAACTACATTATATAGTTGATACTTCAGCTTTAAAAAATTAAAATATAGTATATAAATCATAGTTGTTGACTTTGTTGGACTCTAATTCCCAAATGGCGGAGGTAGGGGTCGGCATACGTGACATTAAACATGTCGGTTTCGGCTAGGGGATATTAGGGTTAGTTAGTTACTTGTCGGTTTGATCATAACCACGATTAGGGTTTGGTATGAGAGTTGTATTGTAATTGAGGTTTTTGAGTTAGATTTCCTCGATTGTAATAAAGTGAGTTCTCTTAAAATTGTGTGTTCTGTTTATCAACTTATTCTTTGATCTTGAATTGGTATCAGAGCTAGTTCAACGATCAAATCAATAAACTAATAGAAGTCGCAGCATGATTGCTTGTCCGAGAAGGAACTTAATCACTCGCGACCACAACCAAGCTTAAGGGTTGTTGTCGCCTGATTCGAACATGATACTTGATCTCAAAACCGTGGGGTTCGAAGGCATAGTAGGACAATTAAAAGCTTATGAAGAAATTAAGGATTAAGGAAGAGGAGATCAATCAGGCATATACAAGCTTATGTTCTCTAATACATAATCAAGTAACACACGTAGGGGTAGTGATTGGATGAAAGTTGTGGAGCGGAAGAGGTCGTGGTCGGTCTACTGGCCAATACTGTGTCGGGTCCGAGTCAGATCAACCCACTCAGAACCACAGTAAAGAAAAACTGAAAAGGGACACTTCCAAGATACAACGATGACAGGCTCGCATTCAGCCAGATGACGCTGCAACGGTAGTATAAGGCGTAGAACATGAAGCCTTGCCAATTATTTAGTTTTTTAACATATTTTATATAATCATACTTACTATGTAATTATATATATAATATACTATATAAATAATATTATATTATATAAATAATAGGCTCGACTCACGAACCTAATCAAGCACGATATATAATGCTGGATCAGGCTAGTTTAAATTTGACTCGTAATTATAAGTTTTTAACAAATTCATCTGGATTAATTAATGGCATTTTAAATGGAAAATGGTCGAGGGGTTAAACATCATTGTCAAATTACTTTCATGGCTGTTAGGGTAGGTAGGTTTTATCGGATACGTAACGACTTGGCAACCACATGTTTTGGCATATGTGATATGACTATGATTCTGTTTTAATTTGTTGTCAGCTTTAACGGTATTTTGTTTTTGGCCGGTTTGGTTCTCTCTCGTGTCAACCGCTTGTTTCTCTAATAACTTAATGTCTTAATGTTGTTTCGACACATATGTGTGTTTATAGTAAGGAGACACGCAAAGTTTATTATTTATGATAATATTATTATTTTCATTGTAGAATCACAACCATTGAATCCAAAGGTTGTCCATGTAACTTTTTCTACCTATGTAGTTTTCTTTCAAAAAAATAATCTCACATATTTTGTCCGGTTGAAAGTGGATGAGAAAATGAATATCATTTGCATTGGAGTACATGTCCACCATCATCCGGTTTGAAGTTTTATTCGGATTCTCGAATAAAAGTAGATGGAAATGGTTAGCCACCTTACCACCTACATTTGTTTAAATTGTTTTCTTATTTTGTTTTCTGAATTTTAAATTAACTAAAAAATATTTTTAATTTACCTATTAATTGAAAATGGTTATTTTATAATATTAACTAAAAATTGTATTCTAATTTAATAAATTAGAATATTATTTTTAATTTAACTATGAAATTTTAAATCATTTAATTTTAAAATATTATTTTTAACGGCTAGTTTTGAAGAAACACTTGGCAAGGTTCAAGAAGCTATGTAACAATGAAGCTCATCATGCGTTTCGAAACGATTTAGTAGAACATATATGGTCTATTATGCACTAGTTGGTTTATATTGTATTATATTAATTTAAGTAACACGAAATATAAAAAATAAGATTATAATAAATAAGTCTTTTTTGGTATATAGAATATAAATGTAAAAGTAGCTGATGATGTGAAAATATAGAGGTGTTTGAAAGTGGTTGTATGGTTTGAATAAAAAAGAGTATTTTTTAAGGATGAATGAAAATCTAATGTGTTAGCTGATATGACGCGTTTGGTTTAATAGATAACATCCACCATTGTGGGTGTTCTTATATTTTTAACATGTATCATCCAAAAATATCATATTTAAAATTCACTTCTTTTCACAAAAGTCATTATTTTTGGAAATTAGACCCCAAAAAATGAACACGAAATTTGATTTCAACTAAGATCGACTCTTTCTCTTTATTATAATTTTTGACTTGCTTACAATGATCCTTAAAGCCTTTATTTATAATAAACTAAATTAACTCTAACCCAACTCAATAACTATTAAATAATCAAATAAATAAACAAACTCATAGTCTAATACGAACTCAACCAAACAATTAATAAACTAATAATTAACGAGATATGTATGGATTAAAATAGTTGGGTCTAACGTCACTACAAAAAAATGAGCCTAATGCAACTTTTTTATAAGAAAAACGTTGCATTAGGTGAAGTTGCATTAGATCTAATGCAACTTTTTGTTACCTAATGCAACTTTTTTTCAAAGAGTTGCATCCTAAAAAGGTTGCATTTGAAAAAAACAGTTCCATCAGTAACAACAAAGGTTGCATTAGGTCTAATGCAACTTCACCTAATGCAAAATTTTTCTGACAAAAAAAGTTACATTATGCTCATTTTTTTGTAGTGTGTGGTGCAATCGACTCACTAATTATCTCGGCATATTAAGATGTAAATGGTCCATAAGTGTTATTATAAGAACGGTCTCAGGTTTTACAAATATTACAATATATGTTGATGGTTTCGTTGATCTTGTGAAAGGATCGAACATTTGTATAACGATAACTTTATTCATTAATTAAAAAACATTACTAAGATGCGAAAATTTTAATATATCCTCTAAGCACGTTAGAGGTTGTCAAGTCAATGTTTCTTATTATCTCTTATAAAAAAAAATAAAAAAAATAAAAAAAATTTGGTTCAAATGTATCATAATTAATTAAAATTTATGCATTAATATTTTTTTGTTAGTCATACACGATTAGATATATCTTTTATATCATACCCAACGAGGAGACACGAGACAATGAAATATGGTAAAACAAATCATTTGATACCTTTAAGGCACAAAAGTATGGGTTTATATTTTACTAACTCATCGGAACAAGTGTTGCATAATCTTTCCCTTAGCTAGTCACATTGGTTTTCCTGGTAATATCTTTAACGACACAACATCTCCAAACGTATGAAGTTGATAACAAAGGAGGAGTGTTATAAATATAGATATTATTATGTCGTGATTATCAACTACTAAAATATATTAGGGTTAGGGGAAGTATCATAAGAAAACTCAATGTTCATGAGAAAACAAAAAAACTACTTATTAAAGGTAAAAAAAATAATAAAAAAATCATCACTCAAAAAATAAATCAAAAATAAAAAAAATGTTTCGGAGACCTTGCTTTCCACATCGTACTCGTTAAAAAAAACTCGAAAAGTAGTAGGTTTAGTTTAGCTTTTAGGTTAGGTTTTTGGAGGGATGGAGGGTTTAGGTTTTTGGGGGGTGGGTGAGGGGGTAGTTGGGGTGGGGTGGGGGTTTAGGTTTTTGGGGGTGGGTTAGGATTTTGAAGGGGTGGGGGGTTTAGGTTTTTGGTGGGTGGGTGGAGGGTTTAGGTTTTTGGGGGGTGGGATTAGGTTTTTGGGTGGGGGTGAGGGTGGGGTGGGGGGTTTAGGTTTCTGGGTGGGGGTGGGGTGGAGGGTTTAGGTTTCTGGGTGGGGGTGTGGTGGAGGGTTTAGGTTTCTGGATGGGGGTGAGGTGAGGGGTTTAGGTTTTTTAGGGTAGGTTAGATTTTTTTATATACTACACATATACAGTAGAAGTTTTTTTTAATTTTCTCATTAAAATGAGTTTTCTAGTATTACATACCTATCAAGGATATAAATATCTCTTTTTACTTCCCTTTCTCATATTCCTTTACTGTATTACATATCTATCAATGATATAAATCTCTCTTTTTTTACTTCTCTTTCTCATATTACTTTAGTATTCTAATAACCTTAAAACATATGTAAAACATATGGTTGGTTATCAAAATAATCCACCAATCAAGTCACTCTACTATGTTTTGTATTTAGTTCTCATTCTTTATTGAAATACAGACCTTGCTGGGTTGGTTAATAGATAGAAGGTTAAGTCTCTCATTTCATTTAGGGACCCAGGCTCAAACCTGCTCTCAACAATTTTTTTCTTTTTGTTTTTTTTTTTTATTTTTTTTTATTCTTTTTTCATTTTAGATTTCTTATTTCTTTTCTTATGATTATTTTTTCTTAATTTTTATGCCGTAATGTGTGAAACATAATATATTTTTTTCCTATATTTGGTTCAATCTCCAAAACCGATTCCAATCAAATTCGTACATTTTTTTATATATTTAAGCACGTTAGTGTCAACGCCAAAACGCGTCTAACTAGGTTCACAAACGCCCCCTTACCCACGTTAAAGTCATCGTACAGCTCCATCGCAACGCGCGGTCTTACTGTTTAAATGTTGGTTTTTGTCACGAGTTTACGCCTCCGGTGTGACTCGTGGATATAAAGCGGTAGTTTTTTTTTTTATATAAGGACTTAAGTATTATCAATGATCTAATTGCAACGCGTGAGTTTACGTAATGCTTTTGATTTTTTTTTTACAAAGTTACAGAGGCATTGATTGATTTTGTGGTTTAACGAACAGGGTCAAATACAATATGTTTTTGTATCTATTTATATGTACGTTTTGAGTTGGTCTACGGTTTGATGTAAATTTATTTGAAAACGAGTCGCGTCAAATATAATATGTTTTCATTCCACTGTATAATCAATGTAAATTTAATTCGAAAATGAGTTGGATCGTTTGTAGTCTATACTTTATCTCGTCGCGTACGACGCCACCGCAACGCGTTACAGGTAAAAAAACTAGTTAGGCTTGTTTCATAATAGATTTATGTTTCTTATAGAATTTTTTGAGCTAGAGAAAAGTTTTGTCATGATTTATCTAAATTCTTTAATGTAGTTAATAAAACATAAAGTTAGGTAAATGTTATTGTTGTATGAGTAAATATACATTCTTTATTTAGTGTTTATTCATAAAGTCATTATGAATTAAATAACTATATGAATTTTTTTTTGCAAAGAAACTATAACAACGTACTACAAGGATTTGGCCCTATAGCAACGATTTTTGTCGTTGCTATAAACAGGGATATAACAACGACATATCGTTGTTATAGGTTTTTTCATGATTTTGACCTCCTTTTGTGATGGAAAAATTTGCCGCCATTTTGAAACCATATAGCGTCGACAAGTCATTGCTATAGATTAAATAAAGAGAAACCTAAAAGATCAATTTAACCTATAGTATTGGTTGGGACTATCAACCCTTATAACCAAACCTACATTTGAACTTTAAGGACCGGGTGTTCCTCACCACCATTTTTTTAACGACAATCTAATCTAATCCTTCTACACTATTATCTACCGCGGGACTCGAACATCGACCTGGTTTAGAACCCAAACCACCTCATATAGAATTTAGAACCCAAACCACCTCATATAGAATTTAGAACCCAAACCTCTTAGGGGTTGAGTTCAAGCACAGCAGGACATGCTTATGCTTCTATTTTTAGTGGTGATTTAGTGGTTACATTTCCACCACTTTGAGGTGTTAGATGTGATTTGCTAAGCTTTAAATGATTAGCAACACACTTTCAATTTGTAATCATTTGTGTCTTGCACACTTGATGATGTATGGTTAATCCATTAACAAGTGGCCACCAAACATAAAACACCATGAGCGACTTAAAATAAACCGATGGGTCCATGCATTTTACCCTCTAAGGTGACTTGCAGATTTATTGAAAGTTACATATTTAAACATCCCATGTGATGGTGCAATTGTAGATATGAACAATCAACATATACCGCTTCCAAAAATTATAATGAAAAGATTCATGAATTGAAGTAAATTAATGCTTGTTATGATTGTACCTACACCATGGTAGGGGTGTGGTTTTTAACCGAACCCGAACCCAATTAAGGAAGAACCCGAGGAACCCAACCCGATTATTAAACAAAACCGAACCTGATTTGCTATAATGGTTCGGTAATCGAATTAGATAATTTATAATCGCGTCAACCCGAGTAACCCGAATATGGGTTTTATTCAAATCTCGTGATTTTATAGGTTAAATGTATTCTTGGACTTCATTCTTCGTTCTTGGATTTATAGGTAATCGATTCGACACATATTTATAATGTTATATGAGTTAATTATAAGAATCTCAATTGAAAATTTTCAAACCAAAATTTACCCAACAACTCTTACCGGACATAGCTTCTGTTTCAATTGTAAATACTTGTTTCAAGATATTTGACTTGGTTTTTGGCATCGTTCAAATTGTTTTTTAGCAATTCATTATGCGGGATCACGATTATTATAATTGATTCTGCATATGCTCTAGTATCCTTATATGTTCCAAAATTCTGGTTTATGAAAAACAATATTAAATACGACAAACAAAAACTAAAACATGTTCAATTGTTAATTCCAGTTCTGATTCCATACACTTTCTTGTAAGTTGTTCCAAATCTTTACATCGCTTAATAAAATTTCTAAAAGGTTTCGAATTAAACTTACATGTTTTAAAAAGTAAAAGTTCCATTTATGTTGCTATATAGATAGGATAATGTATTTTTTGTAATTTGATTAACAAACCCGAATACCGATTAAAACCAACCTAGTTACACCCGAAACCCAATTACACATTCTTATATGATTCGGTATTTGGTTGGATTTTCAATGTCCAAAAACCGAGAAACCCGAACCAAATAACGCGGTTACTGATTAACCAACCCGAATGACAACCTACATCATGGAACATTGAAAATATAGAAAATGTACAAATAATTTAGGTGACTTAATGCTCAGATCCCTACTGAAGTTGAAACAACATAAACCTTCATTGTGTAACATTTATGTAACGAAAAATACTTAAATCAGGAGCCATAAGCCTTTCTTAACATGCCATAGGTTCATTCACAACTGGGATTAGACTTATAAAGTTCCACAGATAGAATGTACCAAGCCGATTGGAAGTTGAACACCAAAAAGATGCGACCTATACTATGCAAAATAAAATTTAAAGTAGAAAATCGGTTTGGTTTGGTTAATTTATTTATACCCCACGCCAAAACCGACATTGAACCGCAACTTTTGGTTAATAAGTTATGCCTAAGTTAAACCATTGGTTAATTATTTGGTTCGGTTAATTTGATTACAGACCAATTTCCCTTTATGTCCTTAAGCTTTTAAGGAGTTTATAAATGCAGGTTTGGGCCATGGGCTGCCTATATTGGACCTATTCAACCTATAAATTTCATAGTTTGGGGACTTGGGCACTTGCTCTCAATTTACATAAAATAAGTTCATAAAACTATTAATACATTTTTGATAACTTATAGTCTCATACTACTTTTTTTTTTCAATAAGTATAAGATTGTGATTTATGAAACTTTTCATGTAAGTATGTAATCAAAAGCAGTATAAAGTTACAATAATATTTTCATCTATTTTCAGCTTACTTGTGGAAAACAAAACTTGGCATTTATTTACACAAACTTCACTAAACTGTCCTTCCCAAGATCCGAGTCAACTAAACCAAGACTCCGAACTCGGTATGACAGAACAGGATGTACTAATGCCATAATCTAACCCAACTCTTTAAACATCTCCAAAGATCCATATATCATGCATCCACATAGAATTCAGCCCAAACCGGACCGACTCAGCTGACCCCAACCGACGCGTTAGAGCCGCCAAGCCCCATCTTCTGTAATGCTTCTCGTGTCCTACCCGAAAAGGAATTTGACCTTACTACCTGACCCGCATAGTGCTTACCTTTCGGGTCAATGGTCAAATAATCGGTTAGAATTTTCTTTGGACTGTTATCAAAGCGTGAAGGTGAGAGGCTTGGCGTGGTGAAAGCCGTTTTATAAGGTGTGGTAACTGTGTATGGTTTCCCAACAATGGTTTTGGAGACAATTTCACGGTTTGAAATTGATGAGAATATGTCAGAATGTCGCACCAGGTCATCGACATAGAGTAAATCATCAATGCGTGCAGTGATATTAAACGCTAGGCTTTCCAATACTCTCGAGTAGCTCTCCAAGATCGATTTCCCAACATCCTGATTCATCATTAGCGTGAGATTATTATTTTAATAACAGTATGAAAGCACGAACAATTGATATTTATACCTTGTTATATTGGATTTTACTCATGTCCAAGGTGGTCTGAGGAAGGGCAGGAAACCTCTGTTTCAAGCAAAGCAAGAGGGTTTCGGCTCTATCTGCTAGTGTTTCCCTTTTGTCCACATCAGCAACCATATCCTTAACTTTGTCCCATGATGACCTGGAAAACGACCTGCTCACCGTGTTTATAGGCGGCTGTTTTGCGGTGTTTTTCCGTCTCCATATGTAGATTGAGGCCTCCACGCGGTTTGCAATCTCAAGAGCTTGATGCTCAGAGGATAAATCAAGGCAGTCTAGCAGACACTCAGGTGAAAATTGATCTGATGATATATATCGATGGATAAGATCACCTAAGCTACCTTTTGCATTCTGCCAACAAATGAAAGAAAATATCAATAATATTATAATAATACCTATTTCAACTAGTTATTAGAAAGGGCATCTTTGGATTTGTTCCAAAACGATATGAACTTTGACTTTCAGGTCAAACATTTGATATGGATTTTGACATATCACTTTCTGCTTATAGTACTTCCTGTCCCAACAAGATTCTAACATTTAACATTTTGGGGATCCAACATTTCCTCTTTTGGAAAGTTGTGATGTTAAAGTTACATATGTGATGATCATCATCATCACAAAACAAATTGATGGTATTGATTCAGGTCAAAAAGATTCCACTATCCTTCTGTTTTCTGAAAGGAATGTAAGATATATGACTAATAGCCAAAACAATTATCTTAAATCATGTACCACACTTTCATTTTGAAATGTCCATGAAAACTGCAATGTGTATTTCTTTGAAAAGCTTATATGTCAAAAGGAGATCAAACAATTTCCCTAAACTAAGTCGTCAAAATTTTCACCTGATAAAAGGAGTATTTGTTACATCCTCAGTCCTCTTAACTATTTCAAACAGATTCTTATATTGTTCTTAATGACAGTACTTTAGAATTCAAAAATAGTCAAAGAATTTCCCACATTCTATGAATACTGAAATGTTTGTCTTGACACGTAGTTTAATGAAAATGTTTGACTATTTATCAGGCAAATATCTAAAATAACCTTGAATAAATACAAGATAAGGGAATCTTACAGATTCAAGTCAATACAATGGGAATGGGTAAAATATGGAAATTAATTTATTTCACAAAGTTTAAGAAACGGTTGTTCATAAAACGATACCTTTGGAAGTGCTTCCAAGAATGATTCAGGAACATCAATATCGGCTAAAGTAATACTGTTGATAGCCATTGCAGCTTTTAATATCTGATTTGTGGAATCACGTTTATTTTGCAGATTTTTCCTTGCGCTCTCGCTCAGACCACCAGCAGGGACACGAGGAACAGGCAGCCACCATTTTTCCTTTTGCCGTGGGACCACTTTACCAAAAGATGATGACCCGTCTGTTTCCAAAGCTTGAATCCCTTGGTCAACATACCAGAACTCCATTTTTTGAAAACTGTCTAATATTTCCTGTAACACACAAATTCGCTTCATTTTAACTTTCATGGTCTACATAAATTCTAAATATTTAAAAATGTCTTTTGCATATTTATCTACTTTCAGTGGATCAAATGACTGAGTTATCCTTAATCATCATAAAGTTTTCGCTCATGAACTAGAACTACAACCATGAAATTGTACAACAAGAACGTGAAACTAGAAGCCAAAGCAATTGATTTGATCTAAAAAAGGTCAAACAGAGACACTTTTATCTTTATCTTTCTAAAGGTGTCAACATTGTTCTCAAACCATATATATAACTTAGCAAGAAAAAGTGTTGAGAATCTCACAAGAAGCATGTTGTCCAATTTACGAAGAGCCGGGAGATTAACATAAAGATCGGACCGGGGTCTACTAGTCATGACCTATAAAATCAAATAACAAAAAGCCAAAAACACAAAATTATGCGAGTCTAGCATTTCTCAAATACAGAAGTGCAAAAAACTAGCATTGTTTTGAACACTAGAACTTATAAAAACAATAATTTCCACCTCAAGTTTACTTCCATCTGGATAAGTCTGCCAAGAAGGTATCAACTCCACAATGTAATCACTCACACACAGAAGCCATTCGATTTCTCTTCGCCACATTGATTTCTTTTCAAGGCATAAAGGTTCTAACCTCCATATTTGTCCAAAAAGTGTGGCTGGAATTTCAAGAAATTAACAACCAAACGATATCAAAGAAGTTGTAACTTCTAACTGAATTAGCTATTATTTTTGTCGAATTGTTCATAACTTGGCTTACCACAGAGATTTGTAATTGCATTCGAGATAGCCAAAGCGGTACAAACACCATTCCCACAACCAGACATATCTTCTCCAAGCAACAACTTTGAGAATCTTTCTTTCATCATCTCAATCTCTATCAGAAACCCCAAATCAAACATGAACATAGAAAACATCAAGCAGGATGATATTAACAACTGTTAAACTCGTAAAGTAGTGTTTGGATTTGGTTTTGAAAAAGTGATTATTTGATCATTCAATTTCAAAATCCACATCCAAACACATAGAAGAAAAAGCCCTAGATCAAAGGTAAACATAAGAACCACAAAACTAAGAGGAATTTAACAATTGCTTCACTTGTAACACATCTGGCATTTTATCAAACACCTAGAAGGCATCACAATATCACATCACATACAAACATTAACAAAAAACAATCAAACATTTCATTTCACATCTTGCTAATTCTGAATAAAAAAGTACCTGTTGGCCCTCGATTCTCCAATTTCTCCGAATCTTCAGAACCGGCACAACGTGAGGCTTCAACATCGTTCTTCTCTCCAGCTACATCAACAGAAGACGGAGAAGACGACTCGTCAAAGCTAGTGATCTGTTCTTCATTCAAATTAGTCTCAAATGACGCCATGAAATCATCCTCTTCTTCACATGTATCCAAATAACTCCTTACTTCCTTCTTCCCGAAATTAACAACTGTACAAGGTGAATCGTCATCATCATCCTCATCATAAGTAGAATTGTTGACTACCATACCAAATCCCTGCAATGCGAGATCCATTAATTTCTAGGAAAAGAGTACAGGGCGTATGGAGATTGATGATCCATTGTGTTATATAAATATAATTGATCAGAGAGGGTTTTGGTTGCTTGAAGAAGGTGGCTCTGGTTGCATAATTAAGTGTGATAATTTGAAATTTTGTTGTCAAAGTAACCCTCAAGGGAGCGTGTTAGGGATTCAATCTCCTCATTATGATTCTTTATTACTTACCAAACTATCCTTTTATTCTGCATTTGGCTTTTATTTCAACTAGTTTTTACCCCGCGGGCAGGAGTCTAGTCGTTATTGGTTTGACTTTTTTTGCGTGGATAAAACTTACATCGAATCGCAGTCTCGTTATAACGTACGACACCAAAAATACACATGAATTTGAATACAACTTCGTCTTCAATAAAATTTAAACCAGAACGTTGACAAAAAATTTAAAAAAACCGCGCATTCCGTTATTTAAAAAAATCTAACGAGCGAAAGTTATCAAAAAAAACGTTGTCGGGCCCATTGTTGATAAAATTTAAACAAAAACGTAGGTGTAACGATAAAAATAATGTTAATAGAAAAGAAACATAAAACTAAATAATAAAAAAAGGAAAAAACAAATTAAAAAAATACCGATTTGGGTCATCGAATACTATAAGACGAATACCGATATGGGTTCCGATAATACCAATATCAACAATGATGTTGTTCGCCCATATTAGATTCGGCTCGTCACGGTACCACAACTGGCACTCGCTATAGGCAACGATAAAAAAACTCGATATTGAATACAAATCCGTTTTAAATATATATATATATATATATATATATATATATATATATATCGGAACGTTGAAAAAAATTACAAGCAGCCACGCACTCCGTATTTTGAAAAAAAATTAATTAACGAAAGTTATTAAAGAAAAAAACGAAATTAATAGAACTTGTACTTAATGCATATTTGGTTGCCTTATGACTTTTGTAACTATTTAAATAAGTGGAGGGGTGAAAGCTTTATTACTAAAACTTTTAAATTTACCTAGTAAAACTTCAAGAGCTTATGGAGTCATCTATGAAAAATGTTTAGTGAGGTTTTACACTTTTACATTAAGTGGAGGAGCTAAAAGTTTTATTGACTCCCTCATGAAAATGTGTCAAAAATCATATGAACACAAGCTGTCACAATTGTAAACTCTGATTGGGATGCTTTGTATTGACCCACTAAAAAGAAGCCACGAATCGGTTACTATTCATGCAAGTTTGTTTTTAATCTTTAGTGTAATTTCATATATCATTAAGTTTACTCTCGTCTTTTGTTAAATCCGTCATCTCATCTCTCACGTTTTACTGCATTTAATATACAGAGGTACGTTTAATGATATATCCTTAAATATATTTGTTTTAAATATTAAAAAATACTTATTTTAAAGAGTTAAGTACACAGATGGTGCAGGAACGATCAAGTATTTAACGGGAGGTTTATCACAAATTCAAAAATAATGGAAAACATTCAAGATGAAACTTACTTGTGCATTAGATATAGGGGGGAATAGAATCTATTTCTTCTACTGAATGAGTTAGTTTTGATGTAACTTAGGCTAATGTATTATGATGATGTACTCTCTTGTTGGGTTTCTCAAGCTACTTGTTTAGAGTGCTTGTTTGTTTTCTTAATAATATAAGTTTCATTGGCTGTTAAAAAAAAAGTACACGGATGGTCTTGTGGCATGTCCAAATTTTGGAATTGGTAACTAAGTTTGAAAAATTACACTGTCTGTCCTCAAATTATACATAAACATAACACGTTTGGTCTCTGGAGTGGATGACAGTTAACTTTTCTGTTAAATATTTTGAAAATGACCAAAATATCTTTAGATTAAAAAGGTTAAAATTAAAATAAAAAAAACTTATCTTTATACCCCTAGTTCTCAGACGGCACCGCCATTTGTTATAAACTTAGTTTTTTTTACTCTAGGGGTATTTTAGTCATTTTTAAAATATTTCATAGAAAGTTAACTGTCATCCAATTCAAAAACCAAACATGTTACATTTATGTATATTTGTAGAATGACAGTGTAATTTTTCAATATTAGAGACGAAATCCAAAATTTAAACATAACACATGACTATCTTTCTACTTAACTCATTATAATATGTTATGATTGCATGATTTTCAATTCTCATTCTTAATGTTCTTTTTCTCTTTACACTTTAGCTTAACTTATACCTAATCATAAATGTTTATTTAATTAAGATGGTAATAAAAGAGTATAAATGTTATAAATTTAAAAATAAGTATATGTAATATTATATGTTTTATTAAATATTATGAGATTATGTATTTAAAAATAAGTAGAGTAATTGATCTTGAATCCCTATCATAAATGTAAAGTTTTTCAGTTACATATTTTTTTTAATTAGCATTTGATAATTGTTATTGACCTCTCCATGGTACATATTTTTATACCGTAAATTAATAATAAATGAGTTATAATGAGATATAAATGCTAAAAGGTTAAAATATAAACAATATAAATGTCCAAATAAGAATGTAAAAGAACTCATAATTAAGTGCCGGGTGGTACTTAACGGAGGGTATTTTGGTAACTACGCTTTCAAACAAGGATGGGCATACTATTCCTATGCATGCCATGGGTACAACATGATGATGCCAAGAATATTTGTCTCCTTATTCATGTAATCACAAGAATGGGGATCAATTCAATAAAGTATTAAACTTTTACTTTTTATATATCTTAATAATAATGATTATTATTATTATTATAATTCATGTTATATATGAAATAACTAGAAGTTCTTTTTTTGAAAAAGATGGACCAAAATGATTGGTTCATATACTCATGTTTTCCAAAATTATTAATAAAAAATACCATTAATCATGACTTATTTTGAGTGGTAGGCAAGGAAGTACCAAATATGTATGTGATCACACCCATGGTAATAATTATGAGTCAGTCAACCCAATCCGATCACAAAGGCATATGGTTATTTTATCCCCCATAAGAATTAGAATTTGTTTTATTATATATGAATAAGGAATAATTGTGTTGGTTGTAAAAATAATATTATAAAACACGAAATGATGATCTAATTTGGCTTTCCTTTTGAGGGTTGGTTCATATGCAAAACCTTGTAGTGCCGGTAGTTCTAACTAAATCAAATCTAGGGATAGTTACTTCTCAACAACCATCACAATTAATGTTTGTAAGTTAGATACATATGTTATCTTATAAGTTTTATATATCTAAACAAAGTAATTTATGTGTTTGTATATAAATTAGTTATTGTATGATATTTTACTTTAATCACGTTATCTAATATAAGTCACTAAAAGCATTTAAAACATTTTCCTTATCAAATTGTTATTTTTCTTGTATCCCAAATTAACATTTATTTTTTGGGTTAGAATTTAAAGAAAATGGTGTCCTAAAAATCAAAATATGGGGTTTTATAAATTTATATTGTTAAATTAAACATGTAACTAAACAATATATGATTATAGTAAAGTGTAGAAAAATATATTACTTATCTTTTTTATCTGCTTAAGATCAAGATTATAAGATCGAATTCACATGATAGCAATTAACTTTGTGGAGTGGTGCAAGTGGTAAGCCCCATGTCCCACATGTATGAGGCCTTGGGTTCTAGTCTCTCCACAAAGCTACCTTCCCAGCTTAGGTCGCACCTTACATGTTCTGACCGGTTAGTAGAGTATTGGTCAGAGCCTAGGGGGTTACCATGTTAGCGGATTCCCTCGGTTATAAAAAAACATGATTGCAATAGTGTAAAATGACCATAGTGATTTTTTTCCCGTGAACACACACTGTCTACTCTATATCTACTCTACTCTTAAAATAATCACACATGCATTCCGAAGGATTTGAACCCACAAACATTTGATTGGATAGCCTCTTAGGCGCGTTTACATATTTCTTCATGCTAAGATCATTTATTACATACTAGCTTAGAACATGTGTCTACACACGGAGTGAAAAATATTTATACATAAAATTATTAAATCTTTATGTACATATTCATAAAAATCTGTTAATTACTATTTAATGTAATTTGACTTTCATTTACTATTTAATTGAAAATAAAAGTTACATAATTAGATTTTAAAGTTTCTTATAATAAAGGTGTTTTATTTTTATAGTTAGTATTCTCTTTAAAAGTATATATTATTATTAAAAATATGGAAGTATATTTAATAAGAGAGAGAAAGAGACGGAAAAAAATAATAAGAATGAATATGGAGGCGACACCTGACATGAAAAAACCTTTATTTATTATATAGTATAGATTCTCCAAGTTAAAAAGTTAATTACATATTTCTCCTTTTTAAAGCACAAGTCAATTACATATTTCCCCCTCCTAAAACATATACAAAAAGGGAAATATGTAATTGGTTTTAATGGTTGGGTAAATATGTAATTAATAGTTTTAATAAAGGGATATCTGTAAAAATTTGCTCTTACGGGTTGTATTAGTCATAATGACATAATCCATGGTTTTTCTTCTATTTTAATAAAGTTGGCTCACTTGCAGTTTTGTTGCTTATAGGTTATAGTCAAACGAGATTGAATTAGATCGGTATTTTACGATCATATGCTCAAGATCCATGTCCTACGCAAGATTTTATGCTTGCGGGAATCTTACGAATGCGTGACATTTTTTCGTTGGATGGGAATGTAAAATCGTATGATAACAAACAAGTTATTAATAAGCATGGTCGATAAAGCTCGTAGCTGTTGCACCAGTTGCAAATGTTACGTAACACTCATTTGTATGCAATATTAATTCATTTCAACTATTTCTCAAAATATGATCTTAAATTTCAAAAGAGATACGTAGCGGACTTCTTTGAAAATAATTTACTGTTTACATGTTTTAGAATATTTAAAACTATTTTTGGCCAACTAAATCATAACAACTTTGATCAAAATAACAGTTTTATTAAAGAAACCCACAATTCTTGCAGTTAGTCCTTGGATTTTCATCCAAACTAATTCTAATGGTGATTATAATCAATTTTGATCAACTAATGATTGTAACATGATTTCTCAAAAATGCTCCACACTGATTAAGCCTTCAACTTCATGGATTCTCTTTGATTTTTTTTTTACTTAGGGTGGTGGTAGTGGAAAACGGCTTCAAGGTGGGTAAGCTGGTACACCGCCCAAGCATGGCGGGTACCAACGGGTACATGTGGGCGGGTAGGCATAGCGGGTATATGAACCCAAACTCCACATTTAGCAACCTTAAATTAGTAATTCCTCAAATAAGCTTAAATAAGTTACGAAAATCATTCACACAATCAGAAAATAGATTAATCTATACTATATAATAAATAAAAGTTTTGATATAGGATATTTGTCACTCTTATATGCATCCTCATTTTTTTTTTCTGTATCTCTCTCTTATTAATTATACAAATTTATTTAATTATTTTTTTTATAATTTTTTATTTCCCACTTCTCTCTCCTATTAAATAATAATTATATCTATAATTCTTTTTATAAAACGTTTCTTATTTAAAAAAATAGATTTGTTTATAAATTGAACATTTCTTTCATTCTTTTTATAAAACATTTTTAAAAAATAATTATATAACGTTTCTAAAATTTGTATTAAAAACTATGTAATATGTAAATCTTTATTACTAAGTATATAACATTGTATTTATTCAGCCCGTGTAATAAACCGGGTTTCTAACCTAGTTACATATATATGTATATATAATTACATAATAATAGTATTATATGTAATTAAAATAAAAACTAAATAACATATATTATTATATATATATAATTATACAGAAAAAAATAATTATACATATAATAAATGGCCACTTGTAAAATAATTCGCTAGCTGAGGTCGAGTAAACAAATTTTTTACGCTCAAACTCAAGATTCATATATGTGACTTCTAAACAGTTATCACCTTGGTTTTTCAAAATCATACTTAACAACACGCACATTATCACTATGGTTTTTTTTAAATCGGACTTGACACCGATAAAACAAAATGTTACTCCTTTCTTAAGGTCGTATACAACTAACGAACACATGCAACCATGGTTGTGTGTGAATTGTGATGTGCTAAAAGCAAGCTGAACGATATGTTAATATGCGGGGCCACCAAGTATCTTGAGCCGCCCTGTTAATATGTTTTGGTTTTACATGTCACATTATCACATAGATTGGAGACAAATATAAATATATAATAATAATTATAATAACAAACCAGAAAATGAAAGGAAATTAAACACGGCTGCATGAAGTAGTAATACTTCATGCATTATTGATAGTAAGTATATATGTTCACTGCTTATCTTTGACAATGGTGACGGGACAAGGTGCATGAGACACCAAATAGTTTGTGACACTTCCTAGTATTATCCTGCAATATTACAGTCACACAATCTTTTAGGCTGCATCAAACATCACAAATTAACAATGTTTTCACGAAGAGTACGGACTGGATTTAAAAATAAGATGTCCTCATAAATATTATAAAAATTAAAACTATAAATATCTATCTAGTTAAAATAAAATATGAATATACGTTTATATTTTGGTGTGAATTTGCAATTCTAAAGACTTAAATAAATCAAATATGGAGTATGAAGTACTAAATCAATCACTAAATGAGATTTTGAAGAAAAAAAGTTAAAATCCAGTCTGATTGGTAACCGACCGATTAAAATGAAATTGGTTCAAAGAGACATAATAGGACCAGTTAGGCACCCAGTTCGACCAATCCGATCTAGTTGTGAAAACATTGCAAACTAAGGTTAACGGTTATAGTGTATTACATTCTTCATATATTTGATGGATCAACAAAAATCTATTAAACAGACCAAATTTGAACCGAAAACCTGGCAACTAAACCGTGAATAGAACCGAAGCCTAATTTCAGCTTAAACGTGCGTTGTTTCACTAAAATAAATTTAAAAAAACGGATTTGGGCCGGACCGGTACCGATGAGTAACGAACCAGAAATATCTTAGATATGAGTTTTTGCAATAATTGTAACCACGGACCAAGACTACATGGGCAGGGCAGACCCAGGTTTTGGGTACCGAGGTCAATTGACCCATGGAAAAATTTTCTTGTGTTAAATAGCATTCGCTTCTCATTTTTAATGTGCAAGATATGAAGAGTGACGCCAATTCACCACACATTTTCTTATTGAAATGACGCCGGTAAAAACGAATCCTGGTCCGCTCCTGTACACGGTTCTGGTTTACTTTTATTAATTTGCCCTAAATTTTACACACACCTTGCTAAAATTAAAATGATCTATGGCCAAACAATTTAGAGAGTCTTAAGGAAAATAAGTTTAGGATATGACATAATAGAAAAATCTGGAAGATACCTCTTGAGACCACTTAGTCCTCTGCTACCCATCACCAATGTATCCAGCTTTAGATCTTCAATCGCTTCAATCAGTTTCTCCCTCGCGTCACCCCAGTACAATTTCGTCACAATTTGAATCTACTCAAACATATTTCAAATAATTATGTAAAAGAATGTGATAAACCCTAAATTAACGTCTTAAATTTCTCAATCTACGCCTTTTCATCGATTAGATTGTCTATATAAAAACTTATAATCATCATTCCTGAATAGTTATAATCCAAATTGAGAAATTAAAGTTTAGATCAAGGAAGTTTAACCGGAGAAATTCAATTGATTACTGAACATTAGATTTCAAAATTTCCGCTACAGACTTCAATTAATAAAATCCGGTTCTGATTGTCGGATCTGGCATCCGGAATAGATTCAGCGAACAGAAGTTTCATATCAAAATATATAAATCTGAATCAGAAGTTAAAATCGAGAACAATTAAATGCTTGAATTCGAATACGTTTGAGACTATGAGGAAGTGAATGAAACCTCTTTTTGTCTAGCTCCGGTATCAAGGATATCAAGAACATCAACATCAGTTTTGACGTCATACTTCGCCATCACTTCCGGCTCACGGAACTCCACCAACGGAATCAAGGCTGATCTCGCACACAAAACCGAATCAATTTGCAGTTTAGTAATCAAAATCGAAAAATCAGAACGAATAATCGATGGATCGGAGCTTACGTGAGCCGGAGGTCTCCCAAAGTTTGTTCCGAGATTCATCGCCGGAAAGAGATTTGATATGGATGATGTAGAACGTATCACCTTTGTCAGCTAGGTTATCGATCGCCCATTGCAACGCAGCTTTGCTGCTCTTGGAGAAATCCATGGCCACACCTACCTTACGATCCTTCACCATCTTCTCTCTGAGATCGGAAACAGTAAATCACAAGAAGAATTCGCGAATGATTTACTACTGAAACCTGTAGAAAAAATGAAAAACAGAACTCAAATGAGGTTTTTCTACTTTTTATTGCCAGACGACTTTGATAATGTGATACATAGAGTGCGACGCACGCGACTTCAATGAGAATCATAATTTATTTTAATTTAAATAAAAAGGATAAAATCATTACATAAAAAAATAACGTTTTGAATGATAAATAAATAAAAAGCGTTACCTTTTGTTTTATATCATGTGTTGAAAAAAGTAACTAGTGGAAGTTTGATAAGGTTTTATAATATTAATCATTCGTCTATTTTTCTAACATACTATTTAGCATTGAGGAGACGATAAATCATCGATTTAATTTGTAATTTCAACAAATTTCGTAAATTACCAGCCATTTGATTTCATAAATTCATATCATATATCAGTAAGTATACATTAGCGAGGTTTGTTTTCGATGTCTTAATAAGCACTAGTCCATTTGATTTTGTATGATTCAATAATCAGTATGCATCGTTAGGGGAAGTATCATAAGAAAACTATTTATTCGTGAAAAACCGATCCAAACGAACTCCGAATGAACTCATTTTGGTAGCATTGGAATCGCCTCGGCGTTTAGGTTTTGGGGGTGGGGTGGGGGTTTAGGTTTTGAGGGTGGGGTTTAGCTTTTGGGGTGGGGTTTAGCTTTTAGGGTTTAGATTTTATGGTTTAGCTTTAGAGTTTATATTTAAACTTTAGATCGAGTTTGAGGAGTTGGTACTAAGGCCGCTGGAATAGGTTCATTTAGGTCGATTTTCACGAGTTTTCTCATGAACTCAACCCTATAGCTAATTGCCTAATTTTGTATACATATAATAGTCTCAAGTTTGGATTTTGATTTAAATTCAAGAGATTGACATAGTGGTAAGACATGGATAAAGTATTAAGTTAGAATCTCATTAGTGTATAAAACTCTTTCAAGGAAAAAAAATTCGTAAGTTTTTTTTTTCTTTTTTTTAATTCCACTTTTACCCAAAAACTTTACTTTTCACGCTTAGTCTAACTCAAATTATATAACAAGTCATAAACGCATTAACATATTCATGTTTAACACTTTGTCTAATGTCAAAAGGTTCAAATTACAGTCATAAAATCAGTTTTAGACTTTAGTCATTTGTTCATATTTTAATAAATGATTATATATATGGCATTTACTTTTGCAATAAATTTTAAATTTCGGGTTAGACATTTAAAATTTTCATAACTGATATTAAAACAATATTATATTTAATTTTAAAGAAAAACATGTAATGGTTACACTATAAATGACCACAACCATAAAAAGTGTAAGAAGGCACCAGGGCACGACATACAATGAAAAGGGAAAAGGGGAAATGCTTCCAAAAGATAGAAAGCTTCAAGCTCCCATAAAACACATGTGTGTAAAACACCATAAAAAGGTAAAACGTCATGCCCATGTGTAAAACACAATGATCGGAATCCAAAACGCATGCCCAGTTGTAAAACGTCATGCTTATGTATAAACACCATGGCCGAAATCTAAAACGACATGTCCAGGTGTAAAACGTCATGTTAAAAAGAAGTTAAAACTTCATGTGTTACTGTCCGCCCAGAGTTAAAATGTCATGTCTATGTGTAAAACGCTATGCCAGGTGTAAAACGCTATGCCAGGTGTAAAACGTCATGTCATGTGTAATACGCCGTGTTGAAAAAAGCTTAAACCCCATGTGTTTCTTGAATTGAAAACAAATCTTTTTTAAAGGCAAAATTCTTTTATTTCTATGGGAGTGAGACTTGAACTCATAAGCTCTTAAAACTTTGGTGTTTCATATAATTTTCCTTTATCACTGGGCCACCAACCCCAATGACAATTGAAAACGAATTGAATTGTTATTAAATTGCCGTCACTTAATTTAATTGAGAGAATTTATTGATCGCTAGCTCTTTCTTCTTCTTGATTCGGCTTCAATCTTTGAGACTTTCTTTCTCCTTTCCAATTGATGATGATAAACAACCAATGATCGACTGAAAACGGAACCCTTCTGTTTGCCTATTTGTCGTCGCTTATGATCAATTGTCGATACTGTCAAATATTCAATCTGAATCCTTGACATTCTGATTGAAGGTAATAGACCTCTAACTTTATCGATGATGAAACTATGAACCTAGCTTCACTTGATCGATGCTTTCAACAACAACCTCAACGGAAAATATACGTTGTTTGAAGATGTGATGCATTACTCTTTTACTTGGTACTCTTCGAGACATAAGCAGTGTGAGAAAAATTGGATATAGTGGATACAAAATCCTTTCATGTAATTTGCTTTTCTTTCTTGTCCCGTTTACTGTCTTACTAGGCATAGTCTTTTAATAAAATGCAGCCATCCAAAAAAGAAGAGGGCAAATCAAGAAGAACATGAATAGGATTAACACATGAACTTGAATCTTTTGATTAATCCATCATCATCGTCAACATACAGGCGAGACATACTTTACACTAATGGCACCTAAACCCCTAAACTTACAAAATTAGTTTAACAGTCAATATTTCATTCATTAAGAGTTTGACAAATATCGGAACTAGTTATAATAATCACGTTTATCATATTAAATGTATCAAGCCATATTGGATTAGGACTTGATTATCAGTTGATTTTAATTATTTGTTGGATTAGGACTTGATTATCAGTTGATTTTAATTATTTGTTGGATTGTTGATTTTGATTTGAACACAAGTTCACAAACTATTCATTCATCATAGGACTTTTTGTATGATCTTTGAAAGGCAGCCCAAAACAATGATAAGTTCGATGAAAGTTCCAAAATAACAAATTGCAACTCAAAGTATGAGACAGCCCAACACATAAATAATGGTTTATGAAATAAACTACTACACCCCTAACACATTTACTGCTTATAAACAAGTTGCATCCCGAAACATGTGAACCCGAAACAAGTGCAATCCCAAAAGATAAAACCGGTTTGGACAATCTACATGATTAAAACGCACTAAACCAGGATCAGAAGACCCTCGAGTTATGGGTTCTCCAGTCCGCCCTTTTTCCCGTCCCGATCTCCAGTCCAGTCCGCAACCATGAACAATCCTCTTGAGAAAGGTAACCGTCTAGTGATCGCTAGCACAAATGTATAGTTATACACATATATTTTGGTATTAGATGATAACTAAGCTCCTTACTGGGACATTCTGGTGATAAATGATGTATTCCTCACACTAACTGGTGAGGGTTTGAATCAAGTAGCATAAGTTTGATGGATTTAGTTAATAAGTGTATATTATGTGTCGTTAAAAAAATAACTAAGATTATATGTGTCATGTTCAGGCCAACATGATCGTATTTTCAAATCAAACCAACTTTAACATGATATAATTTTGACTTGATACGTAATCTAATTATTAAATAAATAATAAATTTAGTCCTAAAAGTTATGACTGAAAATCATATCATATGTATTATTTATGATCTATGCAAACATATAATTTCAATTCAAAATTAGGGTAAATTTACATAATAGTAATAAAATTTTTAATAATTTTATTTTAATCATAATTTTTTTTTGTCTTATATTAGTCACTGAAAGTTCATATGTTGTACCAATTTTACGCAATTATCATGTTATAAGTTATTTTTTGGATTTTATTACACGAATATGGTGAGAATGAAATCCAAAAAGGAGTAAAGTAACATTTTCTTCGTATTCATATTTTGATATTCATAGAAAGCAACATGTTAACATGGTAATTACATAAGATTGAAAAATGTGAAACTTGAGTTACTAAAACGAGACAAAAAAATTGTACGTAACTAAAATAGATCAGAAGAGAAACTTGGTTACTATTATACCAAGTTTTCCATTCCAAATATTATTTAGTTATTTGGACCCCGAAGAGTAGTAACCCAGTTTAGGCCCCAAGTAACCCGTCAAAGTGAATCGGACTAAAAAAACATTATTTTTGTATCTGTTATTACACGTGTCACCAATCCAGGTACTAATTATTGTAATATCATTTTACTACTCTAATAAATGAAAATCTCTTCATGACACGTGTCACTCTTTGGTTATTCCTCATCTTTATTTTCCCGCCTCTCTCTCCTATTAAATATTAGATTTTATATTTCTCTCTCCTATTAAATAATAATCTTTATATTAATAAATTTAATTATGAATACTTATTATTTAATTATAAATAGTTATTATATCATTAATCAAATAAACTTAATATGAATTAATATTTATTAATTAAATTAAAAAATTAATACCCAGTTGAAAAAAAATGTTTTAAAAACCAACTTAACATAACTTATAACTGTCACGACAAATTACATTTTTTAAAAACATATTTTGACAAATGTGTTTGTTAACAAATTAAATTATATTTTATTCAAACGATGTAATATACTGGTTTATTCAACCCATGTATTACACGGGTTTTTAAAAATATAAATTTTTTATTACTAAATATATAACATTTTATTTATTTAACCCGTGTAATACACGAGATTTTAATTTATTTAACAAATAAATAAACAAATACTAATTATAAGTTTAAAAACTTGTACACAAATGTGTGGAATCTTTTACGATTAGAACATGTTGATCACCCCCTTGTAGAGATTTTTTAAGCTTCCTCAGCCACATGAACAATAAGTAGATCAAACAAGCAAGAAAATGTAGCTGAAAGCAAATCATGGCGATTTGCTCACTCCCACTACCCTCATTATTTCCTAATCTACCCTCCATCTCCCGCCATTTCACGTCATCTCCGTACAAAAATCAGTTATTCGGAACATCATCATCATCATCATTATCATCATCTTCATCCAGTTACAAGCCATTAGCATCTTATCGTTTTCCACCTGGCCGACGTTCGATTGAAGAAGACGACGACGATTTCATCGACGGTAGTGGTAGTAAGTTCACGGAGGCGGTGGCGCTATTTAACAGCAGAGATTACCACGGATGCCATGACTATCTGGAAGCAATTTGGAACGATTCCGAAGATCCAATCCGATCTCTCGTTCACGGAATTTTGCAGTGCGCCGTAGGTTTTCATCATCTCTTCAATCAGGTTATCTTCTTCGATCTATTCGAACGGATTGCTTTTGAATAAATTTCAACAATTAGGTTTGAACAATTGGTTGTTAGTTAGGATAAACTGGATTTGATGATTTTACGAACAGAATCATAAAGGTGCGATGATGGAGATGGGGGAAGGATTATGCAAGTTACGGAAATTGAATTTTGAGAGTGGACCTTTTCATCAGTTCGAGAGAGACGTGTCTGCAGTTTTGGATTTCATTTACCAGACGCAGTTAGAGTTTGCTGCCTGTGAGTTTCCAAACCCTAGCTTTCTGGCATATTTAAACCTAATTTACCATATGCACTTATGCAGGAGATTGATACTTGTTTTGTGGTTTCATGGTGATCTGATTAGGTAATGATGACATGTGTGTTGCTATGGATCAGTCAGAGACATCATATAAACTTCTTGGTGGTTATGGTGCTGGTCAACATCTGTATTGGTTGGAAATGGATGGATCTGCAAGCTTATATATAGTGTTTTGCCCTGATAGATCTATGACTACTGCTCACCAACCAAGGGTAAGACTTCCGGTTCTTTATGCTTCTCGAGAACATCTTATGGAGCTAGAGCACATTTGATATTTCATTGGTGGATAAATGTATAGATTAAAGTACATATATGATAAATCCATTGATTTCATTTCATTTTGCACCAAAGAAAACAAAATAAAAAGTATTTCATACATCCAATGGGAAAAAAACATACCTATACACCTACGACGACCTATGCACCAATTGAGATGTTTTTTTTTTCAAAAAATTGGCTTCCGTGACTTAAATACTTGCTTATCTGACTTCTATATAGGGTAAAAGTAATACAAAGAAGGGAATATAACCTAAAGGGTAGATGGAAAGGATGGCAGATTAGCCCTTCGCTTTTCCAACATATAATTATTTACAGTCTACAACAGTCTAGTAGTAGTTTTGGCCATGTATAATGTACAGTTACTTAAAGCTAATACAACATTGGAATCAGTTAGTACCTGTTTTTGTTCACGAAATCATTGTTCTCTTCAGAATTCACAAGAATTTCCTAACCTCTGTTTCAACAAGCTCGTGCTCTTTTTCTCCTCAAAAACCTCTGGTAAAAGCTCCTTGAAATACTCCAAGAACGATGACCATTCGCCTTCCTTCATTTCCTCAAACGAAACACACACACCTGTATCATGATGGTTGTTATGAGCTGCAAAACTCATGCTTCTTAATATGGGTATCCCGGCTGGACCACAACCATCTTTAATATTGCATTCTTGTACTAATCGGGCCAAACGTGCATCACATAACTTACCCCTTGCTCCTTTAGATGAATATTTCATCATTTTTGGTGGTATATCAGTTGCTGTACGTATCGAAACACCCTCATTCGGGTTCAACCCGTCCTCAAATTCCTTATCAAATGAAAACATTTCATCGAATTCTTTAATTTCATCATCTTCGTCACTTGTTATTTCCATATCCAAGTTAGCCTTCGCATTTACACAAATATTCTCCAAAATACTCCAACTTTCTTCACCTCCGATAAAATCCCGTGTCATCATTTGACCTATATCAGCAAGAGAAAGTCCAGCAGCAGTTGCTTGTTTCAAGAAAATGGTACAAAGTATGAAAACACGCACAGAGCATTCCCTCATTAATGGAAGCTCGGTTCTTAGAAGTTCAGCATCTTTAAATGGATCAAGATTTGAGATATAATCAGTTTCTGTTTCTGAAAATGGCATTGAAGCTTGGGCCCAATGTAGCCATTCGAAATATGGGTCGTCTAATGACTCGGGTAAACAAAACCCATGGTCAATTGGGACAAGTTCAGCCATCCCAGCAACATAGCTACCATGAAAATTCTTCACAAGCATGTTCCCTGCATGTCTGTCAAGATTAAGGATCCGAATGTCAAGTATACCAATACGGTGAACCGAACTAACCGAGAAGGCTGACGGGCCCAAATCTCCTGCATCTGTCTCATGTTCTACATATCGTTGTATTGATGTGATTTTGAAAGGCGGGTTGGTAGCCAATCCTGTGTTGTTTTTGTTTACATTAAACGGGACATGACAGAGTTTAACAAGTGCTGATGGAGGAACACCTGCAAAGCCACCATGGTCAAGCCAATAAGCAGCCAGTTCACGGAGGCCGGTTTCACCCACCCTGATGGACCGTTTCATCCCGGGCTGGCCCAACATCCGGCCCGCAAAACCTTTAGGATTGTTGAATGCCAAGGGTTCTTCATCAACTGGCTTCACAACCGCAATGGTGTTACCTTTTCTGGATTTCAAATAGTACGCCCCACCAAGCCCGCTTGGCACGGGTGTGGGTTTAACCCCTGATGCTAATGCGATGGCAACCTCGGCTACAAGCGCATGAACCATCGGAGCCTTATGACCGCAAACGATTTGTATTCGTGGGTTAGGTGGTTCGAAGTCTTCTTCTTTTGCTTTAGTGGATAAAGAAAGACATGGGGTGGAATAGCTTTTGTGGAAAGTGGTGGTGATTTGTGTAATGTTTTGGGTGAAATCATGCATGGTGGGATCAAAATGAGAGTAAGATTGGAGTCTGCACATTGGTAGCCGGGCATGTGGCTTGAATCTTTCATGAGGGTGATCAATGACTACAGCCATCCTGGTGTGTATCATGTAGGTAAGAATGGCTGCAACACATACATCCTAAAAGAGCAGGTTCTAAGAAAATCTTTCAGAGGGTTCGTCTTTCCATAGGAGATTAGCCATAACACGCCTACCGCAATAAAATCAAACATATTACACCATATCAGGGAAGATGGTTTATTTAGAAAAAAAAATAGAATTAGTGCCTTACTTGGCATTGGCATAGGCATAGGCATAGGCATATATATATAAGGGGATTGCATGCGTATGTCAATTGCAAGGTCCAGGTCGCTAATCTCCGACCACCTATCATATCATAGCATATCATATGACGAGAAAAGTTATTTAATCCGTGACAAGAGATATGATAGTGATACCATTGTTAATTCCCTCGCTCCTCCGCTGAGAGATCGCCACAATAAACTGCAAGACGAAATGAAGAAACGATTGGCATGTTAATGTGATGGGTGAAAAAGTGTTGGAATTGATATGAAGAGAGAAAAGAGACCCTGAACACTGGTGAGGCATTCAGGGAGCGAATCGGCAATGTGGAGAGCGCGAGAGAGAATATGAAATCCGTCACAAAAGAAAAGAAGGCTGGCTTGGCTTGGCTTGGCTTGTGTTTGCGATATAATAATGACAATGTAGAAGATGAAGAACGAATCCCCCACACCCCCTTCTTCCTTCCCCTCCCTTCCCTTTAAATTAAACAGATCGCCCTCCACCTATAAACTAGGGAGGGTGGGTTGGTGTGGGTGTGAGTGCATCACAAAATATAACAATTTATTTATATATTTATAAAATAAAACAAACTAACAAATTTGGGTCCCTAGATTAATAACTAACAAGCTGTGGCTTCAAAAATATATATACGTAAGTGCATGCAATAAGTAGTTGTTGGGCTTTATTTTGAAATCGAACAGGATTATTTTATAAATGAATAGATATTCAACCGCCGTTAGGTTAGGGTTGGTGGCCCAATAATAGAGGAAAATTTTTTAGGTACACTAAGGTCTGAGAAGATAATGGGTTCAATCTCATAAGAATAAAGAAATTTGCCTTTAAAAAAAATAGATATTCAACCAGGGTACATAAACAATTGATAACATAACCTTAATGTGTGCACTCCTCCATAAATTGTGTCGCTATGTTAGTTTGTGTATCACCCGTTTATATCCTGTCGATGCGTTTTATAAATCTTTTTCTACTCGATCATTGGTCGTGTATCACCTTTACTCGTATATCATCTAAAACTCATTCTTTCAAAGATAGTTAACTGAAAATTATCAAATGTGTACACGAGTGTGTGTCGCATATGTTCAAAAAATAATTTATATACACACACACATACACAGAGATCTTGATGCATGCTAGGAGATATGTTACGAGCTCGCTAATACGACGCGTGACATGGAAAATATCAGAGTATTTTGGAATTACCATTACTAGTTGCATTGTTTGTGAATGTATGTTGACCTCAAACTACCATCGCAACATGTTATCAACCTAGCGAAATGCAACACCTATGTGCTTTTAATCCAACCACGGTATCTTTCTAAGTATACGCAACATCCTGATTTTTCAAAGATAATATTTTAATTTTAAACAATTCTAATAAAGTGTCACACACGGACATGACATAGGGAAGACTTAAGAAACCACGTTACATAGTTTAGTTTACAAGTTACAACTTTATAAAATAAATTTTCTATTACTCTATGATGTCTAATGTACTCGTCAGATAGCCAAGAGATGTGTCATTGTACACCTAAACTCACCCTGAAACACATGCTACAATATGTCATCTTTCATTAGTGAGTCTTTTGATTAACAAACACACTTTGCTTAATGAAAATAACATTTAACATGTTAGAACCCACTTTATTAAATAAGTTTTGATATCCACTACCATCACCCAACACACAAACACACATATAACACGCACTACTATTAACCGACAGTTATAGTTAAGGTTCTTTGACTAACCGATCAAGCGGTTATGTTTATGGTTAAGGGTGTCTCATAACCTAACGTTAACCGAGTCGAACCGATACAACCCAATGCATAAGATAAATGCACAAAATATAAATGATTTCCCTCATTCACTATGGTTATGGTTAAGGGTACACAAAATATATATGCACAAATTTTCTAGCCATTTTCAAAGAAATTTGTAGATAACTAATGCATTAATTATGAACTTATGCCTACAAAAAAATATAATATTACTAACATAATCCTAAGTATTTTACAAAAAAATGTGATTCGTGATTACTGAACGAAAGTGGTTAAATAATCAAAACCGACCCATAACCGACGAGCGGTTAACCGAACAAGCGGTTATATGGTTATAGAAGAGGCCAAAACCGACCCATAACCAACTTTGCACACCCTTACTGTTTATTTATGCACATGGCCATGATACATTTTTTCTCTTACTTTTTGTGGTTGATCTCATTCTTATAGGATCCTCTAATGAATCGTTGTTGCATTATCACTTCTTTTAGCTCAACGTATTATCACCACTATTAGCTCCACATTTCCATGACCGAATTAGGCCCTATTCAATATTATTTTTTTGGGCATTGTTGCCGCTTGCAACAAAAAGAGTATCTTTCTATCTTAAAAATAGTAGTCAGAAAATTTTAGATGGCATAAAGATGTCTAACTACAAGTTAGACCACCACTTCTGTTGTTAACAACTCTAAAGTTGTGGCCTCCAACTGTGGACCTCTTTTTGTATCGTAGTCCATTGCTCTACAATACTTAACTTTCATTAAACTAGGCATCTATTATGCAATTCAACATGTTTACCAATATATGTATGATCATCAAGAACCATACTCTAATGCTCTCAAACGTATTCTATGTAACATCCTTAGATCATGTGTTGCAATTATATATATTATTCGTTTCTCGTCTCATCACATGGTCACACGCCAATTAAAAAGATTGTATTCTATGTAACATCCATGACACCTTAGATCATGTGTTGCAATTATATATATTATTCGTTTCTCGTCTCATCACATGGTCACACGCCAATTAAAAAGATTGTATGTATGCTCCTCGATCCACTCTTAATTATCGTAAGATTTTTTAGTGATAACTTTATATCTTTGTCTTTCAAGCGTCCAACTATTATCTCTCGCTCTAGTGTTGAAGCTAAATATCATGTCGTTTTATTGCCGAAACATTATACTGTTCATCATGACTTATGCTTCACTTTGAATGTCCATCTTGCTCTCGTAACGATTGTATAAATAAGCTTCATAAATTTATTACCTTGTCATCATAGATATGACACGGAAACATACTAGAAATAAGCTTCCGGACAAATGTGGGGTTTCTTGATAACAGGTTAATCATATAATAATACCATTATTGTTTTACATAATTTAATTTCCGCCCATGAAACAACATACAGTTAAGGGGAACGAGACATTTGTTTAACTACAACATGATGTTCACTGCTTTATTGGCACCCGACAAGTGTAGCAAGCAAATGATTTGTAAATCAAACGTTGGTGTTGCGATTCCTACGGGTGGTTGTGGGCTTGAATAGATTAGCAGAGTATTAAGGATAAACGTGGTTGGTTGGTTGGTCGGGCGGCCAATGTAATCAACGGCCTGTCACCCCCGTGACTTTGACCTGAAAACACATCGATCGCCCCCTCTCAACTTGTAATTCAAATATTTACAATAAAAACAACAATTATATATCGACTGCGAGGGCGTGATCGTCTTTTTGCATTGCTTCCCCACTTCTCCAACATTATCGTTTCAGTTTCAGTTGGAAGGAACTAAAACAAAACGTCAAGCTCCCACAGTTTCCTTATAGAATACAACACTCTTCATTGTTGGTGCAATATGATGACAACTACAAATGTCATAATTGCCCTCAGAGCCAAAGCCACACCTCCACATGCTGCTGCCAAACATAAAACACAATTCAATCAGTCCTTCGATTACTGAAAAACAAATAATAAGTGATGGCATATATATTGGTAAAAAAACATTTTTCTTGCAGTTTGTTATTATTAACTTACAAGAATGTTGCAAAAACGAACCTGACGGTGATATGTCAGGAGGTTCTGCATCAGAATCACTTTTTGATGGGGGATGAGTGTGTGCAAAAACTACATTTGGCAATGGGCCTGATGCGGGGATCATTTCGGTTATAGGTGGTGGTGGTGGTGGTGGTGGTAGAGGTGGGGGTGGTGATAATCGTGGTGGTGGTGGTGGCAGAAGATTCCGCACTGGTGGTGGGGGATAGGTATGTAGTGGAGGAACTGGCTGAGAAACCGGAGGAAATAAAGGAGGATGCTTATTAGGATTCTTCTTCCTGTTGTAGCCGGAGTGACAATCTGGCGGCTTTGCATTGTGACTGTTATGAGGTGCAGGGGTGGGGACAGGTGGAGGTGCAGGGGAATGTTTTGATGGTGAAGGTGGCTTTGCAGGCGGCAGTTGCTTATCATGGTGGTGATGGTGATGGTGGTTATGGTGGGGTGGTGAAGGAGGATGAGGTAGTGGAGCTGGAGAAGGTGTCGGGGTGCCACTGCTGCCACCACTAGAACCATTAAAATAAGATGAAAGACTTATTTGCTTGACCCGCCCAAATTGAGTATTGTTTAGGCCCAGATTTTTTGTTGGTGAACCCTTAATGGTTTGAGCCAACTGTTTGGACCTAGCCATTGACGGAGTCCCAATCACCAGAACAACCGATGACTGCACCCTCGTTTGGGGAGCCACTGTAGAACCTTTTGAATTTGTCAAGCTAACATGCAAGTTCTGCAATATATAACAACAAATGGAGTATTGAAGTAAATCACAATTTTTAAAGATTAAATTATGCTCTATTTGTATTTGTTTTCAATGTATCTTTTATTACCTCGTATGGACCAAGATGCAGGCCCGACTTGAGCTGGCTAGTCAATTCACTAAAGTGGTCGAGTATTTGTTGAATAGAAAAGTTCAATGTAAAGTTGAACCGTATTTGAACTTTTTGCAGTGGATATGCACTCTGGTCGGGAGTGACGGTTATTCCTCCGACAAATTTCAACACCTCAAAAGAAGATGGTTCTCCAAACAGAGACTCGGTCAAATGTAGAGGTGGTTGTTTGAGAGTAAAAGAGACGAAAGAATCTCTAACTAAGCTTCTAGCATATGATGAAAACTTTGAATTGTATTCATCAGGATCAACAGCAAAAATAACCTTGGTTGTATTTGCTATGTCATTTCTTTCTGCTGTTAAGATTACAACCTGCAGAACAAACAAGTACCATATACAGATGAGATGAGAGAGAGACCGAGTGTGTGTGTGTGTGAGAGAGAGAGAGAGAGAGATAGGGAGAGAGTGTGTATGCATGCCTTGGTAGTGGGAACTCTTATTTCATCAAATATATCACCCCCAAGCCATGGAAAATCATCTTGCAATAAAGACAAAGGCTTCTGAATCATAAAAGTTGCTACTATATCATGTCCTGGAAATTGGAAAAGTCAAAATCGATTGATTGAATTTTAGTTGACTTTTAGACCACAAGATAGAGCATCAGTTAGATACACCACTATAAGAACAATGGGATTATAAGAAAAAACATTCAAATTTCTCTTAAATGGTGATTTTAAGACCTATCAAAATTTCAAAATGCTATTGGTCATAAATAAAGTGATTGTTTAGGTCAAAATGTCAAATCATAAAGATTAGCTAAATTGAGGGGAAAAATTAGCAAGATGGGATTATATGAACATAATATTATAATAATAATTATTTGTTTGTTTAAAGACAAAATACCAAATACCACAGAATAAAAAATCCTCTCCCTCTCATATACCGAAACAAGTCAAATTTGGAATCTTTTATTTAACATTTTAACTGATTCTAGACTAGCCACTTAGCAGTTTTGTGCCACCTTTTTGTACTATTTCACATATTTCTCTTTTTGGGCCTTGGTTTTGGATAAAATTTTCAATATTCGCCATAATCTCATATAAAACGTATGAGGGTCACATATCGACTCAAAAAGAACCGAAGGAAGTACGGATGGGCTCAGAAAAGTTGGGGATGTTCTGCAATTTCTGGATGGTTGGGTTTTATCTTAAGTTTCTTAAGGTTCGGGAGCGTGATGCCAGTTTCTCAAAATACATGGGTTTTGAAAAACTTATAATAAAAAAGCAAAACTGTTGGGGAGAGTAAGGGGGCGCAGAAGTGCAGAACTACAGTGTTTGATGAGGGAAAGGAGATACACACACACATACACATACCAACAATATACTCGTGGAATATAAATTATTACCACGGAGAAACATAGTTAGGAATACAAGTGCATAAATACACACACCTAGAGGGAAAGGGAGAGAGTTTGTTTATTGAAATAAGTGGGATAGAAGTTGACTTCAAAAAAGAAAGCACATAAGGGGCAGAGAACCAGGGAGGGAATGAGCTATTTGGGAGAACATAAATGGTTGTCTATATAGTATATACACAATTACACAGAGAGCTCTAATTATAACAAAGGAAAATATAGAAAGAAGACTGAAAGCAAGAAAAAGAAAAAATGAAATCATATAAGAGTTCACCAGAAAATATAGAATTGTAAATGGGAGATGATATAGCAAGGAAAGATGATATAATTAAGTTTGGTGGACTTTTGGACCTCCTACTAGTTAATCTGACCACAATATAGCATTCTTATTTTTCACCAATGAGCCAACGTGTAACCCCAAGTAGTAAATTTATCAACCAAATGACAAATTGGCAAGTAGGCAATAATTCTATTTCAAGCCATAAATTTCACTCCCAAGATCAAGAAGTAACTCACAAGAGTCCCTGTATTTAAGCGGCGTTCAATGAGAAAATGCAACTCAAAAACTCAAAATTTGAACCGAATCGAATTCGAATCAATGAAATCAGATTGTTTTTTCGGTTTTCAAGTGCCTTATTTTTTAACCAACCTGACTCGAAACTTGAGTATATATATATATATATTTAAATGTGTGTGTGTGTAGCAATAAATTTAAACTTTTTAATTGTATATCTGGTATTTGATCATTTGAAGGTTATACAATTTGAGAATTCAACATTTTGGATTGATATTGTGAATTTATGGTCATGTGATTTGGTACTGTATATGATATTATGATAGTATGATCTGCATTTGGTATGATTCATGACTGTAATCTGCCATTTCTAACTTCTAAGCTCTATTTGAATAGTTTAAGAAAATCTTCTTTGTTGAAATTGGTTTACCTTTGGCCTTAGAAATTCGGTTTGTAATTTCTATTTGAATATTAAAATCCGGTTCATTCAGTTAAACCCGGCTTTTAGAGTTTGAATTAGGTTGAAAAATCCAAATTTTGTGGATGTTTTTAAGGACAGTATAAAATTAATTATTCCCGTGTTGCTAATGGGGAAAAAGTTTTCCCAACATAAATATACCAAAAAATTGTTCAAGATAAATAATGTCACAAAAGAGATTAAACATTTTATCAATTAGTAAAGATAATGAACACGAAATTAATTATGAAATTTAATGAAGAATTTGCATAAAAAAGGTCAGACGCCCCCCGATGAGAAGACAAGGTCTAGAATGCTTGCAAATACAGATCGTCCAACAATTACCTTCTTCCTATACATCCTCCCATAAGTGTACTACAATTTAATTTATCCAAACAGTTCATGCAAGAAAACAGGATTAAGAATATGGATAGACCAATTTAAAACATATACTCAACCTTCAATTTTCAATCTATAACTCTACAAGCAACAATTCATTCCATAAGTCGAATAATCAGATAAATAAGTTGATACGAACCATATCTCCATTAAATTCAATCCAATTCCCGCCTAAATCAAATCAATAATATTTTGTAGGAGTAAAGGTCGTGGGTCAGTTTAGTAACCGTATGTGGTATTAGGTTAAATAGGTGGTGTTAGTTTATTTGGAGGTCGATGTTTATTTTATAAAAATTAGGGTTCAATACCTTGTAATGGAGATCTAATCCTTCTCGAATTGGATTACACTATCTTTAATTTCAAGCTTTCGATTTCCGGTATCTATCAATGGTTTCATTGCCGGGAAATTGAAGCAACGACGATGTGAACATGGAGCAGTTATGAGGGTAGCGGCAATATTCCTAACGCTATCGCTGTCCAATTAGCCACCATCACCAGCCGCCTTGAAGCCATGGAGTCCCTCAAAGACGATGTGGCGACCCTAAAAAGCCATCTCCGGATTTCCCCTGATGAGAGAATGATTACGAATCCACCATCAACATATCATAAGGGTGCGCTTGTTGTTCAATTAGCAACAATCTCAGCCCGATTAGACTCGTTGAAAGCTATGAAGGAGGATATCGCAGAGATCAAGGCTATGTGGAATATCAAGGAATCTCGGGAGGAAACTCACGACCCACTGTTGGACTTGGTCAACGTGGAAGCTTCAGATATGGTCAACAAGGAAGTCCGCAACGACAGTCCGAGCGAGGACGAAGACAACTCCAGCAATGATGAAGTTCGATCTGATCCTAATTTGGGTAGTCAATTGAAGATCGGAGATGGTATTATCGGAGATGGGGTTGAACTGAAGGTAGGAAATATGTATCAACGTAACTGCTCAAGCGAAGGTTTGGCCGAACACCAGAATGATATGTTGACGCCCAGGCTCTTTGGGCCGCATGATTCCATCAGTAATGTAGGCCGAGAACTTTATGAACCTATGGGCCCATGGAGCGCTTGCATCCATCAGATTATCCAGCTCCATTCAATTAGCAAATGTCGATTGGTCCAGTAAAATGATCAAGCTACAATGGCATGGCTCATCGCTTGGCACAACAATCAACAATTATTTGGTTTTCGACCTGAAGGTCTACCCGAACTGTTGGTACAAGATCCATATCCAGAATTTCAAAAGAGAAAAGTTTTGGGTGCTCAATTGACTGTAAATGTATTGCCGTTGAATAAAAAGACCGAAAATTTGGAGAAAATCAAAGCAATTATCGGTGACCGCTCAAGGAACGATTTAGCCAAACACGGGAATGAGAGATTAACACAAAGAATTTTTGGGTCACATAGTGTCATCATCAAGGAAGTCCCAGTCGTTTATGAGCCTGCTCTCCTATCGGGCTCTTGCACCCACCCGATTTTCTATGTTTTAATGTTTCATCCGACTTGTGCTCAACACCAGCTTCATTATGTCCAAGACCATGGTTGGGTCCAACATTCAGCACGAGACAATTGCGGGGTCCAGGAAGCGGGTCACCCTTCAATTGAATGGTTGATCGCTTGGCAAAACAACTCCGGGCTTATTCGACTTGAGGACAAGTCGTATTTCCGGGCCGGATGTATTGATACGAACCCTATCTCCATTAAATTCAATCCAATTCCCGCCTAAATCAAATCAATAATATTTTGTAGGAGAAAAGGTCGTGGGTCAGTTTAGTAACCGTATGTGGTATTAGGTTAAATAGGTGGTGTTAGTTTATTTGAAGGGGTCGATGTTTATTTTATAAAAATTAGGGTTCAATACCTTGTAATGGAGATCTAATCCTTCTCGAATTGGATTACACTATCTTTAATTTCAAGCTTTCGATTTCCGGTATCTATCATAAGTATATGATGAAAGTATGCAAAACACAATTTGATCTAATTATTTACAGATCAAATAAATTGAAAATAAGCTAAATTAACATGACATTGTAGACCTACGAAGCCACAAATCTGAAAGGATTAAGCCAATTTAACAATCAAATCCATCAAATCAACCCTAACTTACACAATTCAATGCCAATTAATCAAACCTAGATTACAATCAGATAGGGATCTGCATCCAACGAGCAATGCCAGAACAACTCACAACAAAAAAACGAAACGAGAATCGCTAACCTTTGTAACGAGAATCGAGATCTAGATCCCCCTGATCTCCGTGACGGAAAAACGGAGGCAACCAGAAAACAGCAGAGAGCAAGACCGAGAGTCCGAGAAGCAAAACAAACACGCATTTGAATCGAAATAAACGAGCAATACTACCACAGCAGGAGCAATTGTCTGCATGAGGAGCAGTTGAGTGTGAATGAATGATGGTAGGGGGTAAGGGCTCTTCTTCCCCCTTTCCTCCCATGGCGGGGAATGCGAGTTGTTTGTAATTGAATTTCAATCTTCTTCTCCGCCATTGCTGGTGTAGGTTGTTAGAACATCCATGCTGCTGCAGAGAGAGGAAGGGGGTTGGATTTTGATTGTAGGGTTTGGGGACGATGAAAGAGAGTAAAAAGAGTACGAGTTTTTTAGTGTTTAGTGTTTGTGTGAAGGAAAGTGATGGGTTTTGCTTCCAGAATTATGTTCGGGATTTAATTATAAAATCTCCCATTTTTAACGGTTTTTCTTTTTTTATTTATGGATTATTATATTTTAATAATCTCACTTTTTACCAATTGTCTAATAATAATCCCAACTTAGAATATTGTTACCACCAGTCCCTACTTTCAAACTATTTTCTTACATTGGACACCCCGTTAAGAAAATTTAACACCATTAGATATTATATGACGTGGACATCTTTAACCGCCGGAAAGTCGAGCCAAACTAGTAGTGGTCTCGTGGTAGGTTTTGAAATTGGTTGTGGTGGTTTTTAACTGGTCTCGTTAAACACCACCGATGTCTCTGTTTGGACTTGCTGGACAAACGAGACCAATTAAACACCACCAAATCCAATTTCAAAACCTGTCACGAAACCAATGCTAGCTTAGCTCGACTTTCAAACGGTTTGCAGATGTCCACGTCATATTAAATCTAACGGCGTTAAGTTTTTTTAACGGGGGGTCCAATGTAAGAAAATAGTTTGAAAGTAGGGACAGGTGGTAAGAATATTCTCAGTTGGGATTATTACTGACCAACTGATAAAAGATGGGATTATTAAAATTCAATAATCATTTATTTATTGGGATAATGTTATGATTATGAAAGATATTACTAGTTGGTTAAACCCGTGTTCTTCTATGGTTGTGTCAGGTCAATCATTAATAAAATCTAAATGAAAATATAATAATAGGTTCGGTTCTTCATAGTATCACAACGGTTACGATACTTGGTAATGCTACGATACCCAAAAAAATCCATTCTTAATATAATTCCGGTTTCAAAAAAATTTGTAGCAGAACGTCGACAAAAAAAAACTAAAAATAGTCGCCCGCTCCTTTTTTTAAGTTAATAAACGAAAGTTATTATCAAGTGGAATCAACACTATTCAACCACGTTTTTCTTTAATCTAGGATAATTAATTCGTTATAGATAACGTTATAGAAAAATGAATAAAGAAGTGTGTTTTTTTAAATAAGCAAGAACTTATAAAGAAAAATTATTTCTTTTTAAAAAAGATGTAACAAACTGGTGCAAATGTTTTTCTTCTTTTTTTTTTCAAAAGAAAAATATATTTGACAACTATTATATTTTCTACCAATAAACTTGTTTCCTAAGTATTGTAACTTCTTGATCAATATATTACATAGAGTGAGAACCTTATATTATTATGATAAAGCTCGGATTCCGTCCTTGCCTCCTTGGTAAGCAAGTTAAACATATTGTAATTTAATATATATTTTAATTACATATTTAAACAAAAATATTTTGTGTCCCCTATTTAGCAAGTAGCAACTAATTGTCTAATTGTGTATGTGTGTTTATAGATAATAGAAAAAGTTACTATTTCTAATATACTAACTTAAAGTGACATTTATAAGATGATTTAGATAATATATAAAAAACACACTAATAAACAATTTGATTCACAAAGTGTACTAAAAATGTTGCTAATGGTTAGTAAATTGGTAATTTAATTTAATCCTATTTGTTATTGATGCTTCGTGAACAACATATCCATACTACCTCTCCTCTAAGAAAACAAATAATGAATAAAGTAGTTATTTTCTCAGATGTGTTATATCTCTATAGTTATGTCAGAAATAAATCATATATAGTCATGAGATACGTGACTTCAAAATCGTGTATCAAACTTTTCTCTATTAATACGAGTTAAATACATGTTTCAGATATTCTGTCACATGTCAACAACAAACCGGATGGTTATGTACAAATATGGCTTTGTCAAGACAAAAAGCGGTTTGATTAGATCAATTCTATTGCTTGAAGGCATTCATTACATAGCTTTTTAGAGTAATATTATATAAATTGTTAATGTGATTTGATTAAAACTATGAATGTAATTATCTATTCGTATTATTTATTTATGAAGTTGGGTTTGAACCACACATCTAATGCATAAAACAAAATATATACCAAGTTGTAGACCCCAAATAGTTATTTCATATTACATATTTCGTATTTCTTTTAGCAAGAAACTCAAGAACATTCATTGTTAAATCCAAAGATCTTAATGTCCACAAAACCAAACCACACCTTAGCACAAAATATATTTTTGTTATACTTGTTTATATACATATATTGTTAGAAAGATCTTATAAAAGCTATTGCTAAAAAAATATCATCTTAAAATTGAAAAAATATTAAAGTATGCTACCAGATGCATTTATCTTAATACTGAGTAGATGTCTAAGAACCATTGATACATAATCTTAGTTTTCAGATTCTTATCAATAATTAAAGCTTCCATACAACCGCCTTTAATAAGTTGTTATGTTTTTAACCCGGTTAATTTTATAACAATTAAAAGAATCTATATTGAATTTGAAACCAATAAAACATGTAACGGTTAATTTAAAAATTATTATTTTTATTAAAAAAAGACACTTATTACCTAAAATAATAAAACTAGATCTGCAACGGGTTATCATGTTAACCTGCGAGAGAACCGTCAACGCATTTTAGTTTACCGGCGTCAGAAATTGATGATATTTAAGCCGATATCCGCTCCGTATAATCTCTCAACGACGCTGCAGAGACTCCGACTGTGTTTTCTTAGGGTTTTCGCCTCACCAATCGTATAATGGCCGGAAAAACCATATTATCAGACGAAGAAGGTGTTCTTATCATCCTCAACTTTTCAATTGATAAGCAATTTATACGATTTATGTGTTTATTTACTGGTGTTTCTTCTATTTTTGCTCGTTGATTGCTTATACGCGTGTATAGATGAGATTGAAGTTGAAGAGGATGAGAGGGAAGAGCCTGCCGGCGAAGAAGTTGATCCTCAAGATCATGACGACGATGATGACGAGGAGGACGGTATGAATTTTGCTCAATTCTGGAAATTTTTTTCGATTTGAACGCCGTAATGCAATTGATTGTGTATGAAGTTTTTTAGGGTTTCGTTCTCGTTCTTATGTTTTCCCCAATTTTAGATATCATAATATATTTTATCCATCGGTAAATTTTACGTCGTGTTTGAATTTAATCTTAAGGGCTTGTGATATTGGATTTGAAAATGTGGTGCAGCTAGCTATGGCGTTGTGTTTGTCATTAGACTTGTTGATATGGTTTTGTTTCTTTGATTTGATGCTTCTAATGTGCTTTTATTTATGAAATCAATCAGAGGAAGGTGAAGATGAGTACGAGAAAGATGGTTTCATAGTGGATGATATTGACGAAGATGAACAAGATGGGGAGGAAGAGGATAGGGCGGATAGTGATGAGGAGAGACAAAGGAAGAAGAAAAGAAAGAAAAGGTAATTTTGTGTTGATTTTTTAATACTTTCTTATTGTTTGTGTGGCTTTCATACCTTCTAACTTGTGCTGCGATAATCTTAAGAGAGTCGGAAAAGAACTTTGTTCTTGATGAAGATGACTATGAGCTTCTTCAAGATAATAATGTTGGTTATCGACGTCCAAAAGTTGTGAGTTTTTTGTTCCATGTTCTTATTTTTACTTCATTATCATAATTAAGATGGTATTTGAACAAAAAAGTTATATTTTTCTAGGAGAGTAAAAAGTTTAAGCGATTAAAGAAAGCAAGGGCTGAGGCTGATGAAGGGCAGTCTGGATTTTCTGATGAGGAAGAGTATGACAGAATGGGAAAGGGTGGGAGAAGTGCAGAAGATAAAATCAAACGTAGTTTATTTGACGATGATGAAGGTACGTATTTTGATGGAAAATAAATACCACCTTTTATATATCATTATTGTACAAATTACTTTTATGATGTATTGTGAATTGCTCAAACTTTTAGGCCCACCTTTAGAGGACATTGCTGAAGAGGATCAACAATTAGAAGAAGAAGATGGTGACATTGGTGAAGAAGAAGATGAAATGGCTGACTTCATTGTTGATGAAGAAGAGGTTGATGAACATGGAGAACCAACAAGGTGTGTCTTTCTTGCTTGATGGCTTCTTAACTTTTTTTTGTTGATAATTGAAACATAATGCAGGAGAAGGAAGGTTAACAAGAAAAAATCTAGGCAGGCCCCTGGGGTCTCATCCACTGCAATTCAAGAAGCTCATGACATATTTGGTGATGTAGAAGAGCTCTTGAGGCAAAGGAAATCAGGGCTAGAAAGGATCAATAGGTATGATGAAGCTGGTGAACAGAGGGAAGTGAGACTAGAAGACGAGTTTGAACCAATTATTCTTTCTGAAAAATACATGACTGAGAAAGATGACCGCATTCGGGATATAGATATTCCAGAAAGAATGCAGGTCTTGATATAAACATACTATGTTTCTATTATTTTCTATTTTGATGCGGTTTTTGTATTGATTGTTATGCAACCTGTGTTTTTAGATCTCTGAGGAGAGCACTGGTCCACCACCAACAGATGAAATTAGTATAGATGATGAGAGTAACTGGATTCTTAATCACCTTGGAACGGGTATGGCACCTTTGTTCCGCAAAGAAGGGCATGAGCTGGCAATAATTAAGGGTGATATTGTTAGGTTTTTGGAGTTTATGCATGTTCAGAAATTGGATGTAAGTTTCGTCTACCACAAATTCTCGCATCCTTTTTGGTTACGTTTTGTGGAACTTCTAACATTTTTGTTATCAGGTGCCATTTATTGCTATGTATAGAAAGGAGGAGTGCCAGAGCCTTTTTATAGATCCAGAGCCACAAGATGACATGGATAGTGAAAAGAAATCTGACCCAAAACCTACACTGAGGTGGCACAAGGTAATTGAATTGTGTATCTGTAGATTGTTCTTTTTGATTAATTTGCTTACATGTAGGAGTTTGTAACTTTTGGATATATTTGTAGGTACTTTGGGCTATTTTGGAGTTAGACAGAAAGTGGTTACTGCTTCAAAAACGAAAAAGCGCTCTACAATTATACTACAACAAGCGGTTTGATGAAGAAAGAAGCATATATGATGAAACACGTCTTCGTTTGAATCAAGAACTGTTTGATTCAATTACCAAGTCCCTCAAAGTTGCTGACTCAGAACGAGAAATCGATGATGTGGACTCAAAGTTTAACCTGCATTTCCCTCCTGGTGATGTTGTTGTTGATAGAGGAAAGTTTAGAAGACCCAATAGGAAATCACAGTACAGCATTTGTTGCAAATCTGGACTATGGGAGGTTGCTAGCAAGTTTGGATACAGCTCTGAAGAATTTGGATTGCTGATTTCTCTTGAACAAATGGTGAGTAAGTTGACTAAAATAACCTCCCATTTGCAGAAAATGATTACCGTTGATGTTTTGGTGCTTTCTTTTCGCAGAGAACCGATGAATTAGAAGATGCAAAGGAAACACCAGAAGAAGTGGCTTCAAGATTTACATGTGCAATGTTTGAAAATCCTCAAGCTGTCCTCAAAGGCGCCAGACATATGGTATTTCTAAATATGTTCTATTTTCTGCCTTTTCTGTTTGTTTTTCAGATAATTATAGTATAATTATGCTTAATTGTTATAGGCGGCAGTTGAGATTAGCTGTGAGCCATGTGTGAGGAGACATGTTAGAAGCATATTCATGGATAATGCTGTGGTGTCAACTAATCCTACTGCTGATGGAAATGTGGCTATAGACTCACATCATCAATTTGCAGGGATAAAGTGGTTAAAAGACAAACCGATGACTAAATTTGATGATGCACAATGGCTTCTTATTCAAAAGGCTGAAGAAGAAAAACTTATCCAAGTTTCTGTAAAGCTTCCAGTGTCTAACCATGATCAATTAATTAATGATGCTTATACTTATTATCTTAGTGATGGCGTGAGTAAATCTGCTCAATTATGGAATGAACAAAGGAAGCAGATAATAAATGATGCTTTTGACGGTTTGCTTTTACCTTCAATGGCAAAAGAAGCAAGGACTTTATTAACCAGTAAAGCAAAAAACTGCTTACTAATGGAATATGGAAGACACTTGTGGGATAAAGTATCTGTTGCACCTTATCAGAAAAAAGAGCATGATGTTAATTCATCTGATGATTATGAAGTTGCACCTAGAGTCATGGCATGCTGTTGGGGCCCGGGGAACCCTGCAACCACATTTGTGATGTTGGATTCATATGGTGAAGTTCTCGACATATTGTATGCTGGTTCCATAAGCATCCGTGGCCAAAATGCTAATGATCAACAGCGTAAGAAGCATGACCAACAACGTGTTGTTAAGTTCATGACCGATCATCAACCTCATGTTGTTGTTCTTGGAGCTGTTAATTTGTCTTGTATTCGGCTCAAGGAGGATATTTTTGAGGTAAAAGCAAAATTAACTCACTTGATACTTTTCTTTTTATGAAGTTAGACAAAAAGTATTTTATTAACTCTGTTATTTTCTTATCAGATCATATTTAAGATGGTTGAGGATAACCCAAGAGACGTTGGCCATGAGATGGATGGCATAAACGTTGTATATGCTGACGAGACTATCCCACACTTGTATGAGAATTCCCGTATTTCATCCGAACAGCTTCAATCACAATCTGGTAATTAATTAATCTACTTAATCACGTTTAATGGCATACGCAAATCTAAATCTGATTTCATCTTTCTTTTCAGGCATTGTTAAGCGAGCAGTGGGCCTTGGGCGTTACCTTCAAAATCCATTGTCAATGGTTGCAACCCTCTGTGGGCCTGCAAAGGAGATATTATCCTGGAAACTTACTCCTTTAGAAAGCTTTTTAACCCCTGATGAAAAATACAGCATGGTTGAACAAATTATGGTAGATGCCACTAACCAAGTGGGTCTAGATGTAAATTTAGCCATAAGCCATGAATGGTTATTTGCTCCTTTACAGTTCATTTCCGGGCTCGGGCCAAGAAAAGCTGCTTCTCTACAACGGTCCTTGGTGCGGGAAGGCTCAATATACACCCGTAAAGATTTGTTGAACCATGGACTAGGCAAAAAGGTTTTTGTAAATGCAGTTGGGTTCTTACGGGTTCGCCGAAGTGGAAATGCTGCTAGCAGTAGTCAATTCATTGATTTATTAGATGATACCCGAATCCACCCGGAATCATACGGGCTTGCACAGGAAATGGCTAAAGACATTTACACTGCAGATGAACAAGGTGATGTCAATGATGAAGATATATTTGAAATGGCGATAGAACACATGAGAGAAAACACTGATTTGTTAAAAAGTCTGGATGTCAATGTTTATGCAAGATCTAGAAACTTTGAAAATAAAAAAGACACGCTAATTCATATACAGTTGGAGTTGATTCAAGGGTTTCAAGATTGGCGAAAACCGTATGTGGAACCAAATCAAGATGAAGAGTTCTATCTGATTAGTGGTGAGACAGAGGAGACACTTTCCGAGGGTAAAATCGTCCAAGCAACTGTTCGTAGGGTTCAACCTCAAAGAGCAGTATGTGTTCTTGACTCAGGGCTGACCGGACTGCTCAATAAAGAAGACTTTAGTGATGACCGGAGAGACAATGATTTGACTGAGAAATTGAATGAAGGCGATATTTTAATTTGTAAAATAAAATCAATTCAGACAAACAGGAATCAGGTGTTCTTAAGCTGTAGAGAAAGTGATTTAAGGAATGACCGATTTCACAACAAAGAAAATATGGATCCTTATTATCACGAAGACCGTGATGATGTAGAAAATGAAAAAGAAAAAGCACGTAAAGCTAAAGAGTTGGCAAAGAAGCATTTCAAATCAAGAATGATCGTTCACCCTCGTTTTCAGAATATTACAGCTGATGAAGCAATGGAGGTGCCTGTGTTTATACAAAACTGTGTTATCATTTTATTATTATTATTACTTCTATTAGATCATATTTTGTTAATGTTTTTGTTTCAACAGATGTTGTCTGATAAGGAACCTGGTGAGAGCATCATTCGTCCTAGCTCCCGTGGGCCCTCGTACTTGACTTTGACCCTTAAAATCTATGATGGTGTTTATGCTCACAAAGATATCATTGAAGGTGGAAAAGAGAATAAGGACATTACAAGCATGTTACGCCTTGGAAAAACTTTAAAGATAGGAGATGATGTATTTGAAGATCTGGATGAGGTCAGTTTTTTTTAGTTATTATCATTGATTCATTATTTATAATTTTTTTATTGATTGGGTGTCTTAGTATCTAATTTTACATTGATTGCAGGTAATGGATCGTTATGTTGATCCGTTAGTAGCTCACTTAAAGGCAATGCTTGCTTACAGGAAGTTTAGAGATGGGGGGAAAGCTGAAGTTGATGAAAGTTTAAGAAAAGAAAAGATCGAAAATCCATCAAGAATTGTTTACTCATTTGGTATATCTCATGAACACCCGGGGACGTTTATTTTAACATATGTAAGGAGTTCAAATCCACATCATGAGTATGTTGGATTGTATCCCAAAGGATTCAAATTCCGCAAGAAGATGTTTGAGGAAATTGACAGACTTGTGGCGTATTTTCAAAGACACATTGACGATCCGCTAGATGCGGGACCGTCGATCCGATCAGTTGCCGCCATGGTGCCGATGCGCAGCCCTGCAGGCGGTGGTTCTGGTGGCTGGAAAGGCCAGTCTGGAGATCGAGAAAGAACAGGTGAGTGTGAACTCTGAACTGAACAACAGTAATTTTTGGTTGATGATTTTAGGTTGAATTACTTTGTCAAATGTTATTGCAGGTAGAAATGATTACAGGAATGGTGGCGGTCACGATGGACACCCAAGTGGTTTGCCACGTCCTTATGGTGGTGGTCGTGGGCGGGGCCGAGGACGAGGGTCGTACAACAGAGGTAATGAGGGTGGAAATGGAAGGTCAAAGGATGGGGAAGAATGGTTTGGTGGTGGCGGCAGCAAGAGAGCTTCTGTGCCATCACAGGCTGCAGGAAGCAGTGGTGGTGGGTGGGCTAGTGGGTGGTAGTATGCATATGGATCTATAGTGTTTGCTTCAAACTTAAACTATGTGCTACGGATATAAATAAATTTTTGTCCTGTTATTTCTTTTTTAGATTTAAGATTTTATTCTGACTCGAATATATTTGTGGTTGGTCTTTTTATGATAGATATATAAAATGCAGAGTACAAAGGTGCTTGGTTTTACACATTACAACAACAGCATAAGATAATGATAGTGAGGATGGATTGCTTTTTAATCTGTGAGTTTCATAGTTGCAGATACAATGTTTCCATCTGCAGCCTATAGAGCTTTGACAGCCTTTGGCCTTGAAACACCAGCTTGAGTCATGATCAGCTCGATGCCCTTGGGCTCCATATTAATATGATTTTTAATTGAATTTTGTCGTGTTGGTGATTCTAGTGTGATCTAACGTCTTGTTAGTGTTTCACTGAAGTCACTCTAGTAAGTCTTTTTTATAAATGTTAATTTAAAAAGAAAATTAAGTGACGTATATGAAATATATATAAATCCTAGTTACTATTTAATGATTATTTTGTTTTTTTACATTTTGACTGAGATTTAACAATTATAAAACTTGGTTACTTTTTTGTGAATTTTTTCTTTAATATTCTATCCTACTTCTAGTTTAAAAAATATAATCACCAAATAATAACTAAAATTCATACATGTTCCATTTATGTCACTTGATTTTAGAAAATTTTAACATTTATAAAAAAAAATCACAGTATTTGAAAAAAATAAATAATGATCGTTAAGTGGCTTTAGGATTATAAAAAAATTCCAGTGACTTCATTGAAACATTTAGAAAACTTGATTATTGTTATGTAAAATTTTCCCTAATGACCTTCAATTTAGGTTTCACTTAGGCTCAAGTTCAGTTTTCCCTAAAAACTATATACAAATATATTATTTTATTAATATGATTATTACTTAAATTTTGTTGTGTTGGTGATGTAGTGTGATCTAGATGTTTTGTAAAATTAGATTTACTTAATTATCAAATGAGAACTTATAATGAAACATCAAGCAAACTGAAAAGTGTGAAGTGCACACTTATTTGATGATCTTATGATTTCTGGTGTTATAAACACCTTGTTCTATCAACGGGATGAAGCTCACTGAAAAACGGGGGTTCGGGAGCAACGTCCCTTGTTAGCAGGGTCCTAGGGACACCCTAGAGAGGTCATAAAATTTATGTTTCATGTTTTGTTATGGATTGAAAATTTATTTGGAAGTGGAAAACTGCTAAAAGTTTGTTCATCCAGAGTGTATATGGTCATCCGAAGTATATTTGTTCATCTAGAGTAGAAATGTTCATCCAAAGTACATTTGTTCATCCGAACTAAATTTGGTCATCCGAACCAAGTTGAAACAACGGTTAATTTTCAAACGGTTGACGTTTGTGGCGGTTATCAAACAACGTCATGACGAATCATTGCATTGTTTTACCCCTATATAGAAGTCAATTTTGGTCAGTATCAGACACGCGAAAATCCTACTAGTTTTACATATTCGTTCTTGAATCTCTGATTCTTATCCGATCGAATATTAGTGTAAACCACGGAAATAATTCAATTTGAAAGCGATTTTACACAATTTTCAGAGAGTCCAAGCATACACGAAATCACTTTGTATACGCGTTTAAACCGTTTTTTAATTTAGCTATTTTTAAAAAAAGTTTTCCTCTTCAATTCGTTAAAAATAAAATACACTCACATAGTTTACTAGACCCTGACGTCTAAAATGTTATTACTTGACATGATTCAACAATACACATTATATCAAAAGACAAATCAAAGCACAAGACATCAACATAAGAATGCAAAATATGAAACAATATGACCAACACCCAACTTTTATTAATCTCTATGACAAAGTCTTGTAGATGCACATGTAACAAAGAAAAGAAAAAGGCAACTAACCATTGTTCTTCAACATAAAAGAAAACACAGAATAAGTGTACACAGTATGAGTCCAGGATTATGATCCAAAAGGCCACAAGAAAGACCATGATCCATGTCGTACTCGACCCCACTTCCTGCTGCTGCCACCTGCCCCCTTTGGCGTCACCTCACGCCTACAAACCGGGCATGAATTCTCCTGGGCTAACCAAGGGGCGATGCAGGCCGAGTGATATAAATGTTTACATGGTAACTTCTTTGCACTAGACCCCAATACAAGTTTCTCTTTACAAACAGCACAATGTGAATCAGACCGTGTATCTTTCTTCGAAACTTTGACAGTAGGAATCCCATCAATTGACAATTTTGAAGCAGGTGGAGTAACTTCTTGATCATGAAGGTTAAACTGTTCAAAGAATTCTTCAACTCCGGGTCCCACAAAGAAATCTGCACCGTTTTCTCGCCTGAATCCAAGTACTTCACTAAAAAGCTCAAAAACTCCACCATTGTTGGGGATCCTAACAGGCATGTCGCCTGTATAAATAGGCCACGGGCCCCACATACTATTATTGTCATCATCTTCAGATGCAGTGTTTTGAAGCTGTTGGTCTCTGTGGTGAGAATTGTTGTTTTGTTGTGTTTCTTGGCGTCTGAAAAGGTTTGAGAAGGTTTCCATGATGCCTGATCTGGGATTTTGATTTTGATTATTTTGAATCTGTTCTTCAGTTATAGTGCTGGTGGTTAGTATATTTTCAAGCTCTTGAACAAAACCTCCTCCACATTCACAACAAACTTTGTTTTGTCTTATGAGAGTGACTAATTGCCTGCAAGTGTAACACCAGTGGGTGTTTCTGTTGTCTGGGGTCGTTCTGTCTTGCTCCATTTGAGACAAACTGCATATTTAAGGCACCATGTTTAGAATTAGTTTTTAATCTTAGCGAGTAAGAATTCACCTAAAAAATAACAGATATACGAGCCAGATCAAGATCAGGTTAATATAGAAGGAATATATTATCGTTCATGGGGCTGAAATTTACTGCATTATCTAAAACATGGTAATGACAGACATGTCATTACCAAAGCACATAGTGCAATGATCAATCGCCATAATATATAAACATTTTTTGGGTGCAAAACCAATCCTACATCGGTTTAAGAAGAAAATAAATGCCTTAATGTAAGTCCATGAGTTACTCCTCTATTGCCAATTGGTTTTATGGTGGAACCACATGTTCTTATATATTAGGCAAGTGGGCTAAGTAACATATGCTAGCAATATTAGCATTCTTATACAGCAACTGATATTCTTTTCTCTGATGCTAGAGACTCATTTGTCGCAATCTGGAATATACTTTAATATTGTTCAGTCTCAGACAACCACTACAAAACAGTAGTTTTTTTTTGCGAAAGTAATGTGAGTGAATATTAAGTTTCTCCCAACTATCTACCAAATTTATATGAATGTTGTTCTTATACTTATCAGAAAATATAGAAAAATGAGAAGTATATAGTAATTTCATATTAAAATGCAACAGTTCTAATTCATTGCATATCCATTATCCAACATCCAAGATTCAGTAATACTAATAATAGACTCGATAAATACGACCAATCTAATTCATTGTCTATCTGACATTCAAGATGGAATGATAGCAGTAATAGATAGTCTTCCAATTTATCATATACTACTAAAGTGTAAAGCTTATCCTTTCAAGAAAAATTACAGTATATTCTTTTTTATGTTCTATAATCACCGTCTTTAACGCTATGTAACGGTTTTCATCACTAGAAATAACTTTTTAAAAGGCAAACCGCATAAAAAGGTACCGAACTTTATGCAACTTTCCATTTGAGTTACCCAACTAACTTTTTTGTCAATTAAACGTATCAAATTCATTTTATACATAAAAAAGGACTTTCTGACATGTTATGAAGGTCACCTTTCACCATTTTATTGATATGGATCAAGATGTTGATATGGCAGTACACGTGGCACACCACACCACCTTGGTTGCCTAAGTGGCGGTATGTCTAGCATGCCACGTCACATCAGTTGCATATGTGGCAGTACACCTGGCATGACATATTGACATGTCACCTTGGAACATATGACACGCCACATATGTATGACCTATTGACTAGAATGCGCACCTCAAATGGAAAATCGCATAGAGTTTGATACTTCTTTATGCAGTTTGCCCTTTCTTTAAGTTACAAGATTCCCTTATTTTATCACCATACAGCAGCCATCAAATTTTCATCTACAAAATACTTGTTACCCTTCCATTCCAAGAAAGCACACTCTTGTTAGTTGCTTAAATCAAACTATTCATCTTTTGCTGATTTAAAATGATATACATTCTAAGATTTTGTAAGAAAAACACATCAATTTTGTGCTTAGGAAGAACAAGCAGAGATTGATAAAAGTGAGTGACAAATTACCAAAAAATCCAAATTCAAGAATCCTCAATGAATTTTAGATCTACAGATCAACACCGTTGATATGAAAAAGTCAACTCTGAGTCGTTTTCTTAAGAAAGAATAAATATTAGTAAAAGTCAACGAAAAAAGACACAAACAGATTAACCGATATATTTCCTTACTCACATCCAGTTATCCAAATCTAAATTAAAAAAATCGTACAATCATTTCAAGTTTTCCGATTATGATTCGATTAAAAACTCATCGGTTATATTATACAGATGAGCCAAAAGCTAATTCGGATCCAAATAGTAAAACTGAGAAATGCATCATACAACTAAGTTTATCCAGCAAATGAATCAGCAAACAGCGATCCGATTCACTAAATTGAAGAATCTGATACTTTATAATCAATCGGCAACACAGCATTACACACAAATTATACGAAACAAGATCATACGCATAGAAATCAGATAACAAACGCATTACAGAATATACGATGCATTTGATTTGACGAATTGTACCTTTGATCCAAGTGCAATGAGTGGAGATTTGAGATCGGAATGTATTTGGAGGAGATTATCAGAGCTGGTGTGTGATTCTGTGAGACAAAATGTTGAGGTGTAATTTAGTGAGGTCGTAGGTGCTAAAATGAGCAGGGTGCGCATGCTAAAGAGGAATTTGAGCTCCACGTGGTTCGGCTGTAATTTATATAGTACACGTCAGCTTTCGCATCTTTTAGGCCATAATTATTTTGTTGATATAAGCTTTTTGTAGAATAGCCCCATGGGTTGGCTATCTAAAACCGTCGGCAGAATTAATATATGAATGTGTCACGTATTAAAATTTACAAAATAATATCCTCTTATTTTTTTTTAGGACGGCCAATAATATCCTCTTATTAAATTCTTTTATTCCCGATCTCGTAAACATAAAGTACGAATATTTGATATCGTTTTTTTTAATATATCATTATTAAAATGTTTAAAGTATAAAGATTGTTTAGGATTACTGCATAAATATGCTTATTGTTTGGAATAATCTACTTTAACTAGGATGGAAACGAGTTGAGTTTGAGGTTAGTTAAGCTCAAACTTGGCTCGTTAATTTAGGAGGATTCTAGTTTAACTCGTTTAAAGTTTTATGTTTAGATCTATTTTTGATGAATTTTTCTAGCTTATGTTCCGTTCGAATTTAACTCTGTGCGTTTATTATTTATTCATATTTAAATGTTTTATTTATTATATTAAGCAAAATTATTATTATATAAATAAATAACAGGCTCACATGACTATTGAAGCTTGATATATGAAGTTATGGGTTGAGTACGTGATCTGGTCCCTACGGTTAATCGTTGGTGAAAGAAAATAGGGAGAATACTAGATAGAAATTTAGAGAGATAATTTAGACTAATTCATTTCATTCATCTCCCAATTCATAAAACATGAGCCCTTTTATATAGGCTAACAACAATTAACTTACCACTAAATTCATAAGTTGCCAATGAGCTAGTGGTGGAGTGGAAAGAGAGAGACCTGGTGTTCCTAGTGACTCAGGTTCAATCCCTGCTCTGCACATTAGTTTCTGCGGCATGTAAATGAGGCTAGCTTAGGCTGATGCACCTGGGTTTTACCCACGCCGATCCAGGGTTCGAGCCTCGGCTCTCTCTCAAGCCCGGAAGTCGCCGTATTGGGTGAGATTTTTCCTTGGATGCTCTCCAACTATGACGCCAAGTGGACCCGGTTAAGACAACATATTGACCGGAGTTGGACGAGGCTCTCCAATGTGACGAGGGGTGCGATGTCACAACATTCAATGTTCGTCGTTCAAAAAAAAGTTCATAAGTTACAAGTACCCCCACTAACTTAATATTACTAAACATAATTAAAGGAAACAATTAATTGAAATAAATGAAATTGATTGCTAATGGTATTGTGGGTTGCATTGAGATCATGGTATTGTGGGATTTGTTGAGGCACGTAACAATACGTTTATTGAAGCGGTACCTTCATACAATAGAATCAAGTTTCATAAGTGTTTTATTAAATTCACTTAAAAATATTTCTCTAAAATCACTCACCTTTTATCAGGTATTATAATTTTGTAAATCATTTTTATACGTGAAACATATATAAATCCTAGTTACTAATTAAGGATTTTTTTTTACATTTTGAATTAGATTTAACGATTATAAAACTTGATTACTTTTTTGTGAATTTTTTTCTTTAATATTACATCCTAATTCAAGTTAGTTTAAAAAAATAATTACCAAAAAATAACTAAAATTCATATATGTTTCATTTATGTTATTTGATTTTAGAAAATTTTAATATTTATAAATAAAAATTCACAATATTTAAAAAAAATCAATTGGTTTGAGAGAAAAAAATAAATTTAGTGACTTTATTAGAACGTGATTATTGTTCTAGAAAGTTTCCCTAATGACCTTCGACTTAGGCTTGCACTTGGGCTCAAGTTCAAGCTTTCAACAAGCCGATCTCAGTAGGTCACAAATCGATCGACTCGTTACACGTCGCGTTAATAAGTTAAAACAACTTTTCTCGCTAGTAACATTTTATTGTGACATCAAAACACAGTGAGAATAATAAACAATCTAAACATCCTCAAAACGACTTATCATAACATCAAAAGAGAAAAAGCAGACGAATAGTTTCAATAAGAAAACAAAACACTAGTTTTATCCATCTAAAAAGGAATCAAGAAGCTTATAAAATTGTAGTATTTTGGATGGAAGATGTACGAAGAGAAAGCAAAAGATGTAGACAATTGAATTGAAGTGGAATGTATCAATGGAATGAAGAGTTATTAAGACATGACCAAAACTAATAACAGAATCACAAACTTAAGAACACTTGTCGTCATTATAGATACATAATTAAACATTAAGATTTTAAAGGATCCAACCAATTGACATCAACTAGATAACCCAACCCAACCCACCCCACCCTACCTGACCCACACACTAGTTCCACACTAATATCACTTAGCCATCATAACCTTAACAAACTCCTCGTAATTGATTTGACCATCACCATCAACATCCGCTTCTCGGATCATCTCATCAACTTCTTCATCAGTAAGCTTCTCACCAAGGTTTGTCATCACGTGGCGCAGCTCAGCAGCAGAAATGAAGCCGTTTTGGTCTTTGTCAAACACTCTGAATGCCTCTTTTAATTCCTCCTCAGAGTCTGTATCCTTCATCTTTCTTGCCATCAGGTTTAGAAACTCTGGGAAATCGATGGTTCCATTGCCATCTGCATCCACTTCATTGATCATGTCTTGCAGTTCTGCTTCTGTTGGATTTTTACCAAGCGATCTCATCACAGTTCCAAGTTCCTTTGTCGTGATACAACCTGAGCATAAAAATTAGTTATTGACAAATGGTTTGTTTTGTTAATTGTGAAGCAGAAAAGACTATATGACTCTCAAAAGGCAAACTATTGCTTGTATCTAGGAAGCACAATAATGGGTGTGTGTGAGTGTAGCAGTGGCAAGTGAAAGATGAATCCGGTGCACAGGTTTGGAATTTCTAAACTGCTAAAATCTGTGTGACACAGACAGAAAACATAACACTCAAACATCATTGAGGCATTCGAACCCATACCAAAACAATTTATCCAAGTACTTGTTGATATACTCTATTGGATGGCATCCTAGAAGCACATAAACAAGACTACAAGTGTTGAGGGAACCGACATGTTGCAAAATTAAGTTAAATCCAGTTCTCGGGAACTATTTAGTGTGTGTGCCCAAAACATTGTCTAAAACTTTCATAAATAGTTGATGGGTCAAATATGGTTAGTATATTAATCTTTTTTTTTTCTGCATCATGTGCTTTAAAAGGCATTAATACATTAAAAACACACTTGACAAGCCTTCTGACCAAATGACCTGTTTCCTTTTTGACTAAATTGTTTTGACCCGTTAGAGATCAAACATAACCCACATCCAACGCATCCATAAGTTAACAGGTTAAGATTGCCATCTCCCAACAAAAACTAAACAAGAACAGCAAACAAAAGTAGCATAAAACATGCTCTAGCAGAAGAGACAAGGGTACATATGAACAAGAAAACAGATGGAGTGAAAACGAGTAAGAAAAAAAATGTTAAATTGGTTTGGTTACAGTCTTACATAGGCAGTTTTTTTACTTTTTCAAACTGACAGTTTTTCCCCTCTAAACTGGACTAAACAGGTTGGTTAGTAGATTAGTCTAAAAACAGTCTGGAACCAAATCGGATCGAACCGTTCATTTAATTAAATCCTAGTAATATAAAAAAACCAATAGCATGTTACAATGTTACATAGTTCTAGAAATATTTTCCTTAACAATATAGAATTGCTTTTGATCTTTACTTAATGTTGTTTTTCTCTAAAAATCAATACATGTCAAATAATAAGTTACATTGTTAAATAGTCCTATAAGTTCTGTATCAACTTAATCCGTAGCAAAATCAATACTTGATGTTCATTTTTTATTTAAAGAGATTAAAACCGTTACTAGTGCACATACACCCAACTTGAAACTGATGCAAACGAGTCATGAAAATGCAACTATTACTGTTTCATGTGCACATATTAACAACTAAAGGGAATACATTAACAAGATTGCAGTGCAAACCAATAAAAGAAAGTAGTAGTAATGACATTACAGAACCAGTATTATGAAATTGAGAAATTCATTGTTACAGTCTAAAACAAAAGACTTATTATATATATTACTCTCATAAGATTCATTTTGTGGTTCACCTAGTTGAACATATTGACCCTTGAAAACGCCACTATTAATCCTACAAGCAGATTTTGTTTTGCAAGAATTCTTGCCAAATTAGTACATATGCTTCACCACAAGTCCAACACTTGTAGCCACAAGAAAACAGGGGAAAAAAAAGAATGAAAAATCAAAGAGGTCGACTTCATCATGGTAGTATCACAACTTACACAATAGAAAAAACTTGTAATCCAAAAATATAAAGGCTTAAAGAGTGCCATTTTGCATAACGAGGGAGGATTATACACAACGATAAATTCCCGTTACCAATTATAAAGATGAAAAAGTCAAAATAAAGCCCAACAATAAATTTTTGTAATTATTATTTTCATCTCTTCAGGTATCTAGGAAAAATGCAAACTCCATATTGACCCCGATAAGTTATAGAAGATTGAAAAGATCATCAAATTGGAAAGGATGAAGAACTCTGCCGTTAATGTTATATAACAGTAAATTACTAAATTAGTACAATATGAACCTTGATTGAACAAAACCATAACCATGTTAAAAAAAATATAACAAAAAAAATCTCAATTCAACAAAAAAGGAACATCCTATTTTCCATGTGCAGGGGGCATGATCCTCTTGAAGATTAAATCATCAAAATACTCAGTTGACATATATTCAATTGTCAAAAAGACAAAAACAAAGATTAACAAAGAACAAATCCTCGGTCAGACGTTCCCATTTGTCCACTTAAAAATAAAAAGCTCAATTCTTGATCGATTATTATAAAAAACCAACAAAAAGTTATAAATTTGTCACCACATGCATTTCTAATTATCAATGTTTTCAGAACCAGACCGGATAATGAACCGGACGTCTTAGAGGTTCACTGGTCGGACCGGATTCAAGAACCGGATGACGCAATAAATAATATAAATATTCATAAAAATATATAGAAAAATATAAAAAATTCCAAATACTACATATACAACCATTTAAACAATTTTGAGTCAAGGACGAGGGTAGTAGGTCTGTAGGAATTTTAATTCTTTTGAATCTTCAATTTTAATTTTGATTAAGGTTTTGGAGGACCTGTGGCAGCGTATAAGTTAAAAGGAAAGAGTCAAATTGGGTTAAAATTGTAAATAGAAGTAAGTAGGAGGACTATAGGATAAAAAAGATAAAAAAAAAATAGTAAAAAAAAAAAATTTAAACTACCCGGTTCGACCACCGGTTCGCGGTTCGACCGCTGAATTGCTTAAACCACCCGGTTCAACCAGCAAACGGTCTCAGAGCATGTAACCGGACCGGTGGAGGTCACGGTTCCCGGTCCGACCGGTCCGACCAGCCGGTCCGGGTTTAAAAACATTGCTAATTATGTACCACAGGGTAAGAACATGGACGTGTTGGCTGGGGCCCTTGTAATTCCATATTAAGTACTCCTATTTGACTTAAAAGCCATATATTATAGCAAAATCTTCGTTAATGATTAAATATCTCCTTTAAGAAAACTTACAACCAATATCCATGGATGATTACTAGCACAAAAAATAATAGGAAAAATTCAAAACGCATGTATCCCTATTGATTGGATGCAAAATGCTAATCATAAATAAAACAATCATTTCATCAAAATCAGCTTCTAAATCACAGAAGGATTCAATAACAATTACAATAACACGATTTGCATCACATTAATCGGATGATTCGCTCCTAAACCGGAAATAAACCCCAAATCGGTGACGTAGAATCGTATACGATAGAAAAACACAAATCAAACAACGAAACATTGAAATCGAATGAGAGAGCGTGAAGTATACCGTCGCCATCCTTATCGAATAGGCTGAAGGCTTCCTTGAATTCAGAGATCTGGTCATCGGAGAGCTGATCGGCCATTTGATTGGAAAAAGAGAGAAAATAGGGTTGTCGATTGATCAATGGTTTCAGACATAATAATAGGGTTTATATACCAGCTTCGCTTCCGAACGTGATCGGTTTATCAAATTCGTTGCATCCGATTTTACCGCTCTACCCTCTTCTCCCCCTACCCCACCCCACCCCACCCCACGCCTCCTTTAAATGTTAATTTACCCCCAAAATTTGAATACTCCTTTTCAAATAATATATAGTTATATACAAACCCCGTAGAATTTATAGCCGGGAGACTTTGTTCTATTCTTACTTGGCAGTTTTCTATTTTCTTTGTGTTTGGTTTGTGTTAGCCCATTTGGGCTAATGGGTTTAAATTAGGATAATTTTATAATCTGGGTTGGGAAGGGATGGTGAGGCAGACATGGACAGACCTACATAGCCGGGGCAAAAGAGTTTATTTATAATTGTAGACATTGACTAAATTAGGTTATAATTAAAGTAGTTTGTTAGTTAATCGATGGAACCTGTTTATGCGGTAAACCCCTAGGCCTCGACCAATACCCTATTAACCGGTCAGAACAAGGTAAATCGCGGCCGACCTGAACAATCAAACCAACCCGAATTTTTTATGTCCGACTTATGAAATTGGAGCATCTAAAAACAGTGAACCCCTTAGAAAAAATTCTTGAATCCGCCACGCAAGGGTCGAACCTATAGTTGCATTAGTTCTCATATAGTTGTATTAGTTCTCATATCATGTATCATGTAAAAATATTTAAGAATAAAATAAATCATTTTTTTATTCAACTATAACATTATATATTATTTTGAAATATAACACAACAATAGTTTTAAAGTTGAATTGATATAAGAAGAATAAAAAGTTTATTTAGTGGATGTGACATATTATAAGTTACACCACCACCCAATAAATAATATTAAAACCCTATCTTTGGTGATTTGTTTATCAAAACCAAAAATAGAATTTGATTATTTGATACACATAATAATATCTCAACAATACATTAATCGCATAAAGTTTTAAAATATATATAAATTTATTTTACTATTAAACCAAAGATAATGTTAATAATGAGCATCAATGAAAATCTTATGATGTTAACGTTGGTATTTGTTACGATGGAGAATTTTGTCGGGATTTAAAAAAAACTCGTAGCGGATTAAATATTACGTGATTCCGACTTTTGTTGTCATTTAATTTGCAACGCGGTTTATACGCGTCATGTGCTTTGAGGGATCTCATTTAGTTGACCAAATACGTGCCCCACGTGTCACCAAACATGTCTTTGAAAAAGTGTACAAGATAAATTTGATGAGCAAGTTACGTGACAAGATAGAATAATTGTGTACCTTTTTTTATTAAATTTCTACTCACTTGATTCGATCTTCTCATTAAATTTCGACTCACTTGAATAGATATGTTGTCATTTTATTATAATAATTTAATTGTTTTTAGAAATAGACAATTTTGATTACATACATGGTTTCTAGGCATTGGCGTACCCGTATACGAAGACTGTGGTCATCCGACGCTTATGAAAAAAATGTTTGTTACATGTACAATATAATCGCGAGTGGCCCGCAACAAGTTTTGACACCGACCCCATGAAACTTTTTTTACCATGACAACACCAAAAAAAAGTTAATTTAAAACTTTAAAATCTTACAAATATAAACTTATTAAATATTATAAACAATTAACAAATATAAATATATTATAAATTAATTGGTTAATTAGACCTACGCAATATATCTTATAAGCAATTAGGCCCACTAGCCACCAAGCATATTTAACCAAATAACCTTTTACCCTACATAAATTTATTGAATTCTAAACAATTAACTAGCTTTGGCAAACCCTCCCTCTCTCCAACGAGCGTGATGCAACAAAACGGAAACAAATGATTATCGACTGAGAAGTGTGGCCTCCCCACTCTTCATATTTAGGAATATGGTAAAAAAAAATTTCAGTTATATGAATTTAAAACTCAAAATATTTTGATGACCTAACAAGCTAACACAATCCGGTTTCAAAAACAAAAGTCCGTTTTAATAGACATCCGAACACCCATAAAAAATCATAGGTATGCCATTGTTTCTAGGTGAGTTTTGAAGGTTTAATGGTTTTTATGTGATCCGCTAGGTGAACAAGTGGATATGAACAATGAAAATGAACATCAACTTTGTTAATGTTGTTTTATTTACTTTCAATGTTCACATCCGCTAGTTTAACAAGCGGATCACCACATACACTATTCATATCCGCTAGTCCAACTAGCTGATCACTTAGAGACCATGAAACCTTCTAAACCCACCTATAAACCATGAGTGGTTTGCAAAACCAACTATAATTAAATTTTTTTTCCAATAATAGAATAGTGTTACAAAGTGTAACGAACCAACTTTCGGGTTTTTGTCTTACAATGTGCCAATTTAATTGTAAGGGTGTAAATAGATGGGGATGAAAGTTTGGGGTGTTATTTATATTATAAAACATTATATTTGGTGAAAGGAGTCAATTTTGAAAGATGAGGGGATGTTGTGTAATTAGCACAATTCAAATTGTGTAAATTTGATTAATCAAGCAAAACACACACACTTGTGTGTGTGTGCTTACGATTTCTTCACAAAGAACAAATGGGGAAGGATGAATCTTGAAGAGTTGAAGTTTGCATGTTTGTTTGGAGGGTTTTGGCCTGCACAATCCTTTCCAAGCATCAAGTGTCATCTTTTCCATTTTATCCTCCATGATTCTTGTTCTTTGTGGGTTTAGGTTAATGAACCCTAGAGAGTCGAAATTGGGGATGTTGGTGTGTTATTTGTTGTATGAGAATGTTATTCTAGCTTATCTAAAACTAGAGGATAAACTAATTCATGTTAATTTCACTTAATTTGGAGTTTTAAAAATTAGGGTTCTTAAGAACCAAAATTCGGGGTTTGGTATGATGTTTAGTAGGTGCAGGAGTGTTGTGTAAGACCATAGACACTAAACCTAGTTGAAACCACAATCAATTGGGTGATTTAGGGAGTTTGGATAATTGGGTGAAACTTGGTTGAGCCCTTAACGGGTCAAATGGATTGGGAATCTAATATAGGGAATTGGAGGTTTGGTTAAGGTTGTTCTAATCATATTTAGTAAGGATGATGATTTTGGGGTCATTAGATTACTAAACAAGTTGTACTTGTTTAGGTAATCAAGTTGTTAAAGGTGAAGATCAAGCCGGATCATCCAAGACTAAAGGTAAGTGTCTATGCACTTACTTAGTAACGTTAAGGGTGTGAATTGTGTTGTATGCTTTCTAGTATATCCTTATTTGTTTAATTGATGTCTAGTATTGAAAGGTGAACTATACATATGTTATATGTGTTAGCATTAAAAGAACGGTATAAAACTTGGTGTGTCTAATTGGTGCTCATTTGATACATGTTGTACAGTATGGTAGATATGTTAGAATCTCCTAATTGGTGTTAGAAATCATGAGTCTCACAATGGTGTGAATGAGACCTAGCATTCCTAATTGGTGTTAGAAACCTTGAGTCTCACAATGGTGTGTTTGAGACCTTGCATTTCTCAAATGGTGATTGAAGGTACGAGTCTCACAATGGTGGATTGATACCTAGTACTTCATAAGTTGGTGTTGGAGTCATGAGCCTCGCATCGGAGTCTTGAGGCCTAGAACTTTGATTGCTTGTTTGGAATGATAATCAAATGCCATGACTAATTGTTGATTGTAATACTTAGTGTTCTTGAGGGTGGTTCTAAGTATTTGGAGGGTATTGGTATCATAATATAGTCCATATAAAGTCTACATGTCTGGAGGAACAAGTCGGAAGTGAACCAAACGAGCTAACGGGTCAAAAAACGAAGTTTCAGGTATGTTTGACCTGCTGTGGGCGCATCATACGCCCGGGCAGAGTACCATACGCCCGGAGCGTATGATACGCCCAAATGTTTCTGGTAGACGTTTTATTTTTGGGTTTTTCGGGGTTTTGGCTAATCTTTGATGTAGGGACTTGTGGGAGATCCCTAAGGTTACTTATCATGTTTAATTTGGTGTTTTGGGTATAGGTAAAGCTCCAGTATAAGCTCGGGTCATGCACTTCCAGATTTGGATCCTCTTGTTCGTTCTTTTGAAGTTATTGTTATTTAGAACTTACATTTTGTGAATTGTAATGAATGTAATGATGTTTAACTTAATGTTTTGGTTGAAACTTGAACTTGCTCTTGAAATTATAAAATGGGACTGCTTCCGCTTATGTTTTAAAAGTTTAAATTGTTTGAAATTCCGGGTGTTACACAAAGGTTAAGCGGCAAGTTCATTGATTTGAAAAAAGAAAGAAAATTGTTATCCTCACCATGTGGAAATAGTAAATTCTATTGTGATCAAGCTTAAACGCAAAAATAAATATTCATGTTTTATGAACTAGGTATATGAAGTGAGGTATGAGATAGTAGTAGAACTCATTCATGAGTAGAGATTTTGTACTTTTAAGGTTTGGTCTTTGTGTAGTTTGGTGTTCGTTAAGACAACATTGAAAATACTAGTAGGTATCTTGCATATTCGTAACACGACACCACTGATAAAAAAACACAAAATCCCTAGTTTGAATATGTCTTTGACCGCTTTCATCAAGAGTTATGCGGGTTTGGGGGGGGGGGGGGGGGGGGGAGGGGATATTGTATGTTCACTAGTTGTTTCGATGTGGATCATTTGGTGTCCTTTTAGAAGATGCAAGACATGTTATTTCTTCAATTAGTTCAAGATCCTAATCAATATGTTAATGCGTAATTTAGGACGTGCAACCATTAAGGTAAAGGCATATGTTATTATTTGCTTCACTTATTCCAGAAGGGCTGAAAGGTATGTGCGATAGTATGATCAATTGTTGAGTATAAATCAGTTTTTTTTAAGGCGAACATTGAATGTTGTGACGTCGCACCCCCCCCGCCCCAGTCAGATCGGAGAGCCTCGTCCAACTCCGGTCAATATATTGTCATAACCGGGCCCACTTGGCGTCAGAGTTGGAGAGCAACCAAGGAAAAAACCCACCCAATACGGCCCCTTCCGGGCTTGAGGGAGAGCCGAGGCTCGAACCCTGGATCAACGTGGGTAAAACTCAGCTGCATCAGCCTAAGCTAGGCCTCATTTGCATGCGGCAGAAACTAATGTGGAGGGCAGGGATTGAACATGGGTCCCTAGAAACACCAAGTCTCTCCCTTACCACTCCACCACTAACTCATTAGCAAGTATAAATCAATTGATATTAAAAGTTTTAATTTGGCTAGTTGTTTCCTTGACCATAAAAGTCCAAATTGTAAAAAAAGTTTGTCTATAACTGCATTTGTTGTTGGTGTGGTTTTATTCTGTGACACAATGGTTCCAATTAATTGGATAAAATTGCAATGCCCGGGTCAAAATGAGCAAAGAAAAGTTGCTAAAGTTAGAATTTGATTATCTGATTATTGTGTGCTAAGATCTTAAACCTTAGATCCAAATGTAAGTCTAGTATCAAGAACGAAGATGAGAAATCTCTTAAAGACAACGGGCGGGACGATTCTAAATCTCAATCATACGTAGTATATAGAACTTTATGAATTATATCGTTTTTATTATTCAATCCGTGTATTACACGGGTTTCTAACCTAATTTAAGATAAAGAGATAAAAATAACATGTTAAACCTCATACCGTATTTATACACGAGTTTTGTCAACTTAAATTGGTTCAAGTAAAAGGTTCTATCCATTAAAAATGGTGGAGGAATATTAGTGGGCTGCAAAGATAACTCAGGTGGGTTTGTAGTAATGGATTATTAAGTGGACAATAAATTAACTGTTTGAATTGGGCTATCAATGGGTGGAGTTTAATTGGGCTTTAAGGATGGCCGCAAGAAAAAGGTCGGTTAATATTTTTTTTGAATTACAGTACCTAGATATTCTAGGATAATTGAGTGTTCTCGAAGTTACATCTAGAACATCCAGGGTAGCCCACCATAGGAGGAACCCCTAACTGGGTAAACCCCCTGACCTGGCCACAGACCCCCTTTTTTGTTGTGGCCAGGATTCGAACCCAAGACCTCCACTATGGGAAGTCTTGAGGCTACCATTGCACCATATGACCAACGGTAGGTGGGTTTATATTAACGGATGGTTGCGATTAACACTAGTTTATATTAACACCGTGGACGGCACTGAAGTGAACCAAGGAGTGGCGGTTCAAATCTAACAGAGGGATTTTATTATTACTAATCTTCTAATTTTATTAGATATAATATATACTTATATATTAATTTTGTGTTTGTATTTTTTTATTTTAAAATATTTATGAGGTCTTTCGATTTTTGAATCTGGTCCAACCGATCCGACAAAGTGGATACTCACAATTTTTGTTATGTATGTGTAAGTTTGAAGAATTTTTTTATTTATATTATTTTAAGTTCTATAATATTTTAATCTAAATAACTAATTTTAGGTGTATTTTATTTTTCTTCTTGTAACTTTTAAAATAAAATATGAAGTTTTATAGAATTCCGAGTGTAGCGTTACGACGTGGCTATTTTTATCCACGTTTTGATATAAATTTCATTTAAAAAGCGAACTTTCTTTATAATGTACGAGTATTCGATACACGAACGTATAAGCTGTTGAAACTACTTTAAGGTTTCGCTTTTTTTTTTCTTTTTACAATATTTAAATATGAGGTTTTATAGAAATCGGGATATTTTTACGTGTTCTTTTATAAGCGTTACGATGAATAGTAAAGATTGCTTCACTACTTTACGTGTTCTTTATAAGCGTTTCGATGTGATATTTTTTTTTCGTTGGGTGAGTACGAGTGTATAAGTCGTTGAAACCAAGTGTTACGAATTTTAACACTTAACCGATACCGGCCGAACAACATCAGTAACAGGGTTGTCATTATCGGAACACGTAGCGGTATATTTTTGTATAGATTAAACACTTGCCGATATTATTTTGGGCATGTAACGACTTTACGTTTTAATTTTTCTCTTACGTTAGCTATAGCAAGTATCGGTGCTGTAATGAAATGAACCGATACAAATCAAATTCCCATCGTACGCGAGGAAATCCTACTAGTTCAATAACATTGTTTTTACTTCAGATGTGACTCTATAAAACTATCGAAAACTTGAATAATATATAGAATTAATACACTGATGGCCCCTAGGATTGGAAACTACAAGTTCGGCCCAATAGTTTGCACAATTGTAACACACATGGCCTCTGGGTTGGATGCCCGTTAATTTTATCCATTAAGTGAGTGTAAAATGACTAAAATACCCCTTACATTAAAAAAATAAAAAAAAACAAAGATTATAAATCATAAAACCCATCCCAAACACCCCCTTTCTTCATCACCAAACTCCCACCTTTAGGAATGTAAATGAACCAAACGTTCATGAAATGTTCGGCGGGAATTCTCAAGAATTCGTTTATGTTCGTTCATTTAATAAATGAACGAACATTAACAATTTTTTTTGTTCATTTTATTAAACGAACGAACATGAACACATGTCGTGTTCGTTCATTTTTGTTTGTGAACGTTCGTTCATATATGTTCGTTTATTAACATTCGTTTGTTTGTGTTCATTTGTTTTTTGTTGAATCATATACATTTGAACCACTAATTTCCATGTTTTTTTAATGAATTATTAAGTATTAAACTTGTTCATGTGTGTTCATTAATGTTCATTTATGTTCGTTTGTGTTTGTTTATGTTTTTTGTTTGTGTTTGTTTTATGTTTGTTCATTTGTGTTCGTTTAGCTTTTTAGCGTACACACATGAACGAACACAAACATTTTCATTTTCATTTTCTTAATGAACGAACATGAACAAAAAAATGTGTTCGATTATGTGTTCGTGTTCTGTTAAAATTAAATAAACGAACACGAACATGCCGATTTTCGTGTTCGTTCGGTTCGTTTACAAGCCTATCCACATTCCTCCACCACTACACTTCATCCCCAACCCAAACTCCCACCTTCTCTCTATTCTCTCTCTACCAGCATCATCTATGAAGGTACTTTTGTAATTTTATCTATTTAATTAAAATATATATAAGCCATCTCTCTCTCTCTCACACACTCTCTCTCTCTCTCGAACTCTTTTGATCGAAAAGAGTAAATTATAGATTTATGTAATTTACTCTTTTTTATACTTTTAATGCAGAGAGAGAGTGTGTGGGTTTATAGATATTTTAATTAATATATTTTTTAATTAAATGGGTAAAATTACAAAAGTACTCTCAGGTGCTTTGCACATGACCAAACTTTAACTGAGAAATTTAATTGGGTTAGTGTCAAAGGACGTAACGTGCAAGATTTATAAACATAAAGGATGACATCTGACAATTTTTAGGCTAAAGAACAATATCTAAAAAAGTGTTCAAACATAAAGGACGATTCCTGTAATTTACTTGATAGTTTTATATGATACGTACTCCAAGAACATATTCAAGACCACTTCATTTTTTTAAGAAGTGTTAATAAATCACGATAACTGATATATGTGCGTAAAAATATAACACATTTTAGAGAATTGAAAAGAACGTAACTTGTTAAAAACTGGGTTCATATATACTGAAGATTTTCTAGATACTCTGATAATCGTGGAAGTTCACTTTCAGATTGAATTACATGTCATATATATGAGTATTCAATCGGATAAGAATAAGAGATTTAAAGAATGGAAATGATAATATGTTAGGAAATTATATGTTTGATACTAACCAAAAGATTCATATATATAGGGGTGAAACTACGCATTGAAACGTCATGACGGTTGACTAATAACCGACACAACCGTCAATCGTTTGGAAAATAACTGTTCCAATTTACTCTGGATGACCAAATCTACTTCGAATGAATAACTTTACTTCGGATGAGTAAAACTACATCGGAGGACCAATTTTACTCAGATTAACAATTTAGTCCGGGCTGGGGTCAAGCTGCCAGGTCAGCTTGGAAAATCTTCATTTTCATGACTTTGTTATCTTAATCTGGTCCAGAGTCCCCACCTTGGTTTGTGTAACATCCCAAAACTAAAACGACAGATATAATAACGGAATAAATGAACGAGGCATGTCGGGTCGGGTCGGATGGGCTAGAAGGGGAGCCTCCCCTATAAATAGCCAAGGTCACAACCCATTTCTCTCATTTGCAACTTCTAGAGAGAGAAACCGTAGAGAGAGAAAGTTGTCGGATCGACCCGAGATTTGAGAAGTGTGTTGCTTCATAACTCGTGAGAAGAACCTCCGGATCAGAAGCTCGATTCAGGTAACGATCCGACCTAAATCTAAGTTTTTGTTCGTTTTTGGGTTTTTCGGGTTTTGGGTGAAAAGGCAACGTTTTTACGGATGGAACTGAAAGATAATCACGGATTTGAGTTCCTTAATGGAAAACGAACGTTTTGAATGCAACAGGTTCGGGATCTTGACATGATCAGACCCGAATGCGAAAGTTAGGTTTTTCGCGAAGAACAGGTCGTGCGCACTTGCTAAGTGCGCAGGAAGAGGAACCTGCGCACTTGCTAAGTGCGCAGGAGGAAGGACCTGCGCACTTGCTAAGTGCGCAGGAAGGACCTGCGCACTTGCTAAGTGCGCAGACATCATAACTGATTAAGTGAAGTCAGTATGTTAGAATGGTTAAACCGTTAGAGTTTAACTAATCAATTCAGATCTGAAGTGACGTTGTTGGACCTTCGTTTAGGACAACCCATATTAGCGTATCAGGTGAGTTCTAGAAGCCCTCTTTTAAATGTTTTTATATAATGTTTTCGGGCTGGTGTGTACACGTATGAAATGTTGTTTTATAAAATGATGTTTAAGAAACTACATTTACGAAAGGAAATGATTTGGAACGAAGGGTTTATGGAAAGAAAGTTTATGAACGGAATGTTTACGAACGAATGTTATAAAGAAATGGTTTAATGAAAAGGTAAAGGGTTTTGAAAGTGAAGGAAAGGTTTTATGAAAAGAAAACAAAAAGGGGCAAAGGTTTTAAAGAAGTCATTACAAATCTAATCTGTCGAATGAATGGAATTGACGAATGAAGTCTGGGAACGAGATTCCCAGCCTTGTGGTAGATTATGGACAGCGAGCCATAGTTGCCATAAGAACAACAGGGGTAGTGTCTTAGTGGTCTGCCAATGGTTTTGATGTTGTACAACTGGTAATGGAGTAACGACGGTTACTCGGGTGATGACGATCATCCTAAGTGAAATGTAATGGGAAATCAATGACGGCGATACGTAACGGTTGATTCCCAAAGGAAAGATGCGTGTTGGGCAATGACGGCGATACGTAACGGTTGACCCCACGTAATGAATGGTTGTGGCAATGACGGCGATACGTAGCGGTTGCCCACAACATTAAAGGTTCCTACGGGGACATAGAGACGCGTAACGATACATATTTTAGATAGTAATGTATGACTTAAATGAATGTTAATGTTTTAAACAAATGATCCGTTCAATGTGTTTAAATGTGCGAAGGTTTACGAATGAAAGGCCCTGTTTTCTTATACGAATGTTAAACCCTAATGAATGTTTGAATGATGAACCATTTCTTAAATCGAACGAAAACTAGAACTCACCAGCGTAGCTGACGTTTTTAAGTGTACACATTCAGGTTAAGGCAGGTTATGAGGATGGACGGTGATGCTTGGCTAGAGATGAAGAGTTACCCGACTGCTTTGAAGACTGGCATCCCGTTATGTTTAGTTATGATGTAAATATGTTTTAATCAATGTTTACGCTTCCGCATGTATGAACAACAATTAAGTTATGTTTAAATGAAATTTTCCGCTGCGTTATTTGATATTCATGTTTAAGAACTGTTTGTGAATGAGTAAATCCAACAAGTGAGGCCTCCCGGGTTTGGGGCCTTACAAGTTGGTATCAGAGCAATAGTTTGAGAGATTCGGACACTCCCAGTGTCTGAACTTAAACTTTGAATGGGACCGAAAGTGGATGCCAGTACGGGTAACTCGAACCAAAGCATCAGGTATGAAGGTAGTATATGTATTTACGTATATAGTATGCCTTAGAAAGGGTTAAGTAAGGACTTGTGTTCTGATGAAATCACAAAGGTGGTCAAATAGAAATCGAAATGTAGTGTAATGGTTAATTACAGATGGCCAGTGTATATTAACATCTTACAGTGCTTATTGAATTCTATTTGTCAACTAGCGTGATGACATTGGATTTCTTGTCTTATAGAACGTAATGGCAAGGAGAGGAAACGGAAGGCGTGGTGGCCGTACCGGTGGTCGTACCGGCGGTCGAAATGGTGGGCGTGGCAGGATCCCTACGCGCCAAGAGTATAGTGAAGAAGGAAGTGTTCACACTGAACCGGCGGTTAGTGTGCATGAAGCTGAGCAGACACAGGTTGAAGAACAACCTTTCACTTTTGAACCAGAAGTGAGGGCAGCCATAGCTCGAGAATTTACAGAGTTGATGAAGACTTCCCTGCTAGGTCTGTTGGCAGAAGCATTGAAGCAGGTCAATGCGGTGGGTGGGTCTAGCGCGGCAGTTGGTGCTCAGAACAATGAGACCGACAATGCACCGCCTGCTCGCGGATGTGATTATAAGTCCTTTAAGGCATGTGACCCGCCGGTCCTGACTGGGAAGAAGGACGCGGTGGCTACTTTTGATTGGGTAATACGTATGGAAGCCTCCATCCGTCTGAGCGAGTGTCGAGCTAATCAAGTAGTGAAGTTTGCCGCTAACTCATTGAGGGAGGAAGCATCCCACTGGTGGGAAGGTGTACGTCAGGCTAAAGGGAGCGAGATTGTGGATGCGATGATGTGGGCTGACTTGAAAACTTTGGTGATCAAGAACTTCTGCCCAAGGAACGAGATCGAGAAGGTAGAGAGGAAATTTCTGGGTTTGAAGGCCGGGAACATGACGCACCGGCAATACACAACCCGATTCAATGAACTGGCACGTCTGGTGCCACACCTTGTCACTACTGAAGAGAGAAAGATTGCCTGTTATATTCAAGGGTTGCCGGACCAGGTCCGCACCTATGTTAAGGCAAACGCCCCTACTACCTATGATTCGGCAGTAGAGCTAAGCGGCGTGGTATTTGACGATCTGGCACTGAATGTTGTTGCCATTGAAGAGCAAAAGAAGAGACCGAGCTTCTCAAACAAGCGAACTGGGGGAAAGATGTTTGGGGCTCGTGATAAGAGGGCTCGAGTGGGTGAGCCGACTGTTTGTAAGAAGTGTGGAAGGGATCATGTAGGTGAATGCAGACTGGGATCTAACTTGTGCTTTAAGTGTGGCAAGACCGGGCACTACTCCCAAGAATGCCCGCAAGGTTACAAATGCTACAATTGTGGGGAAAATGGTCATATGAGTAGGGACTGCCCGAAGCCCAGGATGGGGGAAACCGGGAAGGGAAAAGGCCCAGAAAAGAAGGTAGATGGATCTCGTGCAAAGACTCGTGCGTACGCACTGACGCAGGAACAAGACAGGGCGGATCCCGATGTGGCGTCAGGTACATTCGTCCTTGACAACACTCTTGTTTCTGTGTTATTTGATTCGGGTGGCAGTAAGAGTTTTATATCTGCGAGTTTTTGTAAGCGAGTGAAGTACACTGTTAGTAAACTAGAAATGGCCTTTAGCGTAGAAACCGCTGAGGGTAGAACTGCAAGAGTAACCGATGTAGTTGACAACTCCAAGATAAAGATAGAAGGTCATAGATTCCCCGTCAGATTGTTCGTTATGGTTTTGGGAGGGTTCGATGTGGTGTTGGGTATGGATTGGCTAACTGCCAATGAAGCGCAAATAATATGTAAACGAAAGATAATCCGACTCAAGGCTCCGGATGGTAGCAAAGTCGAAGTCTTTGGAGATCGTGACGCCCCGATGCCAAACGTCATCTCAATGATTAAGGCAACGAATTACTTGAGGCGCGGATGCGAGGCTTATCTGGTATATGTAATTGACAAGTGTAAGGAAGTAAAGGAACTAGACGATGTACCCGTGGTACGCGAGTACCCGGAGGTGTTTCCAGAGGATTTGCGTGGGATACCACGCGATAGAGAAATTGAGTTCCGAATTGACTTAGTACCAGATGCCCAGTCCGTGGCTAAGGCTCCATATCGACTAGCACCAGTGGAAATGAAGGAACTTATGGTCCAACTAGACGAGTTACTTGAGAAAGGATTTATCCAACCGAGCATCTCGCCGTGGGGTGCTCCGGTGTTGTTTGTAAAGAAGAAAGATGGTTCGATGAGAATGTGTATCGATTATCGCGAGTTGAATAAACGAACGGGGAAGAACAAGTACCCTTTACCAAGGATCGATGACCTGTTCGACCAGTTGCAAGGCGCAAGTTGGTTCTCGAAAATCGACCTTCGGTCCGGGTACCATCAGTTGAAGGTGAGGGAAGAAGACATACCGAAAACTGCATTTCGCACGCGTTATGGACATTTCGAGTTCCGCGTAATGTCTTTCGGATTGACGAACGCCCCCGCAGCGTTCATGGATTTAATGAATAGGGTGTGTCGACCGATGCTGGATCGATCGGTAATCGTGTTCATCGATGATATCCTTATCTACTCCAAGAATGAGGGTGATCACGCGTGTCATTTGAAGGAAGTGTTGGAAGCTCTAAACGAGGAGAAGTTGTATGCTAAGTTCTCCAAATGCGCGTTCTGGATTAGGGAAGTCCAATTCCTAGGTCACGTCATTGGCCCGAACGGCATTATGGTTGACCCAGCAAAGATAGTAACGGTAAGTGAATGGGACATTCCTAAGACGCCAACTGAAATCCGCAGTTTCTTAGGATTGGCAGGCTACTATCGGAGATTCATCCAGGATTTCTCGAAAATAGCTTCGCCATTGACAAAGTTGACTCGGAAAGAAGTAAAGTACGAATGGCGTTCGACCCAGGATGAGGCGTTTAAGGAATTGAAAGAGAAGCTAACACAAGCTCCAGTCTTGGCCCTTCCCGAGGGCAGTGAAGACCTGGTGGTATACTCTGACGCGTCGGGTCAGGGGTTAGGGTGTGTGTTGATGCAACGCGGTAGAGTGATTGCATATGCGTCGCGGCAGTTGAAAGTTCACGAAGTCAACTATCCGACTCACGATTTGGAACTTGCTGCTGTCGTATTTGCATTGAAAATCTGGAGGCACTACCTGTACGGGGTAAAGTTTACTATTTACTCCGACCACAAAAGTTTGAAGTACTTCTTCGAACAAAAGGAGCTTAACATGAGGCAGAGGAGATGGTTGGAACTCCTGAAGGACTATGACTGTGAAATAATGTACCACCCTGGAAAGGCAAACGTGGTGGCTGACGCTCTAAGCCGAAAGGATGTGCCTACTCCTATTAGAGTGAAAGCTTGCCAGTTGGTGGTAACATCGGATGTGATGAGAGAAATCGAAAGAGCTCAAGATGAAGCTTTGAAGGAAGAAAATATAAAGGGAGAAAGGATGGTGGGCCAACAGGACAAGTTGGAATATAACACCCTTGGTGTTAGAACACGTTATGGACGGGTATGGATACCTATGGGTGGCGAGCTTAGAACCAAAATCTTGGATGAGGCTGATAAGTCTCGTTACTCTATCCATCCTGGTACCAACAAAATGTACCAAGACTTGAAGAAAGACTACTGGTGGCCTGGAATGAAATGTGATGTGATGAAGTATGTAAGCAAGTGCTTGACTTGCTCGCAAGTAAAGGCTGAACACCAGAAACCGTATGGAAAGATTCAACCACTTGATATACCAGAATGGAAATGGGAACACATTACCATGGACTTCATAACCAAGCTACCCCGCACAGCTAAAGGTCATGACACCATTTGGGTAATTGTGGACCGATTAACGAAGAGTGCTCATTTCCTACCTATTCGCGAGACGTTCTCGTCGGAAAGGTTAGCTGAAGTGTTTATCAACGAAGTAGTAGCACGTCATGGGATGCCTTTGACGATCGTATCTGACCGGGACACACGATTCACATCGAGGTTCTGGAAAAGATTTCATGAGGCGATGGGCACGAGGCTTAATATCAGCACAGCATACCACCCGCAAACGGATGGTCAGTCCGAAAGGACTATTCAGACGTTGGAGGATATGCTCCGTGCTTGTATTATCGACTTCGGTGGCAGTTGGGACAGCTATCTGCCGTTAGCTGAATTCTCCTACAACAATAGTCATCACACGACGATAGGCATGCCGCCTTACGAAATGTTGTATGGGAGAAGATGTAGGACCCCGGTTTGTTGGGGTGAGATTGGACAGAAAGAATTAGGAAGTCTCGAAGTCGTAAGAGAGACGTCGGAAAGGTTTGATCAGATCAAAACGCGAATGAAGGTCGCACAAGATCGTCAGAAGTCCTATGCGGATACACGACGAAGGCCTATCGAGTTTGATGTTGGGGACAGAGTAATGTTGAAAGTGTCGCCCTGGAAGGGAATCATACGATTCAGGAAGAGAGGAAAGTTAAGTCCGAGGTTTGTCGGACCATTCAGGATAATGGCACGGGTTGGTGAAGTCGTTTATCGGTTGGAGTTGCCCGATGAGTTAAGTGGGATTCATCCTACTTTCCATGTATCACACTTGCGAAAGTGTTTGGCGGATGAATCGGCTCACGTACCACTTACTGACATCGAGGTCGACAACAGCCTTAATTACATCGAAGAACCCGTGGCCATCCTTGATCGGAAGGAGAAACGTTTACGTAATAAATTTATCCAATTGGTTAAAGTCCAATGGAAGCATCGAAAGGGATCGGAAGCCAATTGGGAAACGGAGAAGGAAATGAGGGAGTCGTACCCTCATCTATTTGACTTATGATAGGTTTCGGGGACGAAACCTATTGTAAGGGGGGTAGACTTGTAACATCCCAAAAATAAAACGACAGATATAATAACGGAATAAACGAACGAGGCATGTCGGGTCGGGTCGGATGGGCTAGAAGGGGAGCCTCCCCTATAAATAGCCAAGGTCACAACCCATTTCTCTCATTTGCAACTTCTAGAGAGAGAAACCGTAGAGAGAGAAAGTTATCGGATCGACCCGAGATTTGAGAAGTGTGTTGCTCCATAACTCGTGAGAAGAACCTCCGGATCAGAAGCTCGATTCAGGTAACGATCCGACCTAAATCTGAGTTTTTGTTCGTTTTTGGGTTTTTCGGGTTTTGGGTGAAAAGGCAACGTTTTTACGGATGGAACTGAAAGATAATCACGGATTTGAGTTCCTTAATGGAAAACGAACGTTTTGAATGCAACAGGTTCGGGATCTTGACATGATCAGACCCGAATGCGAAAGTTAGGTTTTTCGCGAAGAACAGGTCGTGCGCACTTGCTAAGTGCGCACGGAGCAGGTCCTGCGCACTTGCTAAGTGCGCAGGAAGAGGAACCTGCGCACTTGCTAAGTGCGCAGGAGGACGGACCTGCGCACTTGCTAAGTGCGCAGGAGGAAGGACCTGCGCACTTGCTAAGTGCGCATGAAGCATGGTCTTCGCACTTGCTAAGTGCGCAGGAAGCAGAGTCTGCGCACTTGCTAAGTGCGCAGACATCATAACTGATTAAGTGAAGTCAGTATGTTAGAATGGTTAAACCGTTAGAGTCGGGATTGGTCTGATGTGTATTTAACTAATCAATTCAGATCTGAAGTGACGTTGTTGGACCTTCGTTTAGGACAACCCATATTAGCGTATCAGGTGAGTTCTAGAAGCCCTCTTTTAAATGTTTTTATATAATGTTTTCGGGCTGGTGTGTACACGTATGAAATGTTGTTTTATAAAATGATGTTTATGAAACTACGTTTACGAAAGGAAATGATTTGGAACGAAGGGTTTATGGAAAGAAAGTTTATGAACGGAATGTTTACGAACGAATGTTATAAAGAAATGGTTTAATGAAAAGGTAAAGGGTTTTGAAAGTGAAGGAAAGGTTTTATGAAAAGAAAACAAAAAGGGGCAAAGGTTTTAAAGAAGTCATTACAAATCTAATATGTCGAATGAATGAAATTGACGAATGAAGTCTGGGAACGAGATTCCCAGCCTTGTGGTAGATTATGGACAGCGAGCCATAGTTGCCATAAGAACAACATGGGTAGTGTCTTAGTGGCCTGCCAATGGTTTTGATGTTGTACAACTGGTAAGGGAGTAACGACGGTTACTCGGGTGATGGCGATCATCCTAAGTGAATGGTAATGGGAAATCAATGACGGCGATACGTAACCGTTGATTCCCAAAGGAAAGATGCGTGTTAGGCAATGACGGCGATTCGTAACGGTTGACCCCACGTAATGAACGGTTGTGGCAATGACGGCGATACGTAGCGGTTGCCCACAACATTAAAGGTTCCTACGGGGACATAGAGACGCGTAACGATACATATTTTAGATAGTAATGTATGACTTAAATGAATGTTAATGTTTTAAACAAATGATCCGTTCAATGTGTTTAAATGTGCGAAGGTTTACGAATGAAAGGCCCTGTTTTCTTATACGAATGTTAAACCCTAATGAATGTTTGAATGATGAACCATTTCTTAAATCGAACGAAAACTAGAACTCACCAGCGTAGCTGACGTTTTTAAGTGTACACATTCAGGTTAAGGCAGGTTATGAGGATGGACGGTGATGCTTGGCTAGAGATGAAGAGTTACCCGACTGCTTTGAAGACTGGCATCCCGTTATGTTTAGTTATGATGTAAATATGTTTTAATCAATGTTTACGCTTCCGCATGTATGAACAACGATTAAGTTATGTTTAAATGAAATTTTCCGCTGCGTTATTTGATATTCATGTTTAAGAACTGTTTGTGAATGAGTAAATCCAACAAGTGAGGCCTCCCGGGTTTGGGGCCTTACAGTTTGAATCACACCCCACGCCGCTACGAGGAAACTCCCAACTATGAGAAAACCATGGCAAAACCTGTAACAATTTTTATAATATTATTTAGAAAGTTATAAGGCTACCACTTAACCAAAAGCCTGAGCTCTTGTTTGTGGAAAGGAGTAGCCGAGGTAACAAGGAATAAAATTATTTTTGAGGACGGTGACCGATCCCTAGCAAAGCTTATTGAAGAAATAAAAATTTTGGGGTTTTGTGGATCGGGAGCAGATCCAGAGCCAGCTCCATCACATGGGACCAGTGGAAAAGATTCGATTTGTCCAGTTTAAATTAGTTTAGTCTTTGGTGTTGGTTTTTTGTATAAACTTTTGTAATTTGGTGAAATTTTGCTAGTCCGTGGCTTGCTATTGGTGATATAAAACTTTTTTGTTGGTCGTTAAAAAAAAAGTAGCGGAGTTAAACCACATACATAAAGTATGGAGTAAACTTTGTTTTTGGCCCCTGTGGTTTGGCCTGTTTAACTCTTTTAGTCCAAAAAAAGAATCTTTTAACATATCAGCCCCTGAGGTTGTATTTTTGTAACCATTTCAGTCCATGATACTAACTCTGTTAATTTTTCTGTTAAGTATAGGGGCATTTTAGTTATTTTATTTTTAAGTAAACTACTTAATCTTTTCAGTTCAATAAAAACTTTTTTAGGCTTTTTCATAAAACTTTTTTCTACTTTTTTTAAAAACGTTTTTTTTTTATTTTTTAAAATCATTTTTTTTTGTTTTTTTTCGTAAGAACGTCTTTTTTGAATCTTTTTAAAAACGTTTTTTCACTTTTCTAAAAAACACTTTTTTAACTTTTTTTCATAAAAAACGTTTTTAAAAACATTTTTTTAGTTTTTTTTATAAAAAAGTTTTTGACTTTTTTCGTAAAATGTTTTTTTAACTATTTTAAAAACGTTTTTTTTTTACTTTTTGAAAAAAGACATTTTTGAATCTTTTTAAAAACATTTTTTCGTTTTTTTATAAAAACGTTTTTTAGCTTATTCGTAAAATATTTTAACTATTTTAAAAACGTATTTTTTTAAATAGTTCACTATTTTTAAAACTAGTTCACTCAAAAAAGTAAAAAAAAAACGTTTTTAAAATAGTTAAAAAAAACATTTTATAAAAAGCTAAAAAAAATTTATAAAAAAACTAAAAAAATATTTTTAAATCGCTTTTTATGAAAAAAGTTTTAAATTTTTTTTTATCAAAAAACGTTTTTAAAAAGATTCAAAAAAGACGTTTTTACGGAAAAAAGAACTAAAAAAATAATTTTTAAAAGTAAAAAAAAACGTTTTTAAAAAAAGTAGAAATTTTTTTTATGAAAAAATAAAAAAAAAAGTTTTTATTGAACTTAAAAAATTAACTAGTTTACTTAGAAATAAAATGACTAAAATGCTCTTATACTTAACAGAAAAGTTAACAGCGTTAGTGTCATGGACTGAAATGGTTATAAAAATACAATCACAGGGGCTGATATGTTAAAAGATTCTTTTTTAGACTAAAAGTGTTAAACAGACCAAACCTGTTGGAACAAAAACAAAGTTTACTCTAAAGTATGGTTGTGGGGCACAAGGACGCCTATTATTTGGTTACAAATGATTTAGCACACCTTGTCATGACTGGTGACATTAAAGTAATTTTGTACACATTACTTTTTGGGAATTGATTTTTGTTTAAAAACAAACAAAATATAGTCTTTATATTTTTATTTTAATCTTCAGTTTTACAATTTTAATCATCATCTAAAACTTAAAACACTAAACAAATTACAAATTACAACCATCACTTATATTTTTTCCTTTTATGTATATTTTTAACTTATATCAATTATATTGTTTTTTGGTTTTTCAGATGGGTTCCAGCGGCTAAACCGATCCAATCAGTAACAACTAAAGTGTTCAGATTTAATAAGAGCATTCACATTCGGTTTGGTATAAGTTTGTGAGTGGGTTTTGTATATTTTAAGCAGTGGCTTAAAGCGGTTGTGAGTGATGAGAGAGAAAATGTATAAATTTTTTGTATATATAAGGATAAATGTAGTGATTTTTAGTGTAATTATAAAGATAAAAATATAAAAAGTATTATTTAATTAAAAAAGAGAAACAAAATTAATGATTTTTAATGTAGTTATAAGGATAAGGAATATAAGGAACCGAGTACGAATACTTTAACCGGTCATGTTTTCAAACAATAAATCAAAATGACCAAGAGATCTTTTTTTTAAGTTGTAATTATAATTAATCAGGGTATCTAGTCCCACAATCTTAGGTTATCATGTTATTCTTTACTCCTTGCTCAGTCATATTTCTCCACCCTCATCATCACTAAACCATGAATCACTTCGTCGTTTTTCTTAAATATAAATGATATTATTATATTTTTAAATAATACACATGTAAACAATTTGATTATAAGATTAATGTTATTTAAAAAACAAAAAAGTACACTACTATAAATTGAGAAAACACAAATGTAAAATACCAACAAAAAAAATAAATAATCTACTCCTCGTTGTCATCGGGTACTAGTCGAAGTGCGTAAAATGTTTCACCAAAGTTACCAATCCAAGCACGCACCAAAACAATTACGAGACCAACAAATATTTTATTTTGAAACCAACTGAGTTTCAATAGATTTATAATGGAATGTTCATAAAATAATTTAAACAGCATTGTGTATATCCTTTTTAAATTTAACAAACACACGTTAATTCAATTAGTTCGAACCGTGAGTTGGGTCACGATGGCGAGGCGCCTGTTTCACGTGTGAATGGGGGGTGCCAAGTTGGCTCCAGACACTGCAAAATTGAGGGATTGTTTCTGCCATTTATCAAATCACATATACTTTTATGTAAAATTGAATTATATATGTATAGTGTTAGACGATAACATGATCAATCACACAAGGCCCTAAAAGATTACACTCACCAATGGAGTCAACCTCAACCGGACACTATGAGCTTTCAGAACCCATTTTATCAAAGCACGGAAATCCTGGCGAGGCGGTGAGCTCAGAACTGGAAGAGATACTGTCAGACACGAGTTTGAGTTCCTTTACGCGATTAAAAAAGGCGACGACCATCGAGCTGAAAAGCTTGTTCTGGCTAGCAGGTCCGGCAATCATAGTGTATTTACTGAACAACGTGACGTCGTTGTCGACCCAAATCTTTTGCGGCCATCTTGGTAACCTTGAGCTAGCGGCCTCTTCCCTTGGCAACAATGGCGTCCAACTTTTTGCTTATGGGGTCATGGTAAGAAAACAGAAAAACTAAATCCAGTCATTTTGCTTATAGGTTTTTTTTATTGATTTATAGTTAAATAGTATAACCAAAGACTTATAAGTTTTATAAAATGTTATAGATTATACAGACGACTGTTCAACCAGAAATTATCAAGTACTAATATACATCATTTAATTTGTTCACCAACTCACCAAGTTCCACGATTTAACACACACCTATATATGTATATATAAAGAATTCAAAGGAAAAATTAGAATACTAACATTAGAAAAATAATATCAGACCATTGTGTCTAATGTCAGATAATCGTGTCAAATATTTTTAATTACAGTTTTATATAAAATACATCAAAAACAGTAACAAAAATAACATGAAATTAGTTATCTAAAACACAATAATGAATACATACAATAAAATGATGAAAAATATTTGACACAATGACCAGATTTGACATTAGACACAATGACATGACGTTTTTGACACAATGACCAATATGTCATCCCTTCAAAAACAATAAAATGACACATGTAAAGCTCAGAATCATTTTACCTCTTTTAGATTAAATACTTTTTTTACTATAATTCAACCCATATATATATTATAGATGTATATATAAAAGATTATATTTGTAACAAGTGTGAGAAGTAATTGTGGCTCTTTATTAAAGCAAATTAACAACTAAGATGAGATTGTGACAATTTCGTAATAAACTATAAGATACTTCTGGATGTGGGGTGAAAAAAAAACCATAATTGTTGTCTTTTTATTTAGTTTTGCTATTTATTTAAATACAAATAACTTTCATAAAGTTCAATAATTAAAAAAAATATATACTATATAATCAACCTTTTTGTTATACTTAGAAAAGTACTTTTAAAAGAAATATATTGATTAACACTGCATTTGACTTATTTACCTCCATCCTACGATACAATGTCACATCATGATAGTTTCTCACTTTTTAGAATTTTTTTTTAAAAATGAGTTATAGGAGATTGTGTAATCACATTTGAGGCTTTTCTCTCTAAGTTGATACATATGGGGTTGTCGCCATTTGGAAGGGCGACAACTTTCCCAAAGTCTCACTCCAATCATTTGATTTGTCAGGGCAGTCAGTGAACCCAAAGTTGTCGCCCTTTGGAATGGCGACAGCTTTCAGTCACACCTTCATCTCATATTCAAGATCATAGTCAGGATCATAAATACTTAGAAAAGTCACGATTTTAACTTTTAAGCCTTCTACTAACACATCCTTTATGTATTATGAACACCTAAGTGTACTTAAATTGTTATTTTTCTTTTTAGCTTGGGATGGGAAGTGCCGTAGAGACATTATGTGGGCAAGCATATGGGGCTCATCAATTTGAAATGCTCGGTGTTTATCTTCAAAGATCAACCGTCCTTCTGATGGTCACAGCAATTCCACTTATGTTTATTTACATATTCTCTAGACCACTCCTTCTCTTGATTGGTCAATCCAAGGAGATTGCCACTGCGGCTTCGCTGTTCATCTTTGGCCTCATCCCCCAAATCTTCGCATACGCTGCTAACTTTCCAATACAGAAGTTCCTTCAAGCTCAAAGCATTGTGAACCCGAGTGCATACATTGCTGCTGTGGTTCTTGTGATTCATGTTCTACTAACATGGCTCGCGTTGTTTGTGTGGGACTGGGGCTTATTAGGTGCATCTTTAGTGTTGAGTTTTTCATGGTGGATCGTTGTTGTGGCGCAGTTTGTGTACATAGTGAGGAGTGATCGGACTAATAACAAGACGTGGACCGGGTTCAGCATGCAGGCATTTACGGGACTTTGGGCGTTCTTTAAATTATCTATCGCGTCTGCTGTAATGTTGTGTTTAGAGGCGTGGTACTATCAAGTATTGGTTTTGATAGCGGGTTTGCTCGAAAATCCTGAAATAGCATTGGATTCACTTGCTGTATGCACGACTTTACTTGGATGGGTGATCATGATTTCATTTGGGTTTAATGCGGCCGCCAGGTTTGCTTCCAATAAACTCTCCTTACGAAGTAGAGGTTGTCGTTAGATCGAGATAGAAATCCGTCAATATACAATGTTTTCGCTATTGCTTAAAAATGCTTATCGTGATGGTGGAAACATGACACGAAGCTAACATAAAATACACAGGTTTTGGTTTAGTCTAAAAAGATTCAGGTCAACCCGTGAAATCATTTAACTAAGCAGGTCATATTTGTTCAACCTAGTATGTTCACGGGCTAACCCATTTAAACATTTTATTTTGAATATCTTTTTTCTTAAATTGTGTTTTATGTCACGATTATGGATTTTATGCAAAAACTTTAAACTTAAAGGAGAAGCTGACATCAAGTTTTATAATTTTTACATAATTGTTTAATACGCATTTATATTTTTAGTTATAAATTTATAACTAGAGTATTAAATTGTAAAAAGTAAAAAAGAAATAAAAATTAGGTTATACAAGGTGTTTTCGTATCAACCCGTAAATATTCAATCGGAAAAGAAACTCTGATAAAAATAAATCATGTCAAACTCTGATAAAAATAATGTAATAGGAAAAGAAACTGTAAAAAAATGAATCAATCGAAGCCGGTTTAACGGCTTCTACATTTGTGCTTCGATAACTGCTCAGTATCATGCACAATTGGATTTTTGAAAAAAATTGCATCGAGATATAGATAAAAGTAAGCACGTAGAAGCGTTATATTCAGAATTTTATAGAACTTCATATTTTGAAATTTTAAAAAATTTCATATCTTAAAAGTTATTTGAGAAAAAAAACAAATAATTATGTGTGCCACGTCTTACAACCTGGTTGGTAAAGAAAAGAGAAAAACACATCAAATGTGTAAATGAGAACTTTATTAAAATTCAAGGTTTGTAGTATAAATTGGTTAAAAGAAGTAAAAAAAAAGACTTTATTAAAGTTCAAGGTTAAATGTAAATCTGACATAATTCAAAGGCTTAAGTATAAAGTTTTTCAGAAAAACAAAAATTGGTTACATCAGGACCATCTTAATATATATAATATAATATTGAATAAAGTTTTAGAAAAAATATAAAAATAAATAAAGTAAACCCCATGTCAATCTAAACACAAGCTAAACGTGTTAATGGGTTCACCGGAAACCAACCCACTAAATGGTCTTCAAAAAATTGGCTTGTTTTTCAACGCACTTGAAGACAACCTAAACATGTTCTCCACTTCACCTCTTTTCATTTAAATCGTTAGGATTTTGTTGTTCTTTTCGTGTTTTTAGTGACGAAAAAATGTATAAATGACAGTGTGAGAGTCAGCAACGAGCTAGGGGCGGGGCATCCTAAATCCGCAGCTTTTTCTGTCATAATAGTGACTCTAAGCTCACTCGTGATCTCTTTGATATGTGCCATCATTCTCCTTTCTTTACGACATGTTGTTAGCTACGTCTTTACTGAAGGCGAAACTGTCGCAAATGCCGTCTCAGAACTTACCCCTTTCCTTGCAGTTTCCATCATCCTCAACGGCATTCAACCCGTACTTTCAGGTAAAAATCAACTTTCCTATTAGTTGTTTGATTTTGTCATCAAGGTTCTGTCTTGGTGGTCAGGGGGTTTTCCCAAAGGGTTTCCCCTCTGTGGAGATCATGGGTTCAAATCTTGCAATGTGCACTTCATAAAAACTAGGAACACCCTCTGCATATTTCGAATTCCTTACTGGTAGACTGGTGTACGAGCCTCCACTGGTGGGACATGTTAGTTGAGCTCACACCATTAAAAAAAAAGTTGTTTGATTTCTGTAATAAATGAGATATTGTTATAAATGACGAATGACATTGGATAGGGGTTGCTGTTGGATGTGGATGGCAAGCATTTGTTGCATATGTGAATGTGGGATGTTATTATGTGATTGGAGTTCCACTTGGTTCCTTTTTGGCCTTCAAGTTTAATCTTGGTGCTAAGGTACAACAAATTGTTATTTTATTTTATCAAATTATTTACTTCTTAAACCTTTTTTTGTTAGAATAAATTGCAAAAATGTGAAAATCACATAAAAAAAACTTTTACATATTATTTTAAATATGATACATAAGACAAGTTTTTTTTTATCAAATTATTTACTTCTTTTCTATTGATCGGCGTCGAAGGGATCAGTCAAAGATAAGATAATTAGTGTGTCCTAATCATCTTAAACTAGTTGGGGTAAGAAGGGTGTCGAACCACAAAGAGTTTGTGGTTGGCGTTTAACTTCAATCGACAAAGTGATTTATGAAGTTGCATGAGTCTTTCTAACCAAACACGAGTAATGGTTGAGATTTAAATTAACCACTCAAGTGATCAATGATAATTACTGACAAACGACTTATATCAATCAAGTAATAAGTAGCAAACAAACGATTTAGATTGTAAACAATGATTATAAATGAATCACTCTCGGGTTCAAGTTAATTAGTAATTAGGAATCACCACGTCAAAGATATGAGTTCAAGTAATCACAAAGGTTATTTAGGTTTATTAGATCAAATTCCTAATCAAGAACATCAACAATCATCTATCATAACCAAATGGTGCAAGAAAACCTTCACAAATGAATTATGGACAATTGTATCCAATATAGCCTTAGAACAATAAACAAACCTTAACACAAACCAAAGGTTATAAAAATTATCATCACACGAGATCAATGATGCAAGAAAATCTTAACACTAATAAGTTCATAACAATATAAAACGTAATATTTCGAGTATTTCAAACCAAACAATTACAAGAAATAGTTTCTCAATCCATTAACATGATAAAACACTAAAAACTTACATAACACTAAACGATTATTCATAAAAAAATACTCAACTAAAAATACTCAATTACGTAACACAAATTAATTAAAATCAAAATACTAAATCTCACGATTCTCGTCCGGGAAGAGCGTGTCCCTACAGCCTTCGATCAATAATTTGCTGCAAAAATCTCGTCCGGGAAGAGCGTGTCCCTACAGTCTTGTCCGATCAATAATTTGCTGCAAAAAAATCGATTTGTGTGCCACACACACAACTGCCGTTTTTCTGTTTTGCCTCGGTTTGCGTGTGATGAGATCCCTTTTCTTTTATCCCCATCTCGATTTGTGTGAAAACCCCTTGTATTGTACACTCCCCAAATCCAATTGCCGTCAACTCACAAAAAAAAAACCTCCTTTTTTTTAAGACAAATTTTATTCACAAACGAACCCTTAAAAAAAGGGGCATCACCACGAAGAAACATTAAATTACATCATTGATCTCACGAGATACATTTATTTTTGGATCTATTAGAATAGCCCTGTAGACTTAATATTTGGTGGTATATTCAATCTTGATAGGCTTGTTAAAAAACCTTTTATAGTTCCAAGTTAACCAAAAGAACCAACAAGAAACAATGATAATTCTGTGGAAAGCCTGAGTTCTTGATCCCAATCTTACAGTGAATATCCAATAAATCTCAAACCAATAAAGTAAAGATGAGGAACACAACACTACCTCCAAATTGTTGTCCTCCTAATTGTTGTCCAACCTTTTTAAATTTCCATTGGACCATATGATTTCTTCTTCACGTGTACAATTAGTCAACAACCCAATTAGCCCACTTAAATTATTTATTAACTTAATTCATTCTCTTTTCTTTTGATTCCTATAATGCGAAACAAGAACATCTCTCAAAGAGGTTGTGGTGTAGTGGTTGAGGTAATGTCCAAAGTTTTAAGGGACCCGGGTTCGATTCCCGCCAGCACCATTAATTTCCGCGGCATCACAAATGAGGCTTAGTTCTTAGGCTGATGCACCTGGGTTTTACCCAAGCTGATCCAGGGTTCGAGCCTCGGCTCTCCCTCAAGCCCGGAAGGGGCCGTATTGGTTGGGATTTTTCCTTGAAAGCTCTCCAACTCTGTCGCCAAGTGGACCATGTTAAGACAACATATTGACCAGAGTTGGACGAGGCTCTCCAATGTGACGGGGGGTGCTACGTCACAACATTCAATGTTCGCATTTAAAAAAAACGAGAACATCTAATTATATATTTTCTTTTTCTAAATAACAATATTTATTTACTTTAATTTGTATTAAATGTCACATTAAATATATCTCTACTAACTTAATCATTTTTAGCTCGTTTACTTCTTTAACCTATAAAATATAAAAATCAACCAAAGTAAATTGGTTCACACATAGTTAGGGTTAAAAACATTCAATTAAATATATTACGCACGTGTAAATCAAGCGTTCATCACCTATTAAAGCGACATATTGTGTTAAACATGTGAAAAATAAAATGATTTTTTATCGGCTTCTCTTTTTTTCTCTTCGATTATATATGAATATCTTTCACACACTACATATAAGTATTTATGTGATTCTCACGTTTCTTTTTATAAAATTGGTTATGTATTAAATGTGTCTATAATGTTCAATATGCATTTCATTTCTTTTTCTTCATGAAACTTAGGGTATATGGTTGGGCATGATCGGGGGTACGGCGTTGCAGACGGTTATTCTACTATGGGTTACGTTCCGAACGGATTGGGACAAAGAGGTAGTTTTAATAAACTTGAAATTGGGGTATAATTTTAATTATTTTTATGTGTTTATATAGTAGTTGAAAAATAAATAATGTTAATTTTACAACTTTATATGCGACTATACTCTATTAAATGAAACCTTATACAACTATTAAAGGCGATACTGATACAGGTATATATGAATTTTTCAGGTGGAGAAATCAAAACATCGAGTGAATCTATGGCACCACGAGAAGAAAGAACCTTCGATAAGTAGTTAAAGAGGCAATTGCATCTTAAATAAGGAGCAGATAATGTATGATCTGTCACTTTCAAGATTATTTTTGGTTAAAATTGCGATAAGTTGTTTTAAGGTTTAAATCTTGGTCCATGACAACAAAACGTGATAAGTTGTTTTGAGGATTATTTATGGTTAAAATTGCAATAAGGTATTACGCTAGCCAGATTAGAGTCAATCTGCATCATTGGCCATGACAACAAAATGACTTAGTGATTTACAATTTACGGTTCAAATTTGTATTATTCTAGTCGTCTTTTCCTTAAATCATGCCTTATACATCAGAGATTTCGTCCCAAAACATATTCATGTTTCATATATTATCTTGGCGATTTTAGTATCATTAATTTCGTTTTATTTTAAGTGGATTTACTTAAATTCAAAGTTAAGTTACAATATGTATCGATACAAGTTAGGATATGTGAAGTGCATGCTTGTTCGAGACTAATATGATTTCGGGTACCTAGTAACCTTGAGGGTTCAAAGGGGCAACCCCCATCCTTTGGGGGGGGGGGGGGGTTTGGGGGATGCGTCTGAGGCAAGGTCCAAGGGGCAGGGTCAGTAGTGAGGGTTGTGACACCTAAAGTTTTGGGTTAAACTTGCAAAGTATGTAAACTATGTGGGTTTGAAGTGTAAGGGTGCCATTTGTACAATTAATCGTTCTTGGTATTCGATTGTTTGGCTCGGTTAAGTGGTTGTCGATTTATGTGTGTGTGATTAGGCTGATTACAATGGTGGTTTTGGTGGGATAGTCGGTTGATAGTGACAGTAATCGGCCTAGGTGGCAATCAACCATGGAGGTGGCTGGCGGGTGTGGCCGATGGCAGTTGTAGGTTTCAAAGCGGCAAACCAAGGTTCTATGTCGAGGGATGGTAGCTGCAAAGACGAAAACTCACGACTCGACAGTGGTAGTGCCTACGATATCTGTCCATCGGCACTAAGGTGGCTTGAGAGGGTGTAACGATGGTGGGGGTGTTAACAACATGGGTGATGCGATCGTTGGTGGAACCGTGGAGGACAACAAGTGATGGCGACAGAGGGCAGATTAAGTCGAACTCGTTTCCGGATTCGAGTTAGCTGATCGAAACATGTTGGGTTTTCCGTGTACGTTTCTAAAATTTCATAAAGCAGCTGAATAGTTGACACGAGAACAAATCATCGGGGCCGGTCCCGAGAATCCTCAAAATGTTTTGGGCCCGGGACATGTAAAAAAAAGCATGCCCCATAATATAAAATCATAATGGCATAATAAAAAACTACAACAAATTAATAACAATTAATGAATCATACATAACGATTAATGGATCATGATGCATACATACCCTGCCCACTTATTTTGTTATTTTTTAATAACTTTGAAAATCTGGTGGGCATTTTTTAATTTTTAAGTGAGTTAATAGGATAAATAGATAATACAAGTAGTGGACCTCTTTTTAATTTTTAAGTGAGTTAATATGATAAATAGATAATACAAGTAGTGGGCCCATTTTTAATTTTTAAGTGAGTTAATAGGATAAATAGATAATACAAGTTGGGCCTTTTATAAATATATATATAAAAATTTTAAAACTACGGGCCACTTAGGAGACCGGGCCCCAAACGGTCGCCCCCCCACCCCCAAGGGCCGCCCCTGCAAATCATAGATCCCCCACTATGGTGTCGAGTGTTATGAAGACTTCTTGGTTTGTTGAATTAGATGAAACCGGCTAAAGGAAATCCAAAACGAGTCAAGGAACTTGAGATTGCTAGCTAGAACCACATGAAACGTTAAAACCATACTTTTTTGGATTGCCCTTGATTGACCCACCAAGGCCGAGACCGATTTTTGGCCTCCTCTTCCTTGTGTGTCACCGAGAAGGAGAGGGGAGGGGGGACTTTTGGTTGGTGTGTGCTAGGGTTATGAAACACTAAAAATGAGATGTCAATAATAAGACCTCTTAACCCCTATTTATAATCCTCACATAGTAACCATAGTCGCCCTTAACTTTGGCTACCTAAAGACCAAGACATTAAGAGAGTTAGGGTTTACTAACTTAGCCACCAAGTTTAATTAAATAAATCATATTTATTTAATTTGTGATTTAGGTTTAAAATATATTTTTAATCAAAACAATTTTTGAGTATCTATACTAATAAATAAGTAAAAAATTTGGACACATGGCATCTATGTAGGCCATGACTGATTGTGTTTTCCCGCCCATACTCCCACACGCTTTTTCTGTAGGAAAACATTCGTTTCACTAATTTACCCTAATTTTAATCCCAAATCTCCTCTACCTCACAAATCCTCTTCGTCTCCTCCACGATCACCGCTTCCATGCCGTTTTCTTCCACACAAAAGGTACGATTCCTTTTCTAAACTGAGTATCATTCCTGATTTTATTACCTTTTCCTTCGATTCATTCCACTAATATGTTCTTCTTTGGATTGATTCCATTAATCCATTTTCGCCGATTGTTACACGCCGTTTTCTTCCACGTAGAGGTACGATTTCATCTCTATCACGTTTATTAAAGTTATTTTCTTTGTTTCTTTTTTCCATTAATCCGTTTTGATTCTTCTTTTACGAAATTTCCTTCTCACATGCCAGCAGAGAGGGCACCAAATGCCTAAACAAAGACAAGAACCAACGTCGTCCCTCTACCACACGGGCTCGACCCTACGCACTGGGTGGTGCTAGGTTCCATTTCTATTGGGTTGGATGAATTTTGCGGGTTTAGTTTCAGTTTACGGTTCCGTTTGCAGTCTGCTTAGAGTTTGAGTTAATTTCTATATATTTGTTTGCTATGTTTATGATCTTCGAACGTTTTTAGACATTATCTAATGTTTGTGTGAACGATTAGAGTATAAGGAAACAATATTTTTTATTGTTTAGGGTTTTGTGGAAGGTTGCACTCCTTATTGGAGAAAATAAAAATTAAAGTTTTTATTTATTATTAATGTAATTTTTTTAATTATTAATGTAATTTTTTTTATTATTAATGAATAATATTTATTATGTTTTATTTTATTTATTAATGAATATTATTTATTATGTTTTATTTTATTTAAATAAAAATTAAAAAATAAACATTTAATTATCACACCACTACAATCACACGGGTATACCCCTTTGCCAAGTGATGGGTAGTGTGATAATGAGGATAGTGACGTGGCCCCACGTGGCGTGCATTTTATTATCACATCACACCATAATCACATGGGTATACCTCATGCTCTAAGAGCGTTATGTATTAAAAGTTATAAAAAGCATAACTATAATTTAAAACAAAGAACTGAAAACTAAAATATTAATTAGTCATATCAATATGTTGTAAATGATATATATTTTGGTAATTAACCCTCGACAAAATCACCAGAATGACTATTGTAACCAATCAAGTTAAAAAAAGAAAAAAAGAAAAAAAGAAAATATGACAAGAAGGCAAAATCACAAGTGATACGTTAAAGCTAGAATAAAATTTAGTACGGCCAAAGGCAAATCACCTAAAATGGTATGACCAAAAGGCAAAATCACCTAAGGTTGTACGGGATGGAACCGGGATGGGAAGGGAGGTGCGGAAAGGAGGCTGAGGTGGTGACGACGTGGAAGGAATTGTCGGGAGGAGAGGAGGGATTTTCAGGAAGGCCATCACGATGTGGGTTCAAGGGGGTATAAATTATTGTAAGAGAAAGGTTATGTGGTATTTAGGTGTAAAAATTATTGTTAGAAAATGTGAAAGTGATTGGCTAACATAAAAGTAATAACTAATAAGATCTACAAGATAAAATCGCCTAAAATCGCCGTATGTTGCCATCAAAATACCTTGTCACTTTTTTGGGATCATGATTATTGTCTTTTTGACCTAACATTTTTGTCATTGCTAGCCTTGTTAGCCATATTATTTAGAAACATGAGTCCAAATCTTTACTCATAACACAATAACCCTTTACGTATAATCAAAATGCTCGTCGTGAATCATGAAATAACTTTATATGAATTTTATATCTAACACTTAAACATTTTTGTAACATTACCCTAAGCATACGTAAGTTGTGGTTGAACTATAGCAATGCTACATCATGGATCAAAACCAACAATGTAGTGCTTTAAAAAAAACTATGAATAAAACTCACTTTATCCATTTACATGTTTACACACCTAACATAACTCTCTTTTGTTTGAAATGATATATATATGCAATTATGCTACAAAAACTTGGTAAACTAATGTAGTAATGTGTGTGCAATGTTGGGGCAAACCCGTTCGGAACTCCAGACCTGTAAGGTAACAACGACCACAGTTTCAAATTCCTTAGTTGTGGCGCGCTAATGAGCTTTGGAAAAGTATGAGCCGCTATAAAAGATGTATGGAGGTTAAAACGGGTTAATGAAAAGCATTAAAGACGAATGGAACTCGCCGACTCGATGGCGTGTCATATGACAAAAGGTAGACCCTTTTCTGGACCATACCATGGACTAAACTAACCACGTGACATGCATAGAAGAATCATTCGTCGCTACAAAACACATGTGTGTATAGTCAGTACAATACCAACTACAAAAACCGTATAAACACTTATAACTATTACTTTAACTATAATATATAAGACGGTTATATAACCACACCCTCTTTGCCTTTCTCTTTTTCCATTATATATGCTCAACACTACATAAAACTCATTTTGGTTGTAAAAAAGAAACACGATCCTCTTTGCACTGAAAATAAATGAGAGACGGTTTTGTGTGATGATTTTAATGTTATTGATCGGTTCTATTTATGTACACTTTATTTCATGTTAATTAGTACATACATTGTATGCATTATCATTTGTTTTTATATTTTGTAGGATTGAACAGGCAAATTAGCTAAACCGATAAACTAATAGTAAAATGGAAGTAATTGCTATGGAAATGTCTTCAAATCAAATTATATGACTCTGGTCAAATTACTTGAGTTTAATCAAGAACAAATTTGTTGTGGGTTGGAAATAAAGGAAAGCAACGAAAGTTGGGCTCGATATGATGGGTTATTATGTCAAGTTACAAAGAATTATAAACGAATTTAGGAGGTGTGAAGATTGAAAGGGAAATGAGTATAAACATTGTTACAGGTTAGTAGGTGTGAAGTACATACTTGTACAAGACTATGCTCATTTCTAGTACCTCAAACCCGATGGTTCAAGGGGGCGAAGCTCCCTTATGTATATTGCCATGTGGTAAAATAAGTGGTTTGGGTCAGACATTATTAACAAGTCAAAACAGGTTCGGGCCAAAGCATAGCAAATTGGTTTAGGTTAAAATGGGATAGGTCACAGTAGGTTCACCCATTATATTTTTGTGGCGGGTGGCATTGTCGTTTTTTGGGCCCTAAAATAATGGCTTTAAGCTTATATATCATACATCATTTGTAGCTACTAGTTATTGTTCCCCTATCGTTAAAGCAATTTCGTTCCACTGTTTTAACCACAAGTTGTGCATAAGGCTTCGTAGTGAATCGATTCTCAAGATACAATAACGCAACGTATATAGAACCTATTATTAACAAACCGATTGAACTACCGAGATATCAGGCACTTCAGTAACTAAAGAATCGTGTTCAAATCCTAACACGATCGTTTAGCAATCCATATCAAACAAATATAGAAGTGTTGGATAAAATACTTAGTTATTAAATAAGTTTATATAACATTACTAAATAAAGTTAAAATAAAACCTTATGAACGAAAATCAAAGTTACAAAAATCACTTGATGGTTTTCCTATTGGGATCCTAAACGTCGTTATACAATCTGTTACGACGATTCATCAAATTCAGACCACTACGGGGACGATTGTTTGAGAAATCAAGACATTAATAATCCTTGAAAGATGGCGGGAATGGGGCAACTGATTGTAACAGATACGATCTTGTCTTTCATGTGGGTTTGGGCAGGCGTTATCGTCAGAATAATCGTCCAAAATGTGAAGCTTCTGAATTCTTCAAGTGTTGTATCACCGTTGTTAACATGTTCTTATTTGGTTAAGTTCACAAATGGCGGGGCTTATAATCCTGTTGTTGCTTTTACCAATGCCATTAATGGAGATTTTGTTACATTTCTATTCAATGTTGGAAGAATCCCCTTTCAGGTTAATTGCGTATTTTTAGAAAAAAAAAATTCTTAATTTATTTTGTTTTTTGCTTCATTGATGAAATATGAATGGAGGTTATGCAATTTATGTCAATATGCACATTCTGTAGTTAATGTTTGTTTTTGAAGAATTAATTAGTTTAGGTTCTTTGATTCTTTTCCTTGCTTGATTGAATGCCAACTAGGGCTGACGAACCGAGAAAAAAAAAGCTCGAGGCACCTCGTTTATTTTTTCTTTAGTTTTTTAAGTTTTATAGTTTTTATACATATTGATATATAAAAAAACAAAAAAGATGATATTTTTAACATACTTAAAATGCAGAATTTATAATTCAATGCATAACCAAGTTCTAATAATTGTAAGCTCACCATTACGCTGTCGGGAGTTTCTAAAATCTACTTCTTGGAAGAAAATGAATATTGTTGGGCTAATCGGTTTGTTCATGGGCCACGGGTCATGGATTGGATTAGCAATTAGTTTATTTATTTAGTAACACGTTTTTAATTAGTTTATTGAGTCAAAGTAGTTAGTTAGTGGTAAGTTATTTTTCTTTTCTTGAGATGCAAGGGTTAATTTCTCTATTTATGTAATTTGTTTTGAGTTAAATGAATTAAGAGATTGTCAAGCAGAACATCATGAATTCAATTTCTTTGTACTATTATACTAAATCAAAAGGGCCTGAACCAATAAATATTAGGGCTAGGGAGATATCAGATCAACGCTGCATATTCTGCACCATCTTTTTGATAACTTTTTTAATTAAAAAATGGCCATAGTTAATGTTATAATTTAAATATATTAATTTTTTTTGCTTTAGTTTAAACAAGCCAAACGAGCGAGGTCACCTGGGCTTGTTTACAAACCGAATCATTTTTTTGAACAGACCTATCAGCCAACGAACATACATATAGATATAGAAATAGATACAGATACACGAGCTTTCAGCACACGTGATCAGCTAAGCCTTATTTGATCATATCTACCAAATTATCTTAACAATTGGATAATAGTTTTATTATTATGCACAAACTTATATGTGATTATCAGGTGTTCGGATCGATCATGGGGGTGAGGCTTATTCTTGAGACTTTTCCTGAAATATGGCGTGGGCCGGAACTGATTATCAACCTTCATCAAGGTGCATTGACAGAAGGGTTATTGACATTCACACAAGTGCTGATTACACTAGGTCTTGATAGAAACATTCATGACAGTTTCTTCAGGAAAACTTGGATGAATAGCATCTTAAAACTCGCTCTTCATATACTCGGATCAGATCTAACCGGTGGATGCATGAATCCAGCTGCTGTAAGTATCCCCATCTACCCTTCAGTTTTACTAACCTTTCTCCTTTTTGTTGCATATATTTAATATAAAGAACTCAAAATTAGGTAGGTTGACTTTAACAAAGATAACAGAATTAGAGGTGGCAAAGTCAACACATTTAAATGTAAATGGGTCAATTCAGGTTGTGTATGTTGGTAACGGGTCAAAGAGGTAAAATAGAGAAAATCAGCTAAATAGTCAAACGGGTCGAAAGATTTCCGCCTACAACATGCTAAAACATTTTCTTAAAACAAAAAGATTACATTTTGATATAGTTTTTGTGACCATACTTTCTATGTTGGGTCAACCCTACACGACCCGTTTGACCTGCACATAGAAATTACTTGCTTTGATCCGAACCAGTTTTGACCAGTAACTGAACTAAGAAAGCTACTTGATTTGTCTACCTATCTTGATCTTCTTGTATGCAACATTTTTTCTTCATATTTGCATATTGACACAATTTTTTAATAAAAAAATTAGGTTGTTGGGTGGGCATATGCTCTTGGTGTTCATAAAACACAGGAGCATATAATTGTTTATTGGTTTGCCCCGATTGAGGCGAGTCTATTGGCTGTATGGATGTTTAGGCGTCTTGTACGTCGTCCAAGACCGGAGAAACAGAAGACTAACTGAAGGCGATTCTTCCACACATTTGCATAAAACTGGTCCTACATATAGAGATGAAGAATCCATTTACAGAATTGTACATTATAGATTTTCTTGCCTTCCAAACCTTTCATCTCCAAATTAGAGATACTTTGACTTTTTTTTCTAGTCAAACATGTATTTTTCAGTATCCAAAAGTGATGTATATTTATCATAGAATATCAAACATTCTTGTTATCACAAAGTTAGAGGTGCTTTGACTTTTACAAGTCAAACAAGTATTCTTTCAGATGTATTGTGCTGATGTAGTAATCATTTTGATTAAGTGTACATGCCAAATTTATGGTATGTTAAGAAAGAAGGGGGCATAATGACATATTTATATCAGCTCTTTTGTTCGTTGTATAATTTGAAAAAAAAAAATATAATATATATTTATTTTCTTGTTAAAGCAGATAATTATTTTAAATGTTTAAACAGAAAAGATTAAATGAATGAAAAGATAATTTTTATGTCATTCGTTTTTATTAGACTAGTATATATATTGATGTATGGTTTATAATTATTAGATAGTTCAAGGTAGTAATCAGTAAATATTGTACCTATAAATATCTAGCTTTACGTGAATGAATTCAGATTGGTGCTTTACGCTTTTAGTTTTTAACATGAACTAGCGGGCGTTAACCTGTATGCTGACGCATTGCGCCAGGCCGCCATCTCAGTTTCTGAACATGAAAACATGAACAAAGAAGAGCACGTAGTGACGGTATATTAAGAAATAACGAAAAAGTTATGTTGTTATACAAATGAATGTTAATAAAAACGAAAGCGAACAAAAAAAGTTCAATAAAAAGATAAATCATGTGAAACCATCACGTTGTTGTACAAACAAATGTTAATAAAAACAACAAAAAATCACTTAATGTAAAGATAAACTGTGTGAAAAACTTAGTTTGTTATTATTAGTTTTAAATAAAAATATTTAAGTTTGTTAATTTAGCTAAATATTTAAAAGAAATTAAATGATAAGTTGTTAAGATTCGTATAGATAAAATGAAAATAACAAGTTAAATTAAAAAGTAAAAAACATTAAAATTTTAAATAAGTAAAAAATATATATATCTAAAAGTTAAAGAAAAAAAAAAACGTTTTTCCTTTGCCTTTGCGTGGGAAAAGAGGAATGTTTTTTTTTAAATGTGAAGTTTTCTCAACTGATGAGGGTTTGTAGGTAAGAGTTGAAGTTGTTTTGGTTTATAGGTGTTCCGTTAATGGCATTTACGAAAGTGTCCTACGTGGCGAGTTCGATGAACGGGGTTTACATAACTCAATAAATAATCAATAAATGCTTACATGCTTAATGTTAACGAGATCGCACGGTTTGGACACGTGAACATCCGCGAATGGGACTCACGGAACTGGATAACATCTATCAAATTGAAGCACCCATATCAATTGCCATATCCAAATCTCTGATCAAATTGAAAGCCTCTTACGAAACACTCATATCCAAATCAACATTTAGTTCTCCACCGCCTCCTCTATCTCTTGAAAACCCTAAAAACATACCCCCATTTGGGTCAAACAACCTACAACAACACCGGTGGGGCCAAGAGACGAAGATGCGATGAAGAAGATGAGGAAAAAACAAACATATCCGGTTCTAGATCAAGTGAAGGGCCCGATGTACAAGTCGGGCGACTTATCTAAAAACTTTAGAATATTTGATTTTTTTGGTTTTTTTCTTAAAAAGTCACATTTGTGAATAATTTAGTATTTCAAGTTTGCATAATTTATTTATTTAAGCCTTTATATGTAATTAAAATTGAAAACTCACAGAAAAACGAAAATTGTTTTATACTTTGTACATATACACATAATTTTAATTTTTATATTATTTATAACGCCATCCAGTTCAACCAGTAAACCTCTAAGACATCGCATTATCCGGTCCAGTTCTCAAACGTTGCCGTTCAAAAAAATATAAAAATGAATATGAGCGTGACGGGTTTGGAGTGGTTTGGTCCGAGCGTTACTATTTCATCCTCTTCCTCCAAACCGAATCCCCAATCCTTTACCTACCACCCCACCAACCCCCTTGGTAGGTTCCATTCCCATACCTTTTAACCTAATTTATTCGCAGATCTGCATCAATTTTCTTCCTCTTCCGATTATCACTTATCTAATCCGATAAGTTCGAGGTAAAGCTTTTTTGTGCATTGTTTTGTTTCCAACTTTTATTAAGTCAATTATCTGATTTTGATTGTTCGATAAAATTGGATTTTTGTTTTGAATTTTGATTCCTAATGCATGATTTTGCCTAAGTCCAGATTTGCTTTAGCTTCAGTAGTTGACTGGATTGTACAGTTAAAACTAATTGTTTAATCAAAACTTTCTAAGTGGAGTAGGCCCCTTCATATCAATGCAAATTGCAAATAAATTGTTTCAGTTTCCAAACTTAAAAGTGAACTCTTGTAACTGATGATACTTGATTATTTTATACTTTTAGTTTATAAAAAGAAACAGCATATTGCTGCTTGTGTTAAATATTCTTTTTTTGTCAAAATTGATCTCAGTTACAAGAAAATAATCTGATTCTTTAGTCCTACTGGAGAAATGGATTTGTTGGAGGCAAAGGAGATCCAGGTTGGCCTTGCTGTTACTGCTGTTGTTGTTATTGCCACTGCAGCCTACCTTTATTCCTCAAAGAAATCAAAAGGTTTATCATAACACATCTTCATCAATTACTTTTTCCTAATTTTAGTTCCATATGGCTCATTTGTAAATTTCATTTTTGTGTTATCAGTAGGGAGCATAGATCCTGAAAATTTTAGGGATTTCAAGCTTGTGAAGAAAACACAGCTTAGCCATAATGTGGCCAAGTTCAGATTTGCACTTCCTACACCTACTTCAGTGTTGGGCCTTCCCATTGGACAGCACATAAGTTGCAGGTATATTGTGTTGCTGAAAAGGGAGAATTTCACTTCTAATGTTTTAACATGCTAATATTCAACTTAAAAAATGTTATCTTTTACCCTATGGATTTCTTTAACCATTTTGACATAAACTTTTTTTACATTGAAATAGAAGGCAAACGGCCAACAAGCTGCACCGCTAGCCCCTTTTTGGATAGCAAAACTAAGTATTTTAAAATTTAAGTACGATATTCATAGATCTTGGGGTCTTAAAATTACTATGCATGACCCGTTGGACTCGACTAAGTAGCTCCACAGCCTCAGGCGCAAGGAAACCAAAAGTATCAAATGAAAATGGAATAAACACGTGTTGGTTGTCAATGCACGTTTTCTTGTGTTTGGTCACTTTGCACTACAAATAAGCACTAATTGGTTCCACTTCCAGTTGGTAATATATCCATATCAATTTTGGCATGTGATCTCAAAACTCAAAAGTTTGTGTTTCTTATTCTTTAGTGATGGTATATCTAGGCTTTCTATCTGTTTTGTACAAGTTCTTCGTTAAACACATTGGTATGTTTGTTTTCCCTAACATTTACCTTGTTCTGTTCTTCAGGGGTAAAGATAGCCAAGGAGAAGAGGTTATTAAACCATACACTCCAACCACCTTAGACACTGATGTGGGATATTTTGAGTTGGTTATTAAGGTACACGCCAAAATTTAAATTTCGTTCCTACACTTCACGTATATTTAATATGTTCAGTTTAATCTTCTAATATAAAGGGCTAGTTATGATGCTGTATATATATGTAGATGTACCCACAAGGTCGGATGTCCCATCACTTCCGAGAGATGCGTGAAGGTGACTATATGTCTGTTAGGGGACCTAAGGTACACTCACTTGCCAAAATTTTCAATTTTTTTAATCTTCTAGACCACGTAAAATTCTTAGCAATAATGATTTATTCATACTTAGGGTATGTTATTGTTCTTGCTTTTCTATATATTTTTATCCAATGATGTCTGGTGGAGGTTGCTAAAGCATGACAAGAACTATATTGTATTTATTGGTAAATTTCATTTGTTAACTTGAACAATAACATATGCACGTATAGTTGATTAATATGAGCTCGCTACTGCTTTTTAAAAGTGAACTTATCTAAAAACTTGTATAATTCCAGGGGCGTTTCAAGTACCAACCTGGGCAAGTGGGTGCTTTTGGAATGCTTGCTGGGGGATCGGGAATCACTCCAATGTTTCAGGTATTTATTTATTTGTAAATCTTATAAAGTCTAAACATGCTGGTTGTGTATGAGGCAACATCACATTTATTTATTTGTTATTTTATTATGTTTTTTATGATTTCTATCTAGGTTGCTAGAGCTATACTAGAAAACCCAAACGACAATACCCAGGTGCATCTCATCTATGCTAATGTCACCTATGATGACATCCTTCTTAAGGTAAGTAATTATAATCGACTTTTATTTACATCCGTGTTTGATCATTTTAATCTAAGGTGCTGACATTTGGATTATTATTGCATGATCCGTCCATAGAGTTGATGAATATTGAAGATGAGGTTATTATATATTAATGTAGTTGACTCGTTGATAATTTTCAGGAAGAAATCGACAGACTTGCAACTAATTATCCTGGTCGTTTCCATGTGTACTATGTATTGAATCAGGTATTGAGATAAACTCGATTATTGTTTGCCACTTTCTGTCTTAACTTTCATTGGGCGTCTCAATATATAGTTGTGCTACGGTTTAATTTTCTTTTATATACTTTTGCAGCCACCAGAGGAGTGGACCGGGGGTGTTGGTTTTGTATCAAAAGAAATGATCCAAACCCATTGTCCAGCACCCACATCCGATGTTAAGGTATGGTTCAAACGGGATTTTCAACTTCCCAGAATATTTTTTGAAAGAAAACGTATAGAAAGTACATAAAAAGCGATAATATTTCGAAACATGCAGATTCTAAGATGTGGGCCACCACCGATGAACAAGGCCATGGCGGGTCATCTAGACGCGTTGGGATATTCATCAGAGATGCAATTTCAATTCTAGACATATTGAGAGGGCCTTTACATCCATTTCAACATTTTCGTTGGTTCAGTTTGAAAGAAATAGACAACATTTTGACACAACAGTTTGTGCTTGGAGTCTACTTGTTAATCTTCAGTGTACTCTACTCTAATAAAGTTTTTTCCCGTCGTTAACCGTAAAAACATGTAATGGTATCGACGGCCATGTTTTGTGTGTCGAACGTTTAGCTCATGGGTAATGAGTAATTGCATCGACAGGCATGAGACCCTTAAAACAAAGAACAAAAGAGGATTTTTGTTCACAAAGAGGGATCAGTGAAGAAATTAAGGGGTTATATTTTAATTCAGCTATAAAAGTACTATCTTAGTTAAAAGACAAATCTATGTACTTTGTATAAAAATAAATTATAAAATTAATAAATATATTGTTTATTTAAGCCTAAGATAAAAGCAATACACCGTTTGAGATGAGTGATATTATAGTGGCCTATCACTTAAGGTAGTATTAGTTATTTATATATCTTGGGTGATCATTGTGTAATTAGTTATATATGGTTATGTAATTATTTATATTGTAGTAACTATGGTGCGGACAAATTTACCTCTCGTACAATGACACGTGATGTGTTTTGGTGGCTTCGTATTTTTAGTAGGTTAAGAGCCCTACACACAGGTCGGAGAAGGTATCTTGTTTATAACAACCTAGAGTACCCACAATAGCTTGTTTTTTGGATGAGAAGATGATGTGGGACAAAGGTGATGACACAGAGAAAAGATGGGAGGAGAGATGTTCTTGTGTAAGAACGTCCAAAATTGAGTTATGTAAGAGGAAAGAAAAAAAGAAAGGAGTAGAGAAAATGTGAGAAAGGCAAAAAAAAAAAAAAAAAAAACTTAAACCAAGTGGACAAAAGTGACTTGGAGGTTGTTTTGTGAATTCTTTTTCAAAAGAAATGATAGGATTAGTAACATATAAACTCTTATAAAAATGTGTTAGACTTTGAAATATTTATTTTTGTTGGCATGTAAAATATAGCACTTATTATATATTAAACTAGGATAGAAACTCGTGTATTACACGGTTAAATAAATGTAACTTGTTATAAACCAACAGTTTTTATAAAAAAATGTATATCGAATGTTATTAGAAATAAAAAAACAGTGAACATTTAACAAATTATAAATAAGAAATTGATATTATTATTTGAGTAAAGTGTCATTTTCGTTTTTATGGTTTGACCATTTTAATCATTTTCATCCAAAAACATTTTTTTTAGCCTTTGCTTCCCTAACTTTTCTAAATCTAGACATTTTCATCAACCTGACTAACTACGTCTACTTTTTAACGTTAAATCGGGGGTAATTTAGTATTTTCAGAAATCTTTTTTGAATGCCACAGAGAGTAGAAAGTAGTTGAAAAGACTAAATTGACCTCATTTAACGTTAAAATATAGACAAAGTTAATAAGATAAATGAATGTAGTAAAATTAAGCTTAAAATAAAAACCAAATGAATGAAAATTACACATCTTCCTCTCATTATTTTGTTTTGGACTGAGAAGGGGTGGCAGTAGGTGTAGGCTAGGCCTAACGGAACGCAGAGCACGTGGCCCATTACATACATCGAGGGAAAAAGCCCTAGGGAAGTTGCAGACCATTCTGCTTCATCTCGCCCTTGCATGTTTTCTTCAATCATCTAAATTGAAGACTATCGAGTACGCTTCTATTATTCCTAATTTGTTATCATTTACTGTTCGCATTGCATTTCTTTGTGGTTAAAGCTTCAAATGCGATTCGACAGTTTTGTTGCTATTAATGATGTAGGATGCTATAATTTTGATTTGTTCTTGCTGTTAGCACCGCAACAATTGATTTCTATTGTGTAGTTTGAATTTTTTATTTCCCGCGAAAATGTCAAACTTTTTAGGTTCGATTTATCGAGTGTTTGATTTTCTTGCTTCCAGTCTCATTTGAAGGTGTTCTATCACTACGTCTACATTTATAGCGATTGTTTTTAGGGCTCTGCATATAATAACAAAACCTAAGTATTTATTTGAAAGCTGTTTCAAAATATTTTTAATTATCGAAAAGCTCTGCCAAAAGTTTTTTTGGTCGAAATCAACAAAGTAAACAAATAATTACGGTTTTGAACAATGCTGATACTACTTGGGGGTGTAAAACAACCGGCTCAAGTTTGTGTTCTCATGTGGCTCGTGGTTAAATTTTTTAAGCTCAAGCTTGGCTTGGGATCGGCTCGTTTAGTATTTATTAGTTATTTTATTTATGTATTTATATAATTATTTTTATATATATGTAACTATAGTTTTATACATATAACATAATATATATTATTTTAGTTATTTTTATCCAACAACTACAACCATACTGAGTAAAAATTCCACCAATAACAAAGCTATCGGTAGGGTCTGGGGATCCAACTACATATAATAATAATTAAATAAAAGTTTTTATGTTTATATAAACAGTATGCTCATTTACGTCACGAGTCTAGTCAAACTATGTATATAAAGATCGGGCTCAGGCTTGTTTATTGAACAACCGTTTCAACTTGTTTACACCCTAGACTACTACTTGATGGACATGTACTCTTTGACTTGTATAGTCCAAGAAATGACATTTTGAGTGAAGTTGGTTCAAGTTTGTTGTTCTAATTTTAATACATAAACCTTCTGCATGCAAAAATACTATACCATATCTCTCTGACAAAGTTTGATGTATCTATGTTTTTTTTAAAACATTAAAGTTCAATATCAGCTTGAAATTGAAAAGAAGTTTGTTTGTTGCCACCAAAAGTGAGATTGTACTTTTTTCTAGAACACATGTCAATAATCAATATGTTATTTCTTATAATCACATAATGTGATGGCATAATTTGCATAGGTACACTTTCTTGGATGACATGGGGATCTTCAGAAGTAATCTGCCAATATGCCCTGCAAATCAACAGTGCTCGCAATGGGCTAGAATTTACATGAAGTATTGTCTTTGCACCAGGAAGGATTGGATTTCACTAACATTGGGGTTAGTTAGTGTTTTAAGTTGGGTTGTGGCAGAGGTACCTCAGATCATCATGAATTACAAAGAGAAATCTTCGGAAGGGCTTGCAATGGGCTTCCTTTTGACATGGATACTCGGGTAATACTTATACTCGGGTAATACTTGTATCTTCTTCCTTAAAGATATGTAAAACACGCATTAGATAATTTATAACAGCCACCCGAACTTCGTATAGATTTTGTTTGGCACTATGTGTTGTATTAAACTTCACAAGCTCAACATTTGGATCATGTGGGAAGGTGTAAAATTGAATGAAACAATTGCAATTATTTTGTATTGTTAGTGTCCAATATATGTTTGTTGAGCATAGTGATGGTTAGATAAAGTTGAGGTGTTTCAAGACAAATATGAACATTATTTATGGCATATAGGTTACATAGAGTGCATAATAATTTGAGATTGATTAAAGTCATGCTTAAATTTAGGCATCTTAAGAATACTTGAGATTGATTAATAGCCATCTTAAGAATATTTGAGATTGGAAGTAAAGGTTACCCTTCAAACAATGCCCCTGAACAAAAAATGGTTCTTTATAATGGCAAAAATCATTCTATAACATACATGAAGAGAATAATTTTATTTCATTCGGTTACAATTTTTTGTTTACTAAAATAAAATAACCATGCTTTGCGCTCTCTCTCTATCATGTCATTTGTTTGTTGTCATTCTTTATATATATATTTACTAGTTTAGATCCCGTGTCTACACATGGCGTGAAAATTGAAAAATATCAATATATAAAATTTTTAAATATTTATTTATATACTTTACATGTGTAAAAATATATTACATATACTAAGAAAAGAAATAAACCCAAAATCCAAAATATGTAGAAATTAATATATAATTAGGTTTCGAAAATACGTTAATTACTAGGGCTGTAAACGAACCGAACGTTCAACGAACAGTTCATGAACCGTTCGGTGGGAAGTTCGTTTACGTTCGTTCGTTTAATAAATGAACGAACATGAACAAGAAATTTCGTTCGATTAACTAAATGAACGAACATGAACAGAGGTCTTGTTCGTTCAATTGTGTTCGTGAACGTTCGGTAATCTGTTCGTGAACGTTCGATAAGCTGTTCGTGAACGTTCGTTCATTTACGTTCGTTTAGGTTTGTTCATTTTCGTTTGTTTAAGATGTTCAGTAAGTTTTTGTATATTTCTATTTTATTTTATCTAAACATTTTATGTTCTTTAATTTTTAAAATTTTTATGCGTCATTTTCCTATCCACTATTACTCGATTAGGGAATCTAAGTTTTCAATTCTAAATAATGTAAGCTTCCCTCAATCCTAAATCATGTAAGCATTAGGGTTGACATCAAAAGCCCTAAACAATGCTCCGTTCGGTAACGTCTGTGAACCGTTCATGAACAAACCCATTTCCTTAATGAACGAACATGAACATGAAATTTCGTTCGGTTAGTGTTCGTGAACCGTTCGTGAACACGTTCAATGCTTAACGAACGAACACGAACAAAGCTTCGTTCGGTTCGGTTCGTTTACAGCCCTATTAATTACTATTTAATATAATTTGACTTTCATTTACTATTTGATTGAAATAAAAGTTACATAATTAAATTTCAAAATTTCTTATAATAAGAGATAATTTAAAACAAAATGTGTTTTATTAGTATTTTCTTTAAATATATATTATTATTAAAAAATAGAAGTGTATTAAATAAGAGAGAGAGAGAGGCGGGAAAAAAATGGTGAGAATGAATATGGAGGCGACACGTGGCACTAAAAACCTTTATTTATTATATAGTATATATATACATATATATATATATATATATATATATATATATATAGAGAGAGAGAGAGAGAGAGAGAGAGGGATGCTCTTTTCAGAACCGATATTATGTTGAGAACAGCGAGAACTGCATAATACACTTGTACCTTTATATATATAATGTGTGTGTATATATTTCCTTATTTCCTTCTTTTCTGTTTGGCAGAGATCTTTTCAACGTGCTTGGTTGTTTGTTAGAACCAGCTACGGTGAGTCTTTCTCGCTTTTAAATTCCCCTCAATTTTCTCAAATGGAATGCCATAATATTACTTTGCCCTTTGAAAAGGTGATTTTATATCATGGAAATGGATTTGCATAATATCATGTATTAGAGTTAATAAATGTGTGAAACTGAATCGTGTTACTTTGTTAGTGTTACAGGAGGCCGTGTTTTTGTTTAAAGATGTGTTATTTTTCATATTTGTTATGTAGTTGTGTTAACTATGATGAAAGTCTGTAATTGAATTCATCTTATTTTCTTACCTGCAGCTTCCAACACAGTTTTATATAGCAGTGGTAAGCAGTTTTTAACCCATAAACTATCCTTCAATTTTGTTATGTTATTGTAAGTTTGGATTAGACCAAAAAATTGTTCAATTTATTGATTTTTGGCGGGCATGCAGCTGTACTTCTTGACTACCTTATCTCTTTCTTCCCAATCAATTTACTATGGTTACTTCTCTCCTGGTACATCTAAGAGACAAGCTCATAAGGTAATATATTCCATTTACATGTGTATTGCTTTTCACTTCAAACTGTGTTTTAAAAGTTACTTTCAAACCGTAAGGATCACACGATATTAGGACCATGTTTTACTCTGAATTTATGTTTTAGAGGTTATTTCAAATTTTTCTAGATTGAGCCAATAGACAAGAAACAGCTGATGGATGGTGTCAGCCTAGAAGAATCAACGGTTCCTATGCTATCAAACTTCACTCCTAGTTCGCCAATTCCATCTGTTGGTTATAATTCTTCCCCTGAAACAGTATACTACAGGTATTATCATTTTTATTCAAGAATATTGTTAAATTGAATGCTTGATTTATATAGAATTATGATTCCTTTTAGAACAAGATGCATCTGGCACATGCATGTATATAGTATATACACACATACATATATCTTATTTATTTTGTGTTTTATGGTGCAGTTCTGCTAGATCTTTATCTAGAAGTCCCACTCATACTGTGAATTTCCTCCACTCACAAAGAACAAATACCAATAAATGTGATCAGGATATTATTCAAGAACCATTGCTTGGTGGACCTGCGTCGAGACAATCATCTCCTGCTTCAAAAACTAAGAATACGTTATGTGTGGTGAGTCATATATAACAGCGTGCACACTTTTTTGGATGTAAAACTAATAACCTTGAAAACTTCAACTATTACTGAAGCAGTGATACTTCTGTTCTTTTTGTGATACAGGTTTTTACTTTGGTATTTTTTCTCTGCACATACAATCTTAAACTCGAAAGAAACAGTTACCCCGATTCTGATTCAGTAAAATCACATAACGGAATTGTCTTGCAAGTGGGAAGAAAGCTTTTACAGGTAAAGAAACAGCGAGTATATTCACTTTGTAGATACACACACGCCCACACTTTCTTTGGTCCCTAGATTAGACAGCGTTGGACTTGACACCGTTAAATTAAAATGTTTTTAACAATTAATCAGGTATCTAAAATACTTTGTGGAAAACAAAGTGGATTAAAATGGAGGTAATATCTAGAAAAAGTTCAAATCTAACCGTAATTTGGTTTTAACACTTTATAAGGTTTTGTGAAAATTACAATAATCTAATTAAGAAAGAGGGAATGTTTGACTACTCAGTGTTAACATATACTGAACAGTATACAACTCAAACACTATTTCAAACGGGTTAGTTTCAATATCACCAAAGTTATATGGCCAATAGACATTGTCGCGTTATCATTTCTCTCATTTTTTACATGACAATACTGATCGACTGCAGTCTAATAGAAATATAACTATTTGATCAATTATAAATTCTTTTGACTATTTGACAATATGCATCAATTGCAGGTAAGTGGCAGTTTAGTGGAAGGTAGTGAGGGCATAGAGAGTATTGGGATCGGAACCTTCCTTGGTTGGGGAATGGCAACTATTTACATGGGTGCACGTCTTCCACAAATTTTGTTAAACGTAAGAATCTATGTGTCATGAAAATATAAAAAAGATTTGGAAAAAGTACTTAGTATGAATATTATAGATATTTTTGGATCATATTGTTTGATAATTTCTAAAAGGTAGTTTGTTAACATGTTTCATTTTTTATTTCTTTGTTTTTTGCAGTTCAGAAGGGGAAATGTTCAGGTAAGCACAAATCCATCATGTTCTTGTTTATTATTTGCTTTAAGTATCATACGGAAAGAACAACTCTGCACCTTTGAGTAATTAATGCTTCAATCGTGTTCTTTTCTCAAATGTTTGCAGGGTCTGAATCCTCTAATGTTCATCTTTGCTCTTGTTGCAAACTCTACTTATTTAGCAAGGTAAGTCTTCATCATCTGTTATTATTAAGGATCATTTTCGACATTTGATCAATGGTGAAAGCATTTTATTAAATTATGTGCAAGTCAAAATTTGCAATTTTTAGACAAATGGAACTGTTTTGATGTTTATGTTCCATCTCCAGAATGGTTCTATCCTATTAATCTTTATATTATATTTAAATTTAATTGTGGATTTTGAAGCAAAATGTATTATGATTATGTATTTTTGTAGCATACTTGTGAGTAGCCTTGAGTGGTCAAAAATACAAGCAAACCTTCCATGGGTGGTGAATTCAAGTGGATGCATAATTCTTGATACTTTTGTATCCTTGAAATATATTATTTTTGTTTCTTTCTTAGTAATGCATTTCAACAATGGCCATCAAGCTCTATAACACACACAAAGCTTCTGTTATGACTTTTGATCCTTAACATGATCTTAGATTCTAGCTCAATTTATCTATTTTCGACATCGGAAGCACAAATGTATCGACTCTAAGCACATAGACTCGGATCCATGATCGATGAACAACAAACTTGAAGCTTTTTTGCTCGCCGTTCCCTTGAATATGCCGTATCTTAGTTCTACAGGAAACATATATCTACAGTTGATTGCATATAAATCTCTAACGTGCATGGGGCAATCGTATTTGAGCGTAACAAGTAGGATCAAGTAGAAATATGATGTTTTTGTAGGATTTGACAAGGAAGTTGAAACATTTGAATAATCTTGTATAACTTTTAAGTGTGGTGTTGGATCTTTGACTGTTTGTATTGCCATTTTTTATCATATGAATCAAGGGCATGCCAGATTCTAGTCTTTTGATATTTTATTTCCTTTCTATTCCTTCATAAACATTTTGTGAACCAAACACTTCCTAAAAATAACAAAATCAAACTTAATACACATGAATACAACACAAAGTATACATCCTAAATAAAAGAAAACAAAACTTACTATAGTTCAACTTGAATATTTATTTGTTTATGCCGTTATGGTTTTATGGCCTTACTTTTTAAGAGTTTGAATTGAACTTGAATACTTGATTTATCTAACATGTTTAGACTATGCCATAAGTTGTTTTGGTTTTTAATCAAACTTGTTTTTTTCTTTTTAAATATAATTCTAAGTTGAGGAGGTAAACATAAGTAAATTCTCCTCTCATTTTCAACTTGTTTGGCCGATTCATACAAAACTCAAAGCGACCGATTCATTTATGTCCAACCCATTGGCTTGTAGTCTCTTAGCATACGGCATTAACTTCACTGACGCCTACTGATCGGATCGGCAAGAATATGGAGGCGGAGGCTAAAGCCTTACTACAGGGCTTCTCTTAGCTAATCAGTTTTCGTCTTCTGGACCGGCCCAGAAGAATGTCGTCGATGCTAACGACACCTTCAATCCTTGATTTAATTGGTTAAATCGGACATCTCAGAAGATAAGAAGGCTAGTTGATTCTCATTCTCTTGCTTAGGCGCGGGATCTATCAAGCTTTTAAAATAAGGTCTAATGAATATATTCAAGCTATTCTTGTTATTGAATCGACCTCAAGTTTTTAACCAACCAAACTTAAGTATGTTCTATTTTTTTTTGTGCCAACACTTTAAAGCCAACTTGGAGCTATTAAAAATAGCTATAAAGAGTTGAAACACAATGTTTGATAACTTGAGGGGTTGTAATGGTCTAATTCAATAATAGTGGGGCTGAAATGCAAACTTTCAAGTTTTGGGTGGACAGGGAGCATAATAGCATCAGTACTACAACGGGCCAAATTTAAATTAAATGGGTGGATGGATATATATATATATATATATATATATATATATATATATATATATATATATATATATAATTGAGCTAAAAAGCAATATTTGAAGCACTAAATCTTGTCGTTGGCTGACCAAATTGTTGAAAGCCGAGCAAATTTGTGGAAGAGGGTTAGGGCTCATTCCATCCATCTCTTCTTCGCTATTTCAAAACCCTAAACCCTAGATTCATTCAATTCCATTCACGATTGCTGACAAGATAATGAGCAGCAGGAAGGAGGAGGAGCGAAATGAAAAAATTATTAGGGGTTTAATGAAGCTTCCTCCGAATCGAAGATGCATCAATTGCAACAGCTTGGTATGTGTTATTAAAGTCTCTTTTAGTTAGTTAGTTATACCAGTTTTGATGATGAAAGTGTATAGATGATAAGTTTCTCTAATTTTAAGCACAAATTGTTTGTATAATGTATTAGTAATCAACTATAACCTAATCTCCGTTGTTTAGGTAAATCATACTAGCTTGAGGTTATAGGAAGTTCGTAAGAGTTAATAATGATGATTGTTGATTTGTTTGTTTACTGTTGACTGTTATTTGACCATATATTGATTTTAAAATTTGATTTACAGGGACCTCAATACGTGTGCGTGAACTTTTGGACATTCGTTTGCATGACATGTAGCGGGATACAGTGAGTTTTTTTTTCTCTACTCGGTTGAAGTTCTTTATTCAATGTTATTTTGCATATGATTGTTGTTATTTTGCAACAATTGATCCTTTTAGTTGTCATTAGTGACTTAAAGCCCATGTGAATTGGAATAATTGATTAATAGAAACAGTTATGCTTTTCACCGTCATTGTTGTATATGATATGTATTAACCATATATATATTTGAATGGAAACAAGACGTGCTTCATTGATTGCGCCTAAGGATTAAACCTAGACATAGATAAAAATGTTTTACGTTAACTGGTGTGGTGCATGTTGTCATAAATAAATTGATTGTATTTGTGAATTTTGTTGATCTCTAAGGACTGGATTTACACTGGCTTTTCATTGACTTGGGGTTTTAATCCAAACCCAGGTCTGCAAATGGTAATCAAAACATTCAGTTACTTTTGGTTTCAAACTTGATAGTTGATAGTAAGTAAAATATATATATTCAATAGATATGTTGTGGTATGCACTTATCTGGCATTAATCAAGTACAAATTTGAATACACCTAGTTGCAGTTCGATTAACCATCTGACTAATTAGATAATTTAATTTTGTAATACTAAGAAATAACATTTGTACACACAAAACAAATATCAACTGTGAAAGAGCCAAGGTGATAACAGTTAATATCTTCTCTATTTGATTTGGTTATCATTCATGTGGTGCGGCCCCTATCCAAACCTTAGAAACTTTATGGTTCTCTTTAGTCATTTTATAACATCATATTTAAGTTGTTCTATTGCATTTTGCAGCCGTGAGTTCACTCACCGTGTTAAATCTGTATCAATGTCTAAGTTTACCTCACAAGAAGTTGAAGCCCTTCAAGAAGGTGGTAATCAGGTACACATACCACCTAGTTTACTTTTCTCTGTGGAAATTTGTTTATTATCTCACAAGATATTTACTTCTCTAGCGTGCTAGAGAAACATTTCTTAGAGATTGGGACCCACGGGAACAAAGACTTCCAGATAACAGGTGATACACTTTTATATTGTTGCCTTTATTGTTTGAATTGATTTTCTTATGCATGCTCTCTATTACAGCAATGTGGACAAAGTTCGAGATTTCATAAAGAGTGTATACGTGGATAAGAAAATTTTCTCTTCAAAGACGTCTGGAAAACCTCCTAGAGATACACTGGTAGTGTTCCTGTTTTTTATTATATAACATTTTTTTAAACGGGATAATGTGTACATAGGCCACATAACTCCCGAGTATTCAAATGTTTACACTAAAGCCACCCAAATAGTAAAACAAATTTAGAGACTACCCACGTATCAATTTAATTTTGCTTCGTCTATGCTGAGTCGTGCAAAAAAAAACTTGCTGGAAAATTGTAAATACAAAATGCCCCTAAATTTAAAGATTTTGCCACTTCTAGAGTTGTAAAATGACAAAAATACCCATGAATCTACCAAATTCATGGGCACTCTAAACTTGACATGACCTTTAAAAGTATTGACATTTTTACAATATTACAGCTCGTTTTTACTCAAATCAGCATAAATGAAACCAAATTGATACTTGGGTGGCCTTTAAAATTGTTTTAATAGTTATCTGACCTTAATGAAAATCTTCAAACACTTTGGTACTATCTATGCATTATCCCTTTTTAAAAATACGTTATTATTGGCATACTAACATGTTAATATTTGGTAATCATTTTTCCAGAATCATAGAAATCTTGAGGATAAAACAAGACGAGCTAGTTCATATCATTCTTACTCTCAGAGTCCCCCATATGATTATCAATATGAAGAACGCCGTTACGGAAAACAAGCACCTGCACTTACTAAAAAACCTGGATCTGACAGAGGAATGTTCCGGTTTCTTAGTACAAGTCGATTAAGTGATCATGTGCAGGAAGACAGTTTTGCAAATGAGGTGGTAACTGCTAGGGTTTCAGATTATTCAGTGACTAATGGAGGTGATATATTGAGATCTGATTCGCAATCACCTCCCTCTTTGTCACACTCATCAGGATCTGGAAAATTTGATGGCCTGGACCTTTTTAGTGCGCCAAATCCACCTCAATCTGCCACATCAGCACCTTCTGTTGAACCTGAAAAGTTTGGTGGTCTGGACCTTTTTATTGCACCAAATCCACCTCAGTCTGCCACATCAGCACCTTATGCTGTACCCGAAAAGTTTGGTGGTCTGGACCTTTTTAGTGCACCAAATCCACCTCAATCCGCCACATCAGCGCCTTCTACTGAACCGGGAAAGTTTGATGGTTTGGACCTATTTGAGTTATTGGCTACATCTTCAGCTTCTATAGCACCAACTTCCACCGTGGATCAGGAGTTCAAAGCTTTTGAACCTGATTTGAATTTATTTACTGTAATACCACAGAAGCAGCCGACTGAAACTTTAAACGATAAATCAACAAATATGATCACTCCGAAAAATGATGGGTGGGCGACCTTTGACATGCCTTGGCATGCACAACCTAGTCAGCAGGATATTAGTGCTACTGGACCTTCATCATTAATGCAATGGCATGGGGGTGTTCATGATAGTGGGGCTCCAGTAAATGTACAAAATAATACTAATAATCAGGCATGTTATATTGTTATCTTTGCAGTATATTTGATTACTCAAACATAATTACTTGTTTGTTTAAACACTAAATTTTCTTAGCAGTCATGGAATTCGTTCGAAGAATCTTCCACACCCTTTGAGAGCATTTATACAACGAGCATTGAACAGGTTCCTGTACAAGATCCTTTAGTTGCTGATCCATATTTGGCATGGGGAATGTCAGAGGTATTAACTTAACTAGAAATGACAGTTTCGTTGTTTAAACTTTAAATGCAAGCAACTGTTTTTTTTAATTTGTTGTGTGAGTTTACAGAATTTCAAGATGAAGGAAGCTGTTTTGGATAGGACATCTTCAACTGAACTCCCTGTCCAGGTATAGGACGTCTCTTTTACTTATTTACCTTTTGTTTTTGATATGTTTATGTTATTAATATTTGTTTTTTATAACGTATATGTTCAGGATGGAGCACAATCACATGCGCCTGTAACAAAATCTCAAAATCCTTTCGATTTTCCCGGTGATACCGATCATGAATCTAGCAACATGGTAAATTCGATGTGTGTAATTTTTCAATTATAGTGAGTATGAATTGATATGTTGTATTTTCAACTGCAGTTCTTTGACATGAGCTCTATGCAATCGGCTTTGCCAACACCTTGGTTTCCTGATAACGCAGCAATACCATTTACTCCCAGTAAATCACAAGGTATGATCTCAACAAACAAACAAACAAATGAACGTGCGGTGTTTAATTGGAATCTGTTTGTAATATGATTATGCAGAGGCCTTAGTGTTCATGGCAGGGCAAGCACAAAGCATGCAGATTCCGTAAGCCTCTCATATTTTATTTTATTACACACATAATTTAACATTATATATGTATTTCACAATGCTAAAATGTTTTGTATCATTTTGTAGGAACATTCAAGCTCAGGGTCCTGTAGCTTCAATTGGTGGTAATCCCTTTGGATAGGACCGGATTCTTTTGTGGATACTACATGACTATGTTAAAGTTATTACTCTCTGTATTCCTTGTAAAATAAGTTCGGTTTGCGTTTATTCGTATAAATTCTATGGCTTGAAGTTTTAGGTAATTTAGTGGTCTAGCTGGAGCTATAAACGTCGATAAAGTATGATCGTAGGTGGAACCAGAGGCAGGGGCGGACTTACATAGGGCCGAGGGGGTTCACCGGAACCCCCCGAGTTTTGAAATTATAGTAGAAAGCTATATAGAAAAACATAGGGTGAACCCCTTAGAAAAATACAGGGTGAACCCATCAACGGATTTTGCTGCTGGTGGCGACGCAGCGGCGGTCCGGCGAAGTTATTCATGCATGATCTGGCAAAGTTCTCCAGCTACGGAAAGAACAGAGAAGAAGAAGAGGATAGAAGCTAATACTAGTACTAGGCTTTGACTATTTACACAATGCTTTTGTGTGGGCTTTTTATTTTTCCAAAACCCACCTTAATTCATTTAAAAAGCCTAATAAAAGAAAACCTATTATTTTATTATTTTAATTTTCTCTTTAACTTACATATTATCGGTTGCAACAGACTGCTACTCTATTTTATATCTGCTTTGTCTAGTCCACCTCTTTTGTTTATCTTGATTTACTCCAACTTAATTTTCTAGATGAAGTATGTTAGACTTGTTAATTTTAATTTTATTTTTTATTAATAGTTATTTATTAATTAAATTAATAGTATACTCACCCGAAATATCAAAGAAGGAAACCGTTTTAATGAGGTAACCACTTACCTGACTGAACTGACCCGAAATTTTTTATGTCCGGCCATATGATATTGAAACATCTAAAAATAATGAAACTGAGATAAATGGAATTCTTTTTCAGGTCGCCGGCTAAGGTTCTGCAGAAAATGGTAATAAGAACATATGAAGAAGACCTAATATATTAATATATAATATATAGGGCCTTTTTAATTATAAGTCATGGCACACGACCCAGTTTTTAACCACAATATAGTACAGACAACTATTATTTCTATCTTAAATGAAGGGTCAATTGGTTAAAGTAAAAAAAAAGTGATTTCTACAAGTAATTTTAACCATTTGTTTATGATTTTATTAATTTATTTAACTTAATATAAAAAGTTTTCTCGTATTTTTTTTTAATTTAATTTATCGTTTAGCCTTTTGTTTAGTTTATTGTGTACTACTTTTTAATTGGTTTTCTATTTTTATAATTTTTTTTTATATCATAAACAAATCTTTTCAAAAAATTCTATTTTGGTTTTCTACTTAAAATGTTCTTGTTTCGCCATTGTTTTGAGATGTGAATTTAGAATCTTGAAAAGAACCTTACCCGACCCGAACAATCAAATCGAACTGAAATTTTTTATGTCCGCCCCTATAAAATTGGAGCATCTAAAAACAGTGAACCCCCTGGGAAAAATTTCTGGATCCGCCACTGACCAGAGGGGGGTTGTTTGCTTAACCCTTCGGACGGGTCAAGTTTTCTATCAACAGAGATCAATATGTGATGGCTTTCTTGTAGTTTAAATTTTTAGATTTTCACCGGTTGATTAGTTGAAACGAATGTAAAAATAGAAAGTTGACCCGATGGTTCTACAACTGTGTTTTTAGCAATTTGACGCCATGTTGGCAGGTAGTTGGCATGTATAATCTTGAAGGAAAACAGACTGTGTATCTATAATTCTAATCTGATCTTCACCTAAAGATGTGTCAGTTCACCAAAAAATAGGACTGAATCATTAACTACGGTTTCAAAGAAGACAAACCAAACTGGTTGGATTGGTTGGGTTGGCCTAACTGCTTGGTAGGCATGACTGTTTGATTTTAACGGTTTTGCAGATTGGTTGGGTTGGCCTGACTTCTTGGTAGGTATGATGGCTTGATTTTGACAATTTTGCAGTTTGTTTTCGGTAGTTTGAATGAAAAAAATATTTTATTAAAAAGCATGATTTGTATTATTTTTTTTATAATGATAAGAATGTTCATAAATATATGTATATATACACACACACACAACTAATTTCTAAAATAAAAAGTATATGTATAAACGTTATGGTAAACTACAGGTTTCAAGTTCCAAACTGTAAATCATCAAAACCGAACCTTATATATTTCAAACTAGACAGCTTGTTTCTGTTTTGACACTGAGATTGGTTTTAACAATTTATAAACACCCCTGAATCCCTGATGTCTCCTAACACATCATTAACATCATCCTTTACCTAAAGATTGTTCCAAGCAATATCTTCGATCATGCTTACTTTTTTCGCATTATTATCTTTTATTTTTATGATAAACTATTTACTTTTTCATATCGTATAAATAAATACAATCACTACTAATTTACTTTCTAAAAAACGCTCTTTGTCTACAACTAGAGGTTCAATTTCAGTCATCAGAACCACATAATGTTCATTTATGTGTTTGAAAGAAAATCTTGTTTGCACAACAAAAAACTTTTACAGCAAAATCGACCCAACTGACATTTTGACCCATTATCATGAAAGAAAAGGTTAAACAGCAACAAAAATATGATCAGCATCTATATAATTAGCAGAGAACAACATTATCTCATCTTCTTCTTAGGATGTAATCTCTTGAAAGCCATAAATGTAACCGCTGCTGACAAAGAATACCTATACAAACCAACCGTTACATGTTAGGGATCTAGAACACTAGTCAAGAGATGCAAGTTCATGACTTTGAATTAGAGATGGTAAATGGGAGGGTTAGGGACATTGGGTAATTTGTACAGGTTAATACAGGTCAGATCGATGTCAAACATGACTAACAAAAAATAGATCATCTCGATAACCATCTAACTTTTATATTAAAATGATTTAGGAGGTTTTTATGCATTAAAAAAACACTTTGGGGTGATTTTCAACAAGTTTTCTTTTTACCGTTTTTACCCATTTAACCAGTTAGTCGACCGTTAATAAATAAACGGGTCAAAACTACCACCTCTACTTTGAATGCATTTCATAGTCATCCGGCAAAATCATGAGATGAATAACTCACCAAGTGAATGTATAGTTGAGATGATCCTGTGGCATTACTGAACTGCGAATCAATGCATTATTGTCTTTTGGGATTGGGTATGGATTACTAGGGTTGACTTTTTCGTTGACCGCTTCAATGTATATCGTGTTCTCAGGAAGCCCACAACTCTCAGCAATTCCAGGAACATCAACATAGAACCATTGAGAGGAACTCGGGTCGTTTGCTGGTACAAAAATACTAGGTTTCTCACTTCCACGAATAACTCCAACAACTTCATCAAGCATTACTTGTGAAATATTCTCCTGTTGATAATAGATTTCAAGAAATTAAAGTTGCGTTTGTAATCTATATACAATATATGCTTAAGCATGTAAGTGGCACCTTGTCAGTAATAGCAGGCTTCTTAGACCAAAATCTCCACCAAGAACTACTTTCCTGGATATCAGTAGATTCTATACTTTGAGGATGTGTATCCTCTTCTAGAATCTTCAGAGACTTATCTCTCCAACTTCGTGGGACCCAACCTCTGTTGACTAAGATCGGCATCTGCAAGCTGCAAAAACTCAGGCTTTCAGCATACGTTAACATGAAATTGTCGTGCAATTAATTCATTTCAAAAATAGAGAATTTGAGTTATAAAGTTTTTTTTAAAAACAATGTTTGTAAAAAATGGCTAATATGCAGGGTATAAAGCATACAAGTAATGCTGAGCCAACCTTTCAGAATTGTTTGAGAGTGGCATAAGGGGTGTAATGAGGTAATATCCATTTTCGGTCACTCCTGAAATACTTCTAGAGCGCGGACCAACATAAATCGATTTTGATTCATCAAAAACTCCTTTGCAGACTACCCTCCTGAACTCCAGTGAGTCTAAATGTTCACTTGTAGGAGTGATGTGGCTGCAGTTGATTGGTTCCATTTCTAATCTACTATGTCTGTATTCCAGCATTTTCACCTACATAATTGTATTTTAATCAGTTATCTAACTATGCATTCTTGTCATATGAAGTCTATACTATCATCTAAATTAAAACATAATGTGCATTACGTTACAAATTTAACACAACATTAGATTGTTTATAGGCGTAATCATCTCTATGCATTCGCTCAATCTTTTATGTGCCATCAATCTGACATCAATAGTCAGTTCGCATAAAGACATTTATGCATACATATAAGTTAGTAGCTTAATCAAGACATACCTTCTCTTGCCTTCTGAAGATCTGCCAAGTGCCTAGTCCAAAAGTGATGGCTCCAGGAACGAATAGCAGAAACCTTGACCATCCTCTTTGCTTTTCTGATAGACGATAGAAGACTATAAGTTTAGAACAAGGTCCTTTTATAAGGTTACCCTATCTTTTAACTGAAAAACAACTAAAGCATAAAATAACACCTTTCTCTACCAAAATCAAGAGTATAACAGTTTGATAAAAAGATGCACAATTCCACTTTGAACAGATAAATTCCATGTTATATTGGAACGGATTATTTACAAAACTAATAGATATGCAAAAAAAAGGCAAATTTGCTGTCAATTTGTCAAATTTGTTGGAATTACAGAATAATAAAAACACGAATCAAAACCTAATAAGCATTTATTTCAATCAACAGAACACAAGAACTTGTATTAACAGTGAAAACAGATAAATATTTTGATGAAATTATAAATGCATAGAAGAGAACCTTGCGGTCGAAAAGAGGGCGTAGGCTGTGGTAGCGGAGGCGGAAGCGGTGGTGCAGGTGGAAGCTCAGTGGCAGCAACGGCGGAGGAATATGAGTATAAGAATGAGGAAGACAGATGCTCAGGGAACAACTTCAACGAAGAAGCTCGAGCAACTGTTGTTGATTTTAGTAAGCTTTTGGAAATGGAAGCCATGTGAACAATAACAAACTTGACATCTATTGAGAAGCTTTATCCTCTTTTCCAGAAATTATTATACTTAAATTCGCAATTGTGATCTGAGAAAACAAATATTATGATCTAAATGAGATGCAACACTAAGACCACCATTTTTAATGAGAACAAAGGCATGATCATATAACTGAGCGTATTATAGAGATTAAACATACCTGTATCAATGGAGAGTGACGAAAGATATAATGATTTTAGGATTTAACGACAACGGAATTTTGGAGGCTAGGGTTTATGCCACTCAGCTCTACGAAGGAGATTAACGCAAGTGACGCGTTTGTTTATTTGAAGACAAAAAACGTGAGATGAATTAAAAACTTGATGTTAAATTACTTCTATCTGCATTTGAATTTTCTTATTTTATTAAACTAAAATTGTAAAAAATCGAATTTAGGAAATAATTATGTAACAGTAAAATTATTAAAAAGTAATAAAACAACTATCTACTATGTTAAATTCGGTTTAATCTATACTATATAATAAAGGAAAACTATTAGGGACACGTGTCACTCTCTGGTTACTCCTCACCTTTATTTTTCCGCCTCTCTCTCCTATTAAATTTTAATTTTTCTGTTTATCTCTCCTATTAAATAATAATCTCAAATAATAATTTTTATATCAATAAGTAAAATTCTATGGATAGTTTAACTTTCTCGTTCATTTGTATCATTTTTTTCTCGTATCTCTCTCATATTGAATAATGATATTAAAAAAAAAATTAGTTTTAGATTTTTAGTATAAATCTTATTACGGATACTTATTATTTAATTATAAATAGTTCAACCGATGTAATATACCGGTTTATTCAACCCGTGTATTACACGGGTTTTTAAAAATAGAAAATTTTTATTACTAAGTATATAACATTTTATTTATTCAACCCGTGTAATACACGAGATTTTAACCTAGTTAACATATAAAGCCATGTTTAGTGTTATCGTAAATGAGGGGCGTGGTTCACCTGGCTCGTGAATGGGTGTGGCCTCTAAGGCGTGATCCGTGGCGTGAGAGGAAATCGTGAATGAAATAACGGGCGTGAGACGGGGGAGGGAACCAGGTGTTAGGCTCAAAATTTCATTAATTAAAATAATTTATTAATTGATTTTAAAATTAAACCTATAAATAATATCAAATCATTAACATTTTTTACAACCTTTCTCCTACTCACTTATAAACATTTCTCTAAGACACTCTATAATCTTTTGCACAAAAAAATGGATTTTTAGACGATTCGGTTATTGTTGAGGCGATGCATTTGGGGTACGAACTACTTGATGAAACGGAGATTTCACAACAGGTTACATGACGAGTACAAGTTATGCGGAATCGGGCATCTGCTAACGAACGTCTAGTACGTGACTATTTTGCTGACAATCCCATGTATAATGAAGATACGTTACAGCGCCCTTTTCGCATGAGTCACCAACTTTTATTACGAATAGTTGGAGATTTCGAGAAAGTTTCTTTTTTTCAACAAAGGGAAGACCATAGTTACCGAATTCGCTCACTAACCCGCGATCCCCGAATTGGACGCGATGTACCAAATCGAAATTCGATTCGTACCAAATCGCTCCGGTACGGCGTTCCATTTACTTCAAATTCATTGTACCAAATATGATTTCCGATTGTTGCCAACGCAGACTAATTCACGAATTTGGTCAACGAATTCGGTAGAGGGTTAACTGCTTTCGAACAGAGGAACGATCTTCAGCACCAACACTCTGTTAAGCGATGATATGAGAGGCTTCGTCATTGCTGCTCTGCTCTTCTCTCTTTTTCTCTCTCTAGATCGACGGGATTTAAGAAAGAGATCGAAGGAATGTGGCTGGATTTAAGAAAGTCTGAACATTCTCTCTTTCTAGGTGTTTTTAGGGTTTTATCTGGAGGATTTAAGAGGGCATCACAGGCCAGCCCACTCTCTTTTTACATTATTATTAAGCTCAATAAAAATAACCTTTTTCACATTAGTATTAAATGGTATTTGAAGTTCTATTTTGATTTAAAATTTGACAAATATTATATTGTATTTGAACTTATGTTTAATTCGGGTACATCGAACCGAACTACATGGTACACCGTACCGGTTCGTACCGAAATGAACCTACCCCCACTCTAGCGAATTGCGTACCCGAACCGCGTACCCGTACCGGAGCGAACAACGTATTAGGTAACTATGGGGAAGACACTAGATGTAAAGTAGGATTTACTACTTTACAAAAACGTAAGTTCGTGGTTCATCAACTAGCGTACGACACTTCGACTAAAAGTTTAAACAGTTTGATGTTATTATGATTTTTGGTGGAATTGAAATGTAAAGCCTATAAACACCATGCTAAAGCTTTGAAGATATTAATTAGTGATATATTTACTGGTATACTCTAAAACATTGAAATCTAAAACAATTACAAACATTCATATTCTCAAAAAAAAAAAAAAAAAAAAAAATTCTTCCAAACATATTTACCAAAATGAAAAATATACAATTATCCACATGTTTTTTTGTAAGTGAAGAAATAATAGTACAAAAACAAATAATAAAACATGTAAAATTTAACATGCTGCAAAAGAGAGTTCTATTATAATTTATATGGAATTCTCAAATGAGATCCAAGTAAATAAATAATAACCTGTAAAATATAAATCAAACCACTAAAATAAAAATCCATATGTGTGAAGTTGGCATATCATATCCCTCAAAATGTTTGGGGTATTATAACAAAAAAAAAGAATCATATCATACATATATAGAGTTTGTAAACAAACTGTACCACAACCACTGCTACCAATCATCGACAAAGCTGACTACAAAGACCTCGTATCTGAGACGAGTTTGGGTAGTTCAGCAAGTAGGTACCGTTTCTACCACTATCCGAGCATGTTAATGTATACTGATTACCCGTTTGCTCAGACTGCCATGTCACAATATCATCCATTACTTCCAGATCACGCTTAATTACTAAACGTTAACAAAAACAAATGTAAAATACAATTTTGATTACTCACCAGGCAGGATACAGGGTTTGTGTTACAACTCCACCTTGAAGTAGGTACACAGCTCATGTAATGACACCAAGAACAACGATCGTTTAAGTTCACTCCACGCAGAAGCGAAACAAGCCCAGCAATCATCCTTTACAAATGGATCAAATATGTAAAATATATAAACTAGTTTAAATAAAATAAAAACAGGTCATATGCAAAATAATTACATATTTTCTTACCCAACGGTGACAAGGATGAGCGAAAGAAGCCAAAGGACAAGTTGATATGTCTTGTATTTGGACTTAGGTCCAGCCCTAGAATAAGAAGGCGTGTATCTTTGGCTAACCCAGCCAAATTGGGGGCGCATTAAAAACACAAACCCAAGAAGAAAACCAGAAGAAAACCCACCAAGATGAGCAAAATTATCGACATGTGGCAGAATACCAACCGCCAGATTAATAACTATAATGATCACAAGGGTCAATAACGCTGCCATCTAAACATAAAAGTAACGACGAACAATTAGAAACATATCTTCCAAACAAACTTTTTGGGAAATGAGAACATGTGATATAATACCTTATTAGCATATATAGTCCAATTAGTTATTAGTTCTGAAAGCATTCCACCCAACAACCCAAAAACTGCACCAGAAGCACCAACTGAAATATTGGACTGAAGAAAAAGTGCAGATAACAAACTGCCACCAAACCCGGAGATTACATAAAGCAATCCAATGCGTACTGCGAACAAGTAATGAAGCAAGAAAATTAAGTTAATACGCTACACTAATATGCAAAATCTAAACAGCAAATCAACAAAATATGTATGCATATATCGATTACTTCAAGTTGATTAAGTTTCACCCTTTGAGATTAGAGTTGACTTTCAATTCATTTGAAGTATTTTACAAGTATCAATGAGATGTATTTTCTTTTTTGAACATGAAAGGAAAATTAGCTTCCTTGATCTTATTCTATATAAATGCCACTTATATAATGCCATAAGAGACTCGCGATAACAACATTTAAGTAGTAATGCCAATAACTTGAACATCGTAGCCAAAGTACTTACTGAACCCAAATTCTTGCTCTAGCCGAATGCCAATAACTAAGAGACTCAACATGTTTGCCAACAAATGGAAAAGTCCACCGTGCAACCAAATGCAAGTAATGAGGCGCCACCCCTGGTGATCATCAACCACTTTACTCACATCCAATGCCCCCATCTTCTCCAGCCTAAGAAAAAGACATATATGTCAAAATTAAGTTTTCTAGTAGAGAGCTGCTATACAAACACCACCTCCAAAAGTGTACACCAGGCTATCATACAGGTTGTATGACCCGATACATACCGTATGATAGGGTGAAAAATGGCCACACGGGTCGTAGGGTGTAAACGAGCCCGAGCTCGTCTCGTCTAACTTACTGAGAGCTCAAGCTCGATAAGTGAATCTCGAGCTCAGGCTCGTTTATTAAACAAGCTTATTTTTAGGCTCGAGCTCGTTTAAGCTCGGCTCGATTAGAGTTTTTAGCGAGCCGATCTCGAGTAGCCCGCGAGCCGGCTTCGCTCATTTACACCCCTAGTCGTATGACTTTGTCATTAGTCACATCGGCCATTTCAATGTCATTCAATCACATCATATTAGCCGTATGAACATTTCCGCATACCATACAGGCAGTATGGCCTCTGGTGTCTGTATGGTATGTCAGTCACCTACTAAAGAAAGAAATATATCATAAATCTGTTTAGAACTTGATTTTGATAATAGTCTCTAACAGTCTATTGATTTATGATTACATTAGCATTGTATGTAAACTATTGTCTTCTACCCCCATGATAATGGATAAATACTAACAATATGTTTCAACTAAGTTTAAATTAACATCAATTAAGATAAGAATCAGTGAACAATTGTGATATTCGAAAGGGGGATTAAGAGATTTACGTGGAAGAAGAAGGTCCCAAAAGGGGGTTTTCTTTAAACGGCTGAAAGGATAACCTCCCCAAGAAGGTAGCGATGCACGAAACCGTATTTTTAGGGCAATTATTGACATACATAGTGACTATAAACAGCACCGTATCTGCTACAACGAAGCTCGGAATCAACCAAGGGAACCACTTCTTAAAATGTTTAATCTCTCGGAAAGGAGAAGGAGTTTGACTTGGATTCCCGGTCGCCGGCCGAGGTGTCGGTGATGAGTCGACTTCAACGGGGTGGATGATGTTTCCACCACTGAGACCGCGTCTGGAGTTTACCTTGATTTGGATCTCCGGCCGAGGGGCTTCCGCCATTTCGCCTGAAAAGGAATCTGGTTTCGTGGAGTGAATTGAACAATCTCCGGCGAAGTTTGTAAAAATAAAGAGAGAGCTGACATAAATGATAATGAAAGCGGTATATTTCTATTGAACCCCCTGATATATGAGCTATGTCTTTATCAACCCCTGTGGTTCATTTTTGCCTCCATTACAAGAAACATAGGTTCAGCGGCAGAACTTGAACAATTAAATTGGAGGGCGAATATATTACACATAAAAAACTAACTTTTTAGTGGATTTGTGGACAGATTTGGGCTTTTGGTCTGGATTAGGAGAGGACCAAACACTATAACTTATATGAAATAAACCTATTGGGCCGAAATCAATACTAATGAGAAAAAAAAGTGGAGGAAAACCTATTTTTTAGTGGATTTGTGAACATGTTTGGGTTTTTGGTCTGAATTAGGAGGAGTCCAAACACTATAACTATTATGAAATAAACCTGGTGAGCCGAAATCAATACTTCCGAGCAAAAAAATGGGAGGGGGGAGGCCTGAGCCCCCTCTAACCCCTATTAAGTTATGCCCTTGATGGTGTTCACATGTCTTAAATTTTTACTTACCAAGTGTTAGTCAAGATTTTATGATATAATTTAGGCTTATGCAAATGTTAAATAAAGGTGGATTAACGCCTAGAGTAGGCGTCACTTTTGATTTTATCCTCTGTTATTTCGTTTATTTGTGTCGTTGTAAAAAACCTAGGGTGTCACTCGGATTTCGGTTGTATATATTATATTTAAATATATTTTTCATTAGTGTCAGACGACTCTCATTACGTAAGGGTGGGTCTGCTCCTATTCACATGGCTTAAAATTTTACTAATATAAACTAATGCTGCCAAGATTTTATGATACTACTTGGGTCTAGGGAAGTATAAGGTATAAACAAACACTATGATGATTATGAGAAAAATATTAAAGCACGTATAATACTTTGTTTTATTCGTTCTGAATTATCAAATTTTATAAACATAAACACATTAAAATTAAGTTTACAAATTATTACCAATGCTTTATAAAAAAATTAAATATTAAATACATTAAAATTACGTTTACAAATTATTAACAATGCTTTATAAAATTTTGTAAATTTGTTTTGGAATTAGAAAATGTTTGAATGGTTGCCAAATGCCAAGCACCACCACCACTCATATATGTGTTCGAAGAACATAAAGCTTAAATTGGGCATTGGGATTCTGCCATTAAAAAAAAACATTGGGCATTGGGATTAGTTAATGTAAGCTTAAATAGGGCATTTTAGTTAATATAATGGAAACATTGAGGGGTATAAATGAAACAGTGAACAAATAAAAAACCCAATAACGTGATACCAAGCGTCCATTTTAGTCAAATAAATCAGGTCACCAAATCCACCTCTTTTTGTCAAATCATCAGCAGGTGGATATAGTTTCTTCACCAACCACTATTTAATTATAACTAATAATACTATAATTAATTTCATACCCGTTATTTTTCAGATTACTTAAATTAAAGGTTACAAAAATTTTCATTTTTACTATCAAACTGGAAATTAACAAATGTAATATAAAAGTTAATACTAAAAGTTGACTATGATCTAATTCTTAAATTGATTCGGATTATGCGTACGCCTTCTCCGTCTAGACTGTTGACTAGTGGTGTCAATTCCAGACACGAACCCGAACCCGACACGAAAAAAAAACAGGTTTTGGGTTGGAGAATACAACCCGTTTAAAAAACGGGTCAGATCCGGGTTGACCTATTTAGAAAACAGGTGGTTGACCCGTTTAAAAAACAGGTTGACCCGATAACTTGTTTATGTTTCAATTTTTTTATATATATTTCCATTTTAGAAACGTTTGTTCAATTACTTTTGTATTTGGTGTTTACCGTAAAAGAAATTGATTTAAACCAAAACTTTTCTTTTTTTTCCTTTCAATAGATGTGTATTCAATTATTTTTCAGTTTACCTTAAATGAATTAGATTTTGAATTTAGTAGTTCATGATTTTAATTTAGATAAATAGGTTAAACATGTCAGGTTCGGGTTGACCCGAATTTAATGTATATCAGGTTAGGGTTGAAAATTTTGACACGAATAAGTATATGGGTTGGGTTAGGGTTGAAGAATTCAACCCACCAACCCAAAACCCGTTAACCCGCCAACCCACCAACTCGACCCGATTGACACCCCTACTGTTGACCTGATTCATCTTGTGAACCTGGATCTTTGGCATCTACCTAAAATTGACTGGACTCTTATGGTAATGTAATCGACTGTTTGGTAATCGTTCAATTCAAAATAATCTTCCGTTTGCGCTAAAAAAACATAAAAGTTTTAATCCAGAACCACAGATATTACAAGAACCGTTGCTACAAATCTACATATTATTAGACTATCAACTAAAAACAACTGATTACACGCAAATAGTACATAAGAATATTCATTATTACTAAAAATTAAATAAATAGAGATGTTAGGGGCCGTGTTTACGAACCGAAAGTTTTACATGACCCCAATCCATAACACAAACATGATTCGCGTATTCATAACTTGACACGAATACAATATCTACTGTGACCATTCAACCATTCAAACCGCGGTCATCTTCCTAAAATGGAAACATAAAGAATAGTACATTGAATTCAATCTAATGTTTACATTATTCATGAATCCTACTACTACAAGCTGAATCTTCGTATAAATCGAGAGTAACACGACTAATTTATTATCGTATAAATCATTTACATTGACGTTTGCTGAAATTCGGATTAGATGTCAACTTTGTTAACAACGTTCTCAACCTTCGGGCACCCGTCCCAGGCTTCAAAACACCAAACCCATCATTATTCAAACTCGAGCATGTTTGATGCTTACCATCACCACCCATGGAACACCATCCTCCATGTGTGAAATGGTTAGGACGTCTCTTGAGTAGCTCACGGTCTATTCTATCAAGAACGGCGTTGTTGTGCTTGAATTTTCTTGCAAATGGGCGACCGCTAAGGACCATTTTTCTGTAGTCTCGGGGTCCAAGCGACCGTGGGTGTTGTTTTGGTGGCGTGTCCCATGTAATGTAATGGAGATCATGGTTGACCGTCGTGTTTTTGTAATCTTTTGAGTTGCATATAACGGTTTGAAAGTATCCTTCGGGGGATGAAACGAAATTTGTGTAGTAAAGTAGGAGCGTTCGTGGTAAGTTTTCCCAACCGATTATGCAGTATTCTGCAAATGATCTTGATAATATAGTCCATGCTGAACCTGTATTATACACAGGTGAGTGTTACTGATACATGATTGGGATCTTGATAATTATAGTTTATGCAGGAAACAATATCCAGGGCCGTCCCTAAGATTTCGGGTGTTTTATGCGACTAGAAAAAATGGGCCCCTAAAATATAAAGTTATATATATAAAAAAATTTCATTAATAAAACAATAATTGTTAAACAAAACAATCTTATTGTAGCAAAATAATCGGGTTTTTTTGTTCGATCGATTGAAGCGCTAATAGAGCGATTCTCGATTGCCGATTGAAGCCCCTGATGACATCTCTTCAAATTCTATTTCCTGGCCGCTAGTTTTTTTTAATTAGGTTTAAAAATGTTTAATTTTAATTGGGTTATATTGGTTTACAAATTAAAACGAGTTTAGATGGGCTAAAACTACAAAAGATGTTGGGTTAGTTTTTAAAAAAAGTTTATTGGTTTTTAAACTTTATATGTTTTTACTTTAAAATAAATTTAGATATGTAATATATATAAAAAAACTTGAAAATTTGTGCCTAGTGCGGTCGCCCATCCGGCACCCCCACAAGGGCCGGCCATGACAATATCCATCTTCCAATAGTAAAATAGTGGCATTCAAAATAACTTAAAACTTTTACTCCATGAACATATTGATACGTAGCTTATCTAGGAACTAGCGGACTCATACCAGACATAGCCAAACAAGCTAGAAAATGACCCAACTTAGGACGCAAACGTCTCAATGAGCCAAATCATGTGACAAACCACCACAGGCGGTTTACCCCAACCGTCAAACTCAAGGATTTTTTTTTTTAAGTTCTAATTAACTACCTTTTTCATGTAAAAACACTGAATTTTCAATTATAGTAATTTACAAGTTCAGTTTTATAGTTATGCAGTCATTTTCAGTTTTCCAAATTTGACTCAAACAGCCATATCTAGATTTACCAGATTAACCTGTAAGCGGGTTCCCCCGGTTATTAAAAAAAAAGATTTAAATTGAAGAAAAAATAAAAGTTTAACCTGTATACAGCTTGAAAGCAGTGGGGAGGGTTCTTTGCTTGATCACCCACCATATCTCTGATTTATTCCAACTGTAAAGACCCGGGTCAATCATTATTGGCTTCCCTCTCTTGTTCCTGCAGATTCAATACAAAAAAAATAAAAAACTTAATCACTGCAATTTTCTCAAAAAAAAAAAAAAAATTAAATCAAATCTTACATTTTCCATCCCAACCGACTCGTATGCTGTATAAAATTAAGATGTCTTGGCAAGACCGAGAATTCAGATATCAGATCTGAAAAGATTAACCGAAAATAACCAACCAATAATTCATAGTTTTATTTAAAAATAAAAATTAAGCACTCACATTGACCGTACCATCTTGAGTGACGATAGGGTAATCAGAAGCACTGAGATTAATAAACCAATCCCACTTCTTATCAATCCTCAACAGCATCGCCATCGCGTGCAAAGTGGTCGCAAGCATCGTCGGTCCTCTATATGTCACTCTATTCGGTTTCCCGACGATTAAAACATTCCCGACGGTTTCAAACACGCGATTCTCCCTAACGAATCTGGCAATCTCTCGATGCTCGTCTTCCGAGGCTTCGAGTTCCAGGTGGATCAAGTACAAATTCCCAGGATGGTAGAGCGCGTGGATCGTACGCTTGAGCTTGGCGGTGTCGCCTTTGGATGCGGAGATCAAGTAGGCGAATGAGACAGGGTACAGACTGGTGGTGTTGGGGGTTGTGAGAGATGGGATTGAGTAGATGTTGAATGAAGTTAAGTAGGTGGAGATGAAGAGCATTGTGAAGATGAGTGATGTTAGGATGAAGGAGATTAAGGCTGTGTTTGGGATTACTTATTTGAAACTCCTTATGACTTATTCAAAAAGGTAATAAGTCATAAGTCATAAGTCACAATTTGTAACTTCTCAAAAACTTTGGGATTTTCTTTGAAAACTACTTATTGACTTATGCTATAAGTTAATAAGTTATAAGTAATAAGTAAGGATGGACTTACTTCTTGAAAAATGGTATAAGTAGGCTAAATAAGTAGCTTTCCCAAACACCTTATTAACTTATATAAGTTAATAAGTTAATAAGTAGAGTAAATAAGTAATTTCAAACCCATTTTGGTTATGGGTTTTGGGGATCGAGATCGAGGGTTAATGGGTGGAGGTGGAGTGTTGTGGGTTGAAAGGGGGAGATGATAAAAAAGGCTTAAATGTGAGGAGGTCGCTGTCTGAGTTGGGTGCTTTGGTCGTGGTGTTGTTTTTCTAGTTAATGTTTCTTGATGATTTAATTAAGATTTTGTTGGATAAATAAAAAGTTATGAAAGTAACCTCTTAATGAACACAAAAATTGTAGTTAAATGGTGCTTATATATTTTCTTTAATAAATCATAATTATTTTCATATATAGTCCTTATATTTAGTTAAATGATCATTTCCTAGTGTGAAGGAATTCAAAATGTTCTCACCGCTTTTCTTCACATCATCAAATTTCTTTCGGAGACCAATGACGGCAACACCAATCGTTGGTGGATTTCAACAATAATGAAATCCATTGGAGCGATGAAATGCTGCAGTGTCGGTTGACAACAAGATTGAAATCTAGTCGGTGGTGGATTTCAATCTTCTTCCCCTTATATGATTTATTCTTGATTTCAATGACAGCAACACCAATCCAATACAGTTGCGGTTAGAAAAAGAAGACGACAGTCAGACCTAGAGACAAAGAAGAAGATGTCGATCAAAACACATTTTATTTGAGTGTGACCTTGTTTAAGATCTGAAAGTATTGGTGAAATTGATGACTCAAAACTTTTTTCTGTCAGTGAAATCGAGAGGGTTAATTGAATCGTTGTTCAAGGTTTGGAATCGTTGGTGAATGCAAATATGAGAAAGATCGATTGTTTTAACAGTGAAAGAAGAGATGAAAAATATTGATTGTTTTAACGGTAAAGGTAGAGATAAAAAATTGTTATTATATTCATTCAACTATTTACCTATGGATGAGAAAGATCAACTGTTTCAACAAGGAAGTTGTAACGAAGTGGAAAGGGGTTTGACATAAGGGTTATTTAGTAGTTTAACTTTTTAAATATTTCAATTCCTTTATCAGAATTACAAACCAAACACCATGTCGAATTTTATAGTATTCCATTCAAATTCCTATTCTAACTCCAAGTTCGATTCCTTTAAAAAATATTCCTAGAATCAAAACCAAGGAGGTCCGCAAATCTCCCCTTCAGCCTTACCCGAAGAGTGCTCACGAATGACAACAATCTTCTTCCCCATTTTCTCTTCATCGCCTCTCACAAAAATATCATCTTCCTTACACATACCATCCATCCCACATGGACCTCTCATTTGGAAATCGTCCTTCACTCCTCCATGTCGATCGCTTCTCTCTTCCACCTCAACAACAAAAACATTGCAAATGGTCTAACATTTACACATATTTTATTTTTATCACTTTTTATATAAATTAATAATTTTTACATATTTTATTTTATCACTTTTTATAATAATTAATATTTTTTACATTACTGTCAAGTACACCTAGAAGATCCATTATATTATTAATATATAAATTCTCAAGAACTGAATAAAAAAATCTATCTATGCATCTATAAAATCCATATTATTAAAAGACTAACATAATTAGAATGAGACGTCACTTATCATGTAACTATCTAATTTCTTACATCTTACCATGTGAGTTTGGATTAGACCAAGTCGTGAATTGAATTACAATTCGAATATAATATTTCAACTTGTCATTCATATTTATATAATCTAGTATTTATATGTTACTGTGTTTTATTTTTTCTAAATTTAAATTAACTCTTAAAGCAATTATATCAAATTTTATTTATAAGTGTGTGTTTTTATTAAAAGTTTACATAGTTTATGAGTCGACCTAAATAATTATATTATTAACAATTTAGAAGGAAATAAATAGTACAATTTATATTTCATTAATTCGTCATTTATCATAGTTGGTTGGATTGTCACAAGGGGTTCAACCTCCATAGAGTGGGGCATGAATTTCAAAAGTATTGATAGAGAGTGTCAAAATTTCAAAAGTATTTAGTCTAAAGATAAAACTCTCAATATGTAAGTTGTTTAAACCGAAATTTATGGCTTGAAACACAATGTGCTAACACCAAGAATACGTGAGTATAATGTGTTGCGACAATTTTACTATACGTGAGTATAACGTGTTGCGACAATTTTACTATACGTGAGTATAATGTGTTGCGACAATTTTACCTCGCGAACGAAATTGTGAACATATGATACTAATGTGGTATTGAAGTGGCATAATCGTGTGGTTCAAAATAAAGAGAAAGGGAATCTAGTAGAATATATGTAGCAATTGAAAAGCTACTATTATGCCTTTATAAAGGAAAGAACAAAGAAATAAAATTTACGAGCATTGTCGCGTGACATGAGCTTTAAGATACTTGGATTATCCTAGACTATAGTTGTGAGTTAATTGTAAAAAATGTATATTTTTATGGGCATACAAGCAGAGGCGGATATAGGTGATAAGTTGTGTGGGCCAATGCCCACCGTCCATTTTCTTGAAAGGCTTAACAATCCATTTTTTGAACGGCTTAGCATTCCATTCCATTTTATTGCCAAAAATTTCCATACAAGGCCCATTCACATTCTAGAATCCAAACAAGGCCTATTCCATTCCAATTTTTTTTAATTACAATTCGCATATACGTACAATCAAGAATCCATAAAAAAATTTTGCACTTCTTCTGCCGGCCCTGGCTATTCCGATCAAATCCGGCGTCGCAAGAACCTCCACTTCAAGCGAATTCTAACCCCTCCACTTCAAGCCGGCCGGAATTCGAAGTCTAGGGTTTTCGGTTTTTGATTTCTTATTAATTGATTTTATGTAGTAACCAGTAAGTATTCAATCCTTTTTACATTATTGTAATCGAGGTATTTTTATATTGTGTTTAAATATTTGATAAACTATATTATTTTATTGTCATTTCATTTTTTTCCTCCGTTCCTTTTTACTCACATGTATTTTCCCCCTCCTACAAAAAATTTATGTATCCGCCACTGCATATAAGGTAATAACGGAATCTTGAAAGCCTCAAAGTAGTAAATCCCTATGATGTGAGAAGTATGAATCTCAAAAGTGTATATTTTTATATGTAAAAATTAGGTTGAAGGATTTTTTCGTGAAAATTGAGAAAGTATATTGGTTTTTATGATATTATTAAAATTAGTATTTTTCATTCATAAGGAAGAGAAGTGTAGATTTTTTGAATAATAAAAGCGAATAATTTTTAAAATATTAGTAAAGGCCAAAGATGGTAGTTAGATTGCAACAATTGAAAAGGTATTAGAAAAAGTTTTTAAGTGTGCTTTATTGGCTATTATAGCCTTTTAAGAAGAATGTGTATAACTTTTATCATTTTAAGGTTGAGTTAGATATTTTTTTATTAATTGTGGCGCAAGAGCGTTTCACGTAAATTTTCTGATAACGGGTTCTTACGTTTACCAAAAACAATACTATTCACTAAAACCATGTAAACAAGTTTTACCGAAACTCTTTCCATTCTGTTACAAAAGGAACCTGGAATACAATCACTTGCTCAAAGTCTATTGATAGAGATGTACATTTTGCCATATACAAGTCGAAAAGTTGAATCGTATATTCGACATGAAAATTTCTAGAACATTCTACTTGGGATCCAACCACTGATCTTTGGTGTCTGACTTGGGATTCTGTTAGATTCCCCTAGGTTAGCAGAACCACCTGTCAACTGTTTTACAGGTCAAAATTGCAAAAACAACTGTTCAAGGTTGTTTTTGACTACAAAATATGGTTTTTAAGCATGCATTTAAGTAGCTACTGTATATTGCAACAATATCCGCAATAGATTCATGTAAATTGTACAACTTCTTTGAGCGATATGATGTCATCACGCGGGTGAGCTTCTTCAACCCGAACTTCCACTTCATCCCCAACATGTGACCCTATTGACACCCATGCAGATGCTTGAAATCCAACCTATAAATTCAAAACATTAATGAAGCCAAAACTGAACACAGCATTGATAGCGGAGCATCTTTTACAATTTATGTTTTTACCTCCAAAAGCAGTAAAGATGCATTCCGGTCTTTGAGGAATTTAAGGATCAACGCGCGAAATTTTCTTTGTTTTGGTTGCCTTCTCAAATATTCTAATATCCAATACCGTAAACTGCTACTAAATAGCTTCTTTGCTATCCTAACATTCATGTTCACAGATGCAGCCATTCCTTCCATTTGTCCAGATGTAAATGGAAGAACATCACCTTTAAGAAAAGCCTTCACCTGCCAACACAATAAATAAATAAATACGAAGAAAATATATAATAATAAAGAAATAATTAAATAAATAAAACCTGGTAATGAGCAAGGAGGTCCATGTATCTGCGAATGGGAGATGTAAACTGAACATAACCAGGAATCCCAAGAATACCATGACGTGTAGCTTTTCTGTAATCCATTTCAGCAGCACGCATGAGTTTAACAATTGCAGAGCTTCGAACTGGACCTTCCGGAAGATGACTATATGCTGACGTGTCGATTTTGGACTGGGGTTGTCCTCTGTATGGTAAAGGGATCTTATTAGCAGAACCATATGTGGCTATAGCTTCCCCACATAGTACCATCATCTCAGAAACAAGTCGCATGGCGGGGTCTGTTTGGTCTTCAACATATAACCTAATCGACGGTTCTGGATCATCTGGATTTTCCACCTTTATTCTAGGTTCTAATGATCCCGTCTCAATTGCACCCTAAAAGATATATAATATTCATAAAATAATGTACTAATTTCTCCTTTTTTTTACATAAATATTGATTTGAAGGGTTAACAAACCTGTCCACGTCGCCACTGAAGCCGAAGACTTGCAGCCTCGGCAAGAATCCTCAGTTCCAACTCTTCTTCCAAATTCAGATTAAGAAGCTCAGATGCACTCTCATATGTTAACATATAAGTTGGTTTGATAATTGAATTATTCACTGAATATTCAGCAATGCTGTTATCAAGTAATGTAGTAAGATCACAACAACAACAAAAAAAAACTATAAACAAACTATTGGATTTATATTATATTAAGCAATAACAGTTTTACCTGCCATCAGAATGCAATACAACTGATACCGTAACTGCCCTGCATTTTGTTCCTTGCTTCAAGCTCATTCCTTCCATGGCAAGTTTCTCAGGGAACATTGGATAAGTGGCAGTTGGTAAGAAAACAGATGTTCCTCTTTGCAATGCTTCTCTACAGTGCAACCATGTCTAACAACCTAAGCAAATATTAAGGTTGTAATTACGAGTTGTATGAAACCAAATGTACCTGTCTATCATGCTGCCTGGCTTAACAAAGCTAGCTGGATCAGCAACATGTATCCAAACTTTAATACGCCCGTCATGCAACTTTGTTGCACTTAACGCATCATCAAGCTGCAGAATTTTTCCATATGTAGTTAGATATTGGTAGATTCTTAATCAGATAAATTTACCATCCTTACACCCAGTAGATTTATGTGGTTTATCCAATTGTTTTTTTGCATCTTATAATCATTTCCTTTATGGAAAAAGAAGATATTAGTAACCGATCTGAGGTGACAGCAGTGAACATTTTGAACACTTTTATTTAACTACATATGGCAATGATTTCAAACTTAATGCTTCTCTAATTACAAAAATAATTGTATAGAGCATCAACTTCTTACTATTTTCTCAGGAAAATCTCAGTACATGCTAAGTAATGCAACTAAAAATTGTACTTCTTGGCGGTTGTTGGCAGCTGAGTGCATTTGGATTTAGATTATGTTCTTTTGGTAGGGACCACAAATACTTCATAAGTTTATGAACATATAGAGTACATGGATGCCAATAAGACAGCTTATTCGAACACTAACAAACACAATAAAACCCCAAATCCTATACATTAAATTTACAAAAAACACTTGAGATGCCTGTACAAATGTATCATATTCATATGCATATAATAGGAGAAAAGGTGAAAACAACACGACATGAATGAAATTAAGGTAATAAAGCATCTTTACCTCATCTGCTTCATCCACATCAATTGCATATACCTTCAGATGCGTCAGATCTATTCTATTGTCCTACAATCCATTGCAACTTTATTAGTAAAAAAGAGAGCTGAAACTACAACTTTAAGAACTTATATAACTGATACATGCAATATATAAAACTCCACAACTAATTTTGTTTGGGTGATTTGGGGAACTATCTGACCAAAAATTGAGATCTAGTGTTTTTAAGGTTGTTAAGATCATCTAAGCCTTGAGTTATGAATGATAAAAAATCTAATGAACTTATTTTGCTACTCTAGCCTATTTTTAAGTTTACAATTGATTGATTGAATTATAATTTCAACAGAAAAAAAGAAAAGAAACAAGCCTACCTTCTTCTCACAAATTGATCCACTAAACCTTCAACAAGTTAGGATGAAAAACTGAACTTGTGTGAATAATTTCAGCAAGGTTACTAATACTCTTCTAAGTTCTAAGTGAATAATTTCCAGCATAATTGAGAAATGATAAAGCGGGGAAGAACTCTCAACACAACATTGGGATTTTTACATTAAATATTAGCCAATGTAACCTTTTTTCCCTCTTGGAATTTCAACAAGTCTCTAACTGAACCTCCTATACCCTCTGCACCTCCCCATGGAAACCAATCAAAAACTAATTAACAAAAAGAGATAAAGATCTCATAATATTTCCAGAAATAAAAATCATAGTACCTTGTCTGGATCATGCGAATCTTGCAGAAGACTTTCAGCAGCTGAGAGAATATGATCTGGATAATTGGTACGTACATTGAACTTCAGGAGATCAAGATTGACATGTACTGGGAAATACCCGATATCTGTGAGAAGATTTACTGCTGAACCAGCCGTCTTTGATAACCCCATCGCCTTCAGGATCTGATAAATGTAAACATAAACACAAGATTCATCTTTGCTTTTTGTCCTTCATGAAAGTTTTCAGAAATTACATATAAGTACATAACTGGAAGTACAGTCCACAATAGAATAAGTGCTACTCTTCAAAATGTGCAAATTAACCATTTCAAACACTTGACATCATTCTGTTCAATTCAGTTCTTTTCAGTTTATATGTTTAATCTAAAATATGAACTGCAGTATAATGGATGACAAGTCAATGAATATAACAATGTTGTATGGCAAGTCTATGGAAATTTGAAAATAACAATTTCTATTCAAATATATAAAAACTCTTGAAACATAACAGTTTTTGATGGAATCAATTTTCATCTTCTTCAACATCAAGTGACCTTGATACACATAAGGCGTCTCTACTTGGATACGTATATTTTTCCCTTCTTTGTACTTAGTGTGTTAATAAGTTTAGTAAAGCCATAAAGATAGTAAGACTTGAAATATCAGCTCGAATACTAAAAACAGTATGAAATATATGTGTGTTTCTGTAGAAAATTACCGCTCCTGCAGTATTCTTTTGCGCATCATCTTTACAAGCATCTATAGCAAAAGCCTCAAGAGATTCGATTTTGTGCCAGATTTTATCTTCAACTTTCCAGGAAGATTTTGACGGTTTGCCACGTGGAGGCATTGCTTTTGCAGATTTTAGCAACTGTACAAACTCTTCCAATTCCTTATCAGCCGCCTCCTTGGCAGTCACTCTACGCTTAATTTCTTCTACCTAAATCATTGTTGATAATTAACATAGAGAAAGAGTGAGGAGACAACAAAAATGATAACAATTATTTAGCAAAAGATAACAACAAACTACATCTGCAACGTGATTGGTCAATAGCAACCGACAATACATCATTTGAATAATGTCAAACTCTCGGAATAAGAACAAAGAAAAAGTATAAAATAGAGGGCCAAGACCTGTCTCAAAAAAGTATGCACTGTTTGACAACACCAGAATTTAATTAAAATGTCTGACTGGTGATCAAATACTTAATCATTAGTAAGAAAAAATAGGAGAGTTATTGTTGACCATAATCCATGTCATCCATATGGCACAATTACTATAGGCAACTTATGTAAAAATAGGTAAGCTAGCATGCCATGCATTTATATGCCTAGAGAATATTAGAGTGAAAAGTTTTTCGGTTTGGTTTAATCGGTTACTCATTCATAACAAGAATACTACATACAATGGGAATCAATCAAAAGACATACCTGAACAGTTGGCCGAGGACCATAAACAGAACAAGAGCCTTTGCTGTCAAGTCTTGTGAAGTAAATTTCATCTCTTGATAGCAATAAATGTGCACAATAGCATTCAACAGGTTCCGCACTGCCAAAAATCATCTGTAAGAATGTAAAAAGGTCAATAGAGAGAGAATGAAACTTCAACTACTACATACAAGCACACATACCTCAGCCAATTCTTCAATAGTTACTGACTTGTTTCCTTCAAGAAGCTCAAGCCATGCAAATTCAAGGAGTGTGGAATCCTGCAACAATTTACTTAAGTAGTTAAGTATCTCCATAAGTTTTGGGGTGTATTTTACATATTCAATTGCCCCTATTTAAGCCAGGGAGAACCAACCAAGTTATTCTGAGCTCTCTGATAGAACTCCAATATCTCTGTGGTGTTGAAATTATCAATCCCTGGAACTATATAGGTGATTTGTTGAGGTTTAATGGAAGTTGCAACACCATTCTACATGTTTTAAAACCACATAACAATCAAAAACTTCAAAATACCATTTTATGGATGAAAGAACAGGTCCTGACAACTAATAATCCATGCAACATGCAGCGTAACTGTTTCTACAAAAACCTGATCTGAGACTATCCAATTCCTTCTTCCATCAGGTTTTTGGGCTACAGCAAGCAATACTCTTTCAGAATCTTTTCTAAACTCTAACAGCAATCCTTTCTGCAGTACTTGCTTCCTCAATTTATCATCAACGAGCTCCTTGTTGCTTGTTAGAATTGATCTAAACAGTGAGAATAAATCATATAACAGACCGTCATGTATAGAAGTAAATCGAGTAGCATGAACAGCCAGATGATTAATTATTCAGAAATTTGCAATCACAGGATAGAAACGATCATATGAAAGATGTTTTTGACTTGTGAGGTACGGGCATGGACCAAAAAGGCTGGTTCATGACTATCAAACCAGCACAAAATGAATAGCTAACTATCTATTATCCTAATAGCAGGCATGTTACATGGTCCTTATCTGGTTCTTCAGTTCATCAAATAGCTAGAAAGGAGAGGTTCTTCGTTTCACTTCCATGTGATTCTATATTATACAAGACAGCACATCTGACATTAACCTTGCAAAACACAATCAAACTCCGATAAAACAAATGATCCATCGCTCAGTAATGGTTATGATGAAGAATATGATTGTGTAGCTGGATGATAGTGTTCAATTTTCATTTTATTTACTTGGAAATGTGAGTGACAACAGTAGCGTTAAAAACTTAAAATATCATCTCCTTTTAAAATTGTTGTTTCCTTCTTAAATTTTCCTTTTCATCAATCTGGAAAGCTCATTGTCAGCACACTATAACTGCTATGCATCGAAGCAATCAGAAAATTACTAAATCGATAGGTTTTGACTTATAGGCTAACTAAACAGGTACTAAACTAAAGCATAGGTTCAGCAATTTCCAATACGTTTGGCAACTGGAAATGAATCGTGGCAAAAAAAACTCGATTGAAAGGAATTTGAAGTCCATAACAATACTAATGAAAGAGAGGAGACGAACTTGTTACTGGCACGAATCCTCCGCCGGCGTAATGCTTCAAACTCTTCAATCACGGAATCGACGAAACTTTGGACGGAATAGCTCCGAAGGCCACCGGTTTTTATGTTGTGATAACTGAATAGCATCGGCTTGCAAATCGGGAAACGAGAGAATTGTACGTAGTGATAAGCTCGAATTTGGTGGTGCCGCCGGAACGCGGCTAAGGGCAGGGTTGAGGGCGGCGAAGTGGAGCGGAAAAGTGAAATTGAATTCACTGTTCGGACCACCATGTTTGAGCATCAGATGGTGGAGTGTTGTTGATAAAGCTGGAATTGCAAACGGGAATAGACCGAAGGAACGAGTCAGAAGCTCCGAAAGCGAACCGGGAGACTGGGCCGGATCGCTGATTGTATAGTTGCTTCCTGCCACACGCAAAGCAAAGGTAAAAGAATAAAGATTAAAATGATTACAAAGTTATATCAAACTTTTACTCGAAAGTCAAATCAAATTTATACTTACAAAAAAATAGTGAAAACTATATAAATAAACTTTTTAACTTAATAGTTTTTAAAATAGGGTGTTAAGGATACACCAGTTATATGACTCGTATACAGGGTCGGCCCTGAACATGTGTGGGGTGGACGACCGCTCAGGGCCTGGTTTTTCGGAGGGCCCAAAATTATAAATGATATATATATATATATATATATATATATATATATATATGGTTATGTTATAATAAAAACCCATGAAAACTCTACTTTTTTTCTTTATTTATTTTTTTTAAAAATAAGGTAATTTTGTTACATATTTTCGTCACTTTAAAAAAAATCAAAAAAGCGCCAAAGGAATTTAAAAAAAAAGATATAAAAATTGTAAAAAAATTACCGTTACAACGTTGTTACGTATGTAACAACTGAAAAACGGGATTTTTTTACAATTGTTACATCTTTTTTTTTTAAATTCCTTTAGCGTTTTTTTGATTTTTTTTTATAAAAAGTGACGAAAATATGTAACAAAATTACCCTATATTTTTTTTAAATAAAGTTGTTACATAGAGTTTTCATGAGTTTTCACAACTCATATGGGTTTTCACCCTATATATATATATATTATAAAAATATATTTAATATAAACTAAGTTTATAAAAGAAAATTAACTGATGAACCATGTACAAATTACAATTAACAATTAACTTATGATTCATTTAAATTGAGTTTAAAAACCCATTAACAATGACTCCATCGTTAGGCCATGTCCAAAAAATAATTTTACCTAATAAAAAAACATACGGCAATTACTCAATAAAACGTCGTCGACGTCTTCTCCCTTCGAAATTCAATCGGATGAATTTAATCAATGAAGGTTTTTTAATTGATTTTTTAAGAAAAATCAAATCTAGTGCTATTACAATTTTCATCATAGTTTTTCATATATTTAACTTTATATTTTATATTTTTAGGGACCCATTTTCTTTAGTCGCACAGGCCCCCCGAAATCTCATGGACGACCCTGCTCGTATAGCACCAATACAAGTCGCATAGCCAAAAAGTCAAACCGTCAGCGTTCAGACATGTCGCATACGAACAATGTTTGTGTGACTGACCCCATAAAATAACATTAAGTAAAACTTTTAAAATACAAAACTAGGACTATAAAGAAAGATCAGCTAGTAGCACAGTAATGTAAATGAGTATATCACATGAACACAAATCACAATCATGCATTTTTGGTAGGTTTAAAAACTTTAATATGCTAAAATTGGGATGAGATACTTAAACGAGTCTATTGTACATTCACTTTTTCCCTTCAATCAATAATTGTTCTTCACTAATCAGCCACTCATTTGCTAGTTTTGGTGTATTAAAGTTTCTAAACTTATCAAAAAGACATGAAAAATCTCTATGTTTGGTATACTAAACCACATAAACTTGTTCCACCTACTTATGAAAAAGATTAAAATAATGACTTGTTATTCCTCAATCTAGTCATTTTTGTATGAAAAAACATTCTAACATTTTTTTAAAATAATATACCATCTTATTTTGCATAATTTAAGACAACAAGTCATGAATGAAATTTATCCAGAAACATGCATTTTAGACAAGTTTAAAAAAACATTAATATATTAAAATTAGTTTTAGGGACTTTTTCATCATTGTTTTACAAGTTTAGATATTTTAATATACCGAAATTATGTAATGAGTTGAAAATTGAACCCAAATGTGACCGAGGTGAGATTTAAAAATTGAAAAGTAAGGTTATGGGTCATACTGAAATTGTTGCAAGTTTGCCTTACGAGGAAACTAATGGGAGTAGGATTGAGGTTGCAGATGTCATTTGAGGTAAAAACTAAAATTAATGATGATGATTCTTATCTAAAAACGAACTGTTACTGATGATTTGTTACAATTTGGAGAAGTAAAGAATGAACTCGATGAAGAGAAAATGATGTTGGAAAGTGATGATTTAGAGTTCCCTACCAAATAAGCCTCACAGGCAGAGGATGTTGTATCGGATTTTGATGCATGGCATGAGCTAGAACAGGTTCTAGTTCTTTCATCGAGTTATCATGCATGATCCCGTGAAATTTTTCACCAGGAAGATGTTATGTTGCGATCGGATGAGGAGTCTTTGTTGGGTAGATCTATGGACAAACCATTTGGCAGAGGATTCTGAAGAACTGCAGGTAACATACAAAGATAAGAGTATGGTTTGTTTATATCCTAACTTTTGATTGTTTGCTTAACCTTATATTTCCTACCAATATTTTCTAATCGCATCACTTGAATTGGCAAGATGGGTGTGTTGGTTAATGGATCAAAACAGGTTTGGGTGGAATTGGGTCTTTTTCTATTACGTGTCAAAACGGGTTGGGTTGGCCTGCGTTAATTATGCTTACAAAAAAAACAATATCATCACAGTAACAATCTAAATCATAAAAAACTATTAAAATAGACTTCAAACGATTTTCAACTCGAACCCATTTGACACGCAAGAGAGTCTTAAAGCATTGCAGCTAAAGATTTGAAACTCCAAATTATTGAATTGGTTTTAATAGTTTCCCCATCTTCAGTTAGTTATATCTTGTATTTACAATGAATCGCTCTTGCGGGTTGTTTGTGATACTTATATTACAAATTACCTCTTAAGCGTTGCAAGAGCGCCTCATATATTTTACGGCATTAGATGAATTCATGATTGACCGTTATACGAATAACTTGATTTTCAGGTGCAAATCACTAGCAACAACTCGGACAATTTGCAAATCCAAAAGCCAGATTACTTAGTTTTACAACCCATCAACCGTCTTGACTGCTGAACCTGATGTGGTTGAAGTTGGTGATGTTGAAACCAAATCACCAGAACGTCCTGTGTATGCAAGGTACACTCATAGTACTTAAAGCAACATCGTGGCTGATAGAAAGAAATCGATGAAGATTTCAGGGTCAATGACTTAGATTCAACATTGACTAAAATGAAAGAGATGAAACAGGACAGCATAATTTTGAACCTAACCGTTGTGTAGATGAAGAGTCTTACCCCAAGAATTTCAGATCAACTTTAAATCAGATGACGCAGGAGACACATGGCTTGGAGCATGATATTGAAACTAAATGTTCTGGAGATGAAGATTCTGGCTCAAAGGAATTAGGACAATGACATCAGCAACACCAAGGTAGAAGGTGCTTTTCAAGAGACCGAGTCAACTACAGCTTTGGCTAAGTGCCACAACGGTGAACCATGTAGCAGAAAATGCATCGAGTACAAGTAACACAGATAAAGGAAGCACAAACTTATATATGGTCTCGGTTTGCACTGGGGATCATGTACTAAGCTAAACTACTCTATATTGGTTTTGGGTTTTAAAATTATGGTTTTCTAATGTGACCGAGGGTTTGGTTTGAGGTTCTTTGAAGTATATGTTTTGGGTCTTCATTTGTATTTGTATGTAAAGCCTGCTTGATTGAAGTTATGGCTGGTTTTGGGGTTCATCATTCATCGTGTGTCCCAAGTGGTTAGTGTAAAGTTATATACCAGGGGTTGTGTTTTCTCCTGTTCGTCTATTTTTTACAAAATCATGACATCTGAACACATAAGCGAAAAACATTAGTTTTAGCTAAAAGTATATAAGTAAACAGACAAAATTACAACAAAAGTAGAACGATAAATGTCTCTCAAGCATGAAAGTGACAGTTTTTTTGAAAAACGGTTTCAATCTCTTAACTATAGGAGGCAAAGGCATGACACACCCCTCCTGCCAAGTAAATAATGAGTTCACTACCTGAAAATCAATACATAACTGTATCATTCGTCCTAGGTTTGAGATGGTTCTGACTGGTCAACATCCTGCGGTTCCTCGACTGAGTCTGGACCTGGAGCTTGAGCATCTGGTCCTGATGGGCTCACTGGTTCAGTGATTTCAGGTCCTGGACCAGCCGAGACCTTAACCATTGATGGGCGTAGAAGTCTTTCACCAATCCTGAACCCCTTGCGAAATTCTTGAATTACCACACCTTCCTCAAATTCAGTTGACTCTTCACGCATGATAGCTTCATGCAGCTTTTACCAAGAAAAAGTCAAATGTCAAACTACTTCAAAAACAATAACCATTATAATTTCTCTAGAAATAATAAACACAACCATTGATAAAAAATATATATATATCTCTCAAAAAGTACATAGGTTTTCAATAAACCTGAAACCCGCTTTTTATAACAACAACCGATATACCAAATTGAATTCAAGAAAATGATGAACAGTTTGTTCCATCATCAATGGAACCTTACACAAACTTTTGTGAGAGTTGGCTTGAATCAATCAAGACTTGGTTTCTAGGTACAAAAATGAATTTAGGTCTTGATAAAACCTGACAGCCTTTGAAAAAGATCATCAAGTACTCGACTGAATTTCGAGCCAACTCTCGGATTTGCCTGCAGCCAACCATCATTTACCATTATATTTATCATACATATGATTTAATTTAATATTATACATATCTATACGATATATGTTGTAAAAACAGTTGACTGGAATCTAAAAGGGGAATTACCAATGGATCAAATGGCTGTCCAGTTGTCTCCACAGGAACAACACCCAGAGAACCTAAAATCTCCACAAACTGCTTGTATATGCTCTGGTAACTGTTGTTAATCTTCTCCTCTTTCTCACTTTCCACTTTAATTGAAGCTTTAGCGCGCTCAAAATTATCCAAAACAGGCAAAAGATTTTCAACAACTTCACCTTGCGCATTTTCCACCAATGAAATCCGTTCCCGTTCCGTCCTTTTTCTGAAATTGTCAAAGTCTGCACTTATTCTAAGAACTCGATCTTTTGCATTCGAAAGATCATCCGATAGCGTTGCCAGTTTTCTTTCTAAAACCAGTTTTTCATCTTCAATCGACTTCAAATAAGCTTCTATTTCAGAGACTTTTGACTCATTGTTATCTGCTAAGGCCTCTTTGTATGACTGCAGTGATGCTAAAATGGTTACAGGTGATTCTTCCAATCCTGTACCATCATCCTCCACTGAATCATCATCATCTGTAGTTGTGCTTTCTACATCTTCCTGCTATGAATACATTAGTGAGCAAATAAAAAATTGCAGATATTATTTCAATTGATATCCATTCAATTTATCATTCATAACTAAATTAAACCGTTTGTACTAATATTGAATCTGATAATTTTCCAAAATCAGAAGCGAGGATGAATTTCAAGGAAATTAGGTCAAGTTTTGGAAACCTAATTTAGGTGTTGAATTGGGGAAACACTTTCCACAACAAATAACAGAGTAATCTTAAGACGATGAATATGAAACTAACAGTACCTGAGGCTGAGATTCATCAGAAACGACGTCGTTTACATCTTCGGTCACTACGGTTTCGTCATGTGATGAAGAAGCTGAGCACAAAGTGAGGCCAAATGGAAGACGAGATAACTTATTTGAGAAAGTGATTGAGGAGGAAGATGATATAAGAGGAAACGATATTGGCCATGGCTGCCTGCTGCGTTGCAGAGATAGACAGGAGAGCTTTGAGGTGGTGGTAAGGCGGTTTGGTGTTGGATTTAGATGGAAGGTAGGTGTTCTCTGGAATGTGGTGGTGGTGCTGATGGCGGTGGTGGCGGTGATAGAAGCAGCGGCGGCGGCAGCCATCGGAAGGGATGAAACGGAAATGGGTAGGGAGGCAGTGAAGGGAGACTGTGGTGGAGTTATGGATAGGGGGTAGGTAAAATAAAAAAAATGTGGGTAAAATATAAAATTGTGTAGAAACATGTGGAATGATTGAATGAAACCACCAACCTAAAATTCAAATTGTTTTTTTTTTAACCACTAATTTGAATCACTGACGAACCACTGCAGTATCATCGTGTCACCGGTGGTAAACCCGATTATATTCCAACGCTAAATCATCAATTCAGGAGAAAACCCTCAATTTTATACAGTATACCATAAAACGTGGGTAGAACTAGAGGGGTGTCTATTGACCCTTTGACTATTTCTATCCTATCTATAGACAATCTAACGTTATCGTTTTCTTATAGTTTGACCTTTTAAATTGTCGCATTCAGAAGAATGTTAAAAAGGTGATTTCTATAAGATAAAACTTTCTATCTATAGATTATCTAATGTTGTCGCGTAGTTTTCGTCGCCTTCAGATTAATTGAACTGGATATTACAAGGAAAAGTGTTTTGTGTCTCATGGGGAATGCAAGACAACAATTGGGGAAAGTCCATACATTACCCATGATATTAACTGAATACACTGTTTAAAGAAAACTAAGAAACAACACTAGCAAACACCAAGCAGCAGAACCGCGTATCCTAAAGAAACCTGAAAAAGAAAAACAAGACAAAACGCCTCTACATAACATAATTCTTGACATGATTTCAGAAATCTTGTTAGATAGGAGCTGAGCTTGTTCGTCTGAGCAGGTACTTGGGTTTGGGTGGCGGTGCACTTGGCAATACCTTCCCTACCTCCTGCACATGGGCACACATCAGTTTAGCAAAACAGGTTGTACTTTAGCACAAAATATGCATTTAAAGTCGAATCGTTTACATTGTACAAGGTTAATACACATCTATGCATGTCACAAGTCTCGTGGGCGTGTTTATCAACACATACTGGTTTACACTTTGATTCAATATCTAGGCAATTAATGCAAGGAACAGGCTAGGATCTCTTGCGAATCATACCAAACCAAACCAAACCAAACGTACCCAGTATAATCCCACACATAGCTAACGCTATTAGTAGGGTCTGGGGAGGGCAAACCTTACCCCTATCCCAAGGGATAGAGAGGCTGCTCCCGTTTAGACCCCCGGCTCCATGGGAAAGAAAAAGATAAAAATATAAATAAAATTAATGAGTAATAAAGTAAAATAAATCTAACAGTAATCTAACAATTAGCAGTGTATGACTAGAGTATATTAGTCACAAGAAACACAACACACCTACAAGAAACAAGACATACGCAAAATCTTTGCTAAACAACTCTACTCTCCCACACAACGGGTCACTCATCCTAAAACCCTAATACGACGTCTCCATGAAATCCTATCATTGATCATGTCCTCTGAGAGGTGTAAATCTAGCAAATCAAGCCTAATCCTCTCATCCCACGTTAATTTCGGTCTCCCCCTGCTCCTTTTCCCCTCTACAACGAGAGTTTCCACCGTTCTCACTGGATCTGTGCTCTGTCTCCTCTTGACATGTCCAAACCATCTCAATCTTCCTTCTCTTATCTTATCTGAGATACATGTGACTCCCAATCTCTTCCGAACAACTTCATTTCTTATTCGGTCCTTTCTTGTGTGTCCACACATCCACCTCAACATCCTCATCTCAGCTACATCCATTTTTCGAGCTTGTGTCTTCTTGATGGCCCAATAATCGGTTCCATATAGCATCGCCGGGCGAACTGCTACCCTATAAAATTTACCCTTTAACCCTATTGGGAACCTCTTGTCGCACAAAACACCTGAGGCCGCTCTCCATTTACACCAACCAGCCTGCACCCGATGGACTACATCATTGTCGATGTCCCCGTTACTCTGGATGACAGATCCTAGATACTTGAACTTCAGTGTCTTAGGGACAACCCCACCTTCAATAGAAATCTGGGTCTCCTCGTCGACGTTTGCACCACTAAAGTTGCAGTGAAGGTACTCGGTTTTAGATCGGCTTATCTTCAAACCTTTTTTCACCTAAGCAGGTTGGTTTTGCTCAAAGAAAGAAAAAACTTGGAACAGATTTTATAAAAATTAAATCATCTGAATAACAAATCACAGGATTACATCCCAAAAGTATAAAAAGACTAACTTCAAAGATACATGTTTCCCCTAACTATACTTATCTAAAGGTAATAATAATACTTGATAAAGATGATCATTAACAACTGCCTTAACATATTCTCTCATATAACTTCGTTTTTGCTCTAATCTTATTAATCTCATCAAGATGGGTTGTTGACCCTAAATCATGAAAAGGGTAGTTCTATGTTCCCAAGATATTTGGGAGTTCGATTGAAGCATAGTTGTCAAAGGCGCGTGCCTAGGCGCAGCCCAGCGTAGCAAAACCGCCTTGCTTCCATCCAGGCGCACAGGTGCTAAACAAAGTGGAAAAATCTGGCCAAAATCTGCAAAAAAACTGTTTGAACCGTCACTAGTCTAAACAAGCCAAAAAACAGTCTAACCTAGTCTGAAACAGCCTAAACAAGACTAAACCAGCCTAAAACATGTTTAAAACAGCTAAAAATGGCCAGAAATACATGTGCGCCTTGCTTGGCTCGGGGCATGCTTTCTAAGCGCCTTGCGCTAGGCGACAGGTTCACCCTTTGCGCCATGAGTGCGTGATAGAACCCAAAGTTGGATGCTTTGATTAAACTGAAAAACTAGTACATATAGTGCCAGTGTTGTAAAAATCGGGCCTAGGCGCTAGGCGGCCATTTAACTTGTAATTTTGAGCTAGGCGGACCATTAATCGGAATCGGGCCTAGGCGGTCCTAGGCGATCCTAGGCGGCCAGATTCCGGCGAAAATTCCGGCAAAAACCTGAAACTTTCGGCCAAATTCCGGCGAAAGCCTTGGATTTTCCGGAAAAACCTTGAATTTTCCAGCCAACTCCTTCAAATTCCAGCCAAATATGTGTATAAATATTTAAAAATGAACAATTTTATAAAAATTACTTATAAAAATGTGTGTATATATATAAAAAACTAAAAATTACATATAAAAATTCCAATCCGATTAATCCCGCCTAGGCCCCGATTAATCCCGCCTAGGCCTAGGCCCCACCCCACCGCCCGACTAGCGCCTAGCGATTTTTCCAACCATGTATAGTGCCCAAATTCGAGAATGGGTGATCTCCAAATACAAGGTAAGAACCCTAATTTTATAAGATAAACATCGACCCTAATCTAATTGCAAGAAACAAACTTTAATACTAATTATTTGGTGGGAACAGTTATGCCCACTTCCTGACTTTGAGGGCTACCCCCATTTCCTAATTTTTTGAATCCCTTCCCTCCATTTGATTTCCCTCCAACCAGCAACCTGCCCCGACCCATTCTGACCCAGTTCTGGGTTCGTATCAGTGCGCCTTGAGGCTTTGACTACTTCGTTGACGACCTTGAATAATTCCTTTAAAATTTTAAAAAATTTCACCTTTGTGTACCCCGGATATTCAACTGTTTTCCTATAGTTTCGAACCAGCAAAAAAAATTGAATTAGTTTCAAACTTGGATCAGCTCAAAACTCAAAGGATTGAATCCACATGATTCGCTCAGCAAAACTCAAGTGATTTCGCAATACTACAACAATCTCAGGTGGAGATTATAGGAAAATCAAAGAAAGCTATATGAAGGTATAAAACTTATATGGTTAAAGAAAACTGCACGCTAAAATAATCAAGTCACTTAGTTAATAAACACTTTTCTGAATTACCTAAGGAAGAAGAAAACGACACATACCTTAAACTAAGGCACTTTAATTAATTTTTAAGTAAACATCTAGCAAAAAGAAAAAAAAACACACCCAACATACAGGAACAAAGATAGCAAAAGCAATGTCCTTCAAATCTTCAATTGTGTCTAAAATGTAAAAAATAGAACTCTGAGTTGTGCCTCAGCATGTGCCATCTTTTCTTGCAGCCTTAAGACAAATATATTCTCAAGAATAATCTTTGAGTGAATTAAAACAACTTTATCTCATAAAAAGTAAATCAAAAGAGAGAAAAAAAGGATGTTTAAAAACAAGCATACCTTCTGCCTCTTAAGTCTTTCATTCTCCTCTTCTAAACGCGAAATTTTGTTCTCCAATTCATTTGTGTAAGCCTAATTCAACCCAAAAGGAGCCTTTTAGTTATATAATTTGTTTACGGTGCCTAGTTGGAATCAAAGTTGACTGTCGAAAACGATACCTGTTTTCTTGCTCGTGAGCATGCAGCAGATTCTCTATTTTTAATCATCCTCTTTTGCCTCCTTTCCACAGTCTTCTCAATCACATCACCAGACGCAACCCGTTTCCTTCCAGGCGTCTGCGTATCCGACAAATTACACATCAACTGTGAAGGAGACACCGTCATTTGTATCTCAGGATACCCCATCTCCATCATCGCATTCGCCCCAATAGACAAAGACTGCTGAACCGGATTGTGACTTGCAACATACACAGGCTGCTGCAGGGCCGGTTGAACTTGATACTGCATCCACTGCCCTTGCTGATGACTCACATCCACATTTCGTGCAACAATCCCGACTTTCACCAAGAAATCCTCCAAAGTCATCTCACCTAACTGGTAGATCAACACTCGATTGCGATGAATCAAGATTCATATTGGGTTCAACAGTGCAAACACTGTTCAAAAGCTCATCAAGATTCATACTAAACAGAGGCTTTCCAAGATCCCCTAACTGGTGTTGAACCTCATCTAAAGTTAGGTTATACAATGAGCATTGTCTAGGGCCATTTGATCCCATTTTAAATCAAAAACTAATAAACAAAATCAAAACCCTTTCGTTAATATCGAGATATGAAACTGTTGTGACTCCGAAACCCTACAATACTCATAACGAAACGTAAACGGCATTCTAAATTGAAATTACAGTTTCAAGATTCGCACCAAAATGAAGAAGAACTCACCGAAGAAACAAAACCCTGATTGAGAAACCATTTGTTCTTCTTCCATGCAGCAACGAGTGTGGATTTTGGATTTATAAATTAGTGAATCCAACATAAACTCAGCAGTAAACATATGCGCACATTCTAGATTCTCGTACTCTAAAAGAATAATTTAATATTTTTTCAAGAATTTGGGGAGGAAATTAAAATTTGCTGACTTCGGAAGTTGCTTAATTATTATTGAAGGGACATCGGGAAAACAGAAATCGCACGCTAAATGATCCGATCTGATTCTTCGAAAAACGGAAAACTGTTCCCCTTCTAATTGTGTGCCTTTAATTTACTTCTAACCGATAAGTTTTACTGCTGTCAATCCGTAGATGCCCATGTGATGTGTATTCACGTCGTAGCCGGTAAAACGTATTCACGTCGTAATTTCGAAAATTATATAATTTAACCAAATGTATATATTATTTCTAAAAAATGTTATAAATATAGGGGATGGTTCTCTTAAAAAGTGCAATTTGGATAAGAAATCTAAAAGGCAATCTCATCTATTCAATTAGATAATCAATGGAAGAGATTTACGTGTATGAAAAATAAGGGGTGGAGGAACATTTTTGGAAAACTCATAATTGTTGACTTTTTTAAATTCCTCCACTTTTTTTAAGCGTACATAACTTTTTCATACGACTTTTTTTTTTTTTTTTAAATTACACCATAAAATCGAACGTTTTTTTTTTTACCTTTAATTCAAGTATATTATTGCTATATTTTTTTGTAAAAACAAAATTTGACACTTAATGAAATTGTGTTACTTTACGTAAATATGTTGGTTTATGGTAAAACGGCACAATTAACTGTGTTGCGTTGTAAAACATCACTCTTAATTAATTGTGTTTTTTATCATAAAACAACACCAAACATAACAATTAATTGAGCAACTGACAGAGACAAAGCAGTTTTCAAACAGTCACAAACATAACCGTCATTTTCCTTCCACGTTCACCTTCTAAGAGAGTTTGCTGCTGCTTTTGTTGTGTTGCTGTTTGGATAGGATAATAAGGCTTTGGTCTTCAAAACCATAAGGATTTCTTGTTTCCATTGTAGAAAATTATCATGATCTAGTTTCATAGATGTTGATACATGGAAGCCATTTTAGTGAACAAGGTTTGCTGATAAAAGAAAATATGCACCAACTTTAAAACAAAATGAGGTTTTGAATAATGAGGGATGAATGACAGAAGGGAAAGACAGCTTCAAGAGAAAAGTAGGCTAAAAAAATAAAATGAAGAAGACAAATGATAGTTGCAAAGCAAATGGCAGAAAGGTAAGAAGAGAAGAAAGCTTGCAAAAAAAGGAAATAGTTTTGACAGAAAGATGAACTCAAAGGATAGGGCAGAAATGGAGAAGATGGATTCAAATGGTTCAGGCTAGAAGCAGAACAAAACTAAGCTTTTAAAATTGTATTATATACAAAAATATTTGAAAATTAGATTTTGGGTTATGACCCAAGTTTCATAGCATTTACATAAAGTTTTATTTAATTCACTTTCTTGTATTTTATGGTACATTATTTTCTTTACAACAATAGTTACCAGAAGACGCAAAGATAATATACATTCTTTTTTTATGTTGCTGAAGGTCAAAACTTAATTACTTACATTCTTCTTTTAAGATGATGACTTTTATTTCAGATTTATGATTTTGTAAAATTATCTGTGTTGTTTTTGTTATTGTGTTGTTTTTTATGTTGTGCTGATTTGTTGTTGTGCTGATTTTGTTGTTGTGCTATTTTCCTGTGCTAGTTTGCTGTTATTTACTAGAAAACAGTACAGATTCTATTATCAGTGTTGTTTTATCGAAAATCAACACAGATTTTGACTTTTTTAAAATCATCGGTTTTTATATATCAACATTATACTCAAATTAAAGAGAATAAAAATGCTCGATTTTATGGTGTAATTTTTTTCAAAAAATAATGTCGTATAAAAAAGTTATGGACGTTTAAAAAATATAAGGAACTTGAAAAAAGTAAACAAAAATGGTTATTTCAAAAATACCCCTCTAACCGTCTTTTTCCCCCACTTGAATCTCATCCCTTACTAGGAAAAAAAACACAGGTCCTATTGCCAAAAAAACACAGGTATAGTTGGAAAAAAAACATATATTCGTTTCACTATCCAAATCCATATCTGAAATTCGGATTCGGATAATGAAATCAACTATCCAAAAATTTTAGATATTCGATTTTGAACACCCTTAGCGACAAGCATGTGTTATGAAAGTATGTTTGGCACATGTTGTTTGGTTTCTCGGTTTCGAACAAAAAACGTTGAAAAACAAGCATCCAACAAATATATCATGGCAAATGACAAATAAGTCATGTTTTATAATTGTAAAAAATGAAGAAAAGAAAAGGTGGTTTAACGAAAAGATAAAACCGTGTGAACCGGTAGAAAACAAAAAACCATATAAAACAAAACATAAATTATATTTGTTTTACATCTTAGAAAAAAAATTAAAACAAATAGTAATGTGGGTACAAAGAACACCGATTTTGTCCGTTTGTTATCAGTTCGGTTCGTGAATACACCAGAACTCGGTATAGTTTACGATAGAAAACAAAATATTTTGCGATGGTTTTGGCACACAAACGTTGCACATTATAGACAAGAAAATAAAGGCATGCTTTACGTCGAACGAAAACAATAAAAATAACATCAATACCGGTTCTGATAACACCAACACCGACAACGGTGTTATTCACTCATTATCGGTTTTCCTCGTCACGATACCGTGACGGTACTTGCTATAGCACACGATAACAAAAATTCATATTTTTAATACAACTCCGTTAAAAAAAATCAGAACGTTGACAAAAAAACAAAAAAGAACCAAAAAAACAAAAAAGAACTGCGTATTCCAGTTTTTTTTAAGTTAAATGGAAGTTATAACAGTAAAACGAAGAAAAAAACAATTTACTATGTTTTGTCACAAAAATGTTGCACGATGTAGCCCAAATATAAAAGTGTGCTTTTATGTCGAATGAAAAAACCATAAAAACGAATTCTGATGCCGGTTCTGGTAACACCAATATTCTCAACGATGTTGTTCACGCATTATAGATTTGGCTCGTCACGATACCGTAACGGTTCTTGTTATAGTGTACACTAAAAGAAAAAAAAATGATTTTAATACAACTCCATTTTCGAAAAAAATTCTATCGAAAAGTCGACAAAAAAACTAAAGAAAGTTACGTATTCCGTTTTTTTTAAGTTAACGAACATAAGTTATACAGGAAAACGAAGGAAAAAATAATTTGCGATGGTTGTCACTCAAATGTTGCACGATGTAGCCCAAAAATAAATATGTGATTTACTTTGAACGAAAACCATAAAAGCGAACACATATACCGGTTCTTGTAACACCAATGTCACACCCCAACCGACGGCGGATTATACGTCGGGGCGGACGCGGTTGTTCAATAGCACAAGGTTGACTATTAAAGTTTCAATATTTCATTAATAATAGATTCAAAGGTTCAATACAAGGAAATAACAAGTATACAACATTTATTTAATAAGTAGTCTAGGTCCAAAGCGTCCTATGTGATCACAAACAAGTCTCATGATGTAGAACCTGAAACATGTGAAAGAATCTGTCAACTACAAAATAGTTGGTGAGATACAAAGGTTTTGACACAGTTTAACAAGTATTTGAAAAGAATTACAATTCACTATGATATATGCATTCTATAATGTAAATATGAGAAAACAAGTATCTTAAACATTGTGCACATTCAATCCTCAACCAAGTTTAGGCATAACCCGCAGGTTACCCTTATAAGTCTCAAGTCTCAAAGTTTTGGTTTAGTAACAAACACCAAGGGCTCCCCCCGAAGGGTCAATCAATCAAGGTGGATTGGTCAAATGCAATAGATCTATCATTGTTACCATAGGCTTGATCAAAGTTAATGAATATGCTAGTTTTAAGTTTAATCTAAGCATACAAGTCTCAAGTTTAACATAAGAATAAGCATCTAGTCATAGTTGTACAAGAATAGTATAAGTTTAAAGTTTGAACATGTTTCACCCCAAAAGAATGTAAATGAAAAAGGGGCTAAGTATACTCACTTGGATTGATGAAGAGTATCCGACAAGGATAAGTATTTGCAAGACTTGGAGGGAGAATATCCTCACGATAAGCCTAAGTATGCAAGTTTAAAGATTTAAGTACGATCCTATAAGTCTATGGCAAGGATCTAGGATTTCAAGATTGACTAGGGTTCCAAATGGGATAGGATTGATTGCGTTTTGTAAAGTTTAATCAAAAGTTTCAATGAAGGTTTTAAATGAATGTCGCAAGATTTGAATACCGAAGTTTCATAAGTTTATAGTTTAGAATAATTACTAATTAAAATAATTTTTTAAAAGTTTCACAATTATTCATTATACAAGAATAATCAAAATAGTTTTCTAAGCATTTGGAAATAAGTAACTTACAAGAATAATTACTTATTTAATCAACATAAATCTTTTGAGATTCGATTAAGTTTCCAAGTATTAAGTATTTATAATACAATTTAATTCGTAATATAAATACGTTTAAATAACCCTTATAAGATTATAAGATATTAAATAGAATATGGTTATATCTTAATTATAAGTTTATAAACATTTTTAAAGTCTAAAGAAAACTATAAGTTTATAAGGTTTTAGATAGGGTTTTCAATTAATTTATAAGTTTATAAGTGTTTGACTAAGGTTTACAAGTTCATAAATGTTTAAAGTTTTCATTTAGATTTTATAAACTTTATAATTATTTTGGAGATAAATAGAGTATAATTATTTCTCTCCTTTTATAAAAAAAATAGATTTATGCTTATACAAATTTATAAAATGTATTTATAAATTTATAAGTTTATAATTTTTAAATCAATCTATAAACTTTTCAGAATTTTTTTAAGATTTAAAACTATTATTTAAGATTAGTTTTTCATAAGGTTTGGCTAAGTTTAATTAGAATAACTCTCGGGTTTAAAGGTGTAACAAAAATTGTTTTTGAGTTTATAAAGATTCAACACAATTTATAAAAACTGTTAAAAGTTTAAAACTGTTTTTAAAATGCTAAAAAAAAATAAAAACAGAAAACCTGGGGCCAGACCGAATCGAACTCGGGTCTGCCCCGGGTCAACCTCGCACACAAACACTTAACCATTTTATCTGCTTGGTCCTGTGAGTTTAAATCAGGAAAAAAAATAGATAAACAATACTTTCAATCACCCCTAATTCGAGATGAACCCTAGAATCGATTTCTGTCAAATACATGTCGATTCGCCCTCTGTTAATGCAATTAAACAGAGGGCTTTCGATCCTTAGAGTATAACGAACACAATGGCCACAAGAATTACCTGAAATGGTATCGAATCGAGTGAGAACGAGCTTGGGCTTGCCTTCGGCTGTCGCGAGAATCGAACGAGAAATGCCAGTGATGAACGACCAAATTGAGGGTGTGTGAAGTTAGAGGGTGATGTCGCTAGTCGATCGTGACTGGTATTTATAGGATATTTGGGCATTAAAGGCGTAATTGGTTGGGAGGTTTATGGTTGCATACGGCGGATTCAAATCCTAACCACGCGGTCATTAATGTCGGCATCGAGCATTGGAATACCTCGGGTTAGGGTCGCACGCCTGAGGCGAGACCCGAGGTTCGTCGAATGTGGACGTTTTACGCGTTTTGGATAATTTGGAGGTGGAAACGGTGAGATGCGGGACTCGAACCTGAGACCTGTTTCCAACTGAATGTTTGGGTTAATTACAGATCCGGTCCCTGTAGTTCCGAGGTGTTATCATTGGATGTCAAAATGAGATTTTTGTTTAAAATAAGTTTCAAAAATGGCAGGTTAGTCCCTGAACTTTTATAAGTCAAATGTATATAAGTTTTAAAATTTAAATAAGTTTTTCTCAAATGGTTTCATAAATTTTATAAAATATTTTATAAAATCTATTAAAAATTTTAAGAAGTTACGAACTTGTAAGTTTTTGAGGATTTTATACATATATATACATTTGTATATATAAATATATATATATATATATATATTTATAAACTCTTATATACATACGTATATGTTTTAAGTGTAATTTACTTTTCCTTAATCATATATTAATCTAAGAATTAATATTTATAGTTTTAGGGAAAATATGAAATTGAGTTTTAATTTAGAAATACGTGCAAATGGTAGGTCGAAATATCTTGGATATTACAGTCTCCCCTACTTTAGGAAATTTCGTCCCTAAATTAATGTAGGAAATCTACTGTTTTTCCATTATTTAAGTTCATGTCCTGCACCGGGATAATGAGAAAGATACTTTATGTTCCCGAGTAAACTACAGGTTACGTTTTAGAATTCTAAATGAGATGGAATGACAGGAATAAGATTACGCTCGAGTTTCTAAGTTTTCAAAGTATATGGTTGCCAAGAGTTTCCCTAGGAAGTATATAGTTTCATTGAGATATATGCAGGTTTGTTTTTAGGAATGCATTTGAGAGAATATCTACTGAATTTCCATTCAGGATTTCAAGTGAGATTGCATCACTTAGGATGGATTCGACGATAGTGTAATGATTTGAGTTTGCCGCCTGATACGTCTAAGGATTTGCTACGGTACCTAAGTTCTGTGGCTTTCCTTTATGACAAGTTTCAGATCATGGCACACGACAGAGTTTACTATGTTTTCCCATACGTCGATTTTTCATACTTACGTGTGCACCCGCAAGCATTTAAATCGTCGTATAGTCCGCATAGGTCCTTCTATTTGTGTGTGGATCAAGAAAAAGTATAGGAATTTGTTTAAGACACGACTAGAGTTTCCACATAAGAGTGATCATTAATTAACGAGTCCCTCAGAGAAACGTCGTTAAATGATTTAAAGGGAAAAGAATGTGACAAGATTTAGAGTTTCAAAGTTTCCTCGTGATTGATTAAGAAATACTTCAATCATTGGGTAGTTTAGAGTCTTTACACTTTCCTCGGGTTTGATCAAGAATACATCAAACCTTGAGTAGTTTAAAAGTCTTGTACGTTCATCATGTTTGAATAAGCATACGTCAAACATGGAAAAGTCTTATACGTCCATCGTGTTTGAACAAGCATACGTCAAACATGGAGTAGCTTAAAGTCTTATACGTCCATCGTGTTTGAACACGCATACGTCAAACATGGAGTAGCTTAAAGTCTTATACGTCCATCGGGTTTGAACAAGCATGCGTCAAACATGGAGTGGCTTAAAGTCTCATACGTTCATCATGTTTGAACAAGCATACGTCAAACATGGGGTAGTTTAAAGTTTCGTACGTTCATCATGTTTGAACAAGAATACGTCAAACGTGGAGTAGTTTAAATTGTGTTTGAACAAGAATACGTCAAACATCGGATAGTTTAAATTGTGTTTGAACAAGAATACGTCAAACAACAAGTTTTCAAGACTAAGAGTCCAAGTATAAGTTTCAAGATTAAGAATCCAAGTATAAGTTTCAAGACTAAGAATCCAAGTATAAGTTTCAAGACTAAGAATCCAAGTATAAGTTTCAAGATTAAGAATCCAAGTATAAGTTTCAAGACTAAGAATCCAAGTATAAGTTTCAAGACTAAGAATCCAAGTATAAGTTTCAAGATTAAGAATCCAAGTATAAGTTTCAAGACTAAGAATCCAAGTATAAGTTTCAAGACTAAGAATCCAAGTATAAGTTTCAAGACTAAGAATTCAAGTATAGTTTCAAGATTAAGAATCTAAGTATAAGTTTCAAGATTAAGAATTTATGTAACACCCAAAATAAAAAGAAAAGAAAAATTCAAAATTTCACTCCCTCGCGGTACGCGAGGGAGATTTTGACAAAACCTCGCGGTACGCGAGGGAATAGTACACGCGTCAGGGCCAGAAAACACGTGTCATTCACCCTTGCCATCAGCCGCCACGTGTCATGCTGACTCAGCACCGTTCGTGACACCTCATCCTCTCGCGGTACGCGAGGGATTTCCTTGGCCGGTCTCGCGGTACGCGAGGGACCGGAATTCCAGCCTATAAAAGGCCTTCAACGGGATTGAAATTCTGTACAGTTTCCAAACATTCGTTTCACACAAACCCGATCTCTCAAAACTCCACAACGTCCCGAAGCGCTGTTCAAGAATCCTACGACACCCAACTCAAGCCGTAGTTCTGTCCAAATCCCGCAAAGTAGGTATCGTTAAAACTATTCATATATATATAGCCGCAATTATATATATATTCTCTCATATATATTCTCGTTAATCGTGTCTTCCCTAGGAAGAAACGTGTCGAGGTTCTGCTCAAATTCCGAAGCCTACAACCCTACCAGCCATCAAAATCAAGGTGAACACGTTTAACGCTTTTCAAACGATAAAACCATTTTATTTACGAAAACGGCATGAAACAAATTAAATGCTTTAATCATAAGGGTAATCTACGTGATAGCATTCAGGCCATAAGCATACGTAGATTTGATCAAATGGTATACATGTGACGGGTGAAAGTCCGGTCCGTGGCTGGGTACAGATCATGTAATGGGAAATCATAAGACTAAGGATGGGTTTCCTTAGCAGATTATACGAGGGACGAGTTCCTGAGTATCATGTAAGACTAAGAACAAGGTTCTTAGCATCATCACCCTGGGAATAGGCTATCAGTCTGAGACATAGCGCTCAGCCAGTTGACCCCATGGCAGTTAACCCAGTGTATGTAGGTGGTATATACTTCAGGTGAAATAGACTGCTGAATGTGTAGATTTACCATACAAAAACGTGCTTAAAGGCTTTAATTTGGTTTATGTTAGAAATCATTTTCGTGTCAGTTAAATGTGATTCACCGGCTTTATGCTGATGTTCATTTTCAAAACGTTTTTCACAGGTAGTGAAAGAAATCATTAAATTCAGGGTGGTGCAGTAAAGACAAGATCTTTAGGCATATTTAAATCCCTGTGGCAGACTAATACAAGACCAAATGTTGGAACGGACATAGATCCTAGACATTTTAAATGGCTTGTATTATGTAAATTAATTCAGCAGATGTACATTATATAATAGACTTTTGAATGTCTATTATCATGAAATGAAAAGGGACGTGGATCCCAAGTTTTGACAAATGTATAGAATTAACCCTTGAGGTTATTTACATTACATTTCATTACAAAAAGGCATCAAGTAAAAACAAAGACTTCCGCTGCCCAAATATATGTGACCGCATTCAGATACCAGCGTTGTCTCGCGACGCCCGGGCAGGGGTAGCCCGGGGTTGTGACAGGTTGGTATCAGAGCCGCATTTAAGGGTTTTAGCAAAATTAGATACTTGTATGATAGTATCTTAGCTTTAACCAATAGTTGTGCCTACTGAACAAACGATAGGAAGATGCCTTTAACATAACCAATAAATTACAGGATGTCAGATCCATACTATTATCCTTATAATTACCCAAACTACTTCCCTGGAGAATCATCTAATCAAGTAGTACCAAGATATGACGATTATATCCACTACCTGCCGACCCCGGAGAATTGGAACAGAATGGTCGCAGAACAAGTGGAGCAGACTCAAGCAAGGCTTGAACCTCTGAGGGAAGAATCAGAGTATTCAGTGGAAATGGAAGATTCAAGAGAATCTTTACGTCCTGTTATGACATCTATGCCACTACCTCAATCGTTAGACATAGTATACCCTACCGGAACAATTCAAGAACATCCACCCAGTCCAAGTGAAGAAACTCCACATTCGATTTCTGAATCCGACAAGGCTGCCGTTTGTGAAGGCAGTGGTGGAAAGTATTTCTTTGATCCTATTCCAGAACATCCCGTTTTCAAGGAACCTTTCTTCTATGTAGATCCCTCCGATGGACGTCAGTATGCAACCGACGGAAAAGTCGTGTGGTCTGTTAACTCAGCATATCACGATCTTAGGATGGGACACAGGGAACCACCTCCTTGTTATGGATACCATGATGAACTGCCAAAATCAATTGATGAACACCTCGATCGTGCTCTTAGAGAAGCTGACGATCTACGTGCTGAGCTGTTCTTCACCAGACAAGTTGTAGTCCAGAATGAACAAACTATATTTGACTACGAACTAGCCCAGGAAGACAGGAAGTACGCAGAACAATGGGTGGCAGATCAGTTGATCCAGAAGGGTGCTATGACCGAGACCCTGGGGAGATTCTATCAAGATTTGGGAGATGTGCTACTCGATTAAAGTTAATGATAGTATTTGTATAATTAGCTAACTTTAAGTGATATAGATGCATATCTATATTTCTGTATTTGTAACAAATAGATGAAGTTTAAGCGATAATAAACTTCAAATTTTGACCCAAATTCTTGTCTTGTATTCTTAGATGTCTCAACAAAATAACAATAGCGGTCCAGCTACCTACATTACCAAGGAAAAAGGAAAAGAAATTAATAATAATCCTGAAATAGCTACTCAACAACCAGAATTGCAACAACTGGTCAAACAAAGCATTAAAGAAATGCTTCCTGCCATAATAAAGGAAGTACAAGAAAACATCAAAACTCCAAGCCACGTAACTCTTCCTTCAAAAAGAATGGAAAACCCTTCGAAAACCCACACAGAGCAAGTAGCAAGCTCTCGTAAACCTCAAACCTCGAAAAGATCCAGAACATCAAGCAATAAGTATTCTGAATCTGAAGAATCGTTAAATCTAAGCAGTGAGAGCTCAGAAGAAGAAAATGAAACAAAAAGGTATAAACACAAGGAGTGTTCTTACAAAACCTTTCAGGACTGTAAACCTTATGAATTTAAGGGCACCGAAGGCGGTATTGCTACTCTTCACTGGCTAGAGAAGATGGAGTCAGTAATAGCAATTAGCAAGTGTGCTAAGAAAGATCAAGTACTGTATGCTTCAAACTCCTTCAAAAATGAAGCGTTGGAATGGTGGAATTCAATCATTTCTGCCAAAGGGAGGAGAAAGACCAATGCTATGGATTGGAAAGAATTCCGAGCAAAGGTGAAAAGGAAATTTTGCCCCAAGAATGAGAAAGAACAAGCTGAAAGGAAATTTTTGGATCACAGGATGGTGGGTACCAATGATCGAGAGTATACTACCAAATTTTTTGAATATGCCCGTTTGGCACCTCACCTGGCTAAACCCGAGTCGGTTCTCATAACTCGATATATTTACGGTTTAGTTCCAGAGATCCGTGATTTGGTGAAGGTTGTCTCACCAAAAACCATTGAGTCCACCGTAGAGCTGACCGGTACCATGACGGCTGGACTAATCAGAAATATAGAGGAAAAGAAGAAAGTCGAATCCTCTATAAAATCAAAACCCGAGGCCAAAAGATTTAGCAAGAACTTTGGGCAAAAGGGGTTACCATTTAACAATCCACCATGCAAAACGTGCGGACGCAGGCATAGTGGAAAGTGTGTTTTTGAAACTCCATTCTGTAATCATTGCAAGGTCTCAGGTCACACTACTGAGAATTGCTTCAAGAAAAAGGGAATGATTACTTGTTTCAATTGTGGAGAGCTGGGGCACATCAGCACTAATTGCCCTAAGTTTGCAAAGACCAGAGGAGCTGGAGGATCAGGAGTTAAGATAACTCCAGAAACCAAAAAGATCGTGCGAGCATTTGTCATGAATGCTAATCAAGCTGAGAGAACGCCGGACATAATTACCGGTACGTTTCTTCTTAATAATGTTTATGCTAAGGTCTTATTTGACTCAGGTGCGAACCGGAGTTTTATAGATTATAATTTCTGTAATCTATTAAACGAACCATTAAGTCCCTTAGCTGAAACATATGAAGTAGAAACAGCGAACGGTGATTTGATAAAAATATCCCAATCACTAAACAATTGTTACATTACATTGGCTGGTTTCACTATCCCAGTACAATTGTTACCAATGTCAATAACTGGCTTTGACATTGTTTTGGGGATGGATTGGTTATCCAATAACCAAGCCGAAATCCTTTGTAATCAACAAGTTGTAAAACTCGTTACACCAACAAACAAAACTCTAACTATCCAAGGTGATAAACCCACAAAACCTATCCAGATAATCTCCATACTTAAAGCAACCAAGTGCTTAAGAAAAGGATATCTGGTATCAATTACTGCCTTGGAAAAGGAGAAGAAGATAGAATCAGTACATGTAGTATCTGAATTTCCAGACATTTTTCCTGAAGAACTGCCTGGATTACCACCAGAACGAGAGGTAGAATTTCGAATCAACCTTGTACCTGGTGCAACTCCAATTGCCAAATCCCCGTACAGACTGGCACCCACAGAAATGGCAGAACTCAAGAAACAATTGGATGAACTTCTTGAGAAAGGTTTTATCCAACCAAGTTCTTCACCCTGGGGAGCTCCAATTCTCTTTGTTAAGAAGAAAGACGGATCAATGCGCATGTGTATTGATTATCGGGAATTAAATAAAGTTACCATTAAAAACCGATACCCACTCCCAAGGATTGACGATTTATTCGATCAACTCCAAGGAGCTTGTCATTTTTCAAAGATCGATCTTCGTTCAGGTTATCATCAGTTGAAAGTGCATGATAACGATATCTCGAAAACTGCATTTCGAACACGGTATGGACATTTCGAGTTCACGGTTATGCCATTTGGACTTACAAATGCTCCTGCCGCATTCATGGACATGATGAATCGTGTCTGTAAACCCTATTTAGATGAGTTTGTCATAGTTTTTATTGATGACATACTTATTTATTCCAAAACCCAAGTTGAACACGAAACTCATCTTCGAACCATACTTGAACTTCTTTGAAAAGAGAAATTATATGCTAAGTTTTCCAAATGCGAATTTTGGTTAACGGAAGTACAATTTCTTGGTCATGTCATCAACGTGAACGGAATTCAAGTAGATCCTTCAAAAATCGAAGCTATATCCAAATGGGAAATTCCCAAGTCACCCACCGAAATTCGTAGTTTTCTGGGATTAGCGGGATATTACCGCCGGTTCATTCAAAATTTTTCTCGTATAGCAATCCCACTCACATCCCTAACTCGGAAATCTGTAAAATACGAATGGGGACCCAAATAATCTGAATCTTTTGAAACTTTGAAACAAAAACTGACAAACGCACCTATTCTATCTTTACCAGATGGTATTGAAGACTTCGTAGTTTACTGCGACGCCTCACATACTGGTTTAGGTTGCGTATTAATGCAACGCAAGAAAGTCATTGCTTATGCATCTCGTCAGTTGAAAATTCATGAGAAAAACTACTCAACCCACGATCTAGAGTTGGGCGCTATAATCTTTGCTTTGAAGTTATGGCGACACTATCTCTATGGGGTTAAGTTCACAATCCACACTGATCATAAAAGTCTCAAGTACATATTTAGCCAGAAGGAGTTAAATATGAGACAAAGAAGATGGATGGAAATCCTGAATGATTATGATTGTGAAATTTGTTATCATGAAGGAAAGGCAAATGTAGTAGCAGATGCCTTGAGCCGAAAAGAAAATGTCAAGCCAAAGAGAGTACGTTCTCTCAGACTTGAACTACAAATTGATCTTGTAAGTCAGTTAAAAGAGGCACAAGAGTTAGCTTTGAAGGAAGGTAACTTTGAAAAAGAAGGAATGAAAGGAATGCTTGATTTACTGATCAAAGGAGAAGATAATATCCTTCGCATGAATAAACGTATTTGGGTACCAGTTACAGGTGATCTTCGAGAGCGAATCCTCGAAGAAGCACACAAGTCCAAATACACCATGCACCCAGGAAGTGATAAAATGTACAAGAACCTCAAAGAAAGTTACTGGTGGATTGGTATGAAAAAGAACATTGCTATCTACATAGCAAAATGTTTGACTTGTTCCAAAGTCAAAGCCGAACACCAAAAGCCAGCTGGATTATTGCAACAGTTAGAATTACCAGTTTGGAAATGGGAACTGATAACTATGGACTTTATTACAAAACTTCCTCGAACCACTCGTGGAAATAATGCAATCTGGGTTATCATTGACCGTTTAACCAAATCAGCTCACTTTCTATCTATCAAGGACACCATGAGTATGGACAAAATGGCGCAAATTTACGTTAATGAAATTGTAACGTTACATGGTGTGCCTCTATCCATAGTGTCAGATAGAGATAGTCGCTTCACATCTCGATTCTGGCAAAGTTTTCAAACAGCTCTAGGAACTCGATTGAATCTTAGCACTGCTTATCATCCACAAACTGATGGGCAGAGCGAAAGAACCATACAAACCCTAGAAGATATGCTCCGAGCCTGTGTGATAGACTTTGGAGGTAATTGGGATGATCATTTACCTCTAATGGAATTCTCATACAACAATAGTTATCACACAAGTATTCAGGCCGCACCATTTGAAGCATTGTACGGACGGAAATGTCGAACGCCTGTATGTTGGTCAGATATCGGAGAAAATCAGTTATCAGGACCAGAGATAGTCCAAGAAACCACTGATAAAGTATTACAAATACGTGAACGTTTAAAAGCGGCTCGAGATCGACAGAAAAGTTATGCAGATAAACGAAGAAAGCCGTTAGAATTCCAATTCGGTGACAAGGTGTTATTAAAAGTTTCACCTTGGAAAGGTGTTATTCGTTTCGGAAAGAAAGGAAAGTTAAGTCCACGTTTTGTTGGACCTTTCAAAATCATTAAACAAATCGGACCTGTTGCCTATCAGCTTGAACTACCAGTAGAGATGGGTGGAGTACACGATGTATTCCATGTATCAAACCTACGTAAGTGTTTAGCTGATGAATCCTTGCTTATGCCTTTACAAGATGTGGAAGTAAATGAAAAGCTCAAATTCATCGAACGCCCGTTACAAATTGAAGACCGACAAATCAAAAAGCTTAAACGAAAGCAATTGGCGTTAGTCAAAATAAGATGGGACTCCAGGCGTGGCCCAGAATATACTTGGGAACTTGAGTCAGAAATGCGCAAAAAGTATCCACATCTCTTTCAATGAATCTCGAGGACGAGATTATTCTAAAGGAGGGGAGGATGTAACACCCAAAATAAAAAGAAAAGAAAAATTCAAAATTTCACTCCCTCGCGGTACGCGAGGGAGATTTTGACAAAACCTCGCGGTACGCGAGGGGACTGCTTATACGCCAGATTTACACCTTCTCGCGGTACGCGAGAAGATTCCCAACCAAGCCTCGCGGTACGCGAGGGAATAGTACACGCGTCAGGGCCAGAAAACACGTGTCATTCACCCTTGCCATCAGCCGCCACGTGTCATGCTGACTCAGCACCGTTCGTGACACCTCATCCTCTCGCGGTACGCGAGGGATTTCCTTGGCCGGTCTCGCGGTACGCGAGGGACCGGAATTCCAGCCTATAAAAGGCCTTCAACGGGATTGAAATTCTGTACAGTTTCCAAACATTCGTTTCACACAAACCCGATCTCTCAAAACTCCACAACGTCCCGAAGCGCTGTTCAAGAATCCTACGACACCCAACTCAAGCCGTAGTTCTGTCCAAATCCCGCAAAGTAGGTATCGTTAAAACTATTCATATATATATAGCCGCAATTATATATATATTCTCTCATATATATTCTCGTTAATCGTGTCTTCCCTAGGAAGAAACGTGTCGAGGTTCTGCTCAAATTCCGAAGCCTACAACCCTACCAGCCATCAAAATCAAGGTGAACACGTTTAACGCTTTTCAAACGATAAAACCATTTTATTTACGAAAACGGCATGAAACAAATTAAATGCTTTAATCATAAGGGTAATCTACGTGATAGCATTCAGGCCATAAGCATACGTAGATTTGATCAAATGGTATACATGTGACGGGTGAAAGTCCGGTCCGTGGCTGGGTACAGATCATGTAATGGGAAATCATAAGACTAAGGATGGGTTTCCTTAGCAGATTATACGAGGGACGAGTTCCTGAGTATCATGTAAGACTAAGAACAAGGTTCTTAGCATCATCACCCTGGGAATAGGCTATCAGTCTGAGACATAGCGCTCAGCCAGTTGACCCCATGGCAGTTAACCCAGTGTATGTAGGTGGTATATACTTCAGGTGAAATAGACTGCTGAATGTGTAGATTTACCATACAAAAACGTGCTTAAAGGCTTTAATTTGGTTTATGTTAGAAATCATTTTCGTGTCAGTTAAATGTGATTCACCGGCTTTATGCTGATGTTCATTTTCAAAACGTTTTTCACAGGTAGTGAAAGAAATCATTAAATTCAGGGTGGTGCAGTAAAGACAAGATCTTTAGGCATATTTAAATCCCTGTGGCAGACTAATACAAGACCAAATGTTGGAACGGACATAGATCCTAGACATTTTAAATGGCTTGTATTATGTAAATTAATTCAGCAGATGTACATTATATAATAGACTTTTGAATGTCTATTATCATGAAATGAAAAGGGACGTGGATCCCAAGTTTTGACAAATGTATAGAATTAACCCTTGAGGTTATTTACATTACATTTCATTACAAAAAGGCATCAAGTAAAAACAAAGACTTCCGCTGCCCAAATATATGGGACCGCATTCAGATACCAGCGTTGTCTCGCGACGCCCGGGCAGGGGTAGCCCGGGGTTGTGACAATTTAGGTATAAGTTTCAAGATTAAGAATCCAAGTATAAGTTTCAAGATTAAGAATTCAAGTATAAGTTTCAAGATTAAGAGTTCAAGTATAAGTTTCAAGACTAAGAATTCAAGTATAAGTTTCAAGATTAAGAATTCAAGTATAAGTTTCAAGATTAAGAGTTCAAGTACAAGTTTCAAGACTAAGAATTCAAGTATAAGTTTCAAGATTAAGAATTCAAGTATAAGTTTCAAGATTAAGAATTCAAGTATAAGTTTCAAGATTAAGAATTCAAGTATAAGTTTCAAGACTAAGAATTCAAGTATAAGTTTCAAGATTAAGAGTTCAAGTATAAGTTTCAAGACTAAGAATTCAAGTATAAGTTTCAAGACTAAGAATTCAAGTATAAGTTTCAAGATTAAGAATTCAAGTATAAGTTTCAAGATTAAGAATTCAAGTATAAGTTTCAAGATTAAGAATTCAAGTATAAGTTTCAAGACTAAGAATTCAAGTATAAGTTTCAGGATTAAGAATTCAAGTATAAGTTTCAAGATTGAGAATTCAAGTATAAGTTTCAAGATTAAGAATTCAAGTATAGTTTCAAGATTAAGAATCTAAGTATAAGTTTCAAGATTTAGAATTCAAGTATAAGTAGGATAATTCACAGTTGCAATATTAAGCTTTACATGATCCTTTATTGGACATGTCTAGTTGTCAAGAATACGGGTTTGAGCAGTTGTATAAGTTTCTGCATGACTTAAAAGTTTCGGACCTCATAGTTGTGTATACGAAGTTTAATGTTTTAGCAACGTGTATTTAAGCTTTTTAGTTCCCGTTGTGATTTGTAGTAAATCTTTTAAGTGGCAAGAGTTAAATGAGGAAAGTCTCCAAGCATAGGGTAACGGAAAAAGTTTCGATAAGGTTTATGATAGTGTGTTTATAAATGATTTTATCTCGTTTTATAACAGCAGGTATAGTTTTCTTTTATATAGAGTGTAATTAAGATGTTTAAAAAAATGACTAGTTGGACATTGATAAATAGTATAAGTAAGACTTATAACAGATAGGTGTGATTGTCAAGCGAAAAGTTGGTTATGTTTACAAGTGTGAAGTCTATATAAGAGGTAAGGATCATAGCTGATTACGGCAGTGGCTCGTAAGTCGAGTTGTTTTAAAAGAGTGCTTACGAATTAGAAGGTTCGTTCAAAGTTTATTCTTCAAGTGTACGTATCACTTGGGGTTTTTTATAGTTAAATGCCACGTCGTTAATTATCTCTAGTACTAACGTGAGCTACTCTTGACGGAAGTGTATGGGTAAGAGGGTTAAGTTTGTAATGATGAGAGAAGAGTCAAACTAGTAAATGATGACCAGATGAAATTTCAAAGAAAATTTCATTTATATGTTTCAAAATTGGGACTTCTAGCCCTTACACAAGACAATTTAAACGGAAAAATTAAAGTAAGTATGTTGATTTAATATGTTCAAAAGGTTTTTATTCATAATACTGAGTTATCACGGTAATATTTTCAAAAATAGTTTTGATTGGAAGTTGATGGGCTAACGAGGAGGATTCCCGAAAGAAGGGGCGGTCACAAAGACCCACTTAAGTACCTTATTTCCCTAGCCAGAACTTCCTCGTGGGCCTACATTTCTCTCAGTTATTGTCAACGATGTTTAGGTTTAAGGTACTATGTCAAGGTTTCCTTGCGGACTTAGAGTCTTTAAACGTGGAGCTTGTCTATTCCATGGTAGGCTTCTTCCTCTACAAGGAAGTTACTTAGGTCACGAACTTCTTTATTAAGGTTCTTTAGATTTAAAAGACATTAAGTTTTGTTTACAAGAAATGGTGATGTGTAAGTTTTAAAGATGTAATGAAAGTTTTTGAGAAGTGTGACGAAGTTCGAGTAAATCATCTAATGAAGTTTTGAGTGGTAAAATGAAAACACAAGAGTTTCTCAAGTTTATAAAGTAATGAAGTTTGTAAAAGGATTTGTAGGATAATACATGGTTTTAAATGTGCTAGTATTACAAGGTTCATGAAGTCTAAGGATGTATGAACACTTTGAGATGTAAAAAAAGTGTAGCAAAAGTTTAAGTGAGTTATCTAGAGTAGTTTAGTTGAGTGATGAAAATAAGATGGAAACACAAGGGTTTCCCCTTAAGTGTCATGTTCATAAAATAATGAAGTTTATAGGAGAATTTGTAGAGTAATACATAGTTTTAAGGGTTGTATTACCACGATCACGAAGTTTATTGGGTAGTATCTATAGATATAAGTTTACGTATGTAGTTTTTAAGTATAATCTCGTAAGAATTTCGCTTTGAAGGCAACTCCTTTAGGTCATGACGAGTAAGCATGCTGTCATGTGACAAGACGGGACTTAAGAATCATAGAATAAAGATTATAGAGGAAAGTTTTTGAATCGTGAATTTATGAAGTATATAGTGTTTGAGATAGTACTCGTTTAGTGCATATCACTAAGTAAGTATTTTGACATATCAAGGGAGATCTAAGCTCACTAATGTTTTAGAGAAGTCATGCATTCCTATAAGCGAATACTCATCCCAAGAATTCCCAGGAAAGCATACGGGTCCAACGGTTGATTTGGATTTATACGAAATGCTTTCCTTGACAGAATTTCTCAGAATACAGGTATTCACCCTTCCGGTCCGCACAAGTTCTCACACATTATCTAGAACCTAAATATTCTTGACGAGAGTTTAGTGGTGGATTAGACTTGAAGCCTAAGAACGTGTCCTCGATGTAGTAGCCTCTTGTAGTACGTAGGTAAGTAGAAACGTAGAATCTCCAAGCGTTCACGTATAAGATTTAAGAATAGAATGAGGAGAAAAGTTCCTAGTAAAGGACATGAGATAACTCATGTTTGGGTCTCCTAAGTTATAGTCTAGGTCATGTGTCTAATAACCTAATTCCCTATAACCAAGGCTCTGATACCAATCTGTCACACCCCAACCGACGGCGGATTATACGTCGGGGCGGACGCGGTTGTTCAATAGCACAAGGTTGACTATTAAAGTTTCAATATTTCATTAATAATAGATTCAAAGGTTCAATACAAGGAAATAACAAGTATACAACATTTATTTAATAAGTAGTCTAGGTCCAAAGCGTCCTATGTGATCACAAACAAGTCTCATGATGTAGAACCTGAAACATGTGAAAGAATCTGTCAACTACAAAATAGTTGGTGAGATACAAAGGTTTTGACACAGTTTAACAAGTATTTGAAAAGAATTACAATTCACTATGATATATGCATTCTATAATGTAAATATGAGAAAACAAGTATCTTAAACATTGTGCACATTCAATCCTCAACCAAGTTTAGGCATAACCCGCAGGTTACCCTTATAAGTCTCAAGTCTCAAAGTTTTGGTTTAGTAACAAACACCAAGGGCTCCCCCCGAAGGGTCAATCAATCAAGGTGGATTGGTCAAATGCAATAGATCTATCATTGTTACCATAGGCTTGATCAAAGTTAATGAATATGCTAGTTTTAAGTTTAATCTAAGCATACAAGTCTCAAGTTTAACATAAGAATAAGCATCTAGTCATAGTTGTACAAGAATAGTATAAGTTTAAAGTTTGAACATGTTTCACCCCAAAAGAATGTAAATGAAAAAGGGGCTAAGTATACTCACTTGGATTGATGAAGAGTATCCGACAAGGATAAGTATTTGCAAGACTTGGAGGGAGAATATCCTCACGATAAGCCTAAGTATGCAAGTTTAAAGATTTAAGTACGATCCTATAAGTCTATGGCAAGGATCTAGGATTTCAAGATTGACTAGGGTTCCAAATGGGATAGGATTGATTGCGTTTTGTAAAGTTTAATCAAAAGTTTCAATGAAGGTTTTAAATGAATGTCGCAAGATTTGAATACCGAAGTTTCATAAGTTTATAGTTTAGAATAATTACTAATTAAAATAATTTTTTAAAAGTTTCACAATTATTCATTATACAAGAATAATCAAAATAGTTTTCTAAGCATTTGGAAATAAGTAACTTACAAGAATAATTACTTATTTAATCAACATAAATCTTTTGAGATTCGATTAAGTTTCCAAGTATTAAGTATTTATAATACAATTTAATTCGTAATATAAATACGTTTAAATAACCCTTATAAGATTATAAGATATTAAATAAAATATGGTTATATCTTAATTATAAGTTTATAAACATTTTTAAAGTCTAAAGAAAACTATAAGTTTATAAGGTTTTAGATAGGGTTTTCAATTAATTTATAAGTTTATAAGTGTTTGACTAAGGTTTACAAGTTCATAAATGTTTAAAGTTTTCATTTAGATTTTATAAACTTTATAATTATTTTGGAGATAAATAGAGTATAATTATTTCTCTCCTTTTATAAAAAAAATAGATTTATGCTTATACAAATTTATAAAGTGTATTTATAAATTTATAAGTTTATAATTTTTAAATCAATCTATAAACTTTTCAGAATTTTTTTAAGATTTAAAACTATTATTTAAGATTAGTTTTTCATAAGGTTTGGCTAAGTTTAATTAGAATAACTCTCGGGTTTAAAGGTGTAACAAAAATTGTTTTTGAGTTTATAAAGATTCAACACAATTTATAAAAACTGTTAAAAGTTTAAAACTGTTTTTAAAATGCTAAAAAAAATAAAAACAGAAAACCTGGGGCCAGACCGAATCAAACTCGGGTCTGCCCCGGGTCAACCTCGCACACAAACACTTAACCATTTTATCTGCTTGGTCCTGTGAGTTTAAATCAGGAAAAAAAATAGATAAACAATACTTTCAATCACCCCTAATTCGAGATGAACCCTAGAATCGATTTCTGTCAAATACATGTCGATTCGCCCTCTGTTAATGCAATTAAACAGAGGGCTTTCGATCCTTAGAGTATAACGAACACAATGGCCACAAGAATTACCTGAAATGGTATCGAATCGAGTGAGAACGAGCTTGGGCTTGCCTTCGGCTGTCGCGAGAATCGAACGAGAAATGCCAGTGATGAACGACCAAATTGAGGGTGTGTGAAGTTAGAGGGTGATGTCGCTAGTCGATCGTGACTGGTATTTATAGGATATTTGGGCATTAAAGGCGTAATTGGTTGGGAGGTTTATGGTTGCATACGGCGGATTCAAATCCTAATCACGCGGTCATTAATGTCGGCATCGAGCGTTGGAATACCTCGGGTTAGGGTCGCACGCCTGAGGCGAGACCCGAGGTTCGTCGAATGTGGACGTTTTACGCGTTTTGGATAATTCGGAGGTGGAAACGGTGAGATGCGGGACTCGAACCTGAGACCTGTTTCCAACTGAATGTTTGGGTTAATTACAGATCCGGTCCCTGTAGTTCCGAGGTGTTATCATTGGATGTCAAAATGAGATTTTTGTTTAAAATAAGTTTCAAAAATGGCAGGTTAGTCCCTGAACTTTTATAAGTCAAATGTATATAAGTTTTAAAATTTAAATAAGTTTTTCTCAAATGGTTTCATAAATTTTATAAAATATTTTATAAAATCTATTAAAAATTTTAAGAAGTTACGAACTTGTAAGTTTTTGAGGATTTTATACATATATATACATTTGTATATATAAATATATATATATATTTATAAACTCTTATATACATACGTATATGTTTTAAGTGTAATTTACTTTTCCTTAATCATATATTAATCTAAGAATTAATATTTATAGTTTTAGGGAAAATATGAAATTGAGTTTTAATTTAGAAATACGTGCAAATGGTAGGTCGAAATATCTTGGATATTACAACCAATACCGGCAACGATGTTCGTGCATTATCGATTTGGCTCGTCACGGTACCGTAATGGTAACGGTACTCTCTATAGCATACAATAATAGAAAAAAACATGATTTTTATTACAACTTTGTTTTCAAAATAAAATTATATCAGAACATTGACAAAAAAAAAACTAAAGAAAGTTGCGTATTTCTTTTTTTATTTAGCGAACAAAAGTTATTACCGAAAAATGAAATTAATACATAATTAAATGGGTTAAAAATGTAAATTATATATAGTATAAGGGGTGAAATTTACTTTTAAGCCCCTAAATCTATATCTATATCTATACTACTATATAATACATATTAGAAGGATATAAATGTAATTTAACAAAAAATTTAAAACACATTATACACATTGTTGTTAGGGGCGAATGTATCCATTTTTTCCGTTAATAATGTAAATTTTTTCGTTTTCGTCCGATTTTTTTTACGTATAGAGCCGGCCCCCGCTCATTTTTTCCCCTGAAGAATTCTTGGCCCCCTCTTATTTTTTATCCTTAAAAATTTCAATTCAATTCTCTGTTCAGATTGATTGGATAAGTTATGGGTACGAAATTCAAAAATAGATTGTTCATTTAAAAAATAAAAGTGAAAGTTTAGGGGGGGGATGAAAAAGAAATTGCTAATAAGTTTGATTCGGAATCCATAGTCGATGAATTCAAAAATATTAAAGGTCGTCAGGCTGAGTTGTAATTTTCTTCCAGGTACTTGCCATTTTTCCCTCGCGTTATAATAAATTATTTTATATTTAAAGTTATTTATTATTGATTTGTTTGGCCCGACCCGAACATATAACCCGAAACATAGCAATAGGAAAAAAAATTGGTCTCATAACTTTTGGCCCCGCTACTTAGTACTTATTGTTGTGCATAGAGTTCAACTTATCAATGCATAAAACATGATTAATTACCGTTTAACCCAACAAAACCCAAATCCCAGTCGTCTCTCGTGCTCCCCCACTCTCTCCAGACGTCCACACTTCTGGCGACGCCATTAAACTCACATTCAAGCCGACGACTGTTCCTCTTCGTAACTGACCACGCTAGGGTTGAAGTTTCCCTCTTCTTCGATGATAAGGTAATAGCAATTGCAGGTGTTAAAATTTTGTTAATCTTTTGTCGATTTATAGATTATAGATGGATTCCACCATGTAGGATTTATTTGTTTGATCTTATGGCTGTCTTGAGTCAATTTTCAGTTATCAATGTAGAATTTATAAGTTTGATCTTGAAGGTTAAAGTTCAAGTGTTCTATGGTGTGGCGAATCTTATGGTTGCATCATATTTTTGATATTCAACTGAGGTGCACGATTGTATATGGGAATCTGTAAATATCACCGTTTTAATGTGATTAGAATTTAGGAATCTGTTGTCGTTATGGTTTTGTTTTTATTCTTTTTTTTTAAATACTTAATATAGTTTGTTTTATGTGGCAGAACACTTTTGTGCAATCGATTGTGACCGCGATTTTTGTGATTTTAGCCGGTGATTTTAAACGGCACAATAAGTGGTGTTGTTGATTTAGTAACTTATTATGAAATGGATCCTGATACCCCTATGGTATCAATGGGCCGCAATAAGTTTAGTTCGTTCAATGATTGTTCTCGTATCTTATTTATAGTTCTACAAACATTTTGTTTATTTCCAATAAAGATTAATGTTTTTGTTTTTAATTGAGTAATCGCATGCCATGTAGGTGTCATACACATGTTATCCATTATATATTTTTATTTGTATTGTAATTGTATACATACAAAGTAGGTTTTCATTTTTCACCCATGTTATCCATTTTATTTGCAATTGAAGATATTGAAACTAATTGCATACATACACACAAATTTAACAAAGATGAAACGAAGATGACGACCAGTTCTTACTTGAAAATAGGATGAAGTGTCGGTTATATGTTGAAGAGAGAAGACGTAGTGTGACTCTTTTTTCACGATTATATGAGTAAACGTCGTTTGGTTAATTGGTTCCCTAATCCTAACAAAATCTAGGTTTTTTTTATTCATTTGAAAATCTCAAGGTTCCTAAGGTTCTGACCCACGATTCTACCCGGAACCAACCCAGACCCTTTAAAACTTGAAATCTCATAACCTTGAACCGACCTTTTTTGCTAGAACCGTTTTTTGCTCACAGACACTTTCTAGTGCATCATCAACATGCTTTTCACGCCTCTCTTATATTTTCCCGCATCTCTATCATATTAAATAGTGATTTTAAAGTATATATTTTTAAATATTTAATATAAATCTAATTATGAATATTTATTATTTAATTAGGGATAGTTATTTTATCATTAACCAAATGAATTTAATATGAATTACCATTTACCAATTATATAGAAAAATTAATACTTGGTTGAAAAAATAATGTTTAAAAACTAACTTAATATAATTTATAATTGTCACATTAAAATAATTTTTTAAAGACATATTATTACGAAGGTATGTGTTAAAAAATTACACTATAATTTATTCAACACGTCTAATACACATGTTTTTAAAAACATAGTTTTTATTATTAAATATATAATATTACATTTATTCAGCATGTGTAATACAAGATATTATGAGTTTCTAACCTAGTAATATATGTGTATATATATGTGTGTGTGTGTGAGGGGGGGGGGGGGGGTTGAGAGAGAGATACTTGATGAGTTTATATATCTTTTTGAAATTTTGATTTTTTTATTCGATTTATTTGAATAGATCGGAATTTGAATCGATTCGTATATGCTTATTTGAACCATGTTTTGCAATTTTTATTCGAATTCAAATTTAGTTTTAGAATTATCTAATTTGAATAATGCGATTCAAACAAATCGAATAACTCGAAAACCGATTTAATGAACAGACTAATTGTATTCCCTTTTGAGATTTGTACCGCATATTCTCTTGATTTTCTATGTTTGCAAATACTTGTTTTATATCCTTTTAGTAAGTTGTGTTAGATCTAATATATTATGTTTTTAAAAGGGCAATTATATATATCATCCTAAAAACTTTACTAATTATATATATATATATATATCTAGTTTAAAATTTTATTTACGTATATCCTTTCATTAATTACATATATAACCAACTGAATGATGCAATCGATCACAAACGATGATGGATGTTGGAATTGATTAGAAGCAGGAATTAGAAGTTTGGGGTTGTGATCGATAGAATAAGAATAGTCGTATTTCTTGTAAAGTTAAAGAGGTAATTTTATAGAAGAGGAACATATATGTAATTTAAGTTTTAGGTCGGGTATATATGTAATTAGGATTAAAAATAGTGGATATATGTGATTTTACCCTTTTTTTTAAATACATCATTTAAAACTGGGAAAAATACGTATTGGTTACATCTTTCTAGATAAGTCAAATTTGATTACTATTATTTAATTATATGTTATATATAATATAATAAACAAGATTAAAGAAGGGTGTTGTTGAACAGTAGAACATCCACGTAAATCGTGACACGTGGTTTTTCTTTTTTCACCTAATATACGTTTTTAACCCGTTTTATTTTCTTATAATTTCGTTTTCCTTTATTAACTTTCGTTCGTTAACTTTTTTCAAAAAACAGATAAAAAACGGAGTGCACGCGTGTTTTTAGTTTTTTTTGTCAACGTTCAGATATATATATTTTAAAACGGAATTGTATTAAAATTTTAGTTTACTTTTGGTATTGTAGCCTATAACTAGTGTCATTACCATTGTGGTACCATGACGACCCGTACCTATAATAAGCGAATAACATCATTGCCGGTATTAGTATTATCGGATCCGGTCTCCGTATTCGTTTTTATGGTTTTCGATGACCAGAACCGGCAATATTAAAAAAAAATCTTTTTTTTATTATTTAGTCATATGTTTCTTTTTATTGACAATATTTTTATCGTTTCACATACATTTTCATTTAAATTTTATTAACGATCGGTCTGACACTCGCAAAGAAGCTGGTATAACCACTTAGTATTATAATAGTAATACCATTAAATACCAACTTATATGAATAGTGAAGCAACCTAGCAGGCTGACTGTTGTTTTTTTTTTCTTTCATGCTCACCATATACTATATATAATTTATGCTTGTAACCCGTTTAATTAAGTATTAATTTCGTTTTCTGTAATAATTTTCGTTCGTTAACTTAAAAAAAATGCACCGCTGTTTTTATTTTTATTTTTGTCAACGTTCCGAAATTTTTTTTAAAACAGAGTTGTATTCAAAATCGAGTATTTTTTGATATCGTAGCCCATAGCGAGTGTTGTTGTTGTTATGGTACCATGACGACTCGAACCTACTATGAGAGAACATTATTGGGTGTAATGGTATTATCGGAATTAGTGTTGGTATTAACGACCAAACTTCTGCCGCGGGGCGTTGGCGAAAAACGTCCACACTCCCACGACGAGACACGGTGTTCTTTTATAGTAGCTTATTTAACTATTTTTTTTCGTTTTACTTGGACCGCGAAACGCCTAGAACCAACTAGTTTAAGATTAATAAAAAAAGTACAAATGAGATGATCACCATTAGGACTATATTCTTTAATATTTTTTACGGTTAAAGAAAAAAGAATTTGAATAAAAAAAACTTTAAAATGGTTAAGGAATATTTATTTGAGTACTTTATCGTGCCAACATGTATTATTTAATATGCAATTTTGGTTAGTGATATATGTGTGTTTAAAATATGATCTACCTTTTAATAAATTACACGTATAATTACCACAAGCTAATCAAGCTTACATTTTGTAAAGATTTGTGTCCATGCTTACCTATAATAGTACCAATATAACTTGTCCTTACCAAAATTGATAATGTTCATTCGAAACTCCATAGTAACTTGCCAAAATCAACTATCTTTTTATTCATGTAATAGCCCATTAGAGTCGGTTTGAGCTTTAGTTACTCAATTTCGTAAATTCTAAACTTGTACCGATCGTTATTAAAAACATAAAAAAATGAGTCTGTCACATGCTATGCCAAATTAAGAGTTGAAAAAGGCTCTTGATTTTAGTGGTGACTATATTGTTTTACATAAAAGACCCTTGCTTTGGGGGTTAGAGTTATGGCCGTGAATGAGAGTTAGGTTTAGGTACATGTCAAACCTGTGTATTTAAATTGTGATAGGTCTCTAAAACTAACAACCATCATTGATGCATTTACAAATTTGCATTTGTGTTATATAATGATGTTAAATGTTCTACTAGTTGATTTTAGGAACTGCTTCGGAAAAATCATCATCAGATTACCTTATCTGGTTTCTCATTATGGAATGCATATTAGTGTCAATGATTTAGACTTCAAATAAGTTATCGTTCATTTCAATTGGTACTGTTCTAGACTCGGTGGTTGTAAAAAGCCTACACTTTGTAGTTCTAACTCTATGATGTATAAAAAACCGTACAGTTTGGAATTGTAATCACATGATGGTGATCTTTTTGTTGTTGATTTAGTCAATTGTTCGAATTCCTCTCCTCGTTATCTCAATGTAATATTCTTCTGACATCCACAAGAATACCATTTTTGAATAATTAGCATGAACATGTGTGTACATTTTTCTTGATTTCACTTGTGTTAAGTGTTCTCAATAATTTGTCAACACAAATATCACTGGGTGACAAACTAACATGGGTATACCCGTTAGTGTCGGGTATCAGGCATACTCACGGGCATTGGTTAATGCCCGTCGAGTATGTGTCGTGTACTTTTCTATGAGTATGTTTTTATATTTATAATAACATATTAGATATAAATAAACTACATACATTAATATCATCAAATACATATTTTGATTTAAAAAATTAACTCTTTCACATAAAGAACCTTATAAAATGAAACATTAATAAGCATGGGTTAAGGAAAAATAAAAATAAAATTTTTTCGGGTATATGATTCCGATATATGGTTTAGGTAAACATGTATGTGGTTTCGAGTATCACCTAATCTCATACTCGTCCCAAGCCCGTGAAATTTTCAAAATTAATCTCATACTCAGTCGGATACCTGTTTGGTTTCGAATATAACCGTCTGACTCTGATTATTTTAAATGATTAAACGAGTTATTTATTTTCTTTTCCTTATTATCATAACACTATGAAAAAGGGCAAGTTATTGGAGATAGAGATAGTGTTCTCCTGTATGTATGTGTGCTTCACCTATACCCCCACGTCAAGTCTTCTGAGCACTTGCTGTCTGCGTTATCTCCCTTCATCCCTGTCTCCTTCATCGGTCCTGATAAATGCGCCATTTTCAGAACAATAGGGTTAGTAATCAGCTCAATTATCTTGTGTAATAAGGTACATCCGATTTCTGAAAGTTTTTGCTTTACTAATTTCAGTGTTTAGCCTAAATTATCGCCTAATTCAGCTAAAACCCTAATGTTTTCGTTTTGCTTTTGGAGTGTGTTTGTGTCTGTTAAATGGTGCATCTAGGGTTAGAAATTCTGAAACTTGAATTCATAAATGGATCCGAGATTTGGTAGAATTTATAGTTCTGGTGATGGAGATGAAAATGGGATTCAATTTGGGAATGGAAGTATGCCTGATAATAAGATTCTGAACAATGGTCAAATGTATGAAAAAACTTTTTTGACTTATGATCTAGTCAATGAAGGTAGTAGGTACAGTCAAAACTTTAGAGGTTTACAGTTTCCACCATTGAATAATCCTCCTGTGGTTGATGTGAGTGCAAATCTTGAAGATGAGCTTCATGAAGATTGTGATCTTTCAGATGCAATTTTGGGATTTATTACTCAGGTGCTTATGGAAGAAGACATGGAGGATAAATCTTGCATGCTTCAAGAATCTTTAGATCTTCAAGCTGCAGAAAGACCTTTTTATGAAGTTCTTGGAAAGAAGTACCCGCCGTCCCCACCGCCATGGCCGCCGCCACCACCTTCGTTGGACAGTGGGTTGACTTCTGTTGACCACTCTGGAAACAGTCTTTATGCTGTGCAGAATGTTGGAGCTCAGAATGTGTCTAACGCGTCGTTTGGATCATCAAACAATGAGGGGTTGGATTTGCCTGCAAGCACTGCTGATACGTATGATCTTTGTAGTGAGAACCAAATGATGTGGCAGTTTAGAAAGGGGTTTGAAGAAGCAAACAAGTTTCTTCCCAGTGTCAACCAGTTGTTGAATTCTGCCAATGTGGGTCAAAATCAGAAAGGAGAAGAAAGTCAACGCTTGTTAACAGGGTCAAAGATAAGAAAAGATTACGGGGAGGATATAACCGAGTTAGAAAAACAAGAAAGAAACGTTAAGCAGGCTGCGGTTTTTCCAGATGTGACTTTGAGGTCAAAAGAATTTGACTTAATTTTTCTGTCTAGTCTGGGAGAAGGCAAGGTTGCTCTAGACTCATTTCGTGACACGTTACGTGAAGAGAAGGTTAAAGGTTCATTAACAGATGTAGAAGATACAAGTTCAAATCGTAAAGGGAAAGGTAAAGGTAAAAGCAGAACGCGTGGTAGGAAACAAAACAGGAAAAAAGAGGTTATAGATTTAAGAACCCTTTTAATTACTTGTGCACAATCTGTTGCAGCTGATGATAGAAAGAAAGCAAATGAACTATTAAAAAAAATTAGGCAACATTCGTCTCCTTTTGGTGATGGAACTCAGAGGTTAGCTTACAGTTTTGCTAATGGGCTCGAGGCCCGCTTAGCTGGCACTGGTAGTCAAATCCATAAAGCGTTAGTGAGCAAGAAAACATGTGCTGCTGACTACATCAAAGCTTACCATTTGTACATGGCATCATCCCCTTTTAGAAAGATTTCAAATTTTGGTTCCAACAGGACAATTATGGATAAAGCTGAGAATGCAATGAGGGTACACATCATCGATTTTGGTATTTTATATGGGTTTCAATGGCCCACTTTCATTCAACGTATTTCATCAAGAAAAGGTGGGCCACCACGGGTCAGGATTACTGGAATTGAGTTTCCTCAACCCGGGTTTAAACCAGCCCAAAGAATTGACGAAACGGGTCGGCGGTTAGAGGCGTACGCTGACCAATTTAAAGTTCCGTTTGAATATAATTCAATCGCTAAAAGATGGGAAAATGTTACAGTTGAGGATTTGATGCTTGATGAAGGTGAGTTTTTAGTGGTTAATTGTTTGTATCGCGCAAAAAACTTGCTTGATGAAACAGTGGTGGTGGATAGTGCTAGAAGCATTGTTCTAAACCTGATTAAGAAGATTAATCCTGATATATTTATCCATGGAGTTCTAAACGGATCTTACAATGCCCCGTTTTTCTTGACCCGTTTTCGTGAGGCCCTTTTTCATTTCTCAGCTTTATTTGATATGCTTGAAACGAATGTGGCCCGTGACCGACCTGAAAGGATGCTGCTTGAAACAGAGGTATTTGGAAGAGAAGCTTTGAATGTGATAGCCTGTGAGGGATGGGAAAGGACTGAAAGGCCCGAAACTTATAAGCAATGGCATGCTCGTAATTTGAGGGTCGGGTTAGTTCCAGTTCCATTCTCGCGGTTTATTTTCAAACGGGCTGCAGAGAAAGTGAGCTTATATCATAAAGATTTCTTGATAGATGAAGACAACGATTGGCTTTTGCAGGGATGGAAAGGAAGAATTATATATGCCATTTCTTGTTGGAAACCTGGTTAATTAGCAGTGAAATTCAGGTGTGTGGTTAATGGAAATGTATAATTTTGGACAATTTATTTGCCCTTTTTTCTTGTTTTGTTGATATGTGTCTACCTGCATTTGTGTGCATTAACTTATACACCTCATCTTTAACCATCTTGATATTGTTTGAAAGGTGCTGAGTTTTAAGATATGAGCACTTGGTGCCATAACCTTCTGTTCAACCTGGAAGGTGTTATATGTATTATTGTTAAGGCTGATGAGCTAAACCATACCTATATGGTTCTTAATGGTTTCAGTTAATTATTTTTTCAGAGTTTTTTTCTTCATTTTTTTCTTTTCTAACCTCATAGATGTTCATTATATACAAGATGGATTCATTTGACCCGTTACGGTTTTGTGCAATATTCTTTTCTTGTTAACGAGACGGTGAATAACTGAATATAGATCAAAAGGTATATATAAATAGTTGAAATCGACACGAAGCAGTTTAAAATCGGTTGGTTTAACCTGGCTAAGATTTATATGATTTGAAAAAATCATGTTTAACATATGGTTTAAAACTTGAAACATAATGGTTTACCTTTATTGTTTAATTTTCTTTTTTATCTTTAAAAATAAATGCATAATATTCATGAATTACCATTTTAAATTTCGAGACATACCAATGTTACCTAAGAAGAACATGATATTTTTCAAGACACCATACACCCAAAGCAACATAATGATATTACAGATGATATCATTATCTATGTTATATGTTTTCACAACTTAAACGGGTTTATAAAAGCAGCAAACTTGACATACAAGGCAACTAGAAACAACACTTTTACGAGCAGTTTGTATCATAACTTGCTAGCCCCATCAACTCAGGCCCTTCCAAACGAGGATTGTTTTCAAAGCTGCAAAACACAATCACCATTCAACAAGTTAAAAACACAACCAAAGTAAATTATCAAATATTAAAAAAAAAAACAGAATTATTGTCGATCTTACTTGCTCAAAGGGATACGTTCAAACGGGCCAGTGGTCGGAATCGTGCCACAGAGGTCATTGTTTGATACATCTCTGCACAAAACATGCAAACCATTTTTATAACATTGTTGAATTACATATTGTAAAATACAAATTTGATAGAAGAATGAGCACATACAACACTTTCAAGCTTGAAATGCCAACGAGTTCTCTTGGGATTCTTCCAGTTAGATGATTATCATTAAGACGCCTGCCGATTGTGATTTGAAAATGAGAAATTAATAAGTTTATCTGACAGTAAAATTGTCGATACTGTTGTAAATAATCAAACTCACAAGAACACTATAGACTTCAATTTCCCGAGTGTAGATGGAATATTTCCAATAATATTGTTGTTGTAGAGATCCAAACTTATGAGGTTCTTCAAGTTACCGATCTCTGCAGGAATTGGACCTTGAATGGCATTTTTGTAAAGCTCCCTGATTTAATTAAAATGCATCATAGTTCATGGCTGTTAATTGTGGTTGATTAAGACTAAAAGAGCTAATGATTGGATGGACCGATGGACATGGCCTTTTGACCGAACCATTTACAGAATGTACAAACTAAAAATAACTTACAGATATTGTAGGTGCTCGAGTCTTCCTAGTTCAGGTACAAGATGTCCAGACAGCTTTGAGTTTCCAAGATCCCTTTAAGAGAATAATAATAACAATAATGAATTAAGCTTCATAATTCTTGGCATAATTATGACTGTTTGCCAGATTAAGTTAATAAAGATCTATTAACCACTATGTTCTTTGGGTTTTGAGGTCAAAGTGGAAATTGTTGATTATTATGAACATGTTAAATTTGAGAATTGAGTAAGATACTTCTCTCAACTATGCTTGATCAGCAGATTTCATCCCTTGGATTCTTTAACACAAGCAGCCATTGAATCAAGAATGTCTAGCATGGAGGCAAAATTTTTCAAGAAAATGTTTTAATTTTTCTATTATGATGTTTCCTTCACTTAAAACTGTTTGATTACAAAAGAAATTAACGATAATCTAGCTAATCTTTTCTTGTCACGTCTCTCTGCACCACCAAATAAGCGGAAAAAAAATGGTAAAAAGTAAAATAAGACCAAAATTATTCAAAAGTTATCTCCCTCTACTCCATACATGTTTGCAAAACTTCACAATATATCTTTCACTTTCATACATGATGTTCGATACTTTCTTCAAACGATTTAAATTCAGTAAATTTTACATATTTAAGACAATGGTAAAAGGTAAAATAAGACCAAAATTATTCAAAAGTTATCTCCCTCTACTCCATATATGTTTGCAAAACTTCACAATATATCTTTCACTTTCATACATGATGTTCGATACTTTCTTCAAACGATTTAAATTCAGTAAATTTTACATATACTTCTATGAGGATCAATGACATAAAGGTATTTTTCCACACATGTCTTGGTAATTTGAGCATAACTGTTGCTCAAAATATTCAATCAATTTGATGTTTATTGAATTGTAAAGCTAAGAGATAAAAGCTATAATTCATACATCAATTATACTGAAAAACTGTTAAAACCATTGCTCTGAAGATCAATTTTTGCAGCTAATAGATCAGAAACCAAACAATTTTATACATGTCAAAATTTAAACAAACTATCTCACAACCTCTAATCATATGAGTTTTCTTTATGTGTTAATAGATTAATCTCAGTTTGATTAGTAAGATTGGGAGGGCTTACAGGCGAGTAACGTGGTTGTCTTGATCACAGGTGATATGAAACCAGGTGCAGGGATTGACAAGATTGGGATCCCAGCTCTGAAGGACGTTATCGGGATCGTTCAAGCTCCGGCGAAGGGCGTAAAGCGCGTCTCCTTCGGAATTTCCGATCACCGTCGATGTAACGGCAGATAATACGACGAGCACAGCGCCTAAGCTAATACCCCAACCCATCCTAAGTTAGAACTGAATTGGGGGAAAAGGGTTTGTTTGGGTGCGTTGATTTATATGTCTGGAGTCAACGATGAATGTTGGTGCGGTGGAGTGGGGTGGCGTGGGGTGGGGTGGGGTGGGGGGTCTTATTATGGCTTGCTTTTGACCCCACCCAACACCAATAGGGTTAGTTAGTTGGACTCTTTTGACCGGCTCTTGTTTTATTCAGGGGTTAGTTGACTCAGTTTCAAAATACACTATATTTATTTTAACTAATTTTTATTTTTGTTAGGATTTTTAGGTAATTTTTATTGATTGCAGATCTGAGAGGAGTCACACAACTCAATCGATGATTCAAGATGTGGTTGTCTTCTCCTTCTCGTTAAAGCGTCTAGCCCTAAATCCATAACGGCTGAAATCTGCTTCAAGAATAACTATTTATACAACACCAATAATACATTGTATTTTATCGGGTTTTTTTCAAGTTTTATGATAATTAGTCTCTCTAGAATGTGCCTAAACAAATTGCACATCGAAAAAGTGAACAGAGTCGACGAAAGGCTTAGTTTGTTTCATCGACACATATCACGCTCTTCATCTCACCTTGAAAAAGTGAACAGAGCCTCAGTTATCCTACCACTACCGTAACTATCACCCGTCGACGGCTTGACTACAATTTTGGCCTGATGTTTCAGGTATTTCCATCAGATTCAGATTCTTTAACCATCCTACTAACTCATAAGAGACCAAAAAAATGTGATAATTATACATATATATAATCATCTTAAAATAGGTTTTATGACACTTTTTTTAATTTAAAATTAGTTTTATATTAAATGGCTTCTACTGTTATGAATATTATTGCCTGTTGTTTATGTTCTGTTCCAAACAATCAACACAAGAAGAACAAAAGACACAAATGCAACCAACGTCCCCTTTTTAAACACATTAACCAACCCTCTTCATGTTCTGTTCAGATACCAACTTCTTTTACCAATTGGACATGATAAACAAAAAATGTCAAAAGTAGAATAACAATCTCTCATCAAAAGTTATATTTTTAAACTTCTCAACCAACTCTGTTGCTAACACTTTGATAAAGTGACCTAAGTTGTGTGTTCCATTTCTCCACAGCAGTGTATTTCTTCATTCCCTTTGACCTGCCACCATCCAAATTCCAAACTTAAAATAATGATAATCACCTCTATAACATATGCAAGTAGTTATTTATTAGGTATAGATTAGACTTAACCTGTCCCCACACTCCAGCAGCCTGTTAACTTGATCGATATGACCTTGAACCCGATTGTCCAATATCAGTGAAACCAACAGCTGTTCCACATCAGCCTCTGGCACATTAAGCTCCTGAGAAACACCGATTTATAAGTACACTAGATTATAAACCTCGTGTATTACACGGGTTAAATGAATAAATTCAATTTTATATACTCAATAATAAATATTTACATATTACATATTTATGACATATTACATAGTTTTTAAAACAGATTTTAGAAATGTCATATAGTTACTTTTTAAAAATGTTTTATAAAAAGAATGCAAAAATGCTCAATTTCAAAAATGTTTTATGAACAAACCTGTATTTTTTTTAAAAATTTTATAAAAAGAGTTATAGAGACCATTATTATTTAATAGGAGAGAGAGACAAGAAACAAAAAATTATTAAAAGAACAATTAAGAAAAATTTGTGCAATTAATATGAGAGACGTGGAAAATTTGTCAAACCAAAACCTTTATTTATTATAGAGTATAGATGTATTTATTTATGTAAGCATGATTGTATGTATATAGAAAAAAAACGTTACCTTTGATATGAAGGGGATTCTGATTCTTGTGTACGGTTTGATGAGCTTGAGTAACACTTGAGTTCTGATGTTTTTGAGAAGATCTTCAATATAGTTTCTGATAAAAGGATCATCCATGATGGTTCTTCTGTTACTCTGTCACGAATCATTTTTTTATAAATTAAACCCATTTGGTGAACACATGGAGAATTAGTTGTGTATAACTTATGGATGCCTAACATTTGTACCTTGAGTATCTTCTCAAATTCCAATATTTCATTTCGTTGATATGCTGCAATCAAGTTTGTCATTGCCAAGATTTCTGGATCATTTTTGTACCTGGACCATCAAATTGGCAATCAGAAAGAGTAATACTAAATTATTAATGTAAATGGTTCAAGGGAAGAAAAACAATTAAGTTTGGCACATACGGCTTTGCCTCTTGCCCATCAAATGGATTGACCTCGGATTGCATAAGCATGTTGGCCAGTACCAAGTATCTGTATAACATATAAAAAATGCGTCAAATTATGTGTATAGCATCTACAGAAACAGATATAAACTTTGACTGCAATGAGAACTTAAAAATATATAATTTATAGCATACTTAAGACACTGAATTCTTCTTTGATTCCCAGCTTCATCATAGTTTTTAAAAGCTTCAAAAAAGTCGGTAGCTGCTTCTGCCCATTGGCGTTCCGCCATGTGCATTTTGCCACCACACTCGTGTATGATACCCATGATCCTAGGATGAGGAATTGCTGATTTTATAGTAAGTGCTTTTTGGTAAAGTTGCTGTAAATAATACATACAAAACAAGTTACGCGCAATAATCATAATGATTTAAAACATAAAACATGTAACGAATATAACATAAACCTAGTATTAAAAGCATCTCACCTTAAGTTTTTTGTTATTTTTTGTCTCTGTGTACATTTGAATCTCAATTGCATACACTTCCAATAATTGAGTTCCTTTCTTTTGATCATCAGTACCATCTGCCCGTTGACAAGATTTGTGAAGCTCCTTCAAAATCTGTTATATAAAACATTTTGTGTTGTATGATAGATTAAACCACAGACCTTAAGTATTGAACAATGTTTTTTATATCCAGCTGCATACCTTATTCATTCTACCATATTCACCCATGTCAAACCAGATCTTGCAAAGCTTAAGATTTGTCTTGAACCATAATCTCTACAAAAAAGTACCAAAACAATAATTTATGTTAATAAGACTCATATAAGATTAACTTAGCTCACTTCAGAAATAAGCAAAAACAATTACCTCATTTTTTGCTTCTTCAAGTGCTTTTAATGTGGTTTGATAGAACTCTTGTAGAAGACCAAAGTTCTGACTAGCAGACCCGGATACAAAATCCATGATATTGTTTATACATTTTTCACTATAATTTCGAGTCACTGCAGACTTGATGTAGGTTAACATTTCCCTATAAGCCTCTGTCATCTCTTTGTACCTCCCTAAACGGTAATAAAGCTTTACAGTCTGTTTAAGTGCTTTGAATCCCCTTTTAAAAAGAACAGATGAATAATTATCAGACTTTGCAAACAAATTCTATTTGAAGAAATGTCATATTTATACAGAAACTACAAGCAGACTTATCAGGTAATAAAGCAAAAAAACGAAACAAAACAAAACAGGCTGATGAAAAACAGTACAAAGAAAGTTTCAGCCGACAGTGTCATAAATCAATCTCCTTTTACTTATTTACCAAAATTCAAAAGGCTACAGAAGTACAGATAGAGAAATTCTTTACAGAAAAGTATACTCTAAAACCATAAAACCACTGCAGGTATGCAATATTCAACACTTATATCTTACTATTATCAGTTATTGATTTTGCAACATAACTCAGCTGAATATATTCACTGCAAACTGAGAGGAATATGCAAGTTGCACGGCTTACTATGATATGAATACATCTGCCAACAGTTTTTAACAAGCATCAAGAAACGTTTTACCTTCTAAAGAAATAAATTCCCATATATGGTTTGCTTTTATGCTTACATATTTCTTTTTACCTATTATATCCAGTGCAACCATATAAATACTAGCAGTCTGAATCAAATAAACTCACCATTCTGCTTTCTCTGGTTCCATTTGAACTACTTCAGCAAAACCACTGAGTGCACCCTCTGGATCAGTCTCAACCAAACCTGTCAACAACAAAACATGGCATACAAAGCAACCGACTCATATAACATTAAACTAGAGAAGTTATACTTCATAAAATGAAAGCTTTAGAACACCAAATGATAAAATCAACCAAAATACTATCCGGATTCTAGATCCAACATTTTGTGCTAGTTGTTTTTAATTTAAAGCTTGTATTGGATATAAGCAAGTTGTGCCCAACTTAATAGACTAAAAAAATTAACTCGAAGTAGTTCAGAAAATATTTGACGGAGCATACCATTTACACCAATATAATAAATTTGTATATATAAATGAAACACATTGACATGTATAATACACTGATTACTATGGTGAAATGTCATAAATAAACATGAAACAAAGTATCATTTGACAAACTTCACATGCTATAACAGTATAACTCATGGTATCGTCTTGATAGGTTGACAAGAGTACATCACTTCTTTTTTAGATCACTAACTGAACCATTAGTAATCTTTTTCAATGTCAAAACATATGATTTAATCATGTGGCATATAGTGTTGTAAAAATCACGCCTAGGCGCCGATTAGTCGCTAGGCGGCTCGTTAATGACTAATTTTGGCCTAGTCGGTCCAAAAGTCGCTAGGCGGTCCAAATCGGGCCTAGGCGGCCAGATTCCGACGAAAACCTGAAATATCCGGCCAAATTCCGGCGAAAACCTTTGTTGTGGTTTAAAAATGAACATTTTTATAAAAACTACATATAAAAATGTGTGTATATATATAAAAAACTGAAAATTACATATAAAAATTCCAATCCGATTAATCCCGCCTAGGCCCCGATTAATCCCGCCTAGGCCTAGGCCCTACCTCACCGCCCGACTAGCGCCTAGCGATTTTTACAACCATTACATACAGCTTAAATCACACTCATGATTAACTAAAGGACTTGATTAGTATTTATAATTTCTGCACTTTTCATTAGTTACTGCTTGTGTTTAATTTACTCCTGCTTGACTCTCAAAATTGGAAGTTAAATGATCTTTTTTATATAAAAGCCACTAAACCATCAACCTGTTTTGGTAACTTTGTGTTTGTTCCAGTGGCGTATTAATCTTTTTCTTTCATCATGAACTTGAATCAAGTTTCTAATCCAATCCTCAAAAATATAGCATTTACAGACCATTAATGCACATCATTCCCATTGTGGTGTCAGTTTCCTTTATACATAACTATTCATTTACCTAAAGATTCCAAAACATCATTGCATCTACAAAATATGTCCTCACATATGTCAGAAGCAACAACCCTTCTTGATATCACATTACCGGTTTATCACAAACAAAAAAATGCAAAATGAATGCTTATTTTTTTAGGGGAAGATGAGCGACATATTGGGAAATAAGAGAACATCATTGACTTGTATTAGATTGATGTGTCTAAAAATAATTATCTTGGTTGAATAGAATGAGCAGGGGACATAGATTTATGTTTGCAAAACATTTATTTTCTTAACCATACAAGATGAAAAGCAGCCACTGAATTTGCTTTAGTGTGTGTGTAATGTGACATTTCTTTTGCTTAAATGTTAGATATTACACTTATAATGACTTGCTAATATGCATGTTACCCATTGTTCACAAAGGACTGAAGGAGTTACCTTACAATCTGACTCATCAACAAAACTTTAAAGTAACCGATTTACTCAAATAGCATAAAGTTCATATTACTCTACTTTGTCAAAACTATAATCCTATTTCTAAATTGGTTATATCTATCTGCTTAAACGTTGCATTAATTTCTATACAAAATTAAGATAAGTCTACAAGGTTTCAAGTTTCAACATATGATCAAGTGAGAATTCAGCCATCTCTAGTTTGATAAGTTCCACTCAACAAAGTATTGTGTTTCATAGACATAAATGACATAAGAATCAACATTAAACTTGTACAATAGCAACTATAACCTAGGCATAAACATTTCTAAAATATAATAATATAACCAAAAACTTGTATCCCAATCTAGTACAGGGAGACTAAAATGAACCAAAAAGAAATCATAATGCAGAAAACTCCAATAGAAACCATAAAGAAGTGAATCCCTTAAAAAATCACATTATCATTAACATGGATCATGGATGAAACCATTCCTCACACTGCTATCTAAGGCCAACTACTTTGCAGTATTTAGTTATACATAAGTAGAGCAAACACGCATCCACTATCCGGAGATTTATTTGATTGATGCAGGCAGGTAGGTACCAAACAATTGAAGTCCATATGAACTTCAAAGCAGAAAAACTACTCATGACTCTAACATCAAAGCTATTGTCCATATAATGGCAGGCACCCTAGTTGTTTACAATTTTAGTACTAAATCATCTTATTCCCCCAAAATTAACATTACAGTTAGCAATCAGTGCATAATTAAAATACCTAAAGAGGCGATTCAGTACCTTTAGAATTATAATATTGATTTTCAATGTCAACATCTTGCTCTTCAGGTTCCTCCTCGGAGTACTCGAATCCATAGTCCTCCATGTCTGCATCTAAATGAGATAAAACAAATCCATTGATTAAAGAAGAAACACACAAACACAACCAATGGTATACGTGCGTTAGGTCATATCCGACTGCAATTGGAAGCCTTAACTAATAAATTAGGAAGCAAAATCTCACCTGAACCCATGACTGAGTGACGACGATACGAAGACGATGAATACGGAATCAATCAGGATCAGTGGTCTAGGCCTAGGGTTTGGTTTTGGAAATGTAACACTGGTGAGGCCCCGGTGTTTGTTTTTCTTGCTCGAGGAGTCAAAAGGGTGTTTGAGATTTGCCTATTAAAATTTATAAATTAAATAAAAAAATATGAACTTATTATAATTATCGGTTGTAAATAAATAATTTATTAAAAATAACTTATTTCAGGTTAATATAATCTTTTATCTATATAGTCAGAATAACAAAGGGGCTTTCTCATGTCGGTACCCTGAAGATTTTTAAATGAGAGCTCATCGGTTCGAATCCGATCCACAGCAAAAAGAGGTATGTTGTCAGAACACCAAGTTAAGGATTCCTCTTGATATTCTAGGTGTTGCCCCATTCATAAAAAAAGAAAACAAAAGTCAGAATAGTTTAATCGTTTTAAGAAAAAAAAAACAAAACAATAATATAAGCTATTTATTTCACAACAACGTATTATTATGTATTAGAGGGTGGGTATTGAAGTAACATATAAGATTACTGTTTTATGACCTTGATGTCATTGGTTTAAGCCGTAAAAACAACCTCCTCCAAAAAAATGTATGATAAAGTTGTGTACATCATATCGCGAAGTGGCCCCTTCACCGGGTTCACCATTTATACTATCATGAATTAAAATTTAAAGTTACAAGTATTTATTTTAGAAGGATTTTAGCACACCGAGACCAGGTTAACAATTTATCATCACCGTAAAGATGACTAAACCTCTCCGGTCTCGTTCCTTTCTTTTTTAATTGCAGCGGTTGGGCTTGGACCTGGCCCAAAATCTTGTTAGGCCCAAATAATCTATGAGATTTGTAAATCTATAAGATAAATTTAGTACATATATTTCATAATTAATTATGAGTAAATAAAATAAGTGTTTTGGAATCACGAAAAATTAAAACTATTAAAAAGGAATATCTATATTTTGCGACAACGATTGACGAATAAAAAAAAGACGATTTCGAACCATGATTTTTGAAGGAATGTTCAAATGCTAAGAAACCCAGATGTGATTGAACCTTGATGGAAAGAAAGCGAATAATTTTTAAAATTAGATGTGATTCAAGTGAGTTCAAAAACAAAATCAATGCTTGTTTTAGAAAAGTTGTGATTTCAAGTGAGTACTTACTTATTTAATTACTTTTTTGTTTTATTTTTTATAACACTATTACATATTTTATATATAAAGAGCATTATTTCTAAAAGTATAAACGATGATTGAAGCCAATCATGTATTACACATAAAAGTATATAACAACGAGCTTGAATATCGAAAACACACAAGTCATAACGAAATCAAGAAATACATGAAAGTAAAGTGCAAACTAAGCCGTTAGGATACGAATATCTGAACTCTCTACTTGTGTAGTACGTTTTTCTGTCTATTTATTTATAAATTATATATGTGATCCTGTCTTTATTTCAAAACAAAAGTGTGAATCATGTTCCTACAACATTTCTAAACATTCCTCAAGGACCAAGTGTTTTTCTCATCTTCGACTATAAAAACTCCATTTGAATTATGAAACTGTTTACATGCAGTAGGATTCTTGCAATTCTACTCATTATCGCATGAACTTTGATGTTATGAAATGATTTTGAAGAAATGACTAACATTTCTTATATCTTGAATAAAAGTAGTTTAGGTCTTTTGTTTTATTTTTAACTTCAATGAAGAAATTGACCAATATAAAAAAACTTTGAAAAAATTAACAAAGTGTCATGTGCATCAAATATCTTCAAACATATCTAATTTTTTAAACTATTTTTATTAAATCAAAATAAAAATACATAATAGTCACACACATATAATAATGGTGATCATGGCCATATCTCTATCCAAAAGTTGCAGCATTCAACTTATCATGCAATAAAAACATATTGGCATGGATAAAAATAAACCAAACTTTTAAATCAAAATCAAATCTAGAGATTGAAATCATCCTTGATTCATGAGTAATAAACTAACTCCAGCTCTCAAATCTCACCATCCCAGAGTTCCTCAACGGTTCGATACTCACCATACGTATCGTTAACCAGAAATTCAGCCCGAATAAGCCTTGCCTGCAAGAAATGAAGCATTCATATGTAAAGAACAAATTAATTATCTTTCCAGTTGGATGATCATGAATTAGAAAGCTTGCCTGTTCAATTTTAGACAACTCAGCAAACAAGTCCTCAGGAATTGACCAATCAAATACATCAAAATTCTCTTTGATTCGTGCTTCGTTTGTACTTTTGGGAAGTACACTATGACCCATCTGCAAACCCCATCGGAGTGCCACCTGTGCCGGAGTTTTGCCTACTTTTTCTGCAACCGATGTCAGAATCGAATGCTGCAGAACAGTGCTCTTGAGCCATTTTGTGCCCGGAGAACCAAGTGGTGAATATCCCTGCATATTCAAATGAAGAACAAAGGTTAAAAAATTTGATTATAAAACTAATGCTTAGCAAATCTGTTAATTTTGATGACTTACAGTAAGGTGGACACCATTATTTTTACAAAATTCGCGCAATTTAGTTTGCTGCCATGAAGGATGACACTCCACCTGGTTCACAACCGGTGGAACGCGTGCCACCTTTAATAAATCAGCCAGTTTCTTTGAAGAAAAGTTGCTAACACCTAAACCTCGAGTCATGCCATTATCATAGCATGATTCCATTGCTTTCCATGTTGCAGGTATATCAGTTGGAATCAGGTTTTCAGGTTTGAAACCAGCTGTCCCCTTCTTTGTTCTTGCTGGCCAGTGGATCTTGAATAGATTGAACGGTAGATAGAAATACGGTTCATTAAATTAATTTGGAATTAGAAACAAAAAAAAATTAATACAAAGTAGAAAAAAGGGTGTAAAATATAAAACTTGGATTTCTGAACACTTACAAGGTACAGATTAATATAATCAAGCTGCAAGTCTTTCAAAGTGTTTTCCAATGATACAGGTACATCTTCAGGTGCATGATTATTACACCTGTAAAGTTAGGGTTCTCATGTTAGAAAAAAAAATGGTGGAATCTTAATACAGGTACAGAAATGTGAAGTTAAATGATAAAGATTACAACAAACCAGAGTTTAGAGGTGATCCACAAATCTTCTCGCTGTACCACACCGTCTTCAAAAAGCTTCTTCAAAGCTACACCAATCTTCAAAACCATAAAGGCAGGATTTATGTTTTGGACCATATATATTTAGAAATTTTTTTTTTTTGGGTTGGTCAAAATGTTATAACTATTTTTTTGAGTTTCATGATATATGCGTATGTGCTTTCATTATTGTCCCAATGTAAGGTTGAGATTATAAGTTTGAGACTATGTAATGTTATAAACATAAATAGCTTTTGACTTCCATGTGTGAACTTGACGACGTGCACATGCCGCCAATGTGGACACAAATATTGGGATCTTTCATTGGAAGGGGCGGCGATTGAACCCTAGACCAGCAAAAACAGAAGTCGAAGATTCCCAACCAAGAGTGTAAGACTTCAATGCATAATTCGTTACAAAATGCATGAGTAACAAGTGAAACGCGTTAGTTGAGACTATGAACCAATGCTCAATAAACAAACATTCTTCGTTCCATCTTTTATGTACCACGATGACAAATATTGAAAGTTTATGTATCATATAATAGAACAAAATTTCAATTTTTATGTAGCATAATATAGCAAAATTTGAAAGTTCATCCCAATTCCCACATAATCATTTTCACCGGTTTTCCTGACCATATGTAACAAATAAAACATGGTTTAGGGACCTTTTAACTATATTGAATAAGACTATAAGCATACCTCCTTTTCGTTACCGTAAACTTGGGCACAATCAATGTGACGGTACCCAGCCTGCAGAAGAGAAACACATGATTAGTAGACAATAATACTCTCCCTATGTTTTACATATTAATTCATTACTCAACAAATTTAAAATATAAATACTACATAAATACAAAGAGAAGCCATGGTTTTACTGCATGTTGTATTCAGCATCACGATATGAAATCCCTGCCAATCATAACACTATTCTGGATATATATTTGAAACAAAAATCAAATTAATTCATTAATTTGACCACAAAACCCCAATTTTTAAACTTTCATTTTCAAATTCAGAATAGATGAATGGTAATCTCAGATCTCAATGAATAAAATCTAGTCATTACAAAAAAAAAACACACACACATAGATGAAGCTAGCAATCCATACGTGCAAACAGTATTAGCTAAAATGAAAATCGGAAGCATGACGGAGAACCTTGACGGCGGCGTAAACAGCTTGGCCAACAAGACCAGGTTCCGACTGCCATGTCCCCAGGCCAACAGATGGAATCCGAGTATTGTTTTTCAGATCGAAGAATTGAATTCCAGCGGCCATTGATTTTCAGACAACAAGTAAAATGAGGAGGAAGAAAAAGCAAAAGCAAAAGCAAAAACGAAAGTGATGAGTGCCACTCAACGAGTATAAATGGTCCACCGTCAGAATGGACCTGAAATCACGTGAAATATTATTTTGTTTTACAACCAAAAGGCACCCGAATCATGAGTTATTTATTTCAGTGGCCATTATATAACTTTAAAAAATACGCTTCTTCTATAAATATATTTAATTAATAAAAGATGTCGAATCGTTGATAAAAAATTCATGTCGAAACGTGGATAAAAAACAAGCACGTGCTTTTTATGATCATTGTATTTCTTTCCTTGGGCTTGAATGTCTTGTTTGACTTTACGTTTTGATTCTTGAACTTTCTTACTTAGACTTTGAACTTTGGAACTTGGATCTTTTATTGGAATCAGACTCATACTTGACTTGTCATCTTTTAGTGACGATTGGTACAGAAAACGCACAGCGAAAAACTAAAATCAAATGTATATCTATCTTTTTTTTGTACAACAACTTTTAACACATAAATACATAACATTTGCACTATAAAAATTTTAAATTCATACCACTTTTATAGGTCCATTAAAAACTAATACATTAGAATTTGTTTTGGTGTAACACCCACTTTTACAAAAAAACCTTTTTGATGTTAAGTCCGCCTCGCCTTATAAATATCACTTAAAACAAATAGGTCATAGGGGTGTAAACGAGCCGAGCCCGAGCCTGACACTAATCGAGTTCGGCTCGTTGTATTATCTTGAAGCTCGAGATCGAGCTCGGCTCGGTTCGAGCCTATATATTTTTGGCTCGAGCTCGTTTATAGGAAGCCTTAAACGAGGCAAAGCTCGGCTCGAGCTCAATTTAAGGGGTTAAATTGAATAATATATTAAATATATAAGAAAATAATATAAAATTTTACTAGGCTCGTTAAGGCTCGCGAGCCTAAATGATCTTAGAAGGTAAAGCTCGGGCTCGATAACTAAACGAACCATATTTTAGGCTCGAGCTCGTTAAGGTTCGGCTCGTTCGAGCTTTTTACTTATTTGATTTCGAGTAGCTCTCAAACTGGCTTGATTCGTTTACGGCCCTAGGCCCAAGTTTTTCCATTCACAAAGTATACATGTAACTACTAAATACTCAATCGTGTTTGTTTGATTGATATATATATATATATATATATATATATATATATATATATATATATATATATATATATATATATATATATATATAGGAGAGGGTTCTAGAGAAAACCACAAGTTAGGCGAAAACCGAGAAAACCACTAAAAAAACCAATTTTACCCAATCATATAATAATATTTATTTTTATTTATTTGTAAGAGTATCAATGTAATATTAAACATTTTTACACATAGTGTTACGTATACGTAAACATAAAACAAAAAAATTGTGGTTACGTAAACGTAAATCAAAAAAATTGTTTTTGGATACGTATACGTAAATAAAAAAATTGTCTGAAGTGATGTGCTTTTCTCGGTTTTCGTCTAACTTTGTGGTTTTCTCTTGATACCTCCCCTATATATATATATATATATATATATATATAATTTAACAGTTTTTGTTTTGTTTTATATGTATGTAATTTAACTATTTACACATACGTAAATCTTCTTCATATGTTAAAGTTCCGTATCTTTCTTCTTTTTCCTTTAAACTCTTCAAAGAAAAATACATCGAATCACTAACCTTGAGTTTGATTTGATTTTAGGATGAAATAAAAATAACGATGAACTAGAGAGAGAAAGGATAATTCTTTAAACTAGATATAATTATACATGTATGTAAGGGATCAAGAGAAAACCACAACGTTAGGCGAAAACCATTAAAAACCCAAGTTAGTGAAACACTACATATTTAACCATAGATGACCTACCTAACGCCCACACCCACACCCACAATAGGGGACCCACCCAACACCCACAAAAGAGAAACTCACATGCGTAAAGCCCAATGTTTTGAAACCCGGACCGGCCGGTCGGACCGGGAACCGGTGGTCTGACCGGTCCGGTTACATGTGTTGAACCGTTTCTACAGGGAACCGGTGGTCGGACCGGTTGAATAGGCGGTCGGACCGGAAACCGGGTGGTCGGACCGGTTGAACCGCTTGACTATTTTTTTTTTAATCTTTTTTAAGTCTCTTGGCTTCTTATTTCGTAGGTAATTGTTAGTTTAAAATTATTGGAATTGACTTGTTGGTGGTTTTTGAAAGGATTAAAAGCTATTTAGACTGATATATTTTTATAATATTTATGACGTCGTCCGGTTGGTCGGACCGGTCCGACCAGTGGACCGGTAAGGAGACCGGTTCAACGTCCGGTCCGGTTCTGAAAACATTGGTAAAGCCACTCACGTAAGCCCCTCCCATCACGCCATAGGGGCGGTGTTCCAATGGTGGTCATACCGTGAAGGTATACCTCATACTCTTAGCGTTAGTGTTTTGACATAGTAATAACTATGGTTTTTGTATAAAAGCTTATGAAATTGAAATTTCATTTTTAAACATTTTTTAATACTCTTGATTTTATAGAATGAGTTTAAAAGTAACTAAAAACCAAGAGAAAATTCAAGGGGCGAAGAATATAAAAGAATTTGGGTCTTTTCACTTGGACGGGACCAAAACTACCAACAATACTTCCGTTAGCGTTTATACATGTGAGTAAATAGAATATTCAATATTCCAAAAACCCCAAACCTAACCAGAAGAGGCAATTACAAGAAAACATCATAACAACAGTAACAAAAAAAAGTAATTATTAATAAAATACTGGACTACTCCACCCCCCTTTTCGATCCCCCAAATCGCAGTGTCAAAATCCAGACCAAACTGCTAATCTACCCTCGGTATCTTCCAATTTTTGTCGCTCACAATCCACACATTTCACTGTCAACATCGAATGACCCCCAATTCCCCATCCACAATCAATTTGACCGTGTTTTGATGCTCAGATCTCTCCATATGGTGAGGGGTTTTCAAATCTAGGGCTGAAGCTTAGGACCCTTTTGATCCGGTGAAGAAGATATGAAGGATATGTTTGGAAGCCCTGGAAGTGTGAGTGGCTTGATGCTGCGAATTGGCCAATGTGTGTGTGCTGCTGCTTCCATTGGCTGGATGGTTTCGGCTTCTGGCTTTTCAAGCTACACTGCATTCTGGTATCATTCAACATTTTCTGCAAAGTTTTTAGAATGTTTTTCATATGAATTATTATGTGTTAATTGTAATGCTTTTATCAAACCAACATATGTGATATTATGTTGCAGTTATTTGATTGCATCAATGGGGCTTCAAGTGTTGTGGAGCTTTGGGCTAGCATGTCTTGATGTGTATGCTCTTAGAATCAAGAAAGATCTTCAAAATGCTGTCCTGGTCAGCTTGTTTGTGGTCGGCGATTGGGTATTTATCTTGTTCGTTCGTACAAAGTTTTATATGTTTCTGGTTTTTTATCTCATCATATGCATTTTGATACCAATATTGAGATATTGCATGCTAGTAGATAAAAATGAAATCCCTTTACGGTTCCTAAGACGAGGTATACTTGAGTTTCTCTAGCAGAGGTATCAGGTTCAGATCTAGCTTCTGCTGGTTTTCTGTCTTTAACACCCTTGAAAGCCACATGCCAAGCAAAAACTGCGTTTTACCCTTTCCTGTTGGTTAGCATGGTATTGACAAGGTCCCTTGAGTTTTCCAGGTAACGGGTTCTCATAGTTACAAAAGAAAAAGGTTCAAAATTTGTTGTGATATGTTTAGAATCCAAAGAAGTTGTAATTGGAAAAGTGACCGTTCAAATGTAGCTCTTTTTAGGGGGGATGGAGAATGAGACCTCTTTCTATGGATGCCTATATGTTGTTTTGCATGATTTTGCTTTGTTTCATGCTTAGATAAAGAACAAGGAGTTATCAAAATGCTTCAGTTTTCATTAACTTTGTGTAGAGTTGGGATCGAACCGTGCTCTGCTACCGACTCGCTACCACTTTAGCTACTAATATCTTTCCCCTCAGGGAGAAGAGCGGAATATAAACAAGTTGTCCCGCAGCGAGAGGAATTGCGTGTGTATAGAGTTTTAGGTATATAATATGATCCCTTCTTCTTTACAACAGGAACATTCTCTTTCTATTAAGCTAGAAAGTCTTCTCAGATACAAGAAAATGATTCAGTTCCATAGCTAAAGATCGTAGTTCTCGAACGAACAACCGAAAAGATTCTGGAGCATCCTCAGGAGTCGGTATTCTTCCTCCAAAGATTATAGTACCGAGTACTTCCTGGCGAGCTCTAATATGTTCAGATTTATAAATAAGCATTTCTTGTAAAATATAAGCAACGCCAAACCCTTCTAAAGCCCAAACCTCCATTTCTCCTACCCGTTGCCCCTTTTCTTGGCTCTTCCTTTAAGGGGTTGTTGTGTAAGACGTAAATAACGCCCACCGGAACGCCCATGGATTTTATCATCAACTTGATAAATTAATTTCAATATATAAGGCTTTCCTGTTATAACAGATTGTTCAAAGGGATCCCTCGTTCTTCCATCAAATATTCTGCTTTTTCTTGGAGACTCTGGTTCAAATATCCATGGATTCGCTGTTTGCTTACTGGCTTCATATAATTCAGAAAACACCAGTTTTCTTGAAGCTTCTTGTTCATATCTGTCATCAAAAGGCGCTATTCGATAATGTCTGTCTAGCAAATGCCCCGCTAACCCAAGTGAAGATTCAAATATTTGCCATACATTCATTCGCGAAGGTACTCCTAATGGATTGAAGACCATATCAACGGGTCTTCCATCTTGCAAATAAGGCATATCTTGTCTAGGTAAAATTTTTGAAATGATACCCTTATTTCCATGTCTTCCAGCTACTATATCGCCTACTTTTATTTCGCGTTTCTGTAAAATATATACACGAATACTTTATGTTTTCTCTATCTCCTCTGTCTTAGAACTCTGGACCCATCTCACATCAATAACCCGACCCCTACCGCCTATAGGTAGTTTTAGACAAGTTTCTTTTGAAGTATATACCCACATGCCAAGTATGGTTCATAACAATCTATCTTCCGAGGCATACGATGATTCTTTCAGCATTTGGAGTGTTAATTTACCTACTAAAATATCACATGTTTCCGCCCAAGATCCCATCATTACGATTCCATTATTGTCTAAATTTCGTAGTAAATGGATTTCTAAATGCGGTATTTCATTAGTGACCCTTTCGGGGCCTTGGTTAATCTGAATTTCATATTTACGTATGTGAAAAGAAGTATAAATATCTTCATATACTAAGCGCTCGATAATGAGTATTGCATCTTCAAAATTGTAACCTTCCCATGGCATATAAACTACTAATGCGTTCCCACCCAAAGCGAGTTCGCAACCAACTGTAGCAGCACCATACGCTAAAATTTGTCCCTTTTTAGTGCATTTACCCCGCCGAACTTTGGGTTTTTGATGCATACAAGTATTTTTGTTGGAAATATATTTTCATTTGTTTGCACTATCATATAATCCACAAACATCTTATAGAAGTAGCCGTATAATGTTATATCATAGTACTTTAAAAATTAAAGACTCATCAAACATATGTTGTGTAACCTGCAAGTTTGAATTAAATGTTTTATTAGATATACCTTAAAATACTCACCGATTTTTCACTTTCAAAGATCAACCTTTGCAGTGCTAGAATAAAAGTATCACGGGCACTTGCAGATACCCATATGTCGGATAAACCATGAAACTAGCTAATGTAATTTACAAATGCAGGTGACGGCTACTTTGTCACTTGCTGCTGCTTGTTCTTCAGCTGGGATCGTAGTACTTTATGCGAGAGATTTGCATTTCTGCACCAACTCTAAAATGCACCTACCGTGTAGCAGATTTGAGATCTCAATAGCTATGGCTTTCGTCACTTGGTTCTTTATCGCCATATCTTCTCATGTTATGTTTTGGTTACTAGCCTCGGCCTGACCAGCTATTTCGGGTCAACTTTTCACCTGCTTGCTGTGTGAGAAACTTGTTTAGGTTATGTGTGCATTTCGTTCTTGGAAAATACTCAAAATTTTGATCATGTAACAGTGAGTTTATTGATAATGTGATGTGTCATTGTTTTGTACAACTGACTTGCTTCAAAATGAATCTGAATGCCCCTATTTGAAACCAGAATGGTGGCTTCCAGGTTGTGGGTAGGTTTCATGTAACAAATCATTTCGAGTTAAGACTTCCGTTGTATGTTTTATAAAAGTTAAGCGTTTTTAAAAGAATACACTGTGATGTAACCCAACTGAATGGTGCCCGGTTTGGGGGCCTTACAGATTCGACTGAGTTAGTACGGTTTTGTATATTCGCATAATAATAATAATGTTTCACCTTGATGCATATTGAGCTGTCGGTTTGGTTATGTTTCTGATAGTCTGCTGCGGTTAATTCAGTTATGTAAATGTATAATATAAATTGAACATATATAGTTTGTTATCAAAAGTATTTAAAACCGCGTGTTTTCTTTTATTTTTTTCGGTTAATCTATTTTTCTAGTCCACCTATCTAGTTGTGCAATCCCATTTACTTGAGTGTCACCACCAAATGGAATTTTGATCAAATCATATAAGCATTGGATGAGAAAAAAACGGTCCACAAAATCCTCCTGCCCACAACTCCCCAAAATTCGTTGCAAGATTTTCATATGATCAAACAAACAACCAAAAACCCCATTAACCAAGTTCTAACAAATTAAGAAGAACGTTACATACAATCGCTTCAAATTTTTGTTTTCTTTTTAAAGATTCTGACATCTTGTGGACTCTGCCTTGAATAGAACCCAAGGCAGAGATTAAACAAAGACGCATTGCTTTCAAATTCACAACGTTAGATCATGGCATTTCAAGATTTCGACCAAATTTCAGAACGTCGAAGGCTTGAACGAAAACAAAGGTTGAAACAGAGAATCATCATCGGTGTCGTCGTAACCGTTTTGCTTCTTTCAGGAGCTGTAGCGGCGTTCTTAATATTTCTCAACAACTCCCAATCAGACGAGGCCAATGATGGTGCAGATAACACAAAAACCACCGACACTGACAACAACAACAACAACAACGACAATGGTGGCAAATCATCTGGTGCATCTAATGACGAAGGAAACAAGGTTTTGCAAACTCAAAAGGCGGTTCAAACGATATGCGAAACAACGGATTACAAAGAAACATGCGAGAGCCGGCTCGAGAAATCATTAAGTTCCAGATTATCGGGACTTCCCAGTCCCGATGATCTCATGAAGGCTGCTATATCCGCAGCCTCCGATGAACTTGACTACGCCATTAACCAAACATCCGCGTTCATGAAAGTTGACGCCGCACCCAAGAACCAAAAAGCCACATTCGACGTTTGCAAGCAAGTTTTCGAGGGCGCACAAAACGACTTCAATCATTCCAGAAACGCAGTCGGGTCACCAGATTTAGGCAACTGGTTGAGCGCGGTGATGACTTATCAGCAAACGTGCATTGATGCGGTCACAGAAGACGCAACCAGGACTAGCATTGAGCAGGCTTTAAAGGTCACCAAAGAACTCACAAGCAACTCTTTAGCCATAGTTTCTTCACTGCACAAACCAGCAGCACCAGCTGCCGCATCCACCCGCCGCCTTCTAACAAACGGGCCCCACCTCCCCACATGGATGACCCGCGAAACTCGAAGGCTGCTAAAGGCTGAGGCTCCAAATCTGGCTCCAAATGTGACCGTTGCTAAAGATGGTTCGGGCGATTTCACGACCATTTCTAAAGCACTTGAAGTGTTGCCTAACAAGTATCAAGGGCGGTATGTCATTTACGTTAAAGTGGGAGTATATGAAGAGAACGTGGTCGTCACTAAAGATATGGTAAACATCACAATGTACGGTGACGGGTCGCAAAAAACAATCGTCACCGGAAACAAAAACTTTGCAGATGGAGTTCCCACCTTTCTAACAGCAACATTTGGTATCAACTACTTTTAATTAGGGAAAATCACTACATGTTGATCCATTTTTCTAAAAATTAACATTAACTTTTAGCTTCACAAAACTAAACGTATCAAAAAAGAACCTATAAGAGATCGTCATCTTAGCTTACCCGGCATGAAAAAAGAGAAAAAACACATAGGTCTACAAAACCCAGTAATCAAAACAAGTCACGTAATCTAACACGGTTAAATCTAGCCGACTTCTCCCAACCCAGCTAAAACTTAGCTAGAACACAAAACGAACCAATAAAAAACTATCATGTGTATATTTTTATTGGTTGGTTTTGTGTGGCGGTTAAGGGGGTGTTTGGGATTACTTATTAACATCTACTTTTGACTTCTTGCAAAAGTAAGAATTTTCTACTTTTGAAAAACAACTTTTCATCCCTTTTAAAATTAACTTTTTTCTCATTTATCCAAATGAACTTTTGACTTATTACCTTTTTGAAAAAGATAATAAGTTAATAAGTAATTTGAAAAGTAAATCCAAACACCCCCTAAGAATATAAGATTTAGTCAGGTTGTGAGAAGTCGACTAGATTTTAGCCAGCAAATACACATGACTTGTTTTGATTGGTTGGTTTTTGTGTCGGCTAATTCCAGACGGGTTGGAGAGAAGGCAGCTAAATTTTAGCCTGGTTAACTTGTGTGATCGGTTGTTTTTGTGACCTCATTTGTTTTTTTTTTCTGTCAACTAAAGTTTAGCCGAATTAACTTAGGTCACGTTTTCTAATTGGTTGGACAAAAAGTAAATGTAATTTTACAAATTTTGTATGTAAAACATGTTTATTTATGTGATTTTCCCTATTAATTAGCATCTTTACCAACTTATTAGAAGCGTCGGTAAATCAAATTTTCCGTCGTGAAATAACCAACAAAATCTGAACATTTGCAGCGGCTATAGGCGAAGGGTTTATGGCTCAATCAATCGGTTTCCGAAACACAGCAGGTCCAGAAAAGCGTCAAGCCGTGGCTCTGCGAGTGCAATCAGATCGATCAATATTCCTAAATTGCCGGATGGAGGGATACGAAGAGACTTTATACGTCCAAACACACCGTCAATTTTACCGCGGATGCTACATAATGGGGACAATCGATTTCATATTCGGAGACGCTGCAGCAGTGTTCCAAACATGTGAAGTTATAATCAGGAAGCCGATGAAGAATCAACAAAACACAGTAACTGCTCAGGGCAGAATCGACAAACACGAAACCACCGGAATCGTGTTACAGAAATGTAAAATTTCTGCAGATGCATCACTGGAGAATGAAAAATCGAAAATCCGGAGTTACCTTGGGCGGCCGTGGAAAGAGTATTCTAGAACGGTGGTGATGGAATCGGAAATTGGTGACGTCATTCATGCCGACGGTTGGTTGGCGGGGGAAGGGGGTTTTGCGGTTGGAACGGTTTATTACGCGGAGTATAACAACATTGGTGGTGGATCTCGTGTGAAAGATAGGGTGAAGTGGGGAGGTTATCGGAGGGATTTTAAGAAGGAGGAGGCCGTGAAGTTTACGGCGGGGCAGTTTATTGAAGGTGAAAGGTGGTTGAAAGATACCGGTGTTCCGGTTCGGTTAGGGTCTTACAGCTAGTTGATGTGAAGTTATGAATCATATTTGAAGGTAGTTCATAGACATGATTTTTTTGGTTGGTAGAGTTGGTGTTTGTATGCTGTAGCTAAATATGGTTTCATAACATGAATCACTAGCTTAAATTTTATAGATGATTATATATATATATATATCTCACTTAGAATAGTAATATGGGAAAGTATAAAATGAAATCATCATTGAGTTGTGAAATCTCGTGAAACTACTACGTAACTTAAAAAAAAAAAAAATGTAAGTTTTATTAACATTTTCGTCACTTAAAAAAAAAGCGCCGGATACCTTTTTTTTAAAAAAAATCTAAAAAATTAACCAAAAATCCCGTTTTTGATAAAAAATCATATAAATTCAGGTTGTTACATGTGTAAATCAGATTGTTACATATGTAAATTTTTATAAAATAATTTTTTTTAAATGGCTCGACGTTTTTAAAACTTGTTTTTTAAAAAAAATTAAAATTATATATAAAAGCTACCATAAAAAACTATTTAATTTTTTATAAGGGTTTCACGGGTTTCACAACTCAAGTGGGGTTTCACTATAACCTAACCCATAGTAATACAGTATATATACACGCTAGTATAACTAAATCAACATGTGATTAGGTAGGTAAGGTTAAAGTTAAAGTTACTTTCTTAATTCCTTTAGCTACAAGCGCTTGTAAATAAACCGTACAAGCGCTTGTAAATAAACCGAACAAATACGAACGGAGCTTGTTTGTTTAACTTTAACAGAACAAATAAACGAACACTAACATTTAAACATACGGATTGTCAAACCATAAGAATTGTGAGCTGCTACCGCGTTACTTTTTCTTTTTCAAATTATGGCGACGATCCTTATGCGGCAAAAGGAGAAAACAGGGGCAATAAATGGAGGAATGGCTCCCTTTTCACTACCACACCTTCGCCACCACCATTGTACCCGATATTCGTGTGCAACAGAGGTTAGGTCATGGAAATTCGTTCACCACCACCATCAGATCCGTTATCTCTCCATCGATGGTTTCCATATCTATTCAACAATGTTTTGATCTGTGGTGATGGATGGTCGGGAAAGATGGAGGAAATGGGGTAGGGTTTCAGTCGGTGTTCCTAATATGGAAGGTTGAGGAGTTGCCAGAGAGGTGATGGAGTCGTGGGAGCATAGTCCGCCGGAGGTGTGAGGGTGATGGGTTGGGTTTTAGGGTTTGTAAGTGAAAGAGATGAAAGATAGGTGTTTAGAGTAACCATTTAAACCCGATGATATTTTTGTCTTTTTACTACAACTTAACAGAAAAATTAGATGGGGTTAAATGACCGGGCTTTAATTGACACGAAAATAAAACTATTGGACTAAAAAGTCAAATTCAAATTTTAGACAAAAATGGTTATTTTGATCAAATCACAAGGACTAAAACCATATTTAACTCTAAGTTTTACTACAATATTCAAATAAATTACATAAATAGCCTTTTTGTAGTAAAATGACAGTTATACCTTAACGTGTCTTGTATGACTGGATTTAACAGAACGACGGTTAGTGGAAAAGACTAAATGGGTGTTTGTTTCGCTGACAGTCCATCTCTTAATGATTCATTTTACCTCTTAATGGTTCAATTGAAAAACAATGTTAAACCATTCAGAACTCTTAATGATTCAGTATTTAATGATTAAACACTTGCCAAACAGCCCCTAAATGTCAGAAAAAGAACATACAATATAATATAACTATTGGAGACGAATGACATTATTTCCTATATAAAGTTTGTTAAAATGTAATATACTCAAAATCGAAATTTTGATTCTTCCTGCGTACGCCTTAAATTGGCGCCCGATAGTCCTTTCAAATGCTACCCTCGCTTGCCCTTTAGCTTCGGCACCGTTTCTTTGATATCACAAACACAATTTCTTCTTCTGATCTCAAAACAATCTCAACCATGGACCAGAGGCAAAGAAACCAGAGGACGGTTCAAGAACAACAGCAGCAGGATGAACATTTAGACGATATGCAACATGGCCCTTTTCCAGTCGAACAACTTCAGGCATGTCATTACATTTTCCGTCGAATCTTAACTTTCTCAAACTAGGGTTCTTGTTACGGGCATCTTTCAATTCGATTAATGGTTTCGTATTCTTGTTTTCTTTGTTTTCACCCAAATCATTCACCGTGAAACTAGGGTTTGTTTATCGAAAATGTGAATTGGGTATTCGAATTCACCCCAGTAACTGTTTTATCTTGTAGAAAAACTATCTTATTTTCTATGGATTCATGGTTTTTTCAAGATACTAGGGTTTCAGACTTCAGTTATGATTTGTGATTCTTGATGGGTTTTTTTCAAGATTTGACTAAATTGGTCAACTCACAAATCTGGGTGTTGGTAAAGATCAAAACCCACAATAACATTCCGGGTTTTAGTAATTTGTCTCATTACAAACATTGATGGTATTTCATAGGCTGACTTTAAGTTTAATTAAATCCTAAAGGCTGCTGGAATCGCTGCCCTTGACATAAAGAAACTGAAAGACGCCGGTTTATGTACAGTTGAATCTGTAGCATACTCTCCGCGAAAAGAGCTTCTGCAGATCAAAGGAATTAGTGAAGCTAAGGTTGATAAAATTGTTGAAGCAGGTATGTCAAGATGTTGATTGTCAGATTGTTATATTGTTGGTGTAGTTTTACTGAAATATTTGAAGTTAATGCCGATTTGTTCTGCATTTCGACAGCTTCGAAACTGGTCCCTTTGGGTTTTACTAGTGCAGGCCAACTCCATGCACAAAGACAAGAAATAATTCAGATATCATCGGGGTCTAGAGAACTTGACAAGATATTAGACGGTACATACGTCATACCTTTTACTCTTTTAGTGTTATTATTGTCTCAATGAAACGTCTTTTAGTTAGTTATAAACATTACATTATCTGCCTTTTAATAGGAGGAATTGAAACCGGCTCTATTACTGAATTATACGGTGAGTTTCGTTCTGGGAAGACTCAGCTTTGTCACACTCTATGTGTAACATGCCAAGTAAGAATGTTTTCCGCATTATCTCAAATTAATGTGTGTTTTTTAAAAGATAACAAATATGCTAACTTTTGTTGTTTTGTATTTTTTTTATCTTCAGCTTCCATTAGATCAAGGTGGCGGTGAAGGGAAGGCAATGTACATTGATGCTGAAGGTACATTCAGGCCACAAAGACTTCTGCAGATAGCAGACAGGTGGTGGACAGCATCATTAAGAATTCAAGATCAGTGTTTTTTTTAAACTTCTTTTTTTACATTTTTTCTTATCCTTAATTCATGTTGCAGGTTTGGGTTGAATGGTAATGATGTATTGGAGAATGTGGCATATGCAAGAGCTTACAACACAGATCATCAGTCTAGGTTATTGCTTGAAGCGGCTTCCATGATGGTTGAAACCAGGTTTTTCTTTATTTATTTACTTTCTTGAGGCACTTATTTAGGCCCTTGCATAAATCTGGTTGCATTCTTATTTAATATAAGGGGTATGACGTGTGTTCTTGATGTGACTATGTGATGAATAATTAAAATCAGATAAATAGTGGTAATAACCGGACCGTAGATAATAGCGTTTAGATGTGCTTTAAATGTTTTAAGTGATAATAATGAACTGTTTGAATGTTGCAAATTATGTTTTCTCAGTAACTAATAGATTAAATGATAAAATAAGGCATTTATGTGAAAGGAAGATGGACATATTGTGAAATGAGATTAATAGTCTCTTAAATTAGGTTAAAAGATTGAGTAGATATATAGTTATTTACCTTTAAAAACCAGTTTAATTGCAACGAATATAAATCTGGTTATCTAAAGCTAGTTAGTTGGTCCCTAAACAATCAAATAATAAGAAGCAGAATCTATTTATTCAATTATTAAGTAGGTGTTTGGGATTGCTTTAACCAAACTTGATATCAGTGTTGTAAAAATCGCTAGGCGCTAGTCGGGCGGTGGGGTAGGGCCTAGGCCGGATTAATCGGGGCCTAGGCGGGATTAATCGGATTGGAATTTTTATATGTAATTTTCAGTTTTTTATATATATACACACATTTTTATAAAAATGTTCATTTTTAAACCACACCAAAGGTTTTCGCCGGATTTTGGCCGGAAATTTCTGGTTTTCGCCGGAATGTTCGCCGGAATCTGGCCGCCTAGGCGCGATTTGGACCGTCTAGCGATTTTTGGACCGACTAGGTCAAAATTCCTCCTTAGCCGAGGGCCTAGCGATTAATCGGCGCCTAGGCGCGATTTTTACAACACTGTTTGATATGCTTTTCGAACAGCAACCACTATGCTACTTACTCAGAACTGCTTATCTCACTCTTAAAAACGAGAGGAGCAATTCATAACATCCTCAAAAATAGCAAATAAGCAGTTTTAATAAGCCATCATAAACACCCCCTGAAAACTGATTATTACTAATTAATTCAAGTTGCAATAAGTAGATAATCAGTATCGATCTGCAAATAAAAACGTCCTTAGGCTGAATGGTTTAGGACTTCCAAGAGGAAAAGGAGTTTTTTTAAAGTTATCCATTTAGGAGGCTGCCATTTGCATATATGCGTACAGGCACAAACAAATTTTAACAAGACTGAAATATTTGGAAAGTAATGTTTATATCTTTTGTGAGTACCGTAATTATGGCAATGACGTCTCATGCTTTCATTTGATGTGCATTGTAGATATTTTGGAATGTAGGCTAAATTTTGTTCTGGTTTGAAGGTTTGCACTTATGATAGTGGACAGTGCAACTGCCCTTTATAGAACTGATTTCTCTGGTAGAGGGGAACTATCAGCCCGCCAGATGCATCTTGCAAAGTTCTTGAGGAGCCTTCAGAAGTTAGCTGATGAGGTAATATTCCTTCCATGAATCTCTAGCTCATGTTAAGGCTTAAAAGATCATGTGGATGTGTTTTTAAAGTGATTAGATAATCTTTTACAAAATGTGTACGTCCCCTAAACATTAGTGTGGTAATTCTACTGATATTGATAATTTTTTGTTGATTAGTTTGGCGTGGCTGTGGTGATCACTAATCAAGTGGTGGCTCAAGTAGATGGTTCTGCCATGTTTGCCGGGCCTCAAATCAAACCGATTGGTGGTAACATCATGGCTCATGCTTCTACAACCAGGTATGTTTATATGCTACAATTACAAATGCTCATCTGTTTTGTTTTAACCATTAATGTAAATTATGGTGGGTCTGTTGACAACAGGTTAGCTTTGAGGAAAGGAAGGGGAGAAGAACGGATCTGTAAAGTAATTAGTTCCCCTTGTTTAGCTGAAGCTGAAGCTAGATTCCAGATTTCTACAGAAGGTGTTAATGATGTCAAAGACTGAAAGCAAGCTCTCTGTTTTGTTTGAAATTTGACTCATGTGATAGTTTGGAATATAATAGTTTTTTCATCAATGAAATTTGGCATTTTTGCTTGAGAATTGTACCATTCACAAGAGCTTGTTATGGATAAATCCTGATCAGCTCATCTCGCTGCTTATGATCATTCCATAATGCCCTTTAAGTACAACTTTAATTTTTTTTTGAATGGCAACGCTAGATATTGTAGGATAATTTGGGGCAACACCTAGAACATCTAGGGCAGCCCACCACAGGAGGAACCCCAAACTGGGTAAACCTCCTGACCTGATACCTCTTTTTTTGCTGTTGCCAGGATTCGAACTCAAGACCTCCACTATAGGAAGTCTTGGGGTTACCATTGCACCAAATGGGCAACGGTAAGTACAACTTCACTTAACCGGTTGAACTTGATACTAACCAACTATACTAGAGGTGCATATATATATATATATATATATATATATATTTTGTCTCATACCGGTTAGGGTTGGAACAGTTTGGGTAAGAGTGCTAGCATTGAAGATCAACCAGAATCATCTAAGTAATTGATAGGTGGTTGATAATACACATGAATGTTTACTTATGCGTATGCCATGGGGTGATAAATTATGTGTAGATTATATACAATGGTGTAAATACGTGTAAACTTGAAGTATAATACTTCATGGGTGTAATTGAGTGTTAGACTATATATGCATACTTGTGGTGTACTAATTGTTGATAAGAGAAAAGGTTCATTATACATAATGGTGGATGGGTGATAAACTTGAGGTCTAAGAACCTCATGGGTGATAATCTTGAAGTCTAAGAACTTCAAGGGTGACTTGTAATCTAAGAACTTAATGGGTGTAAACTTGGAGTCGAATACTCCATGGGTGAACTTGGAATCAAATATTCTATTACTAGTAATAGATACGGTGTTATGCTATGTAAATAGTTTAATGTTGATTAAATTCTATTTATGTGTGATGAATTGGTGTATTTGACTTATTGTGGTAAGAGTCAAAATATTATGCAAAATGTGATGTAAATTGATGTATTTGACTTAACGTGGCAAGTGTCAAATTAATATGCACAATGTGGGTGAATTGGTGTAATTGACTTAATGTGTTAAGAGTCAAACTATTATATAAATGTGATGAATTGTTGTAAATTGACTAATATGCGGTAAAAGTCAAATTAAAATGCAATTTGGTGAAATTGTGATTAATTGGTAGATTCTTGAAGTTAAACACTTCATGGGTGACTTGGAATTCAACATTCTATTGGTGTACATAAAGTCAAATACTTCACATGTGGTTGTGGAGTCAAACACTCCACAGGTGAATGTGAAGCCAAAAGTGGTTATGAAGTTAAATACTTCACGAGCAGACAAGTAGTCAATTACTCCATGTGTAAAAACGAGTCGTGGTTCTCGTAAATGGTAGTGTCTAAACTATCCAATTGATGTTGGTAGCGTGGTAGAACTTGTATGGTGTTTTAATACATGTCTTATGTTGTTTCTACACAAATGTTTAATTCAAACCTTGATATTTTATCGTGATATGTTATTTTCTTTTACCCGACCCATTTTAAGTTTTCCTTTACTTTGAATCAAAATAGTTGAGTCGTCCTTGATTAGAGTCATCTTGGACGATCGGTAGTATACATGGCAAATCCCCCATTTTGGTTTGTGGAATAGGTGTTTGCAATTCTCCATCATGTTTTTCTTTTTTTCCTCTTTTTTATTGTTTTTAACTGTTTTGTATTTAATTAACGGTTTAATTTTTTTTATTGATGTCTTAGGTTTTTTGCATACGTGTTTTGACATTTGGGAGCGTGACAAGTTTTTTAAAGATTTTATTCGGTTAGTTAGTTTTAGCCGTGCTTTAGTTTAATTTTCTTTTAAAGTTACGTTACACATTTTGAGTTAAATTATTTTTTTAAGGTTCTGTTATACCCGTTTTGATATTTGGGACTCTGACGGAATTTTAGGTGCAACAACATGTACGGGAAAACCTCTAGCTATATATGAAAAAAAAAACAAACTAATTTGTCAATTTAAACCATTTATGATTAAAACTTCAAATTTATTATAATAAAGTTATCTTCTGTGAGAGTTGGTAGTAGACTTTCTATTAGAATACACGATACTCCCATTTCATTACTTGTAATTTGGAAAAAAAAGTCAAAATTGATTGATTAATTTTATGAGTTATTATAATGTTTGTTTCCAAAGGCCTCAATCACTCGGAGATCATCATAATATTTTATGAGACAATCAAGAATGGCCCTGAACATGATCTGTTTGTCTAAACACCACCAAAATATACATATGACACATACAAACATGTGTGTATATATTTATTATATATATATATATATATATATATGGGAAGGATCAAGAGAAAACCACAAAGTTAGGCGAAAACCAAGAAAACCATTAAAACAATGTGTAATATTATGGACTACGTATACTTAACCACAATTTTTTTGTTTTCTATTTACGTATACGTAACACTATGGGTCACGCATACGTAAGCCAATATTTAATTGATTTTTTAGTAAAAATGTAAAATATTACATTGATACTCTTATAAACAAATAAAAAAAAATAAAAAAAATATTATCATATGATTGGTTAAAATTGGTTTTTTAGTGGTTTTCTCGGTTTTCGTCTAACTATGTGGTTTTCTCTGGAACCCTCCTCTCTCTCTCTCTCTCTATATATATATATATATATAGGGGTATGTTCTTTTGAGAACCAACAATATGTTAAGAACCGTGAGAACCGCATTAACTCTTGCACTATTTATAATATAAATTGACTAGAATTCATGTACATTTCAATATGCTTAAGGTTTGGTTTTAAAAGACCTCGAATTTATAGTCGTTTTTTTAAATGCATATATGCACTCACACTATATGCACAAATGAATGCATATATGCATATTTTTATACTTTTCTTAAAGAAATTCAGGAGAGAGGAGATAAACTCAAACTAAGAGTGGGAAGAGATAAATAAAACATTGTTGTTGAATTTTACTTTTTTCACTAAAGCGATATGTACACGTTTTGTGCGGTTCTTTCGGTTCTCAACATATGTTTAGTTTTCAAAAGAACATGCCTATATATATATATATATATATATTGGTTCCTATCAAAACCCACTCTTCACTTAAAAACCTTAACACTACACCACAATCAATGATGATCTATACCCAAAGTGATCCTATGGTTATGATAAAAGCATCTGATTAAAATAATTCTTACAAATTAAAGTATTATAAAAATGGTATAATAGTCGAAATACATCTAAATTGGCATGTCCTTTTAAAATCAAAAAGTAAATGTAAACACTGATTTTTATACTTTTCAAGGGTCTTGAATCAAACACCTATCACCTTTCACTCCTACCTTTCAATCTGGGTCTCACGTGCAAGACCATTCTATGTTATTTATAGTAATCTTAGTGTAATATTGTAATTAAAAACTATGAGTACAAAGGTATTACATTACATTACATCGCTGTAAGTATGCTTAACACATGTGTAAGCCATTTGATACATCAGTGTTATTAAAAAAATGGGTACAATGTATTAGATTACATCGGTGTAAGTAACACAGGTGTAAGCCATTTGATACATCAGCGTAATTAAAAAAAATGGGTACAAGGTATTAGATTATATCAGTATAAGTATGTTTAACACAAGTCTAAGCCAAGTATGTTTGACCCCCATAGCAGCATACCCACCTCTCCTGCTATTTTTTATGCTTGTATTTGAGCTTGATTTCACACCCTGTTTCATATTTACAAACTAAAAAAAAAGTAAATAAACACCACAATCAACTTACTCAAGAAAAGAATAAAAAATGCAATAAAAAAACCTTGATTTGACTGATTAAAAAAGGGGACTACTAACCACACACGGGAATTGCTAAATGGACTTGGCCATATACGCATCGTATAGGGCAATACGATGCGTATATCCCTTCACAATTTCCCATGCCTGACATCCTCGTACAACCTGGTCATTCAAACCTCGTATACGCATCGTATAGGTCAATACGATGCGTATAGCGTACGAGGTACTTTCTGCTACTAGTCAACCATCACATCGCTATACGCCACGTATAGATCTATACGGAGCGTATAGCGATGTGATGTTGACTAGTTGCAGAAAGTACCTCGTACGCTATACGCATCGTATTGACCTATACGATGCGTATACGAGGTTTGACCAGGTTTGACCCGAATCCTATACGCACCGTATTGCCCTATACGATGCGTATAGGGGCCAAATTTTGTGTATTTAACCATGCAAAATTCTCATTCGAACGTATCGTTCAAAAAAATTTCAAACAATCTCTCAAAAATTATAAACATGTCTTGGTGGTGGGATGGTAACTACGGTTTTCAGGTATATTCTAACGAGTCGCTGGAAAACAACCCGCAAAGTTCTGGCGTTCAAGAGGTGAACTGGGAGGAGGTCTCGTCCGACGTTTATTCTAATCAACGGGTAAGGCTTCCAGATTTGAACGAGCCACTGAGCAATCCCGAGTTCGTATACGGTGAACCGTCTTACCTTACACAACCCACGAACGACTTCGTATACGGTGAAGTCTCCTCCCCGACACAACAAACTAACAACTTCGTGTGCGGTGAAGTCTCTTACCCGACACAACAAACCGACGACTCCAAAGACGAAGAACAAAACCATCAAAATGTGTCGTATAAAACTGACCAGAATTTTCAGTCTCGTGAACAGTTGGTGGATTGGGCTATGCGGAGAGGACGTGAGAATGGTTACGTCCTTGTCACCCGACGATCGAGGAGAAAAGGCGACGATCCGACGGAACCGTTTATCAAGGTGTGGCTTGTGTGTGACCGTCACGGCGAACGTGCGTCTACTGCCACGGTTAGACGTGCCGGTAGCAAAAAAATAGGTTGTCCCTTTAAATTGGAAGGAGAGTATCAAGAAAATACTGGTGATTGGAAATTAACGGTGAAGGATGACAGTCATAACCACGATCCTAGTCAACATCTTGTGGCGCACTCGTTTGCAAGGAGACTGTGTCAGTCGGAACAACTTTTGGTGGGGAAGTTGTACTCGCAAAACATGTTGCCACGAAACATTCTGGCAACTATAAGGGAACAAAACCCAGAGAGTAGTTGCATTAAAAAGGACATTTATAATGCTATACAAAAGATAAAAAACGAAACGAGAGTCGGTGAAACTCCAATACAGATTCTGGAAAACCTGCTTTCTTCTAAAAAATACGTCTACTATACTCGAGAAGATCCTGTCACAAATAGTGTGGAGGAGATATTCTTTGTTCATCCGAAATCGTACGAGATGTGGCGTGCTTTCCCGCACGTGTTGATGATCGACGCGACCTACAAAACAAACATGTATAAACTTCCATTTGTCCAAGTGGTCGGTGTGACCTCCACACACCAGTCGTTTTGCGTCGCTCATGCATTTATATCAAAAGAACGGGAGGAAAACTTCGTCTGGGTGCTACTTCAAATAAAAGCAATGTTGCAAAAGTGTATGGAGCCGCGTGTGATAGTAACAGATAGGGACAAAGCTCTTATGAACGCGTGTGATAAAATATTTCCGGGCTGTTCCAAGAACCTATGTCGGTGGCACATACACGAGAATATCGCAAAACATTGCAGGGCATCATTTACAGACGAAGACTGGAAAAATTTCAAGTATTCATGGTCGGTATTATGTGAGTCTCCCACGCCAGATATATACCAGTACAACTTCAACCGGCTTTACGAACGTCTGTATGCAGCCAAACGAGGAAGTAAGTTTTAAATATTAAATATTTAATATTTTCAGTATTTAAATATTTATTCAATATTAAATATTTTTCCAGGAGTTATAGATTATGTGACTAAAAATTGGCTGGACCCGTATAAAGAAAAGTTTGTATCGGCGTGGTCCAACAGAAACCTCAATTTTGGTCAACATACAACGAACCGAGTCGAGAGCCAGCATTCGCTCTTAAAGAGCTATCTTAGAAACGCTAACAGCTCGCTAGATAGACTTGTTGGGTTTGTTGATGAAATTGTATCAGATCAGTATTATCAGTTACAGTTTGGGTTTGGAACAAGCCTGATAAGGAAAATGGACAGCCACATAGCTATTGAATTGTTTGATAACCTGCACGGTAAAGTTTCACATAAAGCTCTAGATTTGATAGAAAACGAGTGGTACAAGTTATCAAATATACGGAAACAAAATGCAACGTGTGGGTGCCAACTTTTCAGTAGTTGTGGGTTGCCGTGTGCTTGTCGTCTGGCAGATATCGAAGCTACAGGTAAACTGTTCTGACTATTTAGTATTTGTGGGTTGCCGTGTGCTTTTCAAAATGTTCTGACTATTTCGTTTAAAATACAGGTGGCATAATCCCTCTAGATGCGGTGGACGTCTTCTGGAGGAAACTTGATTTAAAACCGTCGTTTGTCGATGATGAAAATGTAGACGTGGATAAGGTACTGGGTCAAGTGAGAAACAAAATCATGTCACAACCAAACAAACAAACACAAAGCCATACGCTACCCGCTCGTTGATTTGGATTGTGGCCTCAAAAAAACTTTGTAAAGGTACGTGTCTCAACCCACGATCATTAATGTTAGGTTTTAATTGAATATTAGCGGGTAAAACTGGGTAGATTAGCGATTTTTAGGTCTGAACTTAAGAGCTATACGCTACGTATAGGGCTATACGTGGCGTATAGTTCGTCCTAGGAAGACGATGAAGCCATACGCCACGTATAAATCTATACGCTGCGTATGGCTTGGTTTACTCGGTCACTAGCCTGCGTATGGTCTTAACTGGTCGCGTATGGCTTGGTTTACCCGGCAACTCGCCCGCGTATGGCTTAATTGGCCTGCGTATGGCTTATTTTGCCCGGCAACCGCCTATACGCCACGTATAAGCCTATACGTGGCGTATAGGTTTTTAAAAAATTAATAATTATTTATTATTTAAAATTAAAAACAATATATTATTATTATTTATTATTTAAAATTAAAAACAATATATTATTATTATTTATTATTTAAAATTAAAAACAATATAATATTATTATTTATTATTTAAAATTAAAAACAATATATTATTATTATTTATTATTTAAAATTAAAAACAATATTATATTATTATTTATAATTTAAAATTTAAACAATATTATATTATTATTTATTATTTAAAATTTAAACAATATTATATTATTATTTAAATTAAAAAATTAAAAACAATTAATTATTATCAGATATGGCGGATCATAATGATATTGAGATGGATCAGCTAGACGATCTTGCGCACTACCCATTTCTGGATTTTCCGCCCGATACGGAGGCTTTTTCCCGTTGCCAGAAGCTCCGGGAGGTGCAGATGGGTCCAGGTACGGCGGTGGATTGGGCCCTCCTCGAGGAGGTGCAAGAGGCCGAGCGAGCCAGGGCCATCATCGGCGAGGACACGCCATGGTCGCGTCTTTTTGACCTTTCTTTTGCGGAGACATACCGAGAGCTGGTCGTCGAGTTTCTTTCGACGTTCATCTACTCAGAGACTGGGCTGCAGCCTCTACCCGGAGAGGCGCCGGATATTGACCCGGATCGTATTTCTTTTTCTATTTTTGGGGTCGTTTACCGTCAGACCCTCAGTCAGTGGGCCGTCACGACGGGCTTATACTACGAGCCTGAGACGGTGACGCCGCTTTTCACCGAGGCGGTGACAGAGGTGGACAAGGAGGAACTCCTTGTTTTTTGGGGCTTGATTTCAGATAGTCCTTGGTTGGGTACCAAGGGGAGGGTCTCGGGTATTAGAGACCCTTTGTATAGATATCTGCACCGGCTTATTTCGACGTCGATCGCACCGCGTCTGAAAAGCCGTGAGTGGTGCACTGATAGAGATCTTTTCTTCCTTTTCTGCCTGCTTACTGGGAGGCGGTGCGACCTGTCCACTAGCATGGCGCTTTATTTTGCTTCTGCCTATATGCGACAGAAGCGCGGACTTTTATATGGCGGTGCTTTCATCACGCATATCATGCGGTCGGTCTTACCATTTGACCAGCATGAGCCTGCGATGTTACCGGCCATTCCCCCTGTCCGATTAGACCGTCGCACGGCGAGCGGCATGCGCATCACGCACCGATTCCCGCAGGGCCTTCGGTTCGTAGGGGCCGTCCAGGACCAGGTTTGGGTCCCGGTGCCGTTGCCGCAGATGCCTGGACAGGGGGACCCGCATATGCCTCAGCCGCTACAGGGTATAGCGATTGAGGACGAGCCGCCACACGTCGAGCAGGTCCACGAGCATCCGCCACAGCATCCCCGACACGTGCGTCGGTCTGTTAGGCTGGATAGGGCTACCCAGGCAGTGCTTGATGGCCTTGTTGCCGACTCACGACGACAGGGTCGTCAACTCGATCGCATGGAGGACCTGATGATGTGGGCGGTTGGACAGCTCGTGAATCAGTCACGAGCCGCCGGCATCGAGCCACCCCCACTACCACCGCCACGTCATTATCCGGACGACCCCGTTCAGGGTGAGGGCGGGGCGGGTCAGGGTGACGCCGGAGCCGGTCAGGGTGACGGCGGAGACGGTTAGATTTAGTTCTTTTATTTGTATTTTGTTTCTTTCGTTGTTATGTATGTAAAACATTTTGATGTATATATTTAATTTTTTGATGTAATGTATATAATGTTTAGTTTATTTGTTTGGTTGTAATGTTTAATATTATGTTTGGTTGTAATGTTTAATATTTTGTTTGATTGTAATGTTTAATATTTTGTTTGGTTTGTAATGTTTAATATTTTGCTTGGTTATACTTTAAAAATTTAACAAATGTTTAAAAAAAATAAAATATACAAATGTTTATATAAATTAAAATAAAAATAAACAAAATATAAATAAATAAAAAAATATAATTAAATAAAAAATACCTATACGTGGCGTATAGGTCAATACGCCACGTATAGGATTCATAAACTCCAAATCTTCCAACTTTTGAAGCAAAAATATAACCCGTGCCTCATACGCTGCGTATAGGTCAATACGCCACGTATTGGACCAGCCGCCAGACAGAGAATGACACGTGGCATTCTGTTGGCAGTGACTGAATTCTATACGCCCTCGTATTGCCCTATACGAGGGCGTATAGATCGGCGGCGGGTCCAATTAGCAATATTCCGTGTGTGGTTAGAAAAAGCCTTAAAAAATCTCTTCTTCTTAGTAACGAATATAAAATATAATATAATATCATTCAAATAACTTAAATAAATGTAAGGAAAAACTCATAAAGGGATGAACTTTATGAAGAAAAGAAAAAGAAAACGAACCAAGGGGCTGCTATTCGTTTATTTTTATTTTTTTAAGTGGGCTATTGATTTCATTATTTGCAAAACTTGTAAGTATAACTAATGAGAATCCGGTAGGAAGATTTGAAGTAGAAAAGGTAAGATGTAAAATTACCAAACATGTAACCGTACAACCAGAGGATTTGGATATGATTGACACACGGCCTAGACTCGGCTCAAACACCGATCTCCGACTCTATTGATGCGACGACGGCCGGATCAATGCCGCTAGAGTTCTTTTGACCAGATCTTCTCCTTCGACGGTACCGATTCGAACAAGTGAGTTCGTCATCGCAGATCTACCAGCATTCAACCTATTCGGTGGATTCGAAACGTTCTGCTTCAGTACGACCTGATCTACAGGATTCACCGCCATCGACCGGTTCGAAGATCCGGATCTGCTTGCAAACGAGAACCTCACCGATGATGACGTCACCAGAGCGAGTCCATGAAGGTTCACTCGCGCGTCGAAGAAGACGAACGACTGTAAACATGGAGGTTCACTCGCGCATCGGAGAAGATGAACGACTGTAAACATGGAGGTTCACTCGCGTCGGAGAAGACGGACGTTTTTTATCTAGAGATCTGGATTTATTCGTATCGGTTCTTAATCTAGAGATATATAGATGATATTTGTTGTTAAAAAAAATTAGAGATATTAGTGTGTGTTTAGAGAAATAAAGCTGAATATGGAACTTAGGTGACAAGCATTAAATGGGGCAGACATCAAAAAGACGAAAATACCCTTCATGAGTTCAAGTGGAGGTAGTGATGTGGCATAAGATGATTGGTGAAAAAGAGTTTAAGAGTTTTAATATGAATACTCTCCTATATATATATATATATATATGGGAAATATCAAGAGAAAATCACAAAGTTAGGCGAAAACAGAGAAAACCACTAAAACAATGTGTAATGCTATGGGTTACGTATACGTAAGCGCAATTTTTTTGTTTTCTGTTTACGTATACGTAACATTTTGGGTTACGTATACGTAAGCCAATATTTAAATGTTTTTTTGGTAGAAATGTATAATATTACATTGATACTATTATAAAAAATATAAAAATAAAATAAAAAATAAGTATTATTATATTATTGGTTAAAATTGGTGTTTTCGTGGTTTTCTCGATTTTTTTTCCTAACTATGTGGTTTTATCTGGAACCCTCCCCTGTATATATATATATATACATATATATATATATATATTAATTTATATTTATAGGAAATAGATCATCTGAGAACTTCAAAATATTTTGAAAATCGTCAAAAAAATCAATCAAAACCATTTTTTCATTTTTTTTGTTTTTACTATCTCTAGGGTTAGAATACAATATAAAAAATGAATTTATATATGTAAATTACATGTATGAATATATTTAAAAAAATCTACAAATGTATAAGTATTTACCATTTGCACATGTGTATAAATTTTTTTAAAAATAATTTAGAAAGAATAGATGAATTAGTAGGAGAGATAAATCATTTTTTATGTTGTATTTTAAAAACAAAGGTATCGAAAACAAAAAAAATGGTTTTAATTGAATTTTTGACGAATATCCAAGTATTTACAAGTTCTGAAGATATCCTAACCCTATATTTTCATTGTTCATATATGTTGGCTGGTTAACATTAAACTACTTCTCATCGTAAGGAAGCTCTTTATGCATAAAATGTTTATGCGACAAATTCGAAAGCTATTTCTTTTTATCGAAAACACAAGGTGAATTTTAAAATAATAACGACAGAAAAAACAAGTCAAACACTTTAAAATGGATTTTTTGGTTTCTGGATATCATGTTTGTTCCTCATTTTTCCAAAAAAAAAAATAAAATGCACAAATGTCAAAAAGTGAAAATAAAATTATCCGTCATAATAAAAAAACATTATTTATTTATTTTGTTTATATTTTTTAAAAAGTCAAGGTCACACCAAAATATTATAAAATATTGAAATTTGAGAAAGAAAAAAAAATTCCACTTCTCATGAATATAAGCTTTCTTATTTCATCCTAATTCTCTTTTTTTATACAGTAGTAAAACATACCCACGCAAAGCAAGCTGGCTCGATTTTAAACAATATAGATAAAAATAAATAAGTTACAACAGTATAGAACTTTTAAAAACATATAATATTATAAAGTCATAGCTCAAAATTAATAATAAAGATTTAAACTAATATGGAAAAGAAATTTAATTATAAAGATCTAAATTATGAAGATTTTTTTTAAAGTACAGAATTTTTTTTAGAAAATAAAAAAAATTAATTATGATCATAACTATTAAATGTTCATTCACGAGTAATTAAATTATTCCATAAGCAAATATTGACTGATATTTAAATAAAAGAAAATTTAAAATACTTATATTTCATGTTAATTCACATGTAATTTGATACATTTGAAAATTAACAAAAACAAATTATATGTGAACTTATAGGTGGTTTTTGTGGTTTTCATTTTTCTTTTTCATTTAAAATACTCCACGAGTCTAGTAATAATCAGACAAACATAATTACATGTGAACAAAGAGCATTCACGTCAGCCCCTCATCTTAAAATTATATAGAGAATATAAAAAATCATTTAATTTTACGCTTACATCGACTCCCACATCCCCATCTTAATCATCTATAATTTTAAAGGAAACTATAACGACCCTTTATATTTAGGGGGTTATCATTCACCCCATCTCCATCCTCTATACATTATTTTATTCTTTTTGTATGCGTGTGCGAGTAAAAAAAGAGAAATAATAATAAATAAATAACGAAGTATTATTTAATTGATATAAATAAGGGATAAATATGGAGAGTTTGATGTGAAAGCTTTTAAAAAGGTGATATATAAGTTTAAGAAATAATAACTTTTAATTAAATTATTTTGTAGGGATAAGGATGAGAGAGTTAACTTGAATGCTCTAACATTTAATTTTATACTTTTTTCCAATCCTCACTTTTTTTGGATAAATAAAAATCATAAAATTTATTTTGAATCACACATTTCAAATACATGAAATAAAGTGACTTACCCGGTGCTTGATTTAACTTCCGTATTTATGCTGGATCCGAGGGACTGGATTAATTAAAGATCTGATTTACGCAGCGTTATTGACTACATAAATAAAATATGAATACTAATTTATCTAGTCTATACTATATAATAAATAAAGGTTTTTTCTGTCACGTGTCGCCTCCATATTCATTCTCATAATTTTCGCCTCTCTCTCTTATTTAATGCATTTCTATTTTTTAATAATAATATATGTTTAAAGAAAATACTAATATACTAATAAAAACATATTTATTTTAAATGATCCATTATTATAAGACACTTTGAAATTTAATTATCTAACTTTTATTTTCAATCAAATATTAAATGAAAGTTAAATTATATTAAATAGTAATTAACGTATTTTCGAAACTCAATTATATATTATTTTTTTACATATTTTGAATTTGTTTTCCATCCTTAGTATTTGTAATATATTTTTACATCTTTAAAATATATACATAAAAATTTAAAAAATTTATATATTGATATTTTTTACTCCGTGTGTATACACGGGATCTAAACTAGTGTATAATATATAGTTACTCCGGTTTTTATTTATATAATATCCCATCCCTTTCCAGCCTGAGATTGTTTATATAACATACCAACTTCCATCCATCCATCCATCCTCCATTTCTCTCATCAACTCCAACTCCAAACCCAAACCCAAACCCAAACCCAAACCCAAACCCAAACCCTCTGGTTTTACCCTTAAAATCAATGGCGAAAGGCGGAAAGCTAACGAAGATCAAGTCGGTACTAAAAAAGTGGCATTCGTTTAGCAACAGCAAGCCGGCTGGTCTCACCAAAGACTGTATTGCAAGTGCACCCACTTCCGATGAAGATGACTACAACAACCTAAGCCATTCCAATGCTGTCTACGTCGGTAAGTCAAGGCGTCGCTACCTTATAAGCTCAGACGTGGCCCAACATCCGTTGTTCCAGGAGCTTGTGGAACGGTCGGGTGATGGTGAGTCGGTTGTCACGATCGACTGCGAGGTTGTGTTGTTTGAGCACTTACTGTGGATGATTGAGAATGCAGATCCTCAACCTGATGCGTTACATGAGCTTGTCGATTTTTACGCTTGCTAGCTGATGTGTTTTTTGGTTCTATAATATTCATTCTTGTATTTTGTTCTTGATATGAATTCATGTTCTATCACTGATTTTCTTACTTGGATAACAAGCAATCCAATAACTTTGTTTCTTCTCCTCTTGATTTGATCAACTCAATATATTCAGTCCATATTAATTTGTGTGGTCTCTCACTTGATACCAAACAAAAAAAAGAAGTGATTGTGTGGAAGATTCACAATATGCAATTAAGGTTATAAAATTGAAATTTTTTTTAACACTCCGTAAAATAAATAATTTTCATGGCACTCAAATTTTTTATGGCATATAAGTAAATGAGTATTTTTATTTGATTATGAGCGTATTCATTTATCTAGATTACTAGGTTAAAAACTCATGTATTATGTTGAATAAATCTAATTTGTTGTAAATCAGTAGTTTTTATAAAGATTTATATGCTGGATGTTATCAGTAGTTGATGAAATAAAAAATAATGAAAATTTAAAAATTATAAATTATATTTTAAGATAAGATATAACTAAAATTTTCTTATGATTTAATAAGTTTTAATAAAATCTTAGAATAAATTTTAGATATTTAATTATTTAAAATCATTATTATTTAATAGTAGAGAGATACGAGAAACTAAAATCTAGATTTTACTAGAAGTCGACACGTGACAGATAAAGTTATTCATTTATTATAATAAGGATAATGTTTACACTACAATAATAAAAAAAGAATTGTGTTGTTTTTACATTATCAAAAAGTTTAAAGCAAGCACTTAGCGGCGCATGCCCGCGATATAGAAACATGTGAGAGTGTTCTAACTTGAAACGGTTATAACTTTCAAATGAGATGTAACTATGACGACGCCGCCGCCGCTTAGAGACAACATCTTAAAGAAGGGAATGATATGATCGAAAGCATGTGGTTGATTCACAAATGTGACAACTCTAGTCAATGGAAGGGTATTGACAATATTATTCTTTTTGATTCTTTAATATGTTTTTGTGATTTTATATCATTTTAGAGATGATTTTGAATTTTGATATATTTTTTGAACATGTTGCGGCCTCTATAAAAGAAAATCAAATGATGGTTAGAAATATATATTATTTTCTAGTTAATTAAGACGCATTAAATTTTGAGTATCGTTCAGCGAAAGATATCTAATATGCGTTGGTGTCATTATCACATACCGTTTGATTGAATGCGACAAGAGTGAGCAAAAGTTGATCGAGTTGGTACTTGGTAGAGATGAAAAGGAGTTTAGAAATAAAGATAAAGATAATTATTAATTTAATTAATTGTGGTGGGCAAATGATTGGATTGGTTGGATGCTTTTTGTTTAATTAATCAAAGTCTATGTTTTCTTTTTAATTAATCAATTTGTTTTAAAGAAACATGAAACCCAGCATGGAAGAAATCAAAATTCAAAATTAAGTCATTATATAATGAACAAACGCGTTTTCATATGTGATTTCTTTTATTAATTGTGGTTTTGTTTCTGAAATTAGTTCACAATAAAGCTAGTTGGTCACGTAGGCCAGTCATGATGCGAAACATCATTGGGGGGTGGGGTGGGGGTGAGCGAGGAGCCGTGAGTAGCCTCATGATCATGGCTGCGTTGGATGAAGATATTTAGCCATTGAACTCATACCATATTTACGAATGACATTTATCAATACCTCTACATCATAAGGCTGTGGAAAAAAAAAGAGAAATAGAAAGGATGAAGGAACATGAATGGATTACAAATTTATTTCGTTTATGTTCATTTATGTTCGTTCGTTTGCGTTGGTTCATGTTCGCTTGTTTCTGTCGTTCGTTAAAGTTTTTTTATATATTTAAAATTTATTTAAATTTTTTATTTTTATATATTTTGTTTTTTATTTTATTATTCATTAGACCTTTTAATCATTTTTTTGCAATATATCAAGTATTTTAGGACAATTATGTCTAAATACTCATACTTGATTTATCTTTTGGATAGTTGTGTCTAATGTTTATGATTAATAACATTGTTCTTAATTTTCAAACTAGCATGTGTTCGTTTATGTTCATTTGTGTTCGTTTAGAAAGTTAACGACCAAACACGAATAAATCCATTTCCTTAATGAACGAACACGAACATAAATTTTTGTTTGATCAATGTTCATGAAGTTTAATGCTGAACGGATAAACATGAAAAATGTTTCGTTTGGTTGGGTTCATTTACGGCTACAACTGCAGGTGGAAAAAGAAAAGGAATGGGGGTAAGCACCCAATCTAAGACTTGGTAATAAGGACACCTAACCAACTCAATTAGCTTCATCTTTTTTAAGAGAAAATCATCAAAATTAATATTTTGACAAAAAAAATGTTAAAATGTACATTGACTTTTTAGGTTTATCAAAATAAACATATTCAAATGGAGCAATTAGAAGACGTCACGTATCACCTTTTTGTTTGACCCGGCGAGCATCTAGCCGCTAACCCGCCTAGTTGGCAAGCATCTAGCCGCTAACCCGCCTAGTCGGCAAGCACATAGCCGCCAAATTTCTTAGTCGGCAACCACCTAATCGGCAAACCACCTTTCCGGCACCCGTCTAGCCGCCAAACATCTTCCGGCACCCAACTAGCCGCCAATCACCTTAGCCGGCAACCCACCTAGCCGACACCCATCTAGCGGCCAAATATCATCCCGGCACCCACCTAGCCGGCAAATTTTTTAGCGGCTACGTTTTAGCCGGGTTAATACACGTGGGAGGCCCCCGGTGTTGACACCTGGCCGGCTAAATTGAAGCCTTAATTTTTTTTTGCCTTCGTGTCACCTTACGATTGGTTTAAATCAGATTTGTGTATTTTTTAAAGTTTGAATATTCAATGTAAATTTTGTATTTTGGTCAAAATGTACATAACGATTTTCTCCTTTTTTTAATGGTATTAGAAAAAAATATATATATGAACAATAATACGCATCTCAAAAGATTATTGGATTATAACTATTCATGACGTTGAATTTTTTTTAACGGCTTGCGATAAAAAATAAAAAAGACTTGCATTTTAAAAAAGACTTGAATAAAATATATACAATTTTTTATTTTGTTTGCAACTTCATATGTGTTTCTGAAAGTGATTTCAATTTTGACTCGAATATCATGTCAGAAACTTGTAGTTAAATTGCTTTTCGCCACCGTAAAACTTTGTATCGGGTAAAGTATTGTCCGTACATGTTGAACTAACGATTGAACGAACATGTGAAGAACTTCATTTTTTTAAAATTAATCAAAATCATATATAAATACTGTTTTAAAGTGATCAGATTTAAATAAGAGAATATAAAATAAAGGTTTATCTTAGGTAATTTTCTTTCATATGAAAAAGTTTGTTGTTTTAGAGAAAGAAATTGCCAAAAAAAAAAACAAGAAAAATATATTTATGTATTATGGATAAAAATTACAAAAATACAAAATGGTAGTAAGTTAGTAACTCAGATCTTTTATATCACAAGTAACATATGATTAAATATCTCTGTTAAAACTACCAAAAACCCAACAGATATTTAGTCATTTTCATAAAAAGAAAAATAAAATAATTTGATTCAACCCAAATAGAATAAACCACTCCAACCATATATCATCCTTTGCTTTAATCGCACAAGTTATATATTTATATATAGACGTTACCTTTCGAAAATTTAAGAGGCCACTTAACTTTCATATTTTAATATTACATATAAAATACCGCGACATCAAGTAAGCCCGATGCTACATGCCCCCTACATGGGACAAGAATCTGTCCCACAAGGCAACAATACTCGCTATATTTTTACCCAAATCCATTTTTAACAATTAGTTCCGACTCTTCCTACAAAATCTTCACTTCTTTTTTCCTCGAAGTGAAGCTTCATAGCCATAGTAACAACAAAACACTAAGATATATATATACAAAAAATATATAATGATGGTACTAAATAAAAGAAATAGGGTTGTGTTTAATTTGAGGTGATGATGAACAGCATATGCAAATTTGGGTTATGTAGCAATCAATGGTTAATGATGTTTTAATTAGCAAGCTAAATTCCAAAAGCAGAAAACAAACAAACATACATGCATGTGATATGTTTCTATGTGATTTGATATGATGTAAGCCCCATTCGATTGTGGGCTCTATGTGTCTACCAACATGATACAAGAAGAATGTTTTAAGCATGGGCAAGGGGAATGAATACGGTGGGCGGGTCATGTTCCTTCATATTGCTAGTTATTGTCCTTATTATTAGTGTCTAATTAATAATTATTATATCAAATTAAGTTACATTTCATTTGATAGTAGGTTGACTTGTAACATCCTAAAAATAATAAAACGAATAAATATAGCGAGACCGGTGATTTAGTCGGAATATTTAAACAAAAGGGAGCGGGCTTGGGCTCGGCTTCAATGGGCCGAGGGAAGCCCATGTATATATATAAGGCAAGGCAGCCCTCTTCCCTGCTCATTCCACACTCACGCAGCTTCTAGAGAGAGAAAGGAGAGCTCGGGTCTAGAGAGAGAAAGTCTACGGATCGTCACGAGATTGGAGGAGCACGTTACAGCTGAGGCCGTGAGCAAAACCTCTGAATCAGAATTACAATCCAGGTAACGATTCGATCACATTATGAGTTTTTGTTCGTTTTGGGAAGTTTCGGGTTTTGGCTAAAAAGATAAAGATTTTTGCGGATGAAACTTAGAAATGAGCTTAGGTATAGTATCTAGAATGAAAACCGAACATTTTGATCTAAGAAAGTTGAGATATTGACTCGATCGGACGTGCATGCAAAAACTTCGGATTTTGGGGAAGACGATGTGCAGACCCATCGAAACTACTTAGTTTCGATATGTGCAGACTCATCGAAACTACTTAGCTTCGATTTGTGTAGTAGTTTCGATAAGTGCAGACCTATCGAAACTACCAAGTTTCGACAGAAGCAACCTATCGAAACTACCAAGTTTCGACAGAAGCAACCTATCGAAACTACCAAGTTTCGACAGAAACAACCTATCGAAACTACCAAGTTTCGATAAAGCAAATCCATCGAAACTACTAAGTTCAAGCATAGTAATGTCTGATGTCATCTAGGAGCACTACCTTACGAGTATGACTTTATTATACAGATCGTGAGTGACATTAGTGACGCTCAGTAGCCAGCTTAGTGTATTTCAGAAACTACTCATCAGGTGAGTTCTATGTGCCCCCTTCTATGTTATGTGCAAATGATTTATAAATGTTTTGGGGCTGAAATGTATACACTAAATGAATAACAGTTATGAATGTCAATGTGATCATACGTGGTATATATATATATATATATATATATATATATATATATATATATATATATATCTTTGCACGAAATAGAATTATGAATAAAGAATGAAACGTATGATTTTTAAAGAATGAACGAAAGTATGACATAACGTGTAAAGAAGAAATCTTGCTTTATATCCATGTATATATTGCTTGCCAAGTATAAGAAAACGTTATGGACGCTTCGATGATAACGGCTACTTCGGTAGACGGACGACCACGTGACTATCGTACAACCGGGACAAGTGCGTTCCTTCATCAGCTAGGACGTACGAATGCCACAAGTGCGTTCCTTCATCAGCTAGGACGTACTAAAGTTATTAACGGATGGTCTAAAAAAAATTGGCATCTTATAGTAGAACGGTTGTATAAATAGTAGTCGCACGGGAAACGGATACCTTCGGGTAGACGGGCGAATTACGGCCTACGACGGTAGGACGGTTGTAAGTCATGACGGACGGGCAAAGGTTGCCGGACGGTTGTAAGAATAAAATGACGGACGGCACTTGTTGCCGGACGGTTGTAAGTATAGGTGGGCCATGACGATGGACCGCGGCGATTGTCTTTGTGACCTTCGCAACCAAAAGACGGGTTGATCACCCTTAAGAGTATTACCCATGAATGTAAAGAAAAGAAAAGAAAAGGTGAATGCATATATATATGTAATCACAAAATATAGAAGAAAGAGAAGCAAAAGTTATGAAAATAAATGAGACCAATGATGTGAATATATATCTATATGTATTTGCGAAGAATGATAAATGAAAAGCAATTCAAGTCAATGTGTACTTATATAAACGTATATATATACTTATGCATACTTATAAAGAAAAGAATGTTTATACCTAATTGCTTTAAACTAGAACTCACCAGCGTTAGCTGACTTTTAGTATACATTTCATGTCACACCCCCAATTTCCACTAACGGAGTTTTACCGTTTGGAAGGTGACACACCAGGATCTCATGTGACAACCCGACATTTCAGGTCAATATCCGTACACATTATAAACAAGTTTACATTATAATCATTTTTGTGATTTACTTAATTTCACAAACAAGGACATGAAGGTCTAACAAAAACCGAACATTGTCTCATTTTATATTTTTGGTAATTCTGGGAATTACCGGTTCACATACACTTATAACCCGACTTAATTCGAACACTATTGGTTGAAATAAATAACCAGAAAAATATATATACATATATATATTATTTACACAAACTTTACGTGGAACCATAAATTATATTTAGAATAAAATTATAATACCGTGGGGAAAATAAACCGAATTAAACTACCCCTTTTAAAACTCTAATTGATATTAATACCAAAAATCTAATTGTTTTATTATTATAACCCAAACCCCCTAACCCACCCTTGACTTCTCGGCCGAAGTGCAGGGGAAACCATCCCCAATCTCACGTATTTTCAAATTGAACCATACTCCCACTTGTGAAAACCCAGATAAAACCATACCCTACATTCAAAACTCTCACAACCCTTTCATCTTTCACATTTTCATACGGCAAAGTTTCCATTCCTCTTCAAAATCGAAGCCGAGTTTTTAAGCGAAATCCTACCACAATCCAGTGTTTTAAGAAGAATTTTAAGAGTTTCTGCAAAAGAGTCAAGACCATTCTCTGTTTTCTTCATCATTTTCATCTCGGTTTTAAAGGTAAAAACTCGATATTTTTCATATTATGTTCTTTAAAACCGTAGCTAAACTTACATCTTATTTAAACGCAAGAAAGATAACAAGAAGAGTGTGTCGAATTCAAGTTTAAAACATAAAAATATGCAGGACTGATTCTGTGAAACAGAAGTCCAGTAATCGAAACTAGGAGTTTCGATTTAACTCAATCGAAACTAGGAGTTTCGATACCTTTTTCTCAATCGAAACTAGGTAGTTTCGATAGCAAATACTCAATCGAAACTAAGTAGTTTCGATACCTTTTCTCAATCGAAACTAGGTAGTTTCGATAGCAAATACTCAATCGAAACTAGGTAGTTTCGATACCTTTTCTCAATCGAAACTAGGTAGTTTCGATAGCAAATACTCAATCGAAACTAGGTAGTTTCGATACCTTTTCTCAATCGAAACTAGGTTGTTTCGACTCCGGACCACTCCATCGAAACTAAGTAGTTTCGACACACATATGCCCAATCGAAACTAAGAAATTTCGACACCTGTACAACAGTCCCATTTGGGCAGTAACTCAAAACTGTTTTTATAACAAAACAAGTGTTGAACAACTAAGGAGATATTCAAACAAAAACGACCAAGATTTACAAGGTCGGTGAACAATTTACAATTAAGACGTTGGTCTTAACAATAATTTACCCTTGGTATCTAGGGTACGAATAGTCAAGGTTGACTACAACAAGTTTTATCACAAGTTTATACACAAACTCAAGGTGAGTTTCACGGCCCCTTTCTTTTTACTGTTTTCTAATATTTGGGGGAAAAACATACTTCAACTATTTTATGGGATAACAAGAGAATAAGACACGACTTTTATGTTTACATGGGATGAGAACAACACAATGGAGGCCGCGAAAGTCCCCTGGAACAACATAGTAACCATTAACTGTAGCCTAGGGTCCTATGAATAGTACTATGGAGAGTGACGTCTCCCGGTCATGGTTAGTCGCGCTAACCACAATCTGGAGGATTTATGGCCGCATAGAATCTGATAACGCTTAATAGGGGCTCACACATGTCATGGTTTGGTTACGCCTCATGTATGAACATATTATTTGTATTCCTAGCTAGTTTACAAATGGGTCAACAATTCTTATTCTGCTTATCTCATGCAACTGAATTATTTATGAACAAATGAAGTTTACAAAGAACAATTTGATTAAACCTGTGAACTCACCAACCTCGTGTTGACGATTTTAAGTATGTTTTTCAGGTAACTGAACGTGATTTCAAGGTTAGCAATATAGATTACATGCATGCACGATGGATACTACTCAAGGAGGATTTCCCTTGTATAACTCATTGAGTTGAGTCATATTTGTGAAATCTTAACTTTTTGTAAACTCAGATTATGTTTTGTAATGTAAAACATTAAACTTGTTAATGTATCCATTTATCATGTATGTGTTTGCGGTAATCATATGCTTTGGAAACCATGAACGTTGCGCCTCGCGTTTCCGCCTTGGCGGGGTGTGACAGAACTTGGTATCAGAGCCATTGATTATAGTGAACTAGGAATCTAAATTGGAACCTAGTCTATAATCTAAATGACTCACTAAAACGTTTTCATTGCATAAGCATTGCATGACCAGTCATTTTGCCATATGGATATTGTAGTCACAAGCATGTCGTCACATTCACATTCTGATCCCGTCTCTGACACTGAATCGAATGAGGAATTTTCCGCCTCACGTCCCAAAAATCAAGTACAAACCCGTAGCTCCACACCACCTAAAGTCGCCTTGGGAAAACCGCCTATCGTCTACCGAAAGAAAAGCGGAGGACCAGTTAAGGTGCAAAGCGCTAGGAAGAAGGTTCGACTTCCACGCAAAAGAAATCTAGCAGCCCGTGACCCAGAAGACTTGGTGGCTGGTGAAGAACCACCTAGGCAAAGACCCTGCTACCACCCTACTGTGGGAACCATCCGTTGGATGCCTCGTACCCTGGCACGTTGGAGGGAGATGGAGAGCATTCCATCTACCTTTGAGCTTGGAGAGTCTTCTAACTCCCCAACACCCCTACCCCATACTGGGGAAGCCATAGAGCTCACTGTGCCTACCTTAGTAGCTCGCGTTCGAACGCATGAGGAGCGTCTTGATGATCTCCTAGATGACATCCGGGCACAGGGGGATGCAGCCACGCGACTTCGTCAAGGACTTGGATCTCGAGTTCAGACTCTAGATGACCGCACCCGAAACATACAGGATGCCACTAACTATCTAGAGTTGAGAGCTGACATGGACTGGCAGTTCACAGTTGCGGTCCGAGACATGGTGGAGACTCTGGAAGAAAGGACGTTGGCTGCAGAATTTGTGGCGAGAGCTAGTTTTGTCATGGCAGGACTTGCTATGATGATTGGATTGTACTCTCACTTCTTCTTTTAAACCTATTACGGGCGGGTTGTGCCCGTAGTACATTAAGTAGTTTAAAACTTTAGTACTGATGAGGTCATGTGAACCCATCTCTTTTGTATCCTTGTCTTTTGGAACAATGTACTATGAATGTTTTGACTATGTATGTAATGGTTTATGTTGTGATAATGGTTGTTTACATTTGACGTTGTTGTATCCTTATGTCATGAGCTATCATTATTGTCATATAATGTTGTTTCTTTTTAATTGATATGTTAGAAAGAACGTCATGGCACCTAAGCGTAGGACAACCCGTAACACTACTGGTGACAACAACGAGGCGATTTCCCCAAATGTGGAACAACTTATAGCACAACGAGTAGCTGCTGCCATGGAGCAGTATGAAGCCAATCGAAATAGTGGAGGAGGTGTAGGAGGTAGCGGTACAGCTGGAGGTTCCGGAGGTGCAGGAGGTAGCGGTACAGCTGGAGGTTCCGGAGATGCTCCAATTAGAAAGTGCTCCTACAAGACCTTTCTGTCTTGCAAACCCCGTAACTTCAATGGCACCGAGGGTGCAGTTGGACTAATGAGATGGATAGAGAAGATGGAATCGGTGATTGATATTAGTGAATGCACCGCTGACTGCATGGTGAAGTATTCTACATGCTCACTCACTGATAAAGCTTTAACCTGGTGGAATTCACAAGTAAAGACTTTGGGAAGGCAGACGTCATATGAGTTGTCATGGGAAGACTTAAAAGCCATGATGATCGAGGAATACTGTCCTCGAAATGAGTTACAAAAGATCGAATCTGAAATGTGGAATTTACAAATGACAGGAGATGATGTTGCTGGCTACACTGACCGATTCAATGAGTTAGCAATCTTGGTTCCACACATGGTCACCCCAGAATACAAGAAGGTTGAAAGATACTTGTGGGGTCTCGCACCTCAAATCCGAGGTCTGGTGACTTCATCGAACCCTATGGATGCCAAGAGCGCCATAACTCTGGCTTTCAAATTAAGGGATAATGCTGTACGTGATGGTTTGTTTAAGAGGAAGGAGACCGAGGAAGGAAGGTCTGGGGAAAAGAGGAAATGGTTTGGAAAACCAATTAACCAAAACAAGAATCAAATTTACAAGAGACCTGAAACTATGAAAGCCTTTGTCGCCAACACTGTGGAACAAAAAGGATACCTTGGAGCACGACCAAGGTGTGACAATTGTGGATATCATCACAGTGGGAAGTGTACCCAATGTGGAAAATGTAAAAAGTATGGACATCTAGCCCTTGACTGTAGGAGCAATGCGAACCCTAACAAGATAAATCAAATAGCAGGAAAAGTCAACCCAGGAACAGAAAGGATGAATCAAGGATGCTTTGTGTGTGGAGATCCAAAGCACTTCAGAAAAGACTGTCCAAAATTGAAGAACCGAAACGACAATCAGGCCCGTGGAAGAGCATTTGTGATGGGGGCTGGTGACGCACGACAAGATCCAAACATTGTCACTGGTACGTTCCCGATAAATAATCACTATGCCTCTATACTTTTCGATACGGGTGCTGATTTGAGTTTTGTGTCAAATGACTTTAAGTCCCTACTCGGTATTAAGCCCAGCAAACTAGAACAAAAGTATACAATTGAATTAGCGAACGGAAAATTAATTAATACCGGAGAGGTCATTCAAGGTTGTACCTTATATCTTAAAAATCACACATTTAGTATAGATCTGTTACCTGTTGACTTAGGAAGCTTTGACGTTGTTATTGGCATGGATTGGTTGTCAAAGAATCATGCAGAGATTGTTTGTTTTGAGAAAATTGTCCAAATCCCACTCCCAAACGGAGAAGTTCTTTCGATTCAAGGTGAGAAGAGTGGAGTAGCGTTAAGGATGATAAACTGCATGAAAACTCGTAAGTACCTACGCAAAGGCTATTACGTATTCCTGGCTCACGTCGTCGAGAAGAAACCCGAGGAACGTCGACTTGAGGATATACCAATCGTTAAGGAATATCCTGAAGTTTTTCCTGAAGACTTACCTGGTTTACCACCACCTAGGCAAGTCGAATTTCGAATCGATTTGGTACCAGGAGCCGCCCCGGTTGCGCGATCACCATATCGATTAGCACCTTCTGAAATGCAGGAATTATCAAATCAACTTCAAGAGTTGCTTGATAAAGGTTTCATAAGAGCGAGTTTCTCACCTTGGGGAGCTCCGGTCTTATTCGTAAAGAAAAAGGATGGAACCTTTAGGATGTGTATAGATTACCGAGAATTAAACAAGCTTACAATCAAAAACCGATACCCACTTCCTCGAATAGACGATTTGTTCGATCAACTACAAGGTGCTAGCTTCTATTCTAAAATCGACCTACGTTCGGGATATCACCAATTAAGAATCCAAGAAGAAGATGTACCAAAGACAGCATTTAGGACTCGATATGGCCACTACGAATTCCTAGTTATGCCGTTTGGTTTGACAAACGCACCAGCTGTCTTCATGGATCTCATGAACCGCGTGTGCAAGCCATACTTGGATAAATTCGTGATTGTATTTATCGATGACATATTAATATATTCACGAACTAAGGAGGATCATGAACATCATCTTAAATTAATCTTAGAACTACTCAGAAACGAGAAACTTTACGCTAAATTCTCTAAGTGTGAGTTTTGGATCCGAGAAGTGCATTTTCTTGGACATGTCATCAACAAGGAAGGAATTCACGTTGATCCATCAAAAATTGAAGCGATCAAAAACTGGGAAGCACCAAAGACTCCGACAGAAGTACGTCAATTTTTAGGTTTGGCCGGTTATTACAGACGATTCATCGAGAATTTTTCAAAAATAGCCTTGCCTTTAACCACATTAACCCAGAAAGAAAAGAAGTATGATTGGAGTGACAAGCAGGAGTCAGCTTTCCAATTACTGAAACAGAAGTTGTGTAGTGCACCAATCCTATCCCTTCCGGAGGGAATCGAAAATTTTGTCGTATACTGCGATGCATCACACCAAGGACTTGGTTGTGTGTTAATGCAAAGAGACAAAGTCATCGCATATGCCTCACGACAACTAAAAGTGCACGAAAAGAATTATACGACCCACGACTTGGAATTGGGAGCAGTTGTGTTTGCGCTCAAAATTTGGAGACATTACCTTTACGGTACAAGATGTACTATCTTTACTGATCACAAGAGTCTCCAGCATATCTTTGATCAAAAGGAACTTAACATGAGACAACGTCGTTGGGTAGAACTACTAAACGATTATGATTGTGATATCAAGTACCATCCCGGGAAAGCCAATGTCGTAGCGGACGCTTTAAGTCGCAAAGAACGAGTTAAAACTCTTCGTGTTCGTGCCTTAGGATTGACAATTCATACGAATCTTACTACTCAAATTCGGATGGCACAACATGAGGCAATCAAAGAAGAAAACATTCAGAATGAAGCTTTACGAGGAATGATAAAGCAATTGGAGCCAAAGTCAGATGACACTTTATACTTCATGAATAGAATTTGGGTGACACGTTTTGGTAACTTACGGGAGTTAGTTATGGACGAAGCCCACAAGTCCAGGTACTCCATTCACCCGGGTTCAGATAAAATGTATAAAGATCTAAAAGAATTATATTGGTGGCCCAATATGAAAGGAGATATTGCCACATATGTCAGTAAATGCTTAACGTGTTCAAAAGTAAAAGCCGAACATCAGAAACCGTCTGGTTTATTACAACAACCTGAAATTCCCCAATGGAAATGGGAACAGATTTCTATGGATTTCATCACGAAATTACCCAGGACGTCTAGTGGTTATGATACCATATGGGTAATTGTCGACCGATTAACGAAATCTGCTCACTTTCTGCCAATGAAAGAAACTGACAAGACAGAGAAACTTACAAGACTCTATGTTAAAGAAATTGTGGCAAGACACGGAGTGCCAATTTCTATTATCTCGGATAGAGATAGCAGATTCGTGTCTAGAATCTGGAAATCATTACAAGAAGCAATGGGCACACGTCTTGACATGAGCACGGCATATCACCCACAAACAGATGGTCAAAGTGAACGGACTATCCAGACATTAGAAGATATGCTCCGTGCATGTGTAATTGATTTCGGAGGAAATTGGGATACTCATTTACCATTAGCTGAGTTTTCCTACAATAACAGCTACCATACGAGCATTAAGGCAGCTCCGTTTGAAGCTTTATATGGTCGTAAATGCCGCTCACCGTTATGTTGGGCGGAAGTTGGTGAAAAACATGTGACAGGCCCTGAGATTGTCCAGGAAACCACTGATAAGATTTTCAAAATTAAGGACCGTTTGAAAGCGGCCCGAGATAGACAAAAGAGCTACGCTGACAACAGACGAAAACCATTAGAATTTCAAATTGGCGACCGAGTAATGTTAAAAGTCTCACCATGGAAAGGCGTTGCAAGGTTTGGTAACCGTGGTAAGCTCAACCCTAGATACGTTGGTCCGTTCGAAATACTGGCTAGGGTTGGCCCTGTAGCTTACAAACTCAAGCTACCACAGGAACTAAGCAACGTACACAATACATTTCATGTGTCAAATCTCAAAAAGTGTCTATCAGACGAGACTTTAATTATACCGCCTGATGAAATTCACATTGACGATAAACTTCATTTCATCGAGCAACCAATGGAGATATCAGATTGGAAGGTTCAAAAGCTGAGACGTAGTCGGATCAAACTGGTTAAAGTACGTTGGAACTCAAAGCGTGGTCCTGAGTATACATGGGAACGAGAGGACCAAATGAAAACAAAATACCCATCCTTGTTTGAGGATGCACCAGTTCAAGAGGACACAAATTGAATTTCGGGACGAAATTCTGTTAACATGGGGAGAATGTGACAACCCGACATTTCAGGTCAATATCCGTACACATTATAAACAAGTTTACATTATAATCATTTTTGTGATTTACTTAATTTCACAAACAAGGACATGAAGGTCTAACAAAAACCGAACATTGTCTCATTTTATATTTTTGGTAATTCTGGGAATTACCGGTTCACATACACTTATAACCCGACTTAATTCGAACACTATTGGTTGAAATAAATAACCAGAAAAATATATATACATATATATATTATTTACACAAACTTTACGTGGAACCATAAATTATATTTAGAATAAAATTATAATACCGTGGGGAAAATAAACCGAATTAAACTACCCCTTTTAAAACTCTAATTGATATTAATACCAAAAATCTAATTGTTTTATTATTATAACCCAAACCCCCTAACCCACCCTTGACTTCTCGGCCGAAGTGCAGGGGAAACCATCCCCAATCTCACGTATTTTCAAATTGAACCATACTCCCACTTGTGAAAACCCAGATAAAACCATACCCTACATTCAAAACTCTCACAACCCTTTCATCTTTCACATTTTCATACGGCAAAGTTTCCATTCCTCTTCAAAATCGAAGCCGAGTTTTTAAGCGAAATCCTACCACAATCCAGTGTTTTAAGAAGAATTTTAAGAGTTTCTGCAAAAGAGTCAAGACCATTCTCTGTTTTCTTCATCATTTTCATCTCGGTTTTAAAGGTAAAAACTCGATATTTTTCATATTATGTTCTTTAAAACCGTAGCTAAACTTACATCTTATTTAAACGCAAGAAAGATAACAAGAAGAGTGTGTCGAATTCAAGTTTAAAACATAAAAATATGCAGGACTGATTCTGTGAAACAGAAGTCCAGTAATCGAAACTAGGAGTTTCGATTTAACTCAATCGAAACTAGGAGTTTCGATACCTTTTTCTCAATCGAAACTAGGTAGTTTCGATAGCAAATACTCAATCGAAACTAAGTAGTTTCGATACCTTTTCTCAATCGAAACTAGGTAGTTTCGATAGCAAATACTCAATCGAAACTAGGTAGTTTCGATACCTTTTCTCAATCGAAACTAGGTAGTTTCGATAGCAAATACTCAATCGAAACTAGGTAGTTTCGATACCTTTTCTCAATCGAAACTAGGTTGTTTCGACTCCGGACCACTCCATCGAAACTAAGTAGTTTCGACACACATATGCCCAATCGAAACTAAGAAATTTCGACACCTGTACAACAGTCCCATTTGGGCAGTAACTCAAAACTGTTTTTATAACAAAACAAGTGTTGAACAACTAAGGAGATATTCAAACAAAAACGACCAAGATTTACAAGGTCGGTGAACAATTTACAATTAAGACGTTGGTCTTAACAATAATTTACCCTTGGTATCTAGGGTACGAATAGTCAAGGTTGACTACAACAAGTTTTATCACAAGTTTATACACAAACTCAAGGTGAGTTTCACGGCCCCTTTCTTTTTACTGTTTTCTAATATTTGGGGGAAAAACATACTTCAACTATTTTATGGGATAACAAGAGAATAAGACACGACTTTTATGTTTACATGGGATGAGAACAACACAATGGAGGCCGCGAAAGTCCCCTGGAACAACATAGTAACCATTAACTGTAGCCTAGGGTCCTATGAATAGTACTATGGAGAGTGACGTCTCCCGGTCATGGTTAGTCGCGCTAACCACAATCTGGAGGATTTATGGCCGCATAGAATCTGATAACGCTTAATAGGGGCTCACACATGTCATGGTTTGGTTACGCCTCATGTATGAACATATTATTTGTATTCCTAGCTAGTTTACAAATGGGTCAACAATTCTTATTCTGCTTATCTCATGCAACTGAATTATTTATGAACAAATGAAGTTTACAAAGAACAATTTGATTAAACCTGTGAACTCACCAACCTCGTGTTGACGATTTTAAGTATGTTTTTCAGGTAACTGAACGTGATTTCAAGGTTAGCAATATAGATTACATGCATGCACGATGGATACTACTCAAGGAGGATTTCCCTTGTATAACTCATTGAGTTGAGTCATATTTGTGAAATCTTAACTTTTTGTAAACTCAGATTATGTTTTGTAATGTAAAACATTAAACTTGTTAATGTATCCATTTATCATGTATGTGTTTGCGGTAATCATATGCTTTGGAAACCATGAACGTTGCGCCTCGCGTTTCCGCCTTGGCGGGGTGTGACATCTCAGTCATTAGTTACATCAAACAACCCTATATGGGACTTGAAATGTCAAAACATAAAAGTTCAGAGTTAATGCGGAAGCGTAAACGTTAATATGAAATCAAAAGTAATTACACGCAACAAGTGTTGATTAATGTAATTAAATAAACTGTTTAAAGTATTTGAAATGAATGATATGACAGTAGGACTCCATGCATGTCCTAAGTGCGCAACCTGTGCCAAAGCGAACTGAGAAACATGTAAGAAAAAGTGTCAACACGAGGTTGGTGAGTTCACAGGTTTCAAGTTTACAATAAAAGTATGTTTGCCAGATTATGTACTTTCAATATGCATATCTATAGGTAGCTAACCTATGTTCATGTTTTACTAAAGCGCTCGCAACCGAAGCTGACTGTGTTTGTATGCCTCCTGCCAGGTCTATCAACTCTGGCACATGTGAGTAGGCTAACATTTCACCCGTTCGATATCCAATCGAGTTAGCGCGACTAACGCGGGTGGGATTTGTCAAACCCAGTAGTACTACTAAACATTACCTCGCTAAGATCCATATTAACGGTTCGAAATAAGATGAGGACTTTCTGTGATAGCATGTTACGCCTAGTCTCAACAGTGATATCATATAAAGTACCATAATCAAATAGTTGCGTCATGTTTTCTCCCCTGGCGGGAAAAACAATATTTGCTTGCGTACCTGTTTCTCCCCCACGGGGAAAACAAATAAAAGTATGATAATAGGTGTTTCATGTTTGTTTCTTCCTCAACAGGAAAACAAGTAAAATACGTTTGTGTGTAAGCATGTTTCTCCCCCAATAGTAAAACAGGTAAAAAGGGGCCGTGAAACTCACCTGAGTTGCGTAGTAGGTAGTATCACACAAGTATAAGTTGGAACCACGTGTGTAAGTCTCAAACGACTTACGAATGCCCTAAAATTATAAACACATAAATTAGGGATAAAAATGGGAATTGTGACAACGACACGGAATGAGAAACGTCCTAAAGAAACGCTCTAGTAACCGAGAGTAGACGAACATGTCCACGGGAATAGGAATTCTTTAATTAGTAATTAGATTATATATACGTTACGCGACGAATGACAACAATAATAATAAATATATTCGAGCGTTTTGTCATTTACAAACATTAAGAAAATAATATATTTTAATATATTATTTTTAGTTTCGAAAGGATATTCTAATTACTCATTCGTGGTACAAAATAATAAATATATTATTTTTATGAACGCGATAAAGGCGAGTAAATAATATAATTAATTATATTATTATTTGGTTTCAAATGTTATTCGATGTTACAAAACGATGCGAAATAATATAACTCTATATATTATTTAATAATACGAGTCACGGGTTGAAAATAATATAAACATATTATTTTATACAACTTTATGGTAAATATATTATTTTTAAAAGTGGAAAAATAATATAAAAATAAGTTAATAATTCAAACCCGAGCCTACGGGTTGTTTTCAAGGCTTAAACATATTAATATGTTATTAAGATAATATAAGAATTATTTTTAAATAAAAATAATGTCTCAAAAATGGTCAGAAAAAATAAAACCGTGGGTGAGGTTCGAACCCGGGTCTCACCCACACCAACACCAAGCTCTAACCATTCCACCCGCTAGGGTAATCGCAAGGATACCCGGTTCTGAATTGCTTTAACACGAACACTCCCCGTGTTCTTCCCCCTTTACGCGATCCGAAGCAAAAATCCAGCCAAATTCTCACGAGTTCGATAATATTATGAATCAGTTGTATGGAAGTTTTGTTAGTAGATCGATTTCGAATCTGTGGGTTCATTTAATTGCAAAAATAAATAGTTTTGGATTGTTAAATTCCAGAAAAACGAGTCGGAACCCTAGTTTAAGACCATGGGATCGATTAGGTTAATTCTTGTGATAAACGTTTCTGGATTCATAGGGCTTTCGGTGATTAGGACATTGCGAAACTATATATATGATTTAATTTGATTGAAACCGAGTGTAGGATAGGGTTCGATTAGTTCACTTAGACGATGAACCCTAGAATTGGATCGCGATGAATTCGATGTTATAAGCCCGCATTATCATAGGGCTATTGCTTCGAGGATGAATACGAAACTGTGGGTGTGAATGGTTACCTTACTTGGTGTCGAAATGACAGAGATCGATTAGACCACCGTCGTGGGTTTGACGGGTTAGCTCCCGGTGTCTGCTGTTGTGACTCCGACGAATTTGGTGTGTGCAAACGTTTGCTAATGGTTCGTTTGAGGTTTGCAAATGCTACATTGCAAGAATGGTAATCGAATCAAGTTAGTTTGATAGGGATCGACGAGGGGTCGACGGTTTCGGTAAAGGAAGTTAATTTGCAATAATTAACAATGATAAATGGTTAATAACGTCACAATAATGGTCGGAACTATCAATGTTAGGCGTTACCGATTCTGAATTCGAACAATTTCGTGGTTAGAGCCACGGATTTTGATCAAGAACAAGACGGCTTTGACTTTTAAAAGTCAACATGAACAAATAAGGTAGATTTTGACTTTGCATGGTCAAAGGGGTGGAGTTTTGACTAATTACACACTTAGTCCTTGTAGTTCTCACACCATAGTTTGAGTTATGACAAAAATAGTCCCCTAAGGTTTGTAACTTGGTTAACTAGGTTAAGATTTTGGTTTAGTTTGACTATTAAAAGTCAACAGAATTGGATTTTGACTTTTCAAAAGTCAACATAATAGTTTAGGGTTATGACCTAACTAGTCCCTGGAGTTTAAGTTTGAGATATTGGCATAAATAGTCCCTGAAGTTTGAATAATGTTAATTTCAGTTAACTTTAACTGGATTTTACTAACGGAGTTAACTGGAAAAGTCCGGATTGTCACATTTCAGGTAAAGGAAGATGAGGTCGTGCGATGGCGTGGAGGTTACCCGGCACGAGACTGACATCCCTCTTTTGTTTTATATGTCTTCGAACAATGTTATGTTTTTAATTGTAAAGACTTCAGCTGTTATGATTATGTAATTGGATGATGAATGTTTTTAATATAAGTTCAGTATTTTATGACTATGTTTATGAGTAAATCCAACAAGTGAGGTTACCCGGGAAAGGGGCCTTACAAGTTGGTATCAGAGCAATAGTTTGAGAGATTTAGACATCCCTAAATGTCTGGACTCAAACTGATTATGGGACCAACGCACGGATGTCAGTCTGGGTAACCAACGCCAACGCCAGCACGGTAGTAAGTAATAAAGTTAATGCTCTTGCATAAGAATAGATACCATAACTTAGAACAAATAGATGTTAATGCCATGACTGATTTGAAGAGTTTTGAACCCGAAAAGCAATGTAAATTAGTAATCACAAACCGGTCACTGTAATTAAGAATTTGCCTTGCTCGTACTGTTCGAAACTACGATCTGAAGAAATGACTTTGATGTATTCCCTTTTTAACTATCAGGAAATTAAGAGCTATGGCTGGTGGAGGAAGAACAGGACCTCGTGGCGGTCGCACTGGCCGACGAGGTAGACCTCCGTTGAACCAAAGAATTGAAGAAGAAGGGAGTGTGCACGCAGAGCACACCGAAAGTGTGCACGAAACAGAAGTGACCCCAGTTAGGGACGACAGTCCAGGGCCTATACAGTTGGAACCTGAAGTCAGGGATGCTATTTCCCGTGAAGTTGTGCTCACTTTGAAGAAGGTATTGCCTGATCTACTATCCGAGGCAATAAAGAAAAGTAAAGAGGAGGATGAAGGAGACAAGGAAGAGAAATTATATGATAGTGATGGGGATGAAATAAAGATAGGATCGAGCAACCGTGGGTGTACTTACAAAGGCTTTAAGGACGGAGACCCACCCAGGTTCGATGGGAGCAAGGATTCAGTGGTAACGCTTGAATGGATTGAGAGGATGAATGCTGTAATCAACATCAGCGAGTGTCGACCAGACCAGACTGTTAAATACGTTGCTCATTCTTTCACCAACGAAGCATTAAGTTGGTGGAGGAATATTCAGAGAACTAAGTCACCAAATGCTATAAACAGAATGACATGGGACGACTTGAAGAAGCTGATCATCCAAAAGTTCTGTCCACAGAACGAAATTGATCGAGTGGAAAATGAATTCCTAAACCTTAAGGCTGGAAACAAGACGCACCGCCAGTATACTTCGAGATTCAATGAGCTAGCTCAACTAGTACCCCACCTGGTAGAAACTGAAGACCGTTTGATCAAGTACTATGTTAAGGGGTTGCCACAACGGGTCCGTGTTCATGTAAAAGCTAACCTACCCTCGACCTTCGAGTCGGTAGTGAACCTGAGCGGAATCGTCTACGACGACTACGCCAATGAGGACCCGGCACCGGAGACACAAAAGAGAAAGTGGGAGAACCCGTCTAAAGGTACCGGAAGTGGGAACGTAACTACTGAAAATAAGAAACCAAGGTCGGATAAATATGAAACCTGTAAGAAATGTGGAAGGCAACATTTTGGCGAGTGCCGGGTCGGCTCCACCACATGTTACAGGTGTGGGAAGGCGGGGCACTATTCTCGAGACTGCTTAAGAGACACTAAATGCCAAGGATGTGGACTGTTTGGTCACCTGACTAGGGATTGCAGAAAAACCAGACAATCTGGTTCGGGAAAAGAAAAGGAACAGGAACAACCAAAGACTAGGACTCGGGCCTATGCCTTAACTGAGGAAGAAGCAAGGGGGAAATCCTGATGTCGTGTCAGGTACGTTTCTAGTTAATGATGAACGTGCTGCTATTTTATTCGATTCTGGTGCTAGTAAAAGCTTCATATCAAATGCATTTAGTCGTAAACTGGATTGCTCTATCAACACCATAGTAAAGGCCTTTAGCGTACAAACTGCCGTTGGTAAAAATTCGGCAGTATTCCAAGTAACAGAGGACTGCATAATAGAAATAGAGGGTCATAAGTTTCCTTCTAGATTATTCCTTCTCACCTTAGGAGGATTCGATATAGTATTGGGTATGGATTGGTTAGCTGCCAACGAAGCTCAAATCATATGTAAACGTAAGAGGATACACCTCAAAGCTCCTAGCGGATGTCCAATTACGGTTCATGGGGATTGGAATTGCACAATGCCGAACATCATCTCGATGATCAAGGCCGAAAGTTACATGAGGCGCGGTTGCGAAGCTTATCTGGCATATGTTATTGACGATAGAATGAAAACGAAAGAACTCGAGAACGTACCCGTGGTGTGCAATTTTCCGGAAGTATTCCCTGAGGATCTACCTGGGTTGCCACCCGATCGGGAAATAGAATTTCAGATTGACTTACTGCCAGGAGATGAGCCCGTTGCCAAGGCCCCCTACCGATTGGCTCCGTCAGAAATGAAAGAATTGATGTCTCAACTACAAGAATTAACAGAAAAAAGGATTTATTAGACTGAGCATCTCACCATGGGGCGCTCCGGTACTATTTGTAAAGAAGAAGGACGGCAGTATGCGCATGTGCATCGACTACCGCGAATTGAACAAGAGAACAGTAAAGAACAAATACCCACTACCTAGAATAGACGACCTTTTTGATCAACTGCAAGGTGCGAGTTGGTTCTCAAAGATCGATCTTAGGTCGGGTTACCATCAGTTGAAAGTAAGAGAAGAAGACGTACCAAAGACCGCGTTTCGCACGCGTTATGGGCATTATGAGTTTCTCGTGATGTCCTTCGGATTGACCAACGCACCAGCAGCGTTCATGGATTTGATGAATAGAGTATGTCGACCAATGTTGGATCGATCGGTGATAGTTTTTATAGATGACATACTGGTGTATTCAAAAAGCGAGGGTGATCACCACTGTCACCTAAGAGAGGTTCTGGAGGTGTTAAAGCAGGAAAAGTTATACGCAAAGTTCTCCAAATGCGCGTTCTGGCTTAGGGAAGTCCAATTCCTAGGTCACGTAATAAACCCAAACGGAATCATGGTAGATCCTGCAAAGATTGAGACAGTAAAGGAATGGAACGTCCCAAAGACACCAACAGAGATACGAAGTTTTCTGGGATTGGCAGGCTACTATCGAAGGTTCATTCAAGATTTCTCAAGGATAGCCTCACCACTAACTAAACTGACACGGAAGGAAGTGAAATATGAATGGGGTCAAACCCAAAACAACGCGTTTGAGGAACTTAAGGCACGATTAACCCAAGCTCCAGTCTTAACACTACCTGAGGGAAATGAAGACTTGGTAGTCTACTCTGACGCTTCAGGGCAGGGTTTAGGGTGTGTACTTATGCAACGAGGAAAGGTAATTGCTTATGCCTCACGACAACTAAAGATTCACGAGGTTAACTACCCAACGCACGATCTAGAATTAGCAGCAGTGGTTTTCGCGTTGAAAATATGGAGGCACTACTTGTATGGAGTTAAATGCACCATCTACTCCGATCACAAAAGCTTGAAATATTTTTTTGAACAAAAGGAACTAAACATGAGGCAAAGAAGGTGGTTAGAGCTACTGAAAGACTATGACTGTGAAATATTGTACCATCCAGGCAAGGCAAACGTAGTGGCTGACGCTTTAAGTAGAAATGAAGAATCGACACCTATCCGGATCAAAGCGTGTCAGCTGATTATAACACCAGATTTGATGGGTGAAATAGCAAAAGCACAAGATGAAGCACTGTTAGAAAGAAATGTGAAACGGGAAAGAATAGTAGGACAACAAGGGAACTTAGATGCAAATACATACGGCGTACGAACAAGGTTCGGCCGGATGTGGATACTTAAGATTGGCGAGCTTAGAGCCAAAATACTCGATGAGGCCCATAAGTCTCGTTATTCTATCCACCCCGGGACGAACAAAATGTATCAAGACTTGAAGAAAGAGTACTGGTGGCCCGGCATGAAGAATGATGTGACCGAGTACGTGAGCAAGTGCCTAACGTGTTCACTAATTAAGGCTGAGGATCAGAAACCATGCGGTAAAATGCAACCTTTACCAATACCGGAATGGAAGTGGGAGGAGATCACAATGGACTTCATTACCAAGCTACCGCGAACAGCTAAAGGCAATGATACCATTTGGGTGATCGTCGACCGCTTGACAAAGAGTGCTCACTTCTTGCCAATACGTGAGACCTCTTCGTCAGAAAGACTAGCAGAAATTTTTATCAAGGAAATTGTGAGCAGACATGGTATGCCGATGTCGATTGTGTCCGACAGGGATACTAGATTCACCTCAAGGTTTTGGAAGAAATTCAATGAAGCGATGGGCACTAGAATGAACATCAGCACCGCTTACCACCCTCAGACCGATGGTTAATCTGAAAGAACCATTCAGACCTTGGAGGACATGCTCCGGGCCTGTATCATTGACTTTGGTGGGAGCTGGGACAGCCATCTACCATTGGCAGAATTTTCATATAACAAAAGCTATCACTCAACTATTGGCATGCCGCCGTTTGAGATGTTGTATGGGAGGAGATACAGAACCCCGGTTTGTTGGGGGGAAATTGGGCAGAAGGATTTTGCAAGTCTCGAAGTGGTCAAAGCTACTTCCGAGAAATTTGATCAAATCAAGGCTCGAATGAAAGCCGCAAAAGACAGACAGAAATCATACGCGGATAAGAGAAGAAGGGATTTAGAGTTTCAAGTAGGGGACATGGTACTGTTAAAGGTATCACCATGGAAAGGAATCATCCGATTCAGAAAGCGTGGCAAACTAAGCCCAAGGTTTGTCGGACCTTTCAAGATTCTAGCAAGAGTGGGTCAAGTTGCTTACATACTCGACCTACCCATTGAGCTTAGTGGAATACACCATCCGTTTCACGTGTCGCACTTACGCAAGTGCCTAGCTGACGACACAGCTCACATACCTTACGACGAGATCGAAGTGGATAACAGTCTAAATTATGTAGAGGAACCGATAGCCATTCTTGACCGAGCTGAGAAACGACTACGCAATAAGTCGATATCATTAGTCAAGATGCAATGGAAGCACAGAAAAGGGTCAGAAACTACGTGGGAAAAAGAAGACGAGATGAGGGGATTATACCCTCAATTGTTTAACGTATGAACAGTTTCGAGGACGAAACCTCTTTAAGGAGGGTAGACTTGTAACATCCCAAAAATAATAAAACGAATAAATATAGCGAGACCGGTGATTTAGTCGGAATATTTAAACAAAAGGGAGCAGGCTTGGGCTCGGCTTCAATGGGCCGAGGGAAGCCCATGTATATATATAAGGCAAGGCAGCCCTCTTCCCTGCTCATTCCACACTCACGCAGCTTCTATAGAGAGAAAGGAGAGCTCGGGTCTAGAGAGAGAAAGTCGACGGATCGTCACGAGATTGGAGGAGCACGTTACAGCTGAGCCCGTGAGCAAAACCTCTGAATCAGAATTACAATCCATGTAACGATTCGATCACATTATGAGTTTTTGTTCGTTTTGGGAAGTTTCGGGTTTTGGCTAAAAAGATAACGATTTTTGCGGATGAAACTTAGAAATGAGCTTAGGTATAGTATCTAGAATGAAAATCGAACATTTTGATCTAAGAAAGTTGAGATATTGACTCGATCGGACTTGCATGCAAAAACTTCGGATTTTGGGGAAGACGATGTGCAGACCCATCGAAACTACTTAGTTTCGATATGTGCAGACTCATTGAAACTACTTAGTTTCGATTTGTGCAGTAGTTTCGATAAGTGCAGACCTATCGAAACTACTTAGTTTCGATTTGTGCAGACTCATTGAAACTACTTAGTTTCGATTTGTGCAGTAGTTTCGATAAGTGCAGACCTATCGAAACTACTTAGTTTCGATTTGTGCAGTAGTTTCGATAAGTGCAGACCTATCGAAACTACCAAGTTTCGATAAAGCAAATCCATCGAAACTACTAAGTTCAAGCATAGTAATGTCTGATGTCATCTAGGAGCACTACCTTACGAGTATGACTTTATTATACAGATCGTGAGTGACATTATTGACGCTCAGTAGCCAGCTTAGTGTCTTTCAGAAACTACTCATCAGGTGAGTTCTATGTGCCCCCTTCTATGTTATGTGCAAATGATTTATAAATGTTTTGGGGCTGAAATGTATACACTAAATGAATAACAGTTATGAATGTCAATGTGATCATACGTGGTATATATATATATATATATATCTTTGCACGAAATAGAATTATGAATAAAGAATGAAACGTATGATTTTTAAAGAATGAACGAAAGTATGACATAACGTGTAAAGAAGAAATCTTGCTTTATATCCATGTATATATTGCTTGCCAAGTATAAGAAAACGTTATGGACGCTTCGATGATAACGGCTACTTCGGTAGACGGACGACCACGTGACTATCGTACAACCGGGACAAGTGCGTTCCTTCATCAGCTAGGACGTACGAATGCCACAAGTGCGTTCCTTCATCAGCTAGGACGTACTAAAGTTATTAACGGACGGTCTAAAAAAATTGGCATCTTATAGTAGAACGGTTGTATAAATAGTAGTCGCATGGGAAACGGATACCTTCGGGTAGACGGGCGAATTACGGCCTACGACGGTAGGACGGTTGTAAGTCATGACGGACGGGCAAAGGTTGTCGGACGGTTGTAAGAATAAAATGACGGACGGCACTTGTTGCCGGACGGTTGTAAGTATAGGTGGGCCATGACGATGGACCGCGGCGATTGTCTTTGTGACCTTCGCAACCAAAAGACGGGTTGATCACCCTTAAGAGTATTACCCATGAATGTAAAGAAAAGAAAAGAAAAGGTGAATGCATATATATATATATGTAATCACAAAATATAGAAGAAAGAGAAGCAAAAGTTATGAAAATAAATGAGACCAATGATGTGAATATATATCTATATGTATTTGTGAAGAATGATAAATGAAAAGCAATTCAAGTCAATGTGTACTTATATAAACGTATATATATACTTATGCATACTTATAAAGAAAAGAATGTTTATACCTAATTGCATTAAACTAGAACTCACCAGCGTTAGCTGACTTTTAGTATACATTTCAGGTAAAGGAAGATGAGGTCGTGCGATGGCGTGGAGGTTACCCGGCACGAGACTGACATCCCTCTTTTGTTTTATATGTCTTCGAACAATGTTATGTTTTTAATTGTAAAGACTTCCGCTGTTATGATTATGTAATTGGATGATGAATGTTTTTAATATAAGTTCAGTATTTTATGGCTATGTTTATAAGTAAATCCAACAAGTGAGGTTACCCGAAAAAGAGGCCTTACATGACTAGATGACACTAATAACTTTTTTTAAATAGGTTGAATATATAAAATTTTAGAAAAAAAATCACCGGAACTAGACTCAAGTATTTACAACTTGTAAACATGTGCTATTTGAAGAACAAGATTATTGTTTTAACAATAGTTGTCTTATTATATTTAATATATTAATAACAAATTAAATATGGAATTAAAATATATAAACAAAGAAAATATTTAGATTAGCCCAACCCGCTTTGACACGTCTTTAACATTTTACCTATGATGACTCGACCAATTTGAAACCGCCAACTACTATGTCCATATATTTATGTGCCTTTCAAGTACCAAGTTTACCGTATTTTGTTGTTTTCTTCACCATGTAACCCCCAAGGATCGCACAATGTGCTTGTCTGTTTCAAGTACCATTTGGCTCCATTGTGTTAGGAGGGCTTGGTCCATGGCTTCCTATGAACCGAGCTATGCTCTAGTCGACTCTATTGTGTTAGGCTAAGCTCAAATTTGATTAACGAGTCATACTGATGCAACTTTGGCCAGCTTGAGCAAGATCTGGGAGCTCAGATAGCTTCTGTCAAAACGATACTAGATAACCGAACTTGTTTCAAGAGCTCAAAAGTGTTTATCCGCACTATGTTCGATAGAGGAAACTTGATTTATTAAATAAATACGTAACACATATTAGGCGATTTAACACCTAATAAGAATCTGAAACTTGAATTCAACTCATTATATTATTTAAACTTAATATTGATAAAATTAGAATCAAAATTAAGCATGATCAACGTAATTACATAATTGGTATTACACTTCTCAATATTTTAGGATGCTAAGAAAATTGGCATCCCTTTATTCTTTGGAATTATGTAATACATTATAAACTAGGTTAAAATCTCGTGTATTACACGGGTTAAATAAATAAAATGTTATATATTTAATAATAAAAAAATTATATTTTTAAAAACGTATATTACATCGGTTGAATAAAACATAATGTAATTTGTTAACAAACACATTTGTCAAAATATGTTTTTAAAAAATGTAATTTGTCGTGACAGTTATAAGGTCTGTTAAGTTAGTTTTTAACACATTTTTTTTCAACTGAGTATTAATTTTTTAATTTAATTGATAAATGTTAGTTCATATTAAGTTCATTTGATTGATGATATAATAAATATTTATAATTAAATAATAAGTATCCGTAATTAGATTTATTAATATAAATATTATTATTTAATAGGAAAGAGAAATAAAAAATCTAATATTTAATACGAGAGAGAGGTGGGAAAATAAAGGTAAGGAGTAACCAGATAGTGACAACACGTGTCCTGAAAAGATTTTCATTTATTAGAGTAGTAAAATAAGATTTGTAATTACTGAATTAAGAAATGGGCTGACTTGATGGAAATGGGATGAATTAAGAAATGGGCTCACTTAACATTGTTTGGAAATGGGCTGAATTTTATAGTTTTATCATTTATGTCAAACTGAATTTAAGTTTGACTAGTCAAATTTTTAGAGCTTAAGTTTATAAAAATCCAACATGAATTTTTATCTAATTTTTCTGTTCCTAATTGTGTGTTAATACTTTGGGCTTATCTTGTTTATTTAAAGTAATTCTGATATACACATTTCTAAGTTATTATCTCTTAATTTTAACCTTAAATCATTTTTTTAGTAAAATGCAAAAGAATAGCTTGCTTTGTGCTCACATATCCCCAAGAAAAGACGGGCCTTACGATGGATTCCCAAATGTCTCACAAATCATCATCCGACTCAATATAAAAGTTTTCGGACAACAGAACAAAGATTTTCCTGATATACTTCAAAATCTTTCCCAAATCCCTTCATCTCTCATGTATATAATAAATAAAGCTCATATGAGGTGTAAGCATCATGTTACTTATATAATACAGATCTCCCCATGATCCACAAATCTTTAAGCACATGCATCCATCAATCACATGATCCCTAATCCCTTATTATATTATCTTATTTTAATTACAAGTATACACCACCTATTATCTTACTCTTTACCTTAAAGCATCCCATTGGCATTGTCCCTTTACAAGCATTCTCACCCAACAATTAAAGTGACTTTACAACCAACCCTAATTACTTTTTGTTCTACAAAGGTACATGTAACATGGACATTGATGCTTCTTTCATTCTTTGACATTGTCAAGATTACTCAATTTTGAGTAAGATAGAATTTGCATTGCACGAACGAATACGTTAAGAGTTCAAATGCTAAAAAAATAAAAAAAAAAATCCAAGAACACAACAAATCAACACAACAAAGTTAAACTGAACCTAAAAAACCACAAATTTTTCTACCAGCTATATCTTCGATTCTCTCGCGCTTGAATATTTGAAAGAGAGAAGATCAAGAACAAAGAACACAGATCAAAGAATGTCAAATTGCGTACCACAAGAATAAGCTGCACAGTTGATTTTCCGGTCTTTATGCCTTCAATCATACCTACAAAATCAAGATTAGCTTATATTGTTCTTGATATAGAATGAATTAACAAAATCAACCCAAGATTACCTTTTGATGATGTTCCATGCAATTGAGAAGGTATTTGAAGGTCTCAATCTCACATGGAATAGTAAGACCACCACTATGGTCAAACCCGAACTCCTCTTCAACCTTTTCAAGCAATACTTTGAACAACGGGTCACTAAGATAGCTCGTTGGAATGATGAACCTTCGAAGCTCAGGGCCTACATAAACCGCTAAGTACCCTTTAGGGACGTCGTTGGGTAGATCAGGACTCTGGCAGCCGTCTTCAATATCTGAATCCGAATAGACATTGTTGCTCTTCAATCTCATGCTGATTGCTGGATTAATTCCAGCACCAGAAAGATTGCCCATAGGCGGGCTGTTATCAGCATCATCTGTCCCTTTTGGCCCGAGTGTCACATGTTGCCACCTTTGGATGATTTCTTTGAGGCGAATGATCTGTCGAATGCCGTTCAGTTTTGTTCCTACATTGTCCTCCATTCTTGTGATCCTTGAAACCTGGATCCACACAACAAATTGTTGATGGAGAATTGGGGTGGAAATGGAGAGATATGTGAGGGGTAGATTTGGTCAAATAAGAAAGAACAAAAGAGGAATATGATGGGTAAGAAACTGAATTTCGGAATCCTTTTCGGTTATTGATATGCAAAGATTGGGACTTTTGTTTTTGGACTAGCATCATTCCTTCACGCCTATAGCTTTTATACATATCAAACTTAAATTAATTTTTTCCTTGGGAGGAAAGTAAAGCTTAAAATATTCAAAGAAACATATTAGTTGTAATCAATATGCATCAAGCTGTTTAAAAAATGTTTTTAAAATAAATATATAGTGTGAATTAAAGAGAATAAAACTGTGTATTTTATGATATGCTTTTTTTTAAAATAAAATATATTAAAGATTTTAAAGATTAAAAAAATTATGAAAACTGTTATTGGTTTAGATTTAAATAAAAAGTCAAATGTTCTTTTATCCATTCAAGACATACTTAACTTTTCATTAATTAAAATCTTACCACCACATCGGTTTAACAATAAAATTGATGCAAGTGATGTGTTTAAAGGAAGATCAAGATAGTTAACAAATCAATCTATATTTATACTATATAATAAATAAAGGTTTTGATGGGATACATATCATTATCCTATGCATTTTCAACCTTTTTTTTCGTCTATCTCTCCTATTAATTATATAATTTTTTTTAATTTTTTGTTTCCTCTCTCTCTCCTATTAAATATCTATAATTCTTTTTATAAAATATTTTTTATTTAAAAAAATAGGTTTGTTCATAAAACATTTTTAGAAATTGAGCATTTCTTTCATTCTTTTTATAAAACATTTTTAAAAAATAATTGTATGACATATTAAAAAACTATGTAATATGTCGTAAATATGTAAATTTTTATTACAAAGTATATAACATTGCATTTATTAATTGCATTTATTCAATCCGTGTAATACATGAGGTTTCTAACCTAGTATACTTATAAAGAAAGGTGTAAGCAACGACATGAATATATTGTGAAATTAGTGAGAAAAATAAAAATGACATCAAAGTTAAGTTTTTATAAAAATCAAACTCATTTATAAAAACTAAGTTTTATAAAATGCAAGTCATTCCATAAAAGGATTTTATAAAAGCTAAAGCTTTATAAAACTAATCTTGGTAACTAAAACCAAATGGTTTAGTTATGATTTGAATTCTAAAAGAGTTGTTTGTGTAGAGTTTCCAACACAAATCTTAGAAAAATAAGTTTACTATAACAATCGGATAAAAGGGAAAAGATGCTTTGTTTTGTGGATATGTGGATAATATATCCATGGTTGGTTGTGATGGTTACAAGATTTGACTTGGGTCTAGAAAGAGTACTTTTAAGTATCAAAAATCCAAGAAATGACTTTTGTGTGTGAGAGTGGACAAAGTTCACCATTAAGATGGAGTGACCAAAGCTTGTCTCCAGACTCACAGTTGATGGGATGGTCGACCATGGCTGGGGCAGCCCTGGTGACCTCTCTAACTTGACGTGTGCCTATAAATAGAGCCCTTGTCCATTCTTCACACTTAATCTATGCTCTTAAACACTTTAAAATATAAATCTAATATATCTCTCTCTAATTCCATTGATATTCTAACATCATTTGAAGAGAAAAGATATAAGCAAGAAAGAAGTTATGCTACAACTTAGAAGAAAGTTCTTGTATTGTATGTGAGGAGTCTTTACTAATAGTGTTTAGTGAATATTGTAATTTGTGAGTGATAACACTATCTTGATATAGTGTTAAGTTGATGTTTAAGGGAGATAACTAGTGGAGCAAAACTCTCGATTGGAGAACTTTAGACCCCAAACATGCAACCTTTCAAAGTTAAACCACGAAGGTGTTATATACGCTAAATCGCAAGAACTATGAAGTCTACTAATTTTGGAAAATGAGAATGTTACATCATGATGTCCCTGTTCCTCACATTCCTTTGCATCCTACTGTCACTCTGATATTCTTTCTTGGGGACAGGATATCGTTGATCGTAATTATTGTCGCTCTTTTTACCACTCCCTCTTTTGTTGTAATCATCCTTCACCCTTTTTTATATGTAAAATTAACATGTTTTATTGTTACTTTTATTTTTAGATTTCTATATGGTGTGTGTGATTCTTAGTGTTTCTTTTTTGTTTTAGATTTAGGGATCTCCTATGTGTTAAGACCATCACCAATGTCACCAAGAAAATGCTTCCCAAGGATTTTGCCAGCTCTTCATCATCTCATCTCTCCTCCCTCCCACCCTTCCTACCCCTCCCCCTTACCTCCTACCCCCTCCCTCCATCCATATGCCAAATGCATTGTATTGCACCCCATTGGAGAAGGTCTTATGCGGTGTATTATTCATGTTTTTTTGTTTAATGATTTGAACATTTAGTGTTGTTATATATCTTTAGGTTGAAGATTTGAATCTCTAAATGTATGAAGATTTGAAGTTTAGACATTCTTAACGTTTAAAGGTACGAATATTTAAAAGTTTGAGGATTTTGAGATGATGAGTGGAGGTTGGTGATGGTCGTTATTGAATAACATCATATTGTTTAAAGGCTTAAGTTTTGAATGTGATTGGTAATATCTTGAAGATTTGGAATGCCATGAATATATATGTATTACCTATACTAGCTTAAAACCTGCGTAGTACATAGTGTGAAAAAATATTAATAAATAAAATTTTTAAATCTTTATATACATCTTATAAGTGGAAAAATATAATTTCATCTATATCTATATCTATACTATATAATAAAGGAAAACTATGAGGTACACGTGTCACTCTCTGGTTACTCCTCGACTTTATTTTCCCGCCTCTCTCTCATATTAAATATTAATTTTTCTGTTTCTCTCTCCTATTAAATAATAATAATAATCTTTATATTAATAAATAAAATTTTATGAACACATGTCACTTTCTGGTTCGTTTGTATCATTTTTTTCTCACCTCTCTCTCATATTGAATAATGATATTAAAAGAATTTATTTTTAAATTTTTAATATAAATCTAATTACGGATACTTATTATTTAATTATAAATAGTTCAACCGATATAATATTCCGGTTTATTCAACCCGTGTATTACACAGTTTTTTTAAAATATAAATTTTTATTATTAAGTATATAACATTTTATTTATTCAACCTGTGTAATACATGAGATTTTAACCTACTATACTAATAATAGAAAACAAAATCAAAAAATATGTAAAAGTTAATGTATAATTAAGTTAGGTAATTAGATTTTAAACTTTCTTATAATATGAGATAATTTAAAATAAATGTGTTTTATTAGTATAATTAATAATTTGTTTAAAAATATATTATTATTATTGAAAAGATGGAGGTGTATTTAATAAAAGAGAAAGACGGGAAAAAATTTGTAAGAATGAATGTGAAAGCGACATGTAACATTGAAAACCTTTATTTATTATATACTAGGTTAAAACTCATGTTTTACATGGGTTGAATAAATACTTTTTATAAAACAGTATTTTCTACAAAGATTTATATGTTTGGTGTTATTACTTATTAGTCATCTGTGAAATAAGAAATAATTAAAGTTTTCTTATGATTTAGTAATTTTTAATAAAAATATTAGAATATATGTTTGATATTTAATTATTTAACATCATCATTATTTAATAAGAAAGAAAAGCGAAAAACAAATATCTAGATTTTATCAGAAGTCGACACGTAGCAAGTATAGTTATTCATTTATTATAATATAGGTTAGAAACCTTGTATATTATACATTGTGAATAAATGCAGTGTTATATATACTTAGTAATAAAGATATAACATTACATATTTTTGACATACTACATAATTTTTTAATACAAATTTTAGAAATGTTATATAGTTATTTTTTAAAAATGTTTTTTGAAAAGAATGAAAGAAATGTTCAAACTATAAATTTTTTTTATAAACAAAGCTATTTTTTAATTAAAAAATCTTTTTTTAAAAATAGTTATAAAAATCTTTATTATTTAATAAGAGAGATAGGGGAAAATAAAAATTATAACTTTTTTATAGAAGCTTGTATCATTAAATAGGAGAGAGAGACGGGAAAAATACATTAAGGATGAACATGGGAATGACATGTGCCACCCCAAAACCTTTATTTATTAGTATGTATATAGACTAGGTTAGAATCCCGTGTATTACACGGACTGAATAAATGTAATGTTATATACTTAGTAATAAAAAGAATTTTTTTTAAAAACTCGTGTATTACACGAATTGAATAAAATCTTGCGTGACAGTTATAAATTATGTTGGGTTAATTTTTAAAATATTTTTTTAGCTGAGTATTAACTTTTTTTTATGTAACTGATAAATGTTAATTCATATTAAACTTTAGAAACCCGGTGTATTACACGTGTTAAATAAATGCAATGTTATATATACTTAGTAATAAAGATTTACATATTACATATTCATGAAAAACGTTTTATAAAAAAAATTATAAAAGTCATTATTATTTAATAGGAGAAAGAAAAAAAATTACAGAAATTTGTATAATTAATAGGAGAGAGAGGCGAAAAAAATCTTTGAGGATGAATGAGAGAGTGACAAGAGGCAAATCAAAATCTTTATTTATTATATAGTATAGATTATAGATTATCAAATCCATATTAAAAAAAGTTTAATGAAAATAAATATAATTATTGTAAATAACAAATAAAGGAATAAAATCGATGTAATATTAATTTGTATCTAAGCAAAAAGTGACAAATTCAACAGGAAAAAAGTAAGTATATAAAAAGTTCACACATACAATTTCATAAATAAATAATACATTTATATAAATTATCGTAAGATTAATCTATACTAACAAATAAAGGTTTAAGATGGATACGTGTCATTTTCTCGTGCCTCCTCACATTTGTTTTCCCGTCTCTCTCTCCTAATAAATGCGCCTCTATTTTATTAAATAATAATGATATTATAAATATATTATTAAAGATGAATACTAATTATATTAAATAAGAATATATAATAGATTATCAAAATATAACTAATTAAAGAAAAATACTAATTTGTTATATACACACATTTCCACTTGATATATCTCGAGACGATCATAATAGTCTGACTAGTTATGACGTATTTACAAATTTATAAGTTTTATCTTTTATAATATACAATCTCGTGTAATACACGTGATTCTAACCTAGTCATATAATAATTTAATGAAGTAAAAATAACTTATCTTTAATCCTAATTAAAAAAAATGTCATGTATCGGTTCACTAAAAAATATAAAAACGCGCCAACTGCCGTTAACAATTTACCAAAAGAAAATTAACTTCTAGCCACAAGTTATATTTTTCAAACATTTTTAGTAATTAATTATATTTTAATAAACAAAGTTATCCTTAAACAAACTTATCTCATAGTACATTACTTTTATTTTTTAATATTAAAGTATAAAAATACGCATTGATAACTTATTTTATTGACTATATTTTTATTTTTATTTTACCAAATTATATTAACTTTTTGATGATAAATAATGATGTATGTTGCTCGTTGTTTAAATAAATAATTAACCTAAAAGAAATTATATTTATTTTCTGTACTCAATCATTTAAATCTAAAAGAATTTATTGATGGATTACTTATTTGAAGTGATGATATCTGTTGCATGTTTTATGATTTAAAATAAATATATCATTTCTCTTTTAAGAGGAACTAGCATCGTTGGTTTTAGAGCGTCTACGGTACAGAGTCCAGAGATATTTGTGTGTTAGAGTAGTGAAGGAAAGAGGGGGCACGTCCAACACACTTATAAAATACAATATATCAATTAAAAACATCACGACATCCACATAAAACGAGTTCATCTCTAGAGAGGCTCGTAATTAACTTGTGATGAACTTAAAACTTTTTTTTGCCTTCGTCACCATGTTTCGGTCTTTGGATGTTTAAGGATTTTTTTGTCAGGTCAGATTGAATCACTGAAATTAACCAAAATTAACCCAAATTTCATAATAGTGTACATTTTAGAATCAAGAATGCATACAATGGTAATCACACAAAAATAACCTGATTCAACTTATGTTAAAAGCATAAACACAACTTCAAAATCTACTCACTTATCTTTCTTTCGGCTTAGCATCTCATCGTTCTGATAATATACAACGTAATTATTCGAAAATATATGACTTTTCATCATTTCTTTATGGTTTTTTATGTCAAAAAATATATTTTTCTATTAACAAGGAAGAACACTCATAAAATTTAATATTAGCTATATATTAAACAATTAAAAGAATCCCAAAACCAAAAAAAATTATAATTATTATTTTTTTTAATTTAAATGGATCTGAAAAGTTAAAGGTCGAGTTATATTTGATCCAATTTATATGATTGGATAATTCGATTACAAGCCCAGTTCCAGGCAAAACTTAGTTCTAGCCTTTAGGCCCGGTGAGTCCTAAGCCTAGTAATGTAAGAGTTGGATTTTGTTACTCGAATTGTTTTTCATTCTTCATATAATTTAACTTTGTATATTTATTGTTTATACAATTCATTTTACGTGTTTTAAATTATTTTCATGTTATAGTTGATTATTTAAAATTTCAATCTTAAAACTATGATTGTTTGGTTTTAATTTAAAGCACTTGTAAATAAAATGTAGGAATATATTTTTTAGTAATAAAAATATAATAATGAGACAACAAAATTTGCTTGATGAATGGTAAAATAGTCAAAAGCAATAGTTTGTTTATGAATGTGTCACTTGCATAAAATATAATAAAATGGATGGGTCTTGTGGATTTCGTAACCTGTTTTGAAAGCTTTTATGTATTTGAACACACTTCAAATATAATATATTTACCATCAAACCTTCTGATTGAGTAGTAGTCACACGATTGTCCAAATGTCAGGTCATGGGTTCGAGTCTCACATGTGACAAAATGTTCCAGCCTTCCAGGTTGAGACAGGGGTTTGCCCAGTTATGAGTTTCCTCCTGGGTGGTATAGGGTCGGGTCACCACACTTATTTTCTTCGGAAGGAAGGGTGATCTGTTTACCAGTGTGATACCGGATGTTCGGACCTTTGCTCTTCAACAAAAAATATATATATATATAATGGAATAGTATGCCATTTTGTTAGAGTTATATAAAAATATAATATTTTAGTAAATTATTGTCAAGTTTTATTGATTTGGTTGAAGAAAAAACAAATGAAGATTACTAAGCCTCGTATGTTCTAGACATGAAGATGACGGCTCATAAGGTGGTTTATTGACTTGGGATCCTTCGCATGAATAAATAGGCTATAAACTTTAGCAAGAGACAACTTCAGTCCTTGAACTCTTCCACTTTTACAACAAGCATCCAAACTTCAATTTTTTACACAATACCTCACAAGACAAGCAAAACAAATAACATGTTCGCAACGGAAATGATATTGAAACGTCATTTTTAACATGCCCTTTCAGTTTAGATCCCAAACATGTCATATAAACCCAATTTTTTACTCAAACAAACAATCATATTGAAGATCATGCCTTTTTTTTAAAGATAGTAGCTATTTGACGGTCTGAACAATCTTTTTTTTAGATAATATCAACAGAAATTTTTTTTCAAATTTCAAAATGTTTTGTACAATCATTCAAAAAATGGATTAGACATAACAACTTTATTATAAAAAACTGTAACGGCATAAGCAAACCGTATCAAGATATTGTCTGTTTTGCCGTTGATGAGTTGCTCATCTAAGAACTCACGTTTTGTTTTCACCTGACGAGTTGCTCGCCCAGGCAAAACGCGGATAGGTAGAGAAATTTTCCACCCCGTTATAAGGAAGACTTCGTTCTCCCCTCAACAGTCTATGAACTATTAAATAGTAATGAAAATTTAGGAATTAATAAAAAAAATATTAGATAGTTACTAATAAAGAAAAAAACAAGCGGGAAAAATAAATTTGAACTCACAAAATTATGATACGTAACACAACCGCTTACTTATTTATTAGGTATACTAGATTAGAAAACCCCGTGTTTTACACGAGCTGAATAAAGAAAAATATTAAATAATAATTAGTAATGATGATTTATAAATTACAAAATGATTGAACAATTTAATTGATAATGAACAAAATTTTGAATAAAAAAATTTATAAATAAAAACTAAAACGAATTATTAATGTACTTGTTTAAAATAATAGAGTTGAAAACTATATTAATGATATAATAACTATCTATAATACGAATTTATTTTTCGAAATGGATAATTAACATCAGAATTTATAACTATTCATAATTAATTTCATATTAAATTTATATAGTTAGTGATATAATAAATATTCATAATTAGTTTTATATTAAATATCTAAAAAATATATATTATTTAAATATCATTATTTAATAGGAGAAAGAAGCAAAAAAATAAAGGTAATGAGGTCTCAGAGAGTGACATATGTTTTCACATTTAATAAGAGATAATCGAAAAATAAGGGCGAGTAAACGCTAGAGAGTGACACGTGTTCTCCTAGTTATTTATTTATTATAATAAGATTATATTTATAAATTGTACTAATCTATACTATATATAAATAGTGGTTAATTTTACGTTCATTAATTTAAAGTAATAGGAAAATCCATGATATATATATAAAAAAAAATGAATTTCAATGGAAATCAAACTACAATAATAGACCAACCACCTGAGCCATCATACGCTTTTGTTTGATTTCCAACTGAAATGTATTTAAACTAAACTAGTAATTGAACCCGAGCTTCGCGGCGGGAGTGTGGGTGTTTTTTCGCCGTATTACGTGGTAGGAGTCTGTTCGTTATCGGTTCCGCTCATCGAAAATCATAAAAACGACAACCAATACATGTTACGATAATACCAAAACAACGAAAACGATGTTTTCTGCTCATAAGTGGTTGAGTTTGTCACGGCTACGCAACGTTGAACTCGCTCGCTATAGCTAAAGATTATACTCGATTTTGAATAGAACTTTGTTTAAAAAAATTACACCGAAACATTAAAAAAAACTAAAATCAGTCGCATACTATTTTTTCTTCTTTAAAGACTACTGAACGAAAGCTATTATATGAAAATGATATTAACATAAACGGGTTAAAAGTGTATATTATATATAGTAGAAGGGGTTGAAACAGAAATTGGAAAATACAACTCCATTTAAAAAAATTATACTGAAACACACCAAAAAAATAAGTTAGCCGCGCGTAACGTTTTTTAAGCTAACAAACGAAAGCTATAACAGGATAACGATATTATACAAAAGAAGGGATGAAAACGAAAATTAGAAAAAAAAATAAAGTTTAAACAGAAGTTGGAAAGGAAAAAAAAAACAATCAAAAGCATGTGGACCAGTAATATCGAAGAACTGTACATCCCAATTCAAAAATAGAAAGGGCTAATAATGTCCAATTATTAAAAAAAAAAAAATAATAAAACAATTGTTTACTTATTTTTTTAACAACACCTATATATTCTATGATAATTGGGTTTATTCGGGACAACACCTAAAACATCTATGTCAACCCACCCTAGGAGAAACCCCCAACTAGTCAAATTCTTTACCTGACCACAGACCCTTTTTTTTGTAATATCCAGGATTTTTCCGTCGTACCTTTTCCTAAACCCTTGCACGTATCATTTATTTAAAACTCGAATCCGTTTTAAAACTAGTCCTTAAACAAAAAAATATTAAGTTAATTGATATATATATATATATATATATATATATGTGAAATATGCTTGATTCTTAAAAACTTTATAAACTTATAATTATATAAATAAAAAATATAATTCACAAACTTATCCTAAAATACTTAGACTCGTAAACCATAAATCTTAGAAATTATTTTATGAATTTATAAAATAATAAAAGGCAATAAAACTTACAAAACTTATTTAGTTTATTTTTTTTAAAACATATTATTATTTTATAAATTTCAGGGACCAAAACTGTCATTTTGGATAAAATCAATTTTATACATAAAATAACAAACCCTAGAAACATCAGGGGTCTGTTCTGCAATTAATCCAAACTTCCAAATTTTGAAACGGTCTCAGGTTCGAGTCCTCCCACACCCGGTTTTCGTCCCCTTTTACTCAAAACCGCGAAAACGTCCACGTTCAACGAACCTCGGGTCTCGCCTCCGGCGTGCGACCCTAACCCGAGGTATCCCAACGCTCGATTCCAGCTATGGTCACGCGGATTATCGAATTTAAGTCCAACCGAAATCCTCCCACCTAATTCGACATTTAAGACTGAAATCGATTATAAATACCTGTTGAAACGCGTAGACGACATCAAACACAACATCTCTGAACTTCCAATTCCGTCATTCAACACCCTCATTGCTCAATTGAATCTTGCGACAGCCGACTTCGAAACTCAAACCGGTTCTCCCTCATCTCGACATCATTCCAGGTAATTCGAAAAGCTAAACTCATCGTTTTCATTCTGTGATCGAAAGCCCTCTGTCAAATTGCAATGACAGAGGGATTATCAAGTCGTATTCAGAGGACCTTGAATTCTAGGGTTCATACGAAATTAGGGGTAATTCGGGAATGAGTTTATAAATTTCTTTTTCGGTATAAAACAATAGCGAGGCCCGTAGCCGGGTGGTTAAGTGTGTTGTGTGTGTGTGTCTCGACCCGGTCCCAGACCCGAGTTTGAGCCGGGTAAACCGGTTTTGCTTCCTTTTTATTTTTTCAGCCTTTTAAAACGATTTTTAATACTTTTAATAATTTTTATAAATTATGTTAAACTTTTATAAACTCAAAAATGATTTTTATTTATACTTTTACATTCTGAAACTATTTTAATTAAATAAAACTTGTAATAAATAATTCTTTAAAAATAGTTTTAAACACTTAAAACTATAAAAATACTTTTAAAACTTTATAAACATGAATTATGTTAATAATCAGAAATTATAAAATTATTTTATACTTTCTGAAATAAACATATTATTTAGTTTAAACATTTAATCGATTTATAAACTTTAGTTTAACATTTAAAATTCAAGATTTATTTATTTAAATAAAATAAACATGCGTAAATTATAAATCATAAAGTTATAAATTTATAAACATTATAAATAGATAACTTTAAATATTTATAAACTTATAAACCTTACTCGAATACTTTAACGTTGAAATTATAGACTTATAGACTTTGAAACTTTAAATTAAAATATAAATTTTATGAAAAAAATGCTATTTAACATATTTGTTTAAACTTACAAATTTCACTTTAGATATTTAGACTTATAACCATTTTCAAATAATGTTTTGTATGTTTAATGCTTTAATCTTAAAACTACCTATATTGGTAAATTCAAATCAAGTAAATAACCTTTTGATAATTATTCATCCTTAATAATTACTTATTCTTAAATAATTATTATTTATCCTAAATCACTATTTAGTCTTTAAATACTTTGTATTTAATAATTATTTTACTTTTGAAATAATTATTTATCTTTAATCCTTATCTTAAATAATTATTCTAAACAATAATTATTTTAAACTATTTTAACTTTGAAATCCAAGTCTAGTATGACTCATTCAAAACCTTATTAAAACTTGACTTAAACTTTATAAACACAATCATTCCCATCTCCCACTTGGAACCCTAGTCGATCTTGAAATCCTAGATCCTTACCATAGACTTATAGGATCATACTTAAATATTTAAACTTGCATACTTAGGCTTATCGTGAGGATATTCTCCTTCCAAGCCTTGCAACTACTTATCCGTGTCGGATACTATTCATCATCCAAGTGAGTATACTTAGCCTCTTTTTCCTTTTATGCTTTTGGGGTGAAACATGTTCACAATTCTTAAACTTATACAATTCTTGTATAACTATGACTATGTGTTTATTCTTAATGTTAAACTTGAGACTTGTATGCTTAGATTAAACTTAAAACTAGCACATTCATTAGCTTTGATCAAGCCGATAGTAACAATGATAGATCATTTGACCAATCCACCTTGATTGATTGACCCCTTCGGGGGGGGGGGAGCCCTTGGTGTTTGTTACTACATTAAACTTTAAACTTGAGACTTATAAGGGTAACCTGCGGGTTATGCCTAAACTTGGTCGGAGGGTTGATGTGCACAATGTCTAACATGCTTGTTTTCTCATACTTACATTATAGAATGCATGAATCATAGTGAATTGTAATACTTTTCAAATACTTGTTAAACTGTGTCAAAACCTTTGTATCTCACCAACTATTTTGTAGTTGACAGATTCTTTCACATGTTTCAGGTTCTACAACATGAGGCTTACTTGTGATCACATAGGATGCTTGGACCTAGAATGCTTAATCAATTAGACTTGTATTCCTGCTATGTATTTGATTTTATTCTTTGTATTGAACCTTTGAATCTATTTATTAATGAAATATTAAAACTTTAATAGTCAACCTTGTGCTATTGAACAACCGCGTCTGCCCCGACGTATAATCCGTCGTCGGTTGGGGTGTGACAGATTGGTATCAGAGACTTGGTTATAGGAAATTAGGTTATTAGACACATGACCTAGACTATAACTTAGGAGACCCAAACATGAGTTATCTCATGTCTTTTACTAGGAATTCTCTCCTCATTCTATTCTTAAATCTTATACGTGAACGCTTGGAGATTCTACGTTTCTACTTACCTACGTGCTACAAGAGGCTACTACATCGAGGACACGTTCTTAGGCTTCAAGCCTAATCCACCACTAAACTCTCGTCAAGAATATTTAAGTTCTAGATAATGTGTGAGAATTTGTGCGGACCGGAAGGGTAGATACCTGTATTCTGGGAAATTCTGTCAAGGAAAGCATTTCGTATAAATCCAAATCAACCGTTGGACCCGTATGCTTTCCTGGGAATTCTTGGGATGAGTATCCACTTATAGGAATGCATGACTTCTCTAAAACATTAGTGAGCTTAGACCTCTCTTGAAATGTCAAAGTACTTACTTAGTGATATGCACTAAATGAGTACTACCTCAAATACTATACGCTTCATAAATTCATGATTCAAAAACTTTCCTCTGTAACCTTTATTCTATGATTCTTAAGTCCCGTCTTGTCACATGACAGCATGCTTACTCGTTATGACCTGAAGGAGTTACCTTCAAGGAGAAATTCTTACGAGATTATACTTAAAAACTACATACATAAACTTATATTTATAGATACTACCCAATAAACTTCGTGATCGTTGTAATACAACCCTTAAAACTATGTATTACTCTACAAATTCTCCTATAAAGCTTCATTATTTTATAAATATGACACCTAAGAGGTAACCCTTGTATTCTTACCTTACCTCCTTGACACTTAACCAAGTTTCATTTGATAACTAACTCAAAACTTTCGTTACACTTTTATACATCTCAAAACTTTCATACGTCCTTAAACTTCATAATCCTTGTAATACCAGCACATTTAAAACCATGTAGTACCCTACAAGTCCTTTTACAAACTTCATTACTTTGTAAACTTGACACCTAAGGAGAAACTCTTGTGTTTTCATTTTATCACTCAAAACTTCATTTGATGATCTACTCAAACTTTGTTACACATTTATATATCTCAAAACTTTCATTACATCCTTAAAACTTACACATCACCGTTTCTTGTAAACAAAACTTAACGTCTTCTAAACCTAAAGTACATTAACAAAGGGATTAGTAACCTGATCATTTTCCCGCAAGGGAAGAAGCCTACTATAGAATAAACAAGTTCCACGTTTAAGACTCTAAACCTACAATGAACCTTGACATAGTACCATAAGACCCAAATATCGGTGACAACAACTGAGAGAAGTTGTAGGCCCATGAGGAAGTTCTGGCTAGGGAAATAGGGTACATAAGTGAGTCCTCGTGACCACCCCTTCTTCCGGGAATTCTCTTCGTTAGCTCATCAACTTCAAGCCAGAAACCATTTTTTTTAGTACTATGATGACTCAGTATTATGAATAAAAATCTTTTTGAACACATTTAATCAACTTACTTACAAATCTCTTCCTATTCTCTTCTCTTGCTAGATAATGGACTCACACTCACACTCTTCGCCAGTGTACCGTCCAAGAGGGGAGTCCGACCGCGAAGAGAGCAGCGAGTCACCGGTGTACCAGCCAAGTCCCTACCCTAATGCTAGGGCAAGAGCTGAACTCAACACCAACTGAATCAGAAACCCTAGGACCTCACCACCGAGGAATCCTTATCAAGCTCCTCATCTTCACCACCGATTCTCATCACCACCAAGGGACCCGTATCTAGCACCTACGCCTACTCTAAGGGCTAGGCATGCCGGGGCACCTGCCGTGGCAATGGGAATCCCGGTGCCTAACATTCCTAGGTTTATGGAAACCGAGGAATCTATGAGGAGGGAGATGGGGCATAGGGCACGACACGACCTGTTAAACCAACGGATCGACGATCTGGCCAATCAAATATGGATCCAGGAAGACAAGATCACAGCCTTGGAGGTAGACAAAGAAATCCTAGAGCGTCATACCGAGACCACTAGGGCAGAGGCTAGGTTTGCCACCCGAGTGACCCTAGCAGTACTTGTGGTAGTACTAACCTGTTTATTAGTGGAGAGCTACTTAAGGCGTGCGTGAAGCCTCTATTTCTCTTAAATTTTAAAGTTTGTCTTATGTAAGGGCTAGAAGCCCAAATTTTGAAACATCTAATGAAAGTTATTTTGAAATTTCATCTTGTTATCACTTGTTAATTTGACACTTCTTTCATCATTACAAACTTAACCCTCTTACCCAAACACTTCCGTCAAGAGCAGCCCGCATTAGTACTAGGGATAATTAACAACGTAGCATTAAACTATAAAAACCCTAAGTGGCACGTATACTTGAAGAATAAACATTGGATGGACCTTCTGATTCGTAAGCACTCTTTTAAAACAACTCGGCTTACGAATCACTGACGTAATCAACTATGATCCTTACTCTTATATAGACTTCACACTTCTAAACTTGACCAACTTTTCGTTTGACAATCATACAAACCTTTTCATAAGTCTTACTTATACTATTTATCAATGTCCAACTCGTCATTTTTAGACATCTTAATCACACTTTATATAAAAGAAAACTATATCTGCTGTTATGAATCAAGATAAATCATTGTAAACACACTATCATGAACCTTATCGAAACTTTTCCCGTTACCTTGTGCTTGGAGACTTTCCTCATTCAACTCTTGTTACGTAAAAGACTTACTTTAAATCACAACGGGGACTAAAAGCTTAAATACACGTTGCTAAAACATTAAACTTCGTATACACCACTATAAGGTCAGAGACTTTTGAATCATATAAAACTTGTACAAATACTCAATCCCGTATTCTTAAAACTAAGCATGATCAATGAAGGATCATGTAAAACTAAATACTGAAACTTGAAACTCAACTGACTTACCCTATTTTCAAACTTATACTCGGATTCTTAGTCTTGAAAACTTTGTGTGTCCATCTTAACCAAACCCCATAAGACTTGATAAGTGCACATTCCATATATACGAGAAAACTTAACTCTTGATACTAGACACTAGCAGGAAGGAGGACATTACTCTCTTTAGCAGAGTACATCCCCTGACTCCTATCTAAACCAAACATCGGGATCTACTAATCTTCTGGACAACTCGAATCTTCTGTGAGAAAGCGTATAACGGTTAATCCTGTTCCAAACGCTGTCCCACACCTCTCTTAAACACTAGAGTATTTAGATAACCACTTTATACTCAAAACGTAATCGTATACTTCTATACACTGAAGCTAAACTAAGGGACTTTAAGGCTATTCTATGTTTGACGTATTCTTGTTCAAACACAATTTAAACTATTCTATGTTTGACGTATTCTTGTTCAAACACAATTTAAACTACTCCATGTTAGACGTATTCTTGTTCAAACATGATGAACGTATGAGACTTTAAACTACTCCATGTTTGACGTATTCTTGTTCAAACATGATGAACGTATGAGACTTTAAACTACTCCCTGTTTGGCGTATTCCTGTTCAAACATGATGAACGTACGAGACTTTAAGCTACTCCATGTTTGACGTATGCTTGTTTAAACCCGGTGGACGTATAAGACTTTAAGCTACTCCATGTTTGACGTATGCTTGTTCAAACCCGATGGACGTATAAGACTTTAAGCTACTCCATGTTTGACGTATGCTTGTTCAAACACGATGGACGTATAAGACTTTAAGCTACTCCATGTTTGACGTATGCTTGTTCAAACATGATGGACGTATAAGACTTTAAACTATTCCATGTTTGACGTATGCTTATTCAAACATGATGAACGTATAAGACTTTTAAACTACTCAAGGTTTGATGTATTCTTGATCAAACCCGAGGAAAGTGTAAAGACTTTAAACTACTCAATGATTGAAGTATTCTTAATCAATCACGAGGAAACTTTGAAACTCTAAATCTTGTCACATTCTTCTCTTTAATTATTGAATGACGCTACTCTCTAAGGGACTCGTTAATCAATGATCACTCTTATGTGGAAACTTTAATCGTGTGTTAAACAAATTCTTATACTCTTTCTTGATCCACACACAAACGGAAGGACCTATGCGGACTATGCGACGATTTGAATGCTTGCGGGTGCACACGTAAGTATGAAAATCAGCGTATGGAAAGACATAGTAAACTCTGTCGTGTGCTATGATCTAAGGCTTATCGTAAAAGGTAGCCACGGAACCTAGGTGCCGTAGCAATTCCTTAGACGTACTAGGCTACAAACTCAAATCCTTGAACTATCATCGAATCCATCCTGAGTGATACATCTCACTTTAAATCTTGGATAGAAATTCAACAGTCATCCTCCCCAATGCTTTTGAAAACAAACCTTCATATATTTCAATGAAACTATATGCTTCTTAGGGAAACTCTTGGCAACCATATACTCCGAAAACTTAGAAACTCGAGCGTAATCTTATCCCTATCATTACAATCCAATTTAGATTCTAAACGTAACCCAAGACTTTACTTGGAAACGTAAAGTATTTTCTCTCATTATCTCGTACGCGCTATAAACTTAAATCCTGAACTAGACCCTTCTACTTGAATTTCGGGACGAAATTTCCTAAAGTAGGGGAGACTGTAATATCCAGGATTTTTCCGTCGTACCTTTTCCTAAACCCTTGCACGTATCATTTATTTAAAACTCGAATTCGTTTTAAAACTAGTCCTTAAACAAAAAAATATTAAGTTAATTGATATATATATATATATATATATATATATGTGTGTGTGTGTGTGTGAAATATGCTTGATTCTTAAAAACTTTATAAACTTATAATTATATAAATAAAAAAAATAATTCACAAACTTATCCTAAAATACTTAGACTCGTAAACCATAAATCTTAGAAATTATTTTATGAATTTATAAAATAATAAAAGGCAATAAAACTTACAAAACTTATTTAGTTTATTTTTTTTAAAACATAATATTATTTTATAAATTTCAGGGACCAAAACTGTCATTTTGGAAACCCATTTTAAACTTAAAATCAATTTTATACATAAAATAACAAACCCTAGAAACATCAGGGGTCTGTTATGTAATTAATCCAAACTTCCAAATTTTGAAACGGTCTCAGGTTCGAGTCCTCCAACACCCGATTTTCGTCCCCTTTTACTCAAAACCGCGTAAACGTCCACGTTCAACGAACCTCGGGTCTCGCCTCCGGCGTGCGACCCTAACCCGAGGTATCCCAACGCTCGATTCCAGCTATGGTCACGCGGATTATCGAATTTAAGTCCAACTGAAATCCTCCCACCTAATTCGACATTTAAGACTGAAATCGATTATAAATACCTGTTGAAACGCGTAGACGACATCAAACACAACCTCTCTGAACTTCCAATTCCGTCGTTCAACACCCTCATTGCTCAATTGAATCTTGCGACAGCCGACTTCGAAACTCAAACCGGTTCTCCCTCATCTCGACATCATTCCAGGTAATTCGAAAAGCTAAACTCATCGTTTTCATTCTGTGATCGAAAGCCCTCTGTCAAATTGCAATGACAGAGGGATTATTAAGTCGTATTCAGAGGAACTTGAATTCTAGGGTTCATACGAAATTAGGGGTAATTCGGGAATGAGTTTATAAATTTCTTTTTCGGTATAAAACAATAGCGAGGCCCGTAGCCGGGTGGTTAAGTGCGTGTGTGTGTGTCTCGACCCGGTCCCAGACCCGAGTTCGAGCCGGGTAAACCGGTTTTGCTTCCTTTTTATTTTTTCAGCCTTTTAAAACGATTTTTAATACTTTTAATAATTTTTATAAATTATGTTAAACTTTTATAAACTCAAAAATGATTTTTATTTATACTTTTATATTCTGGAACTATTTTAATTAAATAAAAATTGTAATAAATAATTCTTTAAAAATAGTTTTAAACACTTAAAACTATAAAAATACTTTTAAAACTTTATAAACAGGAATTATGTTAATAATCAGAAATTATAAAATTATTTTATACTTTCTGAAATAAACATATTATTTAGTTTAAACATTTAATCGATTTATAAACTTTAGTTTAACATTTAAAATTCAAGATTTATTTATTTAAATAAAATAAACATGCGTAAATTATAAATCATAAAGTTATAAATTTATAAACATTATAAATAGATAACTTTAAATATTTATAAACTTATAAACCTTACTCGAATACTTTAACGTTGAAATTATAGACTTATAGACTTTGAAACTTTAAATTAAAATATAAATTTTATGAAAAAAATGCTATTTAACATATTTGTTTAAACTTACAAATTTCACTTTAGATATTTAGACTTATAACCATTTTCAAATAATGTTTTGTATGTTTAATGCTTTAATCTTAAAACTACCTATATTGGTAAATTCAAATCAAGTAAATAACCTTTTGATGATTATTCATCCTTAATAATTACTTATTCTTAAATAATTATTATTTATCCTAAATCACTATTTAGTCTTTAAATACTTTGTATTTAATAATTATTTTACTTTTGAAATAATTATTTATCTTTAATCCTTATTTAATAATTAGTTGATAATTTGTATTATATAATAACTAGAAATATGAACCCACGCTATATGACGGGACACGTATTGTATACTAAATTAAAACGTTAAAATGTAGGAAAGAAAAAAAATGAAAAAAAAATTACCAAAGAAAACGGATTAAAAAATAGATAAAAATTATGTCACACCCAAAGATCGAACCCAGGTGAACAAGGAGAGTTGAGTCTTACATGGCAATCAATAACCAACTCTACCGACCAAACTTCTTGGTTTGTGATGGAGGAAAGTAAATTAATACACAAAACCGTGGGAATCTAAAAAATAAATTATGCCACCCCCGAGATCGAATCCGGGTGGACAGGGGTGGCTTGGCTAATCCTTACATGTGGCGCGCTAACCAACTCCACCCACCAAGCTTCTTGCTTTGTGATGGAGGAAAATACATTAATTGAAACGCCCCAAAACGGGTACATCTCATAGTTGGCACACAACATAACAAACATAGTTCTTAAACCGGAAATCAGAATCTATTACAGCGGAAGTCTTTAATTCAAATCATTCATCAAACTAAAACATGAAATATTGTCTATAACATGAACTATCAGGATTGGAAATGTCAGTCTTCAATACCGCAGCCCGATGTCCATGCTATCCAGCCCACATGGCTCTTTCACTTTTCTTTAGCTTTACCCTTTTTACCTGTCATGCATACTAAAAGTCAGCTAACGCTGGTGAGTTCTCTCTTTACTTTAAACTGTAAACTTTATCTTTGGTAGCTTAGTTTTATTAAATTAAACTAAGCTTTACTTTCACTTTCTTTGAAATAAACTTTTAACTATTACTTTAAAACTTTACAACGTTACAATTATAAATCTGTTACGTTACTATCTGTCATTAAAACTTTATCTTTAAGGAAACCCGTTAGGGTGTCCCACTGTACTCTGTCTATCATTTCACTTATACTTGACAAGTGACTTTATCATACTTTAACTATCACGTATGGATCGTGGTCCGAGGACCAGATCCCTATCTTGCTTACACCTCAGGGTAAGACTTTTACTTTAGCGCTGCCCACACCTCAGGGTGGGACTTTCTTTCTCGCTTGCACGTTAGTGCAAGACTCCTTTAGCATTGCTCACACCTCAGGGTGAGACTTTCTCGCTTACACCGAAGTGAAGACTCCTTTAGCATCGCTTACACCGAAGTGTAAGACTCCTTTAGCATTGCTTACGCCGAAGTGTAAGACTCCTTTAGCATTGCTCACACCTCAGGGTGAGACTTCTACTTTAGCATGCCTGCAGGACTTTCTACTATGCAACTATTATGCAATGCAATTACACTATTACACAAATAGAAATGCAATCACATAACTTTCATATAGACAAATAACACATATTAACACATAAGCATATAACATGGTATTTGTCACTGTCACTGTCACTGTCACTGTCGAGCTGTACCGAAGTACGGCTCCTTTATCGTTCTTTCTTTAGCTCATTGTTATCTTTCAAAAACTTGTTTAAAAGATAATACTATGCTCTTCTGTTCTTTATCTTTCATTTTATAAAAATAACATTTTTATAAAATACTATACTTTGCCTTTCATTTTATAAAAAATAACATTTTTATAAAATACTATACTTTGCCTTTCATTTTATAAAAATAACATTTTTATAAAATACTATACTTTGCCTTTCATTTTATAAAAATAACATTTTTATAAAATACTTTACCAGTATGCATGCCAGCCCAAAACCATTAGGAAAAAGGGCAATAAAAACTCACCAGATGAATCGTTTCTGTTTACACCTAGCCGGTTCCTGAATGTCACTATGGTCACCCACAATCTGTATAATCAAGTCATAGGCGTAAGGCTGTGTTCCTAGGGGACACTTAGACATTACTAGGCTTGACTCAGATGTTTCGGGTCATGGTTTCATTATCGAAACTAGGTAGTTTCGAGTCCTGGCTCCTTATCGAAACTATGTAGTTTCGAGCCCTGGCTTCTTATCGAAACTAAGTAGTTTCGAGTCACTGCTTCTTATCGAAACTAAGTAGTTTCGAGTCACTGCTTCTTATCGAAACTAAGTAGTTTCGAGTCACTGCTTCTTATCGAAACTAAGTAGTTTCGAGTCGTATGACTTATATAAATTCTTAGTTAAGGTCTTGGGTCTATATTGAAACTATGGTAGTTTCGATGGGTCTGCCCCTGTCGAAACTAGGTAGTTTCGATAGATGCGTCCATATCGAAACTAGTAGTTTCGACTGTGCAGTCTCCTTCCCCAAACAGAACCCTAGATCTGGTCCCTTTGTTCTAATCGATCAAGCTTTGAACTTTTTACGTTCGAAATGTTCCATTTTCCCCCATGAACCCAAACCCGTGGTTTGTTTCCAGTTTCACACGTAAAAATCTAAACCTTTACTCGATTATTAACCCGAAACCCGAAAGTTACAAAAACTCAGATTTAGGCATAATAATTACCTGTTACAGCTTCCTTCTCGTTTCTTTATGCTCCAGAGATGTTGAGCAACAATCCTCGAGACTTTGAGCTTGATCCCGAGCTTTCTCTCTCTAGACCCAAACTCTCACTCTCTCTTTCTCTCACTAGAAACTTGCGTGACAAGTGTGGTGAATGAGGGAGAGGCTGATGGCTGCTGCTATGAAGGCTCCCTGTCATTTTTCGGGCCCATGGGCCGAAACTTTGGCCAAGCCCACTTTGTTTCCTTTATTTGGGTTTCTATTTATTTTGGGATGTTACAAGTCTACCCCTCTTACGAAAGGTTTCGTCCTCGAAACCTGTTATAAGTCAAACAGGTGCGGGTACGACTCTTTCATTTCTGTCTCGGTTTCCCATGTAGCTTCCGAACCTTTACGATGCTTCCATTGTACTTTGACTAACTGTATCACTTTATTCCGTAACCGCTTCTCTTTCCTGTCTAATATGGCGACGGGTTCCTCGATGTAATTGAGGCTATTATCTATCTCGATGTCGTCAAGTGTCACGTGTGCCGATTCGTCGGCCAGGCACTTGCGCAAGTGCGACACGTGGAAGGTTGGGTGAATTCCACTCAGCTCATCAGGTAATTCTAACCGGTAAGCGACTTCACCAACCCGTGCTAGTATTTTGAAAGGCCCGACGAATCTTGGGCTTAACTTCCCTCTCTTTCTGAATCGTATGATCCCCTTCCAGGGAGATACTTTCAATAGTACTTGATCCCCGACCTTGAATTCGATTGGTCTTCGCCTTTTATCCGCGTAGGACTTTTGACGGTCCTGTGCAGCTTTCATTCTGGCCTTGATCTGGTCAATCTTTTCAGAGGTTGTTGTGACTACCTCTAAACTCCCCAACTCTTTCTGTCCTACCTCGCCCCAACAGACCGGGGTTCGGCATCTTCTACCATACAACATTTCGTAGGGCGGCATACCAATCGTGGTGTGGTGACTGTTGTTGTAGGAGAATTCTGCCAACGGTAGGTGACTATCCCAACTGCCACCGAAGTCTATAATGCATGCGCGGAGCATATCCTCTAACGTCTGGATGGTCCTTTCTGATTGACCATCCATCTGTGGATGATAAGCCGTGCTGATGTTCAGTCTTGTACCCATTGACTCGTGAAATCTTTTCCAGAACCTCGATGTAAATCGGGTGTCCCGGTCAGATACAATTGATAACGGTACGCCATGTCGAGAGACAATTTCATTGATAAATACTTCTGCCAACTTCTCAGATGAATACGTTTCGCGAATTGGCAAGAAATGTGCACTCTTTGTCAGACGATCCACTATAACCCAAATCGTATCATGGCCTTTTGCTGTGCGGGGCAGCTTTGTAATAAAGTCCATGGTGATACGCTCCCACTTCCATTCGGGTATTTCCAGAGGCTGGATCTTCCCGTACGGTTTCTGATGCTCTGCTTTAACTTGTGAGCAAGTCAGACACTTGCTTACATATCCGGTCACATCATTCTTCATGTTAGGCCACCAATACTCTTTCTTCAAATCCTGGTACATTTTCGTGGTTCCTGGGTGGATGGAATATCGAGACTTATGGGCCTCGTCAAGTACTTTGGCCCTAAGCTCTCCGCCCTTCGGTACCCACATGCGACCACACCTGGTCCTCACTCCATGAGTGTTTAATTCTAACTTTGTCTGTTGACCGACCATTCTTTCTTTCTTTATGTTCTCTTCCTTTAGTGCTTCCTTCTGTGCTGCTTCTAGCTCTGTCATAAAATCTGGGGTTATCACTAACTGGTACGCTTTTACCCTAATAGGAGAATGATTCTCCTTACGACTTAGGGCATCAGCGACCACATTCGCCTTTCCCGGGTGGTATAGGATCTCACAGTCATAGTCTTTCAGCAATTCTAACCACCGCCTTTGCCGCATATTCAGGTCTTTCTGTTCGAAGAAATACTTCAAGCTCTTGTGATCCGAATAAATCGTGCATTTCACCCCGTAGAGGTAATGCCTCCAAATCTTTAACGCAAAAACAACTGCCGCGAGCTCCAAATCGTGAGTCGGGTAGTTAATTTCGTGGATCTTTAGCTGTCGTGACGCATACGCGATCACCTTTCCCCTCTGCATCAAAACACACCCTAACCCTTGTCCCGATGCGTCAGAATATACCACCAGGTCCTCGTTACCGTCGGGTAGTGCTAACACTGGGGCTTGGGTCAACTTCTTCTTTAACTCTTCAAATGCTTTGGACTGAGCCTGACCCCATTCGTACTTTACTTCTTTACGTGTCAACTTTGTCAGTGGCGAAGCTATTCTCGAGAAGTCCTGAATGAACCTTCGATAGTAACCTGCCAATCCCAGAAAACTCCGAATCTCGGTTGGCGTCTTCGGGGTTTCCCATTCCTGTACTGCCTCTATCTTAGCCGGGTCAACCATAATGCCGTCTGCGTTGATAACGTGACCTAAGAATTGGACTTCCTTAAGCCAGAACGCGCATTTGGAGAACTTGGCATACAACTTTTCTTTTTGTAGCGTCTCTAGTACTTCTCGAAGATGACAAGCATGATCACCTTCACTTTTCGAATAAATGAGTATGTCGTCTATAAACACTATCACCGACCTATCTAGCATCGGTCTACACACCTGGTTCATCATACTCATGAATGCTGCCGGAGCGTTCGTCAAGCCGAAAGACATCACGCGAAACTCGTAATGCCCATAACGCGTGCGAAACGCTGTCTTAGGTATGTCCTCTTCTCTTACCTTTAACTGATGATATCCCGATCGCAGATCGATCTTGGAGAACCATCTGGCGCCCTGTAGTTGGTCGAACAGATCATCGATCCTTGGTAGCGGATATTTGTTCTTTACTGTACGCTTGTTCAACTCTCTGTAGTCGATGCACATTCTCATGGCACCATCTTTCTTCTTTACGAACAGAACCGGAGCACCCCATGGAGAAATGCTTGGTCTGATAAATCCTCTATCCAAAAGTTCTTCCAACTGTACCATCAGCTCTTTCATCTCCAGAGGTGCAAGTCGGTACGGTGCTTTAGCCACGGGCTGGGCACCTGGCACTAAGTCTATCTGGAATTCTGTCTCCCGGTCAGGTGGTAACCCAGGCAACTCCTCAGGAAACACCCCCGGAAAATTACATACCACTGGTACGTCTTTTAACTCTCTCACCTTTACATCATTGTCTATCACATAGGCCAGGTAGGCCTCGCATCCGCGCCCTATATACTTCTCTGCCTTTATCATTGATATGACGTTCGTTAGTGAACCGTCGCGATCCCCGTACACCAAAACCTCGCCACCGTCTGGAGCTTTGAGCTGAACTATCTTTCGTCTACATATTATTCGGGCTTCGTTGGCAGCTAACCAATCCATACCCAAAACTATATCGAATCCTCCCAAGGTCATAACATACAACCTAACTGGGAATCTATGGCCATGAATCTTTATCGTGCAATTATCTACCAATTCACTTACTATCGTGGTCTTGCCCACTGCGGTTTCCACATTAAAGGCCTGCTCTACTCTAGTAACTTTGCATTTCATTCTTTTACACTTAGAAGATGATATAAAACTCCTACTGGCACCCGAATCAAATAATACTGAAACATAAGTGTGGTCAAGGATGAACGTACCTGACACAACATCTGGGTCTCCCCTAGCCTCCTCCTGTGTCAGTGCATACGCCCGGGTCCTTGCCTTCGGCTTCTCAGGTTCTTTACCCTTCTCGGTGCCAGTAGCCTTGGGTTTCCGACAGTCTTTGGCCATGTGGCCAGGTATCCCGCAGTTATAACAAGACTGTGCCCCGGGACACTCTCGAGAGTAGTGTCCGGTCTTTCCGCACCTATAGCACATATTTAACCCAACTCGGCACTCGCCCGAGTGCTTCCTGCCACACTTAGCACATTCAACCCCATCTTCAATCCTCAGTTTCTTCGTCTCCGGCCCCGCCCACTCTTTAGCTGGCCGTTTAACGGCATTGGTCACTTTCTTCTCAGTAGGCAGTGGGTCTGCGGATTCGAAGTCATCATAAACTATTCCAGCAAGTGATACCACAGATTCAAAACTCGTGGGAGCATTAGCTTTCACGTGCACACGGACTTTCTGTGGTAGTCCCTTGATGTAGTACTTAATCCTCTTTTCCTCAGTGTCCACCAGATGTGGAACCAGCTGAGCCAACTCTTGATATTTGGAGGTATACTGGCGATGAGTCATACTACCAGCACAGAGCCCCAGAAATTCCCTCTCAACTCTGTCAATCTCGTTCTGCGGGCAGAACTTAGTGATTAGCAGCTTTTTCATGTCGTCCCATTTCATCTTTTTCATCTCAGCAGAAGACTTGATTCTTTCGATCGATCTCCACCAGCTTAATGCCTCATTAGTGAATGAGTGAGCGGCAAACTTGACCGCTTGATCATCACGGCACTCACTAATGTTGATCACCCCATTCATTCTCTCTATCCACTCAAAAGTGGCAACAGCATCTTTCCGTCCATCATACTTCGGCGGGTCACACCCCCGAAAGGACTTATAGTTGCAACCCCGGGTTGCCATTTCATAATCAGAATCATCACTGTCAGTGACTTCAAGTCTCTTGCTGCTTTCCTCTTTCGTTTCTTTCTTCCCTATATTAAACTCTTTAAGGGCCTCGCCCAATGCTTCCGGTAGAACTTTCTTCAAGATTGAAGTAACCTCTGCCGCTATAGCTTCTTTCACAATCGGTTCCAACTCAAGCGCCTCATTAGGGGCATCGTTAGGAGCCGACACATGGTTCCCACTATCATTATGCTCCACATGCACCGATTCATCTTCGTTGCGGGAGTGCTCACTTTCTTCAGGACGGTTCCGGTTACCTGGAGGTCGGCCTCGACGACCAGTACGACCCCCAGTGCGACCTCCTCTCTTTGCTCTAGCCATTTAGTGTCTACCGTGAACAAAGATAGCTCGTGTTATCAAGATAGGTAACAATTTAGAACACCTCGAGTACTGTAAATTACTAATTACAGAGACCGGTATGAAATTACTAATTTACTTTACTACTCGGGTTCTGAACATTTCCTTTCTGAGTAACATTTGCATCCAAGTTCAGAGTTTCTACTATAAGGCACGTACTATCTACTGTCTACTGTCTGTGCTAAGGCATGTACTATTTATGCTAAAGCATCTACTTTCTGCTATCTGTACTAAGGCGTTATTGTCTATGTTCTATGTAAGGACATTGACTACCTTCTGTCTACTATCTTTCCATGGACGGGCTGCTCCGACTGACATTCCTTCCCTTCCTTTGCTTTGTCCCATTCTCAGTTTAAGTTCAGACATTATCGCAAATGTCTGAATCTCTCAAACTATGGCTCTGATACCAACTTGAAACGCCCCAAAACGGGTACATCTCATAGTTGGCACACAACATAACAAACATAGTTCTTAAACCGGAAATCAGAATCTATTACAGCGGAAGTCTTTAATTCAAATCATTCATCAAACTAAAACATGAAATATTGTCTATAACATGAACTATCAGGATTGGAAATGTCAGTCTTCAATACCGCAGCCCGATGTCCATGCTATCCAGCCCACATGGCTCTTTCACTTTTCTTTAGCTTTACCCTTTTTACCTGTCATGCATACTAAAAGTCAGCTAACGCTGGTGAGTTCTCTCTTTACTTTAAACTGTAAACTTTATCTTTGGTAGCTTAGTTTTATTAAATTAAACTAAGCTTTACTTTCACTTTCTTTGAAATAAACTTTTAACTATTACTTTAAAACTTTACAACGTTACAATTATAAATCTGTTACGTTACTATCTGTCATTAAAACTTTATCTTTAAGGAAACCCGTTAGGGTGTCCCACTGTACTCTGTCTATCATTTCACTTATACTTGACAAGTGACTTTATCATACTTTAACTATCACGTATGGATCGTGGTCCGAGGACCAGATCCCTATCTTGCTTACACCTCAGGGTAAGACTTTTACTTTAGCGCTGCCCACACCTCAGGGTGGGACTTTCTTTCTCGCTTGCACGTTAGTGCAAGACTCCTTTAGCATTGCTCACACCTCAGGGTGAGACTTTCTCGCTTACACCGAAGTGAAGACTCCTTTAGCATCGCTTACACCGAAGTGTAAGACTCCTTTAGCATTGCTTACGCCGAAGTGTAAGACTCCTTTAGCATTGCTCACACCTCAGGGTGAGACTTCTACTTTAGCATGCCTGCAGGACTTTCTACTATGCAACTATTATGCAATGCAATTACACTATTACACAAATAGAAATGCAATCACATAACTTTCATATAGACAAATAACACATATTAACACATAAGCATATAACATGGTATTTGTCACTGTCACTGTCACTGTCACTGTCGAGCTGTACCGAAGTACGGCTCCTTTATCGTTCTTTCTTTAGCTCATTGTTATCTTTCAAAAACTTGTTTAAAAGATAATACTATGCTCTTCTGTTCTTTATCTTTCATTTTATAAAAATAACATTTTTATAAAATACTATACTTTGCCTTTCATTTTATAAAAAATAACATTTTTATAAAATACTATACTTTGCCTTTCATTTTATAAAAATAACATTTTTATAAAATACTATACTTTGCCTTTCATTTTATAAAAATAACATTTTTATAAAATACTTTACCAGTATGCATGCCAGCCCAAAACCATTAGGAAAAAGGGCAATAAAAACTCACCAGATGAATCGTTTCTGTTTACACCTAGCCGGTTCCTGAATGTCACTATGGTCACCCACAATCTGTATAATCAAGTCATAGGCGTAAGGCTGTGTTCCTAGGGGACACTTAGACATTACTAGGCTTGACTCAGATGTTTCGGGTCATGGTTTCATTATCGAAACTAGGTAGTTTCGAGTCCTGGCTCCTTATCGAAACTATGTAGTTTCGAGCCCTGGCTTCTTATCGAAACTAAGTAGTTTCGAGTCACTGCTTCTTATCGAAACTAAGTAGTTTCGAGTCACTGCTTCTTATCGAAACTAAGTAGTTTCGAGTCACTGCTTCTTATCGAAACTAAGTAGTTTCGAGTCGTATGACTTATATAAATTCTTAGTTAAGGTCTTGGGTCTATATTGAAACTATGGTAGTTTCGATGGGTCTGCCCCTGTCGAAACTAGGTAGTTTCGATAGATGCGTCCATATCGAAACTAGTAGTTTCGACTGTGCAGTCTCCTTCCCCAAACAGAACCCTAGATCTGGTCCCTTTGTTCTAATCGATCAAGCTTTGAACTTTTTACGTTCGAAATGTTCCATTTTCCCCCATGAACCCAAACCCGTGGTTTGTTTCCAGTTTCACACGTAAAAATCTAAACCTTTACTCGATTATTAACCCGAAACCCGAAAGTTACAAAAACTCAGATTTAGGCATAATAATTACCTGTTACAGCTTCCTTCTCGTTTCTTTATGCTCCAGAGATGTTGAGCAACAATCCTCGAGACTTTGAGCTTGATCCCGAGCTTTCTCTCTCTAGACCCAAACTCTCACTCTCTCTTTCTCTCACTAGAAACTTGCGTGACAAGTGTGGTGAATGAGGGAGAGGCTGATGGCTGCTGCTATGAAGGCTCCCTGTCATTTTTCGGGCCCATGGGCCGAAACTTTGGCCAAGCCCACTTTGTTTCCTTTATTTGGGTTTCTATTTATTTTGGGATGTTACATTAATACACAAAAAAAAAATGAGAATCTATCTTTTTTTTAAGTGATCACACGTTGACAGGTGTGACCGTCTAAGCCAACCAATCACAATCAACTACTATTCACATGTGTGTGAAACTCACCTTGAAATGTATGTGTTATACTCTGTTACCGTTATTATTTTTTTAAAATACTATTTGTAGTATGGATGTTTATATTTGGTTTGAAATCTTAAAATTGGTTAAAGTAGTCAGTTTCTTAGAAATTTTTTGGTTGGTCGGTTTAGGAATTTTTATACCATATCAAATGGTTTGGTTTACGGTTTATACTTGTAACCGGTTGAAAAAAACTCGAAAGAGACCGTTGGATTTTCAGCTATATAACTTTTTATATTTTACTTGGTACTTTAATTATTGAGTTAAATTATACAAATTATTGAGCTTTGTTTCATAATAAAATATAGAGAGTCGATCTTTTATGTTTCTATGTCTTCGAACATTATTGCTTCTATGTTTTCATCGTATTTTATGTATTTTTATTATAAAGGTTCAATAAATTTATATCATGAAACCAAATAGAAATCAAACCATTAGTACAATTTTGGTTTGGTTATTATTATTTTTTTCAACGGTTTAATTATTGTTTACAATAGTCGATAACCGTTTCTAACATAAATGATAAATTAATGAACACACTCCATGGCCTAATATAAGACTATGAGTAATGATAAGGTGAAGGTGAGAGCATATCATGTGCCACGTAGGCGTCACGTAGACAGTGCACACACTCACTTTCACGTGTGTTATGGTAGGGTGAAGATGATCAGTTTTGTAATAATTACATAATTATTATTTATTATATTTTAATTATTACTAAATTTAAAACGTAATATAAAAAAAACAATATAACATTTAAAAAACAACATAATATTAAAAAAAATTTAACATAATACTAAAAAAATAGGAAGATAGCAAAGACTACAATTTGCAAACGTTAACAACGGGTTCGCCTATCGGGTGGTTTGAGTTGTTTACAAATTGGCATGGAAACATTTTTGAAATTTATATAAAAAATAGAGAGAAGAATGAAGAAATACTGTAAAGAAATTTAGTTGTTTAAGTTGGTATTTATATATGGTAAATAAAAAAAAAAGTTAATTAAAGCAACTGTCAAAAATTTAATGCCCAATGGTCAAAAAAATACCCTCTCACGCCGGTAAACATCACCACCCCCCCACCCCCATTCGACGTGGTGTTTCAAGCCCTTAATGGGTGAGGTGGCACCACGCCCAGCTCTTCACCCTTGCATTATGTTTAGTCACCCTTGCATTATGTTTAGTCTAAGTTGCCTTGTATGTTCTTAAACTTGATTCGGTGTGGAACTCACCTCTCATGTTGGTTCTACACTTCTACATGAGACAGACTTAATTCAATAAATAGAGTAAATTGTAGTTTTCGTCTATGTGGTTTCTCCTAATTAACAGGTTCAGTCCAGCCTTAACATCTTTCGTCCTTCACGTTTGATGTTTTAACAGTATTAGTCCCTGAGACCGTTAACTTTTCTGTCAGTTTTTCATGAAATTACCGATTTGCCCTTTTAAAACAAATAATTAAATAATGAAATTACCCCCACTAGCAGCCGGCACCACCACCACCTGCCACACCACCCCCACCAGCCACTACCACAACCACCAATATGCATCATCTTCTTCACCATCCTCCTACCTAAACCCTAGTTTTCAAACCCACTCCACCCCCACCTGCCACCACCAGGTACCCGCATCATCTGGATCAGCAGCCACCGCCTCATCCTCCTCAGCCGGTAACCACCATCCTCCTCAGCCGGTAACCACCATCCTCCTCAGCCGGTAATCGGCTTCCCTCAGCCTGTTCCACCTCCCGGAACACCAGGTAGACCTCCGGTCAACCCTTCATACATAAGCAACCTTCCCAACTCAGTCATGGCATACTCTACAATGGAATAAGGAGATTCGAGTTGATGTACAATGGAATCAGGAGATTAGAGTTGAAAGGTAAAGAAAGGAAAGATGGAAACTGGAAGCTAGACTATTTGCTGCCCCCGGTAACCCTTACCGTCGCCTTCATCACCGTCCAATACCACCATCTGTTGCCAAAGCCGCTGCCGCCGTTTAATGGCGGAACCCTAGCTGTGGGTCGGCGGAAAATCGGCCTTGATGGTCTCCACCACCATTGTTAATGGCGGAACCCTAGCCCTACCGCCGTCGTCTCCCTTCGTCACAGAAGCCACAGCCCTGCTGCCGCCGTCTGGGATGGTCTCCACCACCATTGTTATGCCGCCACCGTAGGTAGTACCCACCAACAGACATCCCTATGGTTTCGTTGTCGTCGAACGGCCGGAGAGGGGTCGCCGGAGATGGTGGCCGGCCTCCTCTTCCCCTCTCCCTGAGCTCTGAGTTTTGGAGTTTGGTTTGAAAGTGAGAAGAAATTGAGAATAGGTGGCTGGTGGTGGTAAATCGATTTAAAAAGGGCAAATCGGTAATTTTATATAAAAAAGTAACAGAAAAGTTAACGGTCGTTAGCCTTGGGACTAATACCATTAAAACATCAAACGTCAAGGACGAAAGGTGTTAAGACTGGACTGAACCTGTTAGTTAGGACAAACCACAAGGACGAAAAGTGCAATTTACTCCAATAAATATTATGTTTTATATTCTATTACATGTTACTATGTAAGTGACGGTATTATTCGCTTTAGATAGGGTGTTAGATTTAAAAAAAGAATAATATTATATATACCCTTATAAATACGGGTAAATATCATATATATCTAATAAAAGTAAAAAATATTATATATACCCAATTAAAATAATTTGTTATTTTATGACCATTCTACCCTTATCCATTATATGATTTTTATAACCTAATTTTTTAGTTTTATCCAATACGTAAAATATCACTCGTTCTCCTATTCATGATGGCGACTATCGCGATTCTCCAAACTCATTCAGAAAGCATCGATTCAGAAGGAATGATCGCGAGAAAATTACAAAGCACTAATACTATAAAATAAAAGTATTAAAATTATAAAAAAAATTTGAGAAAATTTTAAAATAGTATTTTGAGAAAACTATTTTTTATGATTAAATATAAAATTCTAAAGTTGAAAATGTGTAAATATGAAACTTCAATGTTAAAAATTGGTAAATATGAAATATAAAAGTTTAGATAAATAAGGGTAAAATGGTCATCTTTTAATTGGTTTTTAATAAAATGGGTATATATGATATTATTACATGTTTGTAAGGGTATATATGATATTTTTAGTTTTTGTTGGATATATATGATATTTTTTAAGTTTGTAGGGATATATATATGAAATTGCCCCTAAAAAAATGATTTATATTAAAATTCACAAATTACCATGTAAAAATGTTGGTTGATATTAAATTTATTTTACTGAGTTTACCACCATTGTTCAATTTGAAAATAAATTTATTTTACAAAATAATTATATTTTGATTAATATTAATTAACGCGTGTCCTTATGATACAAGTTAGACAAACTTTATATAAAAGTACTGCTTTCGGGACATCCAAAAGGAAGTTGTTGAATTACTAAGAAGATGTTGAGTTTGTGGTGTGTAAAAACGTAATTAAAAGTTTTTCTTTTTGAATTTGGCGGTATGCTAGGAGATGGTGAAAGTCTATATCAAGAGTTGGTGGTTTTTAATTTTTATAAGGTTGGTTTTAGAGGAACTAACAATATGATATTTATATATTACATTACCGTCGTATATATATTTTTTTAAATTAAAATTTTGCTCAAAAACAAACTTAGAATCAAATCTATAAATTAAACATTGTGTATGAGCCTAAAACAATTACTAATTTCTAAAAGACATATTAAGATAATTAAATATATGTGTAAATGATATATTTTGTATTAGTTTATTAAGTGAAATTGAATTAGAAAATTTATTTTTAATTAAATGATCACTAAATAACAACTTGCACCTATCTGATGACATGTTCAGAATTAAGAGTTATTTGAGACGTCAGATAAATGTTTAAGAGAGTCTTTGGAGTTGCCTATTATTTTCTTTAGGTTTAGTTTTTTCCACACTTTTGTTTTACTTAGCTTTAATTTTGCTTTAATGCGGTCTTGGCTTATAGATTTGTTAGGGATTGTAGGTACTTTTATATGGAATTGTGCTACCTTATTCATGTTTTGATGATTGTTTCTAGAGTTCTTTTATCATTTTCTTTTATAAACAATTCACTATTTTTTATGTACCTTTTTTTTCCTTATGTTTTGATTACTCTCTGACGTATAAATGCTACATTCTACATGTCAAGAAATGGTTTTTCAAGCCGGGGGTATGAATGGCTTGCTTTCATCCTACATTCCTTAGACCCTAAAAATTGTTTTGTAGGGAATTTCTGAGATTATAACAACGGATATCTGAGAGTTGTTAAAACACTTTCAGATCGAAATTATTCAATGGTTCTCCTGAATACGTCAGTCGGATAAAACTCAGATTGAGATATAAAAAAATCAAATATGTGTTCTTTGTTGAATTTTTGTGAACAAGAAAAATCTCAAATGACCAAGCAAGACAATTTTTGCAAGGATTTGAGAATAAACTGCCTTTGGCCGTTATATATCTATTTCAAACTCGAATTTTGAATAAAATTGTGCTATTTATCACCAATTTTATCTATAGGGGTATCTAGAAGCATACTCATTTTTTGTGTGTGGGGGTTGGGGGGGGGGGGGGGGGGGGTAAGGGCTATATTGGGAAGGTTTTTTCAATTGTGTATCCCTTCTTTACATGTTAAAGTGTAAAAACATGCACCTCGCTTGGTCTCCTTACTCTTTTACTCACAGTCGTAGGCATCTAGGAGTCTTTGACTCTTTGTTGCAACTCAGAGGAAAGAAATGTTTAGAAACTTGTTGTCCAAATATGATCAAACAATTAATAAACCAACAATTGATTAACTTGGAACTTTATTGAATGTACGAATGTATGCTTATGTTAATAAGAATGAATCTGGCGATGGGTTATATAGCCCTAAAGCCAAACGACGCAACAATTCTTTGGAACCAGTTTCCAAGTTTGACACACGACATATGGACCCCTTGGGCTTTAACATATTACATAACTGGCCCAAAGTATATTTACACATACATGAAAGTTTCCAAGTTTGCTCCTTCCATGAAAGTTTTTCATCAAAGTGATGGCTGAAATGTTGTCAACAAGTAAGGTTATATTTTCTTCCTTAAATATTGTTATTTCACTAAGCAACCTTTTTATCCATAATGCTTGGCATGTTGCTGATGTTGCTACCATGAAATCAGATTCACATGAAGATAAAACCACGTTTTGTAGCTTCTGAGTACACAAAGTTATAGATGAATTCCCGAAGTAGAAGACTAATCCAGTAGGGCCATTCCCTTCTTTTGTATTTACCCCATAACTACTATCACTGTATCCAGTTATCTTGCAGCCTCAATGTTTCCTGTAAATTATACAAAACTCCTTGTTCCTTTGATATAACATATCACCTATTTGACATCCTCTAACAGATGCTTCTTTGGTTCTTGCATAAATTTACTAAGCAATTCATCCGAGTAGCATAGGTCCGGTCTTGTATGTAGTAAGTACCTCAAACATCCTATCAAACTCCTATATTCAGTAGCATTAACTGAATCTCCTCCTTCAGTCTTTATCAACTTTGTTCCCCGGTCCATTGGTATTTTGCAGGGATTGGGAAATAAATTGCTCGACCCCAGCAGGTGTAGAGTTCTTGGACCACGCTTCTAGGGGCAGCAGTGTTGCCACCTTGGAATCGTCATTGCTTAGGGGCTTCGTTCCTAAGCGTAAACTAGGTTCCTAATATCTTAATAAACTTAAAAAAGTATACACTGCGCACCTCCTGTTTGGTTTGATGCATATTATGATTTACTTGGTCAACACATTAATCCAATTACCCTAAAATAGCTAACAATTTTCAGCTACAAATAGTTTTGACGATTTAGGGTATCTATTAGATGGAATAATTAGTTCTTTTTGAAGCCCAAAAATAAAGAAATTCGTTTATGAAGTCACTTAAAATCTGAGAAGAGACATATAGGCCATGATGGTGAAATTTCACAAGAAGATCGATGATCGTACTCGTACAACTTATTACGAAAATTAGGTGAAGATTAGATTGATAATAATTAGGCAGGTGACTTTAAACTAGTTTTATCCATCCATCAATCTGTATCGCACTTTGGTTTTGTTGGTTGAAACTTGGCTTATATATGTTCCAGACTGTTCTAACGCAACTTAACCAGCGTCGACATCTTGCAATACATGCAATTATTATTACTATTATTAGTTTGAAAGAATATAACATCTAGAATAACCACAGCTAGCTACTGTTCATCTAGTTTGAGTAGACAGGAAGCAATAAATTTTGCAAACAAGATGACCAATTTACCAGTCTTTTTCCACTTTCTCATGTTGGTTCAAACTTTACTGTCAAACTCATGCATGCCTTACAAGTTCAAGTGTCACTTTTCTTTTGTGAAAAAATAAAATACATGCTAAATCCATTAACACTTAAAATATTGATGCCTAATATGGAATGTAAAGGCATACTCTCAATAAAAGGGATGCAAAATATAAATAAGAGATAAATAAGTTTTATAAAATAGGAATATGTGTATGTTTATATTTTTAGGATAGAATCAATACATAGTATGCTTCATGAACAAACATAAATTATATAAAAGATGTAAATATAATTAAATAATTCTATACAAGTAAAAATATACATGTATTTCACTACTACACAAATGGGCAATTGCGACCGAAACTTGTGACGATAAAACCGGTCGCAAAATTAGCAACCGTATTAGCGACCAAATCAAAATTGGTCGCAAAAATAGTGACCGAAATAAAATCGGTCTCAAAGTTAGCGACATTACTGTTTTGGTCAAAAAACGGTCGCAAATATAGCGACTAGATATATTTTGGTCACAAATTCAGTCGCTAGTTTTATAAAATAGTAAAAAAATAAAATATAAACTAATCTAGTCGCAAATATAGCTACCGAAATTGTTTCGGTGGCAAACTTAGTGACCGAACGAAATTCAGTTGCAAGATTAACGACCGAAACAAAATCGGTTGCATACTTAGCAACTATACTATTTCGGTCGTAAAACGGTTGCAATATTGTTGACCGGACCAATGTCGGTCACACAATTAAAGACCCAAAAAAAATGGTCAAAAACCGTAGCGACTAAATTATTTCAGTCATAACACGGTTGCAATATTAGTGACCGAGTCAAATTCGGTCGCAAAATTAGTGACTAGAACAAAATCGGTCACAAAAAGTAGCCACTAAACATTTTTTGTCACAAATAGTGACCGAAATTGTTTTGGTCGCAAATACAGTCAGGCATGTTATAAAATAATAATAAAAAAACAAAATAAAAATGAATTTGGTCCCAAAAAGGTTGCATATATAGCAACCGAATTTGTGTCAGTCGCAAATACCGTCACAAAACTTTAAGAAGTAATAAAAAATAAAAATGAAATTACTCGCATAATTTGTCACAAATATAACCTATCAAAACTGTTTTGATCACAAATACAATCGTCAATTAAATAAATAAAAACCACAAATATAGCGGTCGAAATACATTCGCAAATATAGCTATCGGAAATAATGCAGTCACAAATTATAACTAAATTCGGTCACAGACCAGTTGTAAAAATGATTTAAAAAAACATAATAGGGTTTCAAGAAGATAAAATGACCGTAATATGTTATATTTTGAAGCATATGCGTATTATTGTCAAATAGTGTTAATTAGGGTCAATTATAAGCAATTAGGGTCAAAGATTATCAATTAGGGTTAATTAGTATTAATATTGGTCAAATAGAGTCAATATTGTTCAATTAGGGGTAAATTGAGTTATTATTGGTCAAATATGTCCAATGAAGGTTACTTATGGTCGGTTAGCATTGGTATTGATTAATTATGATTAATTAGAGGTCGTAGAGGAAAATACGGGATATTACTGTTAGTTGGGATCAGTTAGGGTCCATTAGTGTCAATTAAGGTCAATATGGGTCAAATAGGAACATTTATGGTTAATTAAAGCCAATTTTGGTTGATGATGGTTAATAATAGTCAACGGTGGTTAATTAGGGATAATTAGTGTCCGTATTGGTCAATTATGATCAACTAGTGTCAATTTGGATTAAAAAAGTTGATCAAAAGCAACTTGGGTCGATTATAGTCCATACAGGTCAGTGATAGTTAATAAGGGTCAATAATGGCTAATGAGGGACAATTAGGGCCGCTTTGTGTCAATCATGATAATTATGGATAATTAGGGTAAATTAGTGTTCATTAGTTGACACTCATCCTACTAAGGCTATCCGTTATGGTTCAAAATTCATCGCTCACGATGGCAAACACCGTCCTCGTACTCGTGTCTTTCCGCTTCAAATATAAATATATAATTGTATTGTATTTAACAACTATTGTTTACTATGAACAATATGACCTACAAGTTAATAATGTGCTTATAGGGTGAGGTTCAAATGCTAACCAATATTTATGTGATAACCATGATAACCACTCTCAAACATAGTGTTACGTATACGTACCAAATAATGTTACACATACGTAAACACTATGTGTCACGTATATGTAACATTATTTGGTATGTATATTTAAGACTTATCATTTCCGTATTTATTTTCAAGATATATGTTCACGATATTTAAATACTTTTTTAAGAATTAAAAGAAAAAATAATTTATAAATTACGTGATTGTTTGATAATGGTTAGCACGGTTATCACATAAAAAGTTTGTTAGCATTTGAACCCTTCCCTGTGCTTATAACGGTGACAAAAAAATATAATTATTTTATAATTGTTTTACTTGATCAGAATTGACATAAAAATAATAATAGAAAGTTCAAAAGTTCATAACCTATAATAAAATTTCTAGAAATAATGAACACATTTAAAAAAAATAAAATACGTTACGGTGTGAGTTGATATACTTTTTTGTTTAAGATATAACTAATTTAAATAAAAAGATTTATAAAAGTTATAGATAAAGGGAATAACTTTTAAATTTTAAAAATAGGAGGATATTGAGGAGTTAATTAATTAAAAAATGTTTTTAAAATAAAAAGTCTCTCATCACGTCTCTCATCCCCTGCTACCTCATTCTTGACGCAAATTGGTTCTTCAATCCAGGATCACACTACTGATTGCCATTGTTGATTGCGGAGTTTCGGTTTCAGGTCCATAATTGCTTCTACATATATTTGTTTACCTTCGATTCATATTAATTACTTGTTTTGCTTTGGCTTTAAATCATCCATTTGCTGCAGTCGATTCATACCAGTTGCTTATTTAATTCATACAATTACTTAGTTGCTTTATTGTGTTACCTGTAATCATGTTGTCTTCTCTTTATTAATAAGTTTGGTGATTCTTATTAAATTGCTTCATTCTCAACTTCCTCATGAACTAAATCAACTTGGTCATTCACAGTATGAATAAATAGGTGTGCTCGTTTGATCCTTGCTACCCACAATTTTGTTTTTTGAATGTAAATTAAATTGATTGAGGCTTCAAAAGATCAAAACATGAAATAGATCAATTTCTAGATAACTCAAAATGGGCGGGTCGGATCGGGTTATGACTAAAATTGTTCGGGTCAAAACAGGTAATGACTAAGTTCTTGTTTTCGAAATATAAGTTTTTGTTTGTGTCGCTCATTTCTGCTTGTTTAATAGTTGTTTCTGTTTATCGTTTTCTCAAAATTGAATCGAGTAATATAGATTTCTGGACCACCGAACAAGCAAAAATAGAACCACTGAATGAGCGAAAGCTTAGTTTATTCAATCTTTTCCCGCTTGTAGGTTTTGGATTAAGGTATGTTTTTAGTTTCATTTAAGCAGAGAGTTAATTTGGTGTTAAATAATATTTGGTCTGAATATGGTTTCTATACAAAAACCCATAAATCTCAAATATTATTCTTTGAATTTATACAAGTAAATAAAATTTCACTATTTAAGGTATTACTTTGCATGACATTATAACCCATATCAGTATATTGGCACCAGAAAAACAAAATAAATAACAAATAATGTGCATTACTATCTGAATTGAATTGTATATACTTAAACACACACTTCCGTTGTAGTTATTGCATTTTTGTAATTTACTGTGTTCTTTTAATGCTTTTTAATTGTTTTGGGTGACTTTAAATTTTAGGACTTACATTGACTTTCTTGAACATGACGTGGTATAATGATAGACAATGGATGTATAAAAAAACTAACGACGATGGATTTGCTAATATGGAATATTCTGAAAATGTGAAATTCTTTTTGGACTTTGCCTATTCTAATGAAACAGTTGTTGATAAAAGGGTGACTAACCATGGTAAGATAGTGTATGACATCAAATGCCCATGTTTTAAATGCCAAAATGTCTTCTACACAAGTAGAGAATCCGTTCACAAACACTTACTTAAAAACGGCTTCATGGATAATTATAAAACATGGCATGCACATGGTGAAACTTCCGTCCATGAAGGACAATATGAAGGACAATCTTCTACGAGAATGGAATTTGATGATGATGATGATGATGGTTATAGACACATGGTGTTGGATAGCATGTATCCATATCCAACTGGACACTCAAATCTAGAGTCACCAACTTTGGAACATGTACCAAATCCCGAAGCGAAGGGATTCTATGACATGTTAAAAGCAGCCGACGAACCTTTGTGGGAGGGGAACAAAGCCACGGATTGTTCAAAGTTAGAGGCCGCCACAGATTTTTTGAACTGGAAATCACTATTCAATGTATCTACTGCGTGTTACAACCATAATATTTCCATGGTTAAAGCATTGTTGCCCGAAGAGAATAAGCTCCCAGAAAGCTTTTATGATACGAAAAAAAGTTTAGAAAAACTTAGTCTTCCTAAAGAACGAATTGATGTTTGTAAAAATCATTGCATGTTATTCTATAAGCAAGACAAGACACTGACACAATGTAAATATTGTGGGGAATCTCGTTACAAGAGTGACATAAATAAAGTATCTAATTTGGTGATGAAGTACATGCCGATTGGTCCAAGACTTAAAAAGTTATATATGTCTACAAAGACCGCTAAGGATATGACTTGGCACCATGACCACAAAACAAAGGACGGAAGCATGGCACATCCAAGTGATGGTAAAGCTTGGAAGCATTTTGACTCGGAGAATCCCAACTTTGCAACTGAGATCCGAAACGTTCGTCTTGGGTTATGCACCGGCGGCTTTAATCCAAATAACTCGAACTCGCATCCTTATTCGTTATGGCCAGTCTTTCTTACAATCTATAATTTTCCTCCTTGGATGAGCTTGAAAGATTCATTTGTTAAGCTAAGTTTAGTTATCCCAGGAAGAAAGAGCCCGGGTCAAAACGTGGATGTGTTTCTAAGACCGTTGATAGACGAGTTGAAACATTTGTATGAGGAAGGCATTGAAGTTTATGATGCTTATCGAAAAGAAAATTTTATAATGAAGGCAATCCTTTTGTGGACGGTTAGTGATTTCCCCGCCTATGCAATGTTGTCCGGTCGGAGTACGCATGGACACTTGGCTTGCCCATATTGTATGGGAGACACGAAAGCCTTTAGATTACATGCTGGGGGCAAACCAAGCTGGTTTGACTGCTACCGGAGATTTTTACCTTCATCACACCCTTTTCGTAGTGATAGAAATGGTTTTCTGGCTAATAAATCTATACCGTCATCATTAAGACCTCCACCTGAGTTAACTAGTTGGCAAATATACAAACAAGTGTTTAACATTCCAACTGTCTACGAAGGTCACTTATATAACCCAAAGAATAAAGATCCAGCTTTCGGTAAAACACATAACTGGGTGAAGAAAAGCATTTTTTGGGAGCTTGAATATTGGCCGTCATTGTTAATCCGACACAACCTTGATGTAATGCACATCGAGAAAAATGTTTTTGAGAATCTATTTCAGACATTAATGGATACTCCCAAAACAAAAGATAATATCAAGGCAAGGATGGATGTAAAAGAGTATTGCAATCGACCATTGTTGCATACTTGGATGAAGAACAATAATAAATATATGAAACCAAAAGCATCATACACCTTAACCAAACCGGAGGTAAATGAAGTATGTAAATGGTTGAAAAATGTCAAATTTCCAGATGGATATGCTTCAAATATAGGGGGGTGTGTAAATGAGAAAGATGGTACCTTTTACAGCTTTAAAAGTCATGATTGTCATGTCTTCATGCAACGGCTGCTGCCTATTGTCTTGAGAGGAATGCTTCCGAAACAAATATTTGAACCAATAATAGAGCTATGCACATTCTTTCGTTTAATATGCTCTAAGGTTTTACATATTGAAGATTTACAAAAGTTGCAAAAAAGTATCGTTGTAACAATTTGCAAGTTAGAAAAAATCTTCCCGCCTAGATTTTTTGACTCAATGGAACACCTTGTCATACATTTGACTAATGAAGCTATTCTTGGTGGTCCGGTGCAGTTCAGGTGGATGTATGTTTATGAGAGGTAATGGTTTTAATTTGACGAATTATTATTTTATCATTTAAATGTTATATAAATAGTAACACCTTATCTAAACTTTAGGAAATTGGGTCGTTTAAAAAGGACGATTAGAAACAAAGCAAGGGTTGAAGGATCCATTGTTGAGTCATATCTCGTTGATGAACTTTCTAACTATTGCTCACTTTATCTTGACCTGACACTAAAGATGGGGCTGAACCGCGAGCCTCGCAATTTTGCCCCTAACATTCCTTGTTCTTTGAATACCGATTCTAGGTTAAGTATAATTAAACATCCGTCTCGAAGACTATTTGAAAAGGGTGGAAAGACTATAGTTCTTACAGATGAAGACAGACACAAGGCTCATACGTATATATTGCTTAATTGTCAAGAGCTTCGTGATTCTATTTGGTTATTTGATGAAGAATTGAGAGCTTCATTCCCAAACTATGACCAAGAAACGCTTGATAAAAAGAAAGATGTGGAATTTGCTCGGTGGCTACAAACTTACGTAAGCATAACACTGTAACAATTTTACATCCTAATAATGTAGTTTCATTGCTAACGTGATAACACACTTTTATGAATGTAGGTTTTGAATGGCCCAGAGAATGCACATTTGAAAGATATAGCACAAGGGCCTCTCACTTATGTTCAATCACACAAAGGCTATTTGATAAATGGTTACAAGTTCCATACACAAACAGCCTACCATGGGCGGTGTGTGCGTGAAAGGGGCTTTCTATAATGAATATGAAAGCGACTACTATGGAATAATAGATGAGATCCTAGAGTTAGAATATCATAGCAACTTAGGACATTGTGTGGTCGTTTTGTTCAAATGTACTTGGTTTGACCCTGTTAACGGTGTAAGGGTTAATCGGAGAACTAATATGGTTGATGTTAAACCCAAGGCAACAGGATGTGTTGATGACCCATTTATTCTAGCATCCCAAGCACACCAAGTGTATTATACACCATACCCTTCAAAAGAAAAAGGATTAAAAGATTGGTGGGCTGTTGTTAAGACAACGCCGAGGGGAGTTTATGAACTAGCTGAAGATGCCAGTGTCATTGGTGATGATGATAATGAAGACGCGGAGCAATTCTTTCAAGAGAATGAAAGGTTAGTATGTACAGCTACGGAGGATTTGCTCCCTGTTAATCATGTACAACCAGGGGTAATAGAAGAAGTCGACGATGTAAATGATGATGATCACGAAGAAGTCAACGAAGTAAATGGTGATGATCATGAAGAAGTTGAGTTTGAAGATATTGATTCAGACGATGACAATGAGTAATTTGAAGATGAAGATTCATACTAGTTAGTTTGTTATTTAACATATCACCGGTTTGCTTGTTTTTTTTTAAATTGTTTTTGCATATGACTATATTTGTTACTAATTTTTGTATTAAACAATTCTTCTACATAATAATGATTTTTTTGTAGACATTATGGCACGTGGTTCAACAAGTGGTAGTAGAGAGGGTTTTGGAGGTAGTGATCATGATAATTGCAACACCGGTGGACGATTACATTCAGATGCATATGAGACACCGCTTGAACATGAGAGTAGTGATGATGACGAGTCAACTGTTGGCCGACGGGGACCGGTTGCCCCTACACCACTGCCTGAACCAAGAAATCGCGAGTGGATTTGGATTATCCATAATCAGTAAGTACACACACACACACATATATATATATATATTATGGTTTTTTATGTAGATACAAGTAATGTTGATTGCTTTGCATTTTTTTCCATTTTGTAGATTTAGCAATCAGAACAATGCTACTAGGACTATTGGAGAAATTTTGCAAGCTATGTGGTCTCATCCTTGGCAAAGTTGGAAAGATGTTTCTAAAGAGGATGGCGATAGGATGTTTGAGCGTTTCAATGTTCGTACTTACTAGAATTTATGTATAACATTGTCTATAACTTAATAAACTATATAATCATTACTAAAAAGAGATTTTTGTAGGGATACTATCAATGGGAAAGTGAGTGGAATGTCCAAGTTCGATCTTGCTGGGAGAAGTTTCAAAAGAGAAAATTTAAGAATTTATTGAGTAGGGCTCGGGATAATGCTAAGATCGCTGCGAGTAAGGCAGGGGTAGAAGTTGGAGACGATTTATCTGTGATTATTCCATATAAGCCACGGTGGATGAGGACTGAGTTTTGGGAGCCACTAGTTCAAATTTGGAATACACCCGAGTGGAAAGCAAAGTCTGCTACAAACACCAGTAATAGAGGAAAATCAACCGGAGGCAAACATACCCTCGGCTCACAAACCTATGTTACACTTAAACTAAAAGTGGTAAGAAATGTTAATTTGTCTTTTTTTTTAATTAAGCATAGAATGTTAATATTATTTTCAAATACAACTTTTGTAGGATAAAGAACTTGGACGCCTTGCTACGGTAGATGAAATTTGGATGCAGTCACATGGGAAGAAAGGGTCAAGACCTTTAGATAAATTGCTAAGGTGTAGAGGAGGCGAGGGTGCAGTGGCTGACGGTTTGGATGAGATCGATCTACAAAGCAATGTTGAATGGGTTGACTCTAGGGCTGAGGAATCTCTTGTAAGTTTCTTTACTTTTAAAATGTACAGTGTTACTAATTAACTATTAAATGTTATAAGTATGAAAATTTATTTTGATCTTGTATATCATAGAAATCATATCAAGAATTTATCAAGGAGAAGTATGGAGATGACAATAGCAAACGCCCACTGTTTGACCAAGACTCATGGATAGAAGCTTTTGGGAACAAGAAAAAGGGTAGATTGTATGGGTTTAATGATATCAGTGATCCGCATTTCTTGATGACCGGTAAACCGTCAATGCCGATTACTGGTAGTTCGTCTTCACATGCAAAAAATGAAGAGGTATGTTTTTTTTCTTATAATTTTAGTCAAAACTTCCATATATTGAAATGATATAATTGGTCAAAACGACTATTACTGGGTCATTTGGTTGTAACCGACCATAATAAGTATTAATCGGTCATATTTGATAGTCCTAGTTTTTTTTATTGTAATGGGTCATAATAGGTACGAATGCCTTACATTGATTCTAATGGGTTATAATGAATAGTTTGGTTTTAATGTGTTATATTAATTATAGGTTCAACGGTTGAATGAGAAAATAGCACAACTGCAACAAGAGAAAGAAACAGAAAGACTTGAGAAAGAAAAAGAAATAGAAGAAAAACTCACAATGATTGGGCAAATTGAAGAAAATAGAATTGCAAATGCTGAAATGAAAGAGGCAAACACCGAAATGAAGAAACAAATTGAATTTCTTTTGAAGAACATACCAAAAAATTTCTCAAATAGTTAGGCATGTGTTTTTGTTTTGTTGAGCATAGTCAATTCAGATATTTTTTCCGTGCCTATGTTTGAATGTTTCTGCACCTATCGTTAGATACTTCGATCGAGTTAGTTTTGAATGTTTAAATGTTTTTATCATTTGGTACAATTTTATGAATTTCGTTATTTAATTTTGGGTATTTTTATTTTATAAATAATAGAAATTCGAAGAAAAAAAATCATATTTTTTTTACCAAAACGGTGGTTGCGAGGTTGGTCGCAAATTTGAGACGAAACTTGGTTACTAAATCGGTCTCTAAACCGGTCACAAAAAAATTGGTCGTCAAATATTTGGGTCACAAGTCACTCATAACTTTGGTCGCTAACACGTCAGTCGCGACAGTGGTCGCAAAAAGGTTTGTTTGCAAACAATTTCATTCGCTAACATTTTGGTCGCAAAATTCGTCGCAAAAAGTTTCAGTCGCAACTTCCGTCGCTAAGGTTCGGTAACAAAGTCGGTCACAAAATCGGTCGCAAAACGTTCGGTCACAAAAATCGGTTGCAAAAGGTTCGGTCACAAACTCGGTCGCAAAAAAGAGCTTGGTCACAAAATTGGTCGCAAAAAGTTCGGTCACAATATCAGTCGCAAAAGGAGTCTGGTCGCAAAATCGGTCACTAAATTTGCAGCGGGCATTCCCGTCGCAGTATCGGTCGCAATTTTATTTCGGTCGCAAAAAATGGTCGCAAACGTGATTAGCGACGGAGGTTTAACCGACCACCAAAACTGGTCACAAAACGGTCGCAAAAAGGCATTCGCGACCGTTTTCCGACCGTTTTGACAGTCGCAAATGGTCGTTTTTGTTGTAGTGTTTATTTTATCTTACATGTATGTCTGGATTTACATCTCTTTTTGCAACAAATTATATTGTTTATATAATGAAATCGTGTCATTATATAAAAGATATAAATTTATAAAAGAACGAGTTTTTTTTATAAAATGTTACAATGTATTACACACGGATGATATAAATTTTATTTAAATGGGTATATAGAAGCATGCTCACTTTTTGTGTGTGTGGTGGGTGGGGGTATATGGGGAAGGTTTTTCCAACAGATCAATGGTGAAGGTTTGTTTAAGAGTTTAAAAATGTATTTATTCATGTTTCTCTTGCAAAAAAAAAACTTATATGCAAAAACACATTGATACGTGACTTTATAACCCAACCAACTATTGACTTCATGATATCAGAGAGGTGTTTAATTCAAATATCTTGATACAACACTTATAATCAAACCTTTATGTCAAACCAACCCAAATCCCTCAACTCGACCATGTCAATAGCACACCAATGAGAGTGGTTGTATCGTCTACAAGGTCCTCCATCGCTTGGGATCTCGAACCCAGTTGCCCAATTTAGCTTAAATTCCTGATGTATTGTTAGAAAACCGGGTTTGTATATACTGGAAATATAATGGATACTCTGATAATCGTAGATATTCACTTTCAAATTGGATTATTTTCGTGTATATGAGTGTTAATTAAATCAGATAAGAATAAGAGATTCAAAGAACGAAAAATTATAATTTGTTAGCAAATTTTTGTATGTTCTACAATGACCAAATTTGCATTTATATAAGGAGTAATCAGAGGCAAGGAAGCGTCATGACGATTATTGGTTGAAAACCGTTACAACCGTCAGTTATTAACTGCTAAGTTATTCTACTCCGGGGAGCCAAAGTTACTCCTTTCATACGGCTCTCCCTACTCCTTCTAGTCCGATACGAGGGTTACCCCTACAACGCCTAACTAGTTCAACTTCTTTGATGTTGCATACGAAAGGGCAAAACCCTAGGGATTCCATGAAATCTTTTAGAAAAATAAAATCAAAACAAGAATTTCAAAAGAAAAAAAGCATTTTTTTTCACAACTTCACTATGAAGGTAATGAACTTATACCGTGAAGGTTTTACAAGCCTTTAATTACGATGCTACCTTCAAATCGAAGAATTCATGAATTTTATGTCACACCCCAACCGACGGCGGATTATACGTCGGGGCGGACGCGGTTGTTCAATAGCACAAGGTTGACTATTAAAGTTTAAATAGTTTTATTAAATAACTTCAAGGTTCCAATACAAGGAATAAATCAAATACATAGCAAGAATACAAGTCTAATTGATTAAGCATTATAGGTCCAAGCATCCTATGTGATCACGATAAAGTCTCATGTTGTAGAACCTGAAACATGTGAAAGAATCTGTCAACTACAAAATAGTTGGTGAGATACAAAGGTTTTGACACAGTTTAACAAGGATTTGAAAAGAATTACAATTCACTATGATATATGCATTCTATAATGTAAGTATGATAAATAAGTATCTTAAACATTGTGCACTTCAACCCTCCAACCAAGTTTAGGCATAACCCGCAGGTTACCCTTATAAGTCTCAAGTTTAAAGTTTAATTCAGTAACAATCACCAAGGGCTCCCCCCGAAGGGTCAATCAATCAAGGTGGATTGGTCAAATGCAATAGATCTATCATTGTTACTATAGGCTTGATCAAAGTTAATGAATGTGCTAGTTTTAAGTTTAATCTAAGCATACAAGTCTCAAGTTTAACATAAGAATAAGCATCTAGTCATAGTTGTACAAGAATTGCATAAGCTTAATGTTTTTAAACATGTTTCACCCCAAAAGTATAGAAAGGAAAAAGGGGCTAAGTATACTCACTTGGATTTGGATGAAGAGTATCCGACAAGAGTAGGTGTTTGCAAGAATTGGAGAGGGAGAATATCCTCACAATAGGCCTAAGAATATAAGTCTAAAGTTTCAAGTTTACTTCTATATGTCTAAGCCAAAGGATCTAGGATTTCAAGATTGACTAGGGTTCCAAATGGGAGACGGGAATGATTGTGTTTCATAAAGTTTGAATCAAGTTTCAAATGAGGTTTTGAATGCATAATGCAAGACTTGAATACCAAAGTTTAGTAAGTTTATAGTTTAAAACAATTATCTAATGGTTAAATAATTATCAAGGGTAGATAATAATTATTTAGAGGGTAACTGATTTCTAAAAGTAAGTGATAATTATTTAAAGAATAAATGATAATAATAACTATTCCAAGATTAAAATAGTTATTAGGAATAAATAATTTTCACTTAAAGGGTATATAATTGTCAAGGATAAACAATTATTTACAAAAAGAACTTGTTTATGTTAGCAATATAAATCAATAATGATTTGTTTAAGTATTAAACATTTTCTTTACACACTAAAGTGAAATAAATAATAAGTATTTATAAGTGTGTAAAATGTTTAAATAGAATTTCTCATAAAGTTTATATTTTTAAATATAAGTTTATAAATGATTAAGAAATAAATAAAGTATAATTATTTCTCTTTTTCAAATTTGTATATTGATTATAAGTCTTTAAAGTTTAAATAAAATTTTAGTTTATAATGTTTCCTTCAAATGGTAAGTTTATAAGTGTAAGTATTTAATTTAAAGTTTATGTTTTAAAAGTATAAATTTATAAATGTTTTAAAGTCTTTATAAAGTTCATAGGTTTACAAGAGTTTAGAAAATAATTAAAGCATATTTATTTTCTCACGTTTTATATAAACAATAGGTTTATGTTTATATAAATTTTATAAAGTGTGTAAATTTATAAATAAATTTTATAAACTTTTCTGAGTTTGGGTCGTTTATAAGTTAAATTAATGATTTGGATAAAAGAATCCTTTTTAATTTAGAATATAAATAATAACTTATGTGAAATTATGAGTTTTATAAAGGTTTTAAAAGTATTTTTATAGATTTTATGGATTTAAAACCAAAATTAAAGATTTAATTAATTATAGGTTTAACTAAGTTTTATTTAATTAAAAATGTTCCCGAATGTAAAAGTGTAAATAAAAACCGGATTTAAGTTTACAAAAGTTTTATATATTTTATAAAAATAAGTAGAAGTATAAAAACCGGATGAAAAGTATAAAAAAAATTGGAATAACAAAACTGGGGGCTGACCGGATCGAACTCGGGTCACTGCCCGGGTGCCTAACACACACTCGCACACCAACTAGCCCGACTACGGGTTCGTTGGTTTATAACACAGAAAATAAATTTTTTTAAACAGTTTCTCAAATCGACCCAAATCCCATATGAACCCTAGGTTTCTAATCCCGTAATTACACATCGAATTGCCCTATGTTATTGGAAGTAAACAGAGGGCTTTCGATCTATGGGTTGTAACGATCGTAATGGGCACAAGAATTACCTGAATCGGTGTTGATTTGAGTGAGAGCGGCCTGGGCTTGAAGTCGACTGTCGAGAGACTGAATTCGACGATGCAGCTTCTAGTTGAAGAAATTGAGAGTAATGGGAGTATCAGTGGTGTATCGTTGATGTGTAGCAACTGGTATTTATAACCGGTTTCGCGATTTAAAGCCGAATTAGGTGGGAAGTTCGCGAACGGCTCCATCGAATTAATTTGCGGCTCACGCGGCGCTAGGCTCGAAATTTGGCATTGATGGATGTTGGGTTTCGGTCGCATGCGGGAGGCGAACCCGAGGTTCAACGAATCCGGACGGAAGATCGTGATTTCACGAAAATAGGGGAGGAAGCGGGGTGTGGCGGCTTTCGAACCTGAGACCGAATTCGGTTCTGGAGGTTTGGGGAAAACACGCAACATGTCCTGTAGTTCCACTGGTTTATTATTTTGTTTATAAACTTAAGTTTTAGTTTAAACCAAGTTTGGAAAATGGCAGTTTAGTCCCTGGACTTTTGTAAAATAAATAAAACGGATTCATTTATAAAATCTAATAAGCCTCATTATTTTATATTTATTGTCGTTATTATATATATATATATATATATATTTTATATTTATATTGTTTATCAATTCACAAAGTTTTAAGAATCCATTTATATATATATATATATATTTTCAATTAAGCATCACATATATATGTATATATATATTCATGTGTAAATTAATTTAATATTTGCCGTCTTACGGAAAATAGTTTCTAGCACGAAATCGACTTTTAATAATACGTCGGAATATCTCGGATATTACATTTTATAAGACGTACTTTTACATCATCTCATGTTTACTAAAATCGGTTGTAAAATGGATTTTCTAGAAGTGTGTAAAACGAGCTGTGAAAATTAGGGGTGAGCACTTAACGGGTATTACCCGGCAAACCCGTCAAACTCGTTGGAACCGACCCATGAGGAACCGTGAAAGCTAAGTACGGTACAGTAAACGGGTCTATGATTTAGCCTTAAAAGGGTAAGGGTCGGATACGGGTCTAGAACCGAAGATAACCCGTAGACCCGTTAAACCCACCAACTTTTAAAAAGTAAAAAATTTCTAAAATATTTAGTGTAGATCAATATGTAAATATGTGATTTATTTATTAAATTTAAAAGATATGAGAATCAAGAATAAATTCAAAAAATGATTTTTCATTTTTTAATCATATCCATGTGATCTTTATTATTAATCGTTATTTTTTTAGATCTTTTTTGAGTAAATAGAGTCCATGAAATTGAATGAAGATTGAGAAAATAATAATTTTGAAGATCAAAGAAAGCTTGAAGAATCTGACGTTTATTTAATTTGAAACATATTTATTTTTGAAACCGTACAATTTATTTGGTTTTAAATACTATTTGTTTGTTTTTGAATCATGGATGCTATTTTAAACACTGTTTGTTTGTTTTTTGAATAATCCTAATTGCTTTTGAATGATTTGTTATTGAATTAACACATTAGAAATTTTGATAATCACATTCGTTAACTATACGAGTTCATTTTCACAAAACTCGCGAACCCTTACCCGGTTACCCGTGGACTCTTAACCGACCCTTTTAACTACTATACGGGTCACAGGTATGTATTTGGTCATCAAAAAGGTAGGGCTTGCATAACATGTCAGACACGACACGATAAGACACGATGACCTGTTGTGCTCGACACGATGACCTGTTGTGCTCAACACGAACACGATACAAAAACTAATCGTGTCATTTTTTCCAAACACGAACTGTTTATAAACAGGTTACCTGTTTACAAACCTATTTAAATATAACATATGTAATAAAAGAAAAAAAATGTCAAAACTTAATAAAATTTTAAAAATTTCAATCATAACATCCATTAACATACTAAATTCAAAACCTTTTTAAAACAAAGACCCATAAAACCGAAACTAATTAATGGAATTGACCTAGAATCTAGACGCAAATAGTATGTTAGGTATTAACATGTCCCTAACGGGTCTTAACAGGTTAACATGTCTTTAACATGTTAAGACACGAATTTAACATGTCACTAACGTGTCGACCTGTTTAAGACACGAAACCTGTTAAGGTCAAACATGGGACATGTTAAATACGTGTCGTGTCTTGTTAACATGTCCGTGTCAAAAATTGTCAGCCCTACAAAAGGGTACGAGTATACCCGTACAAGTCAGGTATACCTGTTTGCACACCCCTTGTAATATTCGAGAATTTCCGTCATATTTTTCCTAATCCTTGCACGTATAAAAAATTTAAGTCTTGGAAACTTGTTTAAAATCTATTTTTTATTTATAAACATTAATTTGTTTGATAAATATATACATTTGGGGTACGCATACATATATATATATATGTGTGGATGTAAGATTTATATAAAAATATATATATAAATACATGTATGTTAAACTTTCTTTAAAAACTTTATAAAGTTTACAATTATCATTATTATAAATAACATAATAAACTTATTTTTATCTTGAGACTTATTAACTAATGAATTATATTATAAAATTATAAAATAATAAAACTTTTGAAACTTTAAAGAGATTTATAAAAGTAAAACATATTTATTTTTATAAAAAGTCCAGGGACCGAAACAGTCAAATCCTGAAACTTGTTTCAAACTCAAACTTATGTTTTAACATGAAATGACAAAACTCACAAACCTCGGGGACCTGTTCTGTAATAATCCCAAACCCAGAAACAGGAAAGCGAACATGAGTTCGACTCCCGCTAGCACCGGTTTTGAGCTCGATTTAGCCAAAACGCGGAGTTTGTCCATATTCGACGAACCTCGATACTTGCCTGAGGCGTGCGATCGAAACCCAACGTCTTTAATGCTATAGCACGGCCCGAGACACGCATAAATCCGAATTCAAAGCCGTCGGCTTCAACCACCACCTCCTCAACCGTTCACGCATTGAATGCCAAATTGGCTATAAATATCGACCCCTACACCTCATAAGCATCATCCCGAAACTATCTAAACCTTCAATTCAGTCGTTCATCACCTGCATTGCCGTTTGAAAGATCGCGACAGCCGACGAGCCACCACAGCCCGTTCTCACTCGTTTCGATATCATTTTAGGTAAATCAAATGGTCATTCTCTTCGTAATCATGTGTAGATCGAAAGCCCTCTGTTTAATTCCATTAACAGAGGGCAAATCGATGTGTAATTGGGAGAAATCGATTCTAGGGTTCTTGAGCAAATTAGGGACGATTTGGGAATAAACTTATCTATTTGATTTTCCTATATTAAACCACCGAGACCCGTCACTACAAAAAAAGTGACTATTAGCGACTAAAGTCTCGGGGACTGATTTATCAGTCTCAAATAAGTAGTATCTGAGACTGATTTATCAGTTGCTAAAAGTATTTGAGACTAATTTTTACTCAACATGTTTTACAACTAATAATCAGTCGTTAATACTTAGGCCCATTATTTGAGACTAAATTTCAGTCGTAAATATGTGTGTGTCGTAATTTTTTTGGAGGGAAACTTATTGGGTACTGAATTTCAGTCCCAAATATATTACCTGTATAATGAGTAATGACGCAAATGTGTTAGAGACTAATCTTCAGTCTCTAATATAGAGGGAATGTATTAGGGACTAATAATCAGTATCCATTGCCTTTTGGTATAGGAAATGCTTAGTGACTAATTTTTAGTCTCCAATTATGTTAGACAAATTCTACCATTTGATTAGAGGTATCGGGGCTGAAAATTAGTGTCAAAGATCTTTTTTCGTAACCTTATTCGGAATTGATATTTAGTCTCTGGCGTGTTATACGGACAAAAGAACTAGAGACTGATATTCAGTCACCAAAAATATAAATATGTTCACAAATTTAAAGGAAATATATTATAGAGTTAAAATCAGTCCTCACTATTCTTGAAACAAACAATATCGGGGACTAAGATTAGAGACTGATATTTTTAAAGTATTAATATTCAACAAAAAGATTAAAATGTATAGTTTTCTGTTTTTAAAGAATTAATATTCAACAAAAAAGATTAAAAATGTATAGTTTTCGGTTTAAAACGTCGTGTTCATATCAACCCGTAAATTACATGTCATGTATAGGTTCATCACTACTAGAAAATAAAGCTTTAATGACACGCGAACTAACACACACTGTATGTGTCATCGTTTAAATGTCGTAATAGAAAAATAAAAACACACGGAATACACATTGTGTGTCATCTTTTAATGGTCATTTTATAAAATTTCAACACCCCGCCCATTATTCCTTTCTCGGGGGCGATGTCTCAAAATCGAATAAGACCTAGGGTTTCTTCTCTTTCAACTTAATCCTTTCTCGCGCTCCTACCTCCCAGTCGTCCCGACTCCCCCTTCCGGCGAACATCCAGGCGACATGAGCGGCGATAGGGTTGCTGACCGGTAGGAAACAGAGAAGATGAAGACGATGACCGGTGGCGGTTATGAGGGACAGAGAAGATCAAGATTTATAGGCGGATGAACGGATCTAGCGCTAGGGTTCCGTCGTGGCCTCGGCAGAGGCGGATCTTACTGTAAGCACAACAGATTTCAGATTATCTCACATTAAGTCACGATTTTGAGTTACTTCTCACGGTCATACACCGTATCTTAGATTGATAGATTTTGATTTTGAATTTGTGAGTTACTAAATTTCTCAATTCTCATTTCTTTCTTTTTTTCAGTTCTTAATTCTCATTTCTTGCTTTCTATTTGACTGAAACAAACTAGATTTCATATTCTAGGATTGTATGAAATTGTAAGAAAATTAGTGATGATGGTTTAGTGTTGTAATGTTAGTGTAACAAATTAGGTTTCAGTTTCTTGGCATTCAATGTAATTAAGTTATAGATTTGTATGAATAATTTACTTTTTAGTAGTTCATCATAAATTTGGTTTTACCTAACTACATTCTCCAATTTCTGATGTGTTGGTATGAATTCTGAGGCAAATTTGACATCCAATAGTTATAAACACAGACACATGTTTGCTGATGGAATTTAATAATTAGGTCACAGTTTGGACTTAAAGATGCTTGTTGATATGAATTCTTGGCATTCAATATAATTGAGTTATAAACACAAACACATGTTTGTTGATATGAATTCTTGGCATTCAATGTAATTGAATTAGAGATTTGTATGTACACCTTCATATTGCAGGTACATTAAAGCAAAAGGAGGAAAGCCAAAAAAAATAGCGCAATCTTCGCGAAAGAGGAAAGCTGTCGTTTTTACATCTGATACTCCAGGTACATTAAAGCAAAAAGAATGTGAGATTTTTTTGCACATATAACTTACACCTTATTTAACTGAACCTGAATCCTGCAGTTTCAATTATTTTATTTAACTGAACCTAAATTCGTGCTTCTAACTCAATCCTGCAGCTTTATTCTTGTCTGCCAATGCTCCATTGTTGTTTCCTGATTTTAGCCTTGTGTGGCTGCATCTACAATGGTAAAAACTCAACTTGCTGTTTAAGTTTAAGGTTTAGTAATTTAGTCCACTTTGGTAATACTTAACTTGTTGTTTAAGTTTCAAAAGTCAAAGCATTTTTCCAAATGGTAGAGTTAATCAAAAGTGAAACATATAGTATTGCTTCCTGCCTATCACTGAACTTGCTGCTAATTTGCTATTTGCTAGTGTAATTTGTTAGAGTTGCATTAGACTATTTTGTCGAGAAACATGTTTACAATTGCATTTGAGAGACTTGCAACTATAGGGCTTAAAACAATCAAATTTGGAACAGGGCCAAAAGATCAGATTTAGTTGATAAGTTGTCATAAACTCTTCCCAAAACCTGGTGTTGAGTTCTGTTTACTCAGCATAATGACTTGGTGTGTTGTCTCATTTGATGAAACAAATAGCACTCACCGTCAGGTTGGTTTTCAGCTGTAATAAATCATGTCTAGGTTATAAAAATAGAATAAATTGGTAGCTATATTAAACTTCAATCTTGTATGTGTTTATATAAAGTTTTTGTCTGTAGGACTGTTGGCAAGAGGATTAAAAGTGCACTACTGTGGGTGGTAACTACAACCATCGTTTGTGGTTTGGTGCTCAGCATTTTATACGGTTAGTGTTCTCACTTATCAAATGTATTCGTGTTAGAAACATTTTTTTGCTATCATCAACTGCAAGTATAACTTGTTTTAGTCAATTGGGAGGCAAGTAGGTATTATGTGCACTACAGAAAATCATTAGCTTACACAGGTTTATGAAAATCATTAGATTACTGTCGCGGTGATATTAGACGATAAGGACATGATGCTTGAGTTAGCATCATGTGTTATTTGATCTCAAATGTCTTGGAAATAATGCAATTTCTAAGAGAAACAAAGTCTTTTCTTTCAGGGGTTAGCAACGTAAGATATGATTTATGACAACTAATCAGTTTCACACCCATTGGAGGGTTAGCTGTGTTTTATTTTTTTTTTTGCTTTAAACTCATACTTGCTTTAAACAAACATTTGATAATTATTTGTTTATATTTTTTTTCTTAGGTTGGGGGAATGAAAGATGAATACACCGATGTTAATATTGATGGAGTTCGTGAAAAATGGTCGAATTTTGTATCAAACTTCATTTTTCGGTGAAACTTTGTATTGACATTACGTTGAATTTGTACTCGACTTTTGATACTTTAAAATGTTTGTTTATATTTTATGAAATGGATTGTGTTTGTCATGTGTATTTTATTTTGTATTACGAAATGTTTATTACTATTTTATGATATTAATGTGAAAAACTAGAAATTAGTAGTTCTATAAAAAAAATTATTTTTTTAAACAATTTTAACCATGACACACATTTATGATTTGATATGGAATCATGAATCTAACGAAACATATTAGGGATAATGTAGACATTTATTAAGGACTGAGTTTCAATCCCTAAAATTACACATTAGGGATTGAAATATCTTATTATCTGAGACTGATTTTCAGTAACTAATTAAATATATTGGGGACTGAAATAACGTGGTATTCGGGAAACAAATTAAGGATTGATTTTTTGTATCAGAGACTAAATATTAGTCCCTGTTGGTGACATACAATGGGGACTGATTTTCAGTTACTAACCTAACTATTTAAGACTAAGTATTCGTCACTGACTGGGGACTGACGCAATCAGTCTCTGATAACCATTAAGTACTGATACGAGGGTATTAGCGACTAAAATTTTAGTCCCAAATACCCTTCTTTTTTGTAGTGCGTAGGCGGGGTGGTTAGCGTGTGCGTGTGTGTCTCGACCCGGTCAATGACCCGGGTTCGAGCCTGGGTAACCCCAGTTTTCGGTTTTTCATTTATTTTTATGCTTTTACTCAATGTTAAAATATCTAATAATTTTTATAAATCATATTAAACTGTGATAATTATAAAAATGAATTTTTATTACACTTTTATATTCCCGAACCATTTTAATTAATTTAAACTTAGTTAAAACTTATAATATTTAATACTTTAAAAACAATTTTAAATACATAAAAACTATAGAAGTGCTTCTAAACTTTTATAAAAGTTATATCTACACCGAAACTATATATATAAATTAGTAAACTTAATTTTTGATTTCAAAATTTAAAAGATTTAATAAGAAACTTTAAACCTTTGCAAACTTGTACACTTTAAAGACTTATAAATTAAAATATAAAACTTTATAAGAAATGCAATTTGAGATTTTATTAAACTTATAACTATACTTAAACTTATGAAAACCTTTTGTTACATTATTTTTAACTACAAGTAAATTCAATCAATACTAATTACTTGGATACTTTAATCATAAATGGTTTATAGTTATTATTTTCAATTAAATAATTATTTATCCTTGATAAATATTTTATTCTAATAGTTATTAACCCGTAACCACTATTTAGTCTTTAAAAAGATTATTATTAATCTTTGAATATTATTTAACCGCTAGATAATTATTATCCTTTGATAAATTAATTATCCTTTAAATAATTATTATATCATTAATAATTATCTAGTCTTACACTTAGTTTATTTATAAATACCTAGAAAACTTTATTACTTATCTTTGTGGGACTTTTTAATAATTGTTCTAAACAAATAAACTTATTATACTTTGACATCATTCATTCAAAACTTTTGTTTTAAACTTATTTTAAGCTTTATAAACGCAATCAATCCCATCCCATATTTGGAATCCTAGTCGAATCCCGAAATCTTAGAATTCTTGTCTAAGTCTTATAGAATCGTACATGAAACTTTAGACTTATATTCTTAGGCTTATTGTGAGGATATTCTCCCTCAAAGTCTTGCAAACTTACTCTTATCGGATACTCTTCGTCAAACCAAGTGAGTATACTTAGCCCCTTTTTCCTTTCTATGCTTTTAGGGTGAAAATGTTCAAAATTCTTAAACTTATGCAATTCTTGTACAACTATGACTATGTGTTTATTCTTAATGTTAAACTTGAGACTTGTATGCTTAGATTAAACTTAAAACTAGCACATTCATTAGCTTTGATCAAGCCGATAGTAACAATGATAGATCTATTGCATTTGACCAATCCACATTGATTGATTGACCCCTTCGGGGGGGAGCCCTTGGTGTTTGTTACTACATTAAACTTTAAACTTGAGACTTATAAGGGTAACCTTCGAAATAGCATCTAGAATGAAAACCGCACGTTTTGATCAAAGAAAATTGTAAGATTGACATGATCGGGTTTGCATGCAAGAACTTCGGATTTTTGGTCCAATAACTAGGTACTGCGTACTTACCAAGTGCGCAGAAGGAAGTCCTTGCGTACTTACCAAGTACGCAGGAGGAAGTCCCTGCGTACTTACCAAATACGCAGGAGGAAGACTCCTGCGCACTTGCCAAGTGCGCATGAGCAAGTCCCTGCGCACTTACTAAGTGCGCAGGCAACAGACAGCAGGCAGCAGGTTGGTTAAGTAAAAGTCAGTAAGTTTAGAATGATTAAACCATTAGAGTCGGGGTTGGGTCTAATGTGTATTTAACTACCTAATCCAGATCGGAAGTGACGTTGTTGGACCTTTGTTTAGGACAACCTAGAGTAGCTCATCAGGTGAGTTCTATGTGCCCCCTTCTATGTTATGTGCAAACCTTATTAAATGTTTTGGGGCTGAAATGTATACACTAAATGAATAAATGATAAGAATGCTAATGTGATCATACGTGATGTATTAGTATATATTTTGTATATATAAGAGAATGAATTATGAACAAAGGACGAAACGTATGTTTACAAAGAATGAAGGAAAGAATGGCATAACGTAAATAAACGAAATCTCGCTTTATAATTATTTATATTGCATGTTATGAATGTAAGTATACGTTATGGATGGAAATGAAGCTAACGGCTACTACGGTAGACGGACGACCACTTGACCATTATGCAGCCAGAAACAGTAAGTCTAGAAAGGTAGACTAAATAAAGGTCACTACGGTGGAGTAAGTCGCTAAGTCAATAATTCGGCTGTATAATTAGTTCAAGTGGGAAACGGATGCCTTATGGCAGACGGGCGATTATGTCGGACGGCCGAAGGGTAGCCGGACCTAAAGTTATGTCGGACGGCCGAGGGGTGGCCGGACCTAAAGTTATGTCGGACGGCCGAGGGGTGGCCGGACCTAAAGTTAAGGCGGACGGTTTCTAGGACCGGACGAGTAAAAGGGCTACGACGGTAGCTCAAGGGCGTATATCTTTGTGATATACGTAGTAAATGACGGGTTGATCACCCTTAAGTGTATGACCCATGAATGTAAAGAAAAGAAAAGGGTGAATGCATATATATATATATATGTAATCACAAAAATAAAGAAAAGAAAGATGAAAGAAAAGCAAAAGTTATGAATACGTATTTATATGAATGACTTTATAATAATGCATACTTATAAAGTAAAGATAAGAATGTTTATATCTAATCGCATTAAACCAGAACTCACCAGCGTTAGCTGACTTTTAGTATAAATTTCAGGTAAAGGAAGGAAATGTCGTGCGGTGGCGTGAAGGTTACCCGGCACGAGACTGACATCCCACTTTTAATTATGTTAAGACAATGTTATGTTTCAATTTGTAAAGACTTCCGCTGTTATGTCATGTAATTTGAATGATGTTTGCTTCCGCTACTTCTGAATGTTTTAAATTAAGTTCAGTATTTATGACTATGTTTATGAGTAAATCCAACACGTGAGGTCACCCGGGAAAGGAGCCTTACAGTCGGGGTGTGACAGATTGGTATCAGAGCCTTGGTTATAGGGAATTAGGTTATTAGACACATGACCTAGACTATAACTTAGGAGACCCAAACATGAGTTATCTCATGTCCCTTACTAGGAACTTTTTCCTTATTCTATCCTTAATTCTTATACGTGAACGCTTGGAGATTCTACGTTCTTACTTACCTACGTGCTACGAGAGGCTACTACATCGAGGACACGTTCTTAGGCTTTAAGTCTAATCCACCACTAAACTCTCGTCAAGAATATTTAAGTTCTAGATAATGTGTGAGAACTTGTGCGGACCGGAAGGGTGGATACCTGTATTCTGGGAAATTCTGTCAAGGAAAACATTTCGTATAAATCCAAATCAACCGTCGGACCCGTATGCTTTCCTGGGAATTCTTCGGATGAGTATCCACTTATAGGAATGCATGACTTCTCTAAACATTAGTGAGCTTAGATCTCTCTTGATATGTCAAAGTACTTACTTAGTGATATGCACTAAATGAGTACTATCTCAAATACTATACACTTCATAAATTCATGATTCAAAAAAAACTTTCCTCTATAACCTTTATTCTATGATTCTTAAGTCCCGTCTTGTCACATGCCAGCATGCTTACTCGTCATGACCTAAAGGAGTTACCTCCAAGAAGAAATTCTTACGAGACTATACTTAAAGACTATATACATAAACTTATATTTATACAGATACTACCTAATAAGCTTCATGATCGTTGTAATACAACTCTTAAAACTATGTATTACCCTACGAATTCTTTTACAAAACTTCACTATTTTATAAATACCTAAGAGGTAACCCTTGTATTTTTTCCTTACCTCCTTAGCACTTAACCAAGTTTCATTTGGTAACTAACTCAAAACTTTTGTTACACTTTTATACATCTCAAAACTTTCATGCGTCCTTAAACTTCATGACCATTGTAATACCAGCACATTTAAAACCATGTATTATCCTACAAGTCCTTTTACAAACTTCATTACTTTATAAACTTGAGAAACTCTTGTGTTTTCATTCCACCACTCAAAACTTCATTTGATGATTTACTCAAACTTTGTCACACTTCTCAAAAACTTTCATTACATCTTTAAAACTTACATATCACCATTTCTTGTAAACAAAACTTAACGTCTTCTAAACCTAAAGTACATTAACAAAGGGATTAGTAACCTGATCATTTTCCCGCAAGGGAAGAAGCCTACTATAGAATAAACAAGCTCCACGTTTAAGACTCTAAACCCACAATAAACCTCGACATAGTACCATAAACCCAAACATCGGTGACAATAACTAAAAAGTTGTAGACTCACGAGAAAATTCTGGCTATGGAAATAGGGTACATAAGTGAGTCCTCGTGACCCACCCCTTCTTCCGGGAATTCTCTTCGTTAGCCCATCAACTTCAAGCCAAAAACCGTTTTAAATAGTACTGTGATGACTCAGTATTATGAATAAAAACCTTTTTGAACGCATTTAATCAATTTACTTACAAACTCCTTCCTATTCTCTTTTCTTGCTAGGTAATGGACTCACACTCACACTCTTCGCCAGTGTACCGTCCAAGAGGGGAGTCCGACCGCGAAGAGAGCAGCGAGTCACCGGTGTACCAGCCAAGTCCCTACCCTAATGCTAGGGCAAGAGCTGAACTCAACACCAACTGGATCAGAAACCCTAGGACCTCACCACCGAGGAATCCTTATCAAGCTCCTCATCTTCACCACCGATTCTCATCACCACCAAGGGACCCATACCTAGCACCTACCCCTACCCTAAGGGCTAGGCATACCGGAGTACCTGCCGTGGCAATGGGGATCCCGGTGTCTAACATTCCTAGGTTTCTGGGAACCAAAGAATTTATGAGGAGGGAGATAGAGCATAGGGCACAACACGACCTGTTAAACCAAAGGATCAATGACCTGGCCGATCAAATCTGGATCCAGGAAGAAAAGATCGTAACTTTGGAAGAAGACAGGGAAATCCTCCAGCACCGCACCGAGACCACTAGGGCAGAGGCTAGGTTTGTCATCCGAGTAACCATAGCAGTACTTGTGGTAGTACTAACCTGTTTCTTGGTGGAGAGCTACCTAAGGCGTGCATGAAGCCTCAATTTCTATTAAATTTTGTCTTATGTAAGGGCTAGAAGCCCAAATTTTGAAACATCTAAATGGAAACTATTTTGAAATTTCATCTTGTCATCATTTACTAGTTTAATTTTCCTTTCATCATTGTAAACTTAACACACCTACCCAAACACTTTCGTCAAAAGCAACTTACGTTAGTACTTGAAATAATTAACAACGTTGCATTAAACTATAAAAAAACCTAAGTGACACGTGTACCTGAGGAATAAATCTCGAACAAATCTTCAAATTCGTAAGCACTTTTTCAAAAACAACCCGACTTACGAATCATTACCCTAAACAACCATGACCCTTACTTCTTGTATAGACGTAACACTTGTAAACTTGACCAACTTTTCGCTTGACAATCACACCTATCTTTATAAATCTTACTCGTACTATTTATCGATGCCTAACTCGTCGTTTTTGGAACATCTTAATTACATTCTATACTTTCTGTTATGAATCAAGATAAATCATTTGTAAACACACTATCATAAACCTTATCGAAACTTTTCCCGTTACCCTATGCTTGGAGACTTTCCTCATTCAACTCTTGTCACGTAAAAGACTTACTAAAAATCACAACGGGGACTAAAAGCTTAAATACACGTTGCTAAAACATTAAACTTCGTATACACAACTATGAGGTCAGAGACTTTTGAGTCATGTAAAACTTGTACAAATACTCAATCCCGTGTTCTTAAAACTAAACATGATCAATAAAGGATCATGTAAAGCTTAATACTGAAACTTGAAACTCAACTGACTTATCCTATTTTCAAACTTATACTTGGATTTTTAGTCTTGAAAACTTTGTGTGTCCATCTTAACCAAACCCTATAAGACTTGATAAACGTACATTCCATATATACGAGAAAACTTCACTCTTGATACTAGACACTAGCAGGAAGGAGGACATTACTCTCTTTAGCAGAGTACGTCCCCTGACTCCTATCTAAACCAAACATCGGGATCCACTAACCTTCTGGACAACTCGAATCTTCTGTGAGAAAGCGTGTAACGGTTAATCCTGTTCCAAACGCTGTCCCACACCTCTCTTAAACACTAGAGTATTTAGATAACCACTTTATACTCAAAACATAATCGTATACTTCTATACACTAAAGCTAAACTAAGAGACTTAAAAACTATTATATGTTTGACGTATTCTTGTTCAAACACAATTTAAACTATTCTATGTTTGACGTATTCTTGTTCAAACGCAATTTAAACCATTCTATGTTTGACGCATCCTTGATCAAACACAATTTAAACTATTATATGTTGACGTATTCTTGTTCAAACACAATTTGAGCTACCCCATGTTTGACGTATTCTTATTCAAACATGATGAACGTATGAGACTTTAGACTACTCCATGTTTGACGTATTCTTGTTCAAACATGATGAACGTATGAGACTTTAAACTACTCCATGTTTGGCGTATTCTTGTTCAAACATGATGAACGTACGAGACTTTAAGCTACCCCATGTTTGACGTATGCTTGTTCAAACACGATGGACGTATAAGACTTTAAGCTACTCCATGTTTGACGTATGCTTGTTCAAACACGATGGACGTATAAGACTTTAAACTATTCCATGTTTGACGTATGCTTATTCAAGCATTATGAACGTATAAGACTTTTAAACTACTCAAGGTTTGATGTATTCTTGATCAAACCCAAGGAAAGTGTAAAGACTTTAAACTACTCAATGATTGAAGTATTCTTAATCAATCACGAGGAAACTTTGAAACTCAAAATCTTGTCACATTCTTCTCTTTAATTATTGAATGACGCTACTCTCTAAGGGACTCGTTAATCAATGATCACTCTTATGTGGAAACTCTAGTCGTGTGTTAAACAAATTCTTGTACTCTTCTGGATCCACACACAAACGGAAGGACCTATGCGGACTATGCGACGATTTGAATGCTTGCGGGTGCACACGTAAGTACGAAAATCAGTGTATGGAAAGACATAGCAAACTCTGTCGTGTGCTACGATCTAAGACTTATCGTAAAAGGGAGCCACGGAACTTAGGTACCGTAGCAAAACCCTTAGACGTGTTCGACTACAAACTCAAATCATTAAAATTATCATCGAATCCATTCTGAGTGATGCATCTTACTTTGGATTCTGAATGATAATTTATAAAGTTCTTCTACATTCCTGAAAACTAAATCCACTTATATTTCGATGAAACTATATGCCTCTTAGGGAAACTCTTGGCAACCGTATGCTTTGAAAATTAGAAACTCAAGCAAAATCTTACTCTTTATCCTTTTGCGTATTTGGGGAAGTAAAGCATTTTTTTTCTTGTGCGTACTACGGACTTAAATCCTGAACTAAAATCTTCTACTTTAATTTCGGGATGAAATTTCCTAAAGTAGGGGAGACTGTAATATCCGAGAATTTCCGTCATATTTTTCCTAATCCTTGCACGTATAAAAAATTTAAGTCTTGGAAACTTGTTTAAAATCTATTTTTTATTTATAAACATTAATTTGTTTGATAAATATATACATTTGGGGTACGCATACATATATATATGTGGACGTAAGATTTATATAAAAATATATATATAAATACATGTATGTTAAACTTTCTTTAAAAACTTTATAAAGTTTACAATTATTATTATTATAAATAACATAATAAACTTATTTTTATCTTGAGACTTATTAACTAATGAATTATATTATAAAATTATAAAATAATAAAACTTTTGAAACTTTAGAGAGATTTATAAAAGTAAAACATATTTATTTTTATAAAAAGTCCAAGGACCGAAACAGTCAAATCATGAAACTTGTTTCAAACTCAAACTTATGTTTTAACATGAAATGACAAAACTCACAAACCTCGGGGACCTGTTCTGTAATAATCCCAAACCCAGAAACAGGAAAGTGAACATGAGTTCGACTCCCGCTAGCACCGGTTTTGAGCTCGATTTAGCCAAAACGCGGAGTTTGTCCAGATTCGACGAACCTCGATACTCGCCTGAGGCGTGCGATCGAAACCCAACGTCTTCAATGCTATATCACGGCCCGAGACACGCATAAATCCGAATTCAAAGCCGTCGGCTTCAACCACCACCTCCTCAACCGTTCACGCATTGAATGCCAAATTGGCTATAAATATCGACCCCTACACCTCATAAGCATCATCCCGAAACTATCTAAACCTTCAATTCAGTCGTTCATCACCTGCATTGCCGTTTGAAAGATCGCGACAGCCGACGAGCCACCACAGCCCGTTCTCACTCGTTTCGATATCATTTCAGGTAAATCAAATGGCCATTCTCTTCGTAATCATGTGTAGATCGAAAGCCCTCTGTTTAATTCCATTAACAGAGGGCAAATCGATGTGTAATTGGGAGAAATCGATTCTAGGGTTCTTGAGCAAATTAGGGACGATTTGGGAATAAACTTATCTATTTGATTTTCCTGTATTAAACCACCGAGACCCGTAGGCGGGGTGGTTAGCGTGTGCGTGTGTGTCTCGACCCGGTCAATGACCCGGGTTCGAGCCTGGGTAACCCCAGTTTTCGGTTTTTCATTTATTTTTATGCTTTTACTCAATGTTAAAATATCTAATAATTTTTATAAATCATATTAAACTGTGATAATTATAAAAATGAATTTTTATTACACTTTTATATTCCTAAACTATTTTAATTAATTTAAACTTAGTTAAAACTTATAATATTTAATACTTTAAAAACAATTTTAAATACATAAAAACTATAGAAGTGCTTCTAAACTTTTATAAAAGTTATATCTACACCGAAACTATATATATAAATTAGTAAACTTAATTTTTGATTTCAAAATTTAAAAGATTTAATAAGAAACTTTAAACCTTTGCAAACTTGTACACTTTAAAGACTTATAAATTAAAATATAAAACTTTATAAGAAATGCTATTTGAGATTTTATTAAACTTATAACTATACTTAAACTTGTGAAAACCTTTTGTTACATTATTTTTAACTACAAGTAAATTCAATCAATACTAATTACTTGGATACTTTAATCATAAATGGTTTATAGTTATTATTTTCAATTAAATAATTATTTATCCTTGATAAATATTTTATTCTAATAGTTATTAACCCGTAACCACTATTTAGTCTTTAAAAAGATTATTATTAATCTTTGAATATTATTTAACCGCTAGATAATTATTATCCTTTGATAAATTAATTATCCTTTAAATAATTATTATATCATTAATAATTATGTAGTCTTACACTTAGTTTATTTATAAATACCTAGAAAACTTTATTACTTATCTTTGTGGGACTTTTTAATAATTGTTCTAAACAAATAAACTTATTACACTTTGACATCATTCATTCAAAACTTTTGTTTTAAACTTATTTTAAGCTTTATAAACGCAATCAATCCCATCCCATATTTGAAACCCTAGTCGAATCCCGAAATCTTAGAATTCTTGTCCAAGTCTTATAGAATCGTACATGAAACTTTAGACTTATATTCTTAGGCTTATTGTGAGGATATTCTCTCTCAAAGTCTTGCAAACTTACTCTTATCGGATACTCTTCGTCAAACCAAGTGAGTATACTTAGCCCCTTTTTCCTTTCTATGCTTTTGGGGTGAAACATGTTCAAAATTCTTAAACTTATGCAATTCTTGTACAACTATGACTATGTGTTTATTCTTAATGTTAAACTTGAGACTTGTATGCTTAGATTAAACTTAAAACTAGCACATTCATTAGCTTTGATCAAGCCGATAGTAACAATGATAGATATATTGCATTTGACCAATCCACATTGATTGATTGACCCCTTCGGGGGGGAGCCCTTGGTGTTTGTTACTACATTAAACTTTAAACTTGAGACTTATAAGGGTAACCTGCGGGTTATGCCTAAACTTGGTTGGAGGGTTGATGTGCACAATGTCTAACATGTTTGTTTTCTCATACTTACATTATAGAATGCATGAATCATAGTGAATTGTAATACTTTTCAAATACTTGTTAAACTGTGTCAAAACCTTTGTATCTCACCAACTATTTTGTAGTTGACAAATTCTTTCACATGTTTCAGGTTCTACATCATGAGGCTTATCTGTGATCACATAGGATGCGTTTGGACCTAGTCTACTTATAAATTAAACGTTGTATTTCTTGTTATATTCCTTGTATTGAATCTTAAATTATTATTTAATGAAATATCGAAACTTTAATAGTCAACCTTGTGCTATTGAACAACCGCGTCCGCCCCGACGTATAATCCGCCGTCGGTCGGGGTGTGACACCCCTAGTGAAAATGTATTCCTATGTTTAGCAAAATCTCCTCAGAATAAATATAGTAGTAATGTTTTGGAATAAATGAATACACTAATTTCATAGTAATATTGCTTAATGTTATTGAGAAACCAATAATTTATACTGAAAGTTTGTGAGGAATACCGTTATCGAAAGATCTTTAATCTTCTTAAAATTCGGATTAACCATCTTCACTGCCACGTTTTCTGTTCCATGCTTAGCGTCCTGATTGATGGAATGTCCACGTCCACGGCCAAGATCAATTCTCGACCGTTCATGGAGAAACCCTAGAATCACATCGAATCGATCAGGACGCGTGTTGCGGCTCTCAATTTTTAATAAAATTTATATTAAAACATAGGTAAAATAAGCACGTCGCAACATAATATTTAGAACTAAAAATAAACATAACGTTGTTGTGAATATATATATATATATTATATTTGACGTAGTGTCAGTTTAATTATAATTTAAAATTTATATCGAAACGTAGATAAAAATAACCACATTACAACATTGTATTCGAAATTTTGTAAAAGATTACATTTAAAAAATTATAAGAGAAAAAAAATATATGTTAACATTGATTGTAATATTAAAATAACAATAGCTTTGAAGAGTTGCACCTTGTGTTTCGTGGACTTGTACTATTTTACTATTCATAAGCATTTGATAAATGTATATATATAGTGGAATTCCTCTGCACGTTGTGGCGGGAATTCTGTATACGCATAAAACAAAAATATTGTTAAGAGTAGAATCGGTCCTAATTACACAAAAGTTGTATAAGCAAAAATATAAAGTTACAAGTTTTATTGGTAGACAGTTGTTGTGTATTTGTTAGAAAGTGTATTTTAGGCGGATGTTGAGTATGTACCTGGTGAACGTTGTAGATGTCTTGTTGTTAAGATGTAGGTTGTCTTTGAGGTTAGTGTACTCAAGGGTTAATATGAAAAATGTGTCTAGTGAGCTTGTTTTTAAGAGTAAAAAGAGTCTAAAATTGGAATTGCCAACATTTGTTGAACCTTTTCAAGTTTCCTTATTTTTTTTAAAACAAGCACAACTTTTTATATACTGTACATTGGAGTATAGTCTTGTTATACTTTTATTTAACAAACCTCGATTTTTTTTTTAAAATGTCGATGTGCTGTACGTATAACATACGTAATTATGGTCATGCGTTATTATAAATCATGTGTGATTATCCGTATAACATGCGTGATTATGCATATAATATTCATGATTATGGTCACCGCGTTAGTATAAAACATGTGTGATTATACGTATAAGATGCATGATTATGTTCATGCGTTATTATAAAATATGTGTAATTATTATTTTAAACATACGTTATTATCACTTTAAACATGCATTATTCTCACTTTAAACATGTGTTATTATTTATAACACATGCGTTATTATTATTACGCGGACGTATTTAATAATCCTCGCCCATTGAACATGTGTCGCATGCTGATGTCTTCGTACGCTTCGTATACTAAAACTCCTTTTGTATAATAACCGGACTCTATATACATATTATTACATGATATTATTGAAATATTAATTATTTCTTGTGAAATTTAATAAAGTTAAATCAAAATAAACCTTTTAGGATATTGATTTAGCGTAAATTAAACTCGTATAGTACGGAACTAAGAGGAGTACATATGCACGACAATGTAAATTGCAAGTACAGTTGGACATGCTCGTACTCCACAAACTCATCATTTTGCAAAGTAATTTTTATCTTGTTTTTATGAAATTAATTTTTTTTACTGATAGTTTGAATGCACTACATGTCTTCTTTGTACGTTTTAATAACACAAACTTTCTATTTGTAGCTATATTTAAGCAGTGGCGGATCTAGGAAAAAAATTCAGGGGTATCTAAAATTTCGTTCAGCGGTATCTGGATACATAAAACGGTAAAAAAAAAATTCTCGCTGCGCGTCGAAAATTCTCACTACGCGTCGAAAATTGAGGGGTACCAGGTACCCCTCGCCTCTTCATAGATCCGCCCTTGTATTTAAGGATGTTTGTTTGTGTATGTCTTTTTAGAATTTTATGATGTCCTTTAAATTATATTCAGACAATCATTCTATTGATTTATGGCTGGTTTATATAATAAAATAATTATCTAAAAATCTTTTTCTTACAACAACTTCTTACCTAAAATTTAAAAGCTGGTTCATTTAATCTTGAAAGAATAAATAAGTCACAATTAAGTTTTAATTTAATTATAAAATCACAAAACTTGACTTAATTATATTCAAAATTACTCTTTTAAACATAAAGAAATCGATCTTGGCCTCACGGTCTCACCAATATATTTGCAATAGTATAATTTCATTTAGTTTTTAAAAAGAATTTATAATTTTTATTCGTAAATAAAAAAAATACAATAGCAAAACTGTTAGAAAAACGTTACGTGTTAAAGGAGGCAAGGTCCATCATTGATTCGTAGTGTAATATGATTAGTTAAAAATTTTTGACCAGCAGTTTAATGATTAATTAATTAATTAATTAACTGAAAGCTCACTGCCAACTTCATTTGATCATTAGATGAATTTAATACTTGTTATACAACGTCATTAGTTTCCATTCCATTCAACTATAACTCACATCTTAACTACCTTCTATAACTTTTAATCACATGACATCAAATTAAGGATACCCAAAAATATATTTATATGAGCAAAGAGTATACCCACGTGTGAAGGGGGGCGTGATTGTCATTCACTGCGTGATCCCGTGAAACACCTCCTCCTCGTTGACCGCCGGGGGGTGGGGGGGGTTGAGAAATCTCATGGTGTGAGTTGGTCCAGCCGTTGGTTAGTCAACCTAGCATTTGCAAGCATTAATAAAAAATTTACGTGTATAAATATATATTTTAAACACACTAAAAACACACCTCATACAACAACTCTCACACACTTTTTTAACTTAAAAAATGTTTTCATCATCTTCATCCGACGAAGCAAGGAACTTGATGTTTCGTGCTTTCTCAACCGCATCGGTTCAGTGGTGGGAAGAAACTCAAACGTTGCAACTTAGAATCTGAAGTGCTCGTTTCAAACGTGATCGCACGATTGTTAACACTCTTCTAGTAAATGACTATTTTATGGAGCCGTGTACATGCTTGAAGACTTTAGTCGTCGTTTTCGAATGACACGAGGTTTATTATTAAGAATTACAAATGATATCGACACAGACGTACCTTGGTTTCGCCAATGGGTTGATGAGAGAGGTCGGGTTGGTTTTACCGCCTTGCAAAACTGTACCGCCGTGATTCATCAAATGGGGTACAGTAACGCTAGTAATCCGTTCGACGAGTACTTGAAGATGTCCAATCGAACTATAAGGTTTTGTATTTACGAATTTTGTAGAGCTATAATTCAATTGTACCGTGAGAGATATTTACGATAACGCCGGCTAGCGACATTAAAAAATTATATGCGGAACATGAAGTTAGACACGGTTTTCCCGGGATGCTCAGTAGCATTGATTATACGCATTGGGAGTGGCGGAACTGCACCAATACGTGGCAATGTCAGTTTTCATGCAATGATCATCCTCGTCACCATTATGCTTGAAGTTGTGGCTTCAAGTGACCTGTGGTTTTGACATGCATTCTTTGGCGTTGCCGGTTCCAATAATGACATTAATGTTCTTGATCAATCTTCTTTGTTCGACGATATGATACATGGAACCGCACCAAACTCATCTTTTGAACTTAGAGAGACACGTTACAAGCGTGGATATTATCTTGGTGATGAAATATATCCCGAATATGCTACAATTGTCCAGTCTCTTATGTGTCCCGGATGTATTATGCATACTGAGTATAGAACAGTGCATGATGCATCAAGAAAATACGTCGAACGAGCGTTTAGTCTCTTGAAGAATAAGTGACATATCGTGGGATGGCCGACACAATCTTGGTCTCAAAGTCGAATAAGGAACATAATGTATGTTTGCGTAATTTTGCATAATATGATTGTAGATATGATTGTAGATGAAGAAGGAGTAACAATTTGTTAATACAATCAAAATGAAGTGGAGGCAATATTCGTAAAACTTGATGAAGATGGAAAGCGAACAAACCCTCAAGAAATACATGATCAAGAAATTAATAACCAACTAAAGGCGGACTTAATTGAGCATATTTACGAGCGTTAACTAGATTAGTTTGTTTATTTAATATTTATTTTTAATTTATGTTTATTTCCGGTATAGTATTGGTACCGATCTCATCTCCAATTCTCATCGTAATTGTATTTTTTAAAATAGTGTTATATATATAGGGACATGTTCAATTGAGAACCATCATTTTGACTTGAACCAAAAGAACCATACAATATTATACAAATGCATACATGCATCCTTACTTTATATATGCACAAATACATATATGCATCCTTATATTTGTGTAGAAATACATGGTTGTTTTGGTTCTCGCCAAAATGATGTTTCTTAATTGAACATGTCTCTGTATATATATAAGTTGGTAATAATTATGTATTAATACAATCATTGTGTAGAATAATTACATGGTAAATTAAAAACTTTTTAAGCTTTTTGAATTATAGATTTGTTTTGAAGGTGATGCTAATACAATATCAAGAATTATTATGTAAATATACGAAATTTGGTACGAAAAGAAGCTCCTAATATGTAATAACTTTAAATAAAATTAATATCTATTATTCAAATAACCCTCTAATCAAAGGTTTCGTTCATTTCACCCATTAAATCAAATTATAAAAATACAACCTTTACTGAGTTTGTTAACATGTCGACCATGATTTATCAACAACATTTTACGTAAGAAATAATAAAGTTTTATTGGTTCTTTTTTTCATCAAATGGTTTCTAGAAAAAGAGGAATAAAATTACAACAACCATGTATTAATAATAAACGATGCCGTGTTTTCAAAGAGTGGGAGACACGACTCTATATGGAAGGTTAAAAAAATAAGAAACAATTAATGTTAGCTACCAAATTAACATTTTATAATAAATATTGGTACGTAACATAGCATGCACGAATTAATTACAGCTCATAATATGTAAATCTCGGCCTTCCAAAAAATTCATTACATCTTACCATAACAAAATATATATAAAGTTTTCAGTTCATGTAATTTAATATGTTTAACGCTTTTAGTCTGAAAATGAATCTTTTGATATATCAGGCTTAAGGTTGGTATTTATCCAACCATTTCAGTCCTAACACAAACTGTATTAACTTTTTTCTGTTAAATCTATGAGTATTTTTGTTATTTCATTTCCATATAAATAGTTTAACTCTTTCAGCAAAAAAAAAACATAATTTTTAGTTTTTTATAATTTTTTTTAACTTATTTAAAAGCTTTCTTTTAAAAAACATTTTTTTATTTTTTATTTTCCCTAAAAACGTAGTTTTTTAACCTTTTTAAAAACGTTTTTAACTTTTCTAAAAACATTTTTTTATATTCCTTTTTTTGAAAACATTTTTTTTACATAAACTTTTTTTAACATTTTAAAAACAACTTTTTTAGTTCTTTTTTTTATATGTGTTTTTAGCTTTTTAAAAAAAAACTTTTTAAACTATTTTAAAAACGTTATTATTTTTTTTACGTTTTTAAGAATATATATTTTTTAATTTATTTTAAAATTGTTTCTCTTAGATTCTTTACAGAAAGCGTTTTCTTAAACCTTTTAAAACCTTATCTTTAACCGAACAAACGATCGAATCATGTTCTACTAAGTAGACATATAAATGAACCGGATGGACACGAAGGGAGTATGTTGGATACGTGTAAACTTTACAATAATTAATCAATAAGTATGAATAAAACAACCAAATGTGTTCAACATCGTTACCAATGATGATGTTTATGTAAAAAAAACCTCGTATGATTCTTCGAACTCGTCGATATCATTATCACCTGATAACCTTTTTAAGAAGGGATGATTCATACAAGTTTCTTCTCTTCGTCTTCGATTCCCTGAACTTTAGGGTTCTTTTCATCAAACTTAGAGTTTTATAAAAAAACCAAAAAAATGATTATAAAAGAACGTTTTAAATTAGTTAAAAAATTATGAAAAAAGGTGCTTTTAAACTGAAATGGTTAAACTAGTACATTAAAAAATAAAATGACTAAAATGCCGTAGAATTAACAAAAAAAAGTTAACAGAGTTAGTGTGATGCACTGAAATAGATACAGAAAAGCATACTCGGGGCCTGATATGTCAAAAGATTCTTTTTTTGACTGAAAGGGTTAAACATGTTAAGTAACATGGGCTAAAAGCGTAATTTACTCTTTTTTAACTATACCATCAAATCAAGAATTATATTTACTTTAACTTGAATATAAATTTGCTATACTTTTTAAAGATGTTGATGCATTTTTTATTTACAACAATGTAACTAAACTAGTTATATAACGTGTATGGTATGATATATGCATAACTTGTGTGATTATAATGGTGCGTCAATCATATTACAATGATGCGTCTAAAGTTACTTATAATTAAATGAAACAACTACACTCGCCCTTAAACTCACTAATTGTACACATGTTGCAACATAAATCTTTCTCACACTTTGTACGATTTTGTCTCTTTTAGATTACCCTCGTATGTGTGTGTGCGAATGCGCACTTAAGACATAACCGATTTCAAGTAGAGAACTGTGAGAATCATATAAATATTTATACGTAGTGCTGACCGGACATAGCGGAGGGATTGAGTAAATAAGAGAGAGTGGAGGGATTGAGTTTGTAAAATAGTTATATTGAAAATTTGAAATTTAAAGGGTGGGTGTATAGCTTATATTGGCAAGGTGGAAGTTGAAAAGATAGGGGGTTAAAGAAACAAGACTCAACTACTCTCAACACACAAGCGTTGAATTCGTGTGCTCCCATCCTTTCGGTTGAGAGGTGTTTGTTCTACAATCCACTCTCTCATTTCAATTTCATACATGTTGTTGATGCTAATTTACGCTTAATTAAACAAACACCTATGTTTAATCTGCATCCAAACACTCCCAATCATGAGGTCTGATTCTCCGGTGAGCAGCCGTTCCGATGGAAGATCGCATTTCAGCTACCCCGTTGATAATTCCAATGAAGTTTACGGAATCGGAGGCGCAATGCTCCCGATATTCCTCAACGATCTACGTCGCAACAATGATCAGGATTTAGTTGAAGTCACGTTGGAATTGGAAGATGATTCGATCATCTTATGCAGCGTCACTCCCACGGCTAACGGTTCAAATCCTCTTCATTCTGCGTCACAGTCGCCGACTGCCGGCGGCGCGTCCAGGCTTCGTCGGAAGTTTTCGTGGTTGACGTCTTCGTCACGTGCTTCTTCTTCAGATGCGAGTGTGGACCGAGCGATCGCGTCGCGAGACGCTCGGAAAATGAAGGCGGAACTCATTCGGACCAAATCTAGCGCTAAACGAGCCCTAGGAGGTCTCCGATTTATAAGCAAAACCACAAGCACTGACGTTGATGAGTTGTGGAGAAACGTCGAGTCACAGTTCGTGTGTCTCGCTAACGATGACGGATTACTTGCTCGAGACGATTTCGCTGAATGCATAGGTGACGGTTATATTGATCACCGGTGTTACAGTAAAATAATTTCGTGAAAATAGGACTTTTAAGTGTGCGTTTTTGCAGGAATGGCGGATTCGAAGGAGTTTGCGTTGGGAGTATTCGATGCATTGGCGAGAAGAAGACAGCAGAAATTGTGGAATATCACAAAAGCAGAGCTTCATGATTTTTGGTTACAGATTTCAGATCAGAGCTTTGATGCTCGTCTTCAGATCTTCTTTGACATGTATTTCTCTCTCTAACTCTGTTTCTGTTCATTGATGTTAACTGAATTTTGAAATTGTTGCCAATGCCATTGATCTTAAAATTCTACACCCGAAAGGTTAAACGTTAAAGTTGTAAAAATTTCTTGTTCGCGGGAAATATGGAGAATAGAATTTAGAGTCAAACATTTAAAGGTTGTTTTAAGCTTGTGAAATGACTTGTCAACCCTTGAGTTTGTTCAACCAAATTTTGAGTGATATCAAGTTTTTTTTTTTCATTTAATTTGGTCCAAAGATTTATTACTAGCATGGTGCTTTTAATCACGCTTCTGGTCCAAGTTTTCCTGTAAAGGGTTTTCTCCTGAATAGGTCATGGTTCGAATCCTGACGAGGAGAACTTTGTCGGTATCATCCGCATTACTAAGAGTTAGCCGTTCAAAAAAAAAATAAAAACAAATTACATAGGAGTACGATTAGTAAGGATGCAGTCCTAAATATATAATTTTAATTAATCCAAACATAGAATTGAGTTTTTGGTTCAGGGGTATTTTCGTCATTTGACATGCTCAGTATACAAACCGGACTGCAAGGATACAGTTGCTAAATATATAATTTTAATCCGAACATAGAATTAAGTTTTTGGTTCAGGGGTACTTTCGTCATTTGGCATGCCATGTATCCAAACCGGACTGCAAGGATGCAGTTTCTAAATATATAAATAATAAAGTCGACAGCACATGATTGTTTTTTGTTGTGTTAAAAAAATAATGATATAATCTATCTGCTTTCATATTAAGGAATTAAAAATGTTACAGTTTGTAATTATTATTTTCTTTAATTGTCTCTGGCTACTTCGCAACCAATAGAAATTATTTTTTAAATCAAACTTTGCATTTCTTTTGAGATGATGACCTGCAAACTAAAACAATATTTCTTAAAGCATACTCCTTTTTATAATTCTAGAACATGGAAAATTCACGTGTCATCGGTACCCTGCTAACTAATAAAATCAGATAAAATACGAATTTATGATTTTTGTTCATTGCTAAAAGTTTTATGATTCTTTCAGGGCCGACAGCAACGAAGACGGAAGAATCACAAGGGATGAGATACAAGAGGTTTTTTTTTTTAATTTTCTAATGTCTGATGATGATTTTAGACCTCAATCATTTCTCAGTTTATTTTATATTTATATATGCAGCTGCTAGTTCTTAGCGCGGCAGCAAACAGATTGGCGAAGTTGAAAGAACAAGCCGAGGAATATGCTTCTTTAATTATGGAAGAATTAGACCCCGAAAATCTTGGCTATATCGAGGTACAATAGCTTAAAAACTCACTCTTACAACAAATGTATCAAGAAATTAGTAAGCAATGGTTTTTTTTTTCAGTTATGGCAGTTGGAAACTCTTCTACTACAAAGGGAAGCTTACATGAACTACAGTAGACCTCTGAGCATAGCAAGTGGCGGGTGGAGTCAGAATTTGAATTCACTGAAACCTAACAGCATTGTTCATCGGCTAACTCATTTTGTGAAGTGGGTTCTGATAGAAAACTGGCAAAGAACTTGGATTTTACTGCTATGGGTTTTAACCATGGCTTGTTTATTTACATGGAAATTTAAGCAGTATAGAAACAAGGCTGCTTTTCATGTAATGGGCTATTGTTTGACCACTGCAAAAGGGGCTGCTGAAACCCTCAAACTTAATATGGCTCTTGTTCTTATACCAGTTTGTAGAAATATGTTAACTGTCCTAAGGTCTACACGCGCCCGATTGGTCATTCCTTTCGATGACAATATCAATTTTCACAAGGTAACCACTAACCAGTAACCACCCTTTGAATATGATCTTTATTGATGATGTTGATGATGATAAAATCCATTTGGATTGCAGATAATTGCTTCTGCAATAGCCGTTGGAATCGTTTTGCATGTTGGGAATCATATGATTTGTGATTTTCCTCGGTTGGTTAACTCTTCACCGGAAAAGTTTGCTCTTATAGCATCAGATTTCCATAACAAAAAGCCGACATACAAGGAATTAATAGTCGGGGTTGAAGGTGCGACTGGAATCTCAATGCTGATATTAATGTCGTTTGCATTCACATTAGCTTCGCGGTATTTCAGAAAAAATGTTCTGAAGCTGCCATCACCATTCAACCGGTTAACAGGATTTAATGCATTCTGGTTTTCACATCATCTTTTTGGTTTGGTGTACATATTGCTTCTGGTTCATGGATCATTCTTGTATTTGGTTCATAACTGGACTCAAAAAACAGTAAGATGTTTGCTTTTTTGTTGTAGGAAAACAATTACAGTATAAATTTCATTTTTTTTCACCAAGAACATATGTTCAAATGTCACAGACATGGATGTACATCTCGGTTCCAATCTTGATATATGCAGCTGAGAGAAGTCTAAGAACTGGAAGATCAGAACACTACTCCCCAAAAATCATAAAGGTGAGAATATACTACATGTGAAGACGACCCGTTATTTATTTATCAAACTATTAACAGAAAATCAACTAACAATGGCTTGTTTTTTTTTCCAGGTTTCCAACCTACCAGGAGATGTATTCAGCATAATTATGTCTAAACCAAACGGATTTAAGTATCGGAGTGGGCAGTACATATTTCTGCAATGCCCTTCAATATCTCCATTTGAATGGTATATAACTATATATATATAGTACATATAACTATATATATATATATAGTACATATAACTATCTCACATAAGGGAATGGATCATTTGAGAACTCTTAAATAGTTTGAGAACTCGTCAAAAAACCAATCAAAACCATTTTTTTATTTTTACTACCTTTATTATTAGAATACAATATAAAAAAATGAATTTATGTATGTAAATTTACATGTATTTATTTATTAAAAAAAATCTACACATGTGTAAGTTGATCACTTACACATGTGTAAGTGATTACCATTTACACATGTGTTTAAATTTTCTTAAGAATAATTTAGAAAGAAGAGATGAATTAATTGGAGAGATAAATCTTTTTTTATGTTGTATTTTAATAATAAAGGTAGTGAAAACAAAGAAAAATGGTTTTAATTGATATTTTGTCGAGTTCTCGTGAGTTCTCAAGTATTTATGAGTTCTCATTTGATCCTAACCCTATCACATAATGTCTACATTTTATCCATCATTGTCAATAGAAGTGCTGGTTTTCTTAAAACTTTTTTGATAATGTTTCAGGCATCCGTTTTCAATAACTTCATCACCAGGAGACGATTACTTGAGTCTTCACATCCGGACAGTTGGAGACTGGACCCAAGAGCTGAAGCAAGTATTAACAGATGATAATGGTTCTTCATGCACGATTGGGCGAGCCAAATTTAGGAAGATTGGGGAAGTTGATTCAAAAGGGTAATTTTATCTGGCATTAAGAAAGTTTAAGAAACTGTCTTTTATATGCATGATGGAAACTGTAAAACTAAAAGTATAAAAATTAAACAACAGTTTACCAAAGCTACTGTTGGATGGACCTTATGGTGCACCAGCGCAAGACTACAGGAACTATGATGTGTTACTTCTTGTTGGGCTAGGAATCGGAGCTACTCCTTTTATAAGTATTCTTAGAGATTTATTAAACAATAATCGGGCAGTAGACGACCAGACAGATTCAAACACAGAAACGAGTATATCAGGGGATAGCCTTACGAGTCTAGCATCTTCAAGCATGGCATCATCAAATGAAAAGAAGAAACCAAGGACTAAAAGTGCAAATTTCTTTTGGGTCACTAGGGAGCCCGGGTCATTTGAATGGTTCAAAGGAGTCATGAATGAAGTCGCTGAAATGGATCACAAAGTAATTAACCTACATGTTTAAATCTTGATATATGTCATCACAATCTACTAATTGACTTGATTGTGATTAATTTGAAACAGGGTCAAATTGAGATGCATAATTATCTTACAAGTGTTTATGAGGAAGGTGATGCAAGATCAACTTTGATCACTATGGTTCAAGCACTTACTCATGCTAAACATGGAGTTGACATCTTATCCGGCACCAGGGTATGATAACCTAACTAACTTCCTTCAATACAACATTAATCTAATACACTAGATTTAAACTAAGAACATAAGTATTTTTGCAGGTAAGGACACATTTTGCTAGGCCGAATTGGAGAGAGGTGTTCAGCAAAATAGCATCAAAACATCCGAATACAACCATAGGTAAATAAATCTTTAAAATCGCGATTCAATCAATCAAATTGTGAGTCAAAGTTTAGAAAAGTTTGTTGATTTTGCAGGAGTGTTTTATTGTGGGATGCCAGTGTTGGCTAAGGAGCTAAAGAAACTATCATATGAGATGAGTCACAAGACATCGACACGATTTGAGTTCCACAAGGAGTATTTCTGAATTAAAACAGCCGATAATGTTACACCTATTTATAAATATATATATATATTTTACAAATTTGAAGTAAAAAATGAATGTAAATCTGTACACTATACAGAAGCTAGTGTAGGTAAACCTGTATAATTAGAGCAATACGATTAAGAACAACTGATAATATATGTACTCTCTCCAATTAGTCATAAAAAGATTTTAACAAACTGAGAGCCACACTAACATTTGGTTAGTTCATATGAATTTGGTGGTCAAACAATTGACTATAGTCAAAAGCAGGACAGGAAACATGAAGATATGGGTTAGGTCAGATCATACAACATGACTGACACTCATGTTGCAAGTAAAATTATCAATAACTATTTCATTTTGAAGTTTTTAAATTTTGACCCATCTGACCCGACCCAATCCATCTTATCTTTATTCGACCCGCTGTTAAATGGCCAACAAATACAGGTGGGATTTGAACTAAGTTTGTAAAGTTACATTTATTTCCATTACATCAACTTTCTATCTCATTAATATCATTGTGGTCTATTATTGAGTTGCTTCCCACCTACCACAACTTCACACTTTGCTAACTTAGCTTCACTTCAATTCTTCCATGGATGCTTGCATCTTCTTCTTCATCATCATCATTCTATCTGCCACTTCATCTGCAACTGTCATGGCTACCCCTTCACTGGATCTAGTCCAGTCATCGTGCCTGCACGCCACCTTCCCAAAAGTCTGCATCCACACCCTCTCTATTTACCAGGGACCCGTCTCCACACCTCGTGAGCTAGCTCAGGCAGCGATCAAAGTCAGCATATCTGGAGCCACCAAGGCGTCGCAGTATCTTTCCGGACTGCGAAAGGAAGCCAACTGGAGAGAGAAAGTGGCGGTGAAGGACTGTGCTAGCCAGATAGCTGACTCAGTGGATGACTTGAGGAAGACACTGGGTGAACTTAAGGAGCTCAGAAGAGGCACGTTCCGGTGGCAAATGAGCAATGCTGAGACATGGGTCAGTGCAGCATTGACCAATGAAGATACATGTCTTGATGGGTTCAAAGAGGTCGAAGGCAAGGTTCGGTCTGATGTCAAACAGAAGATTACAAATGTTGCTAAAGTTACCAGTAATGCTCTCTATCTCATCAACCGTCTTGACCACCCCTGACCGCGGTTTAACCATATTCTGTTCTCATTAATTGATATGTGATATGATCATCTAAACAGATGAACATTATGCTATTTATATATTTGGTTCTTGCTTGTTATATGTATGCTAAAGGTAATTATGTGACTAATCTTTCTAGTTCTTCATATAAAATAAAAGAATGTGATTATATAGATTAGATGGCTTAAAGTATGATGACATAATTATTGATAAAGTACAATAATTTCTCATTTCTTGCAACATCTACTGAAAAGTTGCAAATAAAGTGACCCCCAAATCCTTCTTGATATCAAGTCTGTCTTTCTTTTTGGCCCACCCACAAACTCATGTTCTGTTTGAAGTATAAATGATAGGTTAACTCGATAACGTTACAATTAGAGGTGGCAAGATCGGAACGTGGTAACAGGGTCCGAAATGGACAGGGTTTACCCCATAGTCACATGGAACGCGGTACGTTCCGGTACGCGGAACGAAAACTGGTACGCGGTACGTGCATTTCTAAAATTTGGTACGACGGGGGTAGGTTCATTTGGAACGCCAATTCGGTACGTGGTACGGTGTACCATATAGTCCGGTACGGTGTATCATATACAAAACATTTTAAAATAGATTTTTTCATAAAATTTCAATTTAAATTGACACATTTTATAATCATAACAGAAAATTCATAAATTTCAATGTAATGTGTATGCTAAAAGGTAATATTTTCGAGTATTTATAGAGTAAAAATGATTTCAAAAAGAGTCGTTCATATTAAATTGTTTAGATACCTAGAAATTAATTTTGTTAAAAAAAGGTTGAATGGCTGTTGAAATTCCGGTACGCGTACCAAAGGGATTGGGATCGCGTACCAAAGGGATCGGGATCGTAAATCTGCTGATAAAGGTTCGAAATGTTGTTCAATCAGGATCGCTTGATTTTACCGATCCGGATCGCGTACCATAGGCGATCGGTACGACTTGGTACCCGATTCCGGTACGGGCGATATGAATCGCGGTACTTGGCTTGTCCGGCGTTTCTTGTGACTATGGTTGATCCACTAGCACTTATTATCCTTTTTAATAATAATAATAATAAATGTGTTAGTTATAATTACAACCATAACATTAGTACAATAAAAATGTATTAAGTTCAAATAAAGTAATGTAGTACAACAAACACTTGCCGCATCCCCATGAATGACGTGTTTTGCACAGTGTTTTGAAACCCGGACCGGCCGGTCGGACCGGGAACGGTGGTCTGACCGGTCCGGTTACATATGTTGAACCGGTCCTGCAGCGAACCGGAGGTCGGAACGGACGAACCGGCGGTCGAACCGGAAACCGGGTGGTCGGACCGGAAGAACCGCTTGACTATTTTTTTTTATATTTTTTAAGTCTCTTGGCTTCGTATTTCGTAGATAGTTGTTAGTTTAAAATTATTGGAATTGACTTGTTGGTGGTTTTTGAAAGGATTAATGGTTGTTTGGATTGATATATTTTTATAATATTTATGACATCGTCCGACCAGTGGACCGGTAAGGAGACCGGTTCGACGTCCGGTCCAGTTCTGAAAACATTGGTTTTGCAGCTTTGAATATAATAAGTTGGACCCATCCAACTTTGAAGTAAAATATGAAAATAGTTAACATGTTATAAAGAACAAAAGATGTTGAAAGGTTTAAATTGCATATGGAAGATGACAGACTAATCTGATCTCACCAAGATGTTAAAGGTTTTAAATTGCACAGGTTTCTCATACCCTTTACAAGTCCAAGCTATGGTCAGATGTGCAACTTAGCAACTTTACTAATTATAAATATATAGACCATGAACTGTCTTTTGCCATTTAAATACCCATAACACGCCGGGCTCTTCATCCCCCATCACACAACCATCCACTGCGTTGGGACATTCTTTCACGCTAACGGCCGGATTCTACTAGCTTCACCGTCGCCATCATCCGACCACCACCCTTCTCCTTTGTCGCCGCCGTCACTATTCCCAGGTACGCCACCCTCCATCTCCACTGTCGAATTGTCTAATTTGGCTTTTGGTTTATTTAGTTGTTGAGGATGGTAGGATAACCCAATCCACAGGTACACGATTCTGATTTATAATTTCTGATTTCTGGCTTCTAAAGATGAAATTCTGTGTCGAAGGTTGGAGAAATGGTAGGGCTAACGTTCAAATCAAAATGGGGGAAGAAATTCTAGGGCTCCATCATTATAATTTTGGGTAAGAAATTTTTGGGTTTTCTGTATCGTGTAGGTTTTGATTGTTGATTTTTTCTTCAATTTTGGTGTTTATGCATTTAGGTTTTGATTCATTTTTGATAATTCTATCCAAACAGAAGGAAAAAAGAATTAAAATTTTAAAAGCAGGTAAATGGTGATGTATTTAGGGGTGTTTTTAGTGATAATAACAATTTGCTTTTGTATATCTGATTGTGATTGTCTTTTGCGCATGGTGTTTTCGAATTTTCGGTGGTTAGTTTGTAAATCACCATGTGCTCATGGAAGAAAGTTCAATCAGAAGACGCCTGCTATGAAAGCTAACACGAAGGTAATGTGAATTTTTTATGCTCTAGAATCATTCTCATCAATCTTCTTAGGCATTATGTGCTAATGTTGTCATATATAATGCTTTTACTCAAATGTAGGTACGATGAAAGTGTGGAGATCATTGAGTGTAGTAGGCATTTTAGCCCTTACAAATCCTAACTTGCGCGAGAAATTAGTCATGACATACAACTTGTACACTAATTATTGCTATATTGGAAATGGGATGAGGTTATTGATATTAGAAACTGATGATGAGTATGATGTTATTATTGTTTGCAGGTCTAATGATGTGGAGTCGGATGACGAGCTTACTGATACCGCAGATTCATCTTCATATTGCAAGGGTTCACTGCGGAAACTAGGTTCTCCCTGTTTGAATATTTTTTTTGTTTTCAGTAGAACTATGTTTTCTTATGGTGTACATTATAATGCCCTTTAATGACTATGTGTATGCATATGTGTTTTAAAGATGAGTTTTTCTTTCATGTATTGGATTCGACGGTTCTTATAGATATAGAATCACTCATTTTCTTTTTTCTTTTTAGTTTTAATTGTGATCAACTGATTATTTTTATCCTTTACACTTTTGTAACATAGACAACTGGGATGATGCGGTTAACGGGATGGCATGGATGAGAGGTGAAACAGGGGAAAAAGGGCTTCATTCTCTGAATTTTCAATCTATTAGCATGTTTCCTGCAACAAAGAGCGGACATGTCCTAATCAGCAATACCAAGCTACATTAGCTGCAAATTTACATAATTTAGGAGGTGGTACTAACAACAATTATTGCAGTTTCAACTGCACCAACAGCAGCCAATTCAATTCTCCCCGCATCATTCAGTTTCAAGAACTTCCAACCCACTTTTCCAACACACTCAACGACCAATTCAACAGCTAATTTCACAACAATTCATGTTCTTTCCTTGGACTGCAACTTCCAATTTTTGCTCCTGTTTTGGGTGTCTTTTTTTTCAGATTCACATCTGGGTATGTTTCTCATTATTGGTTTAGGATCCTGCTTTTCACTTCTGGTAATATTTTCAACTTAAAAAAATATATTTTATTTGAAAATTTGAATTTTGGTGATTTAGTAGGTGAAGTTATACTCAAATTATTTACAATTTGATATTGGTCCTAGAATCAAACAAGCCATCACAATTGCTTTTTGCCATTTTCCTTGTATTTGTATGAATAAAGAAAGGTTTATGGAATGTTCAACTCTAATATACAAATTACAAAGGTTTATATACCTATTTTTCTTTTTCTTTTCTGTTAGGTACCTGTTGGTATGGCAACTCTTAGCCATATCATCAATGTTATTGGAGAGCCTATTGAACATAGAGACGAAATCAGTAAGTTTTTTGTTTTCCATTGCGCAACATGTTTTTTTTTGTTATTTGGGATTCATATGTGTGATTTTGTAGAGGTGATCTAACCGATTCTAACTAAAAATTTTGGCTACATATGATAGTAGTATGAGCAGAATTTGGTGTTTGAAGATAGGTAGGAGCCCAAAAGGGAGAGTTTTAGATTGCGTTAGGTTAGAGTATACATTGACACTTAACATTTGTACAGTCTACAGTTTTAAGAATCATAAATTGTTAAAATATGATAATTTATTTTGAAAATTATTGTTAAAAATGTATACAATTTTCAGAATAGCTGTTATTTTATTGACAACTTTAGATATAAATGATAACCAATTCATGGAGGTTTATAATCATTATTTTTTTAAGCACTCTCATTACATTACATTGAAATACCCGACCTGCGGACGGGTATAAAATGGAACAATACAAGTTTCAAGAAGTTGGGCCGACTGTTAAACTATCAAAACCAAAACGTATAAATCTCAAACTGGCCAACTTTGGATTTGACGTTTTGATTCTGCCCACTTGCTTTGTGTGTACATTTTGTACTATTAGTGTTCTTGATTTATTATTTTCTTCATGCAGTTATGGGAATTCAACAGTGGTGGAAAACACATAGAGAGGATGCTAAAAAAACTGAAGCAAGTTGTTGTCTTACATTTATTAATTTCCATTTTATTTTCTAAGCTTTTTGGGTAGATAGTTTGCTTCAGTTTTCATTTTATTACATTGAAATACCCGGACAGACAAAGCGATTTAGATGAGTAGATAACATTTGTGGTCACGAAACATTTCACACATCTTGCCCTTTATCTACCATACATGAACGTTAATTGAAAATTTTATTTTACCCGCTTATTAACGTTGTTATATCTAAGCTGTTTAACAATTACGTCTTATCATTGCTTTCCGGTTGTTTTATTGTAGTCGATCATTTATTGGCTATTTTGGTCTTAAACAAAATTGGTTTTGTTTAAAATGCAATTCAATATAGTGATGATATTATGACATTAAAGTACTCGTCCAAACTAGTTATATATTATTATGAAAGCGGCGAGTCTAACCGCGGTCAACATGAATCTCAGCCGTCAGAGCTGGCCAGGATTAAATCCTGACCGTGTTAAGTAGGTGGTTACAGGAAAAAAAAAGGACGGTTTTGGCAGTTGTATAGAGTTACCCCCACTCCCCCATTAGCCCTCCTATTTAGCCGACTGTTTTCAAATTACTACAAGTTATTACACATTGCAGATTAATCGCACCGAACAAACTGAACCAATTAAACATAAACGACCAAAAAAGTTAACTTGAACTGGACGTTGCATCCAAAATGGTATCGAAAACTCTGATGTTACCATATGAAAAACCTTCTTGAAAACCCGGTAATCATTTTCTGTAAAATAAATAACACGGGTTACGATCTTAATTTATCAAGCACGATTGCAAAATTAAAATTAAAGTAACAACCTATTTGCAATGACGGTTTTTCCATAGTTGATATCATGGTACAACACGTTTTAGTGCTAGCAAAAAACAATTTAAAACAATCTTTTAAAAACATATTACATGACGTTTTCAGTACTAGTAAAAAACGATATCATCAATATATAAAATTGTCTCGTGAAACGAATTCCACTTTCTTAGGTCCGAACTGGAACGTACCTATTAGAAGGAATTCGTCTCGTAAAATGTTTGAAAGCGTCATATGACAAAAACCATCTTTACAAATGTTTCAAGACGTGGTTGGGTTATAAGTTTTCCGAGCGAGGGTTGGGAAATTATTGAACAAATAACCGAGTTGGTTGAAGTTTTCAAAATCACAACTACTTAATTATCGAGAGCTAATTATCACATGGGTTCTTTAGTGCTTAAACAACTCTTTTTAATTTGTAACAAATTATCCGAGTCTGAAAATAGAAACGACATGTTTACGAAAACGATAACACATATGAAAGAGAATTTTGTAAAATATTTTAAATAGATTTCTCCCGTTATGAGTTGTGCCGCCGCATTAAACTAAACCTTAAATGTTACCGGGGTTGAAATTATAATGATAGCATAATGCATGATAAGGGTTTGGACGAAGAAGACATCCATTTTGCAAGGAACACAAAAAACCATTTTAGCCAATGTTTTCAAATTATATTTGATGTTTATCTATCAAAATATGGTTCCACATCAAACATGTTAAGTAGGAACTAAATACTTAACTTATATAATACTTTGAGAAATAAAAATAGTAAACGGGCTCGGGTAGCACCCCAAGTAGTGAACTTGGAAGGTATATTGAAACATATTTTTTTATCCCCTATGACTCCCGATGAACTTGAAAGTTTTGACATTTTTGGCTTAGTGGAAAAGAAAGAAATCCCAATTTCTAATTTTAGCCGCTATATATTGCCCGTGATTTACTAACCGTCCAAGATTCTACGGTAACTTTGAAAGTCAGTTTTTCTCTTAGTGACAAAGTATTATCTACACGAAGAACAAAACTCACTCCCATGTCGATGAAAATGTGCTTATGCTTGAAAGACTACTTGGACGTGATGGAACAGAAACAAGATACTACAAGTCTTGAAGACGAAATTCAAGTTGAAGAAGAAATACACGAGGGAGAGGTAGCACAAGGGAGAGCATTGACACTTTCCGATGAAGAACTCGATTATGATGAAACACAACACAATAACAATAGTTCGGGCGGAGATTAAACACTAAAGAACACAACGACCCCAAACATCAAAAAATAAAATGTATTCACAATATGAATTTATGTTTTTTGTAATTTCTAACTTAAAAAAGAAAATAAAAGATGAACTTTATTTGATAATTTTATAGACTTTAAATTTTTTGTTAGTTTTTTTAAATATTATTTTATTATGAAACGGTTTGTAAATCGGTTTGAAGTCGAACCGAACCCAATTAGTTCATACCGGTTTGGGTTTTCCTCACATCGAACCGATTTCTTTCTCAAACCGGTTTTGACTACGTTGACCATGACCCATACCGGTTTATGGTTTGAAACTGATCTATGCATCTCTATACGAGACCGCATAACTCAACACCAATGTAAAGTTATGTTCGTTTTAACTTGGATTTTTTTTAGCATAGCTTGATTTTATTAGATTGTTTCAAATACGAGTCTCTAAATTTTTAATTCACCTCTATATCATTAATAAAAATAAAATAACGTAATTTCTAAAAATATATTTAGCATTTAGCTCAGTTTAAATGTGATAGACGAGGCTTTTTAAAGAAATATTTTCATTAAAATTAATATTTATTTCTAGGTTGAATACACAAAAAACAACAGGTAAATACATAAATACCAAATGGATAGTACTCCGTAAGACCATGTGTAGTGGGTGTGTGGAAGGGGGCGTGATCCACCTGACCCCTTCATGGGCGTGGAACACCGCCCCCTAGGGTGTGATTGGGGGCGTGGATGAAATCACCCAATCACAATCTGACAACTCATTATTTATTTATTTTAATAAAATATTTAGTTTAGAGTTTAATTATTAAAAAATAAAAGCGGGCGTGATACCACTACGCATCTTTGTGATTCTGGACAGTAATTGACTGATTGTCCTTGTGCTGAGGTAGCAGTGACATGACGGGGCATTAAACCACTACAGAGATAAATAGAAATTAATAAAGTGAAAAAAGAAGTCATGCGCAGTTTTGCAAACGAAATCAAAATCACATATAATGCTCAAACACGTTATCACAGATATCGATCAGGTGCATGCATAGTCGCATGTGGAAGTTATATTTCGAAGCGTAGGAAATTGTTTTAATTAAGTTATAAAGAAATATTATATCAATATTCAATAATACAAATGATAACATTCGACACACTAATAATGTTTATAACATAATGTCACGACGGCTTGGATGGGAACAACGATTACGATTACGATTACGACGGCTGTGGTATGAAGGCGACAAAGACTATGGCGTTTGTGGTTTGAAGGAAACATAGACTATGATGGCTGTGGTTTGAAGGGAACCAACGTGCATCATCTTATTGTAGAAACAAAAACGTCGGCTCATAACTCATAAAGCGTAGCTAGACACCCATTTATCTAATTTTCGTCTACTTTATGTGACTCTTATGGTTATTAATATAGTATCAATGTTTTTGAAATAAACATCCTCAAATCTATACTATCTGATAAATAAATGTTTTTTCATGTCACGTGTCGCCTTCATATTCATTCTTATCAATTTTTTTCCCCGACTCTCTTTTATATTAAATACACATGTATCTTTTAATAATAATATATTTAAAAAACATATATATAACTATATTAATAAAACACATTTATTTTAAATTATCCATTATTATATAAGAAAAGTTGAAATCTAATCATATAACTTTTATTTTCAATCAAATACTAAATGAAAGTAAAATTATTTTAAATAGTAATTAATGTATTTTCGAAACTCAATTATGTATTAGTTTTTACATATTTTGAATTTTGTTTTCTATCAAAACTATATGTGATGCATTTTTACACCTGTAAAATATATACATAAAGATTTAAAAATTTTATGTATTAATATTTTTCATCCCGTATAGAATACACGGGTTCTAATCTAGTTAATGAATAAATGTAGATGTTTATATTAAAGCTTGTAAGATAAAAATTCAAATAATCATGTAAATGAAAAATAGACTGGTTTATCCTTTTAATAATTCTTTACGTGTGATTATTTAATTTGTCTTTTGTTTTAATTTTAATAAGATTTAATAAAAACATCTATCTAAGAGAATCCAAACCAATAATTATTTAAACCAATGATCAAAAAAGTTAAATTAGATTAATCTTACTACTCTAATAAATGAAAATCTTTTCAGGACACGTGTCGTTCTTTGATTACTCTTCATCTTTATTTTCTCGCCTCTCTTTACTATTAAGCATTAGATTTTCTATTTCTCTCCTATTAAATAATAATATTTATTTTAATAAATCTAATTACGAATACTTATTATTTAATTATAAATAGTTATTATATCATCAATCAAATAAACTTAATATGAACTAACATTTATCAATTAAATTAAAAAATTAATACTTAGTTGAAAAAAATGTTTTAAAAATTAACTTAACAGACCTTATAACTGTCACGACAAATTACATTTTTTAAAAACATATTTTCACAAATGTGTTTGTTAACAAATTACATTATATTTTATTCAATCGATGTAATATACTGGTTTATTCAACCCGTGTATTACACGGGTTTTTAAAAATATAAAATTTTTATTACTAAATATATAACATTTTATTTATTTAACCCGTGTAATACACGGGATTTTAACCTAGTTAAATTAATAAAAAAAAATGTTTAGACAGAAATTATTAATCACATGGATCAAAATGTGGACTTAATCAAATTTTATGGTCTAACATGGAAATGGGCTGAAGCAGTAGTTGCGGACTTGCGGTGAAACCGGACAGCCGAAAGTGAAATGAATTGAAATTCCGAGAGCTTAAATCGCATTATTAGTTGACTAATTATAGAAAGTTAATTATTTTATAGCGGCTAACTCATACATACTCCTAAATCTACACTAATATTCTTTACGTGACTAAAATTCTCAAATACTTTGAAAGATTTCTTTAGTACACACCTTGATATCGTTCGACTGCACATTCTTTGATATATAATATTAAACACATATTAATCCGCTATAGTATCATCTTCTTCACCAAAAACTATCACTCTCCGGAAAAGGGGTCTTTATCAAAACACTATTTTTAGTATGTCCATGCAGATTTTTGTTGGAATCGATTTCGAAAAATTTTCATTGGTTTAATAACATTCTTAAGCGTTAAATTTCTCATAATTTATTGTAATATATCACTGACACCTAACATATAATTATCTATTTATATTTTTTTTATGTTTAACTCTCTTTTGATTATTACAATATTTACTTTGAAAATCTATTGAAGTACTTAATTGAATTTAATACTCATTGTTTTGCTTGTATACTTCAAAAGTAATATGAATAAATAAGCCTAGTTTATTTATACCCATATCTGGTTAGGACTGAAAACTGAATGTCTAATTCGGTTTTCGGTTCCAATATTTTGAATTTGGTTATAATCGGAAAAAAAGGGATTCTTGTATACATATTTTAGCTCATATTTTATTTTAATTTAGTCCAATTTTTTTTTATACCAGTATCAACCCAATTCATTCATGTATATCACTCTTTAGCCCATATTTTATTTGAATTAGGTTAACTTTGTTCCCACCCTAATTCTCCCGATCAAACGAGTGTTTGAAGTGCGACTGTATAGACCATATTTCGTTTGAAATAGGTTAACTTTGTAACCTCCTAATTCTCCCGATCACACGAATGTTTGATTTTTGTTTGAAGTGCGACTATTCAACCCATATTTTGTTTGAATTAGATTACCCTTGTGTTGATCAGTTCTTGTGACTATGTAATGGAAAACAATATATTAAAATATACATGCTAAGTTCACCGATGATAGGGAAGACGACATGATCTCTGGTCTGGATCAGGTTCCCGTTTAGGATGTACGATTAGGATGATATTAGGTGAGTTATTGAGAGCTCACGGTTTGAGAGACAGAGAGGGACGATTTAGTGGTGATAGTATAGAATAGTCGATTAGTCTATTCCCTCTAATTAACTCTCTATTTATATGTACACCCAAGGGGATACCCATTAGTGGCCCATTTAGAGTAATTAGGTCCATCGACTAATTACTAGCCATAGGTTATTAAATAAATAAATAACTATATTTAATCATTTAATAATAAGATAAATGATTATAAGAGCCACATATTAAATCCCGTCTTACATTCTCCCACTTGACTGAGTAATAATTTATTATGAGCATTAGTAAGTCTGCAGATTTAATACTCATTTTAGTTTTGAACCAAAACTGTAGCAGAGAAATACAGTCATTGAATCGATATCCAACTCAAGACCCCCATTAATCATACTACAATCCCAATTTAAAACTTAAGTAAATTTAGGATCAAATTTATAAGTAAGCCCTTTAAACGTTGATTTGTATAATCAGTGTCTATATGTCGTTAGGCATGCATAACATATTTAGAGACAAACAAATTCAATAACTGAGGAAATTTCATTAATAAACGTAAGTAAGTACATTATGCTACTAAATAAGGTCTTTAGAAAAGCCCATCTTCGAAACATGTTCTTCGAAAACTTTAGGTGGGAGACCTTTAGTCATCGGATCTGCAAGCATAACTTTAGTACTTATATAATCAATACAAAGATTATTTTCCACAACTCGCTCACGTACGAACAAGTACTTTGTATCAAGATATAATCCAGCTCCAGTCGAACTGTTACTGTTCGAGAAACTAACGGCAACTGAGTTATCACAATAGAGCTTCAATGGTCTAGAAATGGAATTAACTATTTTGAGTCCGGTGATCAAATTCTTTAGCAACATTTCATGACAGGTTGCGTTATACACAGCTATGTATTCTGCCATCATAGTGGATGTTGTAGTCAACTGTTGCTTATGACTCTTCCAAGAGATAGGTCCGCCGTCTAACATAAAGATGTACCCTGAAGTGGATTTCTTATCATCTTTGCATTTAGCAAAGTCAGAATCAGAATAACCAACCACTTCTAAATTATCACTTCTTCTATAAGTCAGTTTATAGTCTTTCGTCCCTTGCAGATATCGAAGTACTTTCTTAGCTGCTTTCCAGTGATCAAGGCCAGGATTAGTCTGATAACGGCCAAGCATTCCAACAATATAAGCGATATCCGGACGAGTACAGACTTGAGCATACATGACGCTCCCAACTACTGATGCATATGGTATCATTCTCATTTGCTCCTTTTCAACCTCTGTTTTCGAACATTGGAAAGAACCGAAAACATCTCCCATAACTACTGGAGCTACAGAAGGAGAGCAGTGTTGCATATTGTAACGTGTGAGGACCCGTTCGATGTAGGCTTTCTGAGATAATCGCAAAATGCCCTTAGATCTATCTCGGTGTATTTCGATGCCTATAACATAAGAAGCCTCTCTGAGATCCTTCATGTCGAAGTTATGCGAGAGTGAACGCTTCGACTCATGCAACATATCTAAACTATTACTTGCCAGTAGAATGTCATCTACGTATAGGACAAGTAGTAAAGTTGCTCCCACTCATCTTGAGGTAGGTGCATTGATCTACTTGATTCTTTAGGAAACTTTGTTTCTTCATGACTTCATCAAACTTTAGGTACCATTGACGTGATGCCTGATTCAACCCGTATATGGATTTCTTCAACTTATAGACTAGATGTTCTTGACCTTCAGGCTGTTTCATGAACACGTCTTCATTCAAGTCGCCATTGAGGAAAGCGGTTTTGACGTCCATCTGATGTAGCTCTAAGTCAAAGTGAGCTACTAGGGCCATCACGATCCTTAATGAATCCTTTCGAGAAACAGGAGAAAAGGTCTCTTGATAGTCGATTCCTTCTTTCTGAGTGAAACCGTTCGCAACCAATCTCGCTTTATAGCGTTCAATGTTTCCATTCGGATCTAGCTTAGTTTTGTATACCCATTTACATCCTACGGGTTTAGCACCGTTGGGTAATTCAACTAAATCCCAAACATCATTTTTCTTCATGGAGTCAAGCTCTTCAATCATGGCTTTATTCCATTCAGAATACTGATCATTGCTAATGGCTTCATGATAAGAAGTAGGATCTGTAAACTTTCTGGCATCCATTTCAGCTTCAGTCAGGTAAGTAACAAAATCGTCAAAGTTAGTAGGCCTTTTGGACCTAGCCGACCTCCTGAGTTGATTATCGGGTTCGGCATTGTCTTCATGTCGGTCGTTTGATGTGCCTTTATTCTTTGGTATAAAAGGAGTAGCATTAAGATCTGAAGAAGGAGGAAGTGGTGCAGTGACGTGTGGTGCATCGTGGTGTACAAGAGGAGTAATCAGAGTTAAGGTAAGCGAGGTATCTCCCCCCCCCTCGCGTCTTGTACTTCTTCTAAATCTGGATAAGGATTTTCACTGCTCCCACTGACCTTAAAATCCTCAAGGAATTTGGCATGCTTGGTTTCTACAATACGAGTGACATGAGAAGGACAATAGAATCTATAACCCTTTGAGTGATCGGGATAACCGATGAAGTAGCAAGTGACGGTTTTCATGTCAAGTTTCTTTAAGAAAGGATTATAGAGTTTAGATTCGGCAAGGCAACCCCATACTTTCATATATCTAAGACTCGGTTTCCTTCCTGTCCAGAGTTCATAAGGAGTTTTAGGAACAAACTTTGAAGGAAATCTATTGAGTATATGAACGGCTGCTTTTAAGGCCTTGGTCCAGAGGAATGAGGGTAAACCTGAGTTGGCTAACATATTGCGTACCATGTTCATTAGGGTCCTATTTCTTCTCTCAGCAACACCATTCTGCTGAGGAGTACCGGGCATAGTGTACTGGCTTATGATCCCCTAGCGCTTACAAAACTCATAAAATGGACCAGGAGCCTGACCCACATCAGTATGTCTGCCTTAATATTCACATACTCTATCTGATCTCAAAACTTTTATTTGAAGATCAAGTTGTTTTTCAACTTCAGTTTTATAATCTTTAAAAGTCGTAAGTGATTCAAATTTTTCTTTAATCAGATACAAGTACATATAACGAGAATAATCATCAATAAAAGTGATAAATGAAGTATGTCATGTTATACCAGCAATGAGGTAAGGGCCACTAATATCAGTGTGAATTAGTTCTAATAAATTAGAGCTCCTAGTGGCACCTTTCTTATTTGCTGATGTCATTTTACCTTTAAGGCATTTGACACATGTTCCAAAATCATTGAAATCGAGAGATGGTAACACTTCATCCTTCACGAGACGAGATAAGCGTTCTCGTTAAATGTGGCCTAAGCGTTGATGCCACAACATGGATAAAGCTTCTAAATCTCACTTTCGTTTAGTCTTTGTTGAGTTTTCATTAATATTATATGATAACAAAGACTTGGAAAATCATCATCTAGTTCTAATCTATAGAGACCATCATCCAGATAACCACGTCCAAACACTTGAGAATTTAACATAATAGAAAGTTTGTCATGACCATGAGAACAAACAAAACCGTCAATGTCTAACTTTGGTCCTGATATTAGATTCCGAGTAATCTCAGGAATATATAAGGTATCATAAAGTTTAATACATAAACCAATTTTCATAATTAATTCTAAGGTTCCCACAACTTTGACAACTAGTTCTTCTCCATTCCCCATCTTAAGTGTTCTTAGGTTTCTTTCCAGCTTCTGGATTGTAAGGAATCCCTGTAAAGAGTTGGTTACATGAACCATAGAACCAGAATCAAACCACCATGTATTAGTTGGAACATTTAAATTATAGGACTCAAGTATCATATAAAGATGATTACCTCTCTTGCTCAGCCACTCCTTAAAGTCCGGACAGTCTTTCTGCCTATGTCTAGCCTTGCGGCAGAACTTGCAGTGAGACTTCCCTTTGAAGTTCTTAGAGCTGGAAGCACCATTTGCATCTTGTTTCTGGACCTTATAAGATTCCTTTTTATGGAAATTACCCTTCCTCTTCTTTGAATCAACGGACATGAGATAAGCAACATCCGGTCTGTCTAGCTTCAGACGCTCTTCTTCCTGGACGCACATTGCAGTCAATTCACTCATCGTCCACTTGTCTTTCTGTGTGTTGTAGTTGATCTTGAAAGCTTCAAAAGACTTAGGAAGAGAGGTCATGATAAAGTGCACTAGAAAGCCTTCACTGATTTCCATCTAATCCCTTGAGCTTACGGGACATGTCATTCATCATCATGATGTGCTCACGAATACCGCTGATCCCGTCATACTTTGCAGTCACCAGCTTCAGAATTAAGGTGCTAGCATGCGCCTTAGAAGTTCCCTTGAATTGATCCTCCACAGAAGCTAGATAAGTCTTGGCATCTTTAGAATCAGGTATAGCTCCTCTGATGATCGGATTGATTGAGTTCTTCATTAGGACAAGAGCCATGCGGTTACACCTTGACCACTTCTCATGCTTGATAATGTCTTGAGCAGTGCTTTTGTCAGTAAGATCAGCAGGTGCATGCTTGTCGAGTGCGTGATCGAATTCCATCAAGCCGAGAGACAGCATCAGGGAATCTTTCCATGCAGAGAAGTTCATGCCAATCAAAGTTTCGATTCCCAAGTTAGGGGCTGTAGTGAATTTTATACGAGAAAGAATAAGATACTAATTGCTAAAGAAGAACTTAAAGTGTCTATAGGGTAACTTAAACTAAGGCAGGCGGAATTAAGGACCATTATATTAATGAAGCTGTTATAAATATCTATTATAATCACCAAAATAATAGATTAATTAGGTTCTACTTAAACAATGTAACACATCACCTTTGGGTAGAAGTGAAAACAGTTGTTTAGTATTAGGAACAATTTTAATAGTGAGTATGTGCAGTAAGAATGTAACACATCACCTTTGGGCAGAAGTGAAACATTTGTTTAGTACGCACACAATTAGCTTCACGAAAACTAAGTGTGACACATCACCTTTGGGCAGAAGTAGAAACGCTAAGTTATTTTAGGCGAAGTAGTGCTTAATTAGACTTAAACACTTTACAAGCGTGACACATCACCTTTGGGCAGAAGTGAAACTTTAGGTGTTTTTAAGTTTATCATGTTTTTTCAAAGTTAATATCATGACAAACACTAAGTTGTAATGCTTATTTAAGCTTGAATAAGTATACACATGCATAACATCACCTTTGGGCAGAATTGGAGCATTAGGTGTTATTCAAGTAAGTTTTAAAAGTTTTGAAAACATTTAATTTTAAGGTTTTAACAAAACTAAAACTAAAGCATTTATTAATAGCAAACCCCCTGTTAGCGGGGTTGCGGGAACAGCGCGCCCTGCGAGAAAAAAAATTTAGGCACGTAAATGAGGCTAGGTTCACTGTTCCTTAAGGGTTCACGGTTCGTTAAGGATTCAAGGCTCATGGTAAGGGTCACGGTTCAGGTAAGGGTTCACGGTTCAGCTAAGGTTCACAGTTTTAGTTAATGTTCACGGTTCAGGAAAGGATCACGGTTCAGGAAGGGTTCACGGTTCAGCAGAGGTTCGCGGCTTCAATAAGGTTCACGGTTCCATTTTTTATAAAACTGTGAATTGTAGAAAATCGTGAACTTGAACCGTAAACTCAACCGTGATCTTTACCCGTGAATGATAAACCGTGAAACAAAAAAAACCCGTGAACTTACAATACCCGTAAACACAACCCGTGAATCTTACCCGTGAAGTCTAAACAGTGAAAGTGATCCTAATAAGGCAGTGCAAAATTTAAGGGATTTTGATTATCTTTTAGATTTCGAAAATATCTTAGTTGTTAAGTATATCCAAGTTTCATAATTTAAAATAATAAAATTAATATTTTAATATGAAAACTTGGAGATAAAGTTACACAATTTTAGGAAACATAATCAAATTCATTATTCATCCCAAATTAAAGGGATTTCATCAAAATTAAGGATGAACACGAAGAACAGTTCATAAGCTGTTCTTCAATAATATCAGATAAAACCTGGAATCGAAATTTGGAACATAATATTAAACAGATTTCGAAATAATGGATCTCGAATTTTTATGAGATAAAAAACGTGATATTATTTGTAAAACAGAAAACCGTGAAGGTTAATTTAAAAACGATTTTCTTATGGATTTTAGCAGAACTTTTGTTCTCCGATTCTAATTCCAGATCAGGGAAAGAAAAAAGAACTGATTTATCAACATCTGCTCTGATACCACATGTTGATCAGTTCTTGTGACTATGTAATGGAAAACAATATATTAAAACATACCTGCTAAGTTCACCGATGATTGGGACATGATCTCTGATCTGGATCGGGTTTCCGTTTAGGGTGTACGATTAGGATGGCATTAGGTGAGTTCTTGAGAGCTCACGGTTTGAGAGATAGAGATGGACGATTTAGTGGTGATAGTATAGAATAGTCGATTAGTCTATTCCCTCTAATTAACTCTCTATTTATATGTACACACAAGGGGAAACCCATTAGTGGCCAATTAAGAGTAATTAGGCACATCGACTAATTACTAGCCATAGGTTATTAAATAAATAAATAATTATATTTGATTATTTAATAATAAGATAAATAATTATAAGAGACATATATTAAATCTGATAAAACACCTTGTAGTTTCTCATATTTAGTTTAAAAGTCCATATTTTACTATTTTTGGTTGGTGAAAGACATGAAGTCCAACCTTCCCTATATTATTGACTGTTGCTAGTGATATTTTAGTCATCCATATTTTACCAGTGTCTTCTGGATCTACATTTAGCATCCGAGACAGGGTGCTCGATTTATTTAAGAGTTCTTTAGCTTCTACAACCTCGGTATAAATAATGGATTTTATTTCTATTGATAAGATTTTTTAGTATTTGTTTTACAAACAACAATGTTTTTGCTTTTTTTTAAAGCTCTTCGAACTTTAAAACTAAATTTTATGATTTCGACTTTATAGTCTATATCTTTAAAAATGGTTTAAAAAAGGAAGGTATTTTTTGTGGAGGGCCAAAAGGATATTCCGTTTCCATTTCCAAAACTGTTAAAAAACAAGAATCAAAAGTATCTTGTTGCTTTCGATCTCTATTAGAGAGTTGTAGCTTAGATTTGTGCCAAGGTTTTAAACGAAAAAGATATAGGATTTTTATCCGGAATCTTTCTCTTAACCAATTTTTAGTGTGTTGTCAAAATTGGACATGCTCAAGTGAAATCTTCAATATGGAAGTGATTTCTCATTTTTTTTAAAATAGTATATTTTATGTTTGATATAACATATTTAATGCTTAACATCTAATCACCTATTTATTTGCTCTTATTTTTTTAGAGTTGAGAAAAGTACAGAATGTATGAAGAGTTGGGCGTTTTGGAATTTAGAATTTACAGCTTATGTAATGTTGTTTATCATCTATTTTATACTACCATTTATGTTTGTGAGTTTAGACTTTTGTTTAAAGTTTCAATGTGTTGTTTTAGATTATTTGGGTTTGTGAGTTTAAACGTTTGTATGTTTTTATTTTAGTCTATGTCAAAAGTTGTGTTGTCTGAATTGAATTTTACGGCTAACGAAAACAGAAACTGCATTTAAATTTTCAAATTATGATTTTTCGATTAAAACTGAAAACCGAATTCTAATTCGGTTCGGTTAAGACATCACTGAATTCGATTCGTACAGGTTATACCCGCACCGCACGGGTATACCTAAGGTACTTTATTTAAAATTCAGCGGTAAAACAAGGGTTAGTATTAAAGATGTAACCGAATTATATATGTTTTGAGGTACTTTCTTTAAAATTTACAAGAAGTTTAACAATTATAGCAAGTGCTACAAAGCCCAAAACTCTAATTTTAGTTTCATGAAGAAATCCAGATTATCTTTGAACAAAAAAGACAAAATTATTTGATAATTTGATCCAAAAGGTCAAAGTGTATATGATTGTTGGAGTTCTGTATGAATATCAAACTTTGAACCGTGATTAGGGCTATATAATTAGATATTTAGATTATTTCTAATTTTATTCTTGATCCTCATACTTTTATTTGGTAAATTTAAAAAATACTAAAAAAATATTAATTACTTTTATAAAAATCTATCACTGATCTGCGCAATATATGGCTATTTTGTTATTCTTTTGGAAGCTGACGGGTTTAACGGGTCTCATCATCTTTTTCGGTTCTAGACCCGTACCCCACTCGTAACCGTTAGAGGCTAAAGTTTAGACTCGTGACCCGTGGCATAATTATAATTCACGGTTCCTTATGGGTTGATACCAACGAGTTTGTTGGGTAATACCCATTAACTATTCACCCCTACGAAATTGCAATTGGTCTATCATTCAAGAAATTTTAAAGGACTACGATCAAAAGAGAGTTAAAATGGACGGACGAAAATTAAAAAGTTCTAGAAGAATGAAGATAAGGATATTCTGTATGGGGGATGCTTTTCATTACAATAACATGAGTTGTAATGAAAATAGTATTAGATTTTGGTTGGACACTTGGCTTTGTAATGACCTTTTAAAAGAGGTGTTTTCTAACCTTTTCAAATTAGAGGTAAAGAAAAAATGTAAAGTTGGTGATAGATTCAACACTAGGGATCAGAATTTTGAAGGCAAATAGAATTGGAAAAGGCCCCCCCAAATTGGTGTGGAAGGCAACGAATGGACTTCTATTCGAAACATGTTGGTTCCGGTTCGCCTTGATCACAAAAAGGATAATTGGGTGTGGTTGGGTGACAGCTCTGGTACGTTCTCGGTTGGCTCGGTTAAGGATTGCATTTCTAGAAGTAGAGATTACAACCAAGGTTATATTATGAAATGTTGCAAATGGGTTACTCTTAAATATAATATTTTTGCTTGGAGAGCGTAATTCGATTGTATTCCTACCCTTTTAGCGTTGGCTAAAAGAAATATCCATACCGATAGCCGAATGTATGCTCTATGTGAGGCTGAGGAGGAATCCATCGACCATCTTTTGATTTCGTTCAGTGTTGCATTGACAGTGTGGCAGCATATCGGGGTGTGGTACCACGTTCCCCCGATTTTCGCGTTCTCGATTAGAGATTTATTGGATCTTCATTCTTTTATGCGATTGGAAAAGTTAGTAAAGATGTGTTTCATGGTATTATTATGGTGACTTGTTGGTGTCTTTGGAAAGCTAGGAACGAGAATTTTTTTTCCAAGAAAGTGGCTAAGATTGAAGACATTATCCAAAATATCAAGGCTTTAGGTTTTTTATGGATTGTAAATAGATCCAAATTGAAGTCCATTAGCTAGACCAATTGGTGTAAGTTTATTTTAATATAATTTTTCTGTCTTTTGTGTTTGGTTGGCGCCCCGTTTAATTGGTTGCTCTGTGAATGAAATTTGCCTTAAAAAAAAAGAAAAGTAGGCTGCGATAGATTAAACATGTGTAGTCTTTTTAAGCCCAGAAAATGACCCTTTGGTCACACTGACAAATTAACACACGTGCTCTTTGTATCTTCTCGATCTCTCGCACCGCGTAAATCAATTCACTAAATCTACTCACTAAAACTTTAAATCAAAATTACCCAGTTCAGTTACACCAAAGCTCATTTAATAAACGAAACTTACTGTGAAATTTTATATATCAAATACGACGAACGTCACGAATCTAAACAAACCTCTTATTTAAATAAACATAATAATTTTTATTTAATGTAATAAATATTATCTATATCTATACTATATAATAAATAAAGGTTTTAATGTCACATGTCGTCGCATCCATATCTATTCTCACAATTTTTCTCGCCTTTATTTTTTTATTAAATACACCTCTATATTTTAATAATATATTAATTTTATACTAATAAACACATTTATTTTAAATTATCTCTTATTATAAATTATTATAAGAAACTTTAAAATTTAATTATGTAGCTTTTATTTTCAATCAAATAGTAAATAAAAGTCAAATTAATTTAATAGTAATTAATGTGTTTTCGAAAGCCAATTATATATTAATTTTTATATACTTTGAATTTTGTTTTTTATCCCTGGTATATGTAATATATTTTTACTCGTATAAAATATATACACAAAAATTTAATAATTTTATGTATTAATATTTTTCACCCCGTGTATATTACACGGGTTCTAAACTATTTATGTTAATAAAAACTAAAAAAATACTTATTATGTCAAAATAGTTAACGAATTGGTCTACTCATGTATATAATTATGGATAAACCATTAGTTTGGAAATTAAGATTATTAGATCTGTTTTTCATGTTTTATATAAGTGGCTGAGACGATCGTTTAATGATTGCTTGGCCTTTGCAAAAGCCTATATAATTTTTGTAAAATTCTTGTCGTTTTGACAAGACTTCCATATCAACGCGTTCATTGACTTTACAAATACTCCTCTGGTCAACTTATTATTTTCGTCGTCTTCTGCGCAGACCTTTAAAATCACACATATATAAATTCGTATGGATATGAACTAACTACCAGCAGAAGCAAACACCAAGTTAGATTCAGTAATCATGAACCCAGAAGCAGAGTCTTCAATGCATGAGCCAAAGTACAAAGGTGTGAGAAAGAGGAAGTGGGGGAAATGGGTGTCCGAGATCAGGCTGCCCAACAGCCGTGAGAGGATCTGGTTAGGCTCATATGACTCACCCGAGAAAGCTGCTAGGGCTTTTGATGCGGCAGCTTTTTGTCTTCGTGGCAGCGCTGCGAAGCTAAATTTCCCTGACCAGCCACCCAACATTCCCGGTGGATCGTCTCTTTCTTCCACCGAGATACAGGCGGCTGCAGCTCGCTTTGCCAACTCAGTTCCTGATGCCGCGGTCGTGCCCATGGAGGCGCACAGCTTCGCGGCATCAGACTTCACATCTTCTTTTGGTGTATTACATGATGATGACTGTAATGTGATGGATAATTACGATATATTTCCTGGGTTCGATGATTATTTCATGCAGCCACCACCACCTCCTCAGTATCATGATTACGATGAGCAGAATTCAAGCGATGGGGATATTTCTCAAGGCCCATCATTCCTCTGGAGCTATTAATCATTTCAGTTATATATATCGTCATCAACCATATAGATATACATGCATAGATATGAGGAGTGTATACATTCATACACCTGCACCAGTAAGAGTCAGAATTCGGGAAAGGTTTGGGTTGTTGGAGTTAAAATAAGGCTACTCCATATATATGTGTGTATTCTCCTGTATCATGTGAAAGAAAGTATATGAAGTGAGTATTCTAAACATGCATAGTTATAATTAATACCCGGTAAAATACACGTGGATATAAGGAAACCTTACCTTTACTAAAATAAAATTTTTAAAGATACAGGTGTCATATTCCGGTGCATAATCAGCGTGTTTTCTCGCATCTCTTTCTTAATAGATAATAATATTGAAAAAATATATTTTTAAATATTTAATATAAATTTAATGATGGATACTTATTATTTAATTATGGATAATTATTATATCATTAACCAAATGAATTTAACATTAACTAACATTTATCAATTACATAAAAAATGTCCAGTTGATTTTTTTTAAAATTAACTTGACAAAATCTATAATTGTCACGTCAAAGTACATTTTTTTAAAAACATATTTTAACGAGTGTATGTTTAACATATTACATTATATATTATTCAACCGATGTAATACACGTGTTTATTTAACCTGTGTAATTGATACATGAGTTTTTAAAGACATAAAATATTTATTACTGGGTATATAACATTACCATGATAACCACTCTCAAATATAGTGTTACGTATATGTAACATTATATGATACGTATATGTAAAACTCCTCATTTTCGTATTTATGTTCAAGATATATGTTTAAAAAAATAATTAACAATTAAAAGAAAAAATAATTCATAAATTATGTAATTGTTTGAGAATACTTATCATGGTTATCAAATAAAAAGGTGATTATGATTTGAATTTTTTCCAACATATATAATTAAAAATAAATTACACATTTTACATGAAAATTATATAATTTTGGTCTTTTATTAATTGGTGGATTGAAATTGAATCATGTTACTTGAGGCTTAGATTTTTGCACGTGAGTCATTTCAATCATCTTATCTTAACCAAATTAGAAAATAAAGAAAAAAAAACCTTTGCTAAAATTAGATAAATCTTGTGCACACAATCTCTCTGTCTCCTAATCTCTCTTTCAATATCTCTTTCTCCACCACCCTCCTTAGAGTGTTGGGGCGGGATACCCGCATATGATCGAGTAGGGGAAAGGGCAATCGAGTAAAGGGGAATACCGCCCCTAGTGATTCGAGTTGGGCCGGGTAAAAGAAATCGAGTAGGTTGAACGAGTTTATCTACTCGGTTTACGTTGGAGAGAGCCGTTGGTTTCTAGCCATTGGTGGGGGTGGGTTGGGTCCTTTAAAAAAAAACTAATTTTTTACCTATATATATCCACATTTCACACATATATTTTTACTTATCTCATCTATATATCTTTCATCTCATTTATATAATTTTACACTCTACAAAAAAATGGAAGGATCATCCAAAAAATCAACAAAACCTAGAACATTTAGGCCAAAAGTTCAATCTCAACCTCGACTCGAACGAACCCAAGCCGCTCCCCAATGAACCCAACCACCTCCTCAACCACCACAACCACCTCCTCAACCACCACAACCACCTCCTCAACCAATTCCAAGCTATTTCCCGCAACCTTAATATCCAAACTACTACCCTCAAAGTTCAACCGATCCAAATATAGATCCTAATTTTTTATGTCAATTTTCGCTTGATATGGATCATAATTTTTTATCTCAATTTTCCTACCAATACCAAAACCAACCGTATCGTGATCCAAACGAAATCATCCGTTCGGAATCCGAAGACGAAGGAGAAGATGGGGATGTTGATGAAGAAACGGAAGAGGAGGATGTTGATGAAGGAGAAGATGAAGAAGTTGAAGTAGAAGAAGTCGAAGTTGAAGATGACCGCACCAAACCGAAAAGACAACACAAAAACCGGTTACCATCAAAGAGATGGACGGAAGAAGAAGAAATTGTCGTGGTCCAAGCTTATATTCACAAGACACAAAATAAAATAAAAGGAAATCAACAAAAATGTGACTCGTTTTGGAAGAAAGTCCTTGCACATTTTACCGCTTTATTTGGTGAAAACGATCGAACCGTTGTCCAAGTGTCTTGGAAGTGGAAGGATCTTAATAAAAAAATGACCGCCTTCAACGGGTGTTACCAACAAATGGTAAGATTTATTTTTCAAATTATATAGGTATTTTTTAATTTTCTTATCTAAAGTTTCAAATTATATATATATATATATAGAAACAAAGAAGGCCGAGTGGTACAAGTGATTTGGACCTTGTTGAAGCGACTTTAAGCCATTACAATAAAGTGTACAAAAGGCCATTCACCAACTTGAAATGTTGGGAGGTTGTACGCAACAATGCTAAATGGGAACTCAAAGCATTGATGGGTGAGGATTTAGAAGGAAGTCAATCCTCAAAATCTTTCGAGTCGAGAACCCCAAGTGACCCGAAGGGTTTTACAAACCTCTTTCCCGACATAAACATGAATGCCTGTCACACCCCGACCGATGGCGGAATCATCAAGGCGGACAATGTGATGATTGTTCAAAAGCACATGATAGCTAAAGGTTGCATAATTCATTAATTTAATTTAAAGACAACAAGATCCAAATACAATACATTCCAAATAACCTAGTCTAGTTCAAAACATTGATTTATTTAACTAGGTTCATAGTCCTTAAGTGGAGAAACCTTCGGCAAGTAGTCACATATCCAAACCTGAAACATTATTTAAATCAAGTGTCAACTAAAAAGTTGGTGAGTACATAGGTTTAGTAAATCCAGTAAATAGTAGTGTAAATCGTTTTGCAACTCATTGTTTATCTGGTTAAACATAGCATATGATGTAACATTTATTTAATCACAATTCAAACCGAGTTTGACGCGCTTGAACAGAGCACAACAGCTAAGTCCGGTATGCTTGAATATAGTTAGCCACTATATCCGGTATGATTGAATATAACACGCGGTTATATCCGAGTATGCAGTAATAAACACCCTAACCGGGTGGGCTGGTCAGGCACAATAGATCTATCAATATTACAGTTGGTTGTCTTGTGTTTAAATGTATGTACATCCAAAGAATAAGCATATAGTCTCATGTATAACACGTATAAACAATGTGAGTAGCATGTATAATGTTTCACCCCAAAACGTATAAAAATGTAAAAATAGGGGCTATGTAACTCACCTGGCTAGCGGATGTTTTTAAATCCACAAGTGCGGGTGATAAGGATGTTGAAAACTAAGCACGATGAAATCCTATGTAGATAAATACGTATTATTGTATGTTTGTATGTGCGTATTCGTATTTAAATGTATATCGGTTTTATAATAATATTCCTTAATATTTAATTATAAAATATGGTAGGAATATGATAATGGTTTTGTAAAACTTTAACTTAAAAATATATATATATATATTGTTTTAAACAAGTATTCATTATATTTAATGTATTTATAAATAATAATAACAAATAAAAGAAAATTCTTTATTTGACTAATCATGTTATATAGTTTAAAATTTGTTTTAACAAGTTTATTAAAAATATTGCAAGATTTATAAAAATGAGACCTTTTACATATTAAATGTATTTTAATAAGTTTATAAACATGTTACAAGATTTATAAAAATATAGGACATTTTATATATATATAAAAATGTGTTTAAACAAGTTTATAAAAATGTTGTAAGTTTTATAAAAATATTGGACATTTTATATATAAAAAATGTTTGAATAAGTTTATAAAAATATTATAAGATTTAAAAAAAATTGGAATAGTTTATAGATAAAAAGATTGTTTAATAGATTTCAAAATAAACGAACGATCAAACCGACTCGTTTTAGTCTTTAGTGTATAGAAATAATATTAAAATAAGTTAAGATAATTAAATAAAAAAAAAAACGAAAATAGGAGCAAAATGGGGTTGGGCCGTAGGCCACCCGGATCGAACCCGCGACCTGATACACAAACACACACACGCATAACCAGCCGGGCTACTGCCCATCGCTGGTTATGTGTGTGTCGTTTAATTGATATACACGCAACCCGTGTTGGTCGCTGGTCCTCGGCAATCCGGCAACCGCGTCCGAGGACTTGAGATTGCTCGGTAATCCTCGAGCGATTGCCGAGATTTCATCGGGGATTGATTACCTGACGATGACAGAAGCTAATGGACCCGAAATGAGGCTCGAACTTGGTCGCGAAGTGTCCGGTCGGCAAGGCTTCGGAACTCGAAAATGTCACAAGTGGGAATCGACTTCTGGATGGAATTAAACTTCGAAACTTTGGTCACAGCTTCTTTCAGGGACGACGAATGCGATGGTAGTCTCAATTTGGAGTGAGAATGTGTGGACGGAGGGTAACGAGTTCGAGCAGGGCCGACAATGGCTATTTATGGCCGGGTCTGATTCTTATGCTCGAACGTGCAATTGGACACGTCCCGACATAAGTCTGGACGAGGCGAAGCTAACCCGACATTCGACAGGCGTGGAGGTGGCCTGTCGGGCACGAATTCGGATGTGGTAACTCGGCCACCAACAGGATCGGATGATCCTTATGTTGGGGGAACAAATTGGTTGAGGGTTCTGGTTCGCGTGGGGGAGACGAAGCCAGAGGTGCTTTTGTCGGGCGTTGAGGTGCAGGGAACAATCCTGTCGGGCGTTCGCCGGAGAAAGGCTCGGACCGCCGGACAAAGGGGGAAGAGGTGACCGGATAATCGATTTGTGTTTTGACAGATTTAGTCCCTGGAGTTTGGTTTGATACAGAATAGCCCTTAAATTAAATACCGGATGAATCCCTGTGGTTTCATTTGACCAGAAACAGCCCCTCAACGATTTTAAATTTTAAATCCTTTTAGTTTGGTTAATTACAATATAACCCCTGAACTTTTATTTAAATAATTAATTAGATTTCTTTTTCAATTTCAATTAATTTATTTTATACATATATATTTTATAAATCCACTTTCTTTAATAAAACTAATCTTTTTAAATAATTATCTTTTTGATATAATGCATTAAATTATTTATTTAAATCATTAAGTTTATTTAACTTAAATTCTTTTAAACTAAAATGAAATTTAAGTTTATAAAATTTATAAAACTTATGTTTTTATTTAAAAATCCATCTTTTTAAATGGTTAATTTAATAAAATTGAAAACCATCGATTTATTTATATAAATTATTTAATTTAATAACATAATTTACATAGTTTATAACCTTAAAATATTTTTAAAATTTACTTTAAAAATACATAAATTGTACGCCAATTTGTATAAATTTGATTAAATAGACGTGTATATGATTTGAAATAGAATGTTAATATTTATGTGACAATTATTACAACAAAAATTTTGAAAGGTCACAGTCTCCCCAAGTTGAAGGAATTTCGTCCCGAAATTCGATTAGCGAAGGTTATAGAAGCGGGAAAGAGATGTCAAAAGGTTTAGGATGGAATTACTTCACAAGAGAAATATTCAGCGGGGAAATATCGTATGATAACGGATGACGATGCTAATTCGAGTCGAGTTTTCAACTAATTGCTCTAATAGTATAAGGAGATTTATGCATACCATTGCTCATACAACGCATGAATGTAAACTACTAGAACCCAGATTTAACAATATTGGTGCCAATCACTTTGTGACATGGCATTTTCCTTTAAAACTCCACCCCACGGGTGTTCATATTTTCAAATTTTGCAAAAAACATTTTCTAAAATCCGGTCCTCCTCTTAGTACTTATGCACGGTTTATACTCGTTATATCAAGTGGGTTTATGTATAGGGTATACCAGCGGCTAACCCACCACCCCTTTGATATACTGGGGATCCCCCGTGCATAATTACTAGGATTTAGATCATTTTAATCAAATCACCTTTCTCAATTGAAAATTGTACAATGAAATGCGTGCAATTTATAAATGTTATCACGTCTATGAGTGGTTTCATAGCACAAATATGTCTAACAATTCAAGAACCGATCCTCTTCCTAGTACTTATGCATGGTTTATACTCGTTATATCAAGTGGGTTTATGTATAGGGTGTACCAGCGGCTAACCCACCACCCCTTTGATATACCGGGGATTCCCCGTGCATAATTACTAGGATTTAGAACTTCAACAATTCAAGTAGACTTTAACAGAGCTAGCAAGTTGTATGACTAAATTTAAACATAATAGATTTGTTTCGCGAAAGTATAGGAATGAGATAGCTGTTATATGCAATCACGGATTTTAGAATTTATAGCAATTGATTTCCCATCCGCTATTACCATGATATACGAGTTATCAAAATTGGTTGGTTGTCTAGCAAATAGTTGGTTAAAAACAAGAGACACAATTTTGAATATTGAATAAAACGGATGTATAAAGATAGTGAACAAAGGAACGTACCGTTGACAGTGTCGTCATTGGTCGGAACCTCGTTAGCTTTTATATTAAAGGCTCGTCCACGAGGACCACCTTGATTTTGAAGTCTTGGACATTGGTTCCGAAAGTGGTTTGGGTCTCCGCATTCGTAACAGGCCCGTCCATAGGTGACAGTGAGAGGCATTGGATGATTGCCTTGAGTAGCTTGATTAACGATAGTGCGAGCACGGCAAGTAGTAACAACGTGTCCATAGCGTCCACATTTTGAGCATAGACGGCATGCAGCATGCGGGGCATGGTGATACTTGCAAGTAGGGCATTGGGGAAATGAACCTACATAGTTTCTCGAAATTTGACCCGCAGGAGTAACTTGGGTCACAGGTACGGCAGGAATGATGGCCGCAAAGTTTTGGGCCTTACGCTTCCTATCATGACGGGAAGATTCGGGCTCTTTGTCTTTGTCGGACAAGGAAGTAGCAGCTTTGTCGACCACTTTCTTGGTACCCTTCCTAGATAAGGTACTTGCTTTGACATGATTGTCAGTCAACACAGCAGACAAACGGATAGCGTCTTTGAGAGTGGAGGGATTACTTCCCAATACGGTGTCTTGGAGCGGCATAGGCAGTCCACCTATGTATTTCTCAATTCCCCGCGCTAAGGGAGTAACCATGTGGGGCACGAGCAGACTTAGTTCTTGAAAACGAGTGGTGTAAGCTAAATTCTCTCCGCTATCTTGGGTGAGATCCCAAAATTCAGCTTCGAGCTTCCTCATTTCGTTGCGAGGACAGAACTCGTCAGTCATAAGTCGTTTCATTTCGTCCCAAGACAAGGACATAGTGGATTCGTTGCCTCGAGTACGTTTCTCACCGTTCCACCAGGTGAGTGCTCGTTTTTGGAAGACGCTGGAAGCATAACGGACTTTGAGGTTGTCGGGACAATCGCTGTTTAGGAAGGTACTCTCCATACTTTCAAACCATTGAAGAAGGCCAGTAGCACCCTCCGTCCCGAAGAATTTGGTGGGGTTGCAAGAATTGAAATGCTTGAATGTGCAGTATGGTGGGTTTGCACCATTCCCTTGCGTATTAGACCCATTACCATTGTTGTTAGCTTGGATCATTTGGCCTACTAGTTGAGTAAGTAGTGCAGCAAGGTCAACGTTGGAGTTGCTAGAGTTAGTATGTCGAGGAGGCATTCTAACACCATAAGAAAAGACAATGATATTTTAGATACGATGGATATATATGAGTTATAGCGGGAAATAATGTAAGTAGAAAAACGGGATTCATCATGACGCGTGCCAGTGCATGTGTATTTATTCTAGGTTGATGGGGAAAACTAAGTCATCTATTCCGGATAGAACATGATGTTATAGATCATTATTCGCGTAATAGGAATTGCCGGGACTTGCATGCACTACAAATTGTTATTACGTGTGCACCCGTAATAATGATTTGTTTTGCATGTTCGTCTAGTTTTTTTTCCTATTTTGCTATAATGTCCCCAGATTTTGAGTTCAAATTCGGATTGTATCCTTGCGAATACATTGACTTATCAACGTTAAGTAATTCCCCGAAACTCTCAAAGAGACATGCTTTAGCCTATAGGTAAACACTCACTTCAGGAATTCCCAGGAAAGCATACGGGTCCGTTTATTTGGATTTATACGAAATGCTTTCCTAGACAGAAAACCCAATGTACAGGTGTCACCCTTCCAGATTGCACGTGTCTTTTACTGGTTTCAGGAAATTAAGTCGTTGACGAGATTTTCAAGATTTTAATAGATTTGAGAGTCTATGAATATAAAATGTGTAGGAATGTTGCAATTTATAAGGATTAGGAGAGAGTATGGACAAGGATAAGTAGTGTATTTGTTTGCATAAGTTTGCTTGTCAAATGTGTATGTAAAGTATGTATCATGTATCAAAGTCTTGTATGTATGTGTATAAGTCTCATGTACCAAACTCGGAAAAATTCAAATAATACCTAACTACAAATAATTCATATAGCAATTTATCATTTAGCACATAACACATAAAAGGGAGTCCTAGGGTTATAGTCTAGGTCATTGTGTCTAATAACCTAATTCCATATAACCATGGCTTTGATACCAATCTGTCACACCCAGACCGATGGCGGAATCATCAAGGCGGACAATGTGATGATTGTTCAAAAGCACATGATAGCTAAAGGTTGCATAATTCATTAATTTAATTTAAAGACAACAAGTTCCAAATACAATACATTCCAAATAACCTAGTCTAGTTCAAAACATTGATTTATTTAACTAGGTCCATAGTCCTTAAGTGGAGAAACCTTCGGCAAGTAGTCACATATCCAAACCTGAAACATTATTTAAATCAAGTGTCAACTAAAAAGTTGGTGAGTACATAGGTTTAGTAAATCCAGTAAATAGTAGTGTAAATCGTTTTGCAACTCATTGTTTATCTGGTTAAACATAGCATATGATGTAACATTTATTTAATCACAATTCAAACCGAGTTTGACGCGCTTGAACAGAGCACAACAGCTAAGTCCGGTATGCTTGAATATAGTTACCCACTATATCCGGTATGATTGAATATAACACGCGGTTATATCCGAGTATGCAGTAATAAACACCCTAACCGGGTGGGCTGGTCAGGCACAATAGATCTATCAATATTACAGTTGGTTGTCTTGTGTTTAAATGTATGTACATCCAAAGAATAAGCATATAGTCTCATGTATAACACGTATAAACAATGTGAGTAGCATGTATAATGTTTCACCCCAAAACGTATAAAAATGTAAAAATAGGGGCTATGTAACTCACCTGGCTAGCGGATGTTTTTAAATCCACAAGTGCGGGTGATAAGGATGTTGAAAACTAAGCACGATGAAATCCTATGTAGATAAATACGTATTATTGTATGTTTGTATGTGCGTATTCGTATTTAAATGTATATCGGTTTTATAATAATATTCCTTAATATTTATTTATAAAATATGGTAGGAATATGATAATGGTTTTGTAAAACTTTAACTTAAAAATATATATATATATTGTTTTAAACAAGTATTCATTATATTTAATGTATTTATAAATAATAATAACAAATAAAAGAAAATTCTTTATTTGACTAATCATGTTATATAGTTTAAAATTTGTTTTAACAAGTTTATTAAAAATATTGCAAGATTTATAAAAATGAGACCTTTTACATATTAAATGTATTTTAATAAGTTTATAAACATGTTACAAGATTTATAAAAATATAGGACATTTTATATATATATATAAATGTGTTTAAACAAGTTTATAAAAATGTTGTAAGTTTTATAAAAATATTGGACATTTTATATATAAAAAATGTTTGAATAAGTTTATAAAAATATTATAAGATTTAAAAAAAATTGGAATAGTTTATAGATAAAAAGATTGTTTAATAGATTTCAAAATAAACGAACGATCAAACCGACTCGTTTTAGTCTTTAGTGTATAAAAATAATATTAAAATAAGTTAAGATAATTAAATAAAAAAAAAACGAAAATAGGAGCAAAATGGGGTTGGGCCGTAGGCCACCCGGATCGAACCCGCGACCTGATACACAAACACACACACGCATAACCAGCCGGGCTACTGCCCATCGCTGGTTATGTGTGTGTCGTTTAATTGATATACACGCAACCCGTGTTGGTCGCTGGTCCTCGGCAATCCGGCAACCGCGTCGGAGGACTTGAGATTGCTCGGTAATCCTCGAGCGATTGCCGAGATTTCGTCGGGGATTGATTACCTGACGATGACAGAAGCTAATGGACCCAAAATGAGGCTCGAACTTGGTCGCGAAGTGTCCGGTCGGCAAGGCTTCGGAACTCGAAAATGTCACAAGTGGGAATCGACTTCTGGATGGAATTAAACTTCGAAACTTTGGTCACAGCTTCTTTCAGGGACGACGAATGCGATGGTAGTCTCAATTTGGAGTGAGAATGTGTGGACGGAGGGTAACGAGTTCGAGCAGGGCCGACAATGGCTATTTATGGCCGGGCCTGATTCTTATGCTCGAACGTGCAATTGGACACGTCCCGACATAAGTCTGGACGAGGCGAAGCTAACCCGACATTCGACAGGCGTGGAGGTGGCCTGTCGGGCATGAATTCGGATGTGGTAACTCGGCCACCAACAGGATCGGATGATCCTTATGTTGGGGGAACAAATTGGTTGAGGGTTCTGGTTCGCGTGGGGGAGACGAAGCCAGAGGTGCTTTTGTCGGGCGTTGAGGTGCAGGGAACAATCCTGTCGGGCGTTCGCCGGAGAAAGGCTCGGACCGCCGGACAAAGGGGGAAGAGGTGACCGGATAATCGATTTGTGTTTTGACAGATTTAGTCCCTGGAGTTTGGTTTGATACGGAATAGCCCTTAAATTAAATACCGGATGAATCCCTGTGGTTTCATTTGACCAGAAACAGCCCCTCAACGATTTTAAATTTTAAATCCTTTTAGTTTGGTTAATTACAATATAACCCCTGAACTTTTATTTAAATAATTAATTAGATTTCTTTTTCAATTTCAATTAATTTATTTTATACATATATATTTTATAAATCCACTTTCTTTAATAAAACTAATCTTTTTAAATAATTATCTTTTTGATATAATGCATTAAATTATTTATTTAAATCATTAAGTTTATTTAACTTAAATTCTTTTAAACTAAAATGAAATTTAAGTTTATAAAATTTATAAAACTTATGTTTTTATTTAAAAATCCATCTTTTTAAATGGTTAATTTAATAAAATTGAAAACCATCGATTTATTTATATAAATTATTTAATTTAATAACATAATTTACATAGTTTATAACCTTAAAATATTTTTAAAATTTACTTTAAAAATACATAAATTGTACGCCAATTTGTATAAATTTGATTAAATATACGTGTATATGATTTGAAATAGAATGTTAATATTTATGTGACAATTATTACAACAAAAATTTTGAAAGGTCACAATGCCGAACCGCAAGACGACACGACACCGACAAGGCCAAAACGTCCGGGAAAGAAATCGGCTGAAAGTTTATTTAGTAAGGGAAATTTGGTAGACATAGTCAAAGAATACAAGACTATGAAAGCGTTGGAGTTAAAAAAAAAAAAAAAAAAGTCTTCGGGATAAGATGGTGGAAGCAAAATTAAAAAGAGAACAAACGGCGATTGAGTTGCTGCTTGAAAAACAAAATGATCGTGACATCAAAACATTCACCGAATCACATGATCATCTCGTAGACCCGTACTTGTCGATTGTATTGCAACATAAACGTGAAATTGCCGCAAAGTATGGATGGCAATGCACATTTTAGATTTTAAAATTTTATTATCTAGCTTTTATTTATTTTGTAGGTTTTTTTTATTTTTAATTGTATTATGTTAATTTTTATTTAATGAAATTGTCTTTTTTTAAATTAATGTTTTTTTTTTTTTTTAAAAAGTTGGTGAGTAAATGAGTAGGGTGTTTCCAATGAAATCTGAGTAAATGAGTAGTTTTGAGGTGACAAAATTCTATTGGGCAGTTTTGGTGAGTAAATGAGTATTGGGGTAAATGGCCCCCTAACACCCTTAATTAGCAACGCCTTTGCTCCACCCGCACTCCGCCTTTTTCCACCGTCATGATCTGCCTCTTGCCACTTTCCACCGTCATGATCTGCCTCTTTCTTCCGTGGTGAGAAAACACCCTCTCCTGCCTTCTATATATATCTACTAGCTACTATTGTAACCATATATACCCAACAGATGTAGGTTCAAACATTCTCTAGGTAAATATCTTGGATGCCTCCTGCGGGGACCTTACGTCTTCAATAATCACAATTTTTAAGCACTATGCGAAACAACCGTACTCCTGGTTTGTGTTGGTGGACAAACTGAATCCATCCATCAGTCTTGCGAAGCGAAATATCAATTATACTTATTAACTCATCGTGTTTGATTCATTATAAGTTTTAGTCTCGTTGTGGTTCAATTAGGGGTGTTCACGACCGGTTTTAACGGTTTTTTAGCTCAAACAGTGAGTCAAACCGTTAGTAACGATTTTTTTATTATCAAAATTCGAAATCGAAACCATTAAAATTCGAAATCGAACCAAACCAGACTGTTATTAACGATTTGTTTCCGGTTTGATTTCACGGTTTTTCTAATAATCAGCTGTGAAATTGCATACTCATTTCCAAAATTTTCTTTCAAAATTAAAATGGCATTATATGTAGTGATTCCAAGTTTCTAACATGTTCTTTTAAAATTAAATAGAAACCATCTTTTTAAACTAAATTAGTAAAATAATATAAACTTAAAAAGAAATAAATGCTTCTTTTCATTTTTCCATTATGTTGTTATCAATATATATTTGGTTTACCATTGAGTTGATAGAAAGTTACCTACCTTGACTGGAGCCTCTATCAGTCTGTGAACTTTGAAAAAAAAAGTTTCAGATTCTTACTTTCTTTAGTTTCATAAAGATTCACAGTTTCTTCATTTTTCTTGCTTCAGTTTGGCTAACAATTCGAAGGGTGAACCACCAAGAACATCACCAGACACCGAATCTTCTGTAAATAGAAGATTGTCAGCCAGAGGGTCAAGGGACCCTCTTGACTCTCCGTCGATACAGTGGTGGTTGTGATGACCATGAAGATGGATGGTGGACAGCCTGTAGGAGATTTCAATACCCAAACAATTCTTCAAACAGCACCAGATCAAACATCGAATGTTATTTTCATTTTCTATGTCCAAAGATATAACTTATTAACTGCTGGATGGGATATGATAATGCTAGTTGAGGCGTTAAATATTTGCACGTGTCTAAATACATTTCAATCATTTTACTTTTTAAAAGAAAACCCTTGGGAAGAAAACATGTGACCACTCTTTATATCTCTCTCACACTCTTTAACATGGTCCATAGATCACCATCACCAGTACCTCCTCCTCCTCCTTTTACCACGCGGCTGAATGGGTTCGGGATGGGATGTGGTACCGCTGGTCTACCCCTCATCGATACTAACCAAATTAACAGGTTGAGTATGCTAGTGGCAAAGATGTATATCAAGACTTCTCTAAAATGTAGAGGTTTTGGGTTCAAATCCCACTTGTGACAAAATAAAAAGGGGGTTTCAAGTTGGGTCAAGGGGTTTTCTCACCTATGGTGGGTTTCCTCCTGATGGGGTGAAGATGATCGGGTGAGCCAGTGACCCGTCAGTGATCCAAATTGCCATTAAAAAAAACAGGTTGAGTATGCCAATCGTATCCCGAGATTTCAACGACTCTTTAACAATATTTAAAAAGGTTCAACTAACATTCTCATTTTTATTCACACAATTCTCGACCTATTTGATCTCAGTCATTATCATTTCTACTTACATGTCTCAATAATACTCAACTTTCAATGGATTCAAGGTCTCGTAACGCAAAGAAGGCCGGTTCTAGGTGAAACAAAGCTAAACATGTAACTGGATCATCGCAAAGCCAACCTCAAGTCAATCCACAACCTCAACCTAAACCTAACCCACAACCATTCCTACAATTTCAAAACTTTGTTAGTTCTCCTTCCAAATTCACCTGGCTTTCTCAACAATTTCAACTGTTTCCCACTCAATATTCGTACAATTAATTTAGTCACCAGCAAGAACAACTTAAGCTCGACCCGTTATATTACCACTAGGGCTGGCATATCGTGTATACACGTACACGATAATACACGAACACGAAATATGTATACACGAACACGACACGATAACTTATCGTGTACTTTTTCCCAAACACGAACATGTTTATACCTGCTTAACACGATAAGACCTGTTTAGAAACACATGTTTAAGAACATGTTTAGTGAAACATGTATTTTACCTGTTTAGACATGTACTAACAGGTAAACATGTAACATATTTAAGAACCTGTTTAGTGAAACAGGTAATAATCTACATATAATATCATATTTTAATATTTTTATTTGAAAAAAATCTTAACAGGTAACTAACGGGTAAACATGTATTTTACTTGTTTAGACACGAAAATTAACAGGTAGATTCGTGTCTACCTGTTTAGGACACGAAACACCATAAGACCATATACGATACCTGTTAAGATCGTGTAGTATTCGTGTATGTGTCTAAAATTGTCAGCCCTAATTACCAACTCAAACCTACCTCGTCAACAATCCGAAGAGTCGAGCAATGAAACAAAACCGCCATACAATCCGATGAAGTAGCAGAACTCACGTCTAACCACGGAGAATTGGCGTTAATGAAGGCTTGGATCGGGATCCCCGAATACCTAAAAATTGGTAATGAACAAAAATCCAATTTTTTTTCAAAACAAGTTGGGGGTGATCGTACCATCCATCAAGTTAATTTCAAATGGAAGGATATGAACACAAAGTTCTCGAAGTTGACCGTTATATTCCACTTCTTTTGACCTCTTTATGCATCGACGCGTGTAATGATTGTTGATGTTTTGTTCGTACGCACGCCACCTTCTCCTACAATGGTTGTGTTGGATTACTTCCTCTAGCTTCTACCCATGTATATTACACACCACTTTTTTTTACCTCTTTTATCATCGTAGCGTGTAATGAATCGCCAGCCTCCTGTTGTGTTGGACTGCTTTCTCTGGCTTCTTCCCTTTTGTGTTACACAGTGCATGCACCCTCGATTTGGAGATTTATGGCGAAAAGAGGTTGTTATGATTGAAGTGAAGAACGTTGCTTGGCATGACAGAATCGAGGAAGGCAAGTACGAGGTTCTCCACTTGCAACCTCTGTTGCATCCATGGCGGTCCAAACCCAGATCTGAGTCAAATGATTCTAGAGAGAGAGGAGAGCGGTTGCTGCTAAAAAGGTAAATGCAAGGCAATGCTTCTGTGCGATTTATGGATACTTTTGATTTACATTTGGATTTTTTAATTTTAATATTAAAATGATGAACCCAAATGAATTTGTGGGTTTTTGTTTATTAATTGAACCGAAATTTTGATTTAGGGTGTTTACTTTTGGTGGGTTTTTGATGTGTTGTGTGATTTTCAAAAATTGGGATTTTAGGTTTTTTATCTTTCTTCAGGCTCTAATCACTTTAGCACAAGTTCGTTACACATTTTAAACATTGTCTCTTGATTTTCTTTTTTGTTTTTTTTGCTTCTTTGTTGCTTCACATACACACATTCATTGTTGCCTATTCATGTTCTCGCCATGATTTGCTTCTCATACCTTCGAATAATTTTATCTTACAATTGGTAAGGTATTTGTTTATACTGTTTCAGCTCTAATGGACGATAAATATAAAGAGTTTAGGTTTAGAGACACAAAACCGAATTTATAAATGTTCAAATGGATGTTAATTAATCCATTCTACATCCTTTCACTGATTCTCCAATCAAAAGTTGCTTCAATAAACGTTTTCTTTGAAAGAAAGAGATCAATGGTACACAAAGCACACTACTAGAAATTTAAGCAGTTTCGACGAGGCAATCTCGACGACACATGTCGTCGAGATAGGTGGACCAAATACGACGACATGTCGTCGGAGATCGTCTAAAAAAAATTCATTTATTTTTCGACTTTTCTCGACGACACGTCGTCGGCGATGCTTAACCGGGAGAAGGTGAAAACTTTTGGCGCCTACCTGATACTAGTCTCGACGACATGTCGTCGAGATTGGTATTTTTAAATTTTTTTTCCTTTTTTTTACCTAGTAAAATATTAAAAAAAATTAATTTTAAAGAAAATACATAATCTCGACGACATGTCGTCGAGATTGGTATATAATAAAAAATATTTTTATTTAATAATTAAAATAATTAAAATAAAAGGACCCAATCTCGACGACATGTCGTCGAGACTGGTCCTACCTCGTATTAACCCACGCAGAAACCCTTCTCCTCCTCATTTTTCCCCTCTTTTTTCTCTCAACCTCCCTATCGACTTATACCCACAAATCCGGCCATTTTACTTCAATTTTCACCGTTTTCTACCTCCTCCACCATTACTCTTCTTAATCAAGTGGTTAGACCCGATTTTGATTTTTTTTTGAAATTTTTCTTTATTATTGTAAATTTTTAATATAAATCTTGTGTATGTGAAGTTTTTGGCTAAGTGGACGGATTGATAGCTAGATTGAGGGTTTTTCCGACGACATGTCGTCGTTTCCAAAAAATTCCGGAGGTAATATGTATATTTTTTTTGTTTATAGGTGTATTTGGGTAGTTTTATATAGATTTATAAATGTTTGTTTAATATTTTGGTAATAGGTGTAGATTTGAGAAATTTAGTTTTGTATAAATGTTTTAATTGTTTTTTATTTGAATAATATAGTTGAATATATCTATTATTTTGTGAAATTGATGCTTAATTTATATAGATGTATAGTATGTTGGTGAAATTGGTTCATTTTTTTATTGATAGTTAATGTTGTGAAATTGATAGTTTATTTATAAAGATGTAGAGTTTGTATGGTTTATATAGATGTATAAGTATATAAATGTATGAATTATTTGTGAAATTGGTGAATTGTAGGTTTGTATAGATTTATTATTGGTGGTGTTATGTATATATTATTTGTATGAATTGTATGATGTTATTTATTTTTTGTAATGTATAGTTTGTATGTATTATTTATTTGGGTCTTTGTATGTATTTATGAAATGTATTATTGGTGGTGTTATGTATATATTATTTGTATGATGTTATTTTTTTTAATCTATAGTTTGTATGTATTATTTATTTGGGTATTTATATGTATTTGTGAAATGTATTATTGGTTGTGTTATGTATGTATGGTTTGTATGAGTATAGATGAATATGTGCATGTATAGATGTTAGTAATTAGAACACGAACCTTTCACTTGTTTTGACTCAAATACTTGTATGCATTATTTTTTGACGAACTCAGGGCATTGGCACATGGTCCGTTGAGTGCATATTCTTACACTGCTTGTATCGTTAATGGTGTTAGATTTGTGGTACACAGTCGTGATCTCGGACGCACTACCCAAAACAGTGGTGTTGTTTCATTCGGAGAAGATGATACACCATATTATGGTGAACTTGAGAGTATCATAGAGTTGAATTATTTAAGTAATTACTCCGTTGTAGTCTTTCTTTGTAAATGGTTCAACGCGTTGGGTAACGGCCGTATAATTAAAAAGGATAATTTGACTATTATCGACACTTATATTTTATTGATGTATCTAGACACTGGCATTTTATTGACTTCAATTTTATGTAGGTATATATGACGACTTATGCTCGTTCACATGGTGGTGACGGTGGGGGTCGTGATCCGCGGGGGAATTCTAGGAGGCTCCCTACAGATTGCGAGTCTTGTAAGTTACTTGTTTTAGTTTGCTAATTCTTCAAATTCATGTAACATCTGCGAGTCTTGTAAGTTACTTATTTTAGTTTGATAATTCTTCAAATTCATGTAACATCTGCGAGTCTTAAATTCATGTAACAACTTCCTCAAAAAAAGTAAGGGGCCGTGGAAGAAACCTTGATATGCTGGAGGCGTTTGCCCAAAATGGCAACAAGCCACTTCCACTTGAGCTTGATCCAACCCATGAGACATACAAGTTTGTCGGTCCGAACGGTCGATGGTTTGTTCGACAAATAACTATTGCTCTAGAGAAAATCCCATCACACTATTTTAGTTGGGAGTTTATTCCTAGGGAGCATCAAAACACCGTATTTCGCAATCTTCATGTAAGTATAAAATGTAATTTTTTAACACTCATAATTATTAAGTGTTTCCTAATTACCTTTTTTTACAGAATTACTTTGATTTAGAAAGCTGGAGTAACACACCGCAGTGGCCACAAATATCTGCGGGCATCCATGATGATTGTGCCCATAGATTTCGTGACCGCAAGTCTTTTTTAAAGAGACATTTTGAATCGGTCGGTGGTTACGAGGATGTGGAAGAAGCAAGGAATCATCCTCATGAGTCTATCAGTTCCGGCAATTGGAATTCCCTCATCGACATATTGTACCTTGATCCCACATATATTGCACGCTGCAATCAAAATTCTTCAAACCGAGCTAAACAACCATACGCCAATACTAGTGGGAGCAAGTCATTTGCTCAACGGCGATATGAGGAGGTAACAAAAGTTGTTAATATTATTCTAAAAATGAATTCATAAGTTAGTCAAACATTAGTAACATTATTTTTGTTGTTTATAGGTACAACAAGGTGGAACCGTCAGTCTGATTGATGGTTGGAGACGTATGCATACGTCTCACGGCACATGGGTCAACGATCGGGCACAAAACGATTGGGTAAGTATATATATCGATGAGGGAATTCCAGGTTTGGGAAATACACTAGAATATTAATCATATTGGTTATTGTTGGTGTTAATATAGGTTTTTATTGAGTTTTGTTGAATTATTATGTTTATTGAGTATTGTTAAGTAGGTTGGCTATCAATTTTGCAGTCGTTATGCTGTCGGATTTTTAAATTTTTATTGATATGTGTATTTTTTGTTTATTACAGAATACAATTCAAGAAGAATTGATCCGGATGCAACAAGACGGCGGAGATGTTGATGAGGAAGAGGTCCTAAAACGTGCCCTTGGCGAGAGACGCGGTTGGAGCCGAGGAGTTGAAAGAAAAGTTAGAAACATGCCCACTAATGTTTCGGCTCTCTCCGAGTCTCAATTCAACGAATTAAAAGAACAAATTCGTGAACTGAATGAGACCGTGAAACAGATGCAAAAGGACCGCAACCAATCCGGCAACCAAAATGACGACGATGAAGATGAATAAACTTGATTGTAACTTTTATTTGAACGATTTGTAATAACTTATACAATTTGTATACTTTTGTTAGATGTTTTATGTAATATATTTGTGTGAAATGTATTATTTGAACGATTTGCAACAGGTTTGACAGGTTTTGATATTTTGTGTATTAAATTACTGGAAATTTTTAAAATTCAAAAAAAACTTTTTTTTAAAAAATAACTCAGTCTCGACGACATGTCGTCGAGATTGAGGTTTCCAGATTTTTTTTTTAAAAAGATTAAATAAAATTAAATAGCCTTTCTCGACGACATGTCGTCGAGATTGGTCTATTTAATTTTTATTTAATATTTTTTTTAAGTGAAAAGTTATTACCGACGGGGAAATATCGACGACATGTCGTCGAGAAAAGGATAATCTATCTCGACGACTTTTCAAGCAGTCTCGACGAAGCTTTGCCGACGAAACATTATCGACAACATGTCGTCGAGAAAGGTCGTTGAATCTGCCTACTTTTCTTGTAGTGGCATTTCATTAATCAAAGGTAGTGATCACCTTGTACATGTGTCTCACTAAACAAAGGAAGTGATCATCTTCTATGACACACTATGTCGAGATAGTGTTCATTACACTCTCTTCACTATACCAAGATAGTAAAACCCAAACCAATCATACACTACATCAATATAGTGTTGATTCTAACAACACAACAAGTGTAGTGAGTACCCCTTACAAATATCTCACAAGAAGCGGTAAAAAAATACCACAATATTACTACAAGAATAATTACAAAGATGTGGAAGATGTAACACAACTCTTCATTTTTTGCTTTTGATTTTTTTATCTTGATCTTTTCTCTTCAAAATGATGATTAATATGAAGGAACTAGAGATAATATATATTAGATACATGTGTGAAAGTTTTAGAGCAAAAGATGTAAGTGTAAGTTAGATAAGGGCTTCAATTTATAAACAAAGTAAAGAGCCAAAAAGTCATCTGGACTGACCAGGTTGTGATCGACCTCCATGCCAACATTTTGGTCTTGATTTTGAATGTTAAAACTTGTCCAATTTTAAAATCCAAAGTCATTTCCATTTATATTTCTATAAAAATTACTTTCTCTAAAAGCTTTGTTTGACCCAATACTCAAAATGTAAGGCTTTGCACTAAAATGACAAGATCATCTTTTTGCATTTTGTAAAATGAGTAAGATGCCTTCGAGTTTGGTTTTGACTTTAAACATTTTTTGTTTAATTTGTATCTTTCATGCAAAATCATATTAAAGATCCATCATCTCATGCATTAACTTTAAATTTTGAAATTCAAATTGTTTCTAGAAGCTACTATATATAAGTACTTGATTTTTATAAACTCTTGACTTAGTTTCATAAAATGTTTTTTTGGAAATGACTTGTTTTTATAACAATTATAATTTTATAAATCTATCATATTTTTGGTATATGTTTAGTAATCTTTCTAGATTCACAACATATTAATATTGTTGGTTAATCATGTAAACTTGTTAATTATGTGTCGGTTTGCTTGCAATTATTGATTTGACTTTGGTTATTGGGCTAGTTGAATATTAACACTTGATTACTTGAGTGTGTAAGGAACATGTACGTCATATACAATCATTTGTTGTAAGCAACTAGTGATACATCACTACAAGAAAAACACCCTATTTCAAGGACGACTATCGCGAGGACATTATGTCCTCACTATAGAGTATACTATAGTGAGGACATGTTCTTGCTAAAGGGTGAATCTGAAATTAGGATTTTTTGTGGGTATTGCGAGGACTTGTCGTCGAAACAGACTAGTGGTGGGATTGTTAAAAGTGGGGTAAAAAACTAAAAAGTTGTCTCGATGACAAGTCATCGCTATAGCTTTCACTTTTTTTTTAAACTTCTTTCGTCCCTAATGGGTTTAACAGGTAACGACGCCTTTATCTGAGGGCATCTCGAGGACATGTCCTCACAACAGGGTTAGCGGGAGAATGTGAAATACTTGGCGCTAATCTGAAAAATTGAACGAGTCTACGGCGAGGACTTGTCCTCGCAATACGTTTAATTTTCCCTAAATCTAAAATATTAAGGTGGTAATTTGTAGAATGTTAAATTTTATATATTTGTGGTAATTTGTATATTATTATGATTTGTAGATGGTATATTATAAATGGTAATTTGGTTGGTAAAACCTGAAAATTAAAAAAATACAATAAAAAAAAGTTATAATTTTTTTTATACCTATCTCGAGGACATGTCCTCGCTATAGGTAAGTGTTTTTAAAAAAATAAAAATAACTATCTCGAGGACATGTCCTCTCTACAGCTTAAAATTTAATTTTATTAAAAGTTTTTTTTCAGAAAAAGCAAATAACACAACCCCTATCTCGAGGAGATTTCCTCGAAATAGGTGACACCAATCTCAACGACATGGTTGACCTATTGCTACGAGGCATTACAGACGACGTCTATCTCGAGGAGATGTTCTCGAGATAGCTCCTCCAGACCTATCCCGACGACATTATGATCCTATAGCGACGACATTTGTCCTCTCTATAGTAGGGATGGCAATGGGTCGGGTTCGGGCTGGGTATCGGTAATCCCAAACTCATACCCGGTTGTAAAATTGTGTCTCATTACCCGTCGGGTTTGTGTCGGGTAATTACCGGGTAACGGGCATACCCGTTAGTATAGGGTATCGAGCATACTCACGGGTATTGGCCAATAACCGTCGGGTATGTGTCGTGTACTTTTCTATGATTCTATTTTTTATATTTATAAATACATATTTCAAAAGAAAAAATAATTTTTCACATAATAAACTTACTAAAATGAAGCATTAATAGCCATTAGTTAAGAGAAAATAAAATTATAAATTACAAATTTTCGGGTATATGGTTCGGGTAAACGGGTATGTGATTTCGGGTAATCGGGTCGGGTATCACCTAATCCCATACCCGCGAAATTTTTAAAAATTAATCCCATACCCAGTCCCTTACCCGTCGGGTTTCGAGTATACCCGCCCCGAACTCGTCGGGTTTCGGGTATACCCGTCAGGCTCGGGTTATTTTGCCATCCCTACTCTATAGGGTCCAATTCTTGTAGTGCATGTTAATGATTTTTGTCATTATTAAATTTAGGGATTATTTATTTCTAAAACATTGTTTTCTCAACACACACATATATATAAGAGAAAATCTAGTTAAGTATAGGGAGAGTCGTAGGGTGGCAGCCGTCCTAATTGGTTTTGATGTAACACTTCTTCATGGTAGCGGTCCTAACTGATCTCCAGTCTCTAATGTGGAGGAAACATATTAGAGACTGAAACTTGTTTTTAATATTTCTAAAACAGATCGATTTAAGGGCTGATATTCAGTCTTCAATTATTTGAAGGACTGATATTCATTCTTAAACACTTTTTAAAAGAAAATGATCAAGGACTATTTTTCCGTCTCTAATTATTTGTAGAAATTTTTTCAATTTTAAGGTTAGCACCAGAGCCTAAAAATCAGTCTAAAAAATCTGGCAATGTATCTTATTCGAAACCGATATTCAGTCTTCGAGGTGTTTTGTAGATAAAAGAATAAATGACTGATCTTCAGTTTCTGATAATTAAACATATTCTACTATTTCGAGGAATGATAATGGAGACTAAAAATAATCTTCATAATTCTTGTAAGAGACCATATTATGGACTGGTTACAGTCATTAATGGTTAATTAAGATCTTTGATTGCTAATTAGGGTCGTTATGAATTGGAGCAGTTGATGAGTGTATATTATGTATAAGGTTAAAATCTCGTGTATTATACGGGTACTTAGTAATAAAATATTTGTATTTTAAAAAACTCGTGTATTACATGGGTTGATAAAATGTAATGTTATATACTTAATAATAAAAAGTTTATATCTTTAAAAACTCGTATATTACACGTTTTGAATACATTAATTTCAATTTAATATAATTTGACTTACATTACTATTTAGTTAAAAAAAACATAATTAAATTTTGAAGTTGAGATAATTTAAAATAAATGTGTTTTATTAGTATAACTAATATTTTCTTTAAATATAAATCATTATTAAAAAAAGAGAGGTGCATTTAATAAGATAGAGTCGAGAAAAAAAATGATAAGAAAAAATATGGTCGCGACAGGTGGCATAAATTATTTTATTTATTATATAGTATAGATATAGATATTGATACTTTATTGCATATTATTTATTTTACATGTTTCAAGACTAGAACGAACTAAAAAAAGTATAACTAAACTAAAGTTGAGAACGACGTCCGAATATCCACTTTTTAACTTGAGGTGTACAATTTAATAACAGTATTTAATCAATTTGAATGATGGTGAAAGAAAATTATTATTTGACTTAAATATGAATCACAAATAAAATGTTGGTTGTTTCTTTGGAGTTTGGGTCGTGACATCACAAAGAGTTCTTGTGCTAAGAAGTAAATCCAATTTGGGCCTTTATTAATTCATATGGAAGAATTTCTCCTTATTATTGACGCCGAATAAATAACTGATTTTGGCTTCATTTCCACCCTCCGATCACTCTGGCTTTCAATCTCAGTCGTGTTAAATCAAACCGTTTTTGGTTTCATTCCCACTCTCTGATCACTCTTACTTTCAATCTCAGCCGTGTTAACCTTCGTACCGGCGGTTGTGTCGATCTCTCCCCACATCCCCTAATCATCAGCCTGCAACGTTCATCTCTATCAAACTCGATTTGAATTCCCGATTTGAGTATGAAATTGAGGTCTCTTCGGAATCTAAAGACACGTATATAACTCTATTATACGGAGATGAATTCGTGTTGGGAGCACGTGTTCTTGGAAAATCGTTTCGGGATATACCAGATCCACCAAGGATATAGTCGTTTTGGTCTCTGATGGCGTCTGCAATTGCGAATAATCTTCTACAGGTTTTGAATCCGATTTCGATTTAGGGTTTTCAATTTATAAAGTATTTATGACAAAAATGTGGCATAAATAACTAACAATTATGTATATTGATAATGTATGACTATGTGGTTGCAATTTTGCAATTCGATTTAGCAAAAGGAAGAATGTGGGTCAAGCAACCGTTTGATGATGTTTTCATTATGATTTGCTCTTTTGCAGGCTGATGGTTAGATTGCACGCTGATGTCTCATCCCATAAAACGAAGTTCAGTTTGAGTTTGGATGATAAAATTTGCTGCCGTTGCACTTGCTTGTGTTGTTTAAATTTGGGTTATGGTTTATTCTTAACTAGTCAAATAATAAATGTGGCTAAAATGAATCTGAGTCAGACGGGTTAAACATGTTGAAAGTTGGCTTTCACTGAAATTTTGTTGTATAATCTGCTTATGATGCTTATGAAGAATCCTGTCTAGATATGCTTTAATAAATATTGTAAACTATAATATAGGGTTAAGCCCATCATGTGCTTTTTCCGGTTTTTTGGTAACCTTTTCTTTGGATATTTTAGTGTGGGCATGAGTGCAATTTGTGAATATGTCAGCACATTCGATGACATTCAACACATACATGCTGAAATAAGGTAGTTGTTGTTCTTTGATAATCAACCATGAAAGATAGATTTCGACAAAAAAGAAATGTGCTTTAGTCACCATGGCTTTCATTGTAGGCATGTAATACTGTAATAATGGACATTGATGAGGCTGATTTTTGAATTTTTTTTTTTGTTGTTTTTCATCATAGGTTCCTTTTATCTTAAAGTTTTGTTCTTTGATAATCAACCATGAAAGATAGTTTTCAACAAGAAAGAAATGTGCTTTAGTCACCATGGCTTTCATTGTAGGCATGTAATACTGTAATAATGGACATTCACGAGGTTGATTTTTGAATTTTTTGTTGTTTTTCATCATAGGTTCCTTTTATCTTAAAGTTTTGTATTTCATTTAATCCGTGTTCTTGGTCGTTTTGTAAAATCATGAATCTTTTTGCAGCAAATGAGGCATTTGAGAAGGTAGTTATGAACCAGTGCCAACTATAGTTTGCAGATGGAGCGGAAACCGACTCTAAAATAGTATGAATAGCTTATTGTTTGTAGAATACCTCTAGGTGAGTTAATTCGCTCTTTTCCATGATCGAGATCTACAATTGCCGTGTTCCCTCAGCAGGGCATGCCTGCTGGGCTGCTAAGGCAAGCCACATACACCACTGCTAGACTTGGTAGATTCACTTAAGTTATCATTTGGTACATAAATTGTATTCGAATGATTTTTGGATTCTATATTTGAATATAGATTTATATTCTTTATCAATATGATTTGTCATTTTTTGATAACTACTTGACAGGTTTTCGAAAAACAAGGCACTTGAAGCGAATAATGGCAAGCCAATTCCTCTATATTAGAAAGCTTTTCGTGGACTAATAGCTTGCGTAATTGGTACTTGGGTCAGGAGTCAAGCTGATCTGACACAGATTCTTATGCAGGCGATGCCACTCTACCTGCAGCCTAGAGGCGTAATTACAGGAATGCATACAATGCTTTCTATAGGATAATTACAGATGAAGGAGTGTTGGCTCTTTGGAAAGGTCCCGGTCCCACTGGTCTAAGGGTTATGGCTTGGAACACGGGAATGCATGCTTCTTATCATCAAAGTGTTGAGTATTTTGTGATAATTTAGGTGCTTGTGAGATTGATACAATTATGGGCAAGTTAAAATCATACCTAACATACGTGTATGTGCAAATTCTGATTACGATTATGATTGTGTTCTTTTCTTTTGGTTTTGCAGCCTGGAAAGAAATCAATAACAAAAAGTGTTCTGTTCTTGAAGTTCGAAGCCATGCTCGAATTAGTTATCAGGCTTCACATAGATCTTTTGCAGAACTGAAAGGTTAGATATATATTATCTGTTTGCAACATTTTTCCTTTATTTATATAAAGTTTAAAACCATAATGAAAACCTAACCATATTAAAATATTATGTTTATTGATATGAGCGCTTTAGCTCAAGTAACTTGGACCCTCTCTTCTCCACAGTTGGAGCACTTGCTTTGCTTATATCTGCAAATGGAAGTAAAGAGCTTCAAATAAGAAAAATTTTCAATGAACATAATGTAATTAAGATGGTTTTCTTTTCTTTTTAGGTTATTTATTCAAAATTACACTGTGTTTTTTTAATGGAAACATTTCACTGCTTATTACTTACCTTTACCTCGAGTTCTGATTTCTCACAAGCATCTGAATAGGTTTCCTACAAAACATATAAAGAACATGTTTAAACTCTTTCTTACATACTACTATCATAATATACCCCTCTTGCCTCCTAAAAAAATCCACTATTATTTTGTCTTTTCAATTAGGTGTTATCTTATTTTTTGGTTTTTTATATAATACTTCTTAAATGACAATAGTTATCACTTATCGGAGTTCCTTCACACTGAAATATTGTTGTTAATTTTAAGTTTAAGAAGCAAAATATTAGATATTAGAAAGTCAAACGTATACTATTTTAGGGCAAACAGAAGATTAAATGACTGTCTGTCAGGGTTTCAAGGATCTTAGTGTTGCTTTAATTAGTTTTCTTCAAATTGCATATAAGAGTTTAATATGTTAATCTTATTTGATCACGTTTGTAAGTAAACAAAGAAATTAAATAGCATTCTATCATATTAGATATGTAGGCTTGCTGCTGTATATAACTAATGTTGCATATCTAATTTTTGGAAGAAACATGTAAACCTTGAACAATTTTTACTTTTAATTTAGCATTTCTGAATCACATAATTGAAATATGGTTACTGTCCATAAAAGTAATCATATTTGACCTTTTTTTATATTTGCCCTTTTTTTTGCCTTTTGTATATTTGGAATTATGGATTTCTTGAATTTTAATAATATAGTTTTTGTAACTATATTCAGTAAATTAATTATTTGTAGAACTCAAATAGAATTGGAAAAAAATATGTTAGCGGGTCAACCCAAACAGACCAGTTTTAATTTTTAACCGGTGCTAAAATTTGACCATTTTGACCGGTTATCGAACCAATCTATTTTATCACCTCTACTAGAATTAGTTTGTTGACTATGACATTCAAATTCAAAGAAGAACAAGCCAACTGAATAGAGGATGAAAGTTGTATACATAGTGATTAGTACATATTTTGCTTGTAGGAGATGGGAGAACTCAGCTTGAAAGTCGAACCATAAATACAAAGTCCTATTCGAATATGTATTGCTTGCTGGAGTCAATGACAGGTTTGACCAACAAACTTTACTTTCTCCTTATTCCTTATCATCTACATTTATCTCAATACAAATATGATTTTTTTTTTCTCTTAATAATGCCTAAACCTCCTTAATCATTTAATCCAAAATTTTATATTACTAATTTTATATAAACCTTTATAATCATACTCAGTCATGCAAAATTGGAAATTTTCGACAAATTTCCAGGACAACTTGATCCGACCCATTAGCCAACCCGCTCATTTTGCCACCTCTAATTCCGGGGTTATTCATGTAATTTGTTGAAACGGGCACATGGGTCAAATGAGTCAAAAGTGGGTTTAAGCATTGTATTTAGATTTATTCAATTGCACATGTCTGAGACTCCAAAGTGTTCATTATGGCAGAATTGGTGTAAGATTAAGAAAGAATTATTCGCACTCATATTATTATATTATTTACTGATATTTATATGTAACAGTGTTTATTAAGGAATATTACATGGATGGGATCCATCTTTGAACTTACGAAATTCATATTACATGTTATGAAGTACCAAGAACAATCATATTATATGGAAGTGATCCATCTTTGAACCTACGAAATTCATATTACTATAGCTTCATTAAATCCATTGATGTTATAACCATTATTACACACAAAATATACCCGTCCAGTTATTTGCATAAGGTATGTATTTGTAAGGCCCCAAACCCGGGAGGCCTCACTTATTAGATTTACTCATTCACAAACAGTTCTTAAACATGAATATCAAATAACGCAGCGGAAAAACTTCATTCATTCATCATAATTAAAACTTGTTCATACATGCGGAAGCGTAAACATAGTTTAAAACATATTTACATCATAACTAAACATAACGGGATGTCAGTCTTCATGATCAGCCGGGTAACTCTTCTCGTTTGCCAAGCATCACCGTCCATCCTCATAACCTACCTTAACCTGAATGTGCATACTAAAAAGTCAGCTACGCTGGTGAGTTCTAGTTTTCGTTCGTTTTAAGAAATGGTTCATCATTCAAACATTCAATAGGGTTTAACATTCGTATAAGAAAACAGGGTCTTTCATTCGTAAACCTTCGCATATTTAAACACAATCATTTGTTTAAAACATTAACATTCATTTAAGTCATACATTATTATCTAAATCTGTGTTACCCTTCGTTCCGTCATTTAGTATGGTATTGCCCCTAAGGCTTAACTGCACGAAGACCGACAATACCATACATTCCGTCAATTCCCTTTTGGTATTGCCTCCAAGGCTAACTGCGCGAGGACCGACAATACCCATTCAGTTGCCCCTATGGCTCTCATGTCCATAAACCGACAACTTCCATCGACGGTTATGACTCTCAGCCATAACATCGTCGGATCATAATTTAACCTTACATAGGGTCACGTTAACCCCTGAGTAACCGTCGTTACTCCCTTTACCAGTTGTACAACATCATAACCATTGACATGCCACATAGACAATGCCCCTGTTGTTCTTGTGGCAACTATGGCTCGCTGTCCATAATCTACCACAAGGCTGGGAATCTCATTCCCAGACTTCATTCGTCAATTCCATTCATTCGACAGATTAGATTTGTAATGACTTCTTAAAAACCTTTACCTCTTTCTCTTCTCATTAAACATTTCCTCATTTAAACCGTTCATAAAGCATTCGTAACCTTTTTGGCAAAAACATTTCAAAACCTTTCCTTTCGTAAACATCGTTTTGTTAAAACATCATTTCGTTAAACATCATTTCGTTAAACATCATTTCGTAAGTATGCACACCAGCCCAAAAACATTAACAAAACATTTAAAAGAGGGCTCTAGAACTCACCTGATAAGCTAGTCTCGGTTGTCCTAAACGAAGGTCCAATGACTTCACGTACGATCTGAATTGAGTAGTTACATACACATCAGACCATTACCGACTCTAAGGGTTTAACCCTTCTAAACATACTAACTTTACTTAACCAGTCTGATGTCTGCGCACTTAGCAAGTGCGCAGACCCTGCTGCCTGCGCACTTAGCAAGTGCGCAGACCCTGCCTCCTACGCACTTAGCAAGTGCGCAGGTCCTGCCTCCTGCGCACTTAGCAAGTGCGCAGGACCCTCCTCCTGCGCACTTAGCAAGTGCGCAGGACCTGCTCCGTGCGCACTTAGCAAGTGCGCACGACCTGTTCTTCGCGAAAAAACCCTAACTTTCGCATTCGGTCTGATCATGTAAAGATCCCGAACCCCTTTGCATTCAAAACGTTCGTTTTCCCTTAGGGATCTCAAATCTATGATTATTTATCAAATTCATCCGTTCAAACCTTGTCTTTTCACCCAAAACCCGAAAAACCCAAAAACGAACTAAAAACTCAGATTTAGGTCGGATCGTTACCTGAATCGAGCTTCTGATCCGGAGGTTCTTCTCACGAGTGCAAGAGACACGAGCGGGTGCAATCTTGTGCGATTCCGACACTTTCTCTCTCTACGGTTTTCTCTCTCTAGAATTGCAAATGAGAGAAATATGTGGTGACCTTGGCTATTTATAGGGGAGACCTCCCCAAGCCCGGTTCGCGACTGACCCGGCCCGACTTCGGCCCGCTTGAACTCGTTAACTTTATTTCTCGACATTTTGGGATGTTACAAGTCTACCCCCCTTATAATAGGTTTCGTCCCCGAAACCTATCACAAGTCAAATAATTGAGGGTACGACTCCCTCATCTCCGCCTCCGTTTCCCATGTAGCCTCCGACCCCTTTCGGTGCCTCCATTGGACTTTAACCAATTGGATCACTTTGTTACGCAAACGCTTCTCCTTTCGGTCCAGGATAGCCACGGGTTCTTCGATGTAATTAAGGCTGTTGTCGACCTCGATGTCAGTAAGTGGTACGTGAGCCGATTCATCCGCCAAACACTTTCGCAAGTGTGATACATGGAAGGTAGGATGAATCCCACTTAACTCGTCAGGCAACTCCAACCGGTAAGCGACTTCACCAACCCGCGCCATTATCCTGAACGGTCCGACAAACCTCGGACATAACTTTCCTCTCTTTCTGAATCGAATGATTCCCTTCCAGGGGGACACTTTCAGCATTACCCTGTCCCCAACATCAAACTCAATAGGCCTTCGTCGTTTATCCGCGTAGGATTTCTGGCGATCTTGTGCGGCCTTCATTCGAGCTTTGATTTGATCAAACCTTTCCGATGTTTCTTTTATGACTTCCAGACTTCCTAGCTCCTTCTGTCCAATCTCACCCCAACAAACCGGGGTCCTGCATCTTCTACCATACAACATTTCGTAAGGCGGCATGCCTATCGTCGTGTGATGACTATTGTTGTAGGAGAACTCGGCTAACGGCAGATGGCTGTCCCAACTGCCACCGAAGTCGATAATACAAGCACGGAGCATATCTTCCAACGTCTGAATGGTCCTTTCGGACTGACCATCCGTTTGCGGGTGATATGCTGTGCTGATATTAAGCCTCGTACCCATCGCCTCGTGAAATCTTTTCCAGAACCTCGATGTAAATCGTGTGTCCCGGTCAGATACGATCGTCAAAGGCATCCCATGCCGTGCTACTACTTCGTTAATAAATACCTCCGCTAACCTTTCCGACGAGAACTTCTCGCGAATAGGTAGGAAATGAGCACTCTTCGTTAAACGGTCCACGATTACCCAAATGGCGTCATGACCTTTAGCTGTGCGAGGTAGCTTAGTTATGAAGTCCATGGTAATGTGTTCCCACTTCCATTCCGGTATATCAAGTGGTTGAATCTTTCCATACGGTTTCTGGTGCTCGGCCTTTACTTGCGAGCAAGTCAAACACTTGCTTACATACTTCGTCACGTCACGTTTCATTCCAGGCCACCAGTATTCCCTCCTCAGATCTTGGTACATTTTATTGGTACCGGGATGGATAGAGTAACGAGACTTATGAGCCTCATCCAAGATTTTGCTCCTAAGTTCGCCACCCATAGGTATCCATATCCGTCCATAACGCGTTCTAACACCGAGGGTGTTATATTCCAACTTGTCCCGTTGGCCAACCATCCTTTCTTTCTTTATATTTTCTTCCTTCAAAGCTTCATCTTGAGCTCTTTCGATTTCTCTCATCACATCCGATGTTACCACCAATTGGCAAGCTTTCACTCTGATAGGAGTAGGCACATCCTTTCGGCTTAGAGCGTCAGCCACCACGTTTGCCTTTCCAGGATGGTACATTATTTCACAGTCATAGTCCTTCAGGAGTTCCAACCATCTCCTCTGCCTCATATTAAGCTCCTTTTGTTCGAAGAAGTACTTCAAACTTTTGTGGTCGGAGTAAATAGTAAACTTTACCCCGTACAGATAGTGTCTCCAGATTTTTAATGCAAATACGACAGCAGCAAGTTCCAAATCGTGAGTCGGATAGTTGACTTCGTGAACTTTCAACTGCCGCGACGTATATGCAATCACTCTCCCGTTGACAGATTCTTGTGTAGTCTTGACTATACCTCTCTCGTTCTTGATAGACGTTATCTTTTTCAGCATCGTACATCCCTAGTCGGCCTTTCACATCTAACCGTTAGGGTTCTTATATCGTCATTCTATGTGAAATGTCTTATCAAACTCGGAGTCGTCCACAGAAGACTCCATGGCCATAATTTCAACTCCTCGTTAAGGTTATCTACCTTGCCATCTGGACAGTTACTATCGATCGTCTCTCGACTATTTGGATCATTGTGTATACCTCATAAGCTGTCCATGGTGCATTCGTCCTTGAAGGACTATACCATGCCGTTCTCGAATGAATCATACCATACCGTTCCCGAATGATTCCTACTATCAAGTTTCCGAAGGTACCGTACCATCTCATTCCCGAAGGAACCACATCGTCTCGTTCCCTAAGGAACCATATCGCTTCATTCCAGAAGGAACCGTATCGCTTCGTTCCAGAAGGAACCGTATCGCTTCGTTCCCGTAGGAACCGTATCGCTTCGTTCCCGTAGGAACCGTATCGCTTCGTTCCCGTAGGAACCGTATCGCTTCGTTCCCGTAGGAACCGTATCAGGTATCCCCTAAACATATGACGTATCCCTTATCACACTCAACTTGTCGGGAAGGTATTCATTCAGATGGCACACTAGTCACTCGAACTTTTCATTCATTTTTTTTTTATATACACAATCTCCTTCTAGTCTTTCTTTCAAACGTACTTGTCAGGTTTTACATTTCACATCGTTGGTTCATTGAACACCATTCTTCCTACATATCACTGGATGGTCTTAGGGATTGGCATCCCATCTGACCGACAATATATATTCTCTAGTTACTCGTTTCCATTAGCCTTTTCTGTATGCATTTCTTCTAAAGTCACATTCGTTGGTCTTACTATGGATAAATGACACGTGCGGTGACACTTGTACTTTCATTTCCTTTCTAGTTTCAGTAGGTCCCTCAACGGCTTTCCAATTCTAACAACACTCGCAGCTATTGATTAGACTTAGCCATAGTAGAGCATTCTCTGAGTCGCCTTGAATTTCTTTTTAGTGCACATGCCTTATTTCACATTATTGGTCAAAACTTGTCCTTCACATTCATTCTAGACAAACAATCCTTGGGTCGGATCTGGTTTGATTTGTTTAGTCTGCACGCCCTAATTAACATCGCGGTTCCCGTCTCTCGTTGTTGGTATATCTATTTTCTTGTTTCAGGAGATACTCTTATTAGTTGTCTAGGACTGTCTTCTACATGGAAAGATGCCATTTGTGCATTCGTGCACTCATATAATCTTTGGACATACACTTGTGTGATTATTTCCTTCATGCTCATGCATACTTTGACAGTAGACCGATTCTTATTCGTCATAACGCGTTTGTACTAAGCGTAGTCCACACTAGCTCCTTGGAATCCTTCATGCGTATGCTCCTCTGACTTGGGTAAACCGAAGTTTCATTCCTCCTCATCTTGCCCGTGGCTCGTACTTGCTGACATCATTCACCGTTGTAAGGTACACCATCTTTGACATCGTTACCATTACTAATGCTGTTCATCAATCTCCTTAATCGATACTCGGGTGACTAACATCTCGTAGTCGTGGTTGAGTAATTGGATCAACTCTGATGCGTAAGCATTAATCAATACCATAAGATTCACCATCATGCACGTGCACCTGTAAATTCACAATTTCGCGGATCCAAACGAAATTACCAATTTACCTTACTCGAGCATTCTAGTTCCTCTTATAACACTTCCTAATACTCGCGTCTCTTCAAAGTTGAGATTTTGTCCCGGTATTCTCCTCGACACCTCTTACCACTTTCGCGCTAAGTCAACACAACGGAGGACATCTCGCATCACACTCGTACGGTCTCATGCACACTACCTTCCGGTTCCGCAAGAACTCTTGCCCTTTTACTATAAACTTGGTGGGCGGGAATCCTACTGTGTCGTCCGGTACGACCCTCGCCACGCCTTCCGCCTATTCTACCCTCCATTTCGTTCTTAAAAGATAAGGAATCTAATGTCATCACGCTAGTTAACAAATAAAATTCAACAAGTACTGTAAGATGTTAATATACACTGGCCATCTGTAATTAACCATTACACTACCTTTCGATTTCTATTTGACCACCTTTGTGATTCCATCAGAACACAAGTCCTTACTTAACCCTTTCTAAGGCATACTATATACGTAAATACATACTACCTTCATACCTGATGCTTTGGCTCGAGTTACCCGTGCTGGCATCCGCTTTCGGTCCCATTCAAAGTTTAAGTTCAGACACTGGGAGTGTCCGAATCTCTCAAACTATTGCTCTGATACCAACTTGTAAGGCCCCAAACCCGGGAGGCCTCACTTATTGGATTTACTCATTCACAAACAGTTCTTAAACATGAATATCAAATAACGCAGCGGAAAAACTTCATTCATTCATCATAATTAAAACTTGTTCATACATGCGGAAGCGTAAACATAGTTTAAAACATATTTACATCATAACTAAACATAACGGGATGCAGTCTTCATGATCAGCCGGGTAACTCTTCTCGTTTGCCAAGCATCACCGTCCATCCTCATAACCTACCTTAACCTGAATAAGTCAGCTACGCTGGTGAGTTCTAGTTTTCGTTCGTTTTAAGAAATGGTTCATCATTCAAACATTCAATAGGGTTTAACATTCGTATAAGAAAACAGGGCCTTTCATTCGTAAACCTTCGCATATTTAAACACAATCATTTGTTTAAAACATTAACATTCATTTAAGTCATACATTATTATCTAAATCTGTGTTACCCTTCGTTCCGTCATTTAGTATGGTATTGCCCCTAAGGCTTAACTGCACGAAGACCGACAATACCATACATTCCGTCAATTCCCTTTTGGTATTGCCCTCAAGGCTAACTGCGCGAGGACCGACAATACCCATTCAGTTGCCCCTATGGCTCTCATGTCCATAAACCGACAACTTCCATCGACGGTTATGACTCTCAGCCATAACATCGTCGGATCATAATTTAACCTTACATAGGGTCACGTTAACCCCTGAGTAACCGTCATTACTCCCTTTACCAGTTGTACAACATCATAACCATTGACATGCCACATAGACAATGCCCCTGTTGTTCTTGTGGCAACTATGGCTCGCTGTCCATAATCTACCACAAGGCTGGGAATCTCATTCCCAGACTTCATTCGTCAATTCCATTCATTCGACAGATTAGATTTGTAATGACTTCTTTAAAACCTTTACCTCTTTCTCTTCTCATTAAACATTTCCTCATTTAAACCGTTCATAAAGCATTCGTAACCTTTTTGGCAAAAACATTTCAAAACCTTTCCTTTCGTAAACATCGTTTTGTTAAAACATCATTTCGTTAAACATCATTTCGTTAAACATCATTTCGTAAGTATGCACACCAGCCCAAAAACATTAACAAAACATTTAAAAGAGGGCTCTAGAACTCACCTGATAAGCTAGTCTCGGTTGTCCTAAACGAAGGTCCAATGACTTCACGTACGATCTGAATTGAGTAGTTACATACACATCAGACCATTACCGACTCTAACGGTTTAACCCTTCTAAACATACTAACTTTACTTAACCAGTCTGATGTCTGCGCACTTAGCAAGTGCGCAGACCCTGCTGCCTGCGCACTTAGCAAGTGCGCAGACCCTGCTGCCTGCGCACTTAGCAAGTGCGCAGACCCTGCCTCCTGCGCACTTAGCAAGTGCGCAGGTCCTTCCTCCTGCGCACTTAGCAAGTGCGCAGGACCCTCCTCCTGCGCACTTAGCAAGTGCGCAGGACCTGCTCCGTGCGCACTTAGCAAGTGCGCACGACCTGTTCTTCGCGAAAAAACCCTAACTTTCGCATTCGGTCTGATCATGTCAAGATCCCGAACCCCTTTGCATTCAAAACGTTCGTTTTCCCTTAGGGATCTCAAATCTATGATTATTTATCAAATTCATCCGTTCAAACCTTGTCTTTTCACCCAAAACCCGAAAAACCCAAAAACGAACTAAAAACTCAGATTTAGGTCGGATCGTTACCTGAATCGAGCTTCTGATCCGGAGGTTCTTCTCACGAGTGCAAGAGACACGAGCGGGTGCAATCTTGTGCGATTCCGACACTTTCTCTCTCTACGGTTTTCTCTCTCTAGAATTGCAAATGAGAGAAATATGTGGTGACCTTGGCTATTTATAGGGGAGACCTCCCCAAGCCCGGTTCGCGACTGACCCGGCCCGACTTCGGCCCGCTTGAACTCGTTAACTTTATTTCTCGACATTTTGGGATGTTACAGTATTAATGATTTTTAATGTATAAAAGTCTTTCATTTGTACTTTATCTTTGTATTTGGGTTGATCAGGTACTTTGTATTTGGGTTATGAAGGATAACCGTATTAGCAATACTTGATATAGAAGACAGACGAGCAACCCAAATACAAAGATAAAGTACAAATGAAAGGCTTTTATACATTCAAAATCATTAATACATACACCTTGTCTGATTTTGCTTACAATTCAAAGAAAAACAATTATTGCATATTAAAAAATATGTCATAGCGCCCTGTTCACCAGACGGGTATAAAACTAGTTAAACTTGTGGGCGAAATGGATGGGCTTTAACAAAGAACGAAACGAGAGCAATTTTTGGGAGGTTTCGAGAAAGTAAAAAAAACGCTAAGCAGGTCAACAATTGAAGTGTGGGCTAGGGGAGGTAAGTTATTTTAGTTATTATTTATTTTTTTTTTTGAATAATTTTAACAGATTTTTAAAGAACATAAACCAACATATTAATTGAAAGACTTGATTTGCAAAGGCCAAGCTTGCCTTCCTACACTTCCTTATAGCAAAAGACAATAGTGTTTAGGGAAGGAAGCGACTCCTTGTCTCCTTTTGGGCCTGTTCGAAACATAGGCAGAACATCATAACCGAGGACACCTAACAAGAAATAAGTCAAACCCCAGGCTAGTCAGATAAGCAAAGAGACAAAAAGGCATGGTCACTTGTCATCTAGTAAACCTAAGCTAAACATTTCCCCCTTTAAGGAATAAGGGGATACCAAGGAAAGCAGAAAGGGAAAGCACTAGTGCAATTATACTCTGTATAGGAGGACACGGGTCTGCCTTGGCCACAAGCAAGACGGTAAAGGCATTATAAAAACCACTCGAAAGGAACAAAGAAGGTCACCCGGATCCTAGAATACTCTCTTTTGCCTCCCCCCTGCTTTTGTACTTTCCCGCTTAAGCTTCGAACTTCAATACAAAAGATACTTTACCTGCTCGTCTTTAAACCAACAAGTAGCACCTACCGTTGGGTGTGCTTCGATTTAGCCACTGAAAGTGTGTCTCCGTCCAAAACATGTTGGGGAGACCGATCCTATTCTTGAAGAAGTGCAGTGTGTGCGCTCCCCGAATGGACCAATAGAAGTGTCGGAGATGATGTAGCTCACCCCCGAAGGAGTCAGGGAACACTTTCCTAAACTCCATCCAGTGAGAAATCATATCCGAGAGCAGATGTTGAAGGGAGTGGCAGTACATTTGCCCTACAATGGGGAGACTCCAATACATAGGGATCGACTCCTTTGTAAAAGATGGGTGAACCAATTTCGGTAATGATAACCAGAGAGGAACTACCGTTGCAACAGCTTATGATCTCCACACCAAAGGGGGATAGTCATTGCCTCGTCCGAATGTGATGAGCTAGTTGATGAACTTCTGAAGCCAAGCCGACCTAGCGACTCTACTAAGTTCTCAACAATGATAGTGGAGTTCAAGTTCCCTTCACAAACCAAGATGTCGAACAATGTCAGAATATATGATGGAGCAGAGACCCTGATGACCATCTTCAGCTTTTTTCTGGCGTGACCAAAGTGGAACAATGGTCGATGCTAGTGTTGTGCCACATGTTCGTCCAAACTCTAAAAGGGGCAGCCATGGTACGGTACAATGACCTCTCGAGCGGTAACATTGACAGCTTTGAAGACCTGAGCAAAATTTCCTTGCTAATTTCATGCAATAAAGGAGGTGCACGAACGATCCAATCTCCTTGCATTACATAAGGCAAAGGGAATATGAATACATGAGGGAGTTCATGGAACTGTATAAAAGGAAAAGCCTCCAAGTAGGAGAGGTGAGCAAACGAATGAGGGTCTCAGGTTTCGTACACGGGATATATCCAAAACATTTGTGTGAAGACTTAAGGAAACATCCCCCTAAGACAATGGAGAAGGCTCTAGAGATGGCAGAGGCTTTCTTTCGAGGGAAGGAAGCATTACAAGTACGAGAAGCTAAATTAAGAGCCACCTCATGGAAAAGGTCACCACCCTATAAACACCATGTGCAATCCTCACCCTTTGTAGACAAGTGAAATAATTCGAGAAGAAGGTACAAAAAAACTCCATACTCCAGAACAAATGATAGGGAAAGAACACCCGAAAGATCGAGGGGCATCCAGTTTACGAAACTTACCAAATCTCCAAAGGAAATCCTAGCCACAGAAGTGGAACGTTTCAAATTCAAGCCACCACGACCCATCTCACAAAACATGAAGACATGAGTAAGTACCGTGACTTCCACGGAGATAAGGGACATCATACCAATGATTGTTATCACCTATAAAAGGAAATTGAAGAACCAGTCCGATTAGGCGAGTTGGCTCATCTGATAAAGAATATTCGGAATTGAAAGAAACCAGTCACACTAAAAGACGGAAAAAGAGCAAAAGCCAATATACATGGTTCGCACCATGGGGGAAAGGTCATAACAAACAGGGAAGGAATCTACTTTCCTCCCCTTCCCAGAAGAAGCATCCAACCTCTCCCATGATCGGCAGAGCTCAAGGTGAGGGGCAAGAAGAAATGTAGTGGGGACACTGTCTCTTGAAATTGGGAATGGAGGTGCGAAGGATGACAAAATCAGAAACACTTCTCATAAGCTTTTCAGGAGAATGGAGTATACCCGATTGGAGAGGTGAGTCTTAAAGTAACCTTAGGAGAAGGAAGCAGAGCGCACACAGAAGAACTGGTATTCCTAGTGGTAAGGTCCCCCCGCAGCTATAATATAGAGGAAGCCAGGGATTAGCATGTCTGAGGCAGTGGTGTCCATGGCCCACTCAGTGGTAAAGTTTCCTACCCCCAACGACATCAATAACCATATGCCCATACCATGAAGAAAACCAAGCCCCAACAAGCATAAATCCAATCAAGGAGGCAAAGGCGTGCAAGAATTATCGATACCTGAAGAACATAAGGGTAACATGGCGGCATTTAGTTACTAAGGCATTGCCTCACCCAACGATACGAATAAGTACGAGTGACCAAGTGTATGATGATACAAGAACAAAGAGAAACATCAATGCTACACAAGTGGAAGGATTAGAAGCACAATAACAAAACAAGTCTAAGTTCTTCCTAAACAATCGTGAGAAACTAAAATTCATGGTTATCAATTGTCAAAAAGAAAATAGAGATTTATTAATATATGTGTGGCATTCACAGTTTTATGAACCTATATTCTATTTATAATAACAATTTATGTTTTAAAATAATAAATAAATTTGTTTCTTAGGTTTTCTGATGTTTGTTTTGCAAACAGAAGCACACCCACTAGCACGGCACCACAAGTTGGTCTTTTTATTAAACTTAGTTGAAACTTTTGGTCGTCTTCTTCATCCATTTGTGCAGTCGGAACAGTTATTCACAAACCAATTTGCCAAATTACAAAACATTCCAATTACGTGCGTGAGTACTGTCCCGTTGTAGGGCCGGACAATGGAGGTGGAGAGATACAGCAATGGCGGTGGTATCGTTTTGGTGCCGGTCGTTTTGGCAAAGCTTGAAGAGAAAACACAGGGGGGAGATTTTTTTCCCCTATCGGGGGGCAAAACTATAAAAATTTTGACAGAATACGTATAAATTAACACTCCTGAGCGAAAAATCGTGGGGTTGGGGGGGGCGTGGCCCTCCCGGGCCCTCACTAACCTTCGCCTATGGTTGTTGGCCAACTCAGCTACAGTGACGATGATGACCTGATCTATGATGTTAGATAGTTGATTTATCTAATATTGTTTTAAAGTTCAAAATTAATCAACAAGTATTATTTATTCATATGTTCGATTGGTTTTGTTTTTAAAGTTTAGAGGTAAAGTGTTATGATATTGTTGGTTAAATACATTGAGAATGAAATGACATAGTATCGTAGTGTTTTTAGTTCTAAAAGAAATATATCAGGGACTGCAAATACATATCAGAAACTGAATAAAGATGGTGATCAAAATTATTTTTCGAACTCTAAAAGAAACAATTGGAATTGAGACTACTGAACAGATTAGGGATCAATTTTCAAACTATAAATAAAGATATTAGAGACTGAAAAAATGAACTATAAGATACTGATTTTCAGTCTCTAAAAAAAATACTCGGGACTAGAACAACATGGTATCTAAGATTATTTTATTCCTCAAAAAACATATTAAGGATTGAAATGACATGGTATGAGAGACTAATTCCTCGTCTCAAAAACATCTTACTAGACACTAAATTGCATAGAACCCGAACCTATTGAAACGTATTGGGGGAAAAATAGACATGGTTTAACGGATTGATTTCCCGTCCCTGAAGAAGTACATTAGGGATTAAAATATTATAGTATCAGATACTGATTTTCAGTCACAGAAGAAATGTAGTGGGGACAGAAATGACGTGGTAACGAGGACAAATTGGTGATTGAAATTATGTGTGTTGGAGACTAAATTTTAGTTGTCTTTGGTGCAATACAATGAGGACTGTTACTAAAACAATTATCTAGGTCTAAGAATAAGTTACTATTGAGGATTGGAAAAATCAGTCAATAATCATTAGGTGTTGATTTGGGAGTATCGTAGACTATATTTTTAATCCCAAATACCCTACCTTTTGTATTGAATCGTTTTGATATTCCATTTCCAAATTTTATAAATAAATACATGATAACACATTACCATGTGTATTTCTCAGCTTGGTTTCACTAAAAAATTTGTGACCAAAGTATCATTTGTAGAGTTAGAAAGAAACACATCAATACCGTACATATCTTCTGAGCACATAGGAAGTTTAGACCTATACACACAAGGCTACCACATACAAATATAAGAATTCCAAAACCACATTTGGTTGATTTTAATTTCAAGACTACCAATTCCAGCATCCAAGAACACCGCCTCACACTCCTACCACCACCATCAAGGCTCGAGTGTGTTGACGTTGGAACACATATGTATGCCTATTTTAGGCATACTTAAATTTGGGATCACCGGTTCTAACATAATAGTCACTACAAAGTTAACAAAGAAAGTATAACCCATTTTTGTTACGGTTTGTATATAGATTTGAAAGAGGTTGCCAATTTATGGTAATTTCTTGTTGCCATATCGGTATATATTTCAAAAGAATTAGCGAGAAAGAACTCCTTGCAAACTGGTCTCGCCGAATATCAACTAAAAAGTCATTGCGAGAATCTTATTTAAAATCATATCTTTTGTATCACCCACAGATTACCAAGGGCTTGTTCACCGGAAAGCCCTTCCCACAGAAAACGGCCAAATGATATTGATTTATCAGTGCCAATGGTTCGTTGATAATCCATTATATTGGTGATTATCTTAACTTCCTGCATTTGAAAACGTTCCGGAAGAAAAAAGATATGGAGATTCTTTATTTTTCACCAGACAATGACAAATTAAATAGCATGCGTCACATTCTTAGTCTAGAAAATGACCCCAATGACAAATTAACACACATGCTCTATAAGTCCTCTTTCTCGAACCGCGTTGACAATTCTTATATTCGAGTCACTAAAAACCTATGGGGTGTTGACAAGTGTTGAACCATTAAGTATTGAATTATTAAGAGGTCTGAATGGTTCAGCATGATTTTTCAGCTGAACCATTAAGAGGTCAAATGAACCATTAAGAGGTGGTCTGTCAGCGAAACAAATACCCCTTACCTCTGAACAATTCATAGGTAGCCTCTTAATGGAATCATTAAAAGGCTACCAAACAACCCCTAAATCGGGTCAGGTCTAAATAAGCTCAAGTACATCGTAGCTTATTTAATAAACAAATTTAAATCGAGTTTCACATACAGATCAACTTGACTAGGCTTATGAGCCTAACAAAACTATTATTTAATAAATGCAATCATTTCATTTAATATAATAAGTCTATACTAGTTAATAAACAAGTAAAATTATAAGACACGTATCACTTTTTGGTACATTCTTAGCATTATTTTTCCGCCGCTCTCTCCTATTAAATACTATATTAAAAGAATATATTTCTAAATATTTAATATCAATCTAATTATGGATGTCTTTTATTTAATTATGAATTGTTATTATATCATTAAACAAATGAATTTAATATGGATTTTCATTGATCAAATACATAAAAAAAATTAATATCAAGTTAAAAAAATGTTTTAAAAATTAACTTAATATATAATTTATAATTGTCACGTTAAAGTAGATATAATTTGACGAGTGTATGTGTCAAAAGATTACATTATATTTTATTTAAAAAAAATAATTTTTTTTACTAATTATATAATATTATATTTACTTAACCCGTGTAATACATGAGAGTCTAACTTAGTAATTTTATATATAACTTTGACAAGAGAATTTCACATCAACGCGTTCGTTGACTTACAGGCCAACGCACTAGTCCGTCTTCTTCTGTGAAGTCCTTTAAAATACACATATATAAATTCGTCCAACTAACAACTAACATCAGCAAACACCAAAGATTCAGTAACGATGAATCCTGATTCGGAATCGCGAGCAGAATCTTCAACGCATGAGCCAAAGTATAAAGGGGTGAGAAAAAGGGAATGGGGGAATCAGAGATTAGGATGCCAAACAGTCGTGAGAGAATCTGGTTAGGCTCATATGACTCACCGGAGAAAGCTGCTAGAGCTTTCGATGCGGCGTCCTTCTGTCTTCGTGGCAGCGCTGCGAAGCTAAATTTCCCTGACCAACCACCCAACATTCCCGGTGGAACGTCTCTTTCTTCCACCGAGATACAGGCTGCCGCAGCTCGTTTTGCCAACTCAGTTCCTGAGGTCGTTGCACCCATGGAGAACTCCACGTCTTCTTTGGCTATCTTACATGATAATAACAATAATGTGATGGATTACGATATATTCCCTGGGTTTGATGATTATTTCATGCAGCCTCCACCGGTAGTTTCTCCTCATGAGCAGAATTCAAGCGATGGGGATATCTCCCAAGACCCATCATTCCTCTGGAAATATTAATCAATATTCAGTTATTATACCATCAACCATATATATACTATACATACCGGAATTCTTCGCCAATATAAGCTCGTTTTCGTTTTTGTATTTTCCTCCATGCTTGTGACTTGGTGGTCGCCCGAATAAACATCGAATGATCATTTTATGTACTCAGTGACGGACAGGAATATTTTCCTATGAGTCTAAAAGACTTTTACGAATAAATTGCTCTATATATTTACACTACTTAAAGAAAACTTCATTTTCAATGTCCAAACATATATGCACGTGTCGTCCTTTAATTTGTTGATTACCCTACCAGATTGGATAATATTCGTTGAGGCCACTAAATATTTGCACGTGTCTAAATGCATTCCAATCATCGTACCTTTTTACAACATTATCTAGGGTTAGGTTATAGTAAAAAAGGTTTAAAAATAAGAAGGGTAAGAAGGATTATAAGCTTGACATGTGTCATTTTATTGTTTTTAAAGGGAGGGCATAATGGTCAATGTGTAATATACCAGGTCAATGTGTAATATACCAGGTCAATGTGTAATACACCAGGTCAATGTGTAATACAAGGTCTGATATTACACAATGATCAGACCTCATATTACACAATGAACATATTACACAATGACCTGACATATTTGAGCGAATTACACAATAATGAGCGAATTACACAATGAGCTGGAAAACGTAAAACACAATGATGAAAACATATAACAAAATGATGAAAAATATTTGACGCAGTGAACTTGTATTACACAATGACCAGACGTGGTATTACACAATGAACTTGTATTACACAATGACCTGACTAATTACACAATGAACTTGTATTACACAATGACTTGACTAATTACACAATGAACTAGTATTACACAATGACCAGACGTGGTATTACACAATGAACTTGTATTACACAATGAACTTGTATTACACGATTAACTTGTAATACACAATGACCTGACTAACTACACAATGAGCTGGAAAACGTAAAACAGAATGATAAATACATATAACACAATGAACTTGTATTACACATTGAACTTGTATAACACAATGAACTTGTATTACACATTGAACTTGTATAACACAATGAACTTGTATTACACAATGAACTTGTATAACACAATGAACTTGTATTACACAATGAACTTGTATTACACAGTGACCTGACTAATTACACAATGAACTTGTATTACACAATGACCAGACGTGGTATTACACAATAAAATTGTATTACACAATGAACTTGTATTACACGATGAACTTGTATTACACAATGACCTGACTAACTATATAATGAGCTGGAAAACGTAAAACACAATGATAAATACATATAACACAATGAACTTGTATTACACAATGATCAAACGTGGTATTACACAATGAACTTGCATTACACAATGAACTTGTATTACACATTGAACTTGTATTACACAATGAACTTGTATTACACATTGATCTGACAAATTACACAATGAGCTGGAAAACGTAAAAAAAATTCGTTTTTGTTTATAACGACACTATACTCGTTTTAAAGATAAAAAAACGTTCGTTTTTATGGTGTAATTTTTTTGAAAAAAATAAGGTTGTATGTAAAAGTTATGAACGTTTAAAAATGACGAGGGAACTTGATAAAAAGTCAACAAAAGTGGCCAAGAGTAAAATACTCTTCCAACAACTTTTTCTCCAACAATTTGATCTCAACCATTAAATCTTTTCTACAATTTGATCTAATGGCCCTAATGTAACAACCCAAAAATAATAAAACGAATAAATATAGCGAGACCGGTGACTTAGTCGGAATATTTAAACAAAAGGGAGCGGGCTTGGGCTCGGCTTCAATGGGCCGAGGGAAGCCCAGGCATATAAGAGGCAAGGCAGCCCTCTTCTCTGCTCATTTCCCCACTCACGCAAGTTCTAGAGAGAGAGAAGAGAGCTCGGGTCTAGAGAGAGAAAGTGACGGATCAACTCGGGAATTCAGGAGAACGTTGCTGCTGTGCTCGTGGCCATCTTCTCCAAATCAGAAATCCAATCCAGGTAAGCGTTCGATCATAATCTGAGTTTTTATGATTTTTTTAGGATTTTCGGTTTTAGCCCATTAGATGACGATTTTGCGGATGAAACTTTAAAATGAGCTTAGGTATAGCATCTAGAATGAAAACCGAACGTTATGATCTAAGAAAAATCAAGATATTGGCACGATCAGATTCGCACGCAGAAACTTCAGATTTTTGGGGAAGATGGTTTGTGCAGACCCATCGAAACTACTTAGTTTCGATATGTGCAGACCCATCGAAACTACTTAGTTTCGATATGTGCAGAGCCATCGAAACTACATGGTTTCGATATACATTCAAACCCATCGAAACTACCATAGTTTCGATATATATATATATATATGCAGGCCTATCGAAACTACCATAGTTTCGGTATGCCCACGATCTGAAGCTAAGATTACACCTAAGTTACCTATCGAAACTACCAAGTTTCGACTTAAGCAACCTATCGAAACTACCAAGTTTCGATATAAACGAATCCATCGAAACTACTAGATTCAAGCATAGTAATGTCTAGTGTCATCTAGGAGCACTACCTTACGTGTATGACTTTATTATACAGATCGTGAGTGACATTAGTGACGCTCAGTAGCCAGCTAAGTGTATTTCAAAAACTACTCATCAGGTGAGTTCTATGTGCCCCCTTCTATGTTATGTGCAAATCATTTTAAATGTTTTGGGGCTGAAGTGTATACACTAAATGATTAAATGTTATAAATGTCAATGTGATCATACGTATATATATAAATACTTATATATGAAAATGAATTATGAATAAAGAAAGAAGCGTATGATTTTAAAGAATGAATGAAAGAAGGACATAACATAAAAGAATGAAATCTTGCTTTATATTACATATATATTGCATGTTATGAATGAATGTAAACGTTATAAACCCTTATATGACAACGGCTACTTCGGTAGACGGACGACCACGTGACTATTTTGCAACCGGGACAAAAACGTTCCTTCGCAAGCTAGGACGTATGAAAAGGTATTAATGGACGGTCGAAGCAAATGCCTTAACTAAAGTAGAACGGTTGCATACATAATGGTCGCGTGGGAAACGGATGCCCTAGGGCAGACGGACAAAATGACGGACTACGACGGTAGGACGGTTTAAGAGCGGACGGACAAAGGTTGTCGGACGGATTAATGAATGACGGACGGTTTTCTAGAGCCGGACGGTAATGAAATGGGCTACGACGGTAGTTCTGACAGCGATGTCTTCGTGACATTCGCGACAAGTATGACGGGTTGATCTCCCTTAAGATTATGGCCAATATGTGTTCTCTCAAAGAAAGTATGTATGTACATATGTATATATCCTCAATTAATGTTATGTGAGAACAGTAAAGTAAAGAATATTTAAAAGTACGAATATACATATATACATTATATTCATGATAAGATAAATATTATGTATGATTGTCTTTAAACTAGAACTCACCAGCGTTAGCTGACTTTTAGTATACATTTCAGGTAAAGGAAGAAATGGTCGTACGATGGCGTGAAGGTTACCCGACACAAGACTGACATCCCACTTTAATATATGTGTTAAGACTTCCGCTGTCAAGTTATGTTATATTATGTAATTGAATGACGAATGATTTGTAATTGAATGATGAATGTTTTTAATTTATGTTCAATATTTATGACTATGTTTATGAGTAAATCCAACAAGTGAGGTTACCCGGGAAAGGGGCCTTACAAGTTGGTATCAGAGCAATAGTTTGATAGATTCAGACATCCCTAAATATCTGGACTCAAGTTGATTATGGGACCAACGCACGGATGTCAGTCTGGGTAGCCAACGCCAACGCGGGCACAGTAAGTAAGTACTAAGGCTAATACACTTGGGTAAGAATAGATACTCAAACCTAGAACCAATAGATGTCAATGTCATGACCAATTTGAAGAGTTTGGAACCCGAAAAGCAATGTAAATTTCTAATCACAAACCGGTCACTGTAATTAAAAATTTACCTTGTTCGTACTGTTCTAATACTATGATCTGAGAGAATGACATTGATGTATTCCCTTTATGACCATCAGAAAACTAGGAACTATGGCTGGAGGAGGAAGAACTGGACGCCGAGGCGGTCGCACTGGCCGAGTGGGTAGACCTCCATTGAATCGAAGAAGTGAAGAGGAAGAGAGCGTGCACGCAGAACACACTGAAAGTGTGCACGAAACTAATGTGACCCCAACTGGGGACGGCAATCAAGGGCCTATACAGTTGGAACCCGAGGTTAGGGATGCTATTGCCCGCGAGGTTGTACTTACTCTGAAGAACATATTGCCTGACCTACTATCTGAGGCATTAAAGAAAAGCAAAGAAGAGGATGAAGGGATCAATGAAGAGAAAATTTATGACAGTGACGGGGATGAAGTGAAAATGGGATCAAGCAATCGTGGGTGTACATACAAAGGTTTCAAGGACGGAGACCCACCCAAGTTTGATGGTAGCAAGGATTCGGTGGCTACTTTCGAATGGATTGAGAGGATGAACGCTGTAATCAACATCAGCGAGTGCCGACCGGACCAGGCGGTCAAATATGTTGCTCATTCTTTCACCAATGAAGCACTAGGTTGGTGGAGAAACATCCAAAGAACAAAGTCGCCAAATGCTCTTGCCAGAATGACATGGGAAGACCTGAAAAAGCTCATAATCCAGAAGTTCTGCCCACAGAACGAGATTGATCGTGTGGAGAACGAGTTCCTAAACTTCAAGGCTGGCAACAAGACTCATCGCCAGTATACTTCAAGATTCAACGAGTTGGCCCAACTGGTACCACACTTGGTGGAAACTGAAGAACGTATGATCAAATACTATGTCAAGGGTCTACCGCAAAGGGTCTGTGTTCATGTAAAAGCTAATCTACCATCGACCTTCGAGTCGGTAGTCAACCTATCTGGAATCGTCTACGACGATTATGCCAATGAGGACCCGGCACCTGAGACACAAAAGAGAAAGTGGGAGAACCCGTCTAGAGGCACCGAAAAAGTGAAAGAAACAGCTGAAATTAAGAAACCAAGGTTGGACGGATATGAAACATGCAAGAGATGTGGAAAGCAACATCTGGGCGAGAGTCGAATCGGCACCACCGTGTGTTATAAGTGCGGGAGGTCGGGGCACTACTCCCGAGATTGTTTGAAGGATGTCAAATGTCAAGTATGTGGATTGTTTGGACATCTGACAAAGAACTGCAGGAAGGCCGGCCAATCTGGTTTGGGAAAGGAGAGGGAACAGGAACAACAAAAGGCAAGGACTCGGGCCTATGCCTTAACTGAGGAAGAAGCAAGGGGAAATCCTGATGTCATGTCAGGTACGTTTCTAGTTAATGATGAACGTGCTGCTATTTTATTTGATTCTGGTGCTAGTAAAAGCTTCATATCAAATGCATTTAGTCGTAAACTGGATTGCTCTATCAACACCATAGTAAAGGCCTTTAGCGTACAAACTGCCGTTGGTAAAAATTCGGCAGTATTCCAAGTAACAGAGGATTGCATCATAGAAATAGAGGGACATAAGTTTCCTTCTAGATTATTCCTTCTCACCTTAGGAGGATTCGATATAGTATTGGGTATGGATTGGCTAGCTGCCAACGAAGCTCAAATCATATGTAAATGTAAGAGGATACACCTCAAGGCTCCAAGCGGCAGCCCAATTACGGTTTATGGGGATTGGAATTGCACGATGCCGAACATCATCTCGATGATCAAGGCCGAAAGTTACATGAGGCGCGGTTGCGAAGCTTATCTGGCATATGTTATTGATGATAGAACGAAAATGAATGAACTCAAGAATGTACCCGTGGTGTGCAACTTTTCGGAAGTATTCCCTGAGGATCGACCTGGGTTACCACCCGATCGGGAAATAGAATTTCAGATTGACTTACTGCCAGGAGCTGAGCCTGTTGCCAAAGCCCCCTACCGATTGGCTCCGTTAGAAATGAAAGAATTGATGTCTCAACTAGAGGAACTAACCGAGAAAGGATTTATTAGACCGAGCATCTCACCATGGGACGCTCCGGTACTATTTGTAAAGAAGAAGGACGGCAGTATGCGCATGTGCATCGACTACCGCGAATTGAACAAGAGAACAGTAAAGAACAAATACCCACTACCTAGAATAGACGACCTTTTTGATCAACTGCAAGGTGCGAGTTGGTTCTCAAAGATCGATCTTAGGTCGGGTTACCATCAGTTGAAAGTAAGAGAAGAAGACGTACCAAAGACCGCGTTTCGCACGCGTTATGGGCATTATGAGTTTCTCGTGATGTCCTTCGGATTGACCAACGCAACAGCAGCGTTCATGGATTTGATGAATAGAGTATGTCGACCAATGTTGGATCGGTCGGTGATAGTTTTTATAGATGACATACTGGTGTATTCAAAAAGCGAGGGTGATCACCACTGTCACCTAAGAGAGGTTCTGGAGGTGTTAAAGCAGGAAAAGTTATACGCAAAGTTCTCCAAATGCGTGTTCTGGCTTAGGGAAGTCCAATTCCTAGGTCACGTAATAAACCCAAACGGAATCATGGTAGATCCTGCAAAGATCGAGACAGTAAAGGAATGGAACGTCCCAAAGACACCAACAGAGATACGAAGTTTTCTGGGATTGGCAGGCTACTATCGAAGGTTCATTCAAGATTTCTCAAGGATAGCCTCGCCACTAACTAAACTGACACGAAAGGAAGTGAAATATGAATGGGGTCAAACCCAAAACAACGTGTTTGAGGAACTTAAGGAACGATTAACCCAAGCTCCAGTCTTGACACTACCTGAGGGAAACGAAGACTTGGTAGTCTACTCTGACGCTTCGGGTCAAGGTTTAGGTTGTGTACTTATGCAACGAGGAAAGGTAATTGCTTACGCTTCGCGACAACTGAAGATTCACGAGGTTAACTACCCAACTCACGATCTGGAGTTAGCGGCAGTAGTTTTCGCATTAAAAATATGGAGGCACTATTTGTACGGAGTTAAATGCACCATCTACTCCGATCATAAAAGCTTGAAGTACTTTTTCGAGCAAAAGGAATTAAATATGAGGCAAATTAGGTGGTTAGAATTATTAAAGGACTACGATTGTGAGATACTGTACCATCCAGGCAAGGCAAACGTAGTAGCTGACGCCTTAAGCAGAAAGGAGCAATCTGATCCTATCCGGATCAAGGCGTGTCAGCTGATATTAACGCCAGATTTGATGGGTGAAATATCAAAGGCACAAGATGAAGCACTGTTAGAAAGAAATATAAAACGGGAAAGAATAGTAGGACAGCAAGGGAATTTGGATGCAAATGCATACGGTGTACGAACTAGGTTTGGCCGGATGTGGATACCTAAGATTGGCGAGCATAGGGCCAAAATACTCGATGAGGCCCATAAGTCTCGCTATTCTATCCACCCCGGGACAAACAAAATGTATCAAGACTTGAAGAAAGAGTACTGGTGGCGTGGCATGAAGAATGATGTGACCGAGTACGTGAACAAGTGCCTAACGTGTTCACTAGTCAAGGCCGAGCACCAGAAACCATGCGGTAAAATGCAACCATTACTAATACCGGAATGGAAGTGGGAGGAGATCACGATGGACTTCATTACCAAGCTACCGCGAACAGCTAAAGGCAATGATACCATATGGGTGATCGTCGACTGCTTGACGAAAAGTGCTCACTTCTTGCCAATACGTGAGACTTCTTCATCAGAAAGACTAGCAGAAATTTTTATCAAGGAAATTGTGAGCAGACATGGTATGCCGCTGTCGATTGTGTCCGACAGGGATACTAGATTCACGTCAAGGTTTTGGAAGAAATTCAATGATGCAATGGGCACTAGATTGAACATCAGCACCGCTTACCACCCTCAAACCGATGGTCAATCTGAAAGGACCATTCAGACCTTAGAGGACATGCTCCGGGCCTGTATCATTGACTTCGGTGGGAGCTGGGACAGCCATCTACCATTGGCAGAATTTTCATATAACAACAGCTATCACTCAACTATTGACATGCCGCCATTTGAAATGTTGTATGGAAGGAAATGTAGGACCCCGGTTTGTTGGGGGGAAATTGGACAAAAGGATTTTGCAAGTCTCGAAGTGGTCAAAGCTACTTCCGAGAAGTTTGATCAAATCAAGGCTCGAATGAAACCCGCAAAGGATAGACAGAAATCATACGCGGATAAGAGAAGAAGGGATTTAGAGTTTCAAGTGGGGGACATGGTACTGTTAAAGGTATCACCATGGAAAGGAATCATTCGATTCAGAAAACGTGGCAAACTAAGTCCAAGGTTTGTCGGACCTTTCAAGAATTTAGAGAGAGTGGGTCAAGTTGCTTACAGACTCGACCTACCCGTTGAGCTTAGTGGAATACACCCTACGTTCCATGTGTCGCACTTACGCAAGTGCCTAGCTGACGACATAGCTCACATACCTTACGACGAGATCGAAGTAGATAACAGTCTGAATTATGTCGAGGAACCGATAGCCATTATTGACCGAGCTGAGAAACGACTACGCAATAAGTCAATCCCATTAGTAAAAGTACAATGGAAACACAGAAAGGGTTCAGAAGCTACTTGGGAAAAAGAAGACGAAATGAGAGGACTATATCCCCAGCTGTTTAACGATTAGCAGGTTTCGAGGACGAAACCTTTCTAAGGAGAGTAGACTTGTAACAACCAAAAAATAATAAAACTAATAAATATAGCGAGACCGGTGACTTAGTCGGAATATTTAAACAAAAGGGAGCGGGCTTGGGCTCGGCTTCAATGGGCCGAGGGAAGCCCAGGCATATAAGAGGCAAGGCAGCCCTCTTCTCTGCTCATTTCCCCACTCACGCAAGTTCTAGAGAGAGAGAAGAGAGCTCGGGTCTAGAGAGAGAAAGTGACGAATCAACTCGGGAATTCAGGAGAACGTTGCTTCTGTGCTCGTGACCATCTTCTCCGAATCAGAAATCCAATCCAGGTAAGCGTTCGATCATAATCTGAGTTTTTATGATTTTTTTAGGATTTTCGGTTTTAGCCCATTAGATGACGATTTTACGGATGAAACTTTAAAATGAGCTTAGGTATAGCATCTAGAATGAAAACCGAACGTTATGATCTAAGAAAAATCAAGATATTGGCACGATCAGATTCGCACGCAGAAACTTCATATTTTTGGGGAAGATGGTTTGTGCAGACCCATCGAAACTACTAAGTTTCGATATGTGCAGACCCATCGAAACCACTTAGTTTTGATATGTGCAGAGCCATCGAAACTACAAAGTTTTGATATATATTCAGACCCATCGAAACTACCATAGTTTCGATATATATATATATATGCAGGCCTATCGAAACTACCATAGTTTCGGTATGCCCACGATCTGAAGCTAAGATTACACCTAAGTTACCTATCGAAACTACCAAGTTTCGACTTAAGCAACCTATCGAAACTACCAAGTTTCGATATAAACGAATCCATCGAAACTACTAGATTCAAGCATAGTAATGTCTAGTGTCATCTAGGAGCACTACCTTACGTGTATGACTTTATTATACAGATCGTGAGTGACATTAGTGACGCTCAGTAGCCAGCTAAGTGTATTTCAAAAACTACTCATCAGGTGAGTTCTATGTGCCCCCTTCTATGTTATGTGCAAATCATTTTAAATGTTTTGGGGCTGAAGTGTATACACTAAATGATTAAATGTTATAAATGTCAATGTGATCATACGTATATATATAAATACTTATATATGAAAATGAATTATGAATAAAGAAAGAAGCGTATGATTTTAAAGAATGAATGAAAGAAGGACATAACATAAAAGAATGAAATCTTGCTTTATATTACATATATATTGCATGTTATGAATAAATGTAAACGTTATAAACCCTTATATGACAACGGCTACTTCGGTAGACGGACGACCACGTGACTATTTTGCAACCGGGACAAAAACGTTCCTTCGCAAGCTAGGACGTATGAAAAGGTATTAATGGACGGTCGAAGCAAATGCCTTAACTAAAGTAGAACGGTTGCATACATAATAGTCGCGTGGAAAACGGATGCCCTAGGGCAGACGGACAAAATGACGGACTACGATGGTAGGACGTTTTAAGAGCGGACGGACAAAGGTTGTCGGACGGATTAATGAATAGCGGACGGTTTTCTAGAGCCGGACGGTAATGAAATGGGCTATGACGGTAGTTCTGACAGCGATGTCTTCGTGACATTCGCGACAAGTATGACGGGTTGATCTCCCTTAAGATTATGGCCAATATGTGTTCTCTCAAAGAAAGTATGTATGTACATATGTATATATCCTCAATTAATGTTATGTGAGAACAGTAAAGTAAAGAATATTTAAAAGTACGAATATACATATATACATTATATTCATGATAAGATAAATATTATGTATGATTGTCTTTAAACTAGAACTCACCAGCGTTAGCTGACTTTTAGTATACATTTCAGGTAAAAGAAGAAAGGGTCGTACGATGGCGTGAAGGTTACCCGACACAAGACTGACATCCCACTTTAATATATGTGTTAAGACTTCCGCTGTCAAGTTATGTTATATTATGTAATTGAATGACGAATGATTTGTAATTGAATGATGAATGTTTTTAATTTAAGTTCAGTATTTATGATTATGTTTATAAGTAAATCCAACAAGTGAGGTTACCCGGGAAAGGGGCCTTACACCTAAATCCTTCTCACTTTTCTTACAATTAAAATCTTTTTTACCTAAACCTATACATACTAATAAATAAAGGTTTTGATAGTAACATTTGTCACTTACTCATGCATTCTAATATTAGTTTTTTCGTCCCTCTCCTAATAAATACACATATATCTTGTTAAATAATAATGATATTATAAATATATTATTAAAGAAAAATACTAATTATATTAAATAAGAATATATATAATAGAAAATCAAAATATAACTAATTAAAGAAAAATATTAATTTGGTATATACACACATTTTCACTTGATATATCTCGAGACGATAATAATAGTCTGACAAGTTAGACGATCATAAATAGTCTGACATGTTAGGACGTATTTACAAATTTATAAGTTATATCGTTTTCAATATACAACTCGTGTAATACACGTGATTCTAACCTAGTTGGAAAATAAAGAAAAACCTAGAAATGAAATAGAAATGAAAAAAAAACAAAAAAAAAATCATATGGACCCTTATCTCTCACATCCGGCTTTTCCACTCTCATTTCTCCTCCGGTCCTAGGGCTTAAGTTTGGCGCTATACAAACCAGCTTCGCTCGGCTCAAAATCTTTCCACTGAGCCGAAAATTAAGCTTCACTCGAGCCACCGACGGGTTTGCTTATTTTATATTTTAAAGAATCAATGCGTAAGAACTGATCCGAAGTTAGCAAGGGCTTAACCGAACAAATGGGCTACTTTGAGACCTCAATTGATGACCCGAAAACCAAAAAATATAAAATATCATCGTCGCCAGCGAGGCCTAGCGAATTGATTAATAAGAAAATTACCGAATAAAAATCAATAAGATGTTGAATCTTTGTAGGACAGACGCTGAGTAGCAGTTGTTAACCAAGATTCGGGTACCTGGTAGCGGTTGTCGACTCGTCGAGGTAGCTGAACCATGCTATCAGCAGGAACTAATTAAATAGTGCCATGAGCCATTGGAAGAAACTAAGGGCTGTCGGCAGAAACTAATTAACTTTTACTTTATAAAAGTTAAGCTGGTTATTTTTGTTATCGGTTCGTCCCGTCGAAAATCATAAAAACGAATACCAAGACCGGTTCTGTTAATACCGTCATCACGGTACCATAACGGTAACGACACTCGCTATGGGCTACGATACCAAAAAAATACTCGATTTTGAAAAACAACTCCGTTTTGGAAAAAAAAATTATATCAGAACGTTGACAAAAAAGAGATAAAAGCAATCGTGCAGTCCATTTTTTTTAAATGTTAACGAACGAAAGATATAATAGAAAAAAAAATTAATACATGATCAAACGGGTAAAAAAACGTAAATTACATATAGTATGGGATGAAATGAAAAAAAAAATCAGCAGCCTTATTATTCATAAATGTTGCCGTTTGATAGTTTAGGTAATGTTTGTTTAAAATATTAATAGAAAAAAGTATAATATAATTCGGTCCTCAAGACTAGCAAAAAATATCAAAAGTTTTAAGTATTTGTAAAATATGGATATAATAGATGGGTTAATACGGTAATTGTTGGCCAAACATGGTAATCAATATTGGTCGAAAATATACACAAATGACCCTTTTAAGACCTAGTGATGTGCACTCTTTCTCAATATTAGTTTTTTTTTTCTTTTGAAAGGGAAAAGGGATTATTATTCCACCAAGAAAAAACTAGCAAGAAGCTAGAATACACCTCGAAAACACTAAGGAAACAAGCTAAACAAGAAACATAGAACACACCAAAAGAAAAAAACACCAAACGAAACTAAGAAGCCCTAAAAAAACGAGGCCCTACCAAATCAAATAGGATAAATAGAAGGGAACGTGAACTTCGGCCTAGGAGAAGCTGGATCAATGACCACACCGTCCTTCAACCTCTTGGGATTAGAAGCCTTTTTCTGATTACGAAGGGGCCGGCCATTGTGGTTGCATCCTTGACCCTTACGATTTCCACACTCACCAATTGAGCCAGGGACTGCCGAACTATTTTTGAACCCGGCCGAAAATGCTTGGAATATCCGTGGAATGTGGGTAAATTCGTTACAAAATGCTTGGTAGATTGCGCTATCAACTAAAGGACCCACAAGCTTTGTAGCGTTTAGGTCCGGTATAATTGGATCAATGGGAGAAGTATTCGAGTTTAAAAGGTTAAGACCCAGGGTCACGTCAAGACCAAAAGGGTCGTTAGATTGGGGCCCAATATACAAATTAAAAGGATGGGCTGACTTTAGACCCAATTTGGATCTCACTCATTTTGAAGATGGGCCAGCCTTGAACAAAAATTAAAAGGATGGACAAATAAGCTTTTCTTTGCCATGGTTAACCACATGCGGATGTTAACTTAAAAAAGAAATAAAAAATATTTCCCAAAAACGTAAAAGCAATTAACATAATCTAAACTTCATGTCGAAAACTTTTACACTGAAAAGAACTATAAAGGGAAAAAATCTAAAATTAAAATACTGACACGTGTCCTGCATAACCAAAAAGATTTTTTTTTAACTAAATAAATTTAAAAGCTATAGCCGTAACATCTATACTATATAATAATCAAAGGTTTCTCAATGTCACGTGTCACCTTCATATTCATCCTTATAAAAATTTTCTCGTCTCTCTCTCATAATAAATACACATTCATATTTTCAATAATAATATAATTTTAAACAAATTATTAATTATACTAATAAAACATATTTAATTTAAATTATCTCATATTATAAGAAACTTTGAAATGTAATTATTTAGTTTATATTTTCAATCAAATAGTAAATGAAAATCAAATTACATTGAATAATATTTAATGTATTTTTTAAATTCAATTATATATTAATTTTACATATTTTTTTATTTTGTTTTCTATTGTTACTATATGTAATACATTTTTCCACCTATAAGATACGTATATACAGATTTAATAATTTTATGTATTGATATTTTTCACCATGTGTAGTACAGATGTTCTAAGCTAGTCAACTATAAAGAATAAGTAAGAAATTTAAAGTTGTGTTGATGAAATCGGCGTGATTAAGCACATAAAGAGAAACGTAAATATAAAAACGTAGATAAAAAAACTTTAACAAAAAATATTTAATGTGAACAAAAATAATCATGCCGTAACAGTATATTCTAATTTAAGAAAATGTTATAGTTTAAAAATAAAGAAACAAAAATTATTTTATATTTGACCCAACAATTTTTTCAAAACGTAAATAAAAAAAAGTAGATCGTGAATATTTAGAGCCTAAAATGTATTATATTTAAGAAGACACCTCCCAATTGAAGTAATACATCACGCATGAAGAGTGCGCTATTTGGTTTTTGTAGTTTCTTAAATGTAACAGAATCAATCAAGCTGCTAATTTTTATTTTATTTTTATTTTTATATTATATATAATTTATGTTTTTAACTCGTTTAATTTTCTACTAATATCATTTTTGTGTAATAACTTTAGTTCTTTAATTAAAAAAAACGGAACACACAGCCATCTTTGTTTATTTTGTCTGACATTCCAATATAATTTTCTTTTAAACCGAGTAGTATTTAATATCTAGTAATTTTTATCGTAGACTATAGCGAATACCGTTATTGCTCCGGTATCGTGACAAACAAACCGATAATGAACGAACAAAATCGTTGCCGGTACTTGTATCATCAAAACCAGTATCGTTGTCCGTTTTTATGATTTTCGATCAATATAAAACATGACTTTATTTTTAAGTTATATAATACAACATTTGTGTAACAAAAGCAACGCAAATAAAATTTTTTTATTATAAAATATACCGACGGACAAAATCGTCCGTTACCGGTGTTATTTAAGTGGTTAAAGGCTAATGATTGAAAGCATCAATGGTTCTCGTATTCTTTCAACACGTGTGCTCACAACTACGGTCCACGTGTACTAAACTCTCCACGTAAGCCCATCCTATTTTCCGTACACGTGTCTAGATGCATCCGTGTAACATCGCGGTTTATTTGACCTCTTTCATTTGTTCCCTACAACTCAACTTTACGTGTCATGTATCTCAGAATCCACGTCCCCCTTGCCCATGATATACACGTATATATACTCCTATATATATAGTGTATACGTATAGATAGGTAGGTTGATTTTAAATTAATTAATAACTAACTAATTTATATAAAATGGGGAGGCCTACAGGTAAAACGGAGAAAAAGGAAGGACGTTCCAAGGGTGTGAGGATGAGGAAATGGGGCAAGTGGGTGGCGGAAGTCCGGCAACCAAACAGCCGTGATCGGATATGGTTGGGATCTTACGACACGGCGGAGGAGGCCGCCAGAGCTTATGACGCCGCCCTTTTCTGTCTACGTGGCCCATCTGCAATAATCAATTTCCCCACCCAACCACCGGACATTCCAACAACCGGTGACTTATCCCCGTCGCAGATACAGGTGGCGGCATCCCGGCATGCCCGGGGATTGTCGACGGACTCTTCCTCGTTGGCCCAAGGCGGCGGTCAGCCAACGGGGAAAGAGTGCAATCAATTTAAAGAGTTTGGAAATACGACGACGTGTTTCCCGGCGGAGGAGGAGGGTGGTGATGATGATGGTTTAGAAAGACAACGTTTATGGGCGTACTGAAGAGAGGATTTGTTGTGCAAAATGAATTATAGGAAGTGAAAAGATTAGGTTAATAGTTTTAGAGGTTGTTACGGATAGTTAAATAATTATAGATATTTCTTTGTTATCTATTATTTTCATTTTATATATATACTAAAAAGCCGATGGTAACGGTGTTTATGGTGACCGGGAGACTTACACATAACCGAGGTTGTGTGCAGGTGAAACATTTTCGCTTGAACTGTCTGGAACCGGATTCCAACTTTTTTTTAACTTCTTTTTTATATTTTTTTCTTTAAAATCTTATTTCTGATTAATTTAATGTTATAAGTTACTATTTTAATTATTTAAACATTCATATGTAATTAGAATTATAAATTCATTTGAAAATAAAAAAAATGTTTTTATATTTATATTTATATACAAAGTTTAATTTTTTATATTGTCTATGACGTCATTTGGATTTTATATCCGGTCCAATCAATTCTATAGGTTAGACCGGTGGACGTCCAAGAGTCTAAGACTACATTTCGTTATCAGTTTCTGTCAATGTGGTTTTAGTTCATTTGATAGAGGCATATGCTTTTTAGAGGGGAGGTCTCAGGTTTAAACTTAAGTAATGGTGTAATTTAGGATTATTGGTGCACCGTTTAAAAGAAAGTTAGGTGCAGTTACTTACGGTGGTGTCACCTACTCATGCTGTTTTTGTAACTTACAGTAAAAAAAAATGTTTTTATATTTGTATTTATATATAGTTTTAATTTTTATATTATTTATGCAGTTAGTCTGTTTTTATATCCGGTCCAGTCGGTTTTACCGGTTCGACCAGTAAACCTCTAAAACCGAGTTTTTTTTCCAAATGAGTGTTAATAGAAAACTTATTTATTAAAATGGGTGATTTGAAAAATAATTACCAAAATGGGTGTTTTTCTAAAAACATTGTTTTCTCACTCCTAATCTTATTGGATAAAAAGATTAGAATTAAATATTACATTTAAAGTAATGTTATTTTAAAGAGTAAAGGAAAAGGTTTCTAATAAAATAAAAAAAAACCATAAAATTGGATCGCCATATTTTATTAAAAAAAATAATGTTTTTTTTTTGTTATTTTATAAACGTTTTATTTAACCTTTTTAAACATTTTTAGTTTTCATAAATATGTTTTTAATTTATTTAAAGATATTATAAACGTTTTTTTCTTTTAAAAGTTCTTTATATAATTTAAAGAATATAATAAGGAAAAGCTTTTCTAATAGAAAATAAAAATGCATTATTTAAAAACGTTTTATAAAATATTACGATAAAACAAACTATTTTTTACGAAAGGAATTTATAATCTTTCTGATTGAGAGAATATTATATACATCTATTACTGTAAAGTTTAATATCCTTAATTTCTAAATTTTAGAATAACTTAACTTTAATTTAGATAATATATCATTCCCTTTTTTTAATCAATTTTTGGTTAAAAAAATGGTTTAGTCATAGTAGTTAAGTATTAGTTTGTTTAGATAAATTGAAATTTACAAAACCTACAGATCAAGTGCATTGTTATTTCAATTTAAAAAAAACGTATGAGAAAATAAAAACGTTGCAATTCTAAAAAAACATTTAAAAAAAAGTTAAAGAAAACATTTATAAAAGAATTGAAAAACATAACAAAAATATTTTAAAAAATATGATGATCCAACAAATTTTATTTATTTATTAAAAACTTTTTTACTTTAATCTTTTAAATAACATTATTTTAAATAGAAATTGTTTTTAAATAATAAAATTAGGAGTCAAAAAAGAAAGTTTTCAAAAAACACCCATTTTGATAAATATTTTTTAAATCATCCATTTTGATAAATAAGTTTTCTACCAACACCATTTTAGAAAAAAAAACTCCTCTAAAACCACACTTTCTTGATACGGTTTGTTGTCGGGTTTGATATGATTCTCTTCTGAAAACATTGATTAACAAGATACGGTTCTTATGGTCGTGCATCACCTAGTCAAGCTGCTTTTGGTTTAATTAACTATAAAGCAAGCCTACCACTTGCTCACGTCATCCTACTTTTTAATTTTTCTTTTACTTTTTAATCTTTTTAGTCATCCTACTTTTTAATTTTTCTTTTACTTTTTACTTCTTTTTTTTCTATAATTTTTTTTTCATTTTTATTATTTTTAACTCTTATTACTAGTATCTTTAAGCTTTGTCTATATTTTCATTTAAATTTTGTGATTTTGTAAAATCAGCCCGCATTCGTCACGGAGTAATCCACTAGTTTATACTATAAAGGTATAATGACTTATGTAACCATACATTGTCCATGGTGTTGTAATCTATGAAAAATAATGAGTAGAGGTGGTAGTATACCCAATCCTTTTAGGCTTAAAGCAAAAGCAAAGTTTGAGGCTTTTTCTTTGAAAACACGATAACCACACTCCACAAGCATTTGTACTAGAAATACAAGATCTAGAAAGCATTTGTACGTGTAATACAAGATCTAGAAAAGATTAAGTATCTAGAGTTAAGATTTCGTACCTTGTCATGGAGTTAAGATTACGTGCCTTGTGTGGTAATTATCATTCTTAGTAAAACAGAATGTCGGTAGCTACAGTGCTTCATGTTTTTAACCTTAAATTGACCTCTTGAACCTTTTTTTTATTTTTTAGGATCTCTTTTTAAAAAGATTTGGGACAATATCATAGATTGTAATACATATAACGATATCTATGATTTTAATGACTAATTTTTTTTTATCTGAATGGGTTATCTTTTTATGATTCAATTTTTTTTCTGTAATCGTATGATTGGGATACTAGGCTTGGCTTTTATTTTTTTTAAAATATACAAACAAATTACCTTTTCCTTACTTTTTATTAGAGGTGCACAAAAAAACCGGTTTTTTTTTAACCCGGTCCAAACCGGCAAACCGGTTTGGAGCAAACCGGTTTGGGTTAGGTTAAAACCGCCGGTTTGAAGCATTCTGGAAGTGACCAGGTTGGGGACCGGTTCGTGTGAACCGGTTTGATAAACCGGTTTAAACCAGTTTTTCTTTTTTTATATTCAAAGATTGATTTTAGTTAATTTTGCTTCTTGATTGTATGTTTGACCTTTGTCTGTACTTTTTCTTAATAGAAAATATGTTTGCATGAAGTTTGTGACTTGCCAAATGTAAGACGAGTCCTTTGTTTGTTAAACGTATATTATAAAATTAGAAAGGATTAACTAGCATTTATTAAAATAATACATAATTAATTAAAGAATTAAATATTATGACATACCTTATTTGGGTTCATTTCCATTTTCAGATATATCTAAAATTGGAAAGGATTTAATTAAAAATTGGAAAGTATTTAATTAAATTAAGAATTAGAAAGGATTAAATAGCATTTATTAAAATAATACAAAATTAATTAAAGAATTTAATATTATGACATACCTTATTTGGGTTTATTTCCATCTACGGATATATACAAAATTGGAAAGGATATAATTAAAAATTGGAAAGGATTTAATTAAATTAAGAATTGAAAAGGATTAAATAGAATTCTTAAAATAATACATAAATTAAGAATTAAGTAATTTTACATTCCTTATTAGGGGTTTACAAACGTATATATATATCTAAAATTGGAAAGGATTTAATTAAAAACCTTAAAATGAATTTTAAAAAACATAGTAATTATAAATACCCCCAATTTAATTTTATTTAATTAAATTGAATTTTTAATTAAAAAACCGGTTTAAACCGGTTTACCATTCAAACCGGTTCAAACCCTACCCTAACCGGTTTGATAGGGTTGGGGTTTTCTCGTTTGAAAACCGGTTTAACCCGAACCGGTTTAGGGCCAAACCGGTTTTGACTTTTCGTTGACCAAACCGGTTCGGGTCGGATTGAACCGGTTTGGGTTAAAAAACCGATTTGTGCACCACTACTTTTTATTAGTTATAAATTGGGTTGGTTTCAAATAAGGTTTATAATAAAAAAAAAATTTCTTTTTCTTATGTAGTTTCTATTTTTATTACTCTTTCATAAAACATTATAATTAACTAGTAGGCTAAACTTACAGCTATTTTGATTATTAATATACATAAGGGGAAAATCTGTAAATAACCATAATTCAAAAACCTTTTTTCAAGTGAAAAAAAGGCATTACCTGTGATTAGTATCTAGATTGTGTCCTTGTTATAAACAGAAAATTGCGATCAAGTTTTTGGAGTATAAAAAACCTAATGCAGTAAGGGTATGTGGTATACCTTTACGAGTACCCCCGTGAGGGATTTATCGTTGTGAGCATCAAAGGAACACCGCCCCCTATGGCGTGAAGGGGGGGGTGAGAGAGTTCATGTGAGCGGTTTCAATGGAGAAAGGGGAAGGATTTTGGGTGTTGTGTGGGTCTACATGGTTAAATATGTGGTATTTTACTTACTAAGGTATTTCCTTTGTCAACTAAGACCCAAGTGGGGAACTTATCACGCTAATGTGGCACCCACGTGGCTAGAAAATATACTCTCACTTGACTCTTCCAAGTGAGAATATACCTCATACTCTAAACCAAAACCACACAATTCAAATGGATTTTTTCAGGTAAAAACATTAATGAATATAAAATAATTTGAACCAAGGGTTTTCATCCCCCAACGGTATCGAGATATGTTAAATGGTGCCCCTCCTCAAAAGGTCAAGGTTATAGTTCTGCGGTGGATAATGGTGTATAATTTAGGAGTAGATTAGTGATGTCGGTCAAACGGTATATTAAATTAAACACAACCTAACCTAGACTCTCTAGTTAAACTCTAGACAAACCTACTAAACTATACCACAAAGACAGGCAAGTGTACCTATCAATTGCAACACAGCTAAAGGAAGTTCGGATATCAAACCCACGAGACACTGACTATAACCCTAATTAGACTCTGACTAAGGCTTAACTGGTTTATTTGATAGGGGGGAATTCTATGAACTAAGGTTAACTTACTAAAACTTAAATGAACTGAAATGAAGACGACCACTAAACAAGACAACTAACCAACAAGACAAAGGTTTTAGGGAAATCAGTAAGGAAGGAAGACTCTACCTAGTCTGTGAATCTTGATTACTAAGCTTCGCTTCTATCGGATATGGAATACGTAATGAAAATGGGATCCTAAGATATAACACCCTTAAACCACCTAATGGATTCCTAATCAATCTCAGAATGTGACCAGAAGGAACTCAAGGGATACTAATAACACCAGTACTCGGATTACCTCACAGTCTCACCGATTATGCTAAAGAACTCAAAAGACAGCTCACCTCTCGGTATCACTATCTCAAAACATCAAAGATGCAAGGAGCAATCTGATTTTAACCTGTTTAACACGAATTAACGACACTAGAACCCATGGAAACGTCCTCTCAGATTGTTCAATCTCAGAAACCTTAATACCGAAGACTAACCAATTATCTATCACTTTTCAGGTTTTTAGATAAGAAGAACACTTGATTTATTAAGTTGTTGATTGATAATCCTATGGTTACTACGTCTAGCAAACCACACATGAATCACAAACACAAAGTAGGCGATCTAATACACATCTATTTATGAAAGACATTCACCAAGACATGTACGGAACAATTCAACAAATCAAAGATCAAAATCAAGTGTGCATACTCATTAAACACTCAAACTCAGATATGATCTAAAGCATAAAATCCAAAACAAATACCATAAACCGATAAAACTCCAGACTTTAGCAAACAATCATCATTAACCTAGGTAGATCTATGGTCTTAGCCAAGAAACATGGTAGAAACAGAAGATTCAAAGTTAAATAAAGCAAACATAAGGTCCAGAAACAATTCAAAGCAAATACTACGATCAATCGTGACCGAACGATTCAATATCTAACCCGATTTAATGCAATACTTCAATTCCTCGATCCAAAGCCTCTTCCTTTGCTCAAATTCGTCCAAAAACTCTTTCTTGACGGCAATGTCTCGAATAATCATGAAGATGGTCGTTTTAAATTGATAAAACCTAAAAATTAGGGTTTTTTTCCCGGATTTGCGACCCTCTCGCGTACCGCGAGAGGCTTGGGGAGGTCCCTCGCGTACCGCGAGGGACAATCTAGTCGGGGCCCTTCCTGGCTTCCTCGCGTACCGCGAGGGAATTGCTTCCTTGTCCCGCGTACCGCTGGGACTTGATTTTCACAGAATTTTGATTTTTTTTCTGTTTTGCTTTCCGCTCTTTTCCTGTGTGCTTGATTTCTCCAGGATTTAGCTACATTTTCCGCTTCTTTTGCACACTATTACCTGCAATCATGACCCAGACTCAGTATAAACCAAAAACGACATAAAACGATTACAAAACTATACAATTTCTGCAAAAATACACTAGGATAAACGTATGTGTTTTGCAACACATCAATTAGATTGTTGATTAAAAAAAATAAATGGAATTCCACCTATGTTTCATTATGAAAGGTGTAGAATTTAGAAGTAGATTAGATTGTTGTTTAAAAAACAATAATAAAATAATTGGAATTCCACCTACGTTTCGTTATGAAAGGCTAAAACCCACCGGTAAAATATGGTATGCTTTGATTTTTTTTTCAAAATAATGTAATATGTTTTAAACTTCAAAATATACGGTTTTGATATTATTATTTCTACCTACGTTTCAGCTAGATATTCACAACTGAGTCAATATGACACGCCACCCGTCGTAACGCGCTGGATATCAACACTAGTTGTAGTTAAAAAAATGTTGTCATTAATTAGAATTTAAAGAATTCACATTAACTTTCTTGGATGAATTTATTAAAAATCCTGTCAGAATAATCCTTATTCTAACAAATGATTCCAATAAATGCAACGTGTCATTATCATATTTTTAATTTTCTCTATTTTAAATAAGGTTGAACTTTGAAATCTAATTATGTTAAAAAAATTCAGGAAAAATAAAATAAAATTTGAATTATAGATATTATTTAATTAAGGAAACAAAGAAGTTTATTTATTATACTTTCATTTTTCTATAAAAAAAACTCATGTAATACATGGGTATATAACCTAGTTAATAATAATCTTTTTCATATTTTGTATACAACATATCAAACATATATATAAGGAATGAAATTCAAATCAAAATAAAAAAAAGAGGTGAAACTGTAAGTTTATTTAAAGTTAGGGGAGTTAGGTGAAAAATAGATAAAGATAATGCATTAACATTCAGTTCAATGGAGCCTTCAAAATGGTCGAAATAAAGATCGATGTACTCTGGAAATATATACTTTTGTACTTTGAAATTCAATGTCAAATCTATTTTTTAATATTAATTTCTCTTTTTCTTCATATGTCTAATGGGCTTGGACTTCGACTAAGGATGTTTGGAGCCGGGCTGATTGTTGGGCTTTTATTTAAGGCTACCAATGTATCAAAGAACTACAACGGACAATATCCCAAAAGAGAAAAAATAAAAAGTGGAAATTCTGAAAAAGCGTTCGGTAGCGGACCGCTACCAACATCCTTAACGGTCCGCTATGTGATGGCTAAGGTAGCAATGATGGTGTGCCACGTGTCGGGTGACTAAAGGATTAAAAATGACGGGACCGTCACTCATGCTATAACGATCCGCTAAGCAAAAAGGGCTAGCGGTCCGGTGGTGTCGCAGTCCGCTACTTGTTGCCCTAATCTTTCCTTCAAATTATAAGGTTCTGGTCGATTGTATTCTTCGATTCTAGTTCTTTCCTCTATTAACGATTAGGTGTTGGCGACTAGGGTTTTCAGATCTGAAACCCTAGCTCGTAGAAGAATAAACCGATTATAAAAATCATTTTAAACCTATGGTTTATAATAATAAATCATTTCTACCATGCTCGTTAGAGAAAATTTAACGTTTAAAAATCATTTTAAAACTAAATGGTTAAATCAAACCATTTGTTTTGTAACATAGCATTTAAGATTTAGATTCTACTCCAATCCTTATAAAATCCAACTCATCCGTTCGTACTTAACACACTACGCCATGCATCCTCGAGGCTATCCAACACATGATTGAAGCACTAGAAATGGTAATGCTCTTCAAGCATCTACCACATTCAAAACATGAGTGTCGGTCTCCCCATGATCAATTTGGAGAGCTGATTATGTCATGAACCTCACCAGGTTCTGGTGCTGATGTATAAACAACTTCAGGTAATATGGTCAACCACAATTGTGTTGTCTCGTTTTCCATCTTACTAAAAAAACATTTTAGTTAACTCTTAGAAACCTAGTACGTTGTTCTCAAACAATTAGAAAAATTGACCACAAAATTTGATAAAAAACGAAGAGAGTATTTTTACCAAAATAATTCATTTTTCTGAAACCGACCATTAAAATATTTTATCAAATTATATGTTTTGAAACAAAACTCGATTTGAATCAAAACAACAATCCAAAAAAAATAATGAAACATAATGTTTTAGAAAAAAAAAATAGTTTTAAGTTTTTAGGTATACCGTAAAAAAATTTAACTAAAATTATAATAATAATGGAAAAACAAGTATAACTGAAACAAACTTTACAATATGTTCACCATTGTCAATGTGTAGAACTGGAAAGGCAGAGGCCCATATTTGACACGATTCCTTTAAAACATATTCCGCTAGCTCCCTAAATGTTTTTCACGATACAACAGCAAGGGCGGTAGTACTTTCGAAGATGACCTTAGAGCATGAAAATGCATCTATATTTGCTAGAAATGTGTGTGTTCTTGAGCATTCTTAAGAGCTAATGAAGTTCTAATCTTTTCTCTAGTATTATGCATCAAAAAACTCTCATAAACTAAGGATTTACCTTGGTTTTATAGTCTCATCCAAAGAAAACCTCCAACTCATTATTGGCCTATTAAATACAATAATTAAATTGTATTAAACATATTTAATAGCAATTTAATTGGTGTAATAATAACTTAGGACTCGTTTAGTTTTTTTAAAAACCGTCACTACCTTGATTTTAAAAAGCACGTTTAGACCCAAGGCTCTTCCCTTTTGTGCACATAAGGCGCGAGTTATACGAAAAATGTACAAAAAGTGCATGTGAGGTGCACACCTCATGTACGAAAAACACAGTTGTGCATCAGGATATCGTACGATATACTTTGTCCTATTTGACAAGTTTTATTTATTTTTTAAAAACTAATACTAGATTAATATAACTAATATAGATGTAAACGCGTGCCGGTTATCTTTTAGTTAAACGAGTCGAGCTTTTAGATATTAAATTTAAACTTTTTTTACTGTCGATGTAAAACACGTTTCAACATATTTTTTTACATATTATTGTTTAATTTAATTTTGATTCGAGCCCGTTAATCCGTCGCGAAACCAGAGCATCATATGCTATTTTGAGACATATAAATAGTTCCATTTATAACCCCTTTAACATCATTAGCTCTATGTTACATATAAAACAAATTTAAGAATTTGATACTACGTTGTATCCAAATTTTAATAATAACTTGTTTGACATTACTTTTTCTAAAATGTCGTTTCAGTTTTTTTTTTTTAAATCTAAAAAAATGTTAATTAATTGAATAAAATCAATTTTAAATATCGTTATAATTATATTAAATTAATTTAAACTAATATTTATGTAAAATTGAAATTATTAAATTAAAAATCCCAATTAATGAATTAAATACGATAAAAAAAGTGCAAATGGTCATCCTCGATTAGTCTATTCCCTTACAAACCATTGGCGAGCTTTTCAGTGGACTCGCTATCAAACAAAACACGAAATTATGTCACTGGGTTCTATGTGGGCCCCTTGACAATCAATACCCTCTGAAACCTTAACACGTGTTAGCCGGAATCTGCGATTCACCGGCACCGGCGATCCGGTCATGCTCAATACACCCAATCTAGCCATAAAAAAGCAACCATTGATCTTGACGTTTTTTTTATTAAAAAGTTAGTATATTTTTTCCAACAACATAATCAAACAAAAAAGCAAAAAGCATCATCAAACCTCAATAATTTGAAATTGAGGCCTAATAGTTAATACTATGGGCAGTGGGCTAATAAGTCCACCAACTCCATAACTCCTTATCCTCAATTTTGCCAACTTATTTCTCCTATAAATCTTTGCTCCGGAATCGTGTCTTGTAAGTTAGCCATGAGTAACAGGCGTCCGGTGATCGGAGAACTGATCACGAGTCCAACGACTCCTTTGGAGTTCAAAGTTTTGTCACCAACAGGGATAATAAACCGTAATATGGGTGGGATTGGATTGGGTATAGTTGCGGCCCTCGGAAATAAGCGGATGTTGTCGGACCCTGTTCCGGTGATTCGATCAAGGACCGGTGGTGATCGGGGAATGATGGATGAAGATTATACGATTGTGACGAGTAACATACCGAACAAATTGTTTAGAAAAGTTTACCATGGTGGTAAAAAGATTGATATTAGAGGGAAAGATTGCATTTTTAATATATCTCCTGCAAGATTTGGTGATGATGATATGAGGGTGCCTCAGCCTCCTGATTTTCTGGATTCTTGTCACTTGTGCAACAAAAAACTGCATGGAAAAGACATATACATGTACAGGTAATATTATATATTTCTGCTATGAGTGTGATTTTACTGGGTGTGTTTGTTTTATGGGAGGTTTGAAATAATTTGATGGTGATCATGATGCTTTGTAATAGGGGGGAGAAAGCATTTTGCAGTCCTGAATGTAGGAGCAGGCAGATAGCCATGGATGAGAGACCGGAGAAATATTGTAGCTCGCAAGCATCTTCCAGTGGCGCCAATCGTGTGATTGCCGCCACTGGGATTTTTGCGATTTGAGAACATAGAAGTGAGTCGACCGTGAAGTATGATATGACATACTAATGACATAATTTTGATAACATGTATCATCCAAGATCATATTTTGTGTACATAGGAGTGAAAGTGAAGTTTGAAGAAGAACATGTTCAAGATTCTCTTTATTTAATTCTGGACTTGATGTTGTGTATTCATCCATGATCCATGCATAAATGAATGATTTCTTTAACAAAAGGATGTGATTTCATTGTTTTGTAAGAGAAATAAGCATGGTGATGTTACATACTGTTTAGGGTGTTCACGGTCCGGTTTGGCCGGTTTTAGTCGACGGTGACTATTTTGTATAAACGTAACTGGCCGACAGTGAAGTTTCGGTATTCACGGTTTGGCTGTCTATACGATTCAGTTTTCGTCCATCATCGAATAACGTTTCAAGAAACGTACCGTGCCTTTGTTCAAGGTGACTAGAGTATGATGTAACAAAATCACTGAGATTAAAGAGTAAAAACCAAACATTAAGCAAAACAAAAGGTTTTAACTACTTTGAATCAAAACAGATTACAATAAATAGTTAATAATATTCAACAAAAACTGACCTAGTGAACTAAAGTTTTTCATCTGATTCAATAGTAGTGTCTTTAAAGCACACGAGATGAATACCAGTGTGATTCAATCTGTAACGGCCCTCATGGCCGGTTCCATGTTTCAAACCGTCAACCAGCTAAATGTTTATGATTTAAACGGTTTATGAACACCCCTAATACTATCCATACACATCCTCAAAAGTTGCACAATATTATCGAAATAACAAGCATTCCAATCAATAAAAATTAAATCATTGGAAACCAAAAGAAGAGGACCCGGTCTTATACTCTTATGATCACAGCTCTGGACACAAGGCTGTCAAAATTGTAATTATTGGTAGTACATAGGGGCCCATGTTGTATCGGTTCTTGGGTAACAACTAACCACCAAAATTGTCTCTTATCCTTATAATACCTGTAATAATACATGGGTGAGGGTGATAGTATTCTGTGTTGGAAATTAGGCTTATAAAAAACGAACACATAATTTGATTTTAATAAAGATTGACACCGCCTTCCTTCACCTTCACCCTCACAAAGGTACGTAATGATAGATTGATAGTGACCAGCTTTGTAGTGTGTGTGTGTGTGTGTGAGAGAGAGAGAGAGAGAGGGCTCTTTTTACCAAAACTTGCCCTCACCCCCATGAACACCACCACCTTCCCACTCTCACCCTCACCCTCACCCTCACCCTCACCCTACACCGGCGTGGTGTTTTACACCCCATTTTGCCTATGTGGCTCACGCCCCTATCCTCACCCTTGTATTGCACATAGTCTTGTTATAATAAATCACTATCTAAAGTTGTACGTGTTCTCTTTTTATGAGGTCAACTATCTTGTTTCCTATCCAAAGTAAGTCAACAAATGAATTGGTCAATTAACTTTGTCTCCGCTCAATTAATTGAGAAATTATGGGGCTCAAAAAGGTAACCCACTATATCAAACGCAAAATCTGTGAATCGTCAATTCGAAATTCAAAAGATTTAGATAAACAAATCTCGACACATCCAAGTATTTAAATATTAATGAATTAGTTTTTTTTCTTAGGGTTTTGACTATCTTTCTTGAATTTGGGGCTTTGGGTTTATAAGTTTTGTCGTTTTTATTGTTGAACCAGTGTAGTACATGTAGTGTCGAAACTTAAAAAAAAATGTTTAAATGTAACCTCAATGTTAAACTTACCTTTTATTGATTTGATTGATTTGTGATTTATAAAAAAATCTGTAAACAGTTCTAGAACCACCTATATACGTCCATATAACTACTTAAACACTTTGTAAATATTTTCTAGCCCTCATATAAGCCCGTATTCGATCAGATATGAAATGATTGATTTGACAAGAGGCACATCGAGTAAAAACACATAATGGCACATTTAGCAGGGCGTTCGGTTCGAGAAATTCGTTAGAATTGTAATTTTATGGAATTGGATTTTGAATTGTAATTTATTCAAAAGATTTGGAATTTAAAGGAATTGAAATTTATTAAAAAAATTGAATTTCTAGTCAATTTGAATGTCAAAAACAATCATAAAGGAATTTGAATATATCACTATGACCACCACCTACCGAACGTCGTCCCGCTCGACCACTAGATCTTTCTTGTGTTATGGTAACGAAGAAACCGTCTTACATTGGGAACTCACAACATATTTCCAGAGCTCATTTAACTTGCTTAGAGGAGGCGGTAGTGATCAGGGGTGGTGGCAGCGTTTGGCGGTGGTAACGGTTGCGGTCGGGGGCGGTGGTGTCCCGGTGGTCGGCGTCGGTGTTTGGCGGGGGGCGGCAATCGGCGGCGGTGTTCGGGAGCGGCAATCGGGGGGTGGTCGGGGTGGCGGCGGGGTCGGGGTCAATGGTCAGCGGCGGCCACGCGGGGTTGGGTGCTGATGCAACAATGATCGTAGATTTCATTTTCTTTTGATGAATTCCTTTACAATTTGAAAAAATTAGAAATCAAATAAAAGTTACAAATGTCAAAAATAATCAAATAGTTATCTACAATTTAAACACGTGTACCTCCCTAATAGTACTAGATTATACAACAATTTATGTTTAATTAAGTTACTTTCATCTTCAATAATCGCTCCAGCCAGGGCGGCAGCGGTGGGCGGGGTCGGTGACGGCCAGTGGCGAAGCTTGAAGAAAAATACCGGGAGGGCCGGGGGCGGCGAAAGGAATAGAATCTCAATTCCAATTCCATCCAATTCCATCAAACCAAACATACCCTAATTCTCTTTTAAAATTAATTATAATAATTCAATACTATTTAACTAAGATTTAAAAATTCTTGATGAACCGGATGTATATTTATTAACATGATCAGTTTATAACTCAATACTTTCCTTCAACACAAGTAATTCCTTTGTTTAAGAGAAATACACATGATAATGCTACATATACATCCTCAAAAGTTGTACAATAACAAGAAAACAAGCATTCCAATCAATAACATAAAACATAAAAAGAAAAGAACTCTATCTAATCTTCATAGCTCTAGATATGTAGTTACTGGTAGTACACAGGGGCCTGTGTGGTGGCAATTCCCGGGTAACCACCATCATAAAGAGCACCATGGCTAGCGGCACCACTCATCTGCTGGTGCATCAGAGCCTGCATACCCGCCATCTTACTAAGAGCTAATTGTCTTTCATAAGCTGCAATATCCATGGCGGAAAAACCAAGATTATTTCCAGTAATTGGCAGGGGTAGAGGCGTTGAGCTGCTCCCTGGAGGTGTCGGTTTGCTACCCCATGAACACTGTTTTGCATAAACCGTTCAAATCAAATCAGATTCCAAATGTTTGGATGGATATAAATTTATAAAACTACCTTAAGCGGTTTGCCATAGAGATAACAGGCATTTCCTAACTGTATGGCACGAGCTGCCTCGGCATGTGAGCTGTATCTTATGAAACCAAAACCTTTGTCTCGTTGAATTCGAACATCTTCAATAACACCAGCACCAAGAGCATGAAAATGACAATGGAGATCACCTGATGTAACCTATCATATGATTTGTTCATTTAGTGGTTTTAAACACCCGTCAATGAAAGGCGTAAGGTGTGCAGTTAGTCAAACAGTAACCAAGTTTCACTCAAACTTTCTTTAAGGCGTTTACCCATTCAAGTTACAATTTTGTGTATTTTTTTTTAAATGGGAATGAGAAAATAAAACTAACCTCGGGAGCCAGATTGCCGACATAAACGGTTGTGTATTGAGGATTATTTTCTGGAGCATCTTCATTGGTATTTTCTTGACCATCATCTGCACATGTAAGACAATGTCAAAATAGAAACAACAATATAACATCCATATAATATCATAAAAATCCAAAAAAAAAAAAGATTTGCATATTAATTTGTAATAAGCTAACCTGATGTTCCATTTGTCAATTCAAAAACACTTTTAGTATCTGACCTCTGTTTGTCATCCGATCCCGCACCCTTTGCCGCCCAGTTGCATCGAATTTGCCTACTTCCGAGCCACTTTCCTACAACATAAACTCAACTCAATTACAAAACATAAAAATCCAAAACAAATTCATTTTTATAAAACAGGCAATAAAATCAAAGAAATAGTTGACTAAAGAAGGCAACAATCTAAAATTTCTTACCATTCAAATCATTAATTGCAGTTTGTGCATCCTGTTAAAGAAGAAGTGAAATAAACTATAATTAGTATCTTAGAAGGGAGGAGTGGGGGCATAAAGGACTTTTCAGTCCCACATGTATTTCACTTACTTGTTGGTTCCTAAATGAAACAAATCCAAATCCCCTAGAGCGTCCCGTCTTCTGGTCCCACATAACTCTTGCATCACTTACCAACATCCAAAAATAAAATCAGTAAACTGTACTACAAACGTGCGTTATGAATCACGTCATGTTTTGATTTAAATTAGGGCTTACGAGCAAGTAGGGTAAACAGAGAAGCAAGAAAACAACGTGGCATCAGTAACTTCAGGGCTAAGATCACCTACAAATATGTTGAAGTGGCCTGCAAAGTCAAGATAAAGAATTAAAGATATCGCAAACAAATGAAATTATTGACTTTTAAGTTAATATTATATAAACAAACCTGATGTATCTTCTCTTTGGCTACTGGCATACGCCCAATTAACTTTGATAGGCTGCCCGAACCTGTAAATATATGTTTTCAAACGCGATTGGTATTGACTAAAAACAAGAACAGAAAACAGATATTGATCAAGGTTTTTACTTACAGATGCCTTCCATTAAGAGTCACAATAGCAAGAGCAGCAAAACGGCGGTCAAAATAATCCACAAACCCGTATGATGACTAAAATCCAAATACAAAAGAACCAAACCAAAAACATTAATGTTTTTATATATAAAGGTATGGGATTCCATCTATTTCAGAATGAAACTCATTTAAAAACTTAGAAAACTAATGAATTAATCATACTTTATCTTTCCTAATGAGCTTGCATCCTTCAAGAGCGCCAGTGCTCGAAAAAATTTCTTGAAGTAGAGGTTCAGTGACCTGTGGATGGATGTTCCCCACATACCTATATGAAGTCAAAACCTGAATTAGCATGAGGTTTTTTAAAGCACAGATAAGTGATTTGCTAGTTAATTAAACAAATAATATGTCGGAACTTTGAAATAATGATAAGGGATTAAAAGGAAAAAATTTATTTGTTCAGAATTACAGAAAATGAAAGAAACTGAAGACACTCACACACTGCGGCATGTAGTTGAATCAAATCCAGGAGGTAAATTTCCACTCAAGATAGGCTCAATCTGCAAATGTCAAAAATTAAAAACTTGTTAAAATGGAATGATTAAGAGAAAAAAACTATAAGTTACAAATGAGTTAATGAGAAAGAAGAAATACATGGACAAAAGCAGTTCATGCTTGAAATTTAACGCTAAATGGTCAAACGAGACTAATCCAGATCCTAACCCGCTCATGTACTTTCATGCAGGAATCTTGAGGTATGTTAGCATGATCTTAATTCTTACATTACCTTATGCACCACATGTAAAGTAATCACCGGTTTAAGTGCGATTACAAAAGTTAAAATCCTGTTGAAATGTTAGCGGGCGAAAAGGGAAAGACCGGCTATCAAGGCAGAAAATCAATAGATTTTGAAACTACAAGCACCTAAAAGCATATCTTTTTATCCACTAAACCACTTCATAATCAAAGAATCATCAATTTGGTCATGTAATATGCAAAAATATGTGCTAAATCACAAAGAAAATTATGTGAATCTTGTTGAAAAAACAGTATCATGGATTATGCTCCATCATTTTGGTGTATTGATCCAATAAATTTCCTAGGGTTTTTTAGCCCTGCTTGTGTTATCTTTGTGAATTTTTGTCCAGAGGTTATTGATTCAAAACTCACTCATAACAGCATCACATGAACAGATGGGTACTTTTCATTCACTTTTAGTAAACTTGTACTGAATGACTAAAACCTTTAATGGTTACCACTAGTACATTTTGGTATAAATTTTTGAGCTTTATATTTTCATACATAATTACAAAACCTTTTATAAAAAAAGCTGTAATCAATTCCCAATTCAGGAAACTAATACAACAGTAATTTACAAATTTCCATAAAATGCCCAAACACAGACTTAAAAATACTTAAAATAAAACTCAACTGATTCAGTTTGAACAGCTAGCATACTAAATAATCTTTTTTATTTTCTTCTCACAAAACTTTGGACTTGAATCTTGATACCCAAAAGAAAAGGTGACACCTTTGACACAAAAAAAAACTAAAATTAAAAGACAAGAAATCAAGTGAAATGAAATGAAATTACCTGAGGTTGGGTTATGAGACCTGGGTGATAGAGAGATTGCTGCATCAGGGCTTGTTGTTGTCTTATCCTCTGATGCTGCTGCATCATCTTTTGATACAAATAGATACAGATTGTATGTATAGATAGAAAGCAAAGCTAGGGTTTTGTTTAAGTGAAGAAAAGATTAAAGAAAAGAAAAGAAAAACTGGAGAAAAGAGGAAGAGGATGAGTGAAGAAGATTGTCGAAATAAAAGAGGGATGGTGATCGTGGTATTATTATATGTGTCAGATCTTTCAATCTGCAAATGTATTTTGCTGATTTTATGTCTCCACCGTTGGATCTTTTCTTTCAATTTTTTTTCTTATTTTTATGGGTCGGTTATACGGACACCCTTCCTTATAAGACCAATACAGAGGCAATACGAGGCACAATACTAATCGTATATAGACTACAAGACACACAATACAGGTCGGAAGTGACTGATATGAAATGTCCGGACGCTCCTAGTTTGACTTTTTAATTATATGTATTGGTCTTATACAAGTCATATAATTGATGTACCTTAACAACACTCATTTTTAGTTTTCTAAATTTGGAAAAAATATATTAAAATTATGTTAAAAATATTAAAGAAGTTACCTTTACATCTTAAATTGTTAAAAATTTGAATTAGAATTATATTTCATTTTGTATAATTAACGGTATATAATTTCTTAAAGGTGTAAGAAGAATTGTAAGTAAGAATAAAGATGTAAGAAGAACTATACTGTTAAGAATGATTATACGGTGTCTGTGTGGGAATAGGTTGTAAGGTTAACCTTTTTTTTTTAACGGCAAACTCACACGCACTAAATCTACTCATAATCAGTAATGTAGTAAACACCTTGGGTAGAGTTCCTAGATAATCATAACATTACTTAATTTATACAAACTTAGCTTAATGATTCATAATCAAAGCTTAATGGGAGGCCAGAACCTTACCTCGGCACTATCTATGGCTATTTGCGGACGAAATGCGAGAAACCGGACTCTCGGGAGTGGACCAGGACCTCGGGAATCGGGCTACCAGAGCTTAAGTGTGTGTTTGTGAAGGTGTGAGTGTGTGCAAATGGCTGAAGTCGACCCATCTATTTATAGGCTGAACTCGGGTCGATGTCGAACCGACATCTACAGGCATAACGGTCCGACATCCCCTATGTCGGCCTATTTGCCTTGGCGCACACATGTCGGACCGACATCTATGGACCTTAAGGATATGTCAGTCCGACATCAAGCTGAGTCATCCGCCTCATTCTCAGATTTTTCATTTTTGTTTCTCAACTTTGAAAATTTACAGTTTAACCCCTAGACTTTAATTATTATAGAAAATTTGAGGTGTTACAAACAAGATGTTGGAGCTCTTAATATCACGATGCAAGATTCTATGTTGTGTGCCCTTCAGATTATGCAGATACTCTAATCCACGAGCAGCCACAACGCATATTTTGAGGCGTTGAATCATGTGAGATCAGTGCTACTTAAGTGAAAGTCCAGACTTTTGCTGGGTACTGTTATTTTCTCACCACTCTCATCACAAAAACCTAAGAGATCGAGAAATAACATTTTCATGTCTGTGAACGGAAAGCATCATGATCTCCTTCCAAAACTTCGGGTCTCCTTGACCCAACACACGATCAAAGCGTTTCACAGCAACCATGGTCTGCACCTCAGATTGGACGAGTTCTCCTTTGTACACCTTCCCAAATCCTCCTTTACCAATGTAGTTTTCGTCACCAAAATTGTTGGTGGTTGACTGTATATCTCCAAGTCCAATCCTAATGTGTTTGAATTCTTTTATGACAGACATTATGATCAAACAAAAATAACAAAGAAACAGTTTTAAACATTTTATATTTTCCTGATTGATCTACCGTCTACGTATTCAGATGGCGTCTTTTGAAGTTTATGTAGTTCCTTCCACATACATATATAAATACATATAAGTGTGTGTTATATGAGTCATGACAACTATAAGCAATAAATTTGAAAAAAAAAATGAAAAACGAAAATGTAACTTCATCCGATGATCATAATTTCATAGGTCTTAAAAAATATCGGCTCTTGTGAATTTGCTAAATATGAAGTGATCACGAGTGGAAACTGAAAAGCTTTTGCATCTTCATGGCAACTTGACAAAGATACGAGCCCAGTAGGGGGCTAGTTAGCCCACAAGCCCAAGGTCCTTTAAAAGGTTTATACAAATTTTTCTAACCGACTCGAATTCAACCGAATAAAGCGAACCATATTTGATATACATCTAACCGAATAAATCGAATTGAAAAAAGGTATACTAATTAACCGGTCCGAAAACCTAATTCACAATTTGTATACAGTTAATAGCCGAACCGAAAACCGAATTCACAATTCGGTTGGGTTACAAATACGATTCGGTTTTTATTTTTTTTCAATTTTCCGTTTTTTGCACAGCCTAGGGTCATCCCTAAGGCTTCAAATGTCATGTGCAACTAGGAAAAATGTTGTTTGGGTTTTTAATGTTTGTACGGGAGAGAGAAATAAAAATGAATTTATAATAATACCCCTCTCTTATATAAACCAAAAAAATACAAAACAAATCAGTGTCTATAAATAAGTTTTTGAGTTTTTATAATAACTAAGGGGTGTTGGGATTACTTATTAATTTTTATAAGTTAAAAAAATATTTGAGAAATATGACTTTTGCGACTCATTTTAACTTTTTGAAAAAGGAAAATGGAGTTTTTGAGAAGTAAGTGGGAACTTACTTTTCAAAACTCCTTATAACTTTTTTGCAAAAGTCAATAAGGAGCTTAAAATAAACAATCTCAAACATGCCCTAAGAGTTTACTTTTGATACATCATATATACTAGCTTAGATTCCGTTTAATACACACGGGCTGATAAATCTCAATATATAAAATTTTTAAATCTTTATATCTATTTTATATGTGGTGGGAAGGAGATAAACCAGAAAAATATAAACACAAATCAGTGGCTGTAAATGAGTTTTTTATAATAACTAAGAGCTTACTTTTGATACATCATATATACTAGTTTAAATCCCGTGTACTACACACGGTGTAAAAAATATGAAGACCTAAAATTCTTAAATATTTATGTGCATATTTTACAGGTGTAAAAATGTATCATATATTAATGATAGAAAACAAAACCCAAAATATATAAAGTTAAGATATAATTGAATTTCAAAAATACGTTAAATATTATTTAATGTAATGTGATTTTCATTTATTATTTGATTGGAAATAAAAGTTATATAATTAGATAAATGTGTTTTATTATTATAATTAATATTTTTTTTAAATATATTATTATTAAAAGATAGAGGTGTATTTAACAAACGAGAGAGACGAAAAAAAATAATAAAAATAAATATGAAGGTGACACATGACATGAAAAACATTTATATATTATATGATATAGATATAAATATATACACTTTTTATTTATTATATACTATAAACATATACACATTTTCCTTTGTCAGTGTTTCATCTCATTTGTGAGGGAGATTACTTTTTATTGAACATTTACTTCTGCATTTAACAGTACTTTTAAGAGACATGGCAGCAGACGATTGGTTTAATTTTTTTTAAGTTCCAAACGTCTTCGTTTAATTTCAATGAGTTTTTACCTAAAAGAGTGTTGTTGAATAAAGTATTTACTAAAATGGTGTTGATTCAAAAATATTTATAAAAATAGTGTTAAAAATAAATTAAATCAAAATCCTTGAATAGTCAAACAAGGTTTCACTTTTCATGGACTTTCTTCTTCGCTATGCAAATCACTTGCTTTTCGACAGGTCGATATTAGGCCTCTTCTTCGCTATGCAAATCACTTGCTTCTTCGCTATGCAAATCAAAATCCTTGAATAGTCAAACAAATTATGCAAATCACTTACTTTTCATGGACTTTCTTCTTCGCTATGCAAATCAGTGGCTGTAAATGATGCCTAAATATTTACCAAAATAGTGTTAAAAAATAAATTAAATTAAATCAAAATCCTTGTTTATTAATTCACAAAAACTTATGATAAACAATTAATAAAACAATAAGTTTATAAATAAATTAAGAAATATATAATAACTTAAATAAATCTAATAATATAACATAAAATAAAAACTAAAACTTATACATGATTATTTATTTTAAAATAATAATCAAACCAAATCTGAAGTAATTTTGGTTGACTAATTCAATAATTTGTTTTGAAAAGAGATGGTACATAGTGGCAGTTGGTGTGAGTAGTCTCTCTCTGCTGCTACCCATTAGAAAAATAATAATAAAATATTTGTTTTTGAAGGTGCTCGTTTGGATAGCTTCGAGCGTCGCCGGCCTCCGGAAAAGTGAGAACTTGTCTGACTATTCAAGGATTTTTATTTTATTTTTTAACACTATTTTAATAAATATTTTTAAACCAACATCATTTTGATAAATATTTTTTATAATAACACTTTTTTAGATAAAAACCAATGTTTTCAGAACCGGACCGGACGTCGAACCGGTCTCCTTACCGGTCCACTGGTCGGACCGGTCCGACCGGTCGGACCGGATTTAAGAACCGGACGACGTCATAAATATTATAAAAATATATCAGTCTAAATAGCCATTAATCTTTTCAAAAACCACCAACAAGTCAATTCCAATAATTTTAAACCAACAATTACCTACGAAATACGAAGCCAAGAGACTTAAAAAAGATTAAAAAAAAAAAAAAATAGTCAAGCGGTTCAACCGGTCCGACCACCCGGTTTCCGGTCCGACCGCCGGTTCAACCGGTCCGACCACCGGTTCGCTGCAGAAACGGTTCAACACATGTAACCGGACCGGTCAGACCACCGGTTCCCGGTCCGACCGGCCGGTCCGGTCCGGTCCGGGTTTCAAAACATTTATTAAAAACTCTTAAGTTCAATATAAAGCGCGAGAAAATTTATTTAACACAAAATAAATAGAATATGGTCCAGTGGCGTGTGTGCGCGTGTAACCTAGGAGACTCCCCTCCAATTTGATGGGTTTTGTCAGTTTTTTTTGTTTTTTTTTCCTTTTCTTTGGTAATTTTCTTTTATTTAATACTAGGTTACAATCTCATATATTACACGTGTTAATTAAATATGGGTGATTCTAACCACACACGGAATATTGCTAATTGGACCCGCCGTCGCCCTATACGCTCTCGTATAGGGCAATACGAGTGCGTATAGAATTCAGTCACTGCCAACAGAATGCCACGTGTCATTCTCTGTCTGGCGGCTGGTCCAATACGTGGCGTATTGACCTATACGCAGCGTATGAGGCACGGGTTATATTTTTGCTTCAAAAGTTGGAAGAGTTGTACGTTTATGAATCCTATACGTGGCGTATTGACCTATAAGCCACGTATAGATATTTTTTATTTAATTATAATTTTTTTATTTTATTTATATTTTGTTTATTTTAATTTTAATTTATATAATTTTGTTAATATAAGTTTGTTATCTATTTATAAATTTTATATATATATTTTTTTAAACATTTGTTATATTTTTACAGTATAAACAAACAAAGTATTAAACATTACAAACCAAACAAAATATTAAACATTACAATCAAACAAATTAACTAAACATTATATACATTACATCAAAAAATTAAATATATATACATCAAAATGTTTTACATACATAACAACGAAAGAAACAAAATACAAATAAAATAACTAAAGCTAAGCGGGTCTGCCGTCACCCTGACCGCCTCCGCCCTCATCCTGACCCGCCACGCCCTCATCCTGAACGGGGTCGTCCGGATAATGACGTCGCGGTGGTAGTGGGCGTGGCTCGATGCCGGCGGCTCGTGACAGATCAACGATCTGTCCAACCGCCCACATCATCAGATCCTCCATGCGATCGAGTTGACGACCCTGACGCCGTGAGTCGGCAACAAGGCCATCAAGCAATGCCTGGGTAGCCCTCTCCAGCCTAACAGACCGATGTACGTGTCGGGGAGGCTGTGGCGGATGGTCGTGGATGGCCTCGACGTGCGGCGGCCCGTCCTCCATCGCCACACCATGTAGCGGCTGAGGCATAGGCGGGTCCCCCTGTCCAGGCATCTGCGGCAACGGCACCGGGACCCAAACCTGGTACTGGACGGCCCGTACGAACCGAAGGCCCTGCGGGAATCGGTGCGTGATGCGCATGCCGCTCGCCGTGCGACGGTCTAATCGGACAGGGGGAATGGTCGGTGACATCGCAGGCTCATGCACGTCAAATGGTGTAACCGAGTGCATGATCTGCGTGATGAAAGCACCGCCATACAAAAGCCTGCGCTTCTGCCGCATATAGGCAGATGCAAAATAAAGTGCAAGGCACGTCGATAGGTCGCACCGCCTGCCAGTAAGCAGACAATAGAGAAAGAAGAGGTCTCTATCGGTGCACCACTCACGGCTTTTCAGACGCGGTTCGATCGACGTCGAAATAAGCCGGTGCAAATATCTATACATAAGGTCTCTAATACCCGAGACCCTCCCCTTGGTAACCAACCAAGGACTATCTGAAATCAAGCCCCAAAAAACAAGGAGTTCCTCCTTGTCCATCTCCGTCACCGCCTCTTCAAAAAGTGGCGTGACCGTCTCAGGCTCGTGGTAGAAGCCCGTCGTGACGCCCCACTGACGGAGGGTCTGACGATAAACGATCCCAAAGATCGAAAAGGAAATATGATCCGGATCCATATCCGGCGCCTCCCCGGGAAGAGGCTCTAGCCCAGCCTCTGAGAAGATGAACGTCAAAATAAACTCGACGACCACCTCTCGGTAGGTCTCCGTGAACGATAGATCAAAAAGACGCGACCATGGCGTGTCCTGGCCGATGATGGCCCTAGCCCGCTCAGCCTCCTGTACCTCCTCGAGTAGCGCCCAATCAACTGCAGTCCCTAGACCCAACCGCACCTCCCGGAGCTTCTGGCACCGGGCATACGCCTCCGAGTCAGCCGAAAAACCCAAAAAAAGGGTAGTGCGCAAGATCGTCTAGCACCTCCATATGAATATCATCATCATGATCCGCCATATCTGATAATAATTAATTGTTTTTAATTTTAAATAATAAAAAATAAATAATAATAATATATTGTTTTTAATTTTAAATAATAATAATATATTGTTTTTTTATTTTTAATAATAAATAATAATAATAATTAATATTTTTTTATTTTAAACCTATACGCCACGTATAGCCTTATACGTGGCGTATAGGCTGTTACCGGGTAAACCAAGCCATACGCAGGGCAATCAAGCCATACGCAGGCTAGTTACTGGGCAAACTTAGCCATATGCGGGCAATCAGGCCATACGCGGGCCAAGTTGCCGAGAACATGAGCCATACGCAACGTATAGATCTATATGTGGCGTATGGCTTCATCGTCTTCCTCAGACGAACTATACGCCACGTATGGCCCTATACGTGGCGTATAGTTCTTAAGTTTCAATCCAAAAATCTCTAATCTACCCAGTTTTACCTGCTAATATTCAATATAAACCTAACATTAATTATCGTGGGTGTAGAGACGTACCTTTTCGAAGTTTTTTTGAGACGACAATCGTAATCAACGAGCTTTTTTGCCGGTCGCGTATGTGTTTGTGTTTGTTTGTTTTGGGTCGTTTGGGTCTGTACGCTGCGTTTTCCTGGTATATCAAGTGGCTATACGCCGCGTATAGATCAATACGTAGCGTATAGCCACCAACCTTTGGTATTCTATACGCCACGTATCGACCTATACGTGGCGTATAACCTTTAAAATATCTTGTTCTAGTCTATACGTCACGTATGGCCTTATACGTGGCGTATAGAATATTAAATTAAAATTAGTTATATTTAATTAAAATTAATAAAAAAATAATAAAATATTAATTATAATTAGCTTAAAATTAATTTAAAATAATTAAAATTACAAATAATTAAAATTTAAAATAATTAAATTGACCCTGTACTTAAAATTAATAAAAAACTAATAAAGCATCATCCGTGAGTCGTGAAGTATTGTGGAAATGTAGATCCATTAGTAGTCATTATTTTCTTAAATCGTTCAATACGATCACTGTATATATTTTCCCATTTTGCTGCATCATCATTTCGGTGCAAATTTCAAAGTGCATTCGGCGTGGGAATCGGAAAATCTCCGTCTAACTTGACGTGGATGAAATGAGCCCTGTTGACGTGAACTAATGATACAGTTTGATGATGAGCGTGAACGTTTGGACCAAACCACAATGGAAAAAATGTTTGATTACCGGCGATGCTTAAAAGATGAACAATCACCCCAAATCTTTGAGCAATTAGGAGTCATGTGTATGGCATCGACATCCAACGACTAACTGGTGCGGCTTTCACATCCTGCCAATCTATTGCGTGACGTAGCATATCATACTCTTGAAAGGCGACTATGTCAAAAACAGTTCTCCACCATTCCTCTTTATTGTCCATCTCCTGTAGAAGTTGTTGTCTGATAAAAAGCCACCGGTTTTCATTTAACCCTAAGCCCAAAGCTACCGATCGAAAACCACAGTTACCGTCGGGATTTACATCCTGTATATGTGAAATGTACGGATGAAAGACAGACGGTATCGAATCCTTAAAACAATTTATATTGTTAACCGCATCTTTCCCCATAATCAATGGAAAACCAAGATAGGCGTTATCATCTTGTGGTTGCTTTCCTTTACCCTTCGTTGGACGACGGTGTTGAATGACCGAACTCGCTTGTATCGAGTCTTGTGACGCAATGTACGAGCTGTGTCTCGCAGGGTCACATTTGCTTTGTTGGGATCCTGTGAATGAGTTGTTTCTCGCGACATCCTGTTTCCTTTGTTGTTGCTTTTTCAAAGTTGGACGACCGCGAGTATCTTCTTGTACCACAGGCGCTTTCTTGTTACTTTTGCTCGGAAAGACCACCCCTGCGATTCTCGACAGCATACTTCTTTTGACCTAATCAGGTTCTAAAATAATTTTGTTTCTCACTTGACCAAATACTTTATCCATGTCTACATTTTCATCATCGACAAACGACGGTTTTAAATCAAGTTTCCTCCAGAAGACGTCCAACGCATCTAACGGGATTCTGCCACCTGTATTAAAACGAAATAGTCAGAAAATTTTGAAAATTAAACATTCACAAATTCCAAAGTCAAAACAATTTACATGTAGCTTCGATACTTGCCAGACGACAAGCACACGGCAACCCACAACTACTGAAAAGTTGGCAACCACACGTTGCTTTTTGTTTCCGTATATGTGATAACTTGTACCACTCGTTTTCTAACAAATTTAGAGCTTTATGTGAAACCTTACCGTGCAGGTTATCAAACAATTCAATAGCTATGTGGCTATCCATTTTTCTTATGAGGCTTGTTCCAAACGCAAACTGTAATTGATAATATTGATCTGTTACAATTTCATCAACAAACCCAACAAGTCTATCTAGGGAGCTGTTAGCATTTCTAAGATAACTCTTTAAAAGCGAATGCTGGCTCTCGACTCGGTTCGTTGTTTGTTGACCAAAATTGAGGTTTTTGTTGGACCAGGCGGATACAAACTTTTCTTTATACGGGTCCAACCAATTTTTAGTCACATAATGTATAACTCCTGGAAAAATATTGAATAAATATTTAAATATTTAATAATTATTCAATACTGAAAATATTAAATATTCAAAACTTACTTCCTCGTTTGGCAGCATACAGTCGTTCGTAAAGCCGGTTGTACTGGTATATATCTGGCGTGGGAGACTCACATAATACCGACCATGAATACTTGAAATTTGCCCAGTCTTCGTCTGTAAATGATGCCTTGCAATGCTTTGCGATATTCTCGTGTATGTGCCACCGACATAGGTTCTTCGAACAATCCGGAAATATTTTATCACATGCGTTCATAAGAGCTTTGTCCCTGTCTGTTACTATCACACGCGGCTCCATACACTTTTGCAACATTGCTTTTATTTGCAGTAGCAACTAGACGAAGTTTTTCTCTCGTTCTTTTGATATAAATGCATGAGCGACGCAAAACGATTGGTGTGTGGAGGTCACACCGACCACTTGGACAAATGGAAGTCTATACATGTTTGTTTTGTAAGTCGCGTCGCTCATCAACACGTGCGGGAACGCACGCCACATCTCAAACGATTTCGGATGAACAAAGAATATCTCCTCCACAATATTTGTGGCAGGATCTTCCCGAGTATAGTAGACGTATTTTTTAGAAGAAAGCAGGTTTTCTAGAATCTGCATTGGAGTTTCAACGACTCTCGTTTCGTTTTTTATCTTTTGTATCGCATTATAAATGTCCTTTTTAATGCAATTACTCTCTGGGTTTTGTTCCCTTATAGTTGCCAGAATGTTTCGTGGCAACATGTTTTGCGAATACAACTTCGCCACCAAAAGTTGTTCCGACTGAGACAGTCTCCTCGCAAAGGAGTGCGCCTCAAGATGTTGACTAGGATCGTGGTTATGACTGTCATCCTTCACCGTTAATTTCCAATCACCAATATTTTCTTGGTACGCTCCTTCTAATTTAAAGGGACAACCTATTTTCTTGCTACCGGCACGCCTAACCTTGGCAGTAGATGCACGTTCGCCGTGACGGTCACACACAAGCCACACCTTGATAAACGGTTCCGTCGGATCGTCGCCTTTTCTCCTCGATCGTCGGGTGACAAGGACGTAACCATTCTCACGTCCTATCCTGACCGCCCAATCCACCAACTGTTCACGAGACTGAAAATTCTGGTCAGTTTTATACGACACGTTTTGATGGTTTTGTTCCTCGTCTTCGGACACGAAGTCGGTGTTTGTTGTGTCGGGTATGAGACTTCACCGTATACGTAGTCGTCGGTTTGTTGTGTCGGGTGTGAGACTTCACCGTATACGTAGTCGTCGGTTTGTTATGTCGGGTATGAGACTTCACAGTATACGTAGTCGTTCGTGGGTTGTGTAAGGTAAGACGGTTCACCGTATACGAACTCGGGATTGCTCAGTGGCTCGTTCAAATCCGGAAGCCTTACCCGTTGATGAGAATAAACGTCGGACGAGACCTCCTCCCGGTTCACCTCTTGAACGCCAGAACTTTGCGGGTTGTTTTCCACCGACTCGTTAGAATATACCTGAAAACCGTAGTTACCATCCCACCACCAAGACATGTTTATAGTTTTTTTTTTGGAAAGCATACGTTCGTTCGGTTCGAATGAGAATTCTGCTTTGTTAAATACACAAAATTTGGGCCCTATACGCATCGTATAGCCCAATACGATGCGTATAAGGTACGATGTGATGGGTTTAGTGGCAGAAGGAATCTCGTATCCTAAACTGCATTGTATTGACATATACGATGCGTATACGAGGTTTGAATGACAGGTTGTAAGAGAATGTCGGGCACGAGAATTTGTGAAGGGCTATACGCATCGTATTGCCCTATACGATGCGTATATGACCAAGTGCGATTAGCATTTCCCGTGTGTGGTTAGTAGTCCCCTTAAATATAATGTATATTTAGTAATAAGGGTTTACATATTACATATTATGACATATTACATAGTTTTTTAATATAAATTATAGAAAAATTATATAGTTATTTTTTTTAAATGTTTTATAAAAAGAGTGAACGAAATGTTCAATTTATAAAATTGTTTTATGAACAAACCTAACTTTTTTAAAATAAAAACCATGTTATAATTTTTTTTGTATAAATCATTATTGTTTAATAGGAGAGAGACATGAAACAAAGAATTAAAAAAAACAACTAAAAACATTTATATATTTAATAGGAGAGAGAAGCGGGAAAACACAAGTTGAGAAGGCCTAGAATCATGTCATGTGTCCATAAAGATTTTTATTTATTAGATAGTATAGATTTAGTTATGTTTTATTTTAATCATATTTCTATGGTTGTTTGTTCCTTTTTGTTTTGTTTTTTCATATGTTTCATTAGTATTCTCAACTTAACGTCGATGTTTATTTTCACAATGAACTAATGTTTCATGAACATTTTTATCAATGTTTATAGATTGTCATAATTTGCTTTCAAAGTAGTTTTCGTGTTTTTGTTAACGTTTATTTTCATAATAACGTTGTGTTTCTTATATTTTGATTGTACGTGTGTGACGTGTTTATTTTTATTTAAGTTTTCATATAAATTTAATGAAAAATCGCCCCGCATCGGAGCACAGGTGCTTACCCACTAGTTTACTAATTAAAAAACGTTTTGACATTTTTTTACAAGAATATTATCTTTTGAGCATTTGATTACTTTTAGCAGCTCGGTATGTAACATTCAAATCAACTATCTTTTGATTACTTCAAGACACTTTATCAAAATGTGTTAAATATCAATAATTCCAGGGCCCATTTTTACATAAATAAGTTTATTCCTCCGAGACTTGTTACTAATCGCACAACGTATCTGAAATTTCTTGGATGACTTTACTCTAACTGATTGACATATGGCCCGCAATAATATATATAATTATAGTTAAATCATTTTTCTAATTTTTTTATACAAAACATTCATATTTTTCTTTTCACTAAAATCGTGCACAATAAACTTTTTAAATTTTAATACTAGAACCGAAAGCTGTTTAGGTGATGTCTAATATTATACACCTTAACATATTCGTTACACTAAAACTTACTAAATTCTTTAAAACCCTTTTTGTATATTTATAGCTTATATGCTTATAATGATTTGGTTAGTTTATACAGATTTTCATATTTACCATAAAAAAAAGTTCGTATAAAATATCTTATTCAGTTTTCTCATTAATATCATCTAAAATAGTATTTTTAATCGGTAAAAGTATATGAACATGAAAACACCATAAATGTGAAACACTAGTTAAAATTAATGTATTTTAAACGGATAGTCTGCAAGGTTTATATGTGTTACTAATTGGTCTTTTATAATTTATTACTTTTATGGCTAGTAAATATTTATATTAGTATATATTACGATATTTAACTTTTATGATATAAATTAGTTTTATTTTACGTAAAAAGTAATATATAAACCTTATATCTAAAATAATTGATCAATATTAGTTATTTTTTTCAATGTAAATGATAAAATATTTTGTGTAAAAGAGCCGTGTTTGATAAAGTTTTCTATGTTTTGTGATGAATCTTTATGTTTAAGAGTGTCGGGCAAGTGAAGTGATTAATTAAAGTGCCACGATTTAAACATTAAAATAAAGATATAACATTATCTTGAGCTTGTTTCCAAACATGGAATAAGCATATTTCATTTTCTTATCGACCATGCCAAATATCTAACTTTTTTTTCTTTTAAAATCCTATTATCGACCACACGGATCAATTATACAATTAGAAAAAAAAGTGAAGATTAACAAAACACGCAACAGACATATTCTTTTTCATTTCCTTAATTAATTATATTCTTTATTTTCCTTTAAGAACATTAATTGAATCACAAACAAACATCCAACTTAATATAGCCACCCACATGTTACATATGTTTTGTTTTGGTGCATAAGTCGTGTGTATAAAACAGGGCCGCCTCAATCTGTTTTAACTTTTAACCTTAATTTTAGGCCTTTTTATAAACTAAATTTAGCATGGCCACTATTCATTTTTAATTAAATTGTTTATAGCTTGCGGAGTTAAGCAACTATATACTAATCCCTAATTTATATATAAATATATATACATATATATTAAATTTAAATAGAAGGTTCAATTTAAAACACTATATATTGCGAGAACACATTTTTTAATAAAATGCAAATAAAAAAATATGAGCAAATTTTGTTTATATACATGTAACGAACCAAAATCCGGGTTTCGTTTTCAAATAAATAAAGCATTTTAATAAATATTATGGTGAAAATAATATTTATGAAATAAGTTGAAATTAGTGGGTTTCAAGTTAATAATGAAGTTATGTTAGTTTTAACTAACTATGAAATGAAATGAGTGAAATGGAAGTTAAGGGGCTAAAAGTGTAAATGGCAAAATCTGCCATATTGACTAGCAAAAGTCAAAATAAACCTCATTTGGTTGTTTGGTCGTTCAAGAGAAGAGGAAGAAAAGAGAAAAGTGTGTTGAAGCCATTTTCGTGCAATTGAAGCTTGATTAGTGAAGGTTTTGGCTCACACAATACCTTCCTAACATCAAGTAAGTGATTCTCTTCCTCTTGATTTCATCATGTATGTGTTCTTTGTGGGTTTTGGGTGAAATCCGAAATTATGTATGCATGTGATGAAATGGTGTTAGATTATTGATAATCTAGCTAAACTAAAGTTAAAGAATGATGATTAACATCCTAGAACCCTTTGATTTTGATTTTGAAAAGTTAGGGTTCATATGGTGAAAATTGGGGGTGTTTGGATTATGATGCTAGAATGGTGAATTAATGAAGATTAAGTGTTTTTAAGATGCTAGACACTTGAACAAACACCAAATTAACTTAATAATAATTTTTGAAAGAAGAATTAGTGTTAAGATTAAGTTAATGAAACTCAAGTAGGTGAGTTTGTGGTGAAAGAGGGTGTTTGGCTATGAGGATAACCCAAACGGGTCAATTTGGGTTGGAATTGGGAAATTGGGTTGTGAACTCAATTGTAATGAAATGTTGGTATATGTTAGATTACTAAACTAGGCGAATGTGTTTAGGTAATCAAATTGCAAAGCTTGAGAGCGGTGCGGGATCTTCTAACCCGAAAGGTAAGTGACTATGCACTTACTTAGTATTGATGATAAATGGTGAATGTTGTGAATTATGTGTTATGTGATTGTGTACATACTTACGATATGATAAATTGTGAATGATTTAGTATGTACAATGAATTAATGTAGTTATAGTGTTAAGCTATAATAGAAATGGATCATGTGTTGATCATAAATGAAACGGGGATAAATGAATTTTATGCAAGGTTGTATGTATAATGTGTAAAGTTGCATAATTAGTTATGTGGTATGAATGAGCATGAAATTGTATGCATAATTGAAGGAATGTAGTTATAGTATTTATACTATAATGGATATGTTGATATGGAGTTATGGTCTATGAACCATAATGGATAGAATGCATATGGAGTTATGGTCTATGAACCATAATGGATAGAGTGGATATGGAGTTATGGTCTAAGTACCATAATGGATAGATTAGTTATAGAGTTATGATCTCGTATCCTTTGGGATATGAAGTTATGGCCTACGTGCCATAATGGAAATGGAAAAGTGATAATGAAATGAAGAAAGTAACTTGTAGGTGATATACAAGTGTATGAAATCTTTAATTAGCCAAATGGGTGTTAACGGGTCAAATGGGTGAAAGGTGTGAAAACAAGTTGTAATCACTTGTTTGTTATGTTTAATACATTACAATGGTAATATGTTGACGGAATGCTAATGTATGGAACTATAATTGACCAAATAGAGGCAAACGGGTCAAATGGGTGAAAAGGATGAAAACAAGTTGTAAACACTTGTTGGATGTGTTTTTCTCATTACTAATGGTTATAAGTTTATGTGGTTATGCAGGGAAAGCTCCGAAATAGGTCAAGGTCAACGTCCAAGCTCGGAGGGTTCTCGTATGCATTTTTGGTATTTTGAGGATTTTCGTAAAATTCTTGTAAAGTGGTGTAATTTGGCACAAAAGTTATGTTTTGATGTAATCATATGTTGCCATGATGTTTTTGGTCAAAAATCTAAGTGTTGGTAAAGTTTTGATGTTAAGTAAAATGAAAAAGGTTGGAAAAATGGTTAAGTGTGAAAACTGCTGAAAGCTGGAAACATTCTGAGAGAAAGGGTTACTCGCGGGCCGCGAGAGTCCAGGAAGGATTCTCTCGCGGTACGCGAGAGGGTTTTAAAAAAAAAAAAAAAAAAAAAAAAATTTCCTGGGTTAAAACTTCCGCGCGTTAAAGTTTTGTTTTTAAAAGTGGTGTGTTTCAATACATACCTGCAAATGTGTAATTCATGTATGCGTTTTTTATTTACACATATGTAGGAAACTTGTAATATATAAAAACATATGAAAAAAATAGTTTAATCTATACTCTATAATAAATAAAGGTTTTTTAGAGACAAATTTTTCCGTCTCTCTTTCCTATTAATTGTCAAATTTTATTTAATTGTTTTCCGCCTCTATCTCCTATTAAATAATAATTATTTCTATAATTCTTTTTATAAAACATTTTTTATTTAAAAAATACAAGTTTTTTCATAAAACATTTTTAGAAAATGAACATTTATTTCATTTTTTTCATAAAACATTTTTAAAAAGTAACTATATGACGTTTCTACAATTTGTATTAAAAAAAATATGTAATATGTCATAAATATGTAATAAGTAATTTTTTTATTAAGTATATATAACATTGCATTTATTTATTGTATTTATTCAACCCGTGTAATAAACGAGATTTTCTAATATAGTGGTTTTTATATAGATAAACTTACATATTTGTATGTAAGAAGTATAAAAAATTTAAAATATTTACTATGGATCAAAAAATTAAACAATTTAGGTTTGTTACCTTTGTTATCATAGAATTTCCTTATTTGGAAATGAATTTTCTTCTTAAATTTAAGAGTAAATTTCGTTTTTGGCTTATGTGGTTTCTCCTGTTTAGCCATTTCAGTTCAAAATGAAATCTTTTAACATATCAGCCCATGAGGTTGCATTTTGTTAACAATTTTTGCCCTAGTAACTCTGTTAACTTTTTTGGTTAAGTATAGGGCATTTTAGTAATTTTATTTATAATGGACTAGTTTAACCATTTTAGATCAATAAAAATTTTATTTATAACGGGCTAATTTTTTTACTTCTGTAAAAATGTTTTATTAAATCGTTTTTTTAGGTTTTTTTTCTTCATAAAAACGTCTTTTTCAAAACTTTTTTTAACTTTTTAAAAACGTTTTTTAATTTTTTGAAAAATATTTTTTTTTTAAATTTTTCGTAAAAAATCTTTTAAAAACAATGTTTAGAGAAGTTTCTCTTATATTTTTATCCTCGTGGCTACTAACGTTTTTTAATTTTTTTTTTTACTTTTTAAGAATGTATTATTTTAAATTTCTTTTAGAAAAGTTTCTCTTATATTTTTTAGAGAAAGTGTTTTTTAATCATTTTGAAATTTAGTTTTAAAACATTCTCTATAACCGCACATTTTATGAAAAAGCTAAAAAATGTTTTTAAAAACGTTTTTATGAAAATAATTAAAAATATATTTTTAGATAAGTAAAGAAACGTTTTTAAAAAGTTCAAAAAAGTCGTTTTTATGATTAAAAAAACTAAAAAAATGATTTTAAAAAAGTTAAAAAAAAAACATTTTTAAGTAAGTTAACTTTTTTTAATCAAAAAACTAAAAAATATTTTATTGGACTAAAATGGTTAAATTAGTCCTATACAAATAAAATTACTAAAATGCACTATACTTAACTGAAAAAGTTAACAGAGTTAGTAACAGGAGCTGAAATGGTTACACAAATGCAACCTCAGGGACTGATATGTTAAAAATTTCTTTTTAGACTAAAATGGTTAAACATGACAAACCACATAGACCAAAAACGAAATTTAATCTAAATTTAATTTAATTTTCTAGCCTTGGGTAACCGAATGAAACATTTTTAATAATTAAATAATCGTAATAAATTGATAAATTAGAAAAACCTATAAACTTCAGAATTGATTTAAAAATATGTTATATAATACAAAGTGATGTAAAAGAAAAAAAAACTTACAAAACATGTCTTATAGCATTTGTAGGAGTATCTCTATAATTTAACTAATTTAATTTTATTTTTAAATTTGATTTAACCTTCTACATTTCATCCTGCCTACCGTCTAAAACACTTATTTTATTTTATTTTTTTTCTATACTCATAAAAAATAAAAAGATTAATAAAAATAAATCTTTATATTTAGAAAATCTATATTTACTAACTCTAGAATTTAAATAGGAAGATAAAGATCCTGATAGAGGTACAAAATAAAAAAAATCTATAATAGAGATGAAGATAAAAAACATGCTCTAAAAGGTCTTACATAAAAACTTTCAAAATTTACAAGCCAAAACCCGTGTGACACAAAGCAATCAACTTAAAAAGAATATAATATTAATAGTATATCATCATACCATGTAGTAAAACTGTAAAAGTATTACAATACATCTTTCAAACCCAGAAAGACGTAAAAACATCAGTAGATACAGTATAAGTTAAACCGGCCATCCGTAAAAAAAAGCTAGAAACACAAATTAATTAACACGTTTAATTGTTTAGTCGATCGATCAATGAGACCGTGCACCTAGTCCAAGCCACTCCTTGCTATCTTCTTGCTTTGAAACATCATGAACCGGATACGGCGATCGAGCTGTGATCCTGTCAAAATTTCACAGATTTATTAGAAATTTAAAACCCTAAATCAAACAATAGCAATATAATAAGATGTTTATCTAGAGAAGGTTTTCGTACCTGTCTTTCCTCTTCTCCAAGAATCTAGCAAGAGAAGCTTTTCTTGCAATTGGAAGATCTTCATAAAAACAAAAATCCAATTTCATTAAATTATAAACCAAATTACCCAAATTAAAAAAAAAGTAATTAACAGTTAATTACCAGAGGGAGCAACGACCGTTTTCGGGGGTTTCTGCGCAGCCCCTTGGTCAGCTAGGTTCATGATTTCTTTAACCTTCTGAGGGGCTAAATCATTGAACACTAGAACCTGACCATTGTAGAATATAGTCATGGTTCTTGATTGATCTTGCGGCTTCGGTGCGGCCACCGCTGTGGCGCGTGGGGTTTCAGCCATGGGAAAAAGACTCATGGTGGCAGTTCTCCGACCTGAACAGATTTATTATAAATTAAAATCATACAAATTCAATTTTATTACCGGTTGATGAAAAATAATCAAGAAATTAATTAACAACTTACCAAGAGTAAGATCCGGGAAAGTGGAGTTTTCCTTTAAGTACTGGGAGAAAAGGTTACATGTCTGAGAGAAGGTTTTGGCCGGCGTGTTTCGGCCGGAATCCACAATTTCCGATGATGAAGACATGATTAAAATTAAAAAATAATAATAATAATAATATGGAATTGAAGGTGGGTTGGGGGAGGGGGGTTAATTGAATATATAGAAGGAGGAGTCGTGTTCTTGACAACTTCCAGGAACATGCTTTGTTCCCCCCTTTGATATTAAAATATTTATTTAATTCGAATTGTTTACCACGTGCTATAATGGTGGACCCATTTTCTTTTTCTATTTCACATAAAGTATAATAATTATTTTATTTGATTAGCATAATGTAATTTATAAGATTAAACATTATATATTAAAAACTCAAAGTTGAATTACATGTAATTTTTTGTCTGTTCATATATAACTAGTGATAGATATTTAAATAATAACAAATAAATTATAAAATTATATTTTTAGTTTACACATGAATATCATGTAAACGGTTCGAAATATAATTTGGATCACTTTTTAGTTTACTTTTTAGTTATCATTTAAATTGACGAGAGTTGTTAAGCATACATCACACCCTTCACATCATATGACTCGTATAGCATCATACGGGTCATATAGCCAATATCATACGGGTCGTGTAGCCTCATATGGGTAGTATAGCCCAAAGTCAAAGCCAACATTTTCTAGCCATGTCACATAAGTCACATATTAGGACTTATAACCTGTATAATGTCATACGACTTGTGTATGCATTAGTGGTGTACGGTTAGCTACAAGTGGTGCATTTTTAACGGTTCCATTAAATAAACACACAAGAGTAAGAGTAAAGTTCATACAAATTTCAATATAATTTGGATCTCATTTAAACTAGTGTCATATACTTGTGCACAACTAAAGTCATTTAATTTCAAAAAATTATTCCACAACTTTTAAACCCACCATATTTTGTATAAAATATGCGCAAATAATAAAAAGAAAATTCAACACTCCCAATTACATATACATATGTCTTAGGTTTTTCACATTGTAATGTTTTTGTGTATATATTTGTTTTTTTTAAATAACAAAATATAGCGCATTAAATATTTATATCATTAAAAAAGATTATTCAATGTGTTTCAAATGAATTTAAGACCAGATGTTTTTATATTTATGATACATATAAATTATTAAGAAATCTGCTATCAAAACATATAAAACTAAATAAATTATAAATAAAATATAAGTGAAACATTAATTTTAAACTTTATAAGATAACTGATTATTTTTAATTTTTAAGACTTATAGTTATTATTACAGGTAATTATCAAATGTAATGCTACCACTAAACTTTTTTTAATCTTCATGTATATAACAAATGTAAACATAAACTAATGTATGATATTAATCAGATACACAATTTTTAGAATAAATCAAAAAGAGTCAAAATACGGTAGCTTTAATTAAAAATGGGTATACACATGTATAAAAACATTAAAGAATGGGATTGGCTTTTACCACGACCACCCACTATGCACATGGGAAGTAACGACCAAAAGTCCAAAACACGTTCTTAATTACATTATTAAAAAAATAAATGATGACTGACCACCCATGGTTTGACGCCTGGTCGTAGACGTGTGGACCAACGCGCAAACACATGCTGATTCTTTATATTATATTAAGCATCACGACTCAGATGCTTAATTTTAGACTTTAGATTGCCGACTTAGACGTTTTGTATATGTTTATAAGTGAGTTTTGAATATTTTATGAAATGATTTAAAATGGTTAGAGTCGAGGAGAGAGTATATGTATAAATTTTCTGTATATTTGGGAAAAACATTGTTCACTTGGCCTTCTGGTGCAATGGTATCCCCAAGACTTCTCATAGTAGAGGTCTTGAGTTTGAATCCTAGCCACAGCAAAAAAGGGTCTGTGACCAGGTCAGGAGGTTTACCCAGTTGAGGGGTTCCTCCTGTGTGGGGCTGTCCTGAATGTTCTAGGTGTTGTCACGGGGAAACCCAATTATCCTATAATATCTAGGTGTTGCCGTTAAAAAAAAATGTATAAATTTTTTAATATTTTTTGAAAGTGGTTGTGAGTGAAGCTGAGAGAACATGTAATGATAAAGGAATAAAAAGTATTATTTAATTTAAACGGGGAGAGAAAAGATAGTGATTTTAGTGTGTGATAGGCAATGTTTTCAAACCCGGACCGGTCGGACCGGGATCTGGTGCCTTGAACGGTCCGGTTTAGTATGCTGAAACGGTCCAGCAGAGACCCGGCCGGTCGGGAACCAGTGGTCGGACCGGTAATCAGCGGTTGAACCGGCTTGAACCGGGCATCGGATATGCAGTTCCTTTATCAATTTGCGCAGTCCCAGTTCCTTCATCGATCGGATGGCAGTGGATTTAACGAAGTAATGATCTGGGTTTGTTGCCCTGTCGCCTGTTGGTGTCATTTGGTAGTGGTAGTAGCAAAATAGATAGAATGAATTAAGAAGTAAAGAGCAACCGTTGGCGGCAGTATCAAAGATGGTGAGGTTAGAGAAGGAAGCGAATTAGGGTTACTAGAAAGAATAAGAGAAGACTTTAAAGTTTAAATTGTGGGTAACCTGGTACCGCCGTTCAAAACATATGAGTATCGGAAAAAAGGAAAAGCAATTTAATAGGTATTATAAATAAATATATACACAAAAAACTGAATATGTAATTTAAATTAGAAAACACATTTAAAAACAATTATATATATATATATATATTAAAAAAAGTCAAGCCAAACAATTATATATACATATATATATATATATATATATAATAAACTAAAAATCTCGTCCGGTTCTTAAATCCGGTCCGACCAGTGAACCGGTAAGGCGTCCGGTTCAGTGTCCGGTCCGGTTTTAAAAACATTGGTGATAGGGATAGAGAAGCTACCTTGTTTGCTCTACGTGGGAATTGAATGGGAAACGTGTGGAAAAGTGAACTTAGTTAGAGTTTTGTACCTTGTGCGGTAAATATTGTACGTTGAAGGTTTTGGCTCATATTGAAACCAAAAAGTTCATCTATATAATCATTGGCAAAATAACCTTGATGGAAGCCAACAAGTTTTCCAGCAGAGAATGAGGGAGGTCCGACTAATACGATTTTCTTGCACATGAACCACCATGGCGACGGTTTGTTTGGAATTGTATGTCGGTTTTTAATTTTTATTTTGGCAACCATGTAATGAAATACAAAGATTTTAAAATGCTTTTGGATCCAAGTGCAAGTAACAAGAAACTAAAACAACCATAGGTTGTTACTTGTTAGAGTCACTTAGAGATTACAACCTATGTAGCGAATGGTAGTTCGTTGATGTTGATGTTGATGATGATGATGAAAGGAACACGACTTAAGAAGGTGTTAGCCGTGTGAACCACGAAGTCAGGGTCAAGATATTATTTTGTGAAGAACACTTTTGGAAATAACTAAAAGTATATATATATATATATATATATATATATATATATATATATATATATTTGTAAGTGATTTGAGTATGAACTTAAAACAAGTGAATAACAAACAATTCTATTAATTATAGAGTGTTTTTGCCACCTTAATAACAAGATATTTTTGAGTCCACTCACTACTTCAAATGAAGAAAAACTCTCCCATGTGGGATATGGGATTTTCGGCCAAAAGATACAGCAAAAGAAGGACCACATTTGTAGGATCGATATTGAGAGATATAAACAAATATTAGATTTATTGATTAAGAATTTGAAACATCTTATGTTTTTTATCTTTTAAAATATCAGAGTTTAACGGAATTTTGGTCCTAGATGTCAAACACTTAGCCACCGTGGTGACGAAGGAACTTTCATCATATAAAAGCATTGTTTTACAAACATTTATACATATTACAAAGGATCTAGGGATTCACGTCTCCGACTGGCCTTGTCCTTGAAAACTTTATTCATTCCGAGTGTTTTTCCCTAACATGTTTTGAAAACGTTTTTATATTAGATTGCGCTAAACAAGTACACCATATTGTCTTTCAAAACTCATTTAAGTTCATTATGTGTTTTGGCACGCCTTACAAGATTCTGGAACTTGTAGATCTCACGACCACTTGTGTAACCACGATGGTTGAACCACGTAGGCTTGGCTCCTTCATTGGGATCTTGGGCATCATAGAACCATACCCCTCCCAATTTTTCAAGCACACCTATGTATCCCCTAACACAACATCTCATTAAGTTTGTTTAACATGCATGTTTTATCATGCTTTCATACCACATACTCACATTATTATCACGTATAGGTCTTGCCCGAGCATTAGCGTGCCTTAAGCACATAAATCACATAAACAAATTAGGTTAATTACGGGTTTGGTGTACCTACATTAACCCCGGGGCTTTGCTATGCTTGTTTCCTTGCTTAAACGTTTCAGCCGATCTGCTCCATACACGTACTCGTACTGTACTTGGCTTTCTTAAACGTATTTAACATGTAGTTGAAGCATTTGTGTGTTTGTTTGTGTTTAAATGAGTCTCAAGGCTCAACTATTTATAGGCTGATAAAGGTACCCATAACAGACCGCTAAAGAGGTAGTAGCGCACCGCTACCGCCTCCCAATCAGCCGCCTATCTTGGTGTCCACGTAGCGGATCGTTAAAGGTCTGGATAACGGACCTCTATCCAGTTTGTGGCGTAGCGGACCGTTATGCTTCTCGTAACGGTCCACTATAGGGTTGCGAATATGGATTAGTAGCTTGAGAGGTTTCCAACCATCATTGCTTTCCTTCCTTTCTATGTAACAGTCAGTTAAGGGTCCAGTAGCAGTCCACTATCGACCCTATTTTCAGAATTTTTCACTTTTAGTCCTTGTAATTTGGGCTAAATACCATTCCAACCCTATACTTTGTTTTTTCTTAAATTTGGGTGTAGTCATCTAACCCTTTCCTGTGCTCCCATTGGACTAGCACTTGCTTAATAGTCCTATGATGTAACTACTTTTCTTTTGTGTCTAGAAGCCTTATGGGTTCATCGACATACATTAGTTTTTCATCGACCTTTATCTTCTCCAAAGGTACATGAGTAGTTTCGTCGGTTATACACTTCCGCAAGTAAGATACATGAAACGTGTTATATACCTTCTCCAATTCTTCAGGTAATTCTACTTGATAGGCTATCATTGTCGCTCGTTTAACTTGGAATTCTATCGGGGTCTTAGCTTACTTCGCTTCATAAATCGAGTTAGACCTTTCCATGCAAGGAGATACTTTTGAAAAAACGTAATCTTCAATTTGGAATTCTATTTGTCTACGTATTTTATATGTGTATGATTGTTTCCTATCATGAGCATCTTTCATAAGAGTCTTGATCAGATCAAGCTTTTCAACTGTAGCATGAACAATCTCTTTACTTCCTAATTTTTCCTGTACAACTTCTACCTAACATATGAGAGTTCTACATGTTCTACCATATAACATCTCATATGGTGGCATACCGGTATTTGAATGGTAGTTGTTATTATACAAGAATTCTACTAGTGACAAATGATTATCCCAACTTCCTCTTAAATCAATTATGCGTGCACACATCATATCCTCAAGAGTCTGCTCTCACTATTTCCATCGGTTTGAGGATAATATGTCGTGCTGATTGGTAAATTTGTTTCAATTTCCTCATGAATCTTTTTTCCATAAATGCAATGTGAAACGTGTATCTTTATCATAGTTAATTGAAACCGACACTCCATGCTGTGTGACAATTTCCATGCTTCTTTAGAGAGTAAGTTTCACATATTGGTAAGAAGTGGGCACTCTAGACAGTTTGGTTATGAAATCCATAGTGATATGTTACACTTCTATTTTAGGATTTCTAGTGGTTGTATTCATACATATGGCTTTTGATGTTCTGCTTTAACTTGCGAACAAGTTAAGCATTTAGCCACATATTTCATGATATCAAACTTCATACCGAGCAACATTAATCTTTACACAAATCTTGGTACATCTTTGTAGTACCAGGATGAATGTAATATCATGATTTATGTGCTTTATCGAGAATATTAAGTCTAAACTTGTCTGATCGTTGTATCCACATACGACCAAATCGAGTCTTGATTTTAACGGTTTGAAAAAGCATCTATTATCGGTTTTGAGCTTCGTGTTTTTCGTTAATGGTGGTGTTCAGAAAGTGTTCAAGATTTTAACATCTCCATTGTCGCCACTTCCACTTAGTTATCTTTTTTTTTAACTTTTGATTAACAAAATTGACGATGCAGGAATGTCTGGTGAGAGGGAGATAGATTGGAGATGAAGATGAATGTATTGAGGGTAAATAGTTCATTTTACATGTCATTTAATTGAAAAGTTGTAACATAAAAAAAAAACGACACTTAAAATAACGGAATAAACGAACGAGGCATGTCGGGTCGGGCCGGATAGGTCGGCGGGCTGGAAGGCCTCCCCTATAAATAGCCAAGGTCACCACCAATTTCTCTCATTTGCACCTTCTAGAGAGAGAAACCGTAGAGAGAGAAAGTTGGCGGATCGACCCGAGATTTGAGAAGTGTGTTGCTCCAGAGCTCGTGAGAAGAACCTCCGGATCAGAAACTCGATTCAGGTAACGATCGGGCCTAAATCTGAGTTTTTGTTCGTTTTTGGGTTTTTCGGGTTTTGGGTGAAAAAGTAACGTTTTCACGGATAAAACTGAAAGATAAACATAGATTTGAGTTCCTTAATAGAAAACGAACGTTTTGAATGCAAACAGGTTCGGGATCTTGACGTGATCAGACCTGAATGCGAAAGTTAGGGTTTTGCGAAGAAACAGATCGTGCGTACTTATCAAGTACGCACGGAGCAGGTCCTGCGTACTTATCAAGTACGCAGGAAGAGGGCACTGCGTACTTATCAGGTACGCAGGAAGAGGGGCACTGTGTACTTATCAGGTACGCAGGAAGAGGGGCACTGTGTACTTATCAGGTACGCAGGAAGGGCACTGCGTACTTATCAAGTACGCAGGAAGAGGATCTTGCGTACTTATCAAGTACACAGGAAGCAGGGTCTACGCACTTGCTAAGTGCGCAGGCATCAGGCTGGTTAAGTAAAGTTAGTATGTTTAGAAGGGTTAAACCGTTAGAGTCGGTATTGGTCTGATGTGTATTTAACTAATCAATTCAGATCGGAAGTGACGTTGTTGGGCCTTGTTTAGGACAACCGAGACTAGCTTATAAGGTGAGTTCTAGAAGCCCTCTTTTAAATGTTTTAATAATGTTTTTGGGCTGGTGTGCATACGTAACTATTTTATAAAACGATGTTTATGAATGTTGTATGTGACGTTTTATAAAATGATGTTTATGAACGATGTTTTGGAAGGAAGGGTTATGAAATATTTTGCCAAAAGAAGTTTATGAAGTGTTTATGAATGAATGAATGAATGAATGAATGAATGTTTTTAATAAAACGTACGAATGCTTTAACTGAAGTTTTGAAGTAAAAGAAGTGAAGGTTTACGAAAGTCACAAACGAACGAATCTGCCAATATTCCTTAGGGAATGAAGGTTAAGGGTATGTGAAGTATGTTATGGGCCTTTACCTTTTAGGGGCCTTTACCTTTTAGGGGCCTTTGTGGCTGGCCAACTGTTGTACAACTGGGGCGATGACGGTCGCCAAGGGGATTATCGTGATCCTTGAAGTTTGGTACGATTTACCTTACGGGGTAGTCGTGCTTGAAGTTTGGTACTTGCGCCTTACGGGTCGCAATGCTTGAAGTTTGGTACGTGTCATCCTTGTGATGCCGTGCTTGAAGTAGTGTTGAATAACCTAAGTATCGGGCCCTAGGAGTTCTTCACCCGAAGGACAGTACGGTGATTGATGGGCCTAGTGGTGGTGATCTTTAGGTTATTCAGCCAGTATGTGACGTTTGGATTTGACGGTTACGAGAAGGCGCAGATTCGATATGTTAGTTGACTTATGTTTATGAAGTGTTATGTTTTGTTATTGCATTATTTTACGTACGCTTTTTATTAAATGAAGTGTGAAGTTATGTTTTTGGCAAATTATTTGAAGCTAAAGTTTTATGTTAAAACTAGAACTCACCAGCGTAGCTGACTTTTTAGTATGCACATTCAGGTTAAGGCAGGTTACGATGATGGAAGGTGATGCTGGGCGGCTTGATGAGTTACCCGGATGACATGAAGACTGGCATCCCGTTATGATTAGTTTACGTTATGTTTATGTATTAGGCTATGTTGCGCTTCCGCATGTTGAACAATGTAATGGTTATGTTTTAATGAAGTATTTTTCGCTGCGATATTTTGATATTCAAGTTTAAGAACTGTTTGTAAATGAGTAAATCCAACAAGTGAGGCCTCCCGGGTTTGAGGCCTTACAAAAGTTAACATCACTTAAACCAAATGACCTAATTCATTACAAACCATGAAGATAAAGAATATTTGATGTAATTGTTGAAGATTAAGAACCCAACCTACAAGTAATAAATGATAACATATGAAGGTTGAAATTTGTAATTTACTCTAATCTAAACATATAGAAGAACATTACCAGCATGAAGTGCAAACATATCTATGGAAAAAAAATTGATGAAGAATCTACACTGTATAATAAATATAGATTTTTTCATGTCAGGTGTCGTCTCCACATTCATTGTCATCATTTTTTTCCCGCCTTTCCTTCTTATTAAATGCACCTTCTATTTTTAACAACAATATATATTTAAAGAAAATATTAAATCTATACTAATAAATAAAGGTTTTTTAGTGCCACGTGTCGTCTCTACATTCAATCTCACCATTTTTTTCCCGCCTCTCTCTCTTATTTAATGCACTTTTATATTTAAATAATAATATATATTTAAAGAAAGTACTAATTGTATTAATACAACACATTTATTTTAAATTATCCCTTATTATAAGAAAACTTTGAAATTTAATTATGTAATTTTTATTTCAATCAAATAGTAATTGAAAGTGAAATTACATTAAACAGTAATTAACGTATTTTCGAAACCTAATTATATATTAATTTTTACATATTTTGAGTTTGTTTATATCCGTAGTATATGTAATATATTTTTACACCTGTGAAATATATATACATAAAGATTTAAAAATTTTAAATATTAATATTTTTCACCCTGTGTGTAGACACGGGACCTAAACTAGTGTACTAATAAAACATAATTTTAAATTATCTCTTACGAAACTTTTAAAATCTAACTATTTAACTTTTATTTTCAATCAAATAATAAATGAAAAACAAATTATATTAAATATTATTTAATTTATTTTCGAAACTCAATTATATATTAGTTTTTGAATATTTCGAGTTTTGTTTTCTATCCTGTATATGATACATTTTTACACGTGTAAAATATATACATAAAAATTTAAAAATTTTATTTATTGATATTTTTCACCCATAAGGATCTAAACTAGTAAATAAATAAAAAAGACCTCGTTGCATTGATATGCGGAAGAAGAATCAGAAGGAAGAAAAAACTGAGATTTAAAGTCACAGTTTTATTTAGGTTCTTCATATTGGTCGGCCTTTATTGTTTCTATTGGGCTCCAACAACTAAATAAAGAACAACAATAAAGAACAACAAATTTGGGCTCAATAATCATTTTATGAATCCGGGTCTCAATAGAGGTGCATAAATCGGTTTTTCTTAAAGAATCGGTTCCGGTTATGGTTCTTACCAGTTTCGGTTACAAGTCCGGTTCTTTGTTGAAAAACAAGAACCTATGTACCGGTTCCGGTAATTCAAGGCGGATATTTCAAGAACGTATTTCAGGGTATTCGAAAAACTTAATTAAACATATAAGTACTTTAATTAAACATATAAAGAACTAACTTAAAAGGTCCAATAACATTAAAAACTTAAAATGCTACAAAATAGGTAAATGTTTAAAACATAAACTCGTAAAACATAGATAAATTATATAAAAAAAACCAGATTGTTTGACCCGTTTGACTCATAAAACAATTTTTTTCACTTGTAGTTTTAACCCATTTAAGTTTTACCATTATTAAAAGTGTAACCATATATGCATCACGAATCTGTAAAATATAGATGGATTAGTGTCACAAGACACAAGGGTAGAGATCCACAAATCGGGTATTCTAAAGAACCGGTTCTGGAACCGGTTCCGGTTCCATGTCTGGTTCTTGGTTGAAAAACCAGAACCTATGTACCCGGTTCCGGTTTTCAAGAACCGGTTCGGTTCCGGAAAAACCCGTTCCGGTTTTTTTTTCACCTCTAGGTCTCAATTCTCAACAATATCTAACTGGTCTCACAATATTGGGCGAGGTGGCCTAGGCTAATGCAGCAAAAGACAATGGAAATTGCTATTGAATTTCAATTTGCAAACTTTAGCTTACCGGTCAACACGACGTTTAGCTTAGCTAACGAGATATACCAAAAATATTAAGTATAATTTAATAGTTGAAACTCACATAATAAGTACTATTTAGTAATAAGTAACATGTGAGTCTTTATTTTAGTTCTATATATAACAGAGAAAACACATAGTTAGGCAAAAACGGAGAAAACCACTAAAAAAAACCAATTTTAACCAATAACATAATAATATCTATTTTTTATTTTATTTTATAATAAGAGTATCAATGTAATATTACACATTTTTACCAAAAAATCATTTAAATATTGGCTTACGTATACGTAAACCATAGTGTTATGTATAAGTAAACAGAAAACAAAAAAATTGCGGTTACGTATACGTAACCCGTAGTATTATACATTGTTTTAGTGGTTTTCTTGGTTTTCGCCTAACTTTGTGACTTTCTCTTGATCTCTTCCCTATATATATATATATATATATATATATATATATATATATTATACTAATAAATAAAGGTTTTGTATTGCCACATGTCATCTCGTGGTTCAACCTCAAATTTATTTTCCCTCCAAAACTTCTTCTAATCTTATTTCTTAATTAAATATTTCCAAAATTTATGACCTTTAAGTTGATTCCATTTTGACTAAATTATGTACCAAATCTTAGATATTTCCTTAATAATAAAAATATTATTTCAAAAAAATAAAAATATTACATTATTGTAAAGATTGATTCATTCATAAAAATAAAAATAAAAATATTTATTTCAAAGATTGGTCTTTTAACAAAATTAAGTTACCAAAATAATCTAAAAGTATGTGATTTTAACATTCCTTACATATATACTTATTACACTTTACCTTTTTTATTATTAAATGTATTTTACTATTTTAAATGTTAATTCATTACGTTACATTATATAACTAGGTTATATACCCATGTATTACATGAGTTATTTGATAACAAAAATGAAAGTATAATAATATAAAAATAAATAACGTCTAAAACAAAAAATAAAATTACTTGTTTCATTAATTAAGTAATAACTAAAATTCAAATTTTATATTATTTTTTCTGAAAAATAAAAGCATTAAAATAATTAAATTTCAAAATTCAAACTTACTTAAAATAGGGAAATTAGAAGATTTTAATAAGAAAAAATATGGTGATGACACATGACATTATGTGGAATCATTTATTAGAATAAGGATGAGAATGAAATTTATTGTTTATTTTTTAAATTGTTAAGTAAATACATGGTATATAAAAAACAGTTGTTCCTAAATGTTTTATTTTAGTTTATAAATTTCAGATTTAAGAAGGAAAAAATTTAGTTTTGTGAATGTAATTGTAATTTTATTTTTTTTATCATATGTAAAGTAACTTATTGTTTTACTTACTTATGAATGATATATATTTTTTTATCAACCGTATATTACACGGGGTACTAACCTAGTATATATATATATATATATATATATATATATATATATATAAAATCACGTTTAGAGATGAGTTTGCAAGAGGCGTGAATAGTGATTGATGTATCAATTAGTGTCCCTTGTATTTTTCAAATTTACAAGATAATTGATATTAATTGGTGGATTATCTTGTAAATTAGAGCTAGCCAGACAAGTAATCGGGATTAATCAGCCCTAGTCGGGATTAACAGGGCCAAATTGAAATGTGGGTTTTAAACAGAGTTAACCCCAAATAACGACCTGATCCATGGAACCATGGGTTTTTATTTAACTTAATCGCAAAACTGAAGACCACTCTCCACCTCCAACCTGTTTTCAGTCATGTTTTAACCTAATCGCTACCTGCTGCTTCAAATCAACAACCACATGTGCTAATGCGGATAAGACGATGATGAATTTTAAAGTATTTAATATTAGAAGTATTTGATTTTTGAAGTCAGGGTTCAGATCAATATTTTAAAACATAAGAGACTCAACTACTTAAAGTGGACAAACGTCAAGAACTCAAATAGTAATTTACTCTTGTTTTAATCTTCTTTTACGTACATTTTATCATAACATTTAACAATGTGGGCGTGTTATTTTATCTACGTTTAAAGGGTTGTTTCCAAGTGAATATTTTTCAACGGTTTCTTTTTTTATTTACAATTTTCAATATTATCACAACCCTGACCGAAACACGTGGGAATCAACGCACTTACTTTTATTAACGTTTCCATGTTAATTTTACTGTTCATTTGTGTTGCGCGCGATAACGTTATTTTTTTACATTGCGTGTACAATAACGTTATTTTTTTACATTACGTCTACATTTCTGTTTAAATTTTATTAAAAATAGGCTCGCCCCACCAAAGTGCACGTTTAGTTACTAGTTGTATTTGAGAAAGGAAATTATCACTTCCATATTACATAAAATCCATTCCCCTTATCCTATTATTCTACCTAGTTTAGATTCCATTCATAGACAAAAGGAAAAAGATCCAAAGTCCAAGCCTACTTCTATTGGAAAGAGGTGGACTTATATGGTCCATACGTTCAAAAAGAATTAATTCTGGAATAAAAAAAGTTAATATATATTTTTTTATTTGAACACATATTTCGGAAAAAAGTTATTACATATTTAAGTCTTCAACACTAGTGAATAGAGTTGCCTGAAAGTCAAAATTAGAATTTTTGACATTGAAGATGATTATTATCTGATTAATTTGTTTACAGTCTATTTTGAGATATCTAGATATGGGTGAGAATTTATTTGACGACATGAAAATACAGCAAAAATCTATTACGAAATCATTAGTTTGGGCCGGTCTAAACAGCCTGGTAAGTAGTTTCTAAGCCCAACATAAATCTAAGAGTAAGATTTGCCATGTCCGTACCCAAGAAATTAAGTATTTAGCTTGACATAAGAAAAATACCTCTATTTTTTATAAATTTTTTTAGATTTTATAAGTTATTTAAAAAAAATAATTTTTGCCCCTAAATTTTATAAATTTTTTCAGATTTTATAAGTTATTTAATTTTTTTAAAAAATATATATAAAATTTTAAAAATTATACCCCACTCGTAAACATGCCCCGCTGCGGTGGCCCAACCTGCACCCCTATGTGAGCCGGCCCTGAGATTTGCTATAAATCTGGGAGTAAACTTTGTTTTTGCTTTATGTATTTTGCTCAATTAATTTCAATTTAATTTTTTTATTAAACCTTACCCCTTACCTTTAGTAAAACCACAAACTAAACCTTCCACTTCCACTTTCATTTGAATTTTATTAAACCTTCTACTTATCTTTAGTAAAATAACAAATTAAATTTTCCATTTGAATTTTATCAAACTTTCTACTTAATACATTCAGTTATATAAATTATTAGATTAAAATTTATTATTTGGTCAATGTTAATGTATTAACAAAACATACCTATTATTATTGTTATATAATATATATTTTAAACATTTTGGGTTATTACACCTAATACTTTTTTTTTGTGTAATATACGGTTTTTTTTCATCACGCAAGTGGAAACCTACTGGTTCTTATTTGATTTTTTTTTTCCATGCATCACGCAAGTGAAAACCTACTAGTTCTTATTTGAATTGTGCGGGTGTGGTTTTATTTTAGATATTATGAATAGTTAGATAAGATACATGTGAAAATAAGGGTTAAAAGTGAAAATATCTTATTTTAATATCAAATGCTTAAGTTGTTAAAAATTGAGGGACTTAAGTTGCTAATTACGTAAACTTAAATCCCGAGATCTTATCCCTCTCCATAGAGGTTTTACAAGAAGTTAAATTAAGTTCTTAAAAGGTGAACATGTGTGAAATTCCAAGACTTGGAATTTTGAAAATGGAACTCTTCCAATGTTTCCAACTAATTAGAAGTGATAATTCTTTACTTTTTTTTTTTCTTGAATGGCAACAATAACTCTTTACTTGCTAAAAGCTTACTTGGTACAAGTCTTTTAGGTGGGTTTTGAGTTTGGTTGCTCCAACTAAAGCAGGTGGGGGATTTCCAAATGGTATAGCTAAATGGAAAAGAACATTGTTAGCCTAATCGCATGAGGTGGTTGTGACCAGTCTCAAGCGTGAAAATAAATATATGCAACAAAGGGAATGAGTAGAAGTGTTATAAACGAGAGTAATGAAGTAAGCTTAGATGAAACCACCTACGGGAAGATTGTTGGATATTTTAGTGTAATTGGATTAACTTGTGTGACAAATGTGAATCAAAATAATCATCAAATAAGTCAGGAGGTGCGGAGCGCACACTTGTTTTGAGTTTATTATGATTTTTGGAACCTAACTGACGCTTAGGGCATCACCCCCTTGGCAGGGGTCAGGGGGCAGCGCCCCTAGAAGCGGGGTCCAAGTAGCAGCAACCCTTGGCTAGGGTCGATTAAACTTGATTTTTTTATTTTGACAATCGTTACTATAATGAAAATTCAATTAAATTTGAATTTTTGGATTTTATTATATAAAATATATTTATCAAATTAGCACAATATTAAATACAGAATCTTGAAACATGCAAATTTCCCACATTTGGTCATTACGTTTTTCTCTGGTTCAATCAAATTCTCTACAATTTCATACTTCAATTTTTGTGTGAAAATCTGAGTTTTATCTGATCATTAAATTCAGTAAAACCACTGAATTGTTTTGATCCAAAAGTGACATCACGACTCTCAGATCATCCAGACTTAATTCTTGAAATCTCCTACATATTACGTCATGAAACCCAAATGAGGAATTCCCATAAATTAGGCTTATATTATGTCATATAATATATATTAGAAACATCATATATGATGATTAAAACTTCATAACTAACAGATTCGTTAGTGTGTATATTTAGTGTATACTTTCAGGTAGAACACAAAAAATATGAATAAAACTTAAACAAACATCAAGATGAATCGAGATTCGAGATGTTTTGTTTAAAGCTCGTTTATTACTTTACTGTACTTATGAGTCATTGAGCTTCTTTTGTACCATACTATTAATTTTGGAAATTTTGATGCCATTTTATGTGATATTTTGAATATTATTATAAAACGTGTACATAAAAATACGGGCTTTCCTAGAATAATAATTTAACAATAACAAAATATCCAATAGATGTGATACGGTGATGGTAAAGTGTACGGCTGAAAGCAAAGATTATTTAGTTTGTGGCTATTTTATATGAGACCCAATCTTTGATTTGAGAAAAGTTGGCTACAAAGAAAATGAAATTATTGTATGTATATAATTTTCTTTTTTTGAATAACTCGAACTCTTCATCTCAAAAGTAGCTTCACCTTAGCTCCAAATGCCAATGGCATTACCATTGTACCCAACCCCCCAACCTGGATATATAAAATACTTACAAGAAGCATCTTATGCCCTTGGTTCAACACTATGGCCGGCTTAGCCGGCTATTAGCCAAGTGTCAACTTGCCATTGGTCCGTACTCTGTAAACTAGAATGTGGGCATAGAAATTTATGCCGGCTAAGCGTAGCCGGTCTAGCAGGCTATTGTTTCACAATGTCCATGAAATAGCCGGCTATTTATATATGTCCATTTTTAATAAGTTTTTTTTTTGTTCATTTTGATATTTTTCCCTTTAGAATTCATGTTTAAAGAAAAAAGCTATTAGAGGAGATGAAGTGGGGTTAAGGACCAGATTTTACTACAGTAAAGAAGCTATTATTTTTACAAAAACTTCTTTAAAAAGTAGCAGTTTTCTAAAAAAGAAAACAGGATACAGGAGGACCTATTTTAGGTTTCTTGGAATAACATTCGTTTATATAAACATGCATTACATATAAAATCGAAGGCAAGAACAACATTAAATAACCAAACCCTCCTATACCAACATCCCTACACTAAAAAGAAGGCCCTGGATATCAAATGACACCTTCAAGAGGCACTCGCGAGACCAAAATAAACACGAACCCGTGATCAGATATCATAATCTATGTCTGAAGCACTTTCAGAATCAGATTTTCTCACAAGTGTTTCTTGTTCATCATAAAGATCAAGATTCACACATGGCCTTGGGAATATGCTCCCTATCACCCTTCCTGAAACATATGCACATTGGAATACATGTTCTTTCTTGTATGTCATCCCAACTGACATGTCCTTAAATGTCAAATTCCTCACAGGAATATCTGCACTACCATGTATTCTAACCGCCACACGCACCAGTTCACCATAAATGGAGGTATAGCTTATGTCCCTGATCACTGGAAATGCCTCCGGGTCAAAACCACCATCTGGGTGGTCGTTGTAATCGGTTTTAATGACAATTCCCACCTTCACGTTTTCCATTGTGATATTTTTATATTTGATGTCTTGGATGTAGGCCCCTCTACCTGCAGCCGTCTTGATTCTGACAGCGCGCCTTGAATCCCGTACTATAACATTTTCCACTGTCACGTTTGATACCCCGCCTGACATTTCACTGCCGATTGATATTCCCGAACTGTTGAAGTTTGCCAAACAGAGATCCATGTTAGAATTCAGGATGTGTGTTAATCATAGTGGCATTTTCAAAAGAAACAAAAGGGGTGTTTAGTTTCATGTTTTGGGACTGATTATATGATTACTGTGGCTTCAAGCCAGAGTAATTAGTTTTTAGTGCTTCTGATTCTGATTGTTTGATTATTTAGGTGTTTTATAATCATTTTCATTCCAACTGCAAGAAAATTAAATAATTTCATACAAGCATCATGACTAAGAATGATGACAAGTTAAACAAACTGCATGGAAAACTCACCTCGCCATAGAACGAACCACAAGGTTTCGTATAAGAATATTTTTCGAAGGGCGACCATAAGCAGCACCATATTGATCCCAACCGCTTTTTATTGCAATGCCATCATCACCCACACTTATGTAGCAGTCCTCTATTAGCACATCTTCGCATGAGTCTATTTAAACCATAACAGCCACAATATAATCAGTGGAAAACTCATGAAAAAGGCAATAACTTTAATAGACGGGCTTGATGCTAATGCGATCATAACGTTGCGAACACTATCACTCGTATTCTTAACAAAGGTTTTAAAAAAATCAAATGGAAAGAGAGAAAATACACGCTTACCAGGATCGATACCATCTGTATTTGGAGCGTCATAAAGGGGAGCCAAGATTGTCATATTTCTTATGGTTACATTCTTACAATCATAAGGATGAAGTGTCCAAAAAGGTGGATTTCTTAAAGTAATATTAGATATCAGAATGTCACTTGAATACATGATCTGCACAAGCGGGCCACGTGTATGGTTAAGCATCCTTTGGCGAAACCTCTTCCACCATCTTTTACCCTGCCCATCAATGGTACCATTATTCCCTGTTGTCATGATAAAAAAATTTATAATCAGTTGAGGCATGTAACACTACACACAAGAGTTCTAGTTACTCATAGTGATTATATGCACACATCTAAAACTGATATATAATTAAAAAGACATATCAATAAGAGTACATCAAAAGTGTTGACCTGTGATCATGACGTCTCTAAGATTTTGACCATGAATTAAACTCCCATATCGAGGACCACGACGCTCTCTACCATAACCATAAGAAGGCAAAGGAGGCAATAGAGGCCAATACGCTTCATCCTGTTAAACAAAACAAAGACATGTGAGCCAAAAGCATAATAAATGCTTTAGCAACTTAACAGAAGATGTGCTAACAACTATGCATTGACTTTCAGCCATGTACAATTACAAGCCCTTTCACTCAAAATAGTTTATTTAAGCTAAAGATAAAACAGAAACCATAAAGACCATAGTTATTAAAAGCAAGCACCTTGTGCACATAATTTTAAGGCGAGGAGTGATAAATGCGCTTTGATTTTAAGGCGAGCGCGCGCCTTGTGAAGCTCAAGAAGATTTTGGTACTTTACTTTGAATATTTTGTTATTCAAGTTTTAGAATTACATTTGAATCTTGACTATTTTAGAACTTTTGGTACTAATTATATGATATTAAATGTTATATAATAGCTTTTCTTTATTTTATTTAAATAATAGTATTTTTTTAAGTATAGATTCTTTTCATTCAAGTGCACTTTTTTTTCTCAGACCCTTAGTTTTTTTGCGCCTAGGCCCCAGGCGAGGCCTATGCGCCTTGAGTGCGGCCTTTGACAGCTATGATAAAGACTTAAAACCCAATGGTACCCTGCAATATTCATACCTTTGTCCTTTTGCGCAAATGCACAATCGACTTATATAAGCTAAAAATGCAAAATACTAAACTAGTTTAGGAGCAACTAGTGGAACCAATCAAAATATCACTTTTTAAATTTAATCCCTTTGTAACGGTAATCACAAATCAAAGGACTGTCTTGTTTGAAAGAAACTTAACATACACATGATAAATATAATTATTTCAAAAAGTTCTGCACAAAAAAAAAACCATTTTAACCATTATTTAAAGCATCAAGATTCTTTAGTGCAAAGCAACAACAACCACCACCCAAAAAGGCTCAGTAAAGCATAATGACTGAGATTTCAATAATTTCATATATAATTATCAGATCCATTCATAAATCATCAATTAAACCAAAAGTAGAAGTGGGTAGCATCATAATCTACTCCTATTAACTAAATCCACCGATTCGAACCCTCACCACCATTTACAAAAGGTTGTGCTACCCCACCCCCACCCCTTGTTTTTACCAATATACCCCTCTCCCAGTTAAATCAGTCATTTCATCTTTCTACTTTACTCAACAGAGCACGTTTAGCATAATGTTTTACTAAATGTATACCTTTTTTAGTTATTCCCAAATCAAACCTAGATTTTGAATCTTGAATGCTAATTTCCCATAAATGTTCCTTTAATAAAAACTATAAAAGCAATTAGAGAGTATCTATCTATCTACTTGAAATTGGATTCGGAAGTCTAAAACACTCACATCTACACCGAGTATAACAGCACCTTCATCAAGAAACAAGGTCATATGACTCGTCAAATTAAACGGCGCCGTTAACCACACACCGGCCGGCACATTCAGCTGACCACCGCCACTCTCCCCTAGCTTAGAGATCGTAAAAATCGCCTTCTCGAACGCAAACGTATTCAACGTTACACCGTCTCCAACAGCTCCGAAATCGGTCAGATTAAACGCGACGGGCCGGAAAAGAGGCAATGGACGAACGCTAACCGGTCGATGAAACGTCAAAAAGCCATCAACGAAATTATACTGCCAGATGAAAATGGACGTGAATACGACGACCCAAATTAGCGCGAATAAGGTCTTGAACGAAGCGAAGAGGACCGAGATCAAACGGCGGAGGTTGAATCGCCAGATTGTGGGCGATGAAATTAGGGTTTCCACCATAATAGTGTAGCTAGATGTGTATAATCGGGTTGCAGGCAATAGACGACGGGTTAATGATTGGCTCCGGGCGTACATGAATCGGGCATTGAAGAGGGTTTGGTGTTGTCAATTAGGTCGACTTCAGTACCAGTGGTGGGATATGATTTATTTATAATTGGGGGAGATTGGAATGAGTAGGAGGGAAATAACAGAATCATTAACGAATCAAAAACGTGACGTAATCTCTCCAAGCTACCACTTTATTCAAAAAATGAAAAAAAAATTAATTACTTAATAAGTTATCATATTTCATATATCAATTTAATAAGTTATCATATTTCCTATATCAACTTTATATTCATGTAGTAGTTTATAACCTGTGTAATGCACATAGCTGAAAATTATTAATATATAAAATTCTTAAATCTGTATGTATGTATTTTACGGGTGTAAAAGTGTATTATATATACTAAGAGTAGAAAACAAAATTTAAAATATATAAAAATTAATATATAATTGGGTTTCAAAAATACGTTAATTACTATTTAATGTAATTTGACTTTTATTTACTATTTTGTTGAAAATACGTTAAATATGTTTTATTAGTATAATTAATATAATATTTAAAAAAAATATTATTAAAAGATGAAAGTAATAAAAGGGAGAAACAAGAAAAAATAATTATAATGAACATGAATGTGACACGTGACATGAAAAAACATTTATTTATTATATACTATAGATATAGATTATTTCGTGATATATGATATTGACTTAATTTTATATCCGTGTGTATATTTTCACCTATTATATTTCTTTAATACCGGCTGATTCGTGTATATGTTTTTATCTTTCATGTTTGTTTATCTTTGAATATGTCGATGCCCTCTTGACCTAGTGACACTTGATGTTTAACTTTTTATTTCGATAATAAGTGAATTTTAGAAATAGATTTTATTAGGGTATAATTCAATACATATTGTTCAATCATAAAGAAATACTAATCCAAAAAATGCAGGACATTTTTGAAAATCTGTGCAGCTAAAAACAAATTATTAATCATTATAATCTTTCTTTTTTATTATAATCATCCTGTTTAGTTGTGGAAATTTAATAGCAAGATGATGACACGTTCTAGAAAAACATGAGACACACATGCACCTACTACATTTCCTTGTGATAAGGAGATTCACGTGTACCTACCACAATTCCTGATGATGAGGAGAAACACATACATACACCTACCCTTTTTTTTCTGAACGGCACACATACACCTACTACGTTTCCTGTTGATAAGGTTGTTTGATTCTGCACCATCCAAATAAAGGGGGTTTGTTTACAGTTTAATGTCACGTGTTTACAGTTTAAGTGAAACATGTGCAATAAGTTGAAATGCGAATGCATATATGAACTCTTAACTTATAACATTTAAAAAAAAATGAAAAAAAAAACATCGTTTTTATAGTAATAAATAAAGAAAAAGTGTATTTCAAGACGTGTGTTTTCAATAATTTAAAGTTGATACAATTTCGGTTTTACTTTGTGTATAAACATCATTGATTATGGGTTATATTACTATCATAATAACTATTTATAGGTAAAATAGGAAAATTAGAAAATTACAACTATCCTTAAGTTATTCTCCTTTTGACATAACTGTACAGCATTTAAAAACATGCATTTTATAGAAAGATCGTTATCCATACATCACATGCAGCTATACGTACATCACGTGACATCTATATGAGTCGTATGGATGTCATACGACTCATACAGGTGGCAACTTTCATACACGTTGCAGCGCTTGTCATTTCAGTCAAATCGTTAGGCTATACGAGTTGTATAGGGCCTATACAGGTCGTATGACACGTACCTATACGACGCGTATAGTATTCAAACGTGTCATTTTTTAATTCTTGCTTCGTTTTGCGTGATTGGATACTTTTTTCCTTGTTATGTGCACCAATTGTTTGATACGACATAAGATTCTGCCAGTTATTTGATATGACAAAAAATTCGTCATATATTTGATACAACATAGGATTCTGTTAAAACATACTATATAAAAGACTATATGTTTCATTCATTTGTTCATTCAAAATCTCTCTGGCTTGTGATGTATTTGATCACACATATTATAAATTTTATTTAAAAACGAGTTAGCGATGTTGAGTTTGGACGAAAACTATCTAGCGTATGGTGGTGAATTTTCGAGCATATATAAGAGTTTACCACTAATCAGATGTAATATTCATGATTATGTTTGTATTATGTAACCATATTGTTGTTAACAATAACATATTTTGTTCCGAGTGTTCATGTCTCTCTCGGACTTGATGCATTAGGTGCAAAACACTGGGCGTCAGTTTGGTTATTTCATTTTCACCCAAAAATCAAAGTAAAACACAAGGGACAATGTTATTTAAAAATGTATTCTTTTTATATCATTATTTAATAGGATAGAGACCGAAAAAAATGTTGAGAATTCATCAGAAAGTGACATTTGTTCATTCGTTTAGTTGTTTATTAGTTGGTATATAGATAGATAATTCTTAAATCTTCACTATTTGTTGTTTATAATGCTTAATTATTTATTATTTGTTATTTAAAACTTTTAAATATTCATTATTTCTTCTTTCACCAATGCATCCAAAATACAAATTTTCATAGAAACTATTGGTTTATAATAAATTAAATTTATTCAATTCGTGTAATAAATGAGTTTCTAATCTAATATAATATAATGTAAAAGATAAAAAAAATTGTTTATTAGTCATCAATTTTAATAAATAAATTTGTGTATAGTATATATACACATATAACTAAAAGACAAAGATATTGTTTATTAGCCACCAATTTTATTAAGTAGAGTAATATATAAGAAATGATTATTTTTTTTAAATATAAATAAATAGATAGATGGCATTAAGATTGTCTTTCTTACACCGATTTAGTCCATGTTGATTATTATTTTATCCATAGGCACATGCTTCAATGCTATATACATACGTTTTTTTATTGAAACTAGTTAGGTGTGCCCTCACCTAAGTTAGTAAACTCTAAGGGTGATAAGTGCGTACTTAGGGTATGTGTAGTGAAAGTGTGGAACGGGAGGCGTGATCCACCTAGTCTTATCATGTGCGTGGAACATCGTCCTGGTGGGCGTGAAAAGGGATGAGGGTAGAATCATGGGGGAAGGGTTAACCACACCAAGTTCCATCCAATCACAAGCATACACCTCATTATTCTCTTTTCTTTTTAATTACATATTAAATGTTAAGTTTAAAATTTAATTATTTAAAATTAAATGCGAAGAATAAAACCACTACGCATCTTAGTGATTGTAGGCACTGATTGCCCCTGAGTTGATGTGGCACTAACTTGGCGTGACGTGAAAGAGGGGGCATGAAAACACTACGGGTGGTCTTAAAATTTCAATAAAAGTCGTAGCTTGCAAATGTTGGCGGAAAAAAAGAGAGAGAGAAAAGAAGTGTGAGCCGATGATCAAACCGTCGACCTCACATATGGGAAGAACTAAGAGAGAAAAGAAGTGTGAGCCAATGTATTTTACGTGTTAGAATGATGCTAACACTATTCATCATGTTGATTGTTAATAGTAGGACTGTAAACGAACCGAACCGAACGAAGTCTTGTTCGTGTTCGTGTTCGTTCGTTAAGCATTAAACTTGTTCACGAACGGTTCACGAACACTAATCGAACGAAATTTCATGTCCGTGCTCGTTCATTAAGGAAATGGGTTTGTTCATGAATGTTACCAAACGAAGCGATGTTTAGGACTTTTGATGTCAACCCTAATGCTTACATGACTTAGGATTGAGGAAATTTTACATTATTTAGAATTGAAAACTTAGAATCCCTAATCGAGTAATAGTGGATAGGGAAATAACGCATTAACGAGAATATGGTTTCCTATTTTATTTAGTTAATAAAAAAATTTAAAATCTAAAGTATATAAAATAAAACATAGATATACAAAAATCTTAATGAACATCCTAAGCAAACGAAAATGAACAAACATAAATGAACGTGATTGAACGAACAGCTTACTGAACGTTCAAGAACAGATTACCGAACGTTCGCGAACACAATTGAACGAACGAGACCTTTGTTCATGTTCGTTCATTTAGTTAATCGAACGAAATTTCTTATTCATGTTCGTTCGTTTATTAAACGAAAAAACGTAAATGAACTTCCCGTCGAACGATTCTTGAACTGTTTACTGAACGTTCAATCCGTTTGCTGAACGTTCAATCCGTTTACAGCCCTAGTTAATAGTAAGCAGAATAAAAGGAGATCCCGCGCGTTGCGACGCCTTTCGACAAAAAAAGCTACATTTTTCATGCACGCGTTGCAGCATGTTAAACCACATAAGAAATTGACGTATTTAAAAACTTATAACATAAAGTTAAAACCTTTAGATAAACTCACCATTCGCGAGAATGACATATAAAATTTATAGTTATAAATTAAAACGTAAGAAAAAAAATAGCATTAAAGCCAAAAAAAAATGGCCTAGGGAGAAAGAAAAAAATAGCATTAAAGCAAAAAAAAATGGGCCTAGTGAGAGAGAAAAAATTTGCTTAGAAGTATTAATTTTGTCCCACTAAATTATTTTATATTAGTTATAGTGTTTGATTCCCTCCTAAACTATATAATTGTTGAATTTAAAACCTTAAAGGTCGTGGGTTGAGTTGTAATTATTCTTCATTTGTCGTTTACGTGTAGAAACTGGTTTCTTTTTTGTATTTATGAATTTTATTTAGTGAAAATTTTTTTGATTTTTTATATGTAATATTTTCGATCTCTAAATTAATTGTTCAAATTCTATCTTTGCTTATAAAGTTTATACAACATCTATTCTCTCACAAATAAAAGTTGCTTTATTATATGTAAAAATTAATTAATAATAATAGAATGTATCGATACCTACTTCTTGTCTTAATTATAATTCATGTGTTTCTTTTAGTCTATTGTTAATTATTATGTAAAATAAAGTCAAATATGCCCACAGGCACATGTATCAAAGATTAGTTATTTTATTGAAATGTATCGTTACCTACTTCTTGTTTATTTTATGTATTTCTTTTAATTTATTGTTAATTATTAATTAAAACCAGGAATTGCACAGTTGTGTCCTGTGACGACGGTACGATTTCGGGTACCAAAACGCATATAAAAAAACCGTCACAAAGGCTGCCACTCCGTTGTAAAATCCTAAAACGTACACCGTCGTAAAAACAAGCGTTACTCCATCGTAAAACCCGTGTCAAATAATGCGAACGCAGACGGAGATACAAAAACACGTCACAATGGCTAATACTCTACCATAAAACTCTAAAGCATACCCCTTCATAATAGCGAACACCACTTTGTTATAAAAACCTGAAAACGTAGCGTTAAAAATCCGAACAAAAATACAAACAAAACAAAATAAAAGAGAAATATAAAACCAAAACATTATAAAAACCTGAAAAGAAAAAAAAAACAATACTAAAAAAGAATTTGTGACCAGACTCTAACAAACTAGTGACAAATTCTAACAACCCAAAACCTCATTAAAAAACCTGAAGAAAAAAATATAAAATTAAAAAAAGAACTTTTGTGACCAAACTATAACAAATCATAATTCTATGGCACAACTTAACAATCCAAAATTCACTATTTTCCCTTCTTTTATAAATTTTTAAAAAGCGTTAAAAGTGTAAAAAGTGCTTTAAAACGTTCATAACCGGTTCATACGAACTCCGATTTTACTCATTTCGGCGGCGTTGGAACCATCTCGTCGAACTCTACAATCTTAGCTTGTAGGGTTTAGATTTCAGGGTTAAGTTTTTGCCTTAGGGTTTAGCTTTTAGTATTTAGGCTTTGGTGGTTGGGTTGGAAGTTTAGGCTTTTGGAGGGTGGTGGTGGTGTTTTTAGACGACTTTTTCGGTTTTTTAGGGTTTTTTTGTTAGGATTTAGGTTTTTGGGGGTGGAGGTGGGGTGGGGGGCTTTAGGTTTTTGGGTGTAACACCCAAAATTGTAACACCAATTATTAAATACATTTAAACGCACACAGAAGCTTTCGTCCAAGAATTTTTTTTTAAAACCTCACGTACCGCGAGGTATCCTGCCCCTCCCTTCGCGTACCCCGAGGGAGCTCCAAACCTGTCCGCCGAGAACCAGGTCTCTCGCGTACCGCGAGGGACCTGAGTAAATAGAAAGTTTACTCAGTTTGCCCACTTCCATACTTAGCCAAAATTTCCACATTTTCACCAATATTACATGACACCAAAAATCTCCAACACTTGGGTTTTTGACCAAACTTTCAAACATTTATTTACACATGTTTTAACACCAAAACATCATTTCAAGTATCATTTACACCATTTTATAAGGATTTTCCTTAAAATCCTCAAGAACACCAAATTTTGCATATGAGAATCCTTCCACACCTCGGACTTGACTTGGACTTACATCGGAGCTTTACCTACATAACCACATATATAAATCACCGTTAGTAATGACGATAAACATATTCAACAAGTATTTACACTTGTTTTCACCCCTTTCACCCATTTGACCCGTTTACACTCATTTGGTCAATTAAGGTTCTTAACACTTGCATTTCCACTACAAGTATCATTCATTTCCTATTACATTCATATACCACCACTCATTCATCCATTTGAAGTATTCCACGCTTCTAATTAGGTTCACAACCTCTTGGTGCGAGTACCACAACACGTTTTACCCGCACTTGGAGTATTTGACTCCAAGTCCACCCTTTGAAGTATTCCACACTTTAATCCACCATTTCACCAAATTATCACATTTTGTTTGACTATATACCACATAAGTCAATTACACCAAATTCACCTCATTTACATATTAGATTGACCATTTACCACATAAGTCAATTTCACCAAATTAACCACATTTACATATTAGATTGACTATTTTTCACATAAGTCAATTACACCAAATTCTCTACATTTACATATTAGATTGACTATTTACCACATAAGTCAAATACCCTAAATTCACCGCATTTGCATATTAGATTGACTATTTACCACATAAGTCAATTACACAAAATTCACTACATTTACATATTAGATTGACTATTTACCACATAAGTCATTTACACCATATTCACATTTTAGTTTGACTATTTACCATATAAGTCAATTACACCAAATTCACAGCATTTACATATTAGATTGACTATTTTCCATATAAGACAAATTACACCAAATTCCATCATATTAGTTTGACCTTCTACCATTAAAGTCAAATTAATACAATTTCACACATACTACATTCAAGCCATAGCCATAAACATTCATTTCAACTTATAGTATGCATACATATCACATACACCACACATTTATGTAACGAACCAAAATCCGGGTTTCGTTTTCAAATAATTAAATATTTATATTTAATATTATGGTGGAAATAATATTTTATAAATAAGTTGAAGCAAGTGGGTTTCAAGTTTGTAATGGGATTATGTTAGTTTTAACTAACTATAGAATGAAATGGGTGAAATGGAAAGTTGAGGGACTAAAGTTGTAATATGGCAAAATCTGCCATTTGACTAGTTAAAGTCAAAATTAACCTCATATTGAGGTGTTGGTCGTTCAAGAGAAGAGGAGAAGAAGAGAAATTCGGTTTTGAGCTTAAATCGTGCATTAAGGCTTGTTTTGTGAAGGTTTTGGCTCACACAACACCTTCATAACATCAAGTAAGTGATTCTCTTTCTCTTGATTTCACCATGAATGTGTTCTTGGTGGGTTTTGGGTGAAATCCGAAATTATGTATGCATGTGATGAAATGGTGTTAGATTATTGATAATCTAGCTAAACTAAAGTTAAAGAATGATGATTAACATCCTAGAACCCTTTGATTTTGATTATGAGAAGTTAAGGTTCATATGGTGGAAATTGGGGGTGTTTGGATCATGATGCTAAAATGATGAATTAATGAAGATTAAGTGTTTTTAAGATGTTAGACACTTGAACAAACACCAAATTAACTTAATAATAATTTTGAAAGAAGAATTAGTGTTAAGATTAAGTTAATGAAACTCAAGTAGGTGAGTTTGTGGTGAAAGAGGGTGTTTGGTTATGAGGATAACCCAAACGGGTCAACTTGGGTTGGAAATGGGAAATTGAGTTGTGAACTCAATTGTAATGAAATTTTGGTATATGTTAGATTACTAAACTAGGTGTGTATGTTTAGGTAATCAAATTGTGGGTCTAGAAGGTGGAGCGGGATCTTCTAACCCGAAAGGTAAGTGCTTTTGCACTTACTTAGTTATGATGATAAAAGAGTTTTATGCAATGTTGTATGTATAATGTGTAAAGTTGCATAATTTGTTATGTGGTATGAATGAGCATAAAATTGTATGCATAATTGAAAGAATGTAGTTATAGTAATTATACTATAATGGGTAGATTGGTTATGGAGTTACGATCTCGTATCCTTTGGGATACGAAGTTATGGCCTACGTGCCATAATGGAAATGGATCATGTGTTGATCATAAATAAAACGGAATTATAAATGATGAAAGTAACTTGTAGGTGATATACAAGTGTACGAAATCCTTAATTGGCCAAATGGGTGTTAACGGGTCAAATGGGTGAAAGGTGTGAAAACAAGTTGTGAATTTTGTGGATTATGTGTTATATTGTGCATAGTATAAACGATACATGAAATGAATTGATTATGCATAAGTGTACGTATGAATGTGAATATGGTTATAATACTATATTGAATATGTGGAGGTTATGATCAAAGAATCATAATGAAAAAGGATCATGGGTTGATCGGATCATGTGTTGATCATAAGCGAAACGGAGTTATGGTCTTGTACCATAATGGAAAAGGATCATGGGTTGATCGGATCATGTGTTGATCATAAACGAAACGGAGTTATGGTCTTGTACCATAATGGAAAAGGATCATGGGTTGATCGGATCATGTGTTGATCATAAACGAAACGTAGTTATGGCCTTTGCGCCATAATGGAAATGGATCATGTGTTGATCATAATTGAAACTTGTAGTAAGGATGCAAGAATATGTAGCCTAAATGACAATTTGGGTGCAAACGGGTCAAATGGGTGAATGGGTGAAACAAGTAGAAATTTACTTGTTTGTTATGAATTTATCTCATTACTAATGGTGATATGTGTGGTGAATGTAGGAAAAGCTCCGAGGTAGTCAAAGTCAAGTCCAAGGCGTTGGCGGATCCTCGTATGCATATTTTCATGTTTTGATGATTTGGTGGAATTTCCCCTCTTTGATTGTAATTTGATAAACAAAACATGTTTTTGGGGTGTGATCATGTTGTTAAAGGATTTTTGGTTAAAACCCATGTGTTGGGCAAATTTGTTGTCTTGTATTTTGGAAAAAGATGGAAATTTGGCTAAGTACGAAAGCTGCAAAAACAGCTGGAACTTTCTGTGAAAAAGGGTCCTTAGCGGGCCGCGAGGGATGTGGCATGTATTAGTCGCGGGACGCGACGGGTAAAAAAAAAAATATATATTTCCTGAGTTTAAGACTTTCGCGCGTTAAAGTTTTGTTTTTAAAAGTGGTGTGTTTCAATTTATCAACATTACTAAGTAAGTGCAAAGGCACTTACCTTTTGAGTTGGAAGATCCCGTGCCCCCTCCTCGGTTCACAATTTGATTACCTAAACATATACACCTAGTGCAGTAATCAAACATTCATCACCAACACAAAATAATTGAGTCCACAACTCAATTTTCATTTCCAACCCAAACTTACCCGTTTGGGTTATCCCTATAACCAAACACCCTCTTTCAATACTGTAACATCCCGAAAATAGTAAATAAGTAAATAATAATACGATGGAGATTTATACGACATAAAATGAAATAAGAACGGATGGACTTGGGCTCGACTCCAACGGGCCGAGGGAAGCCCAGGTATAAAAGGGGCAAGACAGCCCATTTGACCATTTCACCTCCATTTCACCAATTCTAGAGAGAGAAAGGGAGCCCGAGTCTAGAGAGAGAAAGTCGACGGATCGTCACGAGATTTGAGGAGCACGTTACTACTGAGATCGTGAGCAAAACCTCTGGATCATAATTCCAATCCAGGTAATGATTCGATCATAATATGAGTTTTTGTTCATTTTGGGGTTTCTCGGGTTTTAGCTAAATAGGTGATGTTTTTACGGATGAAACTTGAAAATAAGCTTAGAAATAGAATCTAGAATGAAAACCGCACGTTTTGATCAAAGAAAATTGTAAGATTAGCATGATCGGATTAACATGCAAGAATTCCGAAATTTTGGTCCAAGAACCAGGTACTGCGTACTTACCAAGTGCGCAGGAAGGAATCCCTGCGTACTTACTAAGTGCGCAGGCAGCAGTCCCTGCGTACTTACCAAGTACGCAGGAGGAAGACTCCTGCGCACTTACCAAGTGCGCATGAGCAAGTCCCTGCGCACTTACTAAGTGCGCAGGAAGCAGACAGCAGGCCACAGGTTGGTTAAGTAAAGTCAGTAAGTTTAGAATGATTAAACCATTAGAGTCGGGGTTGGGTCTAATGTGTATTTAACTACCTAATCCAGATCGGAGGTGACGCTGTTGGGCCTTTGTTTAGGACAACCTAGAGTAGCTCGTCAGGTGAGTTCTATGTGCCCCCTTCTATGTATGTGCAAATGATTTATAAATGTTTTGGGGCTGAAGTGTATACACTAAATGGATAAATGCTATAAGTGACAATGTGATCATACGTATATATATGAATATATAAATACTTATATATATGAAAATGAATTATGAATAAAGAATGAAGCGTATGATATAAAGAAAGAATGAAAGAAGGATATAACGTAAAAGAATGAAATCTTGCTTTATATTATATATATTGCATGTTATGAATGTAAACGTTATAAACCCTTCTGTGACAACGGCTACTTCGGTAGACGGACGACCACGTGACTATTTTGCAACCGGGACGAAAACGTTCCTACGTAAGATAGGACGTATGAAAAGGTAAAAATGGACGGTCGAAGCAATTGCCTTAACTAATGTAGAACGGTTGCATACATAATGGTCGCGTGGGAAACGGATGCCCTAGGGCAGACGGATTTAATGTTATGACGGACTACGACGGTAGGACGGTTAAGAGCGGACGGACAAAAGTTGCCGGACGGATTTAATGTTATGACGTACGGTTTTCTAGAGCCGGACGGTTATGAGAAGGGCTACGACGGTAGCTCTGACTGCGATGTCTTCGTGACATTCGCGACAAGTATGATGGGTTGATCTCCCTTAAGATTATGGCCAATATGTGTTCTCCCAAATAAAGTATGTATGTACATATGTATATACCCTCAATGAATGTTATGTGAGAACAGTAAAGTAAAGAATATTTAAAAGTATGAATATACATGTATACATTATATTCAGGATAAGATAAATATTATGTATGATTGTCTTTAAACTAGAACTCACCAGCGTTAGCTGACTTTTAGTATACATTTCAGGTAACAAAGGAAAGGGTCGTGCGAAGGCGTGAAGGTTACCTGGCACAAGACTGACATCCCACTTTTGTTTGTTAAGAATATGTTATGCTTTTATTTGTAAAGACTTCCGCTGTTTTGATTATGTAATTGAATGACGAATGTCTTAATTTAAGTTCAGTATTTATGACTATGTTTATGAGTAAATCCAACAAGTGAGGTCACCCGGTTTAGGGGCCTTACAAGTTGGTATCAGAGCAATAGTTTGAGAGATTTAGACATCCCTAAATGTCTAGACTCAAACTGATTATGGGACCAACGCACGGATGTCAGTATGGGTAACCAACGCCAACGCTAGCACGGTAAGTAAGTCGTAAAGTTAATGCTCTTACATAGGAATAGATACCTTAACTTAGAACAAATAGATGTTAATGCCACGACTGATTTGAAGAGTTTCGAACCCGAAAAGCAATGTAAATTAGTAATCACAAACCGGTCACTGTAATTAAGAATTTACCTTGCTCGTACTGTTCCAAACTATGATCTGAAGAAATGACATTGATGTATTCCCTTTTTAACTATCAGGAAATTAAGAACTATGGCTGGTGGAGGAAGGACAGGACCTCGAGGCGGTCGCACTGGCCGGCGAGGTAGACCTCCGTTGAACCCAAGATTTGAAGAAGAAGAGAGTGTGCACGCAGAGCACACCGAAAGTGTGCGCGAAACAGAAGTGACCCCAATTAGGGACAACAGTCCAGGGCCTATACAGTTGGAACCTGAAGTCAGGGATGCTATTGCCCGTGAAGTTGTGCTCACTTTGCAAAAGGTATTGCCGGATCTACTATCCGAGGCAATAAAGAAAAGTAAAGAGGGGGATGAAGGAAACCACGAAGAAACGGTATATGACAGCGACGGGGATGAGATAAAAGTGGGGCCAAGCACTAAAGGGTGCACTTATAAAGGTTTCAAAGATGGAGACCCACCCAAGTTTGATGGTAGCAAGGATTCGGTGGCTACTTTGGAATTGATTGAGAGAATGAACGCTGTAATCAACATCAGCGAGTGCCGACCAGACCAGGCGGTTAAATATGTTGCTCATTCTTTCACCAATGAAGCACTAGGTTGGTGGAGAAATATTCAAAGAACAAAGTCGCCACATGCTCTTGCCCGAATGACATGGGAGGACTTGAAAAAGCTCGTAATCCAAAAGTTCTGCCCACAGAATGAGATTGATCGTGTGGAGAACGAGTTCCTAAACTTCAAAGCTGGCGACAAGACTCATCGCCAATATACTTCAAGGTTCAACGAGCTGGCCCAACTGGTACCACACTTGGTGGAAACCGAAGAACGTATGATCAAATACTATGTGAAGGGTCTGCCGCAAAGGGTCCGTGTCCACATAAAAGCCAACCTACCCTCGACCTTCGAGTCGGTAGTCAACCTGGCTGGAATCGTTTACGACGATTATGCCAATGAGGACCCGACACCTGTGACACAAAAGAGGAAATGGGAGAATCCGTCTAGAGGCACCGGAAGAGGGAATGAAACAACTGAAATTAAGAAACCGAGGTTGGACGGACATGAAACGTGCAAGAAATGTGGAAAACAACATAGTGGCGAGTGTCGAATCGGCACCACCGTGTGTTACAAGTGCGGGAGGCCGGGGCACTACTCCCGAGATTGTTGGAAGGACGCCAAATGTCAAGTATGTGGATTGGTTGGGCATCTGACAAAGAATTGCAGGAAGGCCGGCCAATCTGGTTCGGGAAAGGAGAAGGAACAGGAACAACAAAAGGCTAGGACCCGAGCCTATGCCTTAACTGAGGAAGAAGCAAGGGGAAACCCTGATGTCGTGTCAGGTACGTTTCTAGTTAATGATGAACGTGCTGCGATTTTATTTGATTCTGGTGCTAGTAAAAGCTTTATATCAAATGCATTTAGTCGTAAACTAGATTGCACTATCAACACCATAGTAAAGGCCTTTAGCGTACAAACTGCCGTTGGTAAAAATTCGGCAGTATTCCAAGTAACAGAGGATTGCATCATAGAAATAGAGGGTCATAAGTTCCCTTCTAGATTATTCCTTCTCACCTTAGGAGGATTCGATATAGTATTGGGTATGGATTGGCTAGCTGCCAATGAAGCTCAAATCATATGTAAACGTAAGAGGATACACCTCAAAGCTCCAAGCGGCAGTCCAATTACGGTTTATGGGGATTGGAATTGCACGATGCCGAACGTCATCTCGATGATTAAGGCCGAAAGTTATATGAGGCGCGGTTGCGAAGCTTATCTGGCGTATGTTATTGACGATAGAATGAAAACGAAAGAACTCAAGAATGTACCCGTGGTGTGCAACTTTCCGGAAGTGTTCCCTGAGGATCTACCTGGGTTGCCACCCGATCGGGAAATAGAATTTCAGATTGATTTACTGCCAGGAGCTGAGCCCGTTGCCAAAGCCCCCTACCGATTGGCTCCGTCAGAAATGAAAGAATTGATGTCTCAACTAGAGGAACTAACAGAAAAAGGATTTGTTAGACCGAGCATCTCACCATGGGGCGCTCCGGTATTATTTGTAAAGAAAAAGGACGGCAGCATGCGCATGTGCATTGATTACCGCGAATTGAACAAGAGAACAGTAAAGAACAAATACCCGCTACCTAGAATAGACGATCTTTTTGATCAACTGCAAGGTGCGAGTTGGTTCTCAAAGATCGATCTTAGGTCGGGTTACCATCAGTTGAAAGTAAGAGAAGAAGACGTACCAAGGACCGCGTTTCGCACGCGTTATGGACATTATGAATTCCTCGTGATGTCCTTCGGATTGACTAACGCTCCAGCAGCGTTCATGGATTTGATGAATAGAGTATGTCGACCAATGTTGGATCGATCAGTGATAGTTTTCATAGACGACATACTGATATATTCGAAAAACGAGGGTGATCACCACTGTCACCTAAGAGAAGTTCTGGAAGTGTTAAAGCAGGAGAAGTTGTACGCGAAATTCTCCAAATGCGCGTTCTGGCTTAGGGAAGTCCAATTCCTAGGTCATGTGATAAACCCAAACGGCATCATGGTAGATCCTGCAAAGATAGAAACAGTAAAGGAATGGAACATCCCAAGGACACCAACAGAGATACGAAGTTTTCTTGGATTGGCAGGCTACTATCGAAGGTTCATTCAAGATTTCTCAAGGATAGCCTCGCCACTAACTAAACTGACACGGAAAGAAGTGAAATATGAATGGAGTCAAACCCAAAATAACGCGTTTGAGGAACTTAAGACACGATTAACCCAAGCTCCAGTCTTGACTCTACCTGAGGGAAATGAAGACTTGGTAGTCTACTCTGACGCTTCGGGGCAGGGTTTAGGTTGCGTACTTATGCAACGAGGAAAGGTAATTGCTTATGCCTCACGACAACTAAAGATTCACGAGGTTAACTACCCAACGCACGATCTCGAGTTAGCAGCAGTAGTTTTCGCATTGAAAATATGGAGGCACTATTTGTATGGAGTTAAATGCACCATCTACTCCGATCATAAAAGCTTGAAGTACTTTTTCGAGCAAAAAGAATTAAACATGAGGCAAAGGAGGTGGTTAGAGCTACTGAAAGACTATGACTGTGAAATATTGTACCATCCAGGCAAGGCAAATGTTGTGGCTGACGCTTTAAGTAGAAAGGAAGAATCGGCACCCATCCGGATCAAAGCGTGTCAGCTGATTATAACACCAGATTTGATGGGCGAAATAACAAAGGCACAAGATGAAGCACTGTTAGAAAGAAATGTGAAACGGGAAAGAATAGTAGGACAACAAGGGAACTTAAGTGCAAATACATACGGTGTACGAACTAGGTTTGGCCGGATGTGGATACCTAAGATTGGCGAGCTTAGAGCCAAAATACTCGATGAGGCCCATAAGTCTCGTTATTCTATCCACCCCGGGACAAACAAAATGTATCAAGACTTGAAGAAAGAGTACTGGTGGCCTGGCATGAAGAATGATGTGACTGAATACGTGAGCAAGTGCTTAACGTGTTCACTAGTTAAAGCCGAGCACCAGAAACCATGCGGTAAAATGCAACCTTTACCTATACCAGAATGGAAGTGGGAAGAGATCACAATGGACTTCATTACCAAGCTACCGCGAACAGCTAAAGGCAATGATACCATTTGGGTGATCGTCGACCGATTGACGAAAAGTGCTCACTTCTTGCCAATACGTGAGGCTTCTTCGTCGGAAAGACTAGCAGAAGTATTTATAAAGGAAATTGTGAGTAGACATGGTATGCCACTGTCGATTGTGTCCGACAGGGATACTAGATTCACCTCAAGGTTTTGGAAGAAATTCAATGAAGCGATGGGAACCAGACTGAACATCAGCACCGCTTACCACCCTCAAACCGATGGTCAATCTGAAAGGACCATTCAGACCTTGGAGGACATGCTCCGGGCCTGTATCATTGACTTCGGTGGGAGCTGGGACAGCCATCTACCATTGGCAGAATTTTCATATAACAACAGCTATCACTCAACTATTGACATGCCGCCATTTGAAATGTTGTATGGGAGGAAATGTAGGACCCCGGTTTGTTGGGGGGAAATTGGACAAAAGGATTTTGCAAGTCTCGAAGTGGTCAAAGCTACTTCCGAGAAATTTGACCAAATCAAGGCTCGAATGAAAGCCGCAAAGGACAGACAGAAATCATACGCGGACAAGAGAAGAAGGGATTTAGAGTTTCAAGTAGGGGACATGGTACTGTTAAAGGTATCACCGTGGAAAGGAATCATCCGATTCAGGAAGCGTGGCAAACTGAGTCCAAGGTTTGTCGGACCTTTCAAGATTTTAGCAAGAGTGGGTCAAGTTGCTTACAGACTCGACCTACCCGTTGAGCTTAATGGAATACACCCTACGTTCCACGTGTCTCACCTACTCAAGTGCCTAGCTGATGACACAGCTCACATACCTTACGACGAGATCGAGGTGGATAACAACCTAAATTACATAGAGGAACCAATAGCCATCCTTGACCGAGCTGAGAAACGACTACGCAACAAGTCGATACCGTTAGTCAAGATACAATGGAAACATAGAAAAGGGTCGGAAGCTACATGGGAAAAAGAAGACGAGATGAGGGAACTATACCCTCAATTGTTTGACGTATAAACAGTTTCGAGGACGAAACCTCTTTAAGGAGGGTAGACTTGTAACATCCCGAAAATAGTAAATAAGTAAATAATAATACGATGGAGATTTATACGACATAAAATGAAATAAGAACGGATGGACTTGGGCTCGACTCCAACGGGCCGAGGGAAGCCCAGGTATAAAAGGGGCAAGACAGCCCATTTGACCATTTCACCTCCATTTCACCAATTCTAGAGAGAGAAAGGGAGCCCGAGTCTAGAGAGAGAAAGTCGACGGATCGTCACGAGATTTGAGGAGCACGTTACTACTGAAATCGTGAGCAAAACCTCTGGATCATAATTCCAATCCAGGTAATGATTCGATCATAATATGAGTTTTTGTTCATTTTGGGGTTTCTCGGGTTTTAGCTAAATAGGTGATGTTTTTACGGATGAAACTTGAAAATAAGCTTAGAAATAGAATCTAGAATGAAAACCGCACGTTTTGATCAAAGAAAATTGTAAGATTAGCATGATCGGATTAACATGCAAGAATTCCGAAATTTTGGTCCAAGAACCAGGTACTGCGTACTTACCAAGTGCGCAGGAAGGAATCCCTGCGTACTTACTAAGTGCGCAGGCAGCAGTCCCTGCGTACTTACCAAGTACGCAGGAGGAAGACTCCTGCGCACTTACCAAGTGCGCATGAGCAAGTCCCTGCGCACTTACTAAGTGCGCAGGAAGCAGACAGCAGGCCACAGGTTGGTTAAGTAAAGTCAGTAAGTTTAGAATGATTAAACCATTAGAGTCGGGGTTGGGTCTAATGTGTATTTAACTACCTAATCCAGATCGGAGGTGACGCTGTTGGGCCTTTGTTTAGGACAACCTAGAGTAGCTCGTCAGGTGAGTTCTATGTGCCCCCTTCTATGTATGTGCAAATGATTTATAAATGTTTTGGGGCTGAAGTGTATACACTAAATGGATAAATGCTATAAGTGACAATGTGATCATACGTATATATATGAATATATAAATACTTATATATATGAAAATGAATTATGAATAAAGAATGAAGCGTATGATATAAAGAAAGAATGAAAGAAGGATATAACGTAAAAGAATGAAATCTTGCTTTATATTATATATATTGCATGTTATGAATGTAAACGTTATAAACCCTTCTGTGACAACGGCTACTTCGGTAGACGGACGACCACGTGACTATTTTGCAACCGGGACGAAAACGTTCCTACGTAAGATAGGACGTATGAAAAGGTAAAAATGGACGGTCGAAGCAATTGCCTTAACTAATGTAGAACGGTTGCATACATAATGGTCGCGTGGGAAACGGATGCCCTAGGGCAGACGGATTTAATGTTATGACGGACTACGACGGTAGGACGGTTAAGAGCGGACGGACAAAAGTTGCCGGACGGATTTAATGTTATGACGTACGGTTTTCTAGAGCCGGACGGTTATGAGAAGGGCTACGACGGTAGCTCTGACTGCGATGTCTTCGTGACATTCGCGACAAGTATGATGGGTTGATCTCCCTTAAGATTATGGCCAATATGTGTTCTCCCAAATAAAGTATGTATGTACATATGTATATACCCTCAATGAATGTTATGTGAGAACAGTAAAGTAAAGAATATTTAAAAGTATGAATATACATGTATACATTATATTCAGGATAAGATAAATATTATGTATGATTGTCTTTAAACTAGAACTCACCAGCGTTAGCTGACTTTTAGTATACATTTCAGGTAACAAAGGAAAGGGTCGTGCGAAGGCGTGAAGGTTACCTGGCACAAGACTGACATCCCACTTTTGTTTGTTAAGAATATGTTATGCTTTTATTTGTAAAGACTTCCGCTGTTTTGATTATGTAATTGAATGACGAATGTCTTAATTTAAGTTCAGTATTTATGACTATGTTTATGAGTAAATCCAACAAGTGAGGTCACCCGGTTTAGGGGCCTTACAAATACAAACTCATCCACTTGAGTTTTCTTTTCAATACCTTGACACTAATTTCCCATTCACTAACTTTTATTAGGTCAGTTTGGGGTTTATTCAAGTGTCTAATACCACATAAACACTTAATCATTACTAGTTTGACATTCTAGCATCATGATCCAAACACCTCCAATTTTCTCCATATGAACCCTAACTTCTTATAATTAAAATTAAAGGGTTCTAGGATGTTATTTACCAATCTTTACCTTTAGTTTAGCTAGATTATCCACAATTTAACACCAATTAACCACATGCATTCATAATTTTTAGATTTCTACAAAACTCACCAACTAACACATTCAAAAGTGAAATCAAAGGAAGATAATCACTTACTTGATGTTAGGAAGATGCTGTGTGAGCCAAAACCTTCATAAATCTAAGCTCAAATGCACGATTTAGGCTTCAAAATCACTTTCTCCTTTTCTCCTCTTGGAATGAACGACCCCAAACCACACAAATGAGCTTAATTTTGACTTTTGCTAGTCAAAATGGCAGATTTACCATGTTACACTTTTGGCCCCTCAACTTTCATTTCACCCATTTCATTCCAAAACTAGTTAAAACTAGTATAACCCCATTACTAACTTAAAACCCACTTGTTTCAACTTATTTCTAAAATATTATTTTCACCATAATATTTTATTATTTATATTGAAAACGAAACCCGGATTTTGGTTCGTTACATTAGGGGTGGGGGTTAGGTTTTTTTTGGGGGGGGGGGGGGTTGGGTTGGGGTTTTTAGGCTTTTGGGAGATGATGGTGAGGTTTTTAAAAGACTTTTTTACACTTTTTAGTCTTCTTATAATATCCTTCCTCTATATAGTGTGTGTATATATATATATATATATATAGGGGAGAGTTCCAGAGAAAACCACAAGTTATGCGAAACCGAGAAAACCACTAAAAAATCAATTTTAACCAATCATATAATAATATTTAAATTTTATTTTATTTATAAGAGTATCAATGTAATATTAAACATTTTTACCAAAAAATAATTTTACACATAGTGTTACGTATACGTAAACATAAAACAAAAAAATTACGGTTACATATACGTAAATAAAAAAATTGCTTTTGAATACGTATACGTAAATAAAAAAATTGCCTGTAATGATACAGTTTTCTTGATTTTCGCCTAACTTTGTGGTTTTCTCTTAATTCTTCCCCTATATATATAATATTAATAAAGCTGCCTATTACATATATATATATATATATATACAATATTAATAAAGCTACCTATTACATTGTTTGGGTCAAATATGCCCACATGCACATGCATCAAAGATGTCAAATCTTCGATTATTTTCGTGCAGGTTTTCTTATTTAATAAATGGATTGGATATTTGAACACACTGATTTTAATTCAAGTAGTGTTGCACTGGTGGCATGATTTTGAGTATCAAAACATATATATATATATATATATATAAACAAGTTGTAATGGTTATTATTCTGTCAGGAAATTTTAAAACGCATCTCATTGTAAAAGTGAGTGTCACTTCATCATAAAACCCGAAAGTGTAGCGTCAAGTAACCCGAACGCAAACACAAATATAAAAACACGTCGCAACATCTGTCGTTCAAACGTAAAACCCTAAAGCTTTCCTCGTTGTAAAAGCGAACACCACTCCATTGTAAAACCTGAAAACGTAACATTAATAAACTTGAACACAAATCCAGATGCAACGATTAGAAGTCTAAATCCCAAACATTAACAAAACTGAAAAAGAAAAAAACCACAAAAGTAAAATTTTTGCCAATGGAAACAAATACTACTTCTTTAATGATCTAGAACGACCCCAAAGGCTTGGAACCGTTTTGACAATTTCAGGGTCGCTGAGTATAAAATGGTGGCCCGAGATTCCAGAGAAGAAAGTATGGTTTGAAGGAACCAATTGGAATAATAGTAGGAGAGAGTATTAGAAAAGTTTGCCACTGGAAATAAATACCACCTCCTTGATGTGGCGGCCAAAGTTGACAGAAAATAGAGCAACCGTGAATGTGATAGGAAGAAAGTTGAGTATGCCTGATCATTGCTTGATGTTAGTGTTAATGATGGTAAGAGGTTTGATCTTCAAGTTGGTCTGAGATTGTTGCTTCCAACTGCTTCTTTCTTTGACTGTTTCTCCTTTAATGTAGGATATGCATTGTGTCTTGTATATATTTTTTTAATGTAAGATATGCATTGTGTCATGCATATTTTCTTTTTAATGTAAGATATGCATTGTGTCATATGGTGACGAAGATGATATTGAGTGGAGAAAATTAGGGCATTATTGTACACCACAGGAGATGGAGGAAGACACAGTGATCCATTGTTGTTATTGTTGTTGTGGTTGGTGTTGTTATCTCCAAACCCCATCGAACATGATTTAGCATGATCACCATCCATTTGTCTAAGATCAAAAGCGTAGTTGTACTTTATACAAGCTGTTTCACTTGTAAATGCTTCACCATACGTTAAAATCCATACTAATTTCTTCGTTTACGTTAAAATCCTTACTAATTTCTCAATTTACGTGTTCCCTACTAATTTCTTCAATAAAATCCAATATTGTTAAAGCATGGAAAATAAGGTTTTCATCAAACACAAAAGTTTTACTTCAATATCTAGAAAGATAATAACGATTGAATTAACTTTATGTGGTAATTTTTGCAATGTATATAGTCATACAATTCAAACCAGAGAATATAAGGTTTTCATCAAACATGATTGTTCGCTGTTGATTGTTGAATCTATCCATTTTAATCATTTTTTTTATCTAACTTAAGGCTTGGACTCATGAAGTTTGAATCGAATCCACTAAAGGTTTCAGTTTCTTGAAAATGCAGAAGGTCGGTAAAGATAGAGACGATGAAACCAAAAGAGGTACATGAAGTTTGATACTTTGGTCAACTATATCGATGTTAAATGTTTATTCCTTCCTTGCTTTAGATGTTGTGGAGTTAACACATGATCTAGCATGATCACCATCCATTTGATCTATCTCTCACTCACTGCAAGTCTTAAACGCTTCAACTCAAGCTCCTGGGCAAAGATACATGCATAATTGTCTGTATTCTAGAGAGAGAGGATTTGAAAGTATGAAAAGATAGAAATGAGAAATCAATCAAAATGATCATTTGTACTATACCAAAATTTGGAAAGATAATAACATGATGACATAGAGAAAGGTAGACCACACCACCAAACCATAGCAGACATGGTCTATAATGACTCATTGCGTATAAAAGACTATACGCAATATATAGAGCAATACGACGAGTATAGGGTACGATGAGACCCATACAAGATGTCTGACATTAGAAATTGGGAAGGTATACGTCTCGTATTGACCTATACGAGGCGTATACCATGTGTCAAAATAAGGGTTGGGCGTATGTATGTTAGGACCCTTAATTAATAAATTCACTTGCATTTTAACAATTATTTAAAGGAAAAATTATCTAAGTACACATTTTGATCACCAATTTTATGAAAGTGATCTTTGACTTTTAGTCTATAAAAACATAGACACTTGATTATAACCGCGGGCTAAGACTTCTTGGTTTAGCCGACGCGTAATTTTAGGTAACAGACATCTGGGACCCACTTCGAACCAATCTTTGTCTAACATGTGGCATGTGTCCCCTGGCTAATTAGTCTGCCTCTCATCGGCTAAGTAGCCTCTCACCGAAAGATGTGGGTCCAACTTCCAACCAATGTAAATGTGTCATGTGTACAACCGCGGGCTAAGCCTTTAAAATTGGTGGGCTAAACCCGCCGGCAAAGTCTTCACTGTTTTAGGCTTAGCCAATACTTTTAAACGTGACACATAATCATTGGTTGCAACTTATTTGTTATCTATGTTTTAGCACCGACTAAAGATCTAGGCTTAACTTACGATTACGAGTGAATATATAAAGATTGGTAGGCTGAAAGTTATCGTTTAATTTGTTATTTTATTTTATTTTTATCAAAAATGTCTTTAGTTTGATAATTTTCCCTTATTTAAATGAATGGTTTGAGTGAGATGATAACATTTATAATTTGAAATGTAAATAAACTGATATGACAGAAGAAGTGATTTCTTATGATATTTTTCTTGAAAGGCAAAAGCACATTGATTCCCTATGGTATGACAGCAAAGGCTTTTTTGCTTAAATTAATTTCATAATATATTTTCCAATGAAAATGTATCGCTACCTACTTCTTGTTTTAATTATACTTTATGCATTTCTTTTAGTTTGCTATTTAATTATAAATAGAAAAAAAGGAGAAACTTTTTAGAGTTGGGTCTTTGATTCGACCCATATTTAAAAAAAAATCATAGTAGAAAGAAGCAGTGAAGTGAGAAAAAAGTAGACAGGTGACCGGATTTTTTCTGGCCGCCGGCAGCTAGTGTGTTTGGGTGGTGGCTGGTGGTTAGGTAAGGTGAAGACTGAAGAGCATAAATAATGCAATGGAGGATTTAAAAAAAATTAATTTTACACCAACTATTCTTAATAATAGCCATGTGATGGAGTCAGTGGGTCACGAATGCTTTAAAAATGACATTGACAGCTCGTAATAAACTATTTATTTAATTTCTATTTATAAACAAAACAAACAAACATACCCGATAAAAATCTGACTCATAAAGTACGGTTTAAAAATGGTGAGACGATGACAGACCTTACCTTCAAAAAGATTGCTCCGATAAAATTTAGGTCAGATAAAAAAAAGTAAAAGATAATAATATTAAAACAAAATGTGGGTGAATATTCAATATTTTTAACTTTTAAGAGATAAAAAGGTGAAAATTAAAATTGTTTTTAAGGGATAGAAATGAAAAATTAAGTGAAAACTAAAAGCACAATTTGTTTTTCTTGTACGATTATTTATTTGGAGGTGGGATCCAACTGATTAACAATGGCCCCAATTGCTCGTAGTCACGCTAAAGCTTAAAAAATAGAAAATAAAAGTAGATTTTGTGAAGTCTTTTTGGAATTTTCTCATTTACCTACGGTCCGAATCTTCTATATATAATATTCTCGCACAACACAACTCCCACTCATGCCACAATGTTTATGGATTTCTTGGAATATTCACGTAAGGTTTAAGGTTATATATAGTGATCTCTTTGAAAAGTGAAAAACGTTTTGTCACGTCATATCACTGTTATCTAGGCAGGAATAAAACTATTAACTCTTTTTTGAACGGCCAACAAAATAGTGTTTATATATATAGGGATTTGATCATTCGAGAACTCCTAAATGTTTTGAAAACTCGCGAGAACTCGTCAAAAACCAATCAAAATTATTTTTTTACTACCTTTATTATTAAAATAAAACATAAAAAAATGAATTTATATATGTAGACTTACATGTATTCATATATTAAAAATATCTACACATATGTAAGTTTACCAGTTACACATGCGTAAATGTTTACCATTTACACATGTATATTTTACCTATGATTCAACGTAATGTTTTTTAAATCTCAAAAATACCATTGAGACATGCTTAATTTACCTATGATTCAATATAAATTTATTCAAAATCTAGTAGCTGCAACGCACGAGAAGTAAATACTTTTTTAAAATCCGCTGTCGTGTTTTTAACGGCTCACTTTTACAACGACGTAAGTTTTTCTTGATTTCCGAATATACCGTTACAACATGCTTTTTTATCCGCGTTTCCATTCAAAACCAAGTCGTCACAAATTTATATTATTTTCCGAGGTCACTAGTAGTTTTAAATTTTTCAATATCATATTTACGTTATTTTAAGACTGTAATGGATACAACGCCCCCGCCTTCATCTCTTTGGGCCATCTCATCACCTGCACCCATTTATCCTCTCACGCATGTGATTACACTCACATAAGCCCCCCAAGCCTCCTCTCACGCCCGGGTGACACGGTGTTTCCTGGCCCTCACCTCCTCCACGTGGCTCACGCCCGCTCCTCTCACGCTTCCATTATGTTCAGCCTAAAATAACTATGATTATATGATATCTTTATTTTTTTTAAAATTGTTGTAAAGTCAATGAATTATGGATATAGGCCCTATGGGCTTTCTGTTGGTGAAAGCCCAAGTCCACAAACTAGCCCATGATTGTGGGTCCCACATATCCATACACGTGTCACCATTGGCCATCTTCTCCTCTAATCTCTGCAATTCCAACTCTATTCATTCATTCATTTATTCCCACCCGCCATTGTTGATGATCCATGGCTTTCACCATTGCTTCCACCTCCCATTCATCCCTCCCAACCAGGTCTTACACATTCGCCACCAAATCAGCTTGTGCTGAAAGAGGTTGTACTCCAAGGTACTTGTTTAGAAGCAGGCATGAACAGAAGCTGAAAGCAGCTAAAGAAGGAGTATCAAGTGTGTGTGAACCACTTCCTGCTGACAGACCATTATGGTTCCCTGGATCCTCACCTCCTGAATGGCTTGATGGCAGGTCAATTCTTTTTTCATTTCTCTTTGTCTTCATACTTAATTAAGTTGTTAATTCTCATTTTCTTCATTAATATTAGCCTCCCTGGAGATTTTGGCTTCGACCCACTTGGATTAGGTATGTAAATTTTAAGGGAATGGATATCATATCACCAAAATCTACAACATTTTGACTAAAGTTTCTAAAAGTAACGTCATCTTAGCAAGGACGGCTAAGAAGGCTTGAATTGGCCGACACAAATAACTTTCAAAAAGTACAATAGTCATAAAAAAACCAATAAAAAACCGTCACATAGCCATCAAGCAAGATTTTAACCCTGGCTGAAATCTAGCATGCAGGGTACGTGACCTTTTTTTACGGACCATATTGTCCTTTTTCTAGTTATTTGTGCCGACTGAAGTCTAGTGTAGTCTCTAGACTTAAATCGAGCCGGTTAAACTTATGTGATGTTTTTTGATTCTTTACGGACCATATTGTCCTTCTTCCAAAATAAACATTTTCCTTTTAAAATTCCTTAAAACAAACAAAAAATTTCCGCTTTCCAAAAATAAACATCAAATTTTTGCCGGAACATATTTGCAAACTCGGCGAATTCACCGAGTTACGTGCCTCATTTTACAACTTACACGTGTAGTTTTCGTCGGAACATTTACCTAACTCGGCGAAATCGTCGGAACGTGTACCTAACTCGGCGAAATCGTCGGAACATGTTTTTGTCATGCTTTATTGATGTTTCGACGTTCAGAAAATTGTTGGCGAAAACTACACGTGTAAGTTGTAAAAAGTTCCGACGAAAACGACACGTGTAAGTTGTAAAATGAGACACGTAAGTTGGCGAATTCTCCGAGTTTGAAGAATGTTCTGGCGAATATTTAATGTTTATTTTGGGAAATGGAAAACTCTTTGTTTGTTTTAAGGAATTTGAAAAGAAAAATATTTATTTTGGGAATTTTTCTTTATTTTTAAGTGAGTTAAAAGTTACTGTTTATTTTGGTAGAAAAAAGTGGGTAAAAATGTTTATTCTGATTTTCCTAAATTTTAATGGGTTTTATTCATTTTTAGCGAATCTTCAAAGTAATTAAAGAAGGATGATTTCTTTTTGTTTAATTAGGTTCTGATCCAGAATTACTGAAATGGTTTGCCCAAGCTGAGTTGATGCACAGCAGATGGGCAATGCTTGCAGTTGCTGGTATTCTGATCCCAGAATGGCTCGAAAGTTTGGGCTTTATCGACAACTTCTCATGGTTCGAAGCTGGCTCTAGAGAATACTTTGCTGACCCAACCACTTTATTCGTGGTGCAATTAGTCTTGATGGGTTGGGTGGAGGGTCGAAGATGGGCCGACATGATCAACCCTGGGTGCGTTGACATCGAGCCTAATCTCCCAAACAAGAAGAAACCAAAGCCCGATGTTGGGTACCCAGGTGGATTGTGGTTTGACCCGTTCATGTGGGGAAGAGGGTCTCCAGAACCGGTGATGGTTTTGAGGACCAAAGAAATAAAGAACGGGCGGCTAGCCATGCTGGCTTTTGCGGGTTTTGTGTTCCAAGCCATTTACACCGGGCAAAGCCCCCTTGAGAACCTATCGGCTCACCTTGCGGATCCTGGTCATGTCAACATTTTCTCGGTAGCAACTTAACCTTCTGTTCTCTCTTTTTTTTTATTTTAGAAAAGGGCAGTGCCCTGACAAATTTTTATTCACTGTTCTCTTTTCTTACGATAGCGATACGCGTGAGGTCGATGTTTCTGCTTTCTAATTAACTTTTAATATCGTTTTCAGGCCTTCAGCACCCACATTCAATGATGGATCGATGCTTTGGTTACAATCAAGTTTTTATGATCTTGTACCGATTATGACCACACATATTCATCCAATGTACCATACTGTAATGATATTTTAAATCTTATCCTTGTTCTTATGAAAATTGAATAATAACACAAACACCAAACTATAACTTCAATTGATAAGAAAACAATCCTATGTTTTTACATTGGGTTATATAACCTAATTTGGACTGACCTATCCTTCCTAAACGCCTCATCTTTTAGCCCAAATATACTTGTAAATATTACACAAATGACTCTAAAAATTTGTTAACTAATAACTCATAAAAATCATAAAAGATAATCGAATTAAAAGACAAATTATTGAAAAGGGTGAAAACGTACCTAAAAATTCCTTGTCGATTTGAAACTTCATTATCGGTATCATGTATGTATAGGTGCGAAAACTTTGGTTTAGAACCATTTGCTGGTAGAAGACTTCCAATACTATGATAATTCTGTCCGCTATCAAGTATGAAAACAAATGGAGCTTTACTTTTGTTTTGTACTCATGGAGGTGAATGAGAACATTGGATTGTAACGACAAATGTTCTTCAAAAAGAATTTGCTTTTATCATCCAAATAACGATAAAGTTGTTGATAATTTTCATTAGCTTCCTTTAAATCAGGAAGTTGAACCTTGCTGTACCACAACACATGGAGTATCTAGTTCTACTAGCATTTTTTGTTCCACTACAAGCTTCATCCTTTCATAATTTGACCTAACATATTTCACATATTACACTTTGATCATCATGATCTAGGTACTCTGTTAAATGAGTTGATGACAATAAACATTTTTATGAAGTATGTAGAAATAAAATGATGTAAATTACCATAAATTATATCTCCTAAACGTCTCATCTTTTAGCCCAAATATACATACGTACTTCTTGACTTGTAAATATTACACAAATGACTCTAAATTACACTTATGATATTTTTATATGAGCCAGGTTGTGGGTTGTTAAAGCTATTGAAAACTAGGGGTTTGCATGGGTCGGTTTTGGGGTAAAACCAAACCAAAAACCGAAAGTTCGGTTTTAGGTTTTTTAAAACCGTTCGGTTTCGGTTTTTTCGGGTTTAAAACCAATTGGGCTTGAATTTTTTGGGGGTAAAAGAAAAATAGCCTATGAACTTGGTTTGAAATTTTGGACCTAAATTATTTTTATTAACTAATGATTATCACACATTTGAGACTAGAGGTGCACAAATCGGTTTTTTCTAACCGAACCGGTTTGAACCGACTCGAACCGGGTTGGTCAACAATTGGTCAAAACCAGTTTGGCCCTAAACCGGTTCGGGTTAAACCGGTTTTCAAACGAGAAAACCCCAACCCTATCAAACCGGTTAGGGTAGGGTTTGAACCGGTTTGAATGGTAAACCGGTTTAAACCGGTTTTTTAATTAAAAATTCGATTTAATTAAATAAAATTAAATCGGGGGTATTTATAATTACTATGTTTTTTTAAAATTCATTTTAAGGTTTTTAATTAAATCCTTTTCAATTTTAGATATATATACGTTTGTAAACCCCTAATAAGGAATGTAAAATTACTTAATTCTTAATTTATGTATTATTTATGAATGCTATTTAATCCTTTTCAATTCTTAATTTAATTAAATCCTTTCCAATTTTTAATTATATCCTTTCCAATTTTGTATATATCCGTAGATGGAAATAAACCCAAATAAGGTATGTCATAATATTAAATTCTTTAATTAATTTTGTATTATTTTAATAAATGCTATTTAATCCTTTCTAATTCTTAATTTAATTAAATCCTTTCCAATTTTAGATATATCCGTAGATGGAAATGAATCCAAATAAGGTATGTCATAATATTTAATTCTTTATATAATTATGTATTATATTAATAAATGCTAGTTAATCCTTTCTAATTTTATAATATACGTTTAAATTCAAACCCCAAAATTGTAAACCAGTTTGGATAAACCGGTTAAAAACCGGTTTGGATAAACCGGTCTTCAACCCGATGGACCCCTGAATGCTTTAAACCGGTTATAAACCGGCGGTTTATACATAACCCGAACCGGTTTGCCTTGAACCGGTTAGCGCTTAACCGGTTTGAAAAACCAAACTGGTTTTTTTGTGCACCACTATTTGAGACTAAATATTTTAGACTACAAAAATTATTAGTTTCTTAAAAAATACTCAACATAAAAAAACATTATAATATATAAATTCAATAAATATAAATAATAATCCACTCTAAATGCAAATACGTGTAACACAAATATGTATACACTTTTAACATATAAGCACACAACACAATATATTATATACTAGTTTAGAACCCCGTGTCTACACACGGGATGAAAAATATCAATACATAAACTTCTTAAATCTTTATATATATATATTTTACAGGTGTAAAAATGTATTAAATATACTAAGAATAGAAAACAAAATTTAAAATATGTAAAAATTAATTTATAATTAGGTTTCGAAAAAAAGTTAATTACTATTTAATGTCATTTGACTTTCATTTACTATTTGATTGAAAATAAAAGTTACATAATTAGATTTCAAAGTTTCTTATATTAAGAAATAATTTAAAATAAATATGTTTTATTAGTATAATTAGTATTTTCTTTAAAAATATAATTATTATTAAAAGATATAGATGCATTTAATAAGAGAGAGAGGCGGGAAAAAAATGATGAGAATGAATATGGAGGCGACACGTGGCATGGAAAAACATTTATTTATTATATAGTATAGATTATGAAATGTGAATGCATATAATATATAATTTAAGCATATGTATATGTTCGGTTCGGTTCGTTTTCAAAAGATACAAAACCGAAACCAAACCGTAATTTTCGGTTTTCAAAAAATACAAAACCAAAACCGTCGGTTTTAGTTCGGTTCAATTTTTTTGATTAATTCAGTTTTGGTTCGGTTATTTCGGTTTTTTGCTCACCCCGAAAACTACGAACGCCGTGTTTGAAAACTCCACCGACGATCAAGGAAAACATAACAGATACATCATGGGTTGTTGACAAGTCTTGAGTATACTATTCTTTGTGCACGAGAGAAACAGGAAGATGGCACCAACAGCGTCTGAGGTTGCCGTGAAATTGGATCTGAAACCACACCCAGAAGGTGGCTTCTTCTCGGAGACATTTAGAGACACTTCCATCACCCTCTCCACTTCTCAACTTCCCCCTCAATGTAACTATCTCTTCATCTTTAATTTGCTATTAGATCTTAATAATCTACTGATTTTGCCTCTTCACCACTAGATCTTGAGGAATCTTAATGTGAATCAATTTTGACCATTCATCTTTCTTCAACTCAACTTTCTAAAAGATATCTAAAATCAAAGACACAGGTCCTGAATTTTTTTAACAGAATCACTCGTTCTACATTAGGTCATACTAATCTTTTTTGGAATTTCTATTGCAGATTAAAAAAATGTTCTTTTTTCTTGCATTGTTTGAGCTATTGACTGAAATTGTTAAAAAAATGTTCAGTCTTGAAATCAATAAATTGTTACAAAAGGGATAATAGAGCTCAATTCATTTTGAAATTGATGCACTACTTGATACCAAAACTAATACACTAAGCTCCCCCTTTCTAGATTTTACAAAACTTAAAATTAACAGCTAATTAACGAAATTAAGGAAGTAAATTAACGTGTAAGTTTATGCAGTCAATGGTTTACGCGTTTTTACTATCAAAATGGAATAATTAAAGTTGCTAAAATTGGGGGAAAACATCAACGCAAAGATCGTGGCTCCAGACAATGGAATTCGGGTCCAAAAGTTGGGGCATATCGCTTGTGGCATTTGTCACATGATCCGGCTCGTTGAGGCGTTTCTGTCCCGTAATTCCAAATAGAGCGAACGTTATGCCTATTTTAAGTTTGACCTTTTTCTAGCCCATTTGCCTGTATCCAATAGCTCAAAGCATTAATTTTCCATCTCTTGAATCAACTCCGTATCAGAAACATAACTTTCAACTACTAGTGGTTGCTTAGTGAGTGAAAATTAGTATGGGTAGTTTGTTCTGATGGATGGTTTGCTTCATCTTATTCAACATCTTGATTAACATCATAGTTGAATTATAAAACGTGTTTTGTATTGAAAAATTTATATATTCTTTTGGGCTTCTTTGATTTTCGCTATTTCTGCTATCTGATTTTAAGGTTATGAACAGATAAGGTTGATCGTCCTATCAGTACAGCCATATACTTCTTACTTCCATCTGGGGGTGTTTCACATCTTCATCGTATTCCAAGTGCAGAAACATGGCACTTCTATTTGGGCGAACCTCTTACGGTAACGCCTCTCTAATCCGTATAATTGTCATTGTTATTTCAATCTTTTGTTATATTTTTGTTAATATTGGCCAACAGATACTGGAAATAGATGATAAAGATGGAAGCTTGAAGTTAACATGCATTGGACAAGATATTGCAGAAAATCAGCTGTTGCAGTATACAGTGCCACCAAATGTATGGTTTGGAGCATTTCCTACCAAAGACTATGAAATATCAACCGACAATGTAGTTGTGAAGAAGGCACCAAGGGATGGTGAGACACATTTTTCCTTGGTGGGATGCACGGTTGCACCTGCCTTCCAGTTTGAGGACTTTGTGTTGGCTAAACGGTCTGAACTCGTTAACCGTTTTCCTGCTCATGAATCACTCATTTCTTTGATCACATATGAAGATTAAACTGCAGTGATTCCATGCATTTGATCATGTTTATGTATTAAATAGCTAATGAATATGTTCTTGGGTTATCTTGGTGGTAATGATGAGATATTGAAGTTGATGAATATGAATAAGATGTTACATACATTACCGATCGATTCCCACTGCTTTTTTGTACATGATATCCTGTATTTTTATACAATTTCATCGAAGTATCTACTTTTTCACCAAGCACATTATATTTCATCTATGTCGATCTGTTTATGGTTTTACTCCCAACATTCCCGGCAGGCGAAACAGGTCAAAGCACCACATAACTGGTTCAACACAACCGCGCATTGGTTGTTGATTCTAGAACAAGCTTGAATGCAGCACATGCAACAGCATTTGCCAAATGCATCTGCACAGCAATTACCAGCCACTCTCACAAGCATTTCTGTTTGGTTGGGTGTCCTAATTCCAAACCCTGGATGGATGTTTTCAGATGTTGCAACCACATTGCCAAACCCTAGCCCAAGGTGGTTCAACACTTTAATCTTTTCAGGTTTTGGGTCTTCTATTTTCTGAAAACCGGCTTCCTTTTTTCCCTACGTGTATTTATACAAAATCTGAAATATGAATTTACTTCAAATCAAGAAATTATAAAAATGAAGAATTTTTATTTGAAATAGGTTACCTGCCTTTTTCCAGACTTGGAAGGTTTGTCTTGTGGTTCTGTCTTTAACAAGATCATATTTGTATATTCAGACACAGTACCTGTCTCTAGGCTGATCTTTGCTACCTGCCCACAAACATTAATTTGTAACATATTAATATGTGCCATAATTGTCCATGCTTTAGCTTAAATGAGCAAAACTTATTAAACAGATGCAATTTAGATTCTAAAAGTTAATTGTATGTTACTGACCTTCTTCTCAAGCTCTTTATCTTGTGAAAACCATGCCTGTGTCGTGTATGATTCGATCTGTTTCTTTGCAAGGACCTGATTGATCAAAATAAAGATCAAGTAATCAATCTTTTTCGCTTTTGAGTAATATCTGCTTCATTTCTTGTTTTTAGACATTCAACAGTAACTCTTGCTAAATCATATATCAGAATGATCAATTTCATCTAAGAACTTTAGGTTATAGGGCCACCTTTTCAAGAGGTATGTCGTTCACGTGTTGTACTTCAATGTTGTCAATGGTGAAATTACTCATATCAGCAATGATGCCCTTAACTTTCAGTCTTTCAGTCTTTCAGGGAAATTACCCTTGAATCGCCCTGATATGATCAATGGTCTTTCAGAATTAAAGTCTGGAATGGTTGAAGGACAAATCTGTGAAAAATTAAAGATATAATATGATCTATGGCTAATATGAAGCAACAGAAGGAATTATTGTTTTGAAAGAAGGTTTTTATGTGAGCAGTAACATCAAACCAGAATCCAAGAGAATTAGACAAACATACTTCCAGATCATCTAGGCCATCAATTACAATGTTGGCCAATATGGAAGAAGAAGCTTTAGATAACCACATTTGCATTCGATCTTCAGTTGAATCTGTTCAAACGCATATCGAACAAAATAATCAGCGACTTCTCATGTACTTTCTGTTCAAACGAAACCAAAACTTTTTAAAGAATCTTGTGCAAGGAAAGAACAGAGAAAGATTAAAAAAACCTACTTCCCAGCTTTTAAAACTAGAATGGGGAAAATATGTCAAAAAAAAATGATTTACCGGCATCGTAAGAGGCATCATGATGACCCTTGCTAATCATTGCAAGCATTTGCAAGAAGTAATGATTGCAGAATGAACCTGCAAGCAAACAAGAAGGCTAGCTAATGAAGAATAACAACAAAAGAAGCCAGTCACTTAAAATTCAGACCAAATGCTTAATCTCTTCTGTTATTTTTATATAAATTAGCACCAAAGCGTTACCTATACCAAACGTGTTAATACGCGGACACAATTCTGATCCTTTTTTGTATTTGTTTCTGTATTACTTCACATATTTGTCTCTCATTTTCAACAGCCCCATCAGTAATAAAGAAAACCATTGGAATTGATTTGCTGGTCCTTGATAGCATGTCTAAGGCCTGGAAAACATAGAGTCACAGTGAATAAAGCCAACATATAAAATGAAAAATCTTAAAAATATGCAAAAATCAAATTTAGTAAAAAAGACAATAACCTGATCTAGAGCAATTGACATGTTTGTACCACCACTTGCAATGAAATTCGTGTTAATCCACTCGGTTGCAATTTGTATTGATTCATTAGTTGCTGACTCTAAAGTTGATGAATATAAGTGAGTATGATTGTTGAATGCCATTATACCAAAAGAATCTTCTTGATCAAGTTTTGAGAGTGCTGCAATGAGTGCATTCTTTGTTACCTCAATTGTGTTTCCTTTCATGCTTTCACTTATATCAACAACAAAAAGAACTTCTTTCCTGAACACCTATCAACAATCCCAAGTTTAGTCGGCAAGTATACAAATTTGCAAGTGGTTATATTAAAAAATAGGGAAAACACCACAGGATAGTAAACAGGTTTCAAAAGTGTTCCAATTTGGTCACTCACCAAAGTATACCCGACGGTGTATACCGTGTAAAATACGTATTTTGAGCATTTTTGAAACTTGGTTACTATTCTACAAAGTTACCCCTAAAAAATACTTCATTTTAAAACCAACCTTTCTACTCTTATCTGGTCCTGCATATAGATACAAGGAAAACATCTCCCTTTGATCAATGCTTGGTGATGGCGGAGACTGCAAAAGGACACCACCAAATGGATTGGATGTAGAAACCTGAAATATATTGATGACTCATGACCTTATCACTTCAACTGTAAAATGAACCAGAGAATTTATTTATATGTCTAAACAAATATTTATGATAATCTTACATTGTATTTGAAGACAAAATCTGCACTTGACCAATGTAGAACATGTGCTTCATATGATAAATCCAACTTCCCCGGTTTTCGCTTTCGTTCCTGGAATACAGAAAGTATCTCACTTGGTTATCAAGAACCGGTCAATGATAAGATTAGAGAATATGAGTAATCAAAATTATTGATCCAAATTACACCTTTAGAGGATGACTAGTCGTCTTACAAAGAACTTCTGCAGTCAGACCGCAGTTAATATTCAGTTGTATCTTTTCCTTTTTTGGGAGTTTCTTTGAGGCGGGGGTAACATACTCTGGGAAGCTATAGGGTACATTCAATATGAACTCACCATCTTTATAGATCATCTTCTGTGACCATCTAACATTGATTAAAAGATTCGAACCACTGTCAACCTGGAAACGTCAAACAATATTCAATATGATTATATGATAAGGAAGCTTTGAGATCATTTTGTATACATGTTTTAACCTGTGGTATTGTCAAAGTAAAGATGTTGGGTTTCAGAAGACCTCCATCTTCAGATTTGGTTACACTTTCTTTCTCCTCATGTTCATCCATGAGAGCTAACCATGTCGAATATGATTTTCTGGCTACTTCAACCTCAGCACCTAGAATTGAACCCTGTTAGCCAAATGATATGATATTGTTTGAGAACAATTCAAACAAACTTCTTTATGGTTCAAGTTTGATTTTCAATTAAAAAAAGTAAACTAAGTTCAAATTAGGGTTTATATGATATTGTTTAGAACCCTAGCATGTGAAATCAAGAGACTAATAACTACCTCTTCACCCATAGGAATTGCAATAAGACAACTGCAATTGGCATTTCCTATCACACAATGAACCCTCCAGGAACCACTCATCGTGACAAACGCCGTGTCCAAATAACCGTCGATCTGAAACGAGATCTCGTTCATCTGAAGCGGAATCAACGCCGGCGGATTACACCTGCCGTGCACGTGAGGCTGATAACTCGGCATATCAGGGTTGTCGACGATAATTGGGTTGGAAATCACGGCGTAAACCATAGGAGACGTAGGGTACATCGATAGTGTGGATTTCTCCATCAGCGTCACCGGTTTGGGCGCTGCCACCGACCGGTCGTTACCGAAGTATATACGCTTGGCTAGCCTGAGGCCATCTTCAACCCCCTTCGTGAAGTCGTCGTCGTCGTACATTATGAATAATGTTGACTTATTGGGTCAACGGCGGGGAGAATTGGGTTTCTGTGTTGATTTGCCGGCGATAATTACCCCGGAGAAAGTGACCGGAATCCAACGGGGTAACCGTAAAAGAATAACGAGGCAGATTTCAAATCATCCGTTTTGGACATTTAACAATACTAGTCCAACTAATGTTAGATGTTCATATTTCGTCCTTCTTATAATCTTATGTGTCATTTAAGTCTTAAGAGTCGATAAACAAATTTAAATTTCGCTTTAGGTCTTAAAATATATTGAAGAGTCCATGTACGAGGCAACTCTATCATTGAAGCTTCTCAAGCAATAGCTTTACGTAAAGACCCGTTTAAATCTTGAGTTGTAACGTCGAGATTCCATAATTGCTTAAACGTTCTCAAGTATTTTAAATCATAGGGGGAAATTCGGGATTGCTATGGAGATATCTAGCTAGATCGTTCCATGGATACTTTCATGAAATTCTCCAGATTTATCATGTAAAGTCATAATTTTCGGTGTTCGGATATTTACTACAAAGTCGGGTCGGTCATTCAAATATTTTTGTCATATTGAATCATGTCAATGAAATTTTTGTACCGTGATTGAGTGGGTTCATAGAGCTTTTTTTACCGAATTGAGTTCACAAAAATAGACTATTTTAGGTTGTTAGGTCTTTTGGCATTGGATTCGGGAGAGTGGAGGGACAACACTTTGACAGGCGATGTGACTCTCGTAGGCTGTAGTGTCAAGTGATTGTCTACTCGGCAGTCGGGGTGAGTCGATTGTTTTCGTTTAACTGAATCATGTTCGATGGGGAAGGGGAGGGTTTGACAAGACCGGTTAATTTTTTAGAAGGGAATAGAAGAGTTTAAGGTAAAATGTTATTTGCTTAAATTGTTAATGGCGGCTTAATTGTTTATAAGGAATGATGGGTAAGTCAATTTAAATAATTATAATAAATTTACTAGTAGGGAACCCGCACGATGTGCGGCCACGACAAATTAATTTTGTGTAAATATTTGCTTAATTAAACGAATATTATTCATTTGCAAAGGCAAATGCAAGTTGCTTATAAAATATTTATATGAGGTACCACTACACGTAAGAGAGGTATCCCGCGCGTTGCCGTGGAGAATTGAACGTCTTACAAAAAATTAAATACCTTCAAAATTTGTATATAATTAACAATATGATCTGCTTGATTTTCAAACAACTAATAGAATGTCATGTGATCGATCATTAGCATCAAACTTATATTCACGTTTGATGTCTACATACAATGAAACCAAATAGCAAAAGCCATAAGTACAATATTTGATATTGACATATACTGAAACCAATTAGCAAAAATAGGCGAGCATAACATTTTGACGTTGGAAAACTTTGTTAACTACAAAGGAGGCCGAGTTATGGTTATTTTTATTCCTGAGCTAAACTTCATTCTTGTTTCATTTGATGCAGGCGTACAAGGGAGTGTATGCAAACTAAAAAAAGGTTCTAATACAACAAAAAAAAATGGAACCAATGCTTCATAGTTCATTCAAGAAGCAAATTGCCTCAATCCTAAACATTTTTTACTAAAACTTCACCAATGGGCAAAACATGATAAAAAAAACATGAAAATTACACAAATGACCAATTGACAAAAGAAAAAGCAATACAATGGACAGTACTTTCATCTGCTGCTAGAACCTTCCATGCTACTACTTGTTCATATGTTATATGAAGCCCCAATGCAGACATACACGTTCCACCGGGTAAATGAGCATATCCCTGAAATCCCACATAATTTTACATAAAAAAGGTGCATATTCATGATCTTTAATTAAAAACCATACATAAAGGTATGATCTTTTACTAAAATAATGCCTAAAGTTGTGATCTTTTTAGTTAAAGATTTAATAAATTTCATAATAAAAGTTAAATGTAATACACCTGTTGTATTATGTTGGCAAATTCAGGAACCAATGCTTTTCATCCCGATTCATCAAACATTTTGTCTAATGTGACGTCTTGTAATTATACACATCCAATTCCTAAAATAAAAGGTAACAAAAAAGTATAAAACAAAAATTGAATTACATCAAATTAAATTAATTCGGAACCTGAGCATGAAATAAAAGTTGTGGCAAAAAACATGGAAACAATAAGAGTACCTATGAGATTAATCACAACTATTGCCTTGGCCATGACAACCTTGATTGAGTTTACGTCTCTTGAATTATATTTCATGGGAACAATCTGTGAGTTAAAAGAGAGTGTGACCATTTCTAACATGAACATAAACAATCTTTAAAGAATATTAACCTTTTAAGTTACCCGCCCCAAATCGCCCATCACTTTGAGATGGCGAGGTGAATCTTTAGAACCTCTAAATAATAATAACACTTGTGAACCCATTTTAGCTACAAATATATAAAGAATTAATGTCAGTATGCATCACAAAGCTACTTCAGTTTGTAACGGTTAATAAGTTTATACTTATAAAAATGTTAAGTTTTAAATTTAGACGACCCACTCTTAATAGAATGGATGCGCCAATGGTGGTAAGAGAGGAGTAACACAACAAAGAGTTGGTTGTGGGTTCAAACCTTGTCAATGGCAAAAAAAACCTATTTTCGGTTGAAATAATAAAAAAAAAACCGTATAGAGTTGTAAATTGCATAAATATTTATTAATGGTGGAGGGGGTCGAGCTCGGGTTCGGCTTCCAACAGGTTCACGGGAACACCGCCACAACCCTATCGGGTTATGGCTCGGGTAAGGTTCATATGTTCATGAAGCTGTGGTTGGTGAAGTGAGATGGAGCCGTTGGAGAGGGGAATACAACCGTTGGGGTATTTAATTTTTTTTTCTTCTATAAATACAAATGTTTTATACACAGTTTTTTATACAAATTAAGTTACGGACCTCTGTTTTGGACGACTGGATTTCTGCCAAGACACAAGTTGTAGTAGCTACAGTGGCTTTTGGGTATGGCTAATTGTTTTGTTCACCGATGAGATTTAAGGCGCGGCGCGTTGCGGCGGAATGCCAATATCGCTTTGCAAATTTCGTTATATACGTTGCGGCGGTAATAATAACATGAAATTGTGGCGGCTCGGTAGTGAAGACTGAAAAATGTATAGAAAGTTGTTAACGACACCGATGTTTTTTGATCGGTATAGGTTTCATTTTTAGCGATGCCAGCACATTACTGTCAGTCGATAAAACGGTTGTGGCGGTGACATTAACTTGCCTAAGCACAAATAGAAACGCCGTTAAATACTTAAAAGAAACGTATAAAATTACGTCGAGTCGGTTGTGGAAATCTAATCACATATAAAAGACGGTTAAATAACGGTGCCGATGTTATTCACTCGGTGTCAGTGTCATTCTTCATGGTACCAGCACGTTATTCTCAGTCGAAATAACTCACGATACCTAAAAATTTACCAAAATTTATACCGGAGCGCCAAGAAAAAAAATAAGCACGGTTACAAATTATTATTATTTTTTTAAAATTAACGAACAAAAATTATTGACGAAAAAACAGATTTTCTATACTATAGGGACACTCTAAATTTTAGAAACCTAAGAGAGTCAAAGTAACATTTTACAATGTTAAGGAGTTATTTTTAACAGTTTAATAAACTTGGGGGTAAGCTTTGATTGGTGACAAATAACTTTAGAAACTTAAAAAGGTTAAAGTAATGTTTTAGAAAGTTAAAGGGTTAAATAAGACACTTTAACAAAGTTAAGGGGTATGTTTTGTCGGTGACAAAAGCCACCCACGTTGGTAATTGAGTTTCTTTCGAATTTGGGACAGGAGGATTGAAGGGGAGAGATGGTGGTCTTAGGTGGGGAAGTTGAAGGGGTGGGACCCACATAAATATATTTATTGATTTATTTTAATTATTTATTTAATCTTAAGAGTATTTTCGTCCTTTCACACCCAGTTAACAGAAAAACTTAACCCCATCCATTTCAGGGACCATTAGTGAAACGAAACAAAATAAAGTATATTGGACCAATCAGAAGTTTAGGGACGAAATCCGTAATTTGACTAAACCACGGGGACCATCCGTGTAATTAACTCTAAATTTTATTTACGAAAAAATCCTCCACCTTAATCCCTAATCACTTGAAAAATTAAAATAACCTCCAATTTTCCGGCTTAAGACAAAACCCTTCCGTACCGGACCGCCCTGATTTCCTTCATATCCCCGGCGACGGAAGATTTCAGGTTTCGAACACTCGTTATTACTATCGGAAATTCTTCAATTGAAATCACAGGAACGGGGAAATGATATAATTTTTGTCGTTTGAAATTTTCACAACTAATTTAAGCTTACAGATGCAATGAAGAAGGCACTACTGCCAGTGAAAAATATCAGCAAGGAGAGGCAAATTTCTGGTAAAGAAGCTTTAACGAAGCTCTTGAGATGGCATTTTGGGCATTCGGAGTACCGAGGAAAGCAATTGGAAGCCATAGAAGCTGTATTATCAGGTTTATATTCATATTCGTTTTCATTTCATTAGAGAATCAAAATTGTTGTTTAGGCTTGTTGAAATTGGAGCCCTTTGTTTTGATGCAGGAAGAGATTGTTTCTGTCTGATGCCAACTGGTGGTGGCAAATCGATTTGTTATCAAATTCCTGCACTGGCAAAACCAGGCATTGTGCTTGTTGTTTCTCCTTTGATAGGTGATATATAGAAAGTTTGTCTTAATTTGGATGTTTATGTACTACACAATGTTTTCATTTTTCAATGCTAGGGTTTGACTTGATTGCATGCATTGTTTCTCCATGATCACAGCTTTAATGGTGAGTTTGTTTGTTTGCTCAATGCTATTAGTCGTCAAATTGCTGTAATTTTATCATGTTACTTTGCACCAGGAAAACCAGGTTATGGCTTTGAAGGGAAAGGGGGTTGCTGCTGAATATCTCTCCTCAACTCAGACTTCACAAGTTAGGAATAAGGTAATGTGACTAATGTCTAATTTTAGTATCTTAAGTTGGAAACTTATGTTATTTTCAAACTCCAACAACAATGCTTCTGTCAATCTCTGTAAAATACTTGTTGATGACCTTTTTAGATCCATGAAGAACTAGAATCTGGAAATCCAGGATTGAGGTTGCTCTATGTGACACCAGAACTGATTGCAACAACCGGATTTATGACAAAGTTGACAAAACTTCACTCAAGAGGGTTGTTGAATTTGATTGCAATAGATGAGGTTTGAGCTTTTACTGGTCAAACATCGACTATACATCTGATTTGGTTAATCAATGAGTTCTGGTTTTATTTGGTCTTTTTTTTTTCTCTCAACTTTTTAGGCACATTGCATCTCAACATGGGGCCATGATTTTAGGTGATTTCTCTAGTTTTTTATAGTTTCCTAATTGCTCATACAATCTCAATGGACACTGGTCTTAGTTTTTTTTGTTCTTGATTCAAATCTATGACTAATGCAGGCCTAGTTACAGAAAGTTAGCTTCTTTGAGGAAACGTCTGCCAGGCATTCCAGTATTAGCATTGACAGCTACAGCTGTTCCCAAGTGAGCCTTATTTCTCTTACTATGTACAATCACTTTTATACCCAACACTTTCAATGAGTTATCTTATATGTTTCTGTACAGTATGCATTTTTTTTAGAAACTGTATACTATATGCAGGGTTCAGGTGGATGTGATAGAGTCCTTGGACATGGAGAACCCTCTAGTTATGAAATCATCATTTAATCGCCCAAATATATATTATGAAGGTTGAGTCAGTATGCTTGATTTATTCCTAACTTAATGCATGCATGCTCTTTTTATGTTTAGGCAAATAAGGGAATGGAAAATGGATATTTTGTGGCATCTTGTTAACAAATTAGAACCATGATCTTAATAACTATTATGCATTGGCCAATGGCCATTGCTCTTCTCTCTTGCCCATATTGCTATTCATTACTCTGTAATAAGTAATTTGCTTTTCATTTTGGTTGGACTATTATAATTAATGTCACCGACTAAACTTTTTAATTTGTACAGTTCGATTTAAGGATCTTCTAACTGACCCATATGTTGATCTGACTGATCTAATTAAATCTTGTGGAGATGTATGTGGAATCGTGTACTGTCTTGAACGTACAATGTGTGATGATCTGGCTTCTCATTTATCGAAAAATGGCATTTCTTGTGCTGGTACTTTGTTTTTCTATCCTTTTTGACTTAATCTTGAGGTGTTCCTTGAAAACTTGCTTATTTTATTGATTTGCTTCCAGCGTATCATGCAGGGTTAAACAATAAGTTACGGACCTCTGTTTTGGACGATTGGATTTCTGCCAAGACACAAGTTGTAGTAGCTACAGTGGCTTTTGGGTATGGCTAATTGTTTTGTTATCATAATTAAATGACACCAATAAACATGAATTATATTTATATGTTATTCCTGTGCTTTCTTCATGCTGGTTACTCACCTGGAGCATTTTTGGTGAATTATAATCTAATGAGACACTGGTGTGCCTTCAGGATGGTATGCTACTCTTTTAATAATCCAACCTTTTTTTTATTTTGTTGGGAAATTTCTTTAGTGTGTGTATCACCTAACCAATCATGCACAATAAAATTAGGGTATAGATCGGAAAGATGTTAGGATTGTTTGCCATTTCAATATTCCCAAATCAATGGTATCCTTTTATCAAGAATCAGGTAGAGCTGGTCGAGATCAAAAGCCTTCTAGAAGTGTTTTGTACTATGGAATAGATGACCGCAAGAAAATGGTTTGATGCCATCTTTTGCCTTCTTTTTAATTTATTTTTCTAATCATTCCTTTGACCATTAGTCACTAATACGTAGATACTTGCAGCAATTTATATTGAATAATGCAGATAACAAGAAGTCGCAGTCCTCAAGTTTGCAGGACAAGTCCCCAAAGAAGTCAATTGTTGACTTTAATCTGGTAAGCTTGTAAAACTTATGCATAAAATTACCTCGTTAATTTTCTCATCAAAATATAATTTGGTTTATAAATGCAGATGGTTGAGTATTGTGAAACATCTAGTTGTCGTAGGAAAAAGATTCTAGACGGTTTTGGGGAACAGGTAGCTAAATCCAAGTTTATGTCATAATCCTTCTTATTTATATTAAGTTTAATATTACCAGATTTTTACACGTCACTTGCTTAGGTGCCAACATCACTGTGTAAGAAAACATGTGATGCATGCAAAAATCCAAACCTAGTGGAGAAATACTTGGAGGAACTTAAAGCCATGTGTTCTCTTGGTAAAAGAATTGGATCCTCTCAGATATTTATAAACAGGTAATAGTGTTGTTTATAAAGGTATTTTATATGAATAAATGTTATGTAATGATGCATAATTCTTTTATCTCAGCTCCTCAAAATCCATTGATGAAACGGATTTCTCAGAGTATTGGTCTCGTGATGACGAAGCAATTTTGTCTGAGGATGATATATCTGATGACGATGGTAAACATTTTGTGTCTGGATTTTATAGATTCAACATTTCTGATAGATCTCAGTTCTATGCCTATAAGAATATAATTGATCATTTTGTTGTTAACACATATTTTCACTTTGTGTTTCTTAAGTTGAATATTTTAACTTCCAGACAACATTGATGTTGTGGAAGGTCTTACACATTCGGCCTTACCTTCAAAATCAAAAGTTAGTGAGAAGATGGATATTTTGCAACGAGCAGAAGAAAAATACTATCAGAAAAAAGATCCTGATAAACAGGTAATTTGTAGTGGTTAAAGAGGGATCCTTGAAGAAAATCTCACATCATGTGTGGTATATATATATATATATACACGTATATAGGGAAAGGGTAGAAAAGAAACCCACTTGAGATGAAGAAAAACCCATGAAACCCTTTGAAAAAAATTAGCATTTTTTTAAAAAAAAGTTGGGATTAATTATTTATATAAAAAAAGACCTGGTCGAAAAAAAAATAAAAATAAAAACGCCGAATAAATATAAAAATAAAAAAATAACAAAAATCAACGTTTTCTTTTCTTACGTATGCAATACGTCAACAATTACATGTGTAAAAATCGTCAGATTTAAAAAAAAAAGAAATTTAAAAAAAAACCACTTGGCACTTTTTTATATTTTTTTCACCAAAAGTGATAAAATTTAATGTATAATCCATTCCAAAAATAAAAAAGTTTTTTTTGTCCATATGTAAAACAGGGTTTCGTGGGTTTCTTCATCTCAAATGGGTTTCCATTATAACGCTTCCCTATGTATATATATCTATGTGTATGTATGTATATAAACACATATATTCCATAGTAGGGTCTAGTTTAACCTTTGATCTTCTAACAGAACAATAAACTTGACAAAAATGCTATAAGTGAAACCACACGGGAGTCCTGCAGACAAAGATTACTCGATTCACTAAAGCAGGCACAGCAGCGCCTAAACAACTTGCAGTATGCATACCATCCGCTCTTTAGACTGTTTTCTGCCAAATGTTTTTTTTACCTTTTTGGTGTTTTAAAGTGACTTATTTATGCTTGATTTTCAGGATAGACCCTGAAGCGTCTTCCATGTTCCTTGAAAATGAGTGCTTCAAAAAATATGGGAAAACTGGAAAATCATTCTATTTATCACATATGGCAAGTACTGTGAGGTGGCTTTCAACAGTTGACTCTGCAGAATTAACATCTAGGCTTCCCACCACCAATCAGAATTCTACTTCAAAAAATGCAACAGAAGTGGAACCTTTGATTTCAGTATCACCGTCTGTTTCAGATCAGGCAATGAAGATGATGAATGAAAAAGATCATGAAAATGTTTCATTAAGTTCTTCACAGGGCGCTTACAATGCTATAAAGTTGCCACCCATCCCATCTTTCTCTGAGTTTGTCAACAAAAAGAGCAGCAAAGATGGCAAACCATCAGCATATGGAATGGATAAGAAACCAGATAAAAGAAGCAGACTTCATTAGTCTGAAACTGTTTCTAATCTTTGTTATGGAAATGCATATTATTGGATGTAGAGATCAATTTACAAGAAGGATATACAATCGGTGACTTCTTTTTGCACTTTTTTTTCTTAAGTAATATTCATCTTGCTAGTCATAATGATTCATATCAGCAACATGCCTATGAAATCGTTTTTTAAACCTCCCAAGTAAAGCTTTCCATTAAACTCCAGGGCTGAAGTGACAAAGGCCATCACTTCTCCATTAGGATCATCTAACCTCTTGATAATCTTTCCATCACTCCCCACATTTATTGTCATTGCACTTTTGTCAAGTGTATTAACTTGATCATACAGCTTTGGAAATGTTGCCAAAAGGTGTTTTATTGCTTTGGAAGAATGCACAAATTTCATCCTGCTTGAGGTCAGCTGCATCATGTATATATATAAACTCTTTTAATTAGCTTCAAATCATAATTCCTGTTGCTACATTAAAGATACAAATTACCTAATCACCTGAAGTATAGCTATCCAAAATGACCCATCAGGAGCAAGATTAATAATGTCTGGTGAACCAGGAAGATTATCAATAAAAATGTCGACTTTTCCTCTAATTTCTTCCTTAAGCCAGTACTTTAGGCACCTAAATCTGATACAGAAGCAAGTCCATGATGCTTTTCACTTTTAGATCTTACACACACACACACACATCTTTTTTAGGTTTATTTGCAAAAAAAATCACTTCCATATTTCACACACCACCTGAAGTATAGCTATCCAAAATGACCCATCAGGAGCAAGATTAATATTGTCTGGTGAACCAGGAAGATTATCAATAAAAATGTCGACTTTTCCTCTAATTTCTTCCTTAAGCCTGTACTTTGGGCACCTAAATCTGATACAGAAGCAAGTCCATGATGCTTTTCACTTTTAGATCTTACACACACACACACATCTTTTTTAGGTTTATTTGCAAAAACAAAATCACTTACTTCCATGTTTCACACACCACCAAAAATTCTTGGTCTGAAGATATGGCCACCCCATTAGCAAGCCCAAGCCCATCAAGCACCAATGATGTTTCCAATGTAAATGGTTCATATTTTAAAAGCTGCCCATGGGGTTTAGCCTCAAGGATATCCAGGTGCGCATCATGCAGCCCGAATTTAGTGCTTGCAACACTAAAGTATAAGCTCCCATCATCTGCTTCAACAACATCATTCGCAAACTTTATATTTTCACCATTCATATGAGTTGCTAAAGCTGTCACTGCACCATCTTCACTAACCTTAATCAAACCCTGCAGAATCACATAAAATTTCATTTTCATCGGTTTTTTTCAGCCCAAATAATATAAAGATAAAAAAGATTGCCTCTTCGGTGTCACACACAATCAGATCACCTGCTCTCAAACCCAGTAAAGTATCTCTGTCATGTATCTTTTTCCAGCTTTCCCATGTTCCGTTTGTATGCATTCTTTTGATCCACCCATCTCTGGTAGCAGTATACAGCATCCCCTTTTGGTCAACACACAGACCTTCTGGCTTCTGGTTTGTTCAGTATCCCTTCCCCTAGCTTAATTACTCCCTGTAAGAGATTAAAGAACCTGCTGTTAAGAAACAGAAACACACAGTAACATGAAGAAAACACACATTAAGTTTTGATTAGGCAGTTCACCTTTAAGTGGTTGTTAGGGGTGAAAAGGTGTGAATAGGGTAATTCAAGTGGATCTGGAGATATTGGGGAGAAGAACACTTGAACTGCAAGTGCAGAAACAAGAAAAAAGGTTGCTGTAATAACACCATATTCCATAACTGAACTCTGGGTGGTTATTTCTGAAAGGTGATATAGAGATCCATTCTATAGCAACAAATTAATATCAAGAAGATTGCGGATCAAGCTTGGGAAGTGGACCTTTTGGCCAATAGCCTATTTTTAGAAACTAGAAAATAACATGTAACAAAAAGTTTGAAAGATAATAAATGTGAGAATCTTAATTTGTTCATCTAGTGATAAACACTTGTCACCTAAATCTCCCAGTTCATTGATAAATTGAACGAAATTGCTATCTTTGACAACAAAGATGGACCCTTTTGTTTATTTTATTTTGATACTTAGCTCAAGTGAATCGATTAGTTTAACCAAAAGGCTCTAATTGCTTATTACCACAGTTTTTATGTTTGATTTAACGGCTTGTGTGTCATTTTGTAAATATGGTTGTATTTTGTAAACACTAAAATTTGTATTTTTTTGTTGTATTATTTAGATAATTTGAATAACTTTGTGACCTTTGTAAAAAAATTGGTTTAATTTGTGTCTGTATATATTTATAAATAGAAAAAGCTCTGGAAAAATAGAAACAAATAATTCTTCAAAAACTAGACAATAACTTTAGTGACGGAGTTGTGACTGATACTCTGTTGTAAATATTTTAAAAATATTGCCCATTCGTTGGTAAAGTTTTTATCCACACCTGGTTCCCATGCAAGTTCAACGAAAGGATTAGTGACGGATTTTACCGTCGATGAAAGTACTCTAATTTTTAGTGCTGAGAGTAACAATAGCTTATTTATGTTTTAATAAGAACACAATCAACATATGGTTTTAATAAGAAACCAACAAAAGAAGCAGAATCTTTGCTATGGTAAGATCCTCACTACAGTTTTTTGCCATATCAATTAACACGGATGATTTCTTTATACGCGGGTAATATTAATCTTGCTGATCATAATTGTTCATATTACATCATTACATTCTAGTTAAGGTTCTTTTTATACATGTTAAGATCACAACCAACCAAATACAGTTATTGCACACAAGAGCCTTATGATGAAAATTCAGGGCTTCAGGCTAAAGTTTTTATGGGCAACTTGCCTATGAAATCATTTTTTAAACTTCCAAAGTAAAGATTTCCATCAAACTCCAACACTGAAGTGACAAATGACATCACCTCTCCATTAGGATCATCTAACCTCTTGATAATCTTTCCATTACTCCCCACATTTATTGCCATTGCACTTCTTTCAACTGCTTTAACTTGATCATATAGCTTTGGAAATGTTGCCAAAAGGTGTTTTATTGCTTTGGAAGAATGCACAAATTTCATCCTGCTTGAGGTCAGCTGCATCATGTATATATATAAACTCTTTTAATTAGCTTCAAATCATAATTCCTGTTGCTACATTAAAGATACAAATTACCTAATCACCTGAAGTATAGCTATCCAAAATGACCCATCAGGAGCAACATTAATATTGTCTGGTGCACCAGGAAGATTGTCGATAAAAACGTCAACTTTTCCTCTCATTTCCTCCTTTAACCAGTACTTTAGGCACCTAAATCTGACCAGAAACAAGTCCAAAATGCATGTTTGTCCTGTTTAGTTACATTATAAATTCATATACATCTTTTTTAAGTTTATTTTGAATTTTCACTTACTTCCATGATTCACATACCACCAAAAACTCTTGGTCTGAAGAGACGGCGACCCCATTAGCAAACCCAAGCCCGTCAAGCACCAATGACGTTTCCATAGTAGCCGGGTCATATCTTAAAAGCTTCCCATGGGGTTTAGCTTCTAGCACATCAAGGTACCAATCATGCAACCCAAATTTAGTGCTGGCTACACTAAAGTATAAGCTCCCATCATCTGCTTCAACAACATCATTCGCAAACTTTATATTTTCACCATTCATATGAGTTGCTAAAGCTGTCACTCCACCATCTTCACTAACCTTAATCAAACCCTGCAAAACACCACATAAGTTTCATACTTTCATTTTAATAGAGTTTTCTTGGATCAAAGAACTTGAAAGTATAAAAGATTCACCTCTTTGGTGTCGCACACAATCAGATCGCCGGCTCTTGTAACTGTCAAACCGAGTAAAGTATCACCGTTATGTACCTTCTTCCAGTTTTCCAATGTTCCATTTGTATGCAATCTTTTGATCCATCCATCTCTGGTAGCAGTATACAGAATCCCCTTTTGGTCCACACATAGACCTTCTGGTTTGTTCAGCACCCCTTCCCCTAGCTTAATTACACCCTGTAAAGATTAAAGAACGCATTTTTATTTGTTAAAAGTTAAAACACAAGAGAACACACAATAAGTTTTGATCAGGAAGCTCACCTGTAAGTGGTTGTTAGGTGTAAAAAGGTGTGGAGAGGGTAGTTCAAGTGGGTCTGGAGATATTGGGGAGAAGAAGAACACTTGAAGTGTAACTGCAAGTGCAGAAACAAGAACAAAGCTTGCTGTGATAACACCATATTCCATAACTGAAGTTGGGTGGTTATTTCTGAGAGGTGATAGGATATGAGATTGAAAGATCATGTGTAGGAGCTTTCATGACTGGACCGTTCTTGAAAACTTCCAAGATAGCTTGCAGACGCGTCAGTAATATAGCCATAGGCAGACCTACATACACCGAATGGCATATTAAAAACCTAAAATTTAAAAACAATAAAAAGAAAAAAAACGTGAAACATCAAAATAAAAAACTAAAATAACCTAAAAATTACACGGCCAATTGTATTTTACTGCAATTTCCCGTTTATGTTGGAGTACGATCGAAAGAAAAGGTTCGGGGATATCGTCATGTTTTTTTAGAAAGTATTCCAAGTCGTGGTCATGTTCTTCTTTTGAAAGCATTTCTTGTTGTTTCTCCAAGAGTTGCAACGCGAGTTCATCCTGTCTTTGTTTTGTTTCCTCCCTTTTCTTGTGGTATTCCAATTTTTTCTCTCTTTCAACATCTTTAGACGCCTTATATTCGGAAACAACCTCCACCAAACTATTGTTTGAAGACTCGACGGTTTTCTTTCCTTTGCTTTTGCGAGTCGGTTGAGTCGGTAGGGATTGTTCGTTTAAGTCGGGGAGGTCTCTCGAGGAAGGGTTGTTTGAACCTTCATTTCCGGAGTTGGATGTTTTTGATTTCTTGGACGATTGTTGTTCAAACTCCTCACCCATAACCGCGACGGCTTTCCATTTGGGACGGTCTTTGAGAATTTCCCATGCCTCGACGAAGGTGAAACCTTTCCTCTGGTAGAGGATTCGGTAATTTTTTTGTGCTTCATTCATGATGTTTGCATCCGACATCCCACTACCCCAACGACGTTTCTAAAAAAAACATAAAATTAAAAAAATATGTTAATACATTACAAAAAATAAGCAATAATTAAAAGAGACATTCTTAAATTTACCGTTTGCGTGTATAGGCCGTTGAAATTGTTGATCTTTGTGTTCATTGACGTCCACTTAGAATTCAATTGATCTCCTGTACGGGTGGTTCCACCCATTAGCCCGTCAAAATGATCTAGCACACGTTGCCAAAAGGATTCGGCTTTTTTTTATCACCAATTGTTGGGTCCTCGGATACATGTATCCATGCTTTAGGTAGAGCCAAATATTCCTTTTCGGTCCAAGGCCTCTTGTCCGCACAGTTCGGGAACTTTGCTTTACCTTTACCTTTATGTTGTTGAGTTTTTTGTGGTTGAGTTTCTTGGTCTTCTTGATCAATATCAAAATCGACATTTTCAAACGGGTTAAAGTCTTCTTGAGCAAGCCTTTCCAACTCTTCCATTGGAAGCGGAGTTTCTTGTACATTGGTGTCAACATGTCCAGGGGGACTAAAAGGTTGATTTTGATAATATTGAAACGGTGGAGAAGTAGGTGCGGGTGGAAAGGATTGATTTTGGTATTGAAACGGTTGGTTTTGGTATTGCGGTTGCGGATGAGATGCCCTAGGTTGACTTGAATGCGGTCGTTGCGGTTGTGGTTGACTTGAACGAGGGTTTTGTGGTTGAGAGGCACGCACTTTGGGACGGTATTTTTTGGAGGAGGATGAATCCATTTTTTTAGAAAGTGTAAAATTTTTTTTGTGTAAAATGTATATTTATAGGTGAATGGGATTGAAAAAATTAATTTTTTTTTATTTAATACCCAACCCACCCCCCAACGGTCCCCTCCAACGGTCCACCCAACGGATATATTCTCTCAAACGGCTACGGGTTCAAACGGGTTAATATACCCGTGCCATCCAACCCGTAAGAAACCCGCAATGGTTGCGGCAGTGTTACCCGTCCAACCCGTGGAACCCGCTCATAACCCGTGCCTCCACTCCGTCCCCCCTTATATACGCGTTAAATTTCCCGATCGCCCCCATAAAATTGTGCAATAGCTCCCGATCGCCCCCATGAAAAGAAAATTTGGTGTTATATATCGTTAGTCAACCGAACCCAAAAAATTTCCGACCCACATGAAAAAAATTTATGGGTCTGTCACTATTAAGCAACACATAGTTTTATCAAGAAGATTACGGGTCAAGCTTGGGTTGTCTGGTAGCCACAATATATATGAATGTGGGTGGACCAAATAACTACTTATCATCAAATAAAGTGATCAACATACTAGTGATGGTAAAGTATTTGTAAATCACTTTCATTGCTTCTATAAGTTAACACATCATGAGGAAATTTATATATAAAATTAATTAAATGTAAAAAGTAAGAGTTCTTGTAGTTCTAAAATCCGAGTCATTGATACCTTATGACAATTGTTGTCAAACAGTCAATTTAAGATTGATACGTATATGTAGAGAGCAAATTGCTCAACACCAAAAGACTTGTAACATATCGGATTAGCACAACATTTGTCTTATATATTTATTTGTGTCAAAGATATTAACTCAAACCTTTACACACTTAAATTTGGTTCAACCTGAATAAAACTCATTTAACCCACTTATCTAAATGAGTCAAACGAGTCGTAACCAAATTGAAAACATATGAAATAGGTTGGTGAGTTGTAAAATGGTTAAACGGACTATAAACAGGTTGACATTTCGATATGTTTAATTAAACGAGTTAAGTTTAAACTAAACCGTTCGATGGTCAACATGTTTAATTAGATGAGTTAGATATTACAATGTAAAACTTAGTTTTTTTTAAGTTGTGTTTCACGTAATTTCATAAATTAGCAGTTTAATGTTTTTGGCTATATTTTGTGATTTAAGTTTTTATTGGGGGGTGTATGATGATCCGAGCGTGTGACATCCGGTTCAGGTTGTTTGGAGTGAGGCTTTATCGTGTTTTTATCCGTGTTTCTCTTAATTGCAATCGGTGTGGTGTCATATGAATGTTTTATCCTATTTCTTTATGTCATATTGTCAAAAAGTAATACGAATAAAATAATAATGATAACTATAATACGTTATCTTGATTTTATTTTATTTTTCTTCAACAAGGCATCACAAATTCACAATCACCTTTTCTTTTAAAAAATATATCACCATTACTTATTTTCACTTGAACAATCTATCTAAAAATATAATAATTCTTTTTTTAACGTTTTCATTTATGTCCAGATGTCTTTTATTTAAAACTAAGTTAAACTAATCTATTATACGAGTTGAATAAATCCAACTTGTTATAAAATATCAATTTTCATAAATATTTGTATGTTGGATGTCATCAGACATTGGTGAAATAAGATATAATAAAATTATAAATAACAAATAATCAAGATTTAAAAAGTATAAAATTATATTTTAAGATAAGATATAATTAAAATCATGTTATGATTTAGTAAGTTTTAATAATATATTAGAATTTTTTTTAGATATTTAATTATTTAAAATTATACGTTCTTTAAGTATTACCTAAAATTTAGTATAGGTCCTTTAACTAAGAAATTACAGAAAACGTCATTTATGTTAAAAAATCCTGTACGTTACGTCATTTAGCTTAACGACCGATAAACTTTACCATTAAGTCAAGTCATGTGCAAGACAACAGTGGCGAAGCTTGAAGAAAAACGCAGGGGCCGAGATTTTTTTTTGCTATCCAGGGGAGGGGGGACTTAATACCTATAAAATTTTCGGCCGAATAAGTATAAATTAATACTTATGAGCGAAAAATCGGGAGGGGAGGGGGAGTGGCCCGGGCCCTCACTAAGCTTCGCCATTGCAAGACACATGAGGGTATTTTGATCTTTTTCCCATAAAATGACTATTTCTATAAACTCTCATTCATAGAAACAAATTACAAGAATATTCCTTTTATATGTAAAAAGCCCTAAAATACCCTTATGTGCATGACACGTAAAAGACTTAGCGGTAAAATTTATCGGTCATTAGACCAAATGACGTAACGTGCGTTTTTTTAAAAATAAATGACATTTTCTGTAATTTCCTTAGTTAAAGGACGTATACTAAAGTTTAGCTAATATTTAAATGATGTAATTTGCTTAAAAAAATATTATCTAATACCGAAGAAGTAGCAATAAGGCAATAATAATAAATACAAAACTTGCAATCAATAATGTAGTGGTGGAGTGGTAAGAAAGAGACCTGGTGTTCCTAGTGACTCAGGTTTAATCCCTGCTCTCTACATTAGTTTCTGCGGCATGCAAATGAGGCCTAGCTTAGGCTGATGCACCTGGGTTCTATCCACGCCGATCCAGGGTTCGAGCCTCGGCTCTCCCTCAAGTCCGGAAGGGGCCGTATTGGGTGGGATTTTTCCTTGGATGCTCTCCAACTCTGAGGCCAAGTGGGCCCGGTTAAAACAACATATTGGCCGGAGTTGGACGAGTCTCTCCCATATGACGGGGTGCGACGTCACAACATTCAATGTTCGCCGTTAAAAATAATAATAATAATAATGTATAGAAAAGGATTTATATGCATTTGTGCATTAAATCCAAATGTAACCATTAAGTATTTACTTAGATATTTTCTTAAAACAGTTGGTATCTGATACTGCAGAATCGTGTAGTATCAGCATCTAAAAAATAGACATGATTAAGAAATGAATTGCCGGTTATACTCTTGTCAAAATTATTTGTGTCGAAAATGACATCTGATCCCCATGTCACCCATGATACCTTCCCGTAAGATGTGAACCACTTCAATCCATTCACACTTTTGACATAAACCAAAAAAGAAGCCATCTTTTCAACACCAAGAACCCTAATTTCACCCCCTTTCTCAATCTTGAAACCCTCTTTCTTGATCATCATAAAATTAGTTTTCTTGCTGTTGACATGGATCGCCACTTCAATTTCCGTGCTTCTTTACATGGCCTTTACACCCTTGTTCTCGTCGTATTTTGCTTTCACCGGATGACCGGTAATTTGAACTCCATGGCCGGAATTCGGGTCGGGTTTCTCAGTAGCCCGGGTAGCTCATCTGTCCAGACCCCACCTGATTGTACTGGTTTAAATCAGCATGAAGGGTTTGAAAGTCAATGTGAGTTCTTGATTGCTTACCCCCAATGTAATTCTGATGGGTTTTTTAATTACTTGAATTTCTTCTACTGTTCTTGTCAAACCCATGCTTTTGTTGGTTACATTGTGCTTGTTATTTGGTTAGCTGCTTTGTTTTATCTGTTGGGGAATACTGCTGCTGATTATTTCTGTTGTTCTCTCGAAAAGTTGTCGAATTTGTTGAGATTGCCACCTACTTTAGCAGGGGTGACCTTGCTTCCATTAGGGAATGGTGCTCCTGATGTGTTTTCTAGCATCGCTGCTTTCGCGGGTACTGATAATGGTGATGTGGGGCTTAGTAGTATTCTGGGTGGTGCGATTTTCGTGACGTGTGTGGTTGTCGGGACGATTTCGATCTGTGTGGCGGATCAGAGTGTGAGTATTGATATGAAGTGTTTTGTTAGAGATGTTTTGGTGCTTATGCTTGCTGTTGTGTCTCTTGGTGTGATCTTGCTTGTTGGGAATGTTAGTATAGCTGGGGCGATCGCGTTTGTTTCGATTTATGTTGTTTATGCGACGTTAGTTGCTGCTAACGAGTTTTTTAGACAAAGGGTTGGTGGTTTGAAAGTGGAAACGTCTGTACCGTTGTTGGCTGTTACTCAAACTGAAGGTCCGGAAAATGGAGATCTTGAATCGGATAACACGTCGTCTGCAGAATCTGATGATGTTCCGCATTTGATGGAATCGAAGGTTCCTCATTGGATGTGGAGTTCGAATGTTGCAATCTATTCAGAGGTTCATGGACACGGGTCAGAAGATGGCACAAACCCTCTATGGGGATGGAAAGATGACAAGTCGGTTCATGAAAGTAAAGATTCGTCCTTTTCGTGTGCCAAGTTGTTTTCATGGTTAGAATTACCACTAACACTTCCAAGACGGTTAACAATTCCCATAATCGAGGAAGAAAGATGGTCAAAAGGTTATGCAGTTGCCAGTGTTACATTTGCACCTTTGCTTCTAGGGTTTCTTTGGAACACCCAATACGACGGGAGTCAAAGTCAATTAGCCATAGGGCTTATCTACTTAGCCGCTGCGGTTCTTGGGTGTGTGCTTGGTGGTGTCGCGTTCATATGCACCAGACCGGACCAACCACCTCAAAAGTGGCTGCTTCCATGGGTTCTTGGTGGTTTCTTCATGAGTATCATATGGTTCTACATGATAGCTAACGAGTTAGTTTCATTATTAGTGGCATTCGGGCAAATATTTGGGATCAACCCGTCGATTCTTGGGTTAACTGTATTAGCATGGGGCAACTCAATGGGTGACTTAATGTCGAATGTGGCACTAGCTGTCCATGGAGGTGAAGGTGTGCAGATAGCCATGTCTGGATGCTATGCGGGTCCTATGTTCAACACGCTTGCTGGTTTGGGGATTTGTATGTTAATTGGATCGTGGTCAAATAGACCCGAATCTTATACAATGTCAGGTGATATCGGGCTTTTCTGTAACATAGGATTTCTGCTACTCAGCTTGCTTTGGTCACTAGTAATGTTGCCTAGGAATGGCATGCGGCCAAACAAGTCTCATGGGATCGGGCTTATGGTGATTTATGTGTTGTTTCTCGGAACAAGATTAGGGATGTCTATAGGTTCTGGATCACTTGACAATGCTGCATGATCAGACTGTTGTAGACACGTAGCGTATTAACGGTGTGGCGAAGGCGTAGATATGTGTAGGTTTGTATACATAGTATATGTAGTTCCTCTGATTTGTATAGTTGATTGTTGTTGGCTTTACCTTATAATCGATTACTGATGTTTTACTTTTATAGATTTCTTAACTAAAAACGAATATTAATAGTTCTTGTGTAATATTGTTTTTTCTACTTTTTTAAAGTTTGTATTTTTCCTCTAGTACTCAATACAGGTCAATTAGTATATTAACAGTCATAACAGTTTTGGGTTAACCTTCAAAAGTTATATATTTTTGGCACAGTAATGATTTGGTTTGGTTTATTTTTTTAACGTCTCTGTTTGCCGGATCATAAACGTTTCTGGTAGTTTTAATTTTCAAATATTTAAGACTATTATTGATTGTTTGGCTAATGATTTTTTTTGAACGGGTTTGGCTAATGATTTAATCTAAAAAATCATTAAAACTGGATCATAGACGTGCACACAACCACATACAAGAACAACGGGTAGCCTAGATATAGTTTTCGGTGAATAAATTTTGAATAACCTTATTTAGATGAACATAATAAATAATAAAGTACACGGGTAGTTACGATTAAAGGTTTTCATGTTTCGTTTACAAACCATGAAACCATCCAAACCGATATCGGTTAGGATTCACAATGTTTTTTTTATGTCGATCGGATTTACGAATTTTCAGACCGTACCAAGCGGTCTGGTTCAAGGTTTACTAATCGGAAAAAACCCAACAAACCATGAAATCAAGCCAAAGCCAAACCGTTAGTAATGCTAGTGGGGCCTCGTAGTCTTTCATCTTCGACGAGTTCTTCATCGGTAAGTGGGTTCGTCATTCCTTGATTGACCTCGGTTTCGTGTATGAATTCTTCGACTTGAATTTCGTCTTTAAGGGAACTTGTATCTTGTATTTTTTTTCCTACCGCATCCAAATGGTCTTTTAAACAAATGCACATTTCCATCGCCACAGGAGTGAGTCTAGTTCTTCGTATCGATAACACCCTGCCACTAACAGAAAAAGCAGATTCCGAAGCTACCGTAAAAGTTTGGACGGTTAGTACATCACGGGCCATGGCGGAAAGAAAATGAAAAGTAGCTTCGTTTCCTTTCCACCAAGCCAAAATATCAAAGTTCTCAAAAACATCCGGACTCATAAATGATAAAAAGTTTGTTCCAAACCTTTGAGTTCGCTACCCGGGATGCTATCTTGAGCCCTCTTACTAAATTCATTTCTTATTTCGTTATATAAATTTAAGTTCACGTTCCTCGAGCTACTATTTGATGCGCCCGCGCCCACACTCATTGTATCATGTGGGGTTGATGTTGTACCATATTTATTTAAATAATTTTCAAACAAATCTTGTAAACATTTGTTGAAATATGCTTTGTTATGGTTGCAAAACCGGTCCAACACAGAAAAGCTTAAACCGATTTAAAACCGTCGGTTTGAATAGGTTTGAAACCGATTTAGTCCAAGCCGGTTCAGAAACAATTCGGTTTTAGGTTTGAAACCGGTTTTTTTTCCACCTATAGACGGGAGAGCGTGTTCTAACGTGGACGTTTTTGTCAATCCAAAGCCCATTTACAAAACCCAAAGCTAACTTCGACTCCAAAAATATTCACTTTATTAAATTTAACCAATTTAATGAATAACAAGTTATTATTATAATTTTATTTTTTATAAACACGTGTATTTTGTATAAGGTTAGAGACTTTTTTACATAGTAAAATTAAATTGAGAACACTTTGATATAAAATAATAAAACATGTTAGTCTTTTATAATATTAGTTCATTAACTAAACAGAGTATTTATCGAGTTTTTTTTTTAAAAGGGTGTTGATAAAAAAATTATTTATCAAAATGAGTGATTTGAAAAATATTTATCAAAATGGTTGATTCTTTAAAACTTCTTTTTTCTCACTCCTAATTTTATTAGACAAATAGAATTTCTATTTAAAAAATGGTCTTTAAAATGAAAGGAAAATTTTCTAATAAAATAAATATATATATATAATTTTTTGTTGGATCTATATTTTATAAAAGTTTCCTTTAAATTTTTAAGTTTTTTTATAAACTTTTTCTAAAACGTTTTCAAATAAAACATTTTTAGTCTTTCAGAAATATATATATTTTTATTTTCTTTAAAAAAGTTTATAAACATTTTCCACCAACACTCTTTTGAAAAAAAACTCCTATTTATCTTAAAAACGTCAGATAATTATTTTTTAATTAAAGTTTAAGTTTGATGAAATGTCTCGATGACAATACCAATTAATTAATCAACAGACTATTTGCCGTTCAAAAGAAAATTTAATTAATTAACCAACTACCGACTAACGTGACATAAGCACCTTAAAATATTGTTAGTTTTTCGATCAAATTGCAAAAAGAAATTCTAAATGATTGATGTGCTTATGGAATAACATTCTTCAACGATCAAGGGTAGTAATGGTCAAATAGAGAAAATATTGCGAAAAAATACGAAAATTTATTATTTCCCAATCCCGATGAGCCGAAACCAAAATCAAAGTTTTTTTTATATTTTTTTTGTTGAGTAATAGTACGAGTAAGTCTTATAAGCCCCCTGAAAGCTTAATGTAAATAAATGAATTTCTGTTCTGTCTCCAAGCGATATTTCCCGTCTAACTTTGGTCATTGAATAAATGAAACTTTAACAAATAACTAATAGATTTCCTTTCTTTAAGTTATTCTTTTGCCCCTTTCCATTTACGCTAAAGTCAAAACTTTGTTGGTCTAAAGCTCTAAACTGAAGGAGTTAATCTTGATTTTACGAAAGAAAGAAGGGTCGGTTTGGAAGAACGTGAAAGTTGAAGGGGTGATTCGGAAATAGTTAATTAATTAGTATTTAATTAATAGTTTGAATGTTTAGATAAAGTTTTTATATTTATCTATTAGTTTGTTAGAGTAAATATTAGATTATAATTGAGAATAGGATTTGAGTAGGATTAGTATTATTTATTTATTATAAATTGATGGTTAGGGTCTATGTAAAGTGTGTGTCAAGAATTATAATAAACTGAAAGACTCGATCTTTTGCTGAGATCAAATTATGTGTTCGTGTTCTTGGGTCTGGTTTCCAACATAAATTACTATATGCGTTTTACATAAATGAACGTATACAATTTGCATGTTGCAAAGTGTAGTATACAAGTCGTTAAGGGAGCAAGGGCCACAAAACCTAATGCCGTACCTTAATAAGTAATAACTCGAACCAATGAGGGAGTGCTACCTTATTTTTTTTTTATCTAAATCCAACCCTAAATACCCCAAGTTGTTAAGGGAGCAAGGGGCACTTGATCGATGAACAATAAAATCAATAATAACTTCAATAAGATTTCTCGTTCGTTACTTCCAATCGTTTACAATTGATCAACCCTCTATAGGGGTCGTTTCTATTCGACGCATCGTATATGATACGACACAACCTACGTGAATTATGTTTCTAGGTTTACATATATACATGTAAATCCCTAAACCAATTATAATTACACAATAAACACTATATGTCAAACAATTTACATAAATGATCTATATCTTCTAAACTTGAGTTAATAATCATAAGACCAACAATATTATCATTAAATAGTTAGATTCTTTTGCTGTTCAAACAAAAAATTACATTCTTTTAGAATTATTAAAATAATTCACCAACTATAAAAAAACTAAACAACAGAATATATTTTCCCATCAAACCGTTGGCAAGTTTCTTAAAAATGGACTATAAGTACATAATCTCAACTCTCAACCATCGTCCAACTTCATCCAAACCTGCAATTTTTTTTTAAAAAAAACCTTCAATTTCACTCAACATTGGAGTCTCTTTCTTGGGTTCTTTTAGCCACTACAATCTCTCTTCTTATGTAAAAGTTACTAAACTACCCTCATCGCAGAAAAACACTTCCCCCAGGCCCTCGGCCATGGCCCCTCATCGGCAACCTTAACCTCATTGGCTCTCTCCCTCACCAATCTCTCCACAAATTGTCCCAAACCTACGGCGAACTCATGTACCTCAAGTTCGGTTCGACCCTGTTGTAATTGCATCATCCCCGGAGATGGCTAAACAGTTTTTGAGGACACATGACCGTATATTTGCTTCTCGGCCATCAACTGCAGCCGGGAAGCACACCACGTATAACTATCACGATATCGCATGGGCTCCCTACGGGCCTTTCTGGAGCCAAGGCCGAAAAATCTATCTTAACGAGCTTTTTAGCTCAAACAGGCTTGGTTCCTCCGAATACATTCGTGTTGAAGAAATGTAAACTTTCATCTCCCGGTTACACTCATTGTCCGGAGATTCCATCGTGCTAAAAGAGCATGTTTCACGAACTAATCTAAGCGTGATTAGCAGACTTGTTTTGGGGCGTAAGTACTTTAGCGAGTCAAGAGAGGAGAAGGAGATTGTGACGCTTGAAGAGTTTCAAGAGATGTTGGATGAATTGTTCTTGTTGAATGGGGTGTTGAATGTTGGTGATTGGATTCCATGGCTAAGGTTTATGGATATTCAAGGGTATGTGAAGAGGATGAAGGCTTTGTGTAAGAGATTCGATCGGTTTCATGATCATGTGTTGGAGGAGCATAGAGCGCGAATGAAGGCCGAAGGGGACGGTTTTGTAGAGAAAGATATGGTGGATTTGTTGTTAAAGATGGCGGATGATCCTAATCTTGAGGTCAAGTTAGATTCTGATGGTGTCAAGGGGTTAACACAGGTATACATATAGAAAAATAGTTTTTGCAACTAACAATCAAAGTGTCCAATGAACGATAATCCTATTCTAAAAGGGATACCGGGGTGGTAAGGAGATCTCATGGGGTGGCAAGGAAGAGATCATATCTATCTATTTAGTTTAAAATATAAAAGTTTGTTTTAGTTTGAGTCCAACTAGTATTGGTAGATTATAAATAGATGGTAACTTTAGTCATTATGTATTCACTTCAATTATTAATGAAAAGAGTCTTGGATTGTTCTCCAATCATCGGTGTTATCAATTGATTTCTAACAAGTGGTATCAGAGCTCTAGGCTCGAAATATCTAGAACGTGTGAGGTGTATAATCATACGGATCAAGAAGAACAGTGGGGCGTTTAACCACTGCTCAAAATTCGGTGATCAATTCCGGAGAAAACCCGATCAGATCAAAAGCCATGGGAGATGAAGAAAGACCCATAGTGAATCACGTTATACGGGAATCAAGCGCAACCTCTTTACAATGTCCCAAACTCACTAAATCAAATTACAACACCTGGGTGGTCATCATGGAGTCCATTCTTGACGCCCAAGGGTTGTGGGAAGCCGTTGATCCGGTGACCGGGGACGCAACAGATGAAAAGAAAAACAAGATGGCAAGGGCTATAATCTATCAAGCCCTACCCGAGAACATTCTGATGCAAGTTGCTCGGAGCAGAAGTGTAAGCAAAATCTGGGAATCACTCAGAGTTAGATTCCTTGGAGCAGACCGTGTGCAGCAAGCAAGGCTCCAGTCGCTTAAACGTGATTTGGAAAACTTGGAGGGAACCTTGGAGGACAAGGATCTTGTCAAGAAACTGTTGGATAGTGTACCAGACAGATTTATTGCCATCGTTGCAACCATTGAACAATGGGCGGACCTGTCAACGATGACATTCGAAGACTGTATTGGCAGACTTAAAGCTTTCGAGCAGCGAATCAAAGGCAAAGAGACATCCGCTGATATGGGAAGCCTTTTATTCACCAAGTCCGAGAGGGGCGATCAGACCAGAAGGACGTATTCCGGTTGTGGTCGTGGGTCGGATCTGGGTGGCCGTGGAAGAGGACGAGGACGTGGTTTTGGTAGGGGACGAGGAAGGTGTCAACCACAGGGAGAAAACCATGGTAATAACCAGACCCGTGAACAAGGCTGCAACAACAAACGGGGACGAGATAAGAAAAACGTTCGGTGCTATAATTGTAACAACTATGGCCACTTCGCATGGGAATGCACCAAGCAAATCGATCAAGAAGCAAACCTTAACCAAACAAAACCTAAGGCCACAAACCTAATGATGGCATCGGTCGAAGAAGTAGGAGATAAAGTCCTATTGAATGAATAGAAGGTACACCCTAAACTTTATGAAAACGAATCCGATGATGATTGTGTTTGGTACCTAGACAACGGTGCCTCAAACCACATGACCAAACGAAGATCACACTTCACCAAACTGAACTTTGGGATAACAGGGCTGGTAAAATTTGGTGACGGGTCAAAGGTCAAGATTGAAGGCAAAGGTTCAATCGTTTTCACTTGCAAAGACGGAGAACAATGGGTAGTTGATGATGTTTACTACATACGGATCTATGTAGTAATATACCTAGCATTGGCCAGCTAACTGAAGATGGGTATAAAGTTTGGATAGCCAATGATTATCTATGGTTGTATGAGGAAGATGACCAGTTGCTTATGAAGGTTCCGAAGAGTCCAAATCGGCTTTACAAAGTTGACTTGAAGATTGGAACACCGGTATGTCTTTTTAGTTCTATGGACGACCTAGCATGGGTTTGGCATGCTAGGCTTGCACACCTTGATTTCAAGTCCATTAACCATATGAAGACAAGAAACATGGTGCATGGAGCCATTCATGCAATGCAAGGTGACCACATATGTGATGCTTGCATGCTTGGTAAGCAAGCAAGAGACCCGTTTCCAAAACAAACGACCCACCGAGCAAGCATGCCATTAGAGCTAATCCACACTGATTTATGTGGACCGATTTCACCTCCCACACTAGGAGGAAATAAGTATTTTATGCTCTTTGTGGACGATTATTCTAGACATATGTGGATCTATACCATAAAGAATAAAGACGAAGCACTAAGCATCTTTAAAAGGTTCAAACAAGAAGTGGAGCTAGAGCACTCTCTAAAGGTAAAGGCACTACGAAGTGACAGAGGCGTTGAATTTCTCAACAAGCTATTCACAGACTATTGCAATGAAACCTGGATCAAAAGGATGTTCACGGGCTCCCTACTCACCTCAGCAAAATGGTGTAATAGAGAGATGCAACAGAACAATTTTGGATGCAACGAGGAGTATGATGAAGGCAATGGAGCTTCCACAAAGCTTGTGGGGTGAAGCCGTAAGACACGCGTTGTACATACTAAATCGAGTACACACTAAAGCTCTGAAAGACATCACACCTTATGAAGCTTTACATGGAAGAAAACCAAATATGACTCACCTACGTGTCTTTGGTTGTAAAGCCCACATGAAAGTGCCAGCAATCCATTTGAAAAAAATTAGATGATAGAAGTAAAGAAGTGGTCTATCTAGGCACCAAACCCGGAACCAAAGCAAACAGGTTGTATGATCCAAGTCAGAATAAGCTATACGTAAGCCGAGATGTACGATTTGAGGAAGCAAAAAAATATGAGTGGGGACAGTACAGAGAAGCAATGGATATAGGAGAAGGGCCGGAATGGGTTTAATTCTTAATAGGGGGAGAAGAGTACATAGCATGCACTCCTACTACCAACTCAACCCAAACCCAAACCCAAACCCAAAATGGGCCAGAGACAGAAATCGAACCAAGCGAGCAGGCCCAATCACAGGCACAAACTGCAGTCCCACCAACAGTCGGTCCATCAGGTGAATCGGGTGGGTCTGAGGATGAAAACAAAAGCAGTCGTGAGGACGGACTGAGACGCTCAACCCGAACAGCCTCAGTTCACAAAGGTTCAATGACTATGTTATGCTCCAGGAAAATGAATGTCTACTCTTGAATGATAAACCATATAACTTCGAGGAGGCAAAAATGACATCGAGTGGCAGAAAGCTATGCGAAACGAGCTGCTGTCAATTGAGCAAAACAAGATGTGGAAATTGTGTCACTTGCCATCCGGAAGCAAAGCCATAGGGCTAAAATGGGTATTAAAAAAAAAGCGGGATGCTAACGGGTCAATAACAAAGTACAAGGCAAAGTTAGTTGCTAAAGGATACGTACAAGAGCCCAAGGGTGGACTTTTATGAGGTGTTCGCACCGGTTGCGAGGCTAGAAACTATAATATTAATCCTAGCTCTTGCAGCAAGAAACAAGTGGCTAGTGTATCATCTCGACGTAAAATCAGCCTTCTTGAACGGGGAGTTGAAAGAAGTTGTATATGTAAAGCAACTCGAAGGCTATGTGGTACGCGGTAAAGAGAGCATGGTGTACAGACTAGATAAGGCACTATATGGGCTTCGACAAGCTCCTCGTGCTTGGAACGAGAAGCTTGATAAAACCATGAAGAACTTGAATTTTACTCGATGTGCAAAGAAATCGGCTGTGTATAGAAGAGTGACAAAGGTTGATTTGATTATTGTTGGGATATATGTTGATAATTTAATAGTCACTGGTTCGTGTGAAGAAGAAATCAACAGATTCAAGAATCAAATGAAAGGGGAGTTTAACAAGCAAGACCTAGGGATACTCTCTTACTACTTAGGCCTTGAAGTCATCCAACAAAAGAATCAAATCATGGTGAAACAAGAAGCTTATGCAAATAAAATACTCAAGGAAGTAGGCCTGAGTGAATGCAATTCATCAAAGTATCCTATGGAGTCAAGGTTGCAATTAACTAAAGATGAAAATGGACAACCCATGAATGCAACCGAGTATCGAAAAATCATAGGAAGTCTAAGGTATTTGACGCATACGAGGCCTGACTTAAGCTTCTCGGTTGGAGTCACAAGTCGGTTCATGCAGGAACCGAAACAATCCCATATGCAGGCTTTAAAACAGATTCTACATTATGTAAGGGGAACTACAAGATATGGGCTAAGATATGGCAGTGAAGGAGTTGGATACCTAGTCGGCTTCTGTGATAGTAGTCACAGGTCGGATCAGACTGATGGGAGAAGTACCACGGGGATGAGTTTCTACTATGGTCACTCACTTATCTCATGGAGCTCACAAAAACAACAAACGGTAGCTCTCTCGTCTTGTGAATCAGAATACATGGCAGCAGCAGCCACAGCATGCCAAGCAATGTGGCTAAGGGGACTGTTAAGTGAGCTGACCGGAACCAAAGAAAAGGTGGTGACTTTAAAAGTGGACAACACTATATCATTGATAAAGAATCATGTGTTTCACAAAAGAAGCAAGCATATAAACACAAGATTCCATTTCATCCGAGAATGTGTAGAGCGAGAAGAAATTCAAGTAGAACATGTTAGTGGAGATAAACAACGAGCCGACATACTCACAAAAGCTTTGCCAAGGATAAAGTTTGAAGAAATGAGGATTTTACTAGGTGTAATGGACTTAGGAGGCACAGAAAAGGATTAGGGGGTGAATGAACGATAATCCTATTTTAAAAGGGATACCGTGGTGGCAAGGAGATCTCATGGGGTGGCAAGGAGGAGATCATATCTATCTATTTAGTTTAAAATATAAAAGTTTGTTTTAGTTTGAGTTTGAGTCCAACTAGTATTGGTAGATTATAAATAGATGGTAACTTTAGTCATACTGTATTCACTTCAATTATTAATGAAAAGAGTCTTGGATTGTTCTCCAATCATCAGTGTTATCAATTGATTTCCAACATCCAACACATTAATACATGAATTGTATATATGTGTTACAGGATCTGGTAGCCGGTGGAACTGATACAGCAGCAACAACTGTGGAATGGGCAATGTCTGAGCTAATCAAACAACCTCATCTAATGAAGAAGGCTAGTGATGAGCTCGATAAGGTTATCGGTAGAGAAAGATGGGTCCAAGAGACCGATTTCCCAAATCTCACATTCATAGATTCAATTCTAAAAGAAACCATGAGGCTGCACCCGGTGGCTGTCTTACTAGCACCACATTTAGCCCTTGAAGATTGCACCGTGGCAGGTTTTGATATCGCCAAAGGCACAACGGTTTTCATCAACTCATGGAGCATAAGGCGAGACTCGGATAGTTGGGACGATCCACTGAGTTTCCGACCTGAAAGGTTTTTAGGTAGGGATGTGGACGTAAAAGGGTAACATTTTGAGTTGTTACCCTTTGGGTCGGGTCGGAGGATGTGCCCGGGTTATAACCTTGGATTGAGGATGATGAGGACAATACTTGGGAACTTACTGCATGGGTTTAGTTGGAATTTGCCTGAAAATATGAAGATCGAAGATATAGATATGGAAGAGGTGTACGGATTGTCTACTCAAAGGAAGTTCCCGTTAGTTGTTGTCTCGAAGCCTCAGTTAGCAGATCATATGTATAACTAAATACTACAATCTTATGTGAGTTAATTGCATAAATGGCCCTGTGGTTTAATTAAACTGCATGTTTAGCCCCCAGGTTCTAAAAACTGTAAATTTAGTCCAAACTTTTGAGACTTGGTTGCGTCTAGCCCCCTGATGTTAACACTAGTTAGTTTTTAACGAATAGTTAGCCTGTGTGTCATCCACGTGACTTACGATTGCAAACTTAATCTTAAAAGTGAGTTAAAATTAGTAAAAAAATTATGATTTTTACTGATTTTTATTGATTTTTTAATGACTTTTACTGATGTTAACTAATTTTTATGGTTAAGTTTGCAATCGTAAGTCACGTGGATGCAATATGAGCTAACTTTCTGTTAAAAACTAAATGGTGTTAACATCAGGAGCTAAAACCGTGTCCTACAAGTTTGAGCTAAACGCAGTTTTTAAAACTTATGAGTTGAACATGCAATTTGAGCGAATCACATAGGCCAATCATTTATGCAATTAACTCATCTTTTGTCCTCTACAAGACGTCAATATGTAGTAATCATTTATCAAAACAATAAGAACATCGGCATATAATTTTGGCAGTAAAATATTAAGTAATTGTGATGACCAAGAACACTGCTTTTGCCTATACTAATAGTCTGTTTTTACTAAAATTATACTAGGACGTTTTCGACTTGCGAATTCATGTGCAGGCGAATGTGGTTATTATAAAAAAGTGAAGTAGGTAGGCTCGATGTCAGTGTCAAAATACGTAAAATATTTGGATGTCAAATTGAGTTAGGTTTTGCTCTGCTTGATGACCGACTCCCGGCTGTTATATTTTTATTTAAAAATTAATTAATATATTAAATACGATTTTAGAAATAGTTATAGAGTAGGTTCTTCATTATAAACAGGTAGAATATATGGATGACTTTCAACTCAATCATGTTAGAATAATAATAGTATGCGCACTGACGGATTAAGAAATTTTTTCTACGGGGTTCACTGATTTTAGATGCTTCAAATTCATAGGGTCGGACATAAAAAATGTCGGTTCGGGTCGGATAAGGTTCATCGGATAATAAAAATACAATACAATAATAAAAAACAGCATAATTAAAAATTACAAAACACATGATATAGATAAAATGACACCAATTGATGTATTACAAGCACACAAATGATGTCGGTTAGTAATCGTAGGACAAAGCAATCAGTTATTAGTTTAGGTTTTCTTAATGTATATTTTTAAAATTACGTCTCCTTATATGATTAAAAAATATTATATATTTTTTAATAGAAAAAAGTTATGAAATAAAGTAAAAAGATAAATAATACGATACACAATTTTTTTTAATAATAAATCAAACAAACTACTAATGAAAAAAAATTCGAAAGTTAGAAAGTAACCTATTTAAAACTTTTAAATTTTCTCTTTTTTTTAATTTGACTAATAATAGCCTAGTATACTATATTGACAGAATAATCTATACTATATAATAAATAAATGTTTTTCTATGTCACGTGTCGCCTTCATATTCAATCTCATTATTTTTTTCCCGCCTCTATCTCCTATTAAATGCACATTCATCTTTTAACAATAGTATATATTTAAAGAAATTATTAATTATATTAATAAAACATATTTATTTTAAATTACCATTTATGAAACTTTGAAAATCTAATTATGTAACTTTAATTTCCAATCAAATAATAAATAAAAATCAAATTACATTAAATTAGTAGTTAATATATTTTCGAAAGCCATTTATATATTAGTTTTTACATATTTTGAGTTTTGTTTTTTATCCTTAGTATATGATACATTTTTACGCTTGTAAAATATACACATAAAAATTTAAAAATATATTTTTCATCCCGTATAGTGTTAAATATATTATTATTTGTATAGTTGGATACAACTACTTAACTGGGCTTAAAGTGTAAAAAAACCCAAATTGAAAAGATAAATATGAAGTCCGTCTTCTTCATCTTCTTCTCAGCTGAAACACACCACTTTTAAAATCACGAGGCTTTAACGCGCGGAAGACTTAAACCCAGATTTTTTTTTTTTTTTTTTTACCTCTCACGTCCTGCGAGAAACATAGGCCACCTCCCTCGCGCCCCGCGAGGGAGCCTTTTTCACAGAAAGTTTCTAGCTTTTTCTGCAGGTTTCAAAACCTTGTCATTTTTCCAACTTTTACCAAAATGTTTGACACCAAACCTTCCCAACACATGGGTTTTTACCAAAAACAAACATATGAAATTACATATTCACCAAAACATAAATCAAGTGTCAAACACACCACTTTACAAGGATTTTACATAAATCCTCAAAAACACAAAAATTGCATACGAGAATCCTTCACCCTTGAACATTGACATAGACCTACCTCGGAGCTTTCCCTGCATAACCACAATAATATTTCACCATTAGTAATGATATAAACATATCAAACAAGTATTTACAACTTGTTTTCACCCTTTTCACCTATTTAACCCATTTGACCCGTTTGCGTCTATTTGGTCAATTATGGTTCCATACATTAGCATTTCATTAACATATTACCATAGTAATGTGCTAGACTTAACAAACAAGTATTTACAACTTGTTTTCATCCCTTTCACCCATTTGACCCATTTGACCCGTTCACACCCAATTGGTCAACTAAGGTCCCTTACACTTGACTTATATACCACATAAGTCAATTACACCACATTCACCATTATTCCACAATGGTTTGACTTATATACCACATAAGTCCATATACGCCAATCTCACCATTATTCCACAATGGTTAGACTTATATTCCGCATAAGTCAATTTATACCGACTTCACCATTTTTCCACAATGGTTGACTTATATTCCATATAAGCCACTTTCCTCAAATTACCACATTTAGTTTGACTTTACACCACATAAGTCAATTACTATACTTTATCACATACCACATTTTAGCTTAACTATATACCACATAGTCATTTACACCAATTCAACATATTCTACATTTTAGTTTGACCATATACCACATAGTCAACTACATTATGCATACAAACTTGGCTTTTACCACACAAGTCAATTTTTACACCATATAGGTTTATTAACTAAATTCATCCACATACCAATAAACACATATAAGATATTTGTATAACCAACATGAAATTCAAACATGATCAACACCACCACCTATCATTACTAAGTAAGTGCAAAGCACTTACCTTTTGAGTTAGAAGATCCCGCAACACCTTCTAGCTTTGCAATTTGATCACCTAAACAAATTCACCTAGTTTAGTAATCTATCATACATCAAAATTCCACTACAATTGAGTTCACAACTCAATTCCACATTTCCAACCCAAATTGACCCGTTTGGGTTATCCTCATAACCAAACACCCTCTTTCACCACAAACTCACCCACTTGAGTTTCATTATCTTAATCTTAACACTAATTTTTCTTTCAAAAATTATTATTAAGTTAATTTGGTGTTTGTTCAAGTGTCTAACATCTAAAAACACTTAATCTTCATTAATTCATCATTTTAGCATCATGATCCAAACACCCCCAATTTCCACCATATGAACCCTAACTTCTCATAACCAAAATCAAAGGGTTCTAGGATGTTAATCATCATTCTTTAACTTTAGTTTAGCTAGATTATCAATAATCTAACACCATTTCATCACATGCATACATAATTTTGGATTTCACCCAAAACCCACCAAGAACACATTCATGGTGAAATCAAGAGGAAGAGAATCACTTACTTGATGTTATGAAGGTGTTGTGTGAGCCAAAACCTTCACTAGTCAAGCTTCAATTGCACGAAAATGGCTTCAACACACTTTTCTCTTTTTCCTCTCTTGCTCAAGAACGACTTCAATTGTGCAAATGAAGCCAATTTTGACTTCACCAAGTCAAATGGCAGATTTTTGGCCATTTTACACATTTAGTCCTTCAACTTCCATTTCATCCATTACATCCCATAGTTAGTTAAAACTAACAAAACCCTATTACAAACTTGAAACCCACTTGTTTCCCACTTATTTCTAAAATATTATTTTCACCATAATATTAATTAGAAATATTAATTTATTTAAAACGAAACCCGGATTTTGGTTCGTTACATCAGCTAAATAACCAGCTCTCTTTTTACAGTAAAAATCCGCCTCCGTTGCCGGAAAAAATGCAGGTGATTCTATCTTCTCTCTTCACTCTCCTCTCAACGTTTTTAAGGGGTTCACCCTATATTTTTCAAGGGGTTCACCCCAGCTTTTCAATATAGATTTCTACTACAATTTCAAAACTCGGGGGGTTCCGGTGAACCCCCTCGACTCTAAGTAAATCCGCCACTGAGTATGCCAATTTACTTGTCTTTAAATGTATAAATTAAAATTGTACTCTTTACCTAAATTAAAATACGAGTCCCCCCCCCCCCCCCTTCGCGGTTCTAGTCAAAAAAGAAGATTTAAATCTTAAAGAATACAATTTTGAGACACTTAATTTTTCCACAAATGCTACATGTTATAATAATAACTAGGAAAGAACTCGCGATATGCTACGAGGAGTACTTGCATTTAACATGTAGAACCATAGAGTTGCATTATATTTACATACAAAGTTCTTCTTGTCAGACGCTATTGCGCTAATAGTTACAACTACACAGCACGGGCTGGGATACAGTTTTGTACATAGCAAAATGGTAACAACGTTCAGAAATTTTATCTTCAACACAGGTTATTCCCTATTTTAGAGTGTTTGTAACCTGTACAATGTTTACTGTCCAAAAGTTGGTCCCTACCAAAACATGTCCATTGCGTTAGTTGTGCATTCAATCGGAGGTGCGGCCTCGCTTCTCTGGGGTGCTTTCTGTGTTTGTGGAAATAGGTTATAAGTATGTACGTTGATAGTTTGTTTATTGTTGGTTATTTTACCTGGACTACTCAATGTGATTGCCGAGGTGTCTGACTGTTTCCTCTGAGGATAGTCCTGTTTATGTGAAAACAGTTTTTTAGTTGTTTTTCTATGGCAAGTTAGTTAGAATTTAGGTGGGATGGTATTAGTTTGTTTTGTATCTTTTGGTGTATGTTGGTATTTTTCGCCTAGCCTGTGGTGCTGCTAATGGTTTCTGCTGGTGTGTCTTGTTCCGTTGCTGTTGTCATGACGGCGGCTGCTGTTTTTGGTTGCTGAATCACTGAGTTAGCTTCCAAAGGAAAAAAAGCATTTTGAAGGTTAAATATTTTTATGCGCAGATTAAAGGAAGCTGGTGTAGTAAGCAGAGCGTGTTATTGTGCTTACCTGCTGTCAGTGCAATAGAATGCGGTGGGAGTTTTTGGAGTGTCTGCAGCTATTTCTCTGGTTGTACTGACCGGTCCGAGGGTGTTATGCACTACGAACTTGGTTGATCCTTGTTGAGCACGACAATTGAACTGTAGTTGGAATTGCCCGGTAACGCCTCTTATAGCGTGCAATGGTTAAGGAATTGTTTACGGGTCGTCCAAGGCATTTTCCACAACCAATGTTTTACACTCTTGTTGCAGCATGGAGTAGGTTGCTGTGTCGAATAGCGTTGCTGTTGCGCTGCCTGTTTCATCAGCTGTATTTGCGCCTACATAGTGGATGCGATAAGCAAACAGATTATATTTTATTGACTTTAAGTATGGTTTAATGGTATGTATAAGTTAATATGTGCAGTTAGCTTACATGAACATAGGTTGTTGTTCATCTGGATGATCCCCGCATACCCAGTTGGTGGACCTGCGAGATAACTTTTTGTTGCACCGCACACAACCTTTGTAATACCATGCTCTTCCCTCTATGAAACTCACTATAGATGCAAAGCAGGTGAACTTAATTTCGCGTCATAGAGGTCAGCAAGGTATCAGGTTCTGCTATAAAGAAATAGAAAGACAGAAAATACCATATGATATATTTCCATTCAAATCTAGACTGATGCTGAACTAATGTGCTGTTTGTATACATTTAGTGAAAAAGTCACAATACATGTACTTACAAATGAAATACCCCTTCACTGAATTATTGAAACCAAAGAATCAATAAGTAAAATTCAATAAAGTAAACAATGGTAGCCATATTATCATGATGCAAATCATGCTATTTTCACATACAGATCAGAAAAATCATACCTAAACATTCCAGAAATTAGTGTATATTCTTAACAAAGTCACTATCATATTTGCTACAATCTGTCGGTTTTATATGCTAGTAAACTGGGCAGATTACAAAATGTTATTAAAAAATTCGTTTTCTTTTCAGTTTACACAGATACTGAAAATTGAAATCAAATTCCCGTATGTTTTCTCATCAACGTTGGCAAAAGATTAGAGTGGCACACAACCCAACCCGTCTTGACCCGAGCTCAAGAAGCAATTTTTAAGATAGAAGGTACTAACAACGTAAATCATATCACAGCAAAGGAATAAAATTTAATCTGAAAGTATATTATAGTAAAAGGCTAAATCATAATCCAGTGGAATAGAAATTTAAGTATGTCTAAAGCCAAAACTGCAGCAACACAAAAGCAGGAAGTAACAACCCTAAACTTCCATCTTTAATCAAGTAAGTATTTTAGTTTTTGACATTTGTTTGTTTTTACCTCCTCTGACGATTACAATTCCAACTTCCAACTGCCGCTAGTTTTTTTCTTTTTAGGTTTATTCATTGTTTAGTCTTTTAAGTTGGATTTACATGTCTTATATGGGCTAAATGTAACATCACAAAACTGACGTCTCATTCGTAAACGAGATCGAAGGAAATAAAGACCGAAGGGACTAAACTGGGTATAAACGAAACATGGAAAAGGAAGGGGAGGATCGTAAACCCTTGTCGCCACCCCTTATCATTATCACCTTTTCCACCTTCAAGCTAGAGAGAGAAAGTGAGAGAGTTTAGAAACAGAAAGCTTGAAATCACCATCCAAGCCTTCATTCTTACTCCATTAACGTTGTGGATCGATTTAAGAAGAGAATGGGCGAAGAACTGAGTGATTTCCAGGTAAGAATCGAGCTCATAATACATGTTTATGTTAGAAATGGGTTTTAGGGTTTTAATGGGGTTTTATCAATAAAGAACGGATTTTGACGTATGAAATGGTCCTAAAACCATAAATCTAGCTTCATAATACATAGACAAATGATCTGGATGTAAAAAGCTGGGATTTCGGATAAAAAAAAACAAGGCTTGTTTGATGCCACTTAGACAGATGGTTATGCGGTTACTTATGTAGACATGCGGTTATATGGCTACTTATATAGATGGACGGTTATACGACTATTTACATAGACGTGCAACTATACAATTACTTATGTAGATGGATGGTTATATGGCTACTTATGTAGACGAACGGAAATACGACTACTTATGTAGACGGACGGTCATACGGCTACTTATGTAGACGGACGGTAATACGGTTGTCTTCGTGACAAAAGGTTGTAGTAGATGGTCATCTATATATGTTATGTAACTGATGATAAAAGTTATAATAACTGTTATGATGATAAAAGTTATAATAACTGTTATGATGATAAAAGTTATAATAAACAATGTTTTGAAACCCGGACCGGACCGGCCGGTCGGACCGGGCGGACCGGGAACCGGTGGTCTGACCGGTCCGGTTACATGTGTTGAACCGTTTCTGCAGCGAACCGGTGGTCGGACCGGTTGAACCGGCGGTCGGACCGGAAACCGGGTGGTCGGACCGGTTGAACCGCTTGACTATTTTTTTTTTTTTTTAATCTTTTTTAAGTCTCTTGGCTTCTTATTTCGTAGGTAATTGTTAGTTTAAAATTATTGGAATCGACTTGTTGGTGGTTTTTGAAATGATTAAAAGCTATTTAGACTGATATATTTTTATAATATTTATGACGTCGTCCGGTTCTTAAATCCGGTCGGACTGGTCGGACCGGTCCGACAGTGTACCGGTAAGGAGACCGGTTCAACGTCCGGTCCGGTCCTGAAATCATTGATAATAAATGTTTACATAAGCATGTTATGAAATGCTAAATATTTTAAGTTTAGCCGCCCACTATAGATATTTTAAAGATTTTTAGTTTAAGTAGGCCCATCTAGCATTTGCAAAATTGTCTATTGTTTTTGGGTTATTAAGTATATCTAATTATTAAGTTTCTTTATTATATACTAGATTATTAAGTTTCTTTATTATATACTAGGTTATAGACCGGTGGCGGATTTAAAATTTTTTTCCAGGGGTTCATTGTTTTTAGCTGCTCCAATTTCATAAGGCTGGACATAAAAAAAATTCGTTTCGGTTCGGATAAGGTTCAAAGGTTCAGTGGTCGGATCGGTCGGAGATAAAAAAATGAGCTAACTTGAAATATAAGCACATATCAAAATAACTTAAAGTTAAACTTCTAATGTACTAAAAACAATTTTTTAGAACCGGATCAAAGAGTTCACTCCGACCAAGCACCACTTCTCTCTGCTCTTCAGGGTCGTTCTTAAGATTTCAGATTTTCTATGTGACTAATAAACATGGACCCTAAAATATAAATTTTGTTATTGTATTTTAATTTTAAAGTATTTATTAATTTGTTGGGCATCTTTAAAACATATAATTACCGCATGGCTATTATTTATTTGAAAAATAAATCTTAAATTGAATAAATATAAAATAATATACTAATGAAATCAAAGAAAGAAAGTAAGTACATAAGATTTGAAATATAGTGCAATGAGTTGTCATTTTTGTGCAACCCTATGGCTTACTGTACATTTGTCATAGCTATCGGATTTCACATCAAGCCTGCTAAGATAATATATATTTTTTTCTAATAGCAGTAAGGTAATATATTTAGAAAAGCATTATAAAATAAGGAAACCACCGAGACAAACACATTCTTCTTCTTTCTTCCCCCACACACTACTAACCAGACGCTACCGCCCTCCTCCACCGACCACCGCCACAGGCAGCCGGAAGTTTTCAAGTCATTTTACTCCTCTCCTCTCATTTTCATTTTCTTCTCCGCCGTCGATGGAGATAGGGGTTCACCCCAGTTTTTTTATATAGAGTTCTATTATAATTTCAAAACCCGGGGGGTTCCGGTGAACCCCCTCCGCCCTACCTAAATCCGCCCCTGTAATATAGACCCGTGTATTACACGGGTTTGAGTAATAAAAATGATGCAATAAAGTAAAATTTAAATACTTCTCATAATAAATAACTTATATTATATGTAATAATTAGAAACGTTAACAGTTACAATTACAATTTATAAATCTCTAAATACAATTACAAGTTACAAATCTATAAATACTTCTTTGTATACAATTACAGATGGGGTGTAAGCAGCAACATGATTTGCTAGTTGTCGATATGCAATTGGACCTTCAAATAATATATGCTCATAAGTTATTAATAAAATGTTAAACCTTGAATCATTTATCAACTCTATATGGGCCATATAAACTATTTTAATAGAACTTAAGACGTTTAGCTGATGATGAAAACACAATTTAAAATGTTTAAAAACTGTCAAAAATTAACAAATTATAGAAACATCTAGAAACGATTAAAATAATCCATATGGGTTAGCTAATGAGGAAAACACACTCTAAAATGTTTAAAAACAAAGAAAAAATGTCAAAAATTAACAAATTATGTGATATACCCTAAACAATAAAAGAAAAACTATTTTGAAAAGAAAGTAACAATGGAAAATTACTTTGAAAACATATATAAACTTCTTGTCGTTTGAGAACTCATTTGCTCCCTGTCAGCAGGAACAAATAACTCATGAGTTATAAGCGGGTTAAACCAAATAGTCCTAATAGTTTCAGCATATGTAAATTAGGCTGGAAAATACAGCTTTATACATTTGAATACTTGCAGATAACACATATATACCACAGATGCATCCATCCATTAACATAAATGATAAATCAGCCAATGTTGGTTCAATTTACCAAACCCTACCCAGTTTGAACTTTAAAAGACATTCAACGGTTGACCTACTTTATGATCTTGTAAAATGGAAATTTCAAGAACCTTTGGTCATTATTATGCGTGATTGAAACCATATTTGTTCGACAGGGAATTCACCCGAGAGTCCTGGGTGTATTATATGTGATGGCAAATCAGATAGGTAAATGGGTTGAAATGTCATCTCTATATTCATAGGTAAATGGGTTGAAATGTAAGCTAAATCTTAAGTAGTCAAGTACAGCCTATAAAAACATTTAAATCACTTCCAAAGTAATTAACAGCTTAACAAATACCAAGCATATCAGTGTGGAGAAAAAGAAAAACACACCACATCCTTAGTTGGAATCCAGTAGAGAAGTTTGTTCCCATAGGCATCATTTTGCATGCTCTAACATCCTGTTGACCCACGTCACCATTGGACACTTCACATATGGTTCTTAATGTCAACCTCTGATGCATTCGGAAAATCGTCAGAGCCGACTGCCGGAAGGTGATAATCGTCAGAAATAAAGGAAGAAACTTGACATTTATGATTAAATGGGTTTGACGGTGAGTACTGAGATGCTACAACCACACATGAGAGAATCGTCCCTTCAGTTTCATCAGGCGGGACATCTTTCCTCTACCTCTCATCAACAACCTTTTGCCAATATCTTCCTGTTCAAGAAAACATAAACCATAACAGACCTTGAATAGAATCAAGAGGTGCAAGATTGAGGTGTTGGCACGATTCTGCGACGGCAATTCAAATTAGGGTTTGATCTTTTTGGAAGGGAACGATGATAAAAAAGAAACGGGTTAAAACAATTAAATGGGTCGGTTCGAGATCCGCGCGTCCCACTAAATCGGATCCAAACTTTAGGCGGGAAAACGAATGAGGCGATGGCTCATAATAACGACACGTGTACACAAACGTTTTCCTTTATTATAAATAATAGATTTATCCAACATTAAAATTTAATTGCATATTTACTCTTTCTAAAACTTATATATTACATACTAGGTTATATACTCATGTATTACATGGTATTTTTAATAAAAAAAAATAAAAGTAAAATAATATGTAAATAAATTTAAAATAATGTGTAAAATAAAATTCTTTGTTTCCTTAATTAAGTAATAATTAGAATTCAGGTTTTATATTATTTTTTCTGAAAAATAAAAACATTAAGATAATTAAATTTAAAAATTCAAACTTACTTAAAATATTAAAAAAAAATAGATTTTAATGAGAAAAAACATGGTAATGACACATGACATTATTTGGAATCATTTATTAAAATAAGGATTTATTCAATTCATTTAAAATAAAAAATCAAACATGGTCGTCGTGTATGTCCAATGAGTTCGTCCCCTGAGAACAATGGAGGGATCGGTTCAGTTCAGTTCGTCAGAGCGTTTGTCCCCTGGCCGTCGTGGTGCGTTCCTCACAGCGATGAAGATTGCGTCGGACGCAACGATTCGATTTTGCTTCTCACTATTGCATCCAGTAGGTTTTCATTACTTGTGAGGGGCAATTGAGTAATTTTAAGTTAATTAAAGGAAAAATATGTAATTAAAGTTAGGGGCTGAAGATATATGTAATTTAGAAGTTTAACGGGTGAAAATATATAAAAAAAAACTTTTTTTAACAAATTAAAAAGTTGTGTTATACACAATGTTTTCAGAACCGGACCGGACGTCGAACCGGTCTCCTTACCGGTCCACTGGTCGGACCGGTCCAACCGGTCGGACCGGATTTAAGAACCGGACGACGTCATAAATATTATAAAAATATATCAGTCTAAATAGTTTTTAATCCTTTCAAAAACCACCAACAAGTCAATTCCAATAATTTTAAACTAACAATTACCTAGGAAATAAGAAGCCAAGAGACTTAAAAAAGATTAAAAAAAAAAAATAGTCAAGCGGTTCAACCGGTCCGACCACCCGGTTTCCGGTCCGACCGCCGGTTCAACCGGTTCGCTACAGAAACGGTTCAACACATGTAACCGGACCGGTCAGACCACCGGTTCCCGATCCAACCGGTCCGACCGGCCGGTCCGGTCCGGGTTTCAAAACATTGGTTATACATGTCCTTTCTGTGATGTTTAGTTGACATAACCCCTCCGGACCCCTTTCTTTAAATTTTCAATTAATACAATCCCATATTTCTTTTTGTTTTTTATTCATTTTGTTCCGTAGTTAAAGAGAGAGAATCCTTTATTTTAAAACGTAACACGTTTATTTTTACCTTTTTTTAATTACGTTTCTTATACATAAGGTTTATTTATACAGGGTAAGATTCAAATGCTAACAAATATTTATGTAATAACCATGATAACCACTTTAAAACATAGTGTTACGTATATGTATCAATTATCATTACGTTAATGTTACATATATGTAAACACTATGTGTCACGTATATGTAACATTATTTGGTACGTATACGTAAGACTCATCATTTTCGTATTTACGTTCAAAATGTTTATTCAAGATATTTAAATACTATTTTAACAGTTAAAAGAAAAAATAATTTATAAATCATGTGATTGGTTTATAGTGGTTAGCACGTTTATCACATAAAAAATTGGTTAGCATTTGAACCCTTCGCTATTTATACATAAGTTTTCAAGTTCTGAAAAAAAAATTTCTTTATTTATATGAACAACCATTTTTTAAGTGATTCATTTTCACCTCATCCATTTTTTATATAAATACGTATGCTCCCTAACTTCATCCAAACATTCACTCAACCATGGAGTCTCTTTCTTGGGTTATTTTAGCCACCACAATCTCTCTACTTATTATGTTAAAGTTACTAAACTACCCTCATGGCAGAAAAACACATCCGCCAGGCCCTAGACCATGGCCTCTCATTGGCAACCTTAACCTCATTGGCCCTCTCCCTCACCAATCTCTCCACAAATTGTCACAAACCTATGGCAAACTCATGTACCTCGAGTTCGGTTCGACCCCCGTTGTAATCGCATCATCCCCGGAGATGGCTAAACAGATTTTGTGCACACACGACCGTATTTTTGCTTCTCGGCCAGTGATGGCAGCCGGGAAGCATACGACCTATAACTATCACAATATCACATGGGCTCCGTACGGGCCTTATTGGAGCCAAGGTAGGAAAATCTTTCTTAACGAGCTTTTTAGCTCAAACCGGCTTGGCTCCTCCAAATACATTCGCGTTGAAGAAATGAAAAGTTTGCTCTCTAGGTTGCACGCGTTATCAGGAGTTTCAATCGTGCTAAAAGACCATGTTACACGCACGAATCTAAATGTAATTAGCAGAAATGTTTTGGGGCGTAAGTACTTTAGCGCGTCAAGAGAGGAGAAGGAGAAGGAGATGGTGACATTTGAAGAGTTTCAAGAGATGTTGGATGAACTTTTATTGTTGAATGGGGTGTTGAATGTTGGGGATTGGATTCCTTGGCTAAGGTTTATGGATTTGCAAGGGTATGTGAAGAGGATGAAGGCTTTGTGTAAGAGACTTGATCGGTTTTATGAACATGTGTTGGAGGAGCATAGAGCGCGAATGAAGGCCGAAGGGGACGGTTTTGTAGAGAAAGATATGGTGGATGTGTTGTTAAAGATGGCGGATGATCCTAATCTTGAGGTCAAGCTCGATTTTGACAGTGTCAAGGGGTTTACCCAGGTATATGTGCACCTTATATTTTTCATCATACTTATAATTCAGCTAAAAATCACATTTATCTATGACTTTGAATTACCTTTTAAAAGCTCCCACGTCTTATTCCCCGTATGTTCAACTATTTTTTTTTTACTTTTTATTTTTAGTTGAAGACGTATTATTAGTCTTTCTTTCATTTACAACCACTCACACAACATATGAGGAATTAATATAGAGAATGAATAGTAAATCCTTAAACATGAGAATAGAAAGTGAATCTCTAATTTAATTCTAATCTTGGGGAATGAGATGAAGCGTCAAATGACCTGGAAACCTATATTTTTTTCTGAAATTATAGGGGTTGGGATATTATGAGGAATGTGATGGAAACACGTTAATAAATTTGTATATATGTAACGTAGTAATAGTGAGTCACTTTTTTATTAAAAAAATAATAATGATACTCACGTTATATATTAAAAACAAACTAGTGTAATACCGTATTCAAAGCTGAATAAAAAATAAATATAAAATACAAATTTATATAAATAAATTATTCAAACTGATGTCTTCATGAGATGACTTCAACCGCATTTTTCTTATAGTATCCTCGACTTGAGTCTTCACCATATGGTGTCTTTGACTATGCTCTTTAACTGCAACAATAGCACACAAAATCGTAGATGGTTTTGGTTGAGGATCCGTGTTTAACACGGGTCCCTTAAAACAGATTCATCGCCTCCTCTTAAACGAACTCTTCTATCTTCCATGGTACAACAACCGAAATAATATGTGTATTATCGGGAATGTATCACGTGCCCGAGGTATCTCCGGGTTAATGGTATTCTTGAGTTTGTGGAAAAAAGATGAAGTTGAAGAAAATGAGGAAGAACTGGAGAGTGCTCATCTCTAAATTATATGAAACTTGTTGACCAAATGATTTTCTAGTTTTTCTTTCTAATGTGCGATCTTTTTCACTACTAGATAAAATGAACCTTGATGTTCATTTTATATCCACACAAAATAGTAACCATAATTTCATATTTTAATTTGTATTAACCATAATTAAAATAGTTTAATATGACATAACTCTATATTTTAATTGTATTAACCACACAAAAAAAATTGATTAATATAGATTTAAGAGACAAATCAAAACTACCATATGATTCATGCATTTATTTAAGAGTAAAAAAAACACCCATATTGCTTTATCACAAATATTTGTTAGCATTTAATAAAAAAAAATAACAAATATCTCATTAATTTTAAACACGGTTTGGTTCGTTGTGAAGCCCTCACATCATAGAACACAAATGCACAAAATAATAATTATATTAATCACAATTACATATAATTATTTGTATCCAAAGTTAGTAAAAAACCACACTTTTACTGAATTTTCCTAACATGTAACAGGACCTATTAGCCGGTGGAACTGATACGACCTCAATAACAATGGAATGGGCGATGTCTGAGCTAATTAAACAACCACATATAATAATGAAGGCGGTCAATGAGCTCGATAGGGTTATTGGTAGAGAAAGATGGGTCCAAGAGACCGATTTCCCAAATCTTACATTCATAGATTCAATTCTAAAAGAAACCATGAGGTTGCACCCTGTGGCCGTCTTACTAGCACCACATTTAGCCCTTGAAGATTGCACGGTGGCAGGTTATGATATCGCAAAAGGCACAATAGTTTTCATCAACTCATGGAGCATAGGGCGAGACTCAGATATTTGGGACGACCCACAGAGTTTCCGACCCGAGAGGTTTCTTGGTAGGGATATGGATGTGAAAGGACAACATTTTGAGTTGTTACCCTTTGGGTCGGGCCGAAGGATGTGCCCGGCTTATAGCCTTGGATTGAAGATGATGAGGACAATACTCGGGAACTTATTGCATGGGTTTAATTGGAATTTACCTAAAAATATAAAGATCGAAGATATAGATATGGAAGAGTTGTTCGGATTGAATACACAAAGAAAGTTCCCGTTGGTTGTTGTCCCAGAGCCTCGGTTGGCCGCTCATATGTATAACTAAGGGGCTGTTTGGTAGTCTCTTAATGATTCCATTAAGAGTCTACATCTGAATCGTTCAGATGTAAGAGGTGTTTATTTTGTTAAAATATTACCACTTAATGGTTCATTTTACCTTTTAATGATTCAGCTGAAAAACTATGTTAAAACATTTAGACCTCTTAATGATTCAACATTTACCAAACAGTCCCTAAATACTACCCTCTATCCTCGACTAGATATCAATATTCAGTAAACAATAAAGCATCGTCATAATATGTATTTTCTTCTGGAAGCAAAATACTAATTAATTGTGATGACAGACTACACTCGTTTTTGCCTACAATAGTGTTATTTAATAAATACAACTACAAAATAAGCATGCGTGACGCGGCGAATTTGCAAACATCGTTACGCATGTTGCAGCGGTCACAATAACGTGACTAAGTACGTAAAAGAAACGTATAAAGTTGTCACGACTCGGTTCTGGAGGTCGAGAAAAATATAAATTGTGGCGCGAGTAGGAGTTAACATTGAAACGACAAATTCGTTAAAAAGTTAGTAACAAAGTCAAATTGAAAAAATAATTTTTATAAACGAATATAAGAAAAAGTAAAAGAACAAAAAAAAAACGAAATTTGAGGGGTAAACTAAAGAGTTAAGAAATTTGAAGGGTTCAGTTGAGAATTTTGTAAAAAGGTAAACCTGAAACTTTAGAAATTTGAGGGTGTATTTGAAAGTTGAGAAAGATGAAGGGTATTATTTGAAAATGAAAAAAATTTAAGAGGTGTTTAGGAAACTGTGGTCGGTGGCTTAGAAATTACCACCGACCTTGCAAAATATGTTCTAGCATAATAATATGATTTCTTTTACTTCGAGGAAACAATAACATAAAACACTTTCTAAAATAGATTACAATCAAAATATTACACGTTACATAAAAAGTAAAAAATTCAAACGGTGTCTGTAGCCGTAAGGAAAAAAAAAAGGTGTAAAAGTTTGCTAACAAAGTAGAGACTTCGATCTCATGGTTTAGTGAAATAGAACAAGATAATTTTCCTCTCTAGTTTCTTTGAACTGTGTTTGTATCTATCGTTTATTTTGTATCTATTAGGCTCTAATCATTGTTAATCCAAGTAGTAGCTTAATGGATCAAAACACTTAAGTTTATTGGGTCAGTTTTTAAACACTTGTATTAATGTTTGGGCTGGTTACCAAAGCCCAGTTACTATTTGGTCTGTTGATGCGTAGGCCTATTAATGTTTGGACTGGTTACCAAAGCCCAGTTACTAATGAACCCAGACTTAGATCTATCTACATACAAAAAAAAACATAAAGATTTAACATCCATCATAATATCTTTGATTTTGACCTGCTTGTTAGAAAAAATCTTCTCATTTCTTGCCTTCCACAAACACCAACAAGTCACAAAAATAATCTCGTGAAACACCTCTATAGCATGATCACCAGTGCCACAGAAGAATATAGCTCTATTAAGTCACTCACCGAGAAATAAAAAATGGGGGCGATCCGACACCATCGGCTGACATGGTGCCAAACCAGAGAGGCCACCAAACACGAAGTAAAAAAGATGATCGCTCGTCTCTATCACAGAGTTGCATAAAACACATCGAGAATCATAAAAGGAGAGAATACACTTGATACGATAAAATTGATGTATTGTTGAATTACAACACCATTACATCAAGCTTTCTTTTACACGAAAATTTTAAATTTAATAGGTAATGTCAAATCTTAAAATTAGTATGCATCTTAAAGAGAAGTGTCAGTGGCTTTTGCCACCGACCACTTCTCCCCCCTCAACTTTAGTCTATTGTCAAAACTCACCCTAAACTTTTAACTTGACCCCGTAAGTTTCTAAAGTTTCGAATTTAGCCCCCGTAGTATATATAATTTGATTTCTTGACGTCCCGGTATAATTTTTTTTAAGGGGCATTTACATATATCCTCTTCCTATGTTCCTTTGTTACATATTTACCCAAGACTAAAATTTAATTACATATTTCCCCTTCCTAAAACGTATATATTACATATTTATCCATATCATTTTAAATTACTTATTTTATTACCATTTTACCCTTAATGAACCAATTAAAGTAATATTTACATATATCCCCTTCTCATTATTTGTGATGAGTAATTGGGTAAATTTAAGTTAATCGGGGAAGTATGTAATTAAAGTTAAGGGTTGGAGATATATGTAATTTAGAAGTTTAATAAGGGGAAATATTTTTTTTTTAAAACGGAGTCGTATTTAAGATAGCGTATTTTTTTTATGTACCGTGGGTTATATCGACTGACGGTGACGTTCTGGTACCATGAAGAATGAGACCGAGACCGACACCAACTGAAAAACATTGGTACCGTTATCTAACTGTCTTTTATCTATGTTTCGATATTCACAATCGACTCTCTGTAACTTCATACGTTTCTTTAATATATTTAACTATGATTTTTTTTGTGATTAGCCACGTTAATGTCACCTAGGGGTGTTAACGGTCCGGTTTAAAACTGTGAAACCGCTCAAACCGGTCATCGGTTTGGTTTCACGGTTGGTTTTTTAATGTTACTTTCAGTCGGTCGGTTTCAAAAACTGTAAACCGTAATGAACCGTTTGGTTTACGGTTTATACCAAAAACCAACCGTAAAAACCGAACCGGACCGTTACATTTAACTATATTTAAAATCTTTAAATATTTCATATCACATATATTGAATTATATATACCACTTTAAAAAATTTGAAATTCTTAAATGGGTGAACTCGCTAGGCCACTGGGTGAAAAGAGATTTTGAAACAGATCACTAGGGTATAAATGATGATTTATTAATTGTACTCCTGAAATTGCAATTTTCAAAATTGTTTCTAGGTAAGCGTTTGTACTTCTGTTCGTTTTGGTTCTTATTCAAGAAACTTTGTGATGTTCTTTTTTGGTTCTGGTGTTTTAATAACTGTTCTGTTAATATTCTTTTTTGGTTTTATACAAGAAACTTTGAAATGGAAAAAGAGGTCAATACTTCTATAAATATTGATGATGAAGAATCACATGTAAGTTTAGCAATTTGCTTTGGATAGATTGTTTATTGAGAAAATTGGGCTCAAAAAGCTCAAACCGTTAATAACGGTTCGATTTGGTTCGGTTTTAATTTTCAAAGGTTTGGTTTTCGATGATTAAAATCCGTTACTAACGGTTCGGCTCACGGTTTTACCTAAGAACCGCAAAAACTAACGGTTCGGTTTGGTTCAATTTTAATTTTCAAAGGTTTGGTTTTGGTTTTCGATTATTAAAACTGTTACTAACGGTTCGGCTCACAGTTTCACCTAAAAACCAAGAAAACCGGACCGTGAACACCCCTAATGTCACCGCCTCAACCGTTTAAGATGGTGCAAAATTTATTTAACCACGTTTCTTTTTATGTTTAGCCACGTTAATGTCACCGCCTCAACCATTTAAGGTCCGTAGAGCGTACGGCAAAATTTCTAGTTTATAATTAACAGCCAAGGAATGAAATTAAAGTCGTAAATAACTTGATTTATGTGTTTTTACAATTAAACAAAATAAATAAATGATGCTAAAATTAAGGATAATCTTGAAATTCGAAATCAGAGCTACATATGATGAAAGTAGGGTTGGAGCAAATTAACCTCCTATGATGTTTGTCCAAGCGTCCGACTCGTTGAAACGTTTGCTTCTATTATACTTACGGGTCTCACAGTTTTAAACTTAGAGAAAGTTATATGTGTTTTAAGTTGAGCTCTTTTTTTATCCACTTATTTTCGTCTAGGTAGTTAGAATATAGGTCTGCCAACCCGTGGATGAACTCCTTACTCGGAAGCCCATTACAGATTTCGACAAGAAGTTAAGTAATCCTCATATTGTAAAATAAATAAATAAAATCTACAAAAGCAATACATACTAGTAAGTCTGTTTTTACTTATCTGTACATTTACAACTTCCGATGCATTGCCTGAGTTGGTATGCATGTTCTAAATGTTAAATAATCATCATTTATGTTGTTGTTACTCAGGTGAATTCGTGCGGGTGGTGTTGTTGCTGCGTAAAGCTGTCTCGTAATGAACTACCGGAGATTTAGTCCTGTGGTGCCTTCTATCATGTTGATGGTGGTGGTGGTGGTGGTGTCCATTGATGTCTTTTTTATCATCTTTATGAACTTCCTTCTTCAGACTCTCCGAGGGTGATTTTTTGTTTTCCGTTGGGGCCGTGTACACAAATGTTCCAACCGGCATGTCCTTAAACTCGGCTAAAGGCTTGAGGATGTCAACAATTATGCTCATGGTAGGCCTTGCCTTTGGCCGATGGCTAAGGCAGTCGTAAGCCAACTCGGCTGCCTTCTGAGCCCCAGCTTCCGAGTATTGGCCTTCGAGTCTTGGGTCCAGTATTCGGTCAAGTTTTCTCTTGAGTTGTGGCCTAGCCCATTCGGCTAGGTTCTTTTCTCTGTTTGAGCGGGATTTGTCCATTGATTTTCGACCAGTTAAAAGCTCCACAAGTACAACTCCAAAGCTGTAAACATCACTTGCTGCAGTTAGGTGACCTAAAAGAAAAAAAAAACAAATTAAAAGTTAGTAAAACGTTATGATCTAGATATAGTCTATTTTTTCGTGTTCTTAAAAAGTTAAAACTGATAGGTACACATGAATTTTTACCTGTCATGATATACTCGGGAGCCGCATAGCCATGTGTGCCCATAACTCGAGTTGAAACGTGTGTATCATCTCCCTCCGGGCCATCCTTTGCGAGACCAAAGTCTGAAAGTTTAGCAGTGTAGTCCTCGAGAAAAAAAAAACAAATTCAGTACTAAAACCAAGTAAATTCAAGGCACTCGACTTATGCCATGTAGTGTGGAACTCAGGATCATCATAAAGTTTTCTTCTACACCGACTCCAATTAGAAAGTCCAACTCTTGTTTTTTTCTTAAAAAAACAATTTCCAATGACCGCTAGATATGGATACATATTTTAATAATATAACATTTATTATGGGTGTAAAGAGCTTACCGAGTCTAGCAAAATGTTGGACGCTTTAAAATCACGATATATGACAGGTTGTTTCGCTTCATGAAGAAATGCAAGACCTTTCGCGGCTCCTAGAGCGATTTTCATCCTTGTGGACCATGGAACCGAGACCGAATATCCTGCAAATCAAACCCAATCACAAATAATATTTAGAATTTATACTATAACTATCATGAAACATATAAAATAAATGGATTGATTCATGCATTCCCTAAATTGTTATCTTAAAGAAATATTCAAATTTTCTTAAGATACTAAAAAAATACAAAGTTGACTTTTTCAAAACATTGAAAATTTATTGAACTGAGTCTAAAAGTGGGAAATTAAACAAATCCTTAAATCATAATAATCTATATCTATACTATATAATAAATAAAGTTTTTTTAACGTCACCTGTCGTCTTCATATTGATTCTTATAATTTTTTTTCGTCTCTCTCTCTTATTAAATACGTCTCCATCTTTCCAATAATAATATATTTTTAAACAAATTATTAATTATACTAATAAAACACATTTATTTAAAATTATCTCATATTATAAGAACTTTTGAAATCTAATTACTTAACTTAAGTTTTCATTCAAAATGTAAATGAAAGTCAAATTACTTTGAATAGTAATTAATTTATTTTCAAAACTCCTTTATACATTAACTTTTACATATTTTGGATTTTGTTTTCTATTGTTAGTATATGTCATTATATTTTTCCACCTATAAGATATATATAAAGATTTAAGAATTTTATTTATTAATATTTTTCACCATGTGTTCTAAGCTAGTTATTAATCAAACATACATATAAAGATTTAAATTTATGAATAAATTGAAATCTAAAATCGAACTCACTTCGAAAGAGTTGATTCTCTAAGCTGCCACGTGGCATGTACTCGTACACCAGAACCCTGTGTTCATCTTCAATGCAGTATCCAATCAGCTTCACCAAATGTGGATGTCTTAGTTGTCCAAGAAACACCACTTCTGTCTGTCAGATTCATGCAATTATTTATTAATTAATATTATTGCAATATAAATAACAAATAAATAAATACGGTATTTATTATTCAACAATACGCGTATTTGTGTACATACCAGCCATTCTTTATGACCTTGTCCACCGTCTAGGTCCAGGAGTTTAACAGCAACAGGCTGAGCCTTCAAACCCGGTCTAAGCTTGTCATCTATGAACCCTTTGTGAACCGGTCCAAACCCACCTTCACCCAATATGCTAGATGAAGAAAAGGATTGTGTGATGACTTTAAGTTCCGCAAGGGTGAAAACATAAAGGTTTGATCCTGCTAAAGAACTCGATAAATCCTCCGTTAGCATCGAGCTGCTTAAATCCGTATACGATTTTCTCTTAACCGAATTCTGCGACGTAAAGGGTTCAACCTTCTTCTCATCCGGTTTAGTTTTGTTAACCGGCCGAACTAGTTCATGATTCATGAACCAGCTAAAGCAAGAAGATTTTGATGATTTCTTGATTGTCATTTCGAATTACGAGAATTTAATAATTTTAAAGAAAATGAATGAATGAATAAATAAATAAATAAATGGTGGTTTTGATGTTTGGAGGTTGAGTTTGGAGAGGACAAAATGGATGAAATGAAGAAATGGTATGGAGGGTGGATTTATAAACGGAAAGTGAAGAAAAGGCCATGGCTATCAAGAAATAGTCAACAAAAGTTGCTAGTTTTTTTTAAATGTTTTTTTGTTTGTTGCTTTATTATATTGTTAGAATTAGAATATTATTTTACCTAATAGTAATACCTACTTCAACTTTAGATGGTTTTGAGAATCTTGAGGGATAAATTTTGACTGGTTTCTTTACTCAACTTGTTGAAGGTGGAACTTTTATCCCTTTATATTATGGTTTTACATTGTGTTTTTTACTATATTTATCATAAATAAATATGGTGCATTCTTATTCTTAGGGATACTTTTTTCATCTCTCTCATTAAATAATAAAATAAAAAAATATTTTTAAATATTTAATAAAAATCTAATATTTAACTATGAATAGTTATTATATCATTAATTAAATTCTTATTTTAATAAATGATTTCAAAGAATGTCATGTGTTATCACCATATTTTTCTCACTAAAATCTTCTAATTTTCCCTATTTTAAGTAAGTTTGAATTTTAAAATATAATTATGTTAATGTTTTTATTTTTCAAAAAAGATAATATAAAATTTGAATTCTAATTATTACTTAATTAAGGAAACAAATAATTTTATTTCATATTTTACACATTATTGTCATTTTATTTTTTTATTAAACAACCTCATGTAATACCTAGGTATATAACCTAATGAATTTAATATTAATTAACATATATCAATTACATAAAAAATTAATATTCAGTTGAAAAAAAATGTTTTAAAACCTAACTTAACAAAATTTATAATTGTCACGTCAAATTACATTTTTTTAAAACATATTTTGAATAGTGTATGTGTTAACATGTTACATTATATTTTATTTATCATATTACACAAGTTTTTAAAAACTTCTATTAGAAAATATATAAAATTACATTTATTCAACCCGTGTAATACATTACATGAGTTTTTAAAGACATAATTTTTTTATTATTAAGTATACAACATTACATTGTTCAACATGTGTAATACACGGGTTCTAAGCTATTCAAACTTATAAAGCAACAAAAAATGTTGAATAAAAAAAGACATTTCCATACGAAAAGATTAATAATATCTATGATTAATTAACATGTAAAACATCATTCGCATCATATAAATTTATATTTTAGAACAACTAAAGGCAAGTTGACACAGTAACAAATATATTTATTTATTTGATTAGTATGTTAATTAAAATTTAAAAGTTGTTTAATTGGAAAACTTTTGATTGGACTTGTTCATTAAGTAATTTAATTAAATAGGCGCGTTTGTGGAGAGGGGGTGGTTATGGTTGTTCCAGGACAAAGCCGCCGATAAGCTGTTATTTTTTTGGCGCGTTTCAGGATTCGTTATTTGACCCACTTTTCTTTTTCAAATTAAAGAATGGATAAACAGGAAATTTTGACATGAGAAAAGTTGTTTTGTGAAACTAGAATCAAATGATTTTTCTATGCGTTTTCTTAATCAAACACATGATAAATTATTCAAATAGTATTATGAACTTTATATTTTAACTTTTAAACGTGTATACATTTCATAAGAATAATGCATATATATTGACCGCTGAATACACTATGTACAAAAAATTGATTATAAACTATAATGTATCCGATTTTAAATACATTTTAATAATTCTTGAGACCGTTATAAATGTTGAAAAGTGATAGGGCTGTTCACAAAAATGGATTCACCTGGTTGAAATCAACACAAAAATTAAACACATAGCAAAGATCAAAATTGAGTAAATGAGTCGCAATCTCTTTGCTTTAGTTACATTTCATAAAAATAATGCATATATATTGACCGGTGAATACACTATGTATAAAAAATTGATTATCAACTATAATGTATCCGCTTTTAAATACATTTTAATAATTCATGAAACCGTTATAAATGTTGAAAAGTGATAGGGTTCACAAAAATGGATTCACCAGGTTGAAATCAAGACAAAAATTAAACACGTAGCAAAGATCAAAATTGTGTAAATGAGTCGCAATCTCTTTGCTTTCATGCTTTTACTACATGTAATGAAACTCGAATCTGTAAAAAAATTTAGACCTAGAACCAAAATTACGGAAAATCAAAATATGTTCTCATGAGCCGTATAAAATGTATTATGCAGTCAAAATCAAAAAACTTTTTGTACAAAATTCAGAGATCGATTAATCGTATAGGTCACTCGTAAATATCTATCACAAAAATCTTGTTTGTGTTCATTTGTGTAAATTTGGTTCTCACTCGATCACAACTCAAAGCTCATAGGGGAGCTTACCACGAATAGATTATTCACGAGGTCAACAATGTCAATAACATATCGTGCATATGTATGCAAGATTGAAAGCTATTTAAATTTGTATGTTTCTCCATTCAATTTTATTAAATTTAAATCATTTTCTATATGAAATTTCAGAAACATTCATTTATAAGAATGTTAGTGTTTCTTTAAACTTTAGATTATTGGATTTTAATAATCCTAACTTTTACCAATTGGTCAATAATAATCCCAGCTGAGGATATTCTTACCATCAGTCCTTACTTTCAAATTATTTTCTTACATTGGACCCCCCGTTAAAAAAACTTAACGACGTTAGATTTTATATGACATGGACATCTGCAAACCGTCGGAAAGTCGAGCCAATCTAGCAGTTGTCTCATGGTGGCTTTGAAATTGGCTCTGGTGGTGTTTAACTGATCTCGTTTGTCCGGCAAGTCCAAACACAGACAACAGTGGTTTTAAACGATATCAGTTAAACAAAACCAAAGCCAATTTCAAAACCCACCACGAGATCACTGCTATCTAGGCTCGACATGCCGACGGTTTGCAGATGTTCACGTTATATAAAATCTAGCGGCGTTAAGTTTCTTTAACCGGGAGTTCAATGTAAGAAAATAGTTTGAAAATAGGGATTGGTAGTAAGAATATTCTCGGTTGGGATTATTATTGGGTAATTGGTAAAAAATGATATTATTAAAATCCAATAATCTTTAAACTTTTTATATTATTTACATGATTTAATGTATTATATGTAGAGGAATTTTAAGATAACCGAGGATGATCTGAGAATCGTATTAGATACTTTCATAAAAAATAATTTGGTGGTTCCTCTAGTTTTTTGATCGAATAAAACTCAGAGATTTGAGACAAAAAATCAAGTGTGAATTTGAGAGGATTTTTGAATCAGAGAGTAAAATTATGTATGATCAAACAAGACATTTTCTATGAAAAATCATATAACTGGCGGTTATCATTTTAATTTCAAATTATAATTTCGAATTTAATTAAAATCCACCCAAATTGACACCAATTTTAAATAATTAAATTATTAGAAAATTAGTTTCTAATACATTTTTCAGCCAGGGGCTCTACCCCTTCAACCTCGCTTCCAGGGGCGCTGCCCCCGACCCCTGTTACTTAGGGGCTTCGCCCCTAAGTATTAATCTATATTCTATAATAAATAAAGGTTTTTATGAAACAAATTTTCTCGCCTCTCTCTCTTATTAATTTCTCAAATTTCTTTAATTATTTTTTAATAGTTTTTTTGTTTTTCGTCTCTCTCTTCTATTAAATAATTATGATTTCTATAATTCTTTTTATAAAATGCTTTTTATTTTAAAAAAAATATAGGTTTGTTCAGAAAACATTTTTAGAAATTGAACATTTTTCATTCTTTTTATAAAACATTTTTAAAAGCTAATTATATGACTTTTCTAAAATTTGTATTCAACCCGTGTAATACACGGGGTTTCTAATCTAGTTAGGTAATCAAATAAATTCACACAAGTGTGCACTCCGCACCTTTTAACTTGTTTGATATTTAATAAGATTAATTTAGTCAACTATTTAATCCAATTACACTAAAATAACCAATATTATATTATTATTTATCTTCTTTGAATTAGGTAATCAAATAAATTCACACAAGTGTGCACTCCGCACCTTTTAACTTGTTTGATATTTAATAAGATTAATTTAGTCAACTATTTAATCCAATTACACTAAAATAACCAATATTATATTATTATTTATCTTCTTTGAAAAACTTGTTATTTGTATTGCATAAGAGACAATAATCTAATTAATATATATCGGGACACGTTTCTTTTAAGAACCGATTGAATGTTGAGAACTGAGAGAACCGTATAAAACGTGTACATATCGTTTTAGTGGAAGGCATAAAGCTGGAAAATATAGTTTATTTATTTTTTCTTTCTTGAACTAAAAAAATATAAAAATAAGCATATATGCATTTAGAGAAACGACTGTAAATACTATGTCTTTTAAAACCGAACCTTAACATATTAAAATTTACATGAATTCTAGTCAAATTATAAAATTAATAGTCTAAGAATATAATTGATACGGTTCTCGCAGTTCATCATATACGATTAGTTCTTAAAAGAACATGTCATATATATGTGTGCGCGTGTGTAAGTAAGTAACTAAAATACTGTGACAACAAACTATTATCTGTAATTAAAATCTGTGTGAGCAAATTTACTTTTAGAAGGACTTGACATTTTACGATACACATTAGCAATTGACTCGTATTATTTGCTACGAAATTATATATATACACACATATATACGTATCTATACTACTCTATAATAAATAAAGGTTTTTGTGAGACTAATTTTTTCGCCTCTCTCTCCTATTAGTTCCACAAGTTTTCATTAATTGTTTTTTAATAATTTTTTGTTTTCCGTCTTTCTCTCCTATTAAATAATAATGATTTCTATAATTATATTTATTAAACAATATAATTATATATCGGGACACGTTTCTTTTAAGAACCGATTGAATGTTGAAAACTGAGAGAACCGTATAAAACGTGTACATATTGTTTTAGTGAAAGGAATAAAGCTAGAAAATATAGTTGTTATTATTTATCTTTTTTGAAAAACTTGTTATTTGTATTGCATAAGGGACAATAATCTAATTAATATATATCGGGACACGTTTCTTTTAAGAACCGATTGAATGTTGAGAACTGAGAGAATCGTATAAAACGTGTACATATCGTTTTAGTGAAAGGCATAAAGCTAGAAAATATAGTTTTATTTATCTTCTCTTTATTGAATTAAAAAAAATATAAAAATAAGCATATGTGGATTTAGAGAAACGACTGTAAATACTATGTCTTTTAAAACTGAACCTTAAACATATTAAAATTTACATGAATTCTAGTCAAATTATAAAATTAATAATCTAAGAATATAATTAATACGGTTCTCACAGTTCATCGTATACAATTAGTTCTTAAAAGAACGTGTCATATATATATATATATGTGTGTGTGTGTGTGTGTGTGTGCAGGATTATGTTCAGTTAAAAAAGATTTTAATTGTAAGAAGAGTGAGAAGGATTTAGAGCCATTAGATCAAATTGTACAAAATATTTAACGGTTGAGATTAAATTGTAGAAGAAAAAGTTGTTGGAATAGTATTTTAGTCTTGACCACTTTTGTTGATTTCTTATCAAATCTCACCCTCATTTTTAAACGTTCATAACTTTTACACATGACATTATTTTTTCAAAAAAATTACACCATAAAAACGAGCGTTTTTTTATCTTTAAAACGAGTATAGTGTCGTTATAAACAAAAACGAATTTTTTTTTACGTTTTTCAGCTCATTATGTAATTAGTCAGGTCAATGTGTAATACAAGTTCATTGTGTAATACAAGTTCAATGTGTAATACAAGTTCATTGTGTAATACAAGTTCATTGTGTAATATCACGTCTGGTCATTGTGTAATACAAGTTCATTGTGTAATTAGTCAAGTCATTGTGTAATACAAGTTCATTGTGTAATACAAGTTCATTGTGTTATACAAGTTCAATTGTAATACAAGTTCATTGTGTTATATGTATTTATCATTGTTTTTTACGTTTTTCAGCTCATTTTGTAGTTAGTCAGGTCATTGTGTAATACAAGTTCATCGTGTAATACAAGTTCGTTGTGTAATACAAGTTAATTGTGTAATACAAGTTTATTGTGTAATACCACGTCTGGTCATTGTGTAATACAAGTTCATTGTGTAATTAGTCAAGTCATTGTGTAATACAAGTTCATTGTGTAATACAAGTTCATTGTGTTATACAAGTTCAATGTGTAATACAAGTTCATTGTGTTATATGTATTTATCATTGTGTTTTATGTTTTCCAGCTCATTATGTAGTTAGTCAGGTCATTGTGTAATACAAGTTCATTGTGTAATACAAGTTTATTGTGTAATATCTGGTCATTGTGTAATACAAGTTCATTGTGTAATTAGTCAAGTCATTGTGTAATACAAGTTCATTGTGTTAAATATTTTTCATCATTGTGTTATATGTTTTCATCATTGTGTTTTACGTTTTCCAGCTCATTGTGTAATTTGCTCATTATTGTGTAATTCGCTCAAATATGTCAGGTCATTGTGTAATATGCTCATTGTGTAATATCACTTCATTGTGTAATATCAGGTCTGATCATTGTGTAATATCAGACATTGTGTTACACATTGACCTAGTGTATTACACATTGACCTGGTGTATTACACATAGACATTGTATATTACATATAGACCTGGTATATTACACATTGACCATTATGCCATTTTTTTAAAAACAATGTAATGACACATGTCAAGTTTAGAATCTTTCTTACCCTTCTTATTTTTAAAACCTTTTTTACTATAACCTAACCATGTATGTGCGTGTGTAAGTAAGTAACTAAAATACTGTGACAACAAACTATTATCTGTAATTAAAATCTGTGTGAGCAAATTTACTTTTAGAAGGACTTGACATTTTACGATACACATTAGCAATTGACTCGTATTATTTGCTACGAAATTATATATACAGACACATATATACGTATCTATACTCTATAATAAATAAAGGTTTTGGTGAGACCAATTTACCCGTCTCTCTCCTATTAATTGCACAAGTTTTCATTAATTGTTTTTTAATAATTTTTTGTTTTCTGTTTTTCTCTCCTATTAAATAATAATGATTTCTATAATTATATTTATTAAAAAAAATAGGTTTGTTCATAAAACATTTTTAGAAATTGAATATTTATTTTATTTTTTTATAAAAACATTTTTAAAAAGTAACTATATGACGTTTCTAAAATTCGTATTAAAAAAACTATGTAATATGCAAATATTTATTATTAAGTATATAACACTGCATTTATTCAACCCGTGTAATAGACGAGGTTTTTAACCTAGTATATAATAATAAAACCATACTTGGATCATAAATACATTATTACATATATATGTTTACATAAATACATACGCGTATATGCTTAGTGCATACGTGGGAACATTGTTTCTAGAATGATTAAACAAGGCTTTTTCTAACCACACACGGAATATTGCTAATTGGACCCGCCGCCGATCTATACGCCCTCGTATAGGGCAATACGAGGGCGTATAGAATTCAGTCACTGCCAACAGAATGCCACGTGTCATTCTCTGTCTGGCGACTGGTCCAATACGTGGCGTATTGACCTATACGCAGCGTATGAGGCACGGGTTATATTTTTGCTTCAAAAGTTGGAAGATTTGGAGTTTATGAATCCTATACGTGGCGTATTGACCTATACGCCACGTATAGGTATTTTTTATTTAATTATATTTTTTTATTTATTTATATTTTGTTTATTTTTATTTTAATTTATATAAACATTTGTATATTTTATTTTTTTTAAACATTTGTTAAATTTTTAAAGTATAACCAAGCAAAATATTAAACATTACAAACCAAACAAAATATTAAACATTACAATCAAACAAAATATTAAACATTACAACCAAACATAATATTAAACATTACAACCAAACAAATAAACTAAACATTATATACATTACATCAAAAAATTAAATATATACATCAAAATGTTTTACATACATAACAACGAAAGAAACAAAATACAAATAAAAGAACTAAATCTAACCGTCTCCGCCGTCACCCTGACCGGCTCCGGCGTCACCCTGACCCGCCCCGCCCTCACCCTGAACGGGGTCGTCCGGATAATGACGTGGCGGTGGTAGTGGGGGTGGCTCGATGCCGGCGGCTCGTGACTGATTCACGAGCTGTCCAACCGCCCACATCATCAGGTCCTCCATGCGATCGAGTTGACGACCCTGTCGTCGTGAGTCGGCAACAAGGCCATCAAGCACTGCCTGGGTAGCCCTATCCAGCCTAACAGACCGACGTACGTGTCGGGGATGCTGTGGCGGATGCTCGTGGACCTGCTCGACGTGTGGCGGCTCGTCCTTAATCGCTATACCCTGTAGCGGCTGAGGCATATGCGGGTCCCCCTGTCCAGGCATCTGCGGCAACGGCACCGGGACCCAAACCTGGTCCTGGACGGCCCCTACGAACCGAAGGCCCTGCGGGAATCGGTGCGTGATGCGCATGCCGCTCGCCGTGCGACGGTCTAATCGGACAGGGGGAATGGCCGGTAACATCGCAGGCTCATGCTGGTCAAATGGTAAGACCGACCGCATGATATGCGTGATGAAAGCACCGCCATATAAAAGTCCGCGCTTCTGTCGCATATAGGCAGAAGCAAAATAAAGCGCCATGCTAGTGGACAGGTCGCACCGCCTCCCAGTAAGCAGGCAGAAAAGGAAGAAAAGATCTCTATCAGTGCACCACTCACGGCTTTTCAGACGCGGTGCGATCGACGTCGAAATAAGCCGGTGCAGATATCTATACAAAGGGTCTCTAATACCCGAGACCCTCCCCTTGGTACCCAACCAAGGACTATCTGAAATCAAGCCCCAAAAAACAAGGAGTTCCTCCTTGTCCACCTCTGTCACCGCCTCGGTGAAAAGCGGCGTCACCGTCTCAGGCTCGTAGTATAAGCCCGTCGTGACGGCCCACTGACTGAGGGTCTGACGGTAAACGACCCCAAAAATAGAAAAAGAAATACGATCCGGGTCAATATCCGGCGCCTCTCCGGGTAGAGGCTGCAGCCCAGTCTCTGAGTAGATGAACGTCGAAAGAAACTCGACGACCAGCTCTCGGTATGTCTCCGCAAAAGAAAGGTCAAAAAGACGCGACCATGGCGTGTCCTCGCCGATGATGGCCCTGGCTCGCTCGGCCTCTTGCACCTCCTCGAGGAGGGCCCAATCCACCGCCGTACCTGGACCCATCTGCACCTCCCGGAGCTTCTGGCAACGGGAAAAAGCCTCCGTATCGGGCGGAAAATCCAGAAATGGGTAGTGCGCAAGATCGTCTAGCTGATCCATCTCAATATCATTATGATCCGCCATATCTGATAATAATTAATTGTTTTTAATTTTTTAATTTAAATAATAATATAATATTGTTTAAATTTTAAATAATAAATAATAATATAATATTGTTTAAATTTTAAATTATAAATAATAATATAATATTGTTTTTAATTTAAATAATAAATAATAATAATATATTGTTTTTAATTTTAAATAATAAATAATAATAATATATTGTTTTTAATTTTAAATAATAAATAATAATATTATATTGTTTTTAATTTTAAATAATAAATAATAATAATATATTGTTTTTAATTTTAAATAATAAATAATAATAATATATTGTTTTTAATTTTAAATAATAAATAATTATTAATTTTTTAAAAACCTATACGCCACGTATAGGCTTATACGTGGCGTATAGGCGGTTGCCGGGCAAAATAAGCCATACGCAGGCCAATTAAGCCATACGCGGGCGAGTTGCCGGGTAAACCAAGCCATACGCGACCAGTTAAGACCATACGCAGGCTAGTGACCGAGTAAACCAAGCCATACGCAGCGTATAGATTTATACGTGGCGTATGGCTTCATCGTCTTCCTAGGACGAACTATACGCCACGTATAGCCCTATACGTAGCGTATAGCCCTTAAGTTCAGACCTAAAAATCGCTAATCTACCCAGTTTTACCCGCTAATATTCAATTAAAACCTAACATTAATGATCGTGGGTTGAGACACGTACCTTTACAAAGTTTTTTTGAGGCCACAATCCAAATCAACGAGCGGGTAGCGTATGGCTTTGTGTTTGTTTGTTTGGTTCGTTTGGGTCAGTACGTGAGGCAAAACTGATATAACAAAAGTCTATACGCCACGTATAGATCAATACGTGTCGTATCTTCAGCAACGTTTGGTATTCTATACGCCACGTATTGATCAATACGTGTCGTATATGTCAAAATTTTGAATTCCCTCTGATTTATATTCTATACGCTACGTATTGGACTATACGTGGCGTATAGAATATTGAATAAAAATTAATTATAATTATATTTAACTAAAATTAATCACACGTATTAGTAGTTTAATTATAATCAGCTATAATTAAATAAAAATATTTAAAATAACCATAAAATTAATTCAAAAATAGTTACAATACAATTTTAAACAAATATCATCCGAGATTCGTGAAATATTGTGGAAATCTAGATCTATTAGTAGCCATTATTTTCTTAAATCGTTCAATACGATCATTGTATATATTTTCCCATTTTGCTGCATCATCATTTCGGTGCAAATTCCAAAGTGCATTCGGCGTAGGAATCGGAAATTCTCCGTCTAACTTGACGTGGATGAAATGATCATTGTTGACGTGAACTAACGATACGACTTGATGTTGAGCGTGAACGTTAGGACCAAACCACAATGGAAAAAATGTTTGATTACCGTTGATGCTTAAAAGATGAACAATCACCCCAAATCTTTGAGCAATTAGGAGTCCTGTGTATGGCATCGACATCCAACGACTAACTGGTGCGGCTTTCACATACTGCCAATCTATTGTGTGACGTAGCCTATCATACTCTTGAAAGGCGACTCTGTCAAAAACAGTTCTCCACCATTCCTCTTTATTGTCCATCTCATTTAGAAGTTGTTGTCGGATAAAGAGCCACCGGTTTTCATTTAACCCTAAGCCCAAAGCTACCGATCGAAAACCACAGTTACCGTCTGGATTTACATCCTGTATATGTGAAATGTACGGATGAAACACAGACGGTATCGAATCCTTAAAACATTTTATATTGTTAACCGCATCTTTCCCCGTAATCAATGGAAACCCTAGATGGGCGTTATCATCTTGCGGTTGCTTTCCTTTACCCTTCGTTGAACGACTGTGTTGAAAGACCGAACTCGCTTGTATAGACTCTTGTGACGCAATATACGAGCTGTGTCTCGCATGGTCACATTTGCTCGGTTGGGATCCTGTGAATGAGCTGTTTCTCGCGACATCCTGTTTCCTTTGTTGTTGCTTTTTCAAAGTTGGACGACCGCGAGTATCTTCTTGTACCATAGGCGCTTTCTTGTTACTTTTGCTCGGAAAGACAACCCATGCGATTCTCGACAGCATACTTCTTTTGACCTGATCGGGTTGTGACATGATTTTGTTTCTCACTTGACCCAGTACCTTATCCACGTCTACATTTTCATCATCGACAAACGACGGTTTTAAATCAAGTTTCCTCCAGAAGACGTCCACCGCATCTAGAGGGATTATGCCACCTGTATTTTAAACGAAATAGTCAGAACATTTTGAAAAGCACACGGCAACCCACAAATACTAAATAGTCAGAACAGTTTACCTGTAGCTTCGATATCTGCCAGACGACAAGCACACGGCAACCCACAACTACTGAAAAGTTGGCACCCACACGTTGCATTTTGTTTCCGTATATTTGATAACTTGTACCACTCGTTTTCTATCAAATCTAGAGCTTTATGTGAAACTTTACCGTGCAGGTTATCAAACAATTCAATAGCTATGTGGCTGTCCATTTTCCTTATCAGGCTTGTTCCAAACCCAAACTGTAACTGATAATACTGATCTGATACAATTTCATCAACAAACCCAACAAGTCTATCTAGCGAGCTGTTAGCGTTTCTAAGATAGCTCTTTAAGAGCGAATGCTGGCTCTCGACTCGGTTCGTTGTATGTTGACCAAAATTGAGGTTTCTGTTGGACCACGCCGATACAAACTTTTCTTTATACGGGTCCAGCCAATTTTTAGTCACATAATCTATAACTCCTGGAAAAATATTTAATATTGAATAAATATTTAAATACTGAAAATATTAAATATTTAATATTTAAAACTTACTTCCTCGTTTGGCTGCATACAGACGTTCGTAAAGCCGGTTGAAGTTGTACTGGTATATATCTGGCGTGGGAGACTCACATAATACCGACCATGAATACTTGAAATTTTTCCAGTCTTCGTCTGTAAATGATGCCCTGCAATGTTTTGCGATATTCTCGTGTATGTGCCACCGACATAGGTTCTTGGAACAGCCCGGAAATATTTTATCACACGCGTTCATAAGAGCTTTGTCCCTATCTGTTACTATCACACGCGGCTCCATACACTTTTGCAACATTGCTTTTATTTGAAGTAGCACCCAGACGAAGTTTTCCTCCCGTTCTTTTGATATAAATGCATGAGCGACGCAAAACGACTGGTGTGTGGAGGTCACACCGACCACTTGGACAAATGGAAGTTTATACATGTTTGTTTTGTAGGTCGCGTCGATCATCAACACGTGCGGGAAAGCACGCCACATCTCGTACGATTTCGGATGAACAAAGAATATCTCCTCCACACTATTTGTGACAGGATCTTCTCGAGTATAGTAGACGTATTTTTTAGAAGAAAGCAGGTTTTCCAGAATCTGTATTGGAGTTTCACCGACTCTCGTTTCGTTTTTTATCTTTTGTATAGCATTATAAATGTCCTTTTTAATGCAACTACTCTCTGGGTTTTGTTCCCTTATAGTTGCCAGAATGTTTCGTGGCAACATGTTTTGCGAGTACAACTTCCCCACCAAAAGTTGTTCCGACTGACACAGTCTCCTTGCAAACGAGTGCGCCACAAGATGTTGACTAGGATCGTGGTTATGACTGTCATCCTTCACCGTTAATTTCCAATCACCAGTATTTTCTTGATACTCTCCTTCCAATTTAAAGGGACAACCTATTTTTTTGCTACCGGCACGTCTAACCGTGGCAGTAGACGCACGTTCGCCGTGACGGTCACACACAAGCCACACCTTGATAAACGGTTCCGTCGGATCGTCGCCTTTTCTCCTCGATCGTCGGGTGACAAGGACGTAACCATTCTCACGTCCTCTCCGCATAGCCCAATCCACCAACTGTTCACGAGACTGAAAATTCTGGTCAGTTTTATACGACACATTTTGATGGTTTTGTTCTTCGTCTTTGGAGTCGTCGGTTTGTTGTGTCGGGTAAGAGACTTCACCGCACACGAAGTTGTTAGTTTGTTGTGTCGGGGAGGAGACTTCACCGTATACGAAGTCGTTCGTGGGTTGTGTAAGGTAAGACGGTTCACCGTATACGAACTCGGGATTGCTCAGTGGCTCGTTCAAATCTGGAAGCCTTACCCGTTGATTAGAATAAACGTCGGACGAGACCTCCTCCCAGTTCACCTCTTGAACGCCAGAACTTTGCGGGTTATTTTCCAGCGACTCGTTAGAATATACCTGAAAACCGTAGTTACCATCCCACCACTAAGACATGTTTATAATTTTTGAGAGATTGTTTGAAATTTTTTTGAACGATACGTTCGAATGAGAATTTTGCATGGTTAAATACACAAAATTTGGCCCCTATACGCATCGTATAGGGCAATACGGTGCGTATAGGATTCGGGTCAAACCTGGTCAAACCTCGTATACGCATCGTATAGTTCAATACGATGCGTATAGCGTACGAGGTACTTTCTGCAACTAGTCAACATCACATCGCTATACGCTCCGTATAGATCTATACGTGGCGTATAGCGATGTGATGGTTGACTAGTAGCAGAAAGTACCTCGTACGCTATACGCATCGTATTGACCTATACGATGCGTATACGAGGTTTGAATGACCAGGTTGTACGAGGATGTCAGGCATGGGAAATTGTGAAGGGCTATACGCATCGTATTGCCCTATACGATGCGTATATGGCCAAGTCCATTTAGCAATTCCCGTGTGTGGTTAGTAGTCCCCTTAAACAAACTAGAAGAGAGTAGGTGCTCCATCCTGTGATGTTGACTTCAATTTATGCATATTTCAAAACTTAACTCAAAAGTCAAATGGGTTTTTGGACGGCATTTAATGAATTTCCATAGCTATGGTTGACGAAAGTCTACCCACAAATTGGAGCAATGAACCTTTTTTTTAACGGGAAAGATTTGATTAAACGTAAAAACATGCTAGATTACAAAAAGAAGCTAGAAAAGTATATCAAAAGATATATCTACATCATGACGTTCAATACAAACTATCCAAATTTCCCTTGTTTTTATCTAGAAAAAAGATGATGCCTTTACTTCATCAAAAACTTCTTCCTCGCTCAACCTTTGGCTATTGAAAATTATGTCGTTTCTAGCTTTCCACCTTCCTTTATTCAATTGAAAGAGGCCAAAGTTCTCCAGTCCGCGTGATGTGGTGTTCCTATGGGCGCGGTTGCAGTCCGCGTGTGGCTCTGTGGACGCGGCTGCACGGATCAAGAGGCGCGGTTGTTTGTTGGTTCAGCTATGCAAAAAACGAACAGTTTATCTGTTAGAGTTTCACCAGTTGCAAGACTGTTCAACTTCCACAATTAAATTGAGTTAATTGTGTATTAACTAGGACTCTTCATGTCACAATTTTCATTTATATATATACAAGGCATATGTGCCTTGTTCCAAACATAGGAAAATACATATATGTTTTAGAAACTGCTTACAGAATCAAGAAAATTTTCATCTGGTTTGGAACTTTTCGCTTTCGTTCAGGTAATGTTTCAAGTGTTTGGTTATCTCCGGCAGTGTATCTGCTCCAGCTGTTGTACCATATGAGACAAACAGGTTCACCTGGTTGGCCCGAAATGTGTTTTAAGGGACCTCTGTTAAACAGAAATCTTTAGTCTCCACACATGTTTTCCTTTCTTCTACTTTTCTTATTTTATTTCTTGTAATTTGTTTTCGGTTATGTTTCTACTCTTCTTTGTATTGTAGTTCGAATTATTGATTAATAAAAGTGTGATTTTATTTTATGAATTGTTGTCTTACCTTATATAAATTAGTAAAACTAAGATAAAAAAATACGTATAAAATGCAAAATAAATAAACAAATTGGTTAAGAAGACAGATTAAGTTTTTAAATGAATGAATGAATGTATTGTTACTCTATTTTTCTCGACTATCTTTATATTTAAAGAGAAAGAAAGGATATTAAGGTGTGGATGGTCAAAGGTTAGAGTACACTATTTTCAATCAAATCTAAATAAATCGAGAGTTGACTCTTCCAAAGTCAAAGTTTTGACTTGGACAGAAATGAATGGAACTTTCACAAAACCGGGTTGTTTCTAGAAAGCAAATTAAGTTTTACAAGTTAAAAAAAAGTCGTGTGAATATAAAAACTTAATTTTTTTTGAAAGGCAATATATAAACTTAATAACCGAAGTTAATTTAATAAAATAATCAAATTAAGTGAGAAGCTGATAGTTCAATTATAATTTTTGAATAATTGAGTTTACGGTTAGTTATAGCTATATGTGTATATTTTTTTTGGAAGGTAGAAGTTTTTTATAAAAAAAACAACATATTTCAACCCACAAAAAATGTTGTGGGAAATGAATCAAAAATACGTGTGAAAATACTAACACTTGCTATTAAATCCGCAACTCACACCATTGTGACCATTCCAAAGACTCGAAATTTGAACGGTACTTGACTCAAATGAAACTAGCTAGTGCTTTTAATATCTTCGGATAATCATTTGAGAGATTCTTTTTGCTTTATGAAGATAGCGTACCAAAATAATCATATCACACCATTGTTAAAACTTAAGCTTTAATGATATGCGAATCGTTTACTCAACCTCCTTTCTAAATTAGGAGGCTTGTTTTTTATTTGATTCAAAACCTCATTGGATTTATCAATTAAACGGTTTTAAATTGACCCAAACCAAGAATTGATGATTAATAGAATTAATTGAACAGATTTCCACTAATAAACCAAATATATATCATCAACTCTCATTTGGTATATCATTTTCCTAACACCAAGATTGACACATGTTTCTTACAAGAACCTCATGTTCCCTCATTGCACGCCATCTTCCTATCATTTGGATTTTATTTATTCTTCACTTGGAACACAAAACCACCATTGTTAGTCATTCGGTGGCTCGACAATTTATTATGGGTTTTATTATTATTTTTATTTGTTTTTTTGAACAATAATTTTTTATATCTAACTTTACATTTACAAAAAATTAAACTCGCATCAATTTTATAATAGACAAACACTATACCACTAGTCCATTAGTCTA